>CM075779.1:4432500-6832500 GCA_037974665.1 Ehretia macrophylla
TGCCCCCTTTTCCTCTCATTCTCCTTTCCCTAAGCTAAAAGCCCTTGAGTCATCAAAGCTTTTCTGACTCGGCTTGGCCCGGTCACCTTACGTGAGCTTTAAAAGGTAAAACTCTCGTCGTAGTTTGGCGACCTATCTTCTGTAGGGGCTTTTAGCCTTTTGATTAGAGTAAGGGTCGCAAAAGAGCAGAGCGTATTGCCCTGCCATAGTCACGAGTTTGTTTATAGTCGTGACTGTTGTCATAGTCAACAAGGTTAAAACTTTTAGGAAAAAGCTTCAAATTGGGAGGGTGATCCTCCCGGTGAACTGACCGTACCCCAAACCGACACAGGTGAACAAGTAGAGTATACTAAGGTGCTTGAGAGAACCATGTCGAAAGAACTAGGCAAAATGACCCCGTAACTTCGGGAGAAGGGGTGTTCTCCTATCTTTTGATTAGGAAAGCGACACATACCGGGGGGTAGCAACTGTTTATTAAAAACACAGGACTCTGCTAAGTGGTAACACGATGTATAGAGTCTGACACTTGCCCAGTACTGGAAGGTCGGAAGGAGAAGTATTATAAGCTTTGAATGGAAGCCCCGGTAAATGGCAGCCATAACTCTAACTATCCTAAGGTAGCGAAATTCTTTGTCGCATAAGTAGCGACCTGCATGAATGGTGTAACGACTGCCCCGCTGTCTTCGACATGGACCCGATGAAATTGAATTATCCTTGAAGATGCGGAGTACCAATGGCTAGACGGTAAGACCCCGTGCACTTTAACTATAGCTTCGCAGTGACAACCTTGATCGAATATGTAAGATAAGTGAGAGGTGGTGACACACAACGACCAATCCTGAAAGACCACTCTTTCGTCTAAGGATGCCTAACCACCGTATCGTTCATTTGGGGGGAGGTAGGACACTGCGAGATGGGTAGTTTATCTGGGGCGGATACCTCCTAAAGAGTAACAGAGGTGTGCGAAGGTAGGCTCAAGCTAAGATTCTGCTCGTGAGCGTAATGGCATAAGCCTGCATGACTGTGAGACCGACTGGTGATCTGGGAGTCCTGTGTGCAAGGGCTCTCGCTCCACGGATCAAAGGTACATCAAGAATAACAGGCTGATAACTCCCAAGAGCTCTTATCGACGGAGTCATTTGGCACCTCGATGTCAACTTATCACATCCTGGGGTTGAAGAAGGTCCCAAGGGTTCGATTGTTCGCCGATTCAAGTGGTACGTGAGTTGGGTTTAGAACGTTGTGAGACAAATCGATTCTTATCCACCATTGGTGTGAAAGGGAGAACTGCGAGGAGTCAACCCTAGTACGAGAGGACTGGGTTAGGCCAACCTATGGTGTACCGGTTGTTATGCCAATAGCAACGCCGGGCAGCTAAGTTGGTATGCAAGAAGTGCTGCACCGTGGGAAATCTTTCTCTATACAAGTTCTCGGACGAGGTTTTTGAATAGAACTTCGATAGGCGAGAGGCGTAAATACTGCGAGGTATGAAGTGATATCGTACTAAACGAAATGACTTTCACTTTCCATAACCAAAATGAAAGAAAGTCAACTTATTCCTGCAATTGCGGTCAGTCTCGCTACCTCTTTTAGTTGCCGCCACCTACTTGCTCATTCGCAATTACTACCATAAGAAAGTCGCCCTTATCTCTAAAGGGGCTTATGTACTCCACGACTTTTTTATGTTATAGGGTTTTGAAGACTGAATTTAGCTGGATAGCCAAGTCAGAAGAAAAAGCCAAGTCTCCTTTCTCTAATACTAAGGTAGGCTTCATAGTTCCAACCTATACAAAGGGCTGTCACCGCCGCTCACTAAACGCTGGTTCTATCCCGGCCAAGCAATCAAAGTCGGGGACCTCAGTGGGAATAGTGAAAGAAAGAGAAGGGGAATAAGCGGGGTAGAGGAATTGGTCAACTCATTAGGCTCATGACCTGAAGACTACAGGTTTGAATCCTGTCCCCGCCTAAGAACTTGATATGATGGGGGAGCCGGTAGCCCGCATATCGTCAGAGCGGGAGTGGTGGGGAATGACTGGGCTTAGGCCAAGAGGTACGGCTAATGGCTTAATTTACGGTTGTTGACTCAAAATTTGAAGATTCCTGTGACCTGGCCATTCTCAATACCAAGAATCATCAAACATCACATGCGTACAATTGAAAAGAAGGTTCAACCAATGACGGAAGGAATATATCGAGTAGGCTAGTACCAATTCATCCACATCAGTAGTAAAACAGGACTTTCGGTTAGTTAAACCATTAGAGGTAGGTTTTTAGCCGCCTTTTCTACTTGAATTGATCTTGGCAAGGTCGGGAGAGGATCGAAAATCATTATTAAAGGTGAACAGCCAGAACCAGAATGAGAATGAAAAGGCATAGTATAACATCATCTTTTTGGGGATTCAAACTAGGAAATTAGGGCATCATATAGTCTAGCCAGAGTGAAGACAGAATTATAATTTATATTGCCTTAGCTCAGACTATTCAACTCATCTTATGCGCTTTTGAACGAACTCTAGCTCAAGGACTCCAGTCAAAGACAGAGATGAAACTAATGACGAGTGCTGCTATTGCTTATTCAAATAGTCCCAATGCTGATTTTGAGCTTAAGTTAAGCCCGGGAAAGCAAATTCACAATCGGAAATGAAGAAAGAGATCAGGAACAAGCTTAACACATGCATTTCGTACTGGACAAGGTTGGGAGCATGAGAGAGATTCTTATGGTGTGCTGGAAGGTTATATGTTTCCGGTACCTAGCCCTAGAAAGTAGGCTCCGTACCCGAATACAAGTGAAAGATTTCTATTGCTTTCTTTCATTATTTATGTTACACTGTGAAAGTAAACTCCTAGCTCTCATAGTTAAAGTAGCAATAGCAAGCGGTAGTTTACTTGCGGGAATAAGGGGTTCTTGTCGGACTCCTGCAGCCGACATCAAGACTATTTTATGCTTTGGTAGCTTTGGGCAAGGCAGTACTGGTACTCAGTCGATCTTGTTGACGCCGCTTTCAGCTTTAGGGCGAGTAAGGGAATGGCTTAGTGAGGTTTGAAGATGCTCGACCGATAGGGAGATGTTGGATGGAATTCAGCTCGACTGATAAGGAGAGGAAGGTAGACGCTCGACCTATAGGGAGAGGGTGGAAGATGCTCGACCGATAGGGAGAAGAATATAGTTGGCTCCTAAGCCAGGGAAGACCTCATCCGGAGGGAAAACCAATGATTTTGGTTTAAGCTCATGTATGAGGAGGGCATTAATAGCCCCCTTAACATATGGATCCAGCGGTAGACCCCGACCTAACCATAGGTCAAGGGGAAGTGAGGCCTTAGTATACATTGCCCACAATCTTTCAATCTTTAGATTGTGGGAATGTGCCAAGCTTGAAAGAGACCGGTACCCTACTCGAGCTAGACGACACAAGGTCAAAAAGCTAGCACAGGAAGACTTCATATGAACGGGCATCGCTCCAGGTGGTGGGGGTTCAAACAAGATTTAGCAAATACTGGGATAAATCCACAGTAAGACCACGAACCTTGAATCTCTTAGCAAACTCGGCAGAGCTCGTATAGGAGATCAGGGACTTTTGATAGGATATATCAACCCCAAGATCCCCCACAATGGAGCTACACACCAAGGCCACCTTCTCATCTGTAATCACAACATTGTCCCCAGGACAATGTAATCCTGGAAGAGTCGACTCGAATATACCTGTTCTGCCGCCCACTACAGGAGTATGTGGTGGGAGAAGGCAAAGAGAGGCCACCAAGCATAATAGCCAAGGGGTTGACCGGCAACAAATGAGACAGTGGTAAACCGCTTTACAAACGGTACCTTGAACTTATTCATAGCTAGAGTAGAATTCCCTAGATGCGAAAGATTGATAAAAAAGGAAGCACATGACCCTAAACAAGAAGTACAATAGCCACCGATCAGTGGCTGACTTCAAGTCATAGGAGTAACATGTCTGCCTGCCTGTCAACTGGTCAAGAGGCTTTGCTTTGTCTGCCAAAAGGTGCCATCAGTAGCAACCTTCGTAAGATAGCACAAAGCCACTTGTGAACAGGTCTAAGAAGACGCTGATTCACATAGTTCCCTATGGCGAATACGCATCATTTTCCCGCCCCTTCTAGCGAGCAACCCAAACGTACTGTGATGATCTGTTCATTGCCAACACCATGGGGAAGTACTAGGCCAACATAGGCCTGGTCCCAATCCAATGACCAACCTGAGAACAACTTATTAGCTGGGTCTAAGGCATATCGTGTATAGTGGTGCCAGAGGGTACCTTGTGACCACTGTTGGCCGTATGCATGGACAAACTTCACCAAGAAAGTGAAGGCACCCATTTCATACGGTTAAATAGTGAAGCAAGACTTAGCTTTCGCTAAGGCAAGATTGACGCTGTCCTTGATCAATTTCTTGGTCAATTGGGTGCAGGATTTGTTCCAAGTTGGTTCCCACGTTATCCTTTGATAAAGGGGAATACGATCTATCCAGGGAGTATATCGTGATATCTATCAAAGAAGGTAGCTTTTCAGCTATTCGATTGACCATCACATCAGCTCGGTCCGTATCACAGACTGGTGAGGTCATTGGCTCAAATAAGGACTTATCAACCTTCTTTGCTACCAAGATAATTCTTGATAGAGAGAAGAAAGACAGCCAGTACATGACTAATAGATTTGCAGTCTCATCTTTTCGGTACATCTTTTGACGGATGAACGGAGGGATGATGTGAGGATAACACTTTAGAGTTAGAGAGACGGGAACAGCCAGAAGCTTAGGAGGGCGTTTATCTCCTCCATATGCTAATTGTAAAGAGCTAGCACATTGCTTTAGATAAAGCGCAACATGAAAAGCACCAGACTTTTCCATAAGCAGCTGGACTTCCTTCGCATACAAGTAGATGGCTATACATGACTCCTTTGTAAGACTATCAGCAGCCACTAATAAGATTTGTTTTAAGAATCCTATTAGGACTGGAAAGTCTTCAAACAACTGCTGTCACGCCCCAACTCGACCCCACCTACGATCAGTCAGGACGCAACGGAATTTCGACAGTAACGACAGTAAATAGATTACCGAGGTTCTAAACCAACCTCGTAAATAACATTAAATATTCAAAATTCCATAACCATACATACAACAACTCTTTAACAGCATAACAACATACAACCTAACCGTAGTATACAATAATCAGTCTTCGTTATCTGCCTCCGTTCCAACATAACATACAATGCCTCAACTTTATTATACATTTCAAAAGTAAGTTGAGACACAACTACAACTTAACCATAGACAAAAGAAAGCCACTAAATTAACATCATTTAGATCATTATCTTTTCAACAACTATTACACTAAGAACCGTAAAGCATATAAAAGTCCATTAAGCTAATATACATAACGTTTAACAACATAGAATCATGGATAAGACTCAGGGACATATGACTCATCCACGAAAGGCACGTTTTCCACATTCTCCTCTTCAGGAGGCACGTACCCGTAATCTTGTGAAAGTACACCTGAAAACATGCAATAATAGAGAGTGAGCTTATATACATAAGCCCAGTGAGGATCCGATAGATCTCGACAGTATTCACTACGCTCCTTGGATTTAGTCCTTTGAGCAAGTAAACACACAACAACATAAATAATGCTATCATCACATAACTATATAACCAATCAATAAGGATACTCTATTTGGTGTAGCTCCAAACGCCATCACGATCTCAACCGTTCTTCTTATAACTCCCCATTACTCACGCACCCGAGGTACCTCACTAGCCCCTTCCCTCCATGACATCTCCGTCATGCGAGCTGGGGGTAGCCTATGGCAGTCATGCCGTTATCAACCCGACAGCCCGACGCTGCCCGAGAGGTGGCACACACATACCAAGACTCCATATTCATCAATCATCATGCAAGCATAAATCAATCAATCAATTGGGAGATCAGCAACAAGAGTGCCCGATTCCCGCATTCAATAATAATCAATCAATAACATCAATATAACATCAATATTAAATTAAACAACAAACAACGTAGTTAGATGACAAAGTAGGCCATCTAACCGGACATGCACAATATACATAATTAAACCCTAAATTACTCAACAACGACTCACCATTCATCACTCGAACACTACCCAACCATCTAAGGCATCGTTCAAGAAATTAAAGAATGACAACCTAAACTTCTAAAATTCATAACTTACAATCTACTAATCCAAACATTGCCAAATCAGTTCCTATCACTCACCCATTCAACCTACTACATTAGCCCTCTCGGAAATCCACCATAACACCTCTAAATCATGCCCGATAACCCTAAAACCCTAAGATGTCATGGCTGGATTTTCCGGATTTTCACACAAACAATGTAATCGAAAATTCGGCATTACAACAGCGCTAACACGTAATTATCAAGTATTTAGAAATCGACGGCAATCGATTTCGATCAACACAACTCAATTAAATCAACTTTGAACATTTTAATCAAAATTAAATACCCGGAAAATAAAAATTATGCTATATCCGACAGAAACTCGTAGTATTAGTATATAATGATCCCTAGCATGCAAGGAGCAATAATCTAACATCAGATTTCAATTCTAACGGTTCAATCTTCATTTATACGCAAAAACACAAAAATGACATTTTGAGATCTAGAATTTTTCTCTCACCTTTGATCCGAAGTAAAGCTAGGAATGCGTGCAACAGGTGCCCAACAAGCGGAATCCAGCTCGGTTTGAAAAGATTCGGACTTTAAATGAGTTTTCTATGGCAAAATTGCTTTGTAAAATAAGTTGAAAAAGCTCTCAAAATGCCAAGAAACTCACGGCTGCAAGGTGTGTGAAAATGTGGTGTTTTGCTTTGTTTCATTGTGTGTTGGTGATATATGCATGAAAGTCAACAAGTCAAATGAAAGTCAAAGTTGAAACTTTAGTATTTTTAGTGTTTTCTTGACTTTAAATGCATTTTCTTGATCACCAAAGTTCAAAACATTTATTCAACACCCAAGCTAGCTCAAGTAAATTATTTTTAGGTGATAAGAAGTTTTACATTTCAAAAATTTCACCCGAGTCGGCTTAAAACTCGATTTTCGCAAAAGTCGGTGTAAAAACCCTAATAAATTCTTAAGCCGATTTTAAAACCGTTTTCATCAAACACAGGTCTATTAAAGTCCGTGGTCTAGGTCTAGAAGGGTTAAAAAGACCATTTTAAAAATTATAGCGGACGTGTTTCAAAAACACTATTTACTAAAAATCGACGATAAAATTTCTGATCCCGTTTTTGATGAAAATTTCATGAATGCACATTTAGCACGTATTAGGAGTATTGACATCAAAATTATAACATTCTAGGTCATATAGCACATAAATAGGTCAAATGCACGCAAAACGAGATAAAACACGTAAATCGAGTTAAATCAGAAAAGTGGGGTTTCACATTCTCCCCTCCTTAAAACAATTGCGTCCGCGCAATTCTCGAACTGACAGACAATTAAATCCTCAATCGTTACACTTAACAATACTTCTCTTAGTTCTCATTTATCTCTTAGGATGACACCTAACCAAAGACCTCAAAAGAACAACCTCTGTTGACTGCAAGTTGATGATCATAATTCCAAGACAATCTTCAATTCATAATTCTCTCCCACCTAATATCATATTGCATATGAAATGAATCACAACTCCAAAGTCTTAGCATGACACCACTAATTATCAATCATCCCCTACTACACTAAAGAGCTCTATGAACACCCCGAGGGTTTAAAAACTCAATCACGATAACATGAATGATTACTGATCAAGGAAATATCTCAAAAGTGACATTGGTCAGAATATGGCTCTTATGAAATTTACAAGGAATTAAGAATATGGAAAGTCATATTTGAGCCAACAATCAAGGGTGCAAGATGTCAAACAAGTTAGAGAATCAAGAGGCTAATAGTTTAATAAGAAAGCATGATAACTAAGATAAGAAATGTCTCAGCACCTTTTAGTTAAATAAGTACGAACAAAGGATAATGGCGAGTCAAAACAGTGCTGAGTATGTTGAACAAAAATTCCTGAACAAGTAGATATTTCAATTCTCGATGATTGTTCAAAGAACCAACAAGTAAGTTGTACTTGAGGTGAAATAAAATTAAGAGATAAGAGATGATTAATTCAATAGAAAATATGAGTGTCAAGATAATGAGTATCTTAGCACGCAATAACCAAAGAAGTATTAATAAGAAGGACAATGCCGAGTATATTGAATGAGCAATTACAAGCTAAGTAATGACTCAAGATTTAATAATGAAACAATAGGATTAACAAGGATCAACAAGAATGACAATGATGTACTTAGGTAGGGAGTACATCAAGCAAGTGAAATTCGAATAAGTAAAATGGTATACCAAAGGAAAAATTACTTTCAAATGAATAGTAATAGGATGAAATGAAATATTGAAACGAATGGCTAAAGATGTAGAATAAAATATAGAAGTCTCAAACCTTAACTCCAATAAGCGACATTGCTATAAGAAGCAAATATGAATGTTAAGAATGGAAACAATGTCAAATGAGTATAGGATCCATTAATCCAATAAGCAAAACTTTCAAGAAACAATTGATATGCTAGAAAAGTGTAACTCTCTCTCAAATAATTGAGAATAGAGTAAAAGAAAATAATAAGACTGATAGAATAGGAAGCACAAAGGGGGTGTCCCACCTACACACTTAAACACCAACAAGTCAAATCCTACAATCTATCTTCCTCCAAAACAAGACACTAAGGAGATCTAGAGAATCTAAGGAGTCATAACAATCACCAAACAAGATAAATCACTCCAAAATTTTACATTCCGTACCAGACCAATCACTAAACAAGATAATTCACCGATTACCCAACAAGATTAACTAATGAGGACTCCAAAATCTGATAACGCAATACAGATTCATATTAACCCATTATAACACAAGCGAATCCTCAATCAACAATTTAGAAAGTCATACCACCTAGAACTCAAAAGCTTGATGTAGGTAAGTAAATGTTCAGTCACCAAAATGCATTCTTATTTCCTCAAATAATTCTATCTCCCAACAATTACATCTTCAAATAAAGTAACTTTAGTCAGGAATCACTCCAATTGTCTCCAAGGTTTAAAGATCAAAACTCCAAAATACCCTTTAATAATATAGCAATCCAAAATAGTAGACATATTCACAAGTTATACCACAATTCATTCCATTCACAAATATACATCACTAATTCCTCAAATAAATTCATTCTAAAATAACCTCAAGAAAGTATAATCTGAGTTGAGACTCCAAAAGTGTCTAATCACAACCTCACAAAAACCTCAACTTATGATTCATCTCCAAGTAATAACAAGTTAAACATGGCAACAAAAGTAATTATAATCATCAAGATACATTGCTATTTCCTCGAACAACTTCATTCTTGCTAAAGGAACATCAAGATCAATCCATTAAGCCGAAACTAAAATCCATAAACATAACAATTAAAATCTAACTGATAAACTTCTAGAATAATAATAATTCAAAATCATGGCCTACCACTATTTCTGAAAACTCTTGCAGTCACCCTAGACATTAAAAGGCCACCCACGAGTTAAAACATGTATGCAACTATATCATATGAAAAACAAGTACAACGTAATGCGCAATTATCATACAATGCAACATTATCACATAACACACAATTCAACATATAAGAAGCCAACATCACATAAACAGGTTATATCACAGAAGTAAGTTATAAACAATTAAAGTCACATAAGCAACAATTTTCACATAAGACAAGTTGATCACGTAACTCACATTGGTCACTTAAAGTACATTGAGCACCTAAAGCACGTTGTTTCACATAATCTAGTTATAAACAATTAAAAGCACATAAACAACTAACTTCACACAAGGCACAAAATCACATAAAACACAATTGTCACATAATACACATTAATCACATAATGCACATTAATTACAACACATTGAGTATGTATAACACGTTATCACATAAAACATATTGACCACATTAGTTCACTTAACACACAAGGCATACTGGTCACATAAAAAGTTAGACACATAAGTAAATTAATCACATAAACATATTAACATATGTTTCACTTTTCTTTCACTTAATACATACTTGCATGCTTAGACCACTACCCACATTCCGAGGATACCCCGGCTGACAGCTAACATGCGCTCTGATACCACTTAAATGTCACGCCCCAACTCGACCCCACCTACGATCAGTCAGGACGCAACGGAATTTCGGCAGTAACGACAGTAAATAGATTACCGAGGTTCTAAACCAACCTCGTAAATAACATTAAACATTCAAAATTCCATAACCATACATACAACAACTCTTTAACAGCATAACAACATACAACCTAACCGTAGTATACAATAATCAGTCTTCGTTATCTGCCTCCGTTCCAACATAACATACAATGCCTCAACTTTATTATACATTTCAAAAGTAAGTTGAGACACAACTACAACTTAACCATAGACAAAAGAAAGCCACTAAATTAACATCATTTAGATTATTATCTTTTCAACAACTATTACACTAAGAACCGTAAAGCATATAAAAGTCAATTAAGCTAATATACATAACGTTTAACAACATAGAATCATGGATAAGACTCAGGGACATATGACTCATCCACGAAAGGCACGTTTTCCACATTCTCCTCTTCAGGAGGCACGTACCCGTAATCTTGTGAAAGTACACCTGAAAACATGCAATAATAGAGAGTGAGCTTATATACATAAGCCCAGTGAGGATCCGATAGATCTCGACAGTATTCACTACGCTCCTTGGATTTAGTCCTTTGAGCAAGTAAACACACAACAACATAAATAATGCTATCATCACATAACTATATAACCAATCAATAAGGATACTCTATTTGGTGTAGCTCCAAACGCCATCACGATCTCAACCGTTCTTCTTATAACTCCCCATTACTCACGCACCCGAGGTACCTCACTAGCCCCTTCCCTCCATGACATCTCCGTCATGCGAGCTGGGGGTAGCCTATGGCAGTCATGCCGTTATCAACCCGACAGCCCGACGCTGCCCGAGAGGTGGCACACACATACCAAGACTCCATATTCATCAATCATCATGCAAGCATAAATCAATCAATCAATTGGGAGATCAGCAACAAGAGTGCCCGATTCCCGCATTCAATAATAATCAATCAATAACATCAATATAACATCAATATTAAATTAAACAACAAACAACGTAGTTAGATGACAAAGTAGGCCATCTAACCGGACATGCACAATATACATAATTAAACCCTAAATTACTCAACAACGACTCACCATTCATCACTCGAACACTACCCAACCATCTAAGGCATCGTTCAAGAAATTAAAGAATGACAACCTAAACTTCTAAAATTCATAACTTACAATCTACTAATCCAAACATTGCCAAATCAGTTCCTATCACTCACCCATTCAACCTACTACATTAGCCCTCTCGGAAATCCACCATAACACCTCTAAATCATGCCCGATAACCCTAAAACCCTAAGATGTCATGGCTGGATTTTCCGGATTTTCACACAAACAATGTAATCGAAAATTCGGCATTACAACAGCGCTAACACGTAATTATCAAGTATTTAGAAATCGACGGCAATCGATTTCGATCAACACAACTCAATTAAATCAACTTTGAACATTTTAATCAAAATTAAATACCCGGAAAATAAAAATTATGCTATATCCGACAGAAACTCGTAGTATTAGTATATAATGATCCCTAGCATGCAAGGAGCAATAATCTAACATCAGATTTCAATTCTAACGGTTCAATCTTCATTTATACGCAAAAACACAAAAATGACATTTTGAGATCTAGAATTTTTCTCTCACCTTTGATCCTAAGTAAAGCTAGGAATGCGTGCAACAGGTGCCCAACAAGCGGAATCCAGCTCGGTTTGAAAAGATTCGGACTTTAAATGAGTTTTCTATGGCAAAATTGCTTTGTAAAATAAGTTGAAAAAGCTCTCAAAATGCCAAGAAACTCACGGCTGCAAGGTGTGTGAAAATGTGGTGTTTTGCTTTGTTTCATTGTGTGTTGGTGATATATGCATGAAAGTCAACAAGTCAAATGAAAGTCAAAGTTGAAACTTTAGTATTTTTAGTGTTTTCTTGACTTTAAATGCATTTTCTTGATCACCAAAGTTCAAAACATTTATTCAACACCCAAGCTAGCTCAAGTAAATTATTTTTAGGTGATAAGAAGTTTTACATTTCAAAAATTTCACCCGAGTCGGCTTAAAACTCGATTTTCGCAAAAGTCGGTGTAAAAACCCTAATAAATTCTTAAGCCGATTTTAAAACCGTTTTCATCAAACACAGGTCTATTAAAGTCCGTGGTCTAGGTCTAGAAGGGTTAAAAAGACCATTTTAAAAATTATAGCGGACGTGTTTCAAAAACACTATTCACTAAAAATCGACGATAAAATTTCTGATCCCGTTTTTGATGAAAATTTCATGAATGCACATTTAGCACATATTAGGAGTATTGACATCAAAATTATAACATTCTAGGTCATATAGCACATAAATAGGTCAAATGCACGCAAAACGATATAAAACACGTAAATCGAGTTAAATCAGAAAAGTGGGGTTTCACAACTGCCATCTCAGCGGTGACACACAAATTAGGGAAGGAAAGAGCTTTGTAAAGTGATTCACATCGATTACTTAATGCCATCTTCCCTGTTAGTACCCCTGTCCCATTAAGGTTAGATGGGGGAATGCCCACCAAGGATAAAGATCAAAATAGAATATAATTAAGATCTACAAGGCTAGTGGGTGCAAATCTGTTATCAATCTTTAGATTTACGTTGGTGACCGGCTTGTTGTCTTGTGATTTCCTCACTAGACAAAGAGTCGATCCTCCACTAATTCTGGTATGTCGACACGCCAATCTCCCCTATATAGGATCCCTCCTTACGGGGAACCCTATAAGTAGGGGAGGGCACCTTGGTATGACCTAAGGAGTGGACTATCACTGAATTCCATCAAAATCTAATAAGCAACCCACCGAGATTACAACAATCATGTTAGACTAAGAAGAGCCTTGGGATCCAGTCCCTTGGACAGACCGATGCTGCACCTCATTAGACAACAGCGAAATATACAACTCGATGTTAATCAAAGTTGGTACGCTCCACATCTTAAAAGGAAGGGCTAACAAGATTCGATGGTTGGTAGTGGCACGTAAGGCGCACCCTTATATAAATGGCCTTCTATCTTTGCTTATGTTGTGTAGTATGACGTCTATGTCGCCTTTGACTCTTATTCCTTAACTCATCCCTTCGCGTAGCCCATGGAGCGGTTCGTAGGTTAGCTCGTTAGTAAAGCAAAGAAATCCTACTGGAAGTAGCGGTTGTACCTTTGACCTATGTGACGCTGCTTCTTTGATCATCGCATTCATTATTGATTCATATTATCTCCTCGAGCAGGAAGTCTCAAATATCTTTTGCCAGTATTGAGGAACCTGAGAATTTTGATTAAAGTAGTTATTCGATAGACGCAATTTGACAATTAGCGGAGGTGTCACCTTCTAAACCTACTTTTCTTGAGTCAATAGAGTACGACCTGGATTAACAAAACCCATCCTCGTCTGAGTAGAGACTTCTGAAGAAGTTTTCAAAGCAAGGGAGGAATTCACTTCTGGGTGCTTATTCAATAGCAATGATGTTTGATCATAGTCACGAGATTTGTTTGTAGTTACTATAGCTAATCAATCTCCTGCTTTCATTCTGTTTGATTGAATACTCGAATCTTAATGCAATTTGAGAGCGGACCTAGGAATCCCCTAGTAGTGGTAGTTGGGTTGGTGAAATTCGATAATCGATTGGCTCTAGAAAGGCTTTCCCAACCGTGACATTGTAACTGAAAGTCCTGCCTACTTGTAGGCTTAGGGTAGTCCTCGAAAACCATTTTCTTTTACTGGCTTGGGAAAGACTTGTAGGCTATAGATCCCACTAATGGAATGGGACTATAACCATACTTCTATGGTCTAGGTTGAAGGACAATAAAGATTGAGGGTTGGAGTATCTAAGGCTTCACGGACCCAATTTTTAGGGCTTTTAAGGATGGACTCGCGTCTATCCCAGGGATTGGCCAGTGACACTACTAACTGAATTGCCCTAATATATGTATTTTTCCACAGGACTCAAAGGTGGGATTCACGGTAGATTAGGTGCTTCCATTAGAGCTTCTTCCCCTCCTGTCATTTAAGGGCACCTAGCTTACAATCACTAGTGAAAGAGTGCCAATTGACTTAACTTGCGAATCTGTTTACTTCAATCTTTTTCATTTCCGTGAATACCGCTCGAAAGTAGTTATTTTTTGGCTTGATAGCGTAAGCACGATCCATCCATATCCCTCCGAAGAGTGAGTAACAAGTGGAAGGACTATCGATAGTAGGTAGGGTAAATGGATATGGATGGTAGTTGGGATCCCAGGTAGGAGAGCCAACCAATTTTTCATTAAAAAGGCATGAGAGTATTCAACTATAGAAAAGTAGTGCAGAGAACTAGTAAGAATTGTTCCTGCCATCTAATTCATGACGCATGGCGAGATTCTTCTACCACTCTAGAAATAAAGGCTCGGTAAGTGTCTTCATCAAATTCAAATCAAAGAATTTGAGTACTAGCATGTATGGATGTAAACAGGCTTTCTACAATTGCTACCGAAATGGGGCAACTGCAAAATAAAATTCAAGAGCACCGTAGAGTGCTAAACTTCCTTTTGAGAAGTGTTAGAACAATAGATCCTGCAAGGAAAGAAGTACGCATTCGTGCTACCAGAGAGAGCATAGAGTATTTGGAGGAGAGGCAGCAAGCGCTGTGGGCGAAGCAGCAAGCGCTCATTGTTCATGGACCACTCGGTTGCCTGGGAGACTAGAAGAAATTAACAAAAAGTAGTTAAGTCACCTTTAGGCTTTCTTATTCCAGGAAAGTATGTAGTTGAAAAAAAAAAGAAAAAGAGTAGTTATAAAATCAAATGTTGGACCTATTAGTTGTTGTGGGTCACAAACATGTAACTTGTTTTGAATTTCTCTTTATTTTATATAAGCCCTTTCCTTAAGGCGATTTTTGAATTGTGTCCACTGTAGTACTCTAACTCTCTTATAAGTGTACTACATTACATGAAATGTAGTTCATGATTTTTCCTTCACTCTCTTTAGCATTTTGGTTTAACACCACGCAGGCAGCTGGTACCTTCGCAGCTTCTTCATTAGGTAACCTGTCAATTCAACACATTGTCAGCGGCATTTTGCTTGTCAAAATACATTAATGAATCAGTATTTCCTTTCCTTGAACACGGGTTTTGACTTCTCCTCTGAAGGACCAATGTAGCTCGCTTCACTTATCGCCTTGGTTTTCGCCAGGGCTTATACTTCATCAATGTCCTTAGCGGGTTTCATGCTTTTTAGGACCTCGATCCGAGCCCTTAGTCTCAAAAAATTCATCATGGATGGATAGATGCCATACGACCGTTAGCTATTAAGTATTTCGTATATAATAGGACTATGACCCTCATCTCAACCCAATCCCTTACTTGACCTTCAATACTCACTATCGAGTTGTAACCAAAGTAGATCAAGAGAAGGGATGATGCCCAGACAAGTTTGACCCAATGTTAAATAGGCCAAAGGCCCAGAATGAGACGAGTCAGGGACCCAGAATGACTTCATTGGCTAATCACCGAGCAAGAAAGACACTTTACGAAACATAGAATAGATCGAGGAAATCAAAACCATTGCTTGCTTGTTAGGCTAGATTCCATCTGATCTTCTTTGACTGCTTATATACATAATTTGTTAACCCTTCCCCATTAGGCTCTTAGCTCTTAAAGAAAGATCTTACTAGACTCTTATACTCCCTATCGGCAAATTGGTTTTTGGTTTATAGAGAAAGAGAAGAAAGTATTGTAGCTCACCTCGTGCTTCTATCAAACGAAGCACTCAGCTCCCACTTTGTTAATATAGGACATAAGGAAGTTCTTTCAAACAAAAATAAGTCCCACTTCATTCCAAAATGGTTTTCTCCCATTTCCTGAGTTACACGAATTCTAACCTCTTTTGCTTATGTGATGTGCAAAGTCGGCTTACTTATAGTTGCTTATAACTACTGTCTGTATAGATAAAGAAAAACATGGGTGCTTCCTATATATTAGCATTCTTGAGTGCGGATTGTGGTTAGTGCTTGGGGCTTGACTGGATGGCATAAGTAGAGCTATCTTGCCTTCCTTCATATAGTACGACGTGCTCTTGTCACCCCCGGTGGCACGGTATGCCTTCGTTGATCTGTTCTGACAATACATATGAATGTCTCTTTCTCCCCCGTTAGTCAAACCACTTTATTTATGGTTCAATGCTTTTCTTTCTTCCTTGAAGCAGTCAGAATAATTCTAATCAAAATATCAGTAAAAATAATACAACAAGTACAGTGCGACCTTTTATTAGCAATAACTCAAAGTCACGCAGAAACCAGAAATGTCTCTCAAGAAGAAGTAGGGAAAATCTTTTATGGAGCGTTTAAGTGTACGTTGGTGGTTGTAGCAAAAGAGAATCATAAAGAAAAGGGGTTTCACTTTCACGTGGTAGCGCATACCACTGATGCCTCTAAAACACCGCTAAGAGAATGATCAGAGAACTGTATCTAGAGTTTGAAGGGAGACAATGTGACATCAAATTCATGAAAGGGTGGGGAGCCTATCTTGCTTACATAACCAAGGAAGACAAGGAACCCCTAGTGTAGGGGGAGTTCTCAAAAGAGAAAATCTTTGGAATATTGGTCGACTCTCGAAAGAAAAGAAAAATGGAGACTACCCCTAAAAAGATTGAAAATTCCATCATTATGTTAGGCATAGCACTAAGAGATGCATAGCTATTAGGCATTTTGTTCAAGACCTCATTAAGGAGGATAAGATCCAACTTGATGGGTATTTTTTCCACAAAAAAACAACAAGCTAGCCTTAATCAGACTTCTCATCCTCATGTTATGGAAACTTTGACAAGCAATCCACGACACCTAAACAGCTACTAGTGATGATTCCTTCTCCGATGGTTTTTTTTTAGCACAAAATCCGAATAGGATTTAAAGGCTATAAATGTTGAATGGTACCATAGGCGATTTTGCTCGCCCTTTCTTTTGTGCCGAGACCCTGCTTTGGCCATTCATTAGTTCAGACATTTAGTTACTTAGTCTTGAAAAAAGCTCATCCTTGGAGAAAGTCTTAGTTGAGATGTAGTCGATGCATCCTACCAGCAGGGCAGAGAAAGCAAGCCAATCCCATTCAGACTTGGAAAGAAAATAGAAAACGATATTTCTTTCCTGAGAAGATTCCTATTGATATCCCTATTCGCGTATCGGCACAATCCAAGAAACTTGGATTCCCTTCGTTGTATTCACATTTTCCTTTCTTAGGGAATCAGCACACCTTCAACTAGTCACCAGTGCCTAGGTTTTCTGTCTCTGCCAGCTCGTAACCTCACTCCTGACTATTCATATTCACAGCTTATTCATAAAAAAACTGTAACCTCTTAATTGAGGAGTGGAATTCTCTGCTCCCCTCAGAAAACTCCATTGCTTTGACCATCCTCAATGACCTGAGAATGCTTCTAGCCCTCGAAGAAGAGCAATTGACCACTCCTACTATAATGGATGAAGGACAATCTACCTTCTAACCTGAAGTCCAGGTATTCTGGCCCCAATTTCCCAGAGAGAGAGCGTGCCAAAGCCCGAGGAATAGACAGGGGATGGACAGTCCTCGCATTCAGGGAGTAGGAAAAGGGAGAAGTTGTTGGCATTCTTGCCTTTCTGTCCAAAATACATTAAACATAGAAGAGAAAAAGACTGGTGTCCCCCCTTTTCAAAGGAGGTCTAGCCTCTCTTTTCAGTGGAAGTTGAGCTCGCCAGATCTGCTGCCCATGACGTGAGTGATCGTTGAACCTATGCTTGCCCCTTCTTATTGCTATCTGTGACATCGAGTGCTTAATTGAGATCAGTGGTCTGGTAGGTCCTTGGATGCTGGCTCTTATAGTATAGTCTACTTGGACCTCTACTAGGGCTAGAGCTAGCCGGAAAAAGAAATAAAATACTTAGAAAAAGAATATAATAATAAAATGTTCCACGCTCTACCTTTCGTCCTCCTTAAACTAGGTTTTCTTGCATAGTAGCCTTCCTTTGGTCTCAGGTTTGCTACTTGCTAGCCTAGAGCTGACCCTGGCTATGATCAAGAAGTCTACAACTAATTATAGTTTCGGGGATGCCATTCTATTGTCCCGCGGTGCACTCGTCCTTGAACTCGCGGGCATTGAGAGAGGTAGCCAAAGGGTCCCACTTATTGAAGCCAGGTCGAGCGAGGGGGATATCCATTTTAGCCAAAGGGTCCAATCACATAATAGAATAAAGACTAAGGCTAAGCTTTTTCCAGATAGAAGGGAAAGCCCTCGTTCCGTCATCCTTAATGCGCTTCTTCTATTCTCCAGAGTTTAACAACTCAGTGATTCGCATACCAGAGTCTAGCAACAAAGCTTCGTTATCACCTCTACAACTCGCTCATTTCCATTCTTTTTCCCCCACTCCAGCTTTCATGATATGCCCAAGACCATTTATCATATTACTAAGACAAAAGGAATTGGTCAACAAGGAGACTATCTTCAGCATCTCGATGTCTTGAAAGCTTTTCTTTGACTACCATTAATAAGGATATAATAGGACTTGGAGTCTAAATTCATTATATAATGACTCTATTGAGAATGAGAGATAGAGGTTTGAAGATGGTCGACTGATAGGGAGAGGAATGGTAAGATGAGAGAGCATGTCTTTCTCTTTAATGAATTTCCATTCCAATCTATTACCATATGCTTTGTCAAGATCGTCTTTGATGGCCAGAAGGAGAAGGCCCATCGTTGCTCAACTTACATTGCTTCTACTAAAAGTATGTTTGATTTCCTGTACCACTATATATACTAGGACATTCTAACAAACAATAAGAAGACGTCCAGGGATAAGTAGGCTGCCTTGTAAAGGTCCAATGAGGTCTGGTAAGAAACTTCTCATTCTTTCCACTCACATTTTAGCCACTATTTTAAACTAGGTCAACCATAGACCAATCGCTATGAATTGATGCACAAATTAGGGCTTTGTGACTTGGGGATGAGGCAGAGTCAAGTTCTTTCTATTCAAATTATGATGGAGAAAATATCTCTCATAAATCTTAGCTAGAGCAAACCATATAGAGGTACTAATAATAGGCCAGCATTCTTGATAGAAATTGGCTTGGAAAGGAAACTGAGTTCGGGTGAGAGCAGTTCAGGTAAGAATAGGGTAAATTTGACCATGTCTGCTTTGCTTTCATGGCCCCGATAGCTGGCTTATATTTCTCTCTCTTACTTCCCTTTTCATTCTAAGTAGGCGATCAACTTGGTTTGTCCTAATCCAATCTATCGGTCCTAGTGCTAAGCCCATCATCCCTTTTATCAATGAAGAAGTTCAGTCTTTAAATGGGGCCCCTCTATCTATTTCTAGGCCCTAGTTCAGAACTCTCATCGTCATGATCCGTAGAAGGATAATTCATCTTCTATATTGGATGAGAAAGTCAGCTATTTCAAAGGCAAGTAACCCCTAAGTGAGCTAGACTCAACATCAAGAGAAAAGTTAGACGAGGTGCCTTCAACCTTAGTAGCAAGGGCAAGAATAGAGGAAAAGAAGGAAAACGTATAAGAAAAGAAATAAGAAGAAGCTCGCGCCTCGCTCCTCTACTTGTCTTGGCCCTAGTCGATAGGAGATTAGGGTGCCAGTTGGTGGCCGACCCCCTATCTTTTCTTCTCGTTTGCTTTGGGCCATTGGCCTGTTCTCTTATGTCAATTCTCTCAATTTTAGTTAAATTGCGAATTGGTTGAGCTGCTTATCGATCCTGCACCTCGTTGGTCAAGTCTTCATGCTTCTGTTCAATTCTTGTGCTGGTTGGTCTTCAGCCGTCAAAGAAAGAGTGAGAAGAGTTGAAACCTCTCTGACATCCACCAAGCCATTAAGCCAGTGTAGAACATGGGCTACTGGATAGAGTACTTCCCCGATGAGATCCTTTGAGACTGAATGGTTTGACTTGGGTTCCTTTCAAAAGACAGATCGGGAAATAGCTAAAGGTTAACCCTAAACTTGCTTTTGTTTTTGCTTAATGGTATATAGGTGAACCTGAACCAGGTCGAACATTTTCTCTTCCTAATCCCAACCCTGAAATAAGTTTGGTATTAGAAATATATCAATATCCATTCGAGGATAAAGAATCAATGCGGCGAGCAGTCCATTGATTATTGTCATCTCGGGACTTCCTTCCCTAATCGAATGTGAGGCCTATGGGATCCCTACAGCTAGTAGTCAGAGTTTTCCCTGGTATGTCTCTGTAGCAAAGTCCAGCTCTTTCCTTGTAATTTTCCTTTTTTCTCTAATCTACGGGGATCGCTCTAAACAGCTTATGTAAAGTGTCAGTAGCGGAACGTTCTATCAATCGGGGAAGGTTTTTCATTCAACCAACTATCTTTTTGAAGCAGATAGTTCACAATGCTTATTCTATAGATACTTTTTTATAAAGCCAACTCATGTTTCTACTCAGTTTTCTAATGGAAGTTTGCAAGATTTGGCGACACGGAATGCGGTGCCTAGGTGTGGAAAGAATGGCTTACACGAATAGGATAAAGGTCTAGATGAGCATTTATTTATTTATTTGGTTATGGTAGTCCAAAGGAGTATCTATGGACTCAATTTAGTTCTCTCCCCTAGTAAGAAGGGTCTTATTTCAAAAAAATACTCTTCTTTATTGTTTATATGAACTTCTCTTTTTTCTTTTGATGTACAAAATAATCTTGTCAACTGGGTTGCTCCTTATGGATGAACTTAGTAAAGCTCTCCATTCGTTCTATCCTTCGTCAGGAAGAATGAATCTTGGATCAAGCGGGTAGCCACCGCTTCCTTCTCCTTCAGACCCCTTTCCTCTAGTTTTGCAAGATCCGGAGGAGAACCCGCCTCAGGGCTCACACCCACTTGTCCATCAACAGCAGGACCAGACGTCCGCCCCTCAGGTCACGGCTGCTGGTCAAAAGAAGCTGGAAGCCATCCTGTTTAAACATGTGAAGCGGCATTGCCAATTAATGGAGGTGCGTAATAAGTATCCACAACTCAATTGCACAGAGGTGGATTATTACTATTTAGCCAAAAATCTTGCAATTTCCCAATTTGATATTGATACGAAAATAGATAGTGAACTGGCCGATCTTACAGCTTGCATTGGTAATTATAAAAATATCAAAATCATATTAGAGAACTTTTTAGAGTCTTATTATAAAGAAGACAACTAATGTAAGAAAATAATAGGAAAGAAATAGGGGGCAAGGATCGAACTTCTAAAAAGATAGTTCCGAGAACGAAGGAAGGATTATATTGAAAGATAGTTCTGATAAAGTAAGGAGGCCATGATCGACGCATTAAGTAAATGATGCGCTTGGCCATGGAAGGGGGAGAGGTGAGGTGGGCCCTCCTCAAAAGCTATGACTAAAGAATTGGGCCTAAGAAATGGTGTTATACCTCCCTTTCTCTCTAAACCAATTGAAGGAAAGAACGAATAGCCCGAAAGACAGACAAGGATGGGAATTGCTTCTAGACTTTGAAATGCAAGGTACAGCTTTAAGCCTTCTCAAGTAAACTTACTCTAGAATAGGATCTTTAAGCGAAGGGTTAGTTGCCTTGCTGGCAGGGCTATAGGGTTCTCAATGGTTTGTTTATAGCCTTATTCTATCCTGGTGGAATTTGTTATAAAATATCTATCATCGGGGATTGGCTATAAAGACTGGGCTAAGGGTATCGTTGCAAGATCCACCCAGAATAATGGTTAGCAGCCATTCGATGGAAGCGGACAGAGTCCCATGGTTTCAATACAAAATCTTTGTCAACCACGCTCTCGAAAAAAAGTTGCCTACCTACCATCATTGGGATAGATCAAATCGAGGGTAGTTCTATATAAGTAAGGTATTCGGGTAAAGTGACCTTACGGGATGTAGCTACACTTCAACACGAACCAGGGCTCAACCTAAGAGAGCTAGTCATCACCCGACTTTTTCTGACTGATGAACGAAATTAGTGTAGCGGCAATGGGTCTTTTTTACTTCCTAACATAGATACCAAGTCTGGGTCAGAGAATTAATAGTTAGGCGATATGCTCTCCGATACAGTAGATCAGTAGACCATAAGATTAGCATGTGAGGCGAGAGTGACCAGAACTAACTCTCATATTCTTTTAGACAAAAAGGATGGTCGATGGTTTTGATTGTGCAGGTTTTTTCAGTCCTACGGAATTTGTGCGAGTTGTAATCTTCCTATGTGTCTTATCTTATGTGTTTTGGCTAGAGAAGTTAGCGTAGTGAATGAGTGGGCATTTCGTTCACACAGCTGTTTGGGGGGATATGTCAGATGAAAGCTCCACGACCCCCAATGGGTCTTCGGCGTTGTTCATTTCAATTTTGCCAAGTAACTTGCCAAAGTTGCTTGGTAAGCAAGCAAAGCAGGCACCAACTATCTTGGCCCAATTTCTCTTCTTTCTTTTTTAAAGTCACGATCAGAAAGGTGTTAAAATTCGGACTGCATCTGGAAAGCGCTGGTTCGAGCCCATCTAGTGACAAGGCCTTAGTCATCGAATATCTTGACACCTCCATTTTCTCCTTAGACGGATGACTATCCCATTTTTTTTATGTTCGAAGATTCTACTTGCATTTGTTAAGCATGTGAACAAGGATCCCCCTACAAGAAGGTCAACCTCACCCTAGGTAATCACAGATTTCTTCCCCTCAAGTCAAAAAGTAAGAACTCGCTTTTGAGCTAACCAACCATGGAGCTATCTGCCAACAAGCAGCAAGAGTTCTCATTCACGGCTAACTAAACATTCGTTCGGAGTTGCCAAGGGAGAGGGCGTACTTTTATGTTGATTGATAGGCGGACTTCACTCCCTTTGAGCTAAGACCAAGAAGAGTTCACAATCAACTTCCTTATTGGCCGCCGAGAGGAATCGGACTTTCTTCTTAATCAAAGAAGTATTCCTTCCCTGTTGTCTATCCTTTCCTTTCTTTCCACGAGCTTCAAAAGTTAGGATAGAGCCTTAGCCTTTCACTAGTAGACAGAAGTGACATAGTTGTTCTTCGTAGAACAGCCTATGAGCTATTGAGACACTAGGAATATGTATCGCTATTAGTGCCCCAGAAAGTGAAATTCAAACTTTTTGATGCCTCTTTTGAGTACAAGAATCTCCTTGAATGTCGAATGGTAGTCTTGCTCAAATTGTTTGAACGTGCCGCTTATGTATCCACTCTTTCCATCTATTTCTTCTAAGAGATAGGCGGCCCATATATCATTGTTAGTGTATGTCTGAAGTATGTGTTTGTGTTGATGAATCTTGATCTTGGAATTGGGATGCAAACAAAGTAGAGAAGAAGCTTGTTGTAATTCCTCAGTCACAACAATTCGAAAAAGTGCCAATACAAGCTGATGAAGTTGAAGAAAGAGATCAAGATTTTGATTCAGAAATAGATCAGTTTTTTCAAGCTCTTCAGATTCAAGTCCAAGTTCAGGTCAATCTTCACTTGAAACTCTACCAAGAAAAATGAGACCCATAGCTGAATAGGTATAAGAAAAATCTTTCTTTCCGATCACAGGTTTCTAAGAGTTACAAGGCGTGAAAGAACTGGCATTGAACTAAAAGGACTATCTATCTACTAAGATTACAGCTTGAAGAAAGACAAACCTGTAATCGAGTTTAGGACAGCTATCAGCTTATTCTGAACCCAGTCATGTGATTTCCCATTCAGGTTTCTTTTAGATGCTTTCCTTGGCACAACCTGTTGCTAGTTAGCTTTCCCAACCAGAATACCAAAAAACGTTGGGAGATAGCTCGTAGAACTGCCTTTTTGCTTCTTTCATCCCTGAGTAGGACCCTTGCTTTTTTAGAGAATGAACCCTGTAAACCTGCTTCTTTTCAAAGGGAGTCTTCGGTCGACCTTCCTATGATCTTATAATAAACGATCTAGTTGAACCTGACTGTGAAAACTATGCTAGGAATACTAAAAAGAAGTTGGGTAAGTGTTGGTTGATGGTGACCCAACCGAAAAGGCTAGATCTACTATTCAAGAAGGGAAAGATTGAATTAGTTCTGGTTCAATGAGCCTAGCCTTCTTTCGTAGCCAAGGGCGTTGAGGATCCTTTTCTATTTTATTGCCTGGCCTGTTCATTGCCTACTTGGTTTCCTTAAACCACTTACTGGTAAAAAGAACATAGCCAAGCCAATTCGGTGATTTGTTGGCATTCCATTCCGGGTGAGAGTTCGTTTCCATCCGACATAGGAAACCACTCTATCTCTGATAGATGCCATTGGCATATCCTGTTCTCCCTGACCAGTTTTGTCGTGCTAGCCTAGTACATATCCTATTAAGGTTTCCAAGACTGAAAGATAATCAATAGGGGGCGACCGGGTTCTGGCAGAACAAGTATAGGCAGGCGGGTTAAAGAGGTATGTCTTGATCTTTCTTATCAAACTGACAATCCTCGTTCTATTCCATTAGAGCATTCTTCTAAAACAGCTTGAACAGAGGCTCACAGGTAGAGGTGATCAGGGCGGCTGATGAAGTTGACGCGTCCCAAGAAGCTCTTGACTTCAGTTTGTGTTTTTGGCTTTGGCATCTCACCTGGATTGCTACCAGAATCGAAAGGGCACACGAATTCCCCGGATGGGGGTTCATTCTATGCAAGGACTATTACACATTTTCAGAAGAAGGAATGAGAATGTGGATTGTCTTTACCACTTCTGTTTAATTAGTAAAAAACGATCTATAGTCTTTGTGGTGTCGGTGGTCAAGAATGTCTTACCTCTTACGTCAGACTTCCTTTATCTCGAAAAAGACTATTGCCCGCCACACTTCCCGTCTAGTAAGGGATGAGTGTCTTCCAACATGGAAGTAGCTTATGTATGGTAGATTGAAAAGGAGTCTACAACCCACTCAATCCTTAAGAGCACCATCTTCTTAAGGGTAGGGTTGGTATGGTGGAAGAAGGAAAATGAGAACGGTCTCAAAGTGAAAAATCTATGTAGGCTCTTAATTTGTTGATGGTTATCTAGATTTCTTTCCTTGAGATCATCGGTGTCATCGTATTCGATAAAGCGTCCTTCGGCACTTTCTTTTTTGACTTGTCCACTTTAAGTTAAAGGCTCTCTCTTTTCTCCTTCCTTGACCTTTAGTCACATTACTATGTAGTGTGGGTGGATGCAGCTGGGTACGAACGATGGGGCGTCAAGTTCCAGAAGTCTCATGTTCGGAACGTGGGAGAGCTCGGCGTGGGGCCTAAGAAATAAATATAAGCTTTGACTAACCAACACGTAGCATGCACTGGAAGGATGGATAGCATCAACATACTACGAGTGGCACTTTCCTAATCGAGATTCTCGTGGGCCGGCGGGCTTATGTACCTGATATTCATCTTAGTGCGTTTGCTTTCTACCTACTGCTCCTTCTGTTGCCTTTGATTATGCCGAAAATGGTGCCTCTTGCTTATTGCGAGCGGGCTTGCTTTTCTCGGTTACAGGGAGTATAGAAGCCCACGGAGCGGGACAGAGGTCAAAGCCAATTCAAATATAAATATTCTTACCTCCTGCTCCAGTTGCTAAAAAAAGTGATAAACATAAAGAAAGTGTTCAAACCGAGGAAAGAAGAGAATCTCCGTTGAGTTACCAGAGAGGTGGATATAGTTACAAAGAGCATAGTGGACTAGAGGTCGAATAGATCGAAGACGAAATAGAACAAAGAGCAATAGACTTCGCTTCGATCCCTACTGCTTGAAGTTCAATCCCATCAACAACAAGAAGTTTCGCCTTCCTACGGGTATAGGATTAGGATTAGATCGTACACCCGCAAACAAGACTTCCATGGGCGGCTACCAACTTTCCTTTATTTATAGAGGAAGCTCGCCGGACATCTATTCCTCTTCCTCTGTCTCAACAGGATCTGTGGTTCCCTCAGCTTGTTTTCGTCCTTAAGTGGAATTTAGGTACACAATATTCATTTCCTAGTTACACCTCTGATTCTTTTGATTCTAACTTAGCGCCGATCCTTATCTAAAATCCCCAAAAACCCAATTCTAAGGCTGAAACCTCTCCCTATCGGTCGAACGTCTACATTCCTATCCTTATCAGTCGACTTACTTCATACCTTTGGGCTACCTATTGCCGTTTTAGTTTCCTCTGGTGCGGCATTGTCAATTAATGGAGGTACATAATAAGTATCCACAACTCAATTCCACATATGTGGATTACTACTATTTAGCCAAAAATCTTGCAATTTTCCAATTGGATATTGATATGAAAACCGATAGTGAAATGTCTGATCTTGTGGCTTGCATTGGTAATTATAAAAAGATCAAAATCATATTAGAGAACTTTTTAGAGTCTTATTATAAAGAAGACAAATAATGTAAGAAAAAAATAGGAAAGAAATAGGGGGCAATGATCGAACTTCTAAAAAGATAGTTATGAGAACGAAAGAAGGATTGTACCGAAAGATAGTACCGATAAAGTAAGGAGGCCATGGTCGACGCATTAAGTAAAGGATGCGCTTGGCCATGGGAGAGGGGAGAAGTGAGGTGGGCCCCCCTCAAAAGCTACGACTAAAGCATAAGGTATGATAACCCGAACTCGGCATGCATTTAATGGCAATTAACTGCATTTAATTAAGTGTCATCTTAAATGTTAGCATTGAACTCTGTGTTTATTTTTAGTTAAACATTCATTTGTAGCATTATTTTAATATTTACGTTAATCGGTTGTATTTTTCTTGCATCTTAATGCTCGGTTTTCAATTAAATGAAAAGTAGCTCCGAGCCGGAGTAAATTTTGAACTATGTTACTTTTCGAAAATTATATTTTCTTAAATTCTTTGAGATTTGATTGTTATTCTTTTATTGCCGCAAAGTGCATAGCATATCGAGAGCGATAGTTAGGAAATGATTTCTAGTCCTCAGTAAATAGTGAAAACTAATATTTAGTGTTTTAATTTTGGTATTTTAAGATGTATTTAACTAGAATTAGATTTGGGTTGGTTGTTTTAGCTTTAAAATGCATAAAACAAGCTTATTTGACCAATTTTTAAGTGGGTTGACCAAGCCTTGACCATTTGACCATTGTCATCTTTTTATTTAAGCATGAAATAAGAGAACAAAGAAGCAAAAATCAGAAAAAAAGAAGCCATGGCTGAAACCATGGAGGAAAAAGAAAAAAAAAATATATTTCAACTTCAAGCTTCAATTTCTTCGCGAGAGCTTGTGTGGGGTGGTTTCCGAGGTATCCAGCATGATTTTCCTAGCGTCTAGGAGCGTCTAAGGTGAGGGTTTCATCGTTATTTGCGCATTTGAAAAATTTATGTCTAAACTTTAATTTTTGAAAATTATGCGTAGACTGTTATTTTATCCGTTTTGTTGGTTAAAGAATGTTCCTTGTTGATTGTAAAACATGTATTTATATCTTTTTAACATTTTCTGCGGTTGAAAATCGAAATTACAATTTGAATTGATAAATGAATAGTAAACCCCCGTTTCGATGAAGTTGCTCCGTTATGCGTTCGGTTGATGTAGGAAGGTGCTAGATATGCTAGAATGCCTAAATGTGTGGTTTAATTGGTTTGGGTAATGGTAAAACGGAGAAAAATGGCTTAGTGAAAGTTGGGGTCGTTTAGGTCAAGTTTGGCATTTTATCGTTTTGCGTGATGGCATTGTCTCGGGAGGCCATGGAAGCACTTTTGGTGTGATTATGGCGTTGGTTGGGTGTTTGGTTAGGGTAGCGGTAGTTCAAACGAGCAAATGGGGAAATCGGGGTTTTGCGTGAATTCTAAGGTAAAGTAGGGTTTCGGGGTCTTTAGACGTGCCTTATAGTGACCTAGGAGGATTGGTGAAGTCGGTTTCTAAAACTCGTGGCTCGTTTGAAAGTAGTAGCATTTTGAAAGTTGGGGTCATTTTGTGATTTTGTGTGTTTTCATAGTATAATGCCTATAGAATGCTAAATAATACTTGTTATGCTTGTTAAAGTTGATTATGATTGAATTTGTATATCAATTGTTGATAATTCTTGTTAGTGTTGTACTTGTTACTTTATTGATAATAATTGCTTAATGTGTGCTTATTGTATCGCATGTTGTTACTGACTTGCACTTCAGTGCCTTGCTCGATTTTCGATATATGTCTCGTATTGCATTGCATTAGTGTCAGGCGCGTGAGTGATGGGCCTCTCTGGGTAGCCTCGGGTTGCCAGTGTTAGTTGCTCTAGCTCCGTGTCCTATTCCATTTTCTCGCTTGGGTTGCCGCCCAGGGAGTTTTGGGTCGTAGAATTGACAGAGTATGTTCGGAGTACTATAAACGGAAGTTATAAGGTGGGTGAACCGGTGCGTCATCATTAAAGTCATCAAAGTTATGATCGGTACATTTCTCGCTCGAGTGAACCATAGCTTTCAGAGTGTGGTATAGCTTTGAATGGTTGTGTTAATGTTTTTATTAATTGGTTATTGTATTGATTGTTTATATTGATTGCTTGCTTGTCAATTATACTGCTTAGCTGTACCTATTTGCATTGCACGAACTTCTTTCTCTCCACCTCGATATATGTCTCGCCCTCACTGAGTATACGTGTTGTGTATGCTCACTCCTTACCACCACATTTCAGGAAATGTCTTGTTAGCTGGAAAGTTCGTGGATATATGATAGATCGTGCTTGAAGAGTTGCCTTGCGTGCTATGTGGCTTGAATTATCAAAGATGCAGAGATGTATGTAATTTGTGTTGTTTGTATTTAATGTTAAAAAGGAATGTAATATGAGTTTTCTAGGTTATTGAAGTGATTTGGAAAAGCTAGTTTATGTATTCAGATAGAATAGTTTAACTTTAATGTATGTTTGTAATGCCGAAAGGAAAAGTTAGAATAGTCTAGTACTTGGAGATGCATGTATATTTGCTGTGTTTAATTGTTGAGAACCGAGGCTCGGATGGCCTTGAGGTGGTTGAATGTTTGGACATGGTATTGGTCCACTTATATGCTGTCGCAGGTTTGTTGTTTTTTCCTAGAAACAGGGGAGACTCCGTCCGTTTTCCCTAAAAATTATGCCCGGGTTTGGAATTGGGTTGTGATTAGATTGATTGATAGAACTCCTGGTCTCAAGAGGGATCGGGGTGTTACAGGTGGTATTAGAGCTTGTTTAGCTCATAAGCCAGGATAGGGTCCTCGGTCTAGTGGGTAGTGATCCTTGAATGTGTGCTTGTTAAGTGTGTCTTGAAAGTGTATGCTTATATGTGAGATTGTGTGTCTTGACCTGAATATGTGCTCCTATGTGATATAGTTATGTATTATGTGTTAATTGTGTGCTAAGTGAAGCGAAGTGTCTAGTTGTGTATTGAATTGACCTATTGAATTGGCATCGTGAATCGAATTGATCTCGTGAATTGTTATTTGCTTGAAGTATTGCTTGTAATGTATGTATTGAAATGTCTTGAATTGGTTGTGCCGTGATTTGAATTGATTATGTTGTGCTTAACTTGATTGTCGTGCTTGAGTGACTTTGTTGAATAAACTGTTTTACAAACTTGCTTGCATAATAGTTTAAGGTATGTGTATAAATGTGATATCTTTCCATTCATACATGTCCCGTGGAAATGGTAAGTAAGTCCTCTTTCTCCCCTGAAGAAAGTGGTTCACAGTTGGCCTTTCAAGGTGTATGGATTGGCAGGAAATGAATGGCATTTAATTAGCCTTTATTTGGGAGTTGGTGTTTGCTTCTGGAGCTCGGTTATTGGCAAATCTCTAAGATCCTCCTCTGTGTTTACCTATTGTGAAAGAGTATCTTTCTCTTGGGATTTTATTTGGTTGTTCTCTGGAGCATTCTTTGGTTTTCTTAATGGTTATCCTTTGGAGACTTCTGTTGGCACTTCTCGGTGGACTTGGCTATTGGGATTTCAATCGGACTTACTGCACAGTATTATCTATGGTATATGTGTCTCGGTCTTTATTGGTGTGTTACTGGCATCCCTTATTGGAAATCCTTCAATGGCATTCTATAGAATTCTTGGTGGTCATTTATTTGGTACTTACTTATTGGGCAATCCTTGGTATTTTCTCACTGGAGTATTGTTTCGGGAATTTTCTTTAGTGTTCCTCAGTTGGTTTGGTAATTGGAATTCCTATTAGACTTATTATCTCATATTGCTTATGGTATGCTGTGGAATACTTTGGGCTTCCTTGGTGGTAAGTTGTATAAAGTTTGCACTCGGCAAATGGCGATGAGGTCTTGGAGCTTGGTCTTATATGTGCTGCATCTACTTTGGCTATCCTTTGACATCCTTATTTGATACTTGTTGGACTTTTATAGAGGATTCGTATATAGAATATTCCTTCGGTATTCTTCTTGTTAATAATATGTGGAATTGGTAATATCTACAGTATTTTTGCTCTAGTCTTTATTGGCATCTTCTCGGCACTTTTAGCAGGGAATTCTTCTTTGGTATTCTTGACTAGCGGAATTCTTATTTGGATTTCAAGATGGTATTTTCAATTAAGCCTTTATTTGGCCTTATTGCTTTGGAGTTTTCAGTCAGTACTATTGGGGGTTTCTTAGTAGGGTATTCTTCGAGCGTTCTTATTCAGTGTCTTGCTCAGCAACCAATGAAGAGTGGTCAGAGTTGGATTTCAGATGATGCAGAGTTCTATTGGAAGAAGAATTGCGAGGACGCAATTGTTTTCAGGGGGGGAGGATATGATAACCCGAACCCGGCATGCATTTAATGGCAATTAACTGCATTTAATTAAGTGTCATCTTAAATGTTAGCATTAAACTTTGTGTTTATTTTTAGTTAAACATTCATTTGTAGCATTATTTTCATATTTATGTTAATCGGTTGTATTTTTCTTGCATCTTAATGCTCGGTTTTCAATTAAATGAAAAGTAGCTCCGAGCCGGAGTAAATTTTGAACTATGTTACTTTTCAAAAATTATATTTTCTTAAATTCTTTGAGATTTGATTGTTATTCTTTTATTGCCGCAAAGTGCATAGCATATCGAGAGCGATAGTTAGGAAATGATTTCTAGTCCTCAGCAAATAGTGAAAACTAGTATTTAGTGTTTTAATTTTGGTATTTTAAGATGTATTTAACTAGAATTAGATTTGGGTTGGTTGTTTTAGCTTTAAAATGTATAAAACAAGCTTATTTGACCAATTTTTAAGTGGGTTGACCAAGCCTTGACCATTTGACCATTGTCATCATTTGTTATTTAAGCATGAAAGAAGAGAACAAAGAAGCAAAAATCAGAAAAAAAAAAAACAAGCCATGGCCGAAACCATGGAGGAAAAAGAAAAAAAAAACATTTCAACTTCAAACTTCAATTTCTTCGCGAGAGCTTGTGCGGGGTGGTTTCTGAGGTATCCAGCGTGGTTTTCCAAGCGTCTAGGAGCGTCTAAGGTGAGGGTTTCATCGTTATTTGCGCATTTGAAAATTTTATGTCTAAACTTTAATTTTTGAAAATTATGCGTAGACTGTTATTTTATCAATTTTGTTGCTTAAAGAATGTTCCTTGTTGATTGTAGAACATGTATTTATAGCTTTTTAACATTTTCTGCGGTTGAAAATTGAAATTGCAATTTGAATTGATAAATGAATAGTAAATTATGAATAGTAAACTCTCGTTTCGATGAAGTTGCTCCGTTATGCGTTCGGTTGATGTAGGAAGGTGCTAGATATGCTAGAATTCCCAAATGTGTGGTTTAATTGGTTTGTGTAATGGAAAAACATAGAAAAATGGCTTAGTGAAAGTTGGGGTCGTTTAGGTCAAGTTTGGCATTTTATCGTTTTGCGTGATGGCATTGTCTCGGGTGGCCATGGAAGCACTTTTGGTGTGATTATGGCGTTGGTTGGGTGTTTGGTTAGGGTAGCGGTAGTTCAAACGAGCAAATGGGAAAATCGGGGCTTTGCGTGAATTCTAAGGTTAAGTAGAGTTTGGGGGACTTTAGACGTGCCTTATAGTGACCTAGGAGGATTGGTGAAGTCGGTTTCCAAAACTCGTGGCTCGTTTGAAAGTAGTAGTGTTTTGAAAGTTGGGGTCATTTTGTGATTTTGTGTGTTTTCATAGTATAATGCCTATAGAATGCTAAATAATACTTGTTATGCTTGTTAAAGTTGATTATGATTGAATTTGTATATCAATTGTTGATAATGCTTGTTAGTGTTGTACTTGTTACTTTATTGATTGTAATTGCTTAATGTGTGCTTATTGTATCGCATGTTGTTACTGACTTGCACTTCAGTGCCTTGCTCGATTTTCGATATATGTCTCGTATTGCATTGCATTAGTGTCAGGCGTGTGAGTGATGGGCCTCTCTGGGTAGCCTCGGGTTGTCAGTGTTGGTTGCTCTAGCTCCGTGTCCTATTCCTTTTTCTCGCTTGGGTTGCAGCCCAGGGAGTTTTAGGTCGTAGAATTGACAGAGTATGTCCGGAGTACACTAAACGGAAGTAATAAGGTGGGTGAGCCGGCGCGTCATCGTTAAAGTCATCGAAGTTATGATCGGTACATTTCTCGCTCGAGTGAACCATAGCCTTCAGAGTGTGGTATAACTTTGAATGGTTGTGTGAAACCCCACTTTCTTGCTTATCTCGTTTTACGTGCTTTACCTCGTTTTGCGTGCATATGACCTGTTTATGTGCTATAGGACCTAGAAAGTTATAATTTTGATTTCAATACTCCTAATACGTGCTAAATGTGCATTCATGAAATTTTCATCAAAAACGGAGTCAGAAATTTTATCGTCGATTTTTAGTGAATAGTGTTTTCGAAACACGTCCGCTATAATTTTGAAACTGGTCTTTTTAACCCTTCTAGACCTAGTCCACGGACTTTAATAGACCTGTGTTTGATGAAAACGGTTTTAAAATCGGCTTAAGAATTTATTAGGGTTTTTACACCGACTTTTGCGAAAATCGAGTTTTAAGCCGACTCGGGTGAAATTGTTGGATTGTAAAACTTCTTGTCACCTAAAAATAATCCACTTGAGATATCTTGGGGGTGGCATAATTATTTTTAACTTGGTGATCACTAAAATGCAATTAAAGTCATTAAAAACACAAAAATACCTATTAAAATAACTTTGACTTTAATTAAATAATTGACCATTTAAGCTAATGTCCTCAACACACACTCACACAACACAAAAACACCATCACACACACACACATTGCCGTGAGGTTGAGGAGAGAAAAGAGAAGAGAAAAACTCAAGCTTTCAATCCAATTTTTCAAAGAAAAACCTAGTTTTTGTCCGTGAAACTTCGCACCGACTTGGATTCTGCTTGTTGGGCACGCATTGCACGCATTCCTAGGCTTATATCGCATCTAAGGTGAGAGAAAAATTCTAGATCTCAAAATGTCATTTTTGTGTTTTTGCGTATAAATGAAGATTGAACTGTTAGAATTGAAATCTGATGTTAGATTATTGCTCCTTGCATGCTAGGGATCATTATATACTAATACTACGAATTTCTGTCGGATATAGCATAATTTTTATTTTCCGGGTATTTAATTTTGATTAAAATGTTCAAAGTTGATTTAATTGAGTTGTGTTGATCGAAATCGATTGCCGTCGATTTCTAAATACTTGATAATTACGTATTAGCGCTGTTGTAATGCCGAATTTTCGATTACATTGTTTGTGTGAAAATCCGGAAAATCCAGCCAGGACGTCATAGGGTTTTAGGGTTATCGGGCATGATTTAGAGGTATTATGGTGGATTTCCGAGAGGGCTAATGTAGTAGGTTGAATGGGTGAGTGATAGGAACTGATTTGGCAATGTTTGGATTAGTAGATTGTAAGTTATGAATTTTAGAAGTTTAGGTTGTCATTCTTTAATTTCTTGAACGATGCCTTAGATGGTTGGGTAGTGTTCGAGTGATGAATGGTGAGTCGTTGTTGAGTAATTTAGGGTTTAATTATGTATATTAAGCAAGTCCGGTTAGATGGCCTACTTTGTCATCTAACTACGTTGTTTGGTGTTTAATTTAATATTGATGTTATATTGATGTTATTGATTGATTATTATTGAATGCGGGAATCGGGCACTCTTGTTGCTGATCTCCCAATTGATTGATTGATTTATGCTTGCATGATGATTGATGAATATGGAGTCTTGGTATGTGTGTGCCACCTCTCGGGCAGCGTCGGGCTGTCGGGTTGATAACGGCATGACTGCCATAGGCTACCCCCAGCTCGCATGACGGAGATGTCATGGAGGGAAGGGGCTAGTGAGGTACCTCGGGTGCGTGAGTAATGGGGAGTTATAAGAAGAACGGTTGAGATCGTGATGGCGTTTGGAGCTACACCAAATAGAGTATCCTTATTGATTGGTTATATAGTTATGTGATGATAGCTTTATTTATGTTATTATTGTTGTTGTGTGTTTACTTGCTCAAAGGACTAAATCCAAGGAGCGTAGTGAATATTGTCGAGATCTATCGGATCCTCACTGGGCTTATGTATATAAGCTCACTCTCTATTAATGCATGTTTCAGGTGTACTTTCACAAGATTACGGGTACGTGCCTCCTGAAGAGGAGAATGTGGAAAACGTGCCTTTCGTGGATGAGTCATATGTCCCTGAGTCTTATCCATGATTCTATGTTGTTAAACGTTATGTATATTAGCTTAATGGACTTTTATATGCTTTACGGTTCTTAGTGTAATAGTTATTGAAAAGATGATGATCCAAACGATGTTAATTTAGTGGCTTCCTTTTGTCTATGTTTAAATTGTAGTTGTGTCTCAACTTACTTTTGAAATGTATGATAAAGTTGAGGTATTGTATGTCATGTTGGAACGGAGGCGTATAACGAGGATGTTTTATTGTATAATATGGTTGTGTTGTATGTTGTTGTTTGCATTGAGGAATTACTGGATGTATGATGTTTAATGAGGTTGGTTTAGAACCTCGGAAATCTGTTTACTGTCGTTATGCCGCCGAAATTCCGTTGCGTCCTGACTGATTGTAGGTGGGGTCGAGTTGGGGCGTGACAGTTTAAGTGGTATCAGAGCTCATGTTAGTTGTCAGCCGGGGTATTCTCGGAATGTGGGTAATGGTCTTAGCATGAAACATGTATGAAAGGAAAAAAAAATGAAATATGTATTGGTATGATTAGTTGATTAAGTGATTATGTGATTTAAGTGCTTATGTGATTATGTGATCAATTTGTTTATGTGTTTTATATGAGTTTGTTATTTATGTGTTAATAGTTGTTTATGACCTGTCTACGTGCTATAACTGTGCTAACTCTTTGATTAGTAGAATGGCCGGTCGACCGAGAACCAGAGGTAGGTCTGAGATGACTGATGAGACTCCGAGTAATGTGGCACCGGGCCGTGACGGGGGTGATGACCGATTTGGAGCAGCTATGGAGCGGATTGCAGAGTTAGTGGCTAGTCAGGCACAGTTATTAGCAGGGCAGGCTGCCCAGAATCAGGCTATGCAGGCTCAGCTTCTGAATATTCAGGGTGGTAACCACGGGCGTGGTACCCTGAAGGATTTTTTAGGATATCACCCACCGAGATTTCAGGGGGAGCCGGATGATAGGAAGGCGGAGGTATGGATTAGCAAGTTGGAGAAGATTTATGATCCACTTGGCTATACTGATGAGCAGAAAGTCTCTTTTGCCATGTATTTGTTAGATGACGAGGCAGAGGAGTGGTGGCGCACAGTAAGGACTAGCTGGGCGGCACAGGGTATTCCTTATATTTGGGGTACCTTTCTGATGGCTTTCCGAGCAAAGTATGTCCCGAGGATTTGCAGGGAACGGAGAGAGGCCGAGTTTCTAGCCTTGGTCCAGGGAGATGCTACAGTGGCTCAATATGAGGCCACATTTACTCGATTGTCCCGGTATGCACCGGAGTATGTGGCAGACGAGGAGCGGAGGACTCGCAGGTTTATGTTGGGGTTGCGGCCCGAGATTCAGGATGTTATGGCTCTGAATCGATATGATATTTTCACTGAGGCTTTTGAGGCAGCTTCTAGATTAGAGAAGAGGAAAGGGGATCAGATTGTCTCCAGTCAGCCTAGTAAGAGGCCGTATCAGCCACAGGGCCAGCAGGTTATATATAGGCCTCCAGTACAGCAGGTTGTCTACAGGCCACCAGCCCCGCAGGGTTCTTTTAGACCACAGGGTCAGCAGAGTTACTATCGGCCTCAGTTTCAACAGAGGCCATATCAGGTTCAGACCCAGTATAGGCCAGCCCAGTCTCAGGGTCAGTACAGGCCTAGTGTGGTGAGACCTCAGCAGCAGGCTGTATCAGCTGCTTCTTCAGCTTCTGGTTATTCTAGGGGCAGTGTTAGTGCCACATCATCGCAGTGTAATTACTGCAAGCGCCCAGGGCATGTAGAGTCCGACTGCAGGGTAAAGGCAGGGACATGTTTGGGTTGTGGTAGCAGCGAGCATAGGGCGAAGGATTGCCCTAAATATGCGAGGACTGAGGGTCGGGCAGCGACTCAGGGTTACCAGGGTAGGCCTACGGGCAGTGTACCACAGCAGCAGCGGGTTCAGGCTCGGGCTTATGCAGTTGATTTAGAGGAGATGCCTGAGGAGACTGCAGTTGTGGAAGGTAACTTCCTTATACTTGATCAACTTGTTAAAGTGTTGATTGATTCTGGTGCTACGCATTCTTTCATTACTCCTGCTTGTGTGCAACGTGTTAAATTGCAACCTGAAAGATTGCCTTATGTGGTTGAAATTAGTACCTCTTTGACTGATAAGTATGTTACTGGCTTAGTATGTAAGGATTGTATAATACATGTTAAGGGGCATAATTTTCCTTCGGACCTTATTTTATTTCCTATCCGGGGGTATGATGTTATCTTGGGTATGGATTGGCTTTCTAAGTATGATGCCCAGTTGAACTGTAGAACCAAGGTAGTACAGTTTCGTTTGCCAGATCAGCCAATAGTTGAGGTAGCGGGTAACCGGGGTGCTAAGACGAGTTTTGTTATCTCAGCAACTAAAGCCGTTAAGTTGGTGAGTAAGGGGTGTTCGGGTTATCTAGCTTATTTGATCAACAAGCCATCTGTTAAGCTACAGCTAGAGGAAGTCCCTATTATCCGGGAATATCCTAATGTATTTCCCGAGGAGTTGCCAGGGTTGCCGCCTGAGAGGGATATCGAGTTTGTGATTAATCTTGTTCCCGGTACTCAACCTATTTCTAAATCGGCGTACCGGATGGCACCAGCTGAGTTGAAGGAGTTGAAGACTCAGTTACAGGAGTTGTTGGAGAAAGGATTTATTCAGCAGAGTTCTTCACCTTGGGGAGCTCCTGTTTTGTTTGTGAAGAAGAAGGATGGTACCTTGAGGTTATGTATAGATTACCGTGGTTTGAACCAGGTGACTATCAAGAATAAATATCCTTTGCCACTGATTGATGAGTTGTTTGATCAACTTCAGGGAGCCAAAGTCTATTCTAAGTTTGATTTGAGGCAGGGGTATTATCAGCTTCGGATTCGCGCGGAGGATGTTCCGAAGTCTGCCTTCAGGACTCGGTATGGGCATTATGAGTTTGTTGTCATGCCCTTTGGTTTGACTAATGCACCGGCAGCATTCATGGATCTTATGCATCGAGTCTTTCAGCCGTACTTGGACCAGTTCGTGGTGATTTTTATTGATGATATCTTGGTCTATTCTAAATCTGAATTGGAGCACGAGCAACATCTACGGCTTGTATTGGAGAAGTTGCAGGAGCATCAGTTGTTTGCCAAGTTCAGCAAATGTGAATTTTGGCTGCAACGGATTTCTTTTCTTGGCCATGTTATTACACAGAGTGGTATTTCTGTCGATCCCACTAAGATTGAATCGGTGATGTCTTGGAAGCGGCCAGAGAGTGTTACTGATGTCCGTAGTTTTCTTGGCTTGGCGGGTTATTACCGTAGGTTTGTCAAGGACTTCTCAAAGATTGCGGGGCCACTATCTAAGTTGACTCAGAAACGGACTATCTTTAATTGGGACGAGAAGTGTGAGAGTGGATTTCAGGAGTTGAAAAAGAGGTTAACTACCGCTCCAGTACTTGCTCTACCAGAGGGGACCGATAATATGGTCATTTACAGCGATGCATCCAAGGAGGGCTTGGGATGTGTTCTTATGCAGGATGGCCGAGTTATTGCCTATGCTTCCAGGAAGTTGAAGCCTTATGAGGTGAATTATCCGACTCATGATCTTAAGTTGGCAGCGGTTGTCTTCGCACTGAAAAAGTGGCGTCATTATCTGTGGGGCAGTAAGTTCGAGATTTTCACTGATCATAAGAGTCTTAAGTATTTATTCTCACAGAAGGAGTTGAATATGCGCCAGCGGGGGTGGATGGAGCTTCTTGGAGATTATAATTGTTCTATCAATTATCTGCCTGGAAAGGCAAATGTTGTAGCAGATGCTCTCAGCCGGAAGGCTAGTATTTCTTGTTTGGCTGTCAAGAAGTGGGAGGTTCTTGAGGAGTTTAGTTATTGGAGACCAGAGTTGATTCAGGTTGGGGTGATGTGTTCACATCTCCGTATTCAGCCTTTATTGTTGTCTCAGATCAGGGAAGCTCAGCAACTTGATGTTAAACTTCAGAAGATCAAGGATCAGATTTCTGATGATCAGTCTGACTTCAAAGTGCATGAGGACGGTATTCTTCGGTTTCGGAACAGGGTTTGTGTTCCCGATGAACCGGGCTTGAGACGAGGTATTCTGGAGGAAGCTCATAATTCTAAATATACTATTCATCCCGGTGGAACCAAGATGTATCGGGATTTGAAACAGCATTACTGGTGGAACAACATGAAAAGGGAGGTTGCTCAGTTTGTGTCTAGATGTTTGACTTGTCAGAGAGTGAAAGCCGAGCATCAACGACCAGCAGGTTTGCTTCAGCCGTTGGCTATACCAGAGTGGAAATGGGAGCATATTACGATGGACTTCGTCACTGGTTTGCCTAGATCACCGAGGGGTAATGATGCAGTTTGGGTTGTCGTGGATCGTTTGACGAAGACAGCTCATTTTATTGCCATGAGGTTGGGAGATGAGGTTACAAAGCTGACGGATCTCTATCTGGATCAGATTGTTAGACTTCACGGTATTCCATCTAGTATTGTCTCTGATCGAGATCCTCGATTTACTTCTCGTTTGTGGGAGAAACTTCAGGAGACCTTAGGTACTCAGTTGAACTTCAGTACAGCGTATCATCCACAGACCGACGGTCAGTCTGAGCGGACTATTCAGATTCTGGAAGATATGCTTAGGGCTTGTGTTCTGGACTTCGGGAAGAATTGGGAGAAACATCTACCACTTGCCGAGTTTGCCTATAACAATAGTTATCAAGCTACTATTGGAATGGCACCTTTCGCAGCTCTTTACGGTCGTAAGTGCCGTTCACCTTTGTATTGGGACGAGGTAGGAGAGATGAAGACTATTGATCCGACTATTATGCCAGAACTTCTTGAGAAGATCGAGAATGTTCAGTTGATCAGGCAGAGAATGCTTACGGCGCAGAGTAGATTCAAGAGTTATGCTGATAAGCGTCGTCGAGACTTGGAGTTTGCAGTTGGATATCGGGTTTTCTTGAGATTGTCTCCTGGAAAGGGGTTTTTTCGTTATGGTAAAGGTGGTAAGCTGAGTCCGAGATTTGTTGGGCCGTTTGAGATTACTGGCAGGGTTGGTAAGTTGGCATATCGGTTGGCTTTACCGGAGAACTTCTCTAATGTCCACGATGTGTTTCACGTGTCTAATTTGCGGAAATATAATCCGGATCCTTCTCATATTCTTGAGCCAGAGCCGTTACAGCTTCGAGAGAATTTGACTTATGACGAGCGTCCGATTCGTATTCTAGATCAGATGGACCGAGAGTTGAGGTCGAAGAGGATTCCGATGGTTAAGGTGTTGTGGAAGCATCACGGCATTGAGGAAGCTACGTGGGAGAGACGAGATCAGATGCAGCAGCAATACCCAGATCTATTCCGTACATCAAGTAAGAATTTCGAGGACGAAATTTCTATAAGGGGGGGAGAATGTGAAACCCCACTTTCTTGCTTATCTCGTTTTACGTGCTTTACCTCGTTTTGCGTGCATATGACCTGTTTATGTGCTATAGGACCTAGAAAGTTATAATTTTGATTTCAATACTCCTAATACGTGCTAAATGTGCATTCATGAAATTTTCATCAAAAACGGAGTCAGAAATTTTATCGTCGATTTTTAGTGAATAGTATTTTCGAAACACGTCCGCTATAATTTTGAAACTGGTCTTTTTAACCCTTCTAGACCTAGTCCACGGACTTTAATAGACCTGTGTTTGATGAAAACGGTTTTAAAATCGGCTTAAGAATTTATTAGGGTTTTTACACCGACTTTTGCGAAAATCGAGTTTTAAGCCGACTCGGGTGAAATTGTTGGATTGTAAAACTTCTTGTCACCTAAAAATAATCCACTTGAGATATCTTGGGGGTGGCATAATTATTTTTAACTTGGTGATCACTAAAATGCAATTAAAGTCATTAAAAACACAAAAATACCTATTAAAATAACTTTGACTTTAATTAAATAATTGACCATTTAAGCTAATGTCCTCAACACACACTCACACAACACAAAAACACCATCACACACACACACATTGCCGTGAGGTTGAGGAGAGAAAAGAGAAGAGAAAAACTCAAGCTTTCAATCCAATTTTTCAAAGAAAAACCTAGTTTTTGTCCGTGAAACTTCGCACCGACTTGGATTCTGCTTGTTGGGCACGCATTGCACGCATTCCTAGGCTTATATCGCATCTAAGGTGAGAGAAAAATTCTAGATCTCAAAATGTCATTTTTGTGTTTTTGCGTATAAATGAAGATTGAACCGTTAGAATTGAAATCTGATGTTAGATTATTGCTCCTTGCATGCTAGGGATCATTATATACTAATACTACGAATTTCTGTCGGATATAGCATAATTTTTATTTTCCGGGTATTTAATTTTGATTAAAATGTTCAAAGTTGATTTAATTGAGTTGTGTTGATCGAAATCGATTGCCGTCGATTTCTAAATACTTGATAATTACGTATTAGCGCTGTTGTAATGCCGAATTTTCGATTACATTGTTTGTCTGAAAATCCAGAAAATCCAGCCAGGACGTCATAGGGTTTTAGGGTTATCGGGCATGATTTAGAGGTATTATGGTGGATTTCCGAGAGGGCTAATGTAGTAGGTTGAATGGGTGAGTGATAGGAACTGATTTGGCAATGTTTGGATTAGTAGATTGTAAGTTATGAATTTTAGAAGTTTAGGTTGTCATTCTTTAATTTCTTGAACGATGCCTTAGATGGTTGGGTAGTGTTCGAGTGATGAATGGTGAGTCGTTGTTGAGTAATTTAGGGTTTAATTATGTATATTATGCATGTCCGGTTAGATGGCCTACTTTGTCATCTAACTACGTTGTTTGTTGTTTAATTTAATATTGATGTTATATTGATGTTATTGATTGATTATTATTGAATGCGGGAATCGGGCACTCTTGTTGCTGATCTCCCAATTGATTGATTGATTTATGCTTGCATGATGATTGATGAATATGGAGTCTTGGTATGTGTGTGCCACCTCTCGGGCAGCGTCGGGCTGTCGGGTTGATAACGGCATGACTGCCATAGGCTACCCCCAGCTCGCATGACGGAGATGTCATGGAGGGAAGGGGCTAGTGAGGTACCTCGGGTGCGTGAGTAATGGGGAGTTATAAGAAGAACGGTTGAGATCGTGATGGTGTTTGGAGCTACACCAAATAGAGTATCCTTATTGATTGGTTATATAGTTATGTGATGATAGCTTTATTTATGTTATTATTGTTGTTGTGTGTTTACTTGCTCAAAGGACTAAATCCAAGGAGCGTAGTGAATACTGTCGAGATCTATCGGATCCTCACTGGGCTTATGTATATAAGCTCACTCTCTATTAATGCATGTTTCAGGTGTACTTTCACAAGATTACGGGTACGTGCCTCCTGAAGAGGAGAATGTGGAAAACGTGCCTTTCGTGGATGAGTCATATGTCCCTGAGTCTTATCCATGATTCTATGTTGTTAAACGTTATGTATATTAGCTTAATGGACTTTTATATGCTTTACGGTTCTTAGTGTAATAGTTATTGAAAAGATGATGATCCAAACGATGTTAATTTAGTGGCTTCCTTTTGTCTATGTTTAAATTGTAGTTGTGTCTCAACTTACTTTTGAAATGTATGATAAAGTTGAGGTATTGTATGTCATGTTGGAACGGAGGCGTATAACGAGGATGTTTTATTGTATAATATGGTTGTGTTGTATGTTGTTGTTTGCATTGAGGAATTACTGGATGTATGATGTTTAATGAGGTTGGTTTAGAACCTCGGAAATCTGTTTACTGTCGTTATGCCGCCGAAATTCCGTTGCGTCCTGACTGATCGTAGGTGGGGTCGAGTTGGGGCCTGACAGGTTGTGTTAATTCTTTTATTAATTGGTTATTGTATTGATTGTTTATATTGATTGCTTGCTTGTCAATTATACTGCTTAGCTGTACCTATTTGCATTGCACGAACTTCTTTCTCTCCACCTCGATATTTGTCTCGCCCTCACTGAGTATACGTGTTGTGTATGCTCACTCCTTACCACCACATTTTAGGAAATGTCTTGTTAGTTGGAAAGTTCGTGGATATGTGATAGATCGTGCTTGAAGAGTTGCCTTGCGTGCTATGTGGCTTGAATCGTCAAAGATGCAGAGATGTATGTAATTTGTGTTGTTTGTATTTAATGTTAAAAAGGAATGTAATATGAGTTTTCTAGGTTATTGAAGTGATTTGGAAAAGCTAGTTTATGTATTCAGATATAATAGTTTAACTTTAATGTATGTTTGTAATGCCAAAAGGAAGGGTTAGAATAGTCTAGTACTTGGAGATGCATGTTTATTTGCTGTGTTTAATTGTTGAGAACCAAGGCTCGGATGGCCTTGAGGTAGTTGAATGTTTGGACATGGTATTGGTCCACTTATATGCTATCGCAGGTTTGTTGTTTTTTCCTAGAAACAGGGAAGACTCCGTCCGTTTTCCCTAAAAATTATGCCCGGGTTTAGAATTGGGTTGTGATTAGATTGATTGATGGAACTCCCGGTCTCGAGGGAGAACGGGGTGTTACATAGGGCCTAAGAAATGGTGCTATACTTCCCTTTCTCTCCGAACCAACTGAAAGAAAGAATGAATAGCCCGAAAGACAGACAAGGAAGGGAATTGGTTCTAGACTTTGAACTGCAAGGTAGAGCTTTAAGCCTTCTCAAGTAAACTTACTCTAGAATAGAATCTTTAAGCGAAGGGTTAGTTGCCTTATTGGCAGGGCTATAGGGTTCTCAATGGTTTGCTTATAGCCTTATTCTATCATGCTGGAATTTGTTATAAAATATCTATCACTAGGGATTGGCTATAAAGACTAAGCTAAGGGTATCGCTGCAAGATCCACCCAGAATAATGGTTAGCAGCCATTCGACGGAAGCGGACAGAGTCCCAGGGTTCCAATACAAAATCTTTCTCAACCGCACTCTCGAAAAAGAGTTGCCTACCTACCATCATTAGGATCGATCAAGTCGAGGGTAGTTCCATACAAGTAAGGTATTTGGGTAAAGTGACCTTACGAGACGTAGCTCTACTTCAACACGAACCAGGGCTCAACCTAAGAGAGCAAGTCCTCACCCGACTTTTTTTTGACTGGTGAACGAAATTAGTGTAGCAGCAAGGGGTCTTTTTTACTTCCTAACATGGATACCAAGTCTGGGTCAGAGAATTAATAGTAAGGCAATACGCTCTTCGATGTAGTAGATCAGTGGACCGGATGATTAGCATATGAGGTGAGAATGTCTGGAACTAACTCTCATATTCTTTTAGACAGAAGGGATGGGCGATACGCTCTTCGATGCTTATAGACTTATTCTATTTTGCTTGTAATGTTCCTATGTGTCTTATCTTATGTGTTTTGGCTAGAGAAGTTAGTGCAGTTAATAAGCGGGTATTTCATTCACGTAGCCATTTGGGGGGGATATGCCGAATGAAAGCTCCACGACCCCCAATGGGTCTCCAGCGGCGTTCATTTCAATTTTGCCAAGTAACTTGCTAGAGTCGCTTGGTAAGCAAGCAAAGTAGGCACCAACTACCTTGGCCTTCTCTTCTTTCTATTTTAAAGTCATGATTAGAAAGGTGTTAAAATCCAAACTGCATCTGGAAAGTGCTGGTTCAAGCCCAGCTCGTGACAAGGCCTTAGTCATCGAATATCTCGACGCCTCCGTTTTCTCCTTAGACGGATGACTGTCCCATTTTTTTTTAGGTTCGAAGATTCTACTTGCATTTGTTAAGCATGTGAACAAGGATCCCCCTACTGAAGGAATGGACTATCTGGTTTGCAGCTTATCAAGCTTGAAATCAGTTCTTAGACCTACCGGTGACCGGCTTTGCGAGACCTTTTTGATCTACACATGGCGTTGCTCTATTGGGCGGTGGCTTATCGAAGCAAATCCCGCACTTGAGAAGATGAGCAATAAAAAGAAAGACCTACCCTTTCGGTGAAGTAAAGTTGCTTTCTTCTCTTACGAGATTTCTAGTTCTTGGATAAAAAGAGCGCTCCTAAATGAAGCCTTATTTATATATGATACCGGTAAAGGAAAGTTGTCTTTTCAAGAAAAAAGTTACAATCACACTGCTAATAGGTAGAAAAAGAGATTCCCAGCTACTGACTCTAATAAGACTAATAGCCGTACCACATAAAGAAGATCAATCTCACCCTAGATAATCACAGCTTTCTTCCCCTCAGGTCAAAGAGTAAGAACTCGCATTCGAGCTAACCAACTATGGAGGTATATGCCAACAAGCAATTCTTTATATAATTACTAGGAGCCCTGTTGCTAAGCTGAAAGGTCTTTTGATTAAAAAGGCCGTAGGCTGGTTTGCTTTCTAGTGAGCTCATCCGTTCCTGCCTTCCCCCAGAAGGTAGTCACTGGTTAGGAGATGAAGTCTTTTTCTTCTTCCTAGGGCGGGTAGCTATGGAAGGTTTCCCTGTGGAAGCTCCTCGGGAAGGCTAGTTAGATCCGTTCCTTCCTTCCCCTAGAAGGAAGTCACTGGCTTGGATATAAACAATCTCCTATTTCTAATGACGAAGTCGAGGAAAGACTTGTTAGATCCATTCCTTCCTTCTCCCAAAAAGAAGTCACTGAACTTTAGACAGGCCTTAGTACTGTTCAGGCCTTCCACCGGAAGTCCCTTCACTCCCATCTATCTACCATATTGATGTATTAGAGAGACCGAGTTTCTATGAGGGAAGAAAAGATTCATCAGCTCTATCGATTATCAAATCCCTGTACCTTTGTGAAAGACATCACATGGAATAGCTTACACGGAAAGGAGCTTAGTACAAGCTTAGATTCAAAATATAAGTTCCTGAGCTAGAATGAATAGGATCAGGGGTGGGTAATAGACTGATTGCCAATGAGTAGAGCAGCTCGACTAGAGGGAGAGGTTTGAAGATACTCTAATGGATCTGAGTTCAGTTGCTATACCAATAAGTGAAAAAAAAGTGCGGACCGCAACTAGACCTGAGAAAATAGCAGCTTTCATGCATCTTCTCATTGAGGAGGTCTTAGATAGAAGATGAGCTGACAGTAGAACTCTCTTAGAGTGTAGGAGTATAATAATAGTAGCAGTTATGGCCCCATACCCATGAGCATTGGCGTGAGTAGCTAAGCTAAGGTCGGAAGGAAGAATAGGTGGACTTACATGTTACCTATTTCCTCAGCCGATAAGAGAACCTGTCTTCAGCACAGATCGAGGCTTGTCGAAGATAAGTATCAAGTCTTCTATCGCTGGACTAGACTAGATTTCGAAGATTGAGGAGTGGCAACTCTCAATGGAATTCCAGAACCAACTCCCAAAGGAAAGGTAGTCAAAGACTACCTCTTTCTCCTGGCCTGGCTGGCTCTCCTACCTGGGATCCGAACTACCATCCATATCCGTTTACCCTACCTGCTATCGACAGTCCTTCCATCTATTGCTCACTCTTTGGAGGGAGATGGATGGATCGTGCTTATGCTATCAAGCCGAAAAATGACTACTTTCGAGCAGTATTCACGGAAATGAAAAAGATTGAAGTAAACAGATTCGCTAGTTGGGTCAATTGGCACTCTTTCACTAATAATTGTAAGCTAGGTGCCCTTAAATGACAGGAAGGGAAGAAGCAAGCTTGGGTGCTTTTTGTTTGTAGCATGATATGTAGTAAAGTCGGCTGAACACAAAGCCAATCGAAGAGAAAGTCTTATTCGAAAGGTAGGAGCTAAAATTCGGCTTGGTTAAGGTAGACCTAGGAGAGCTACGCACAAAGGTTTGAACCATGGGGCAAGGACAACGACCAAGAACAGGAGAGCACTCGGTCTAGGTTTTTCCTTATGATCCTAATAAAGGCTCAATGGCGCAATTAGGCTTGGGAGCATGAGAAAAAGCCAAATGGACCACCATTGATAAGAATTAACATATTCGCCATGGCAAAGAAGTTCAATTGTTGATTCGGAGAATGCCCTGAGAGAAGGACAGGAAGAATGCGCTCTTGCTGCAAGAATGGCTTATTCACGTGAAGAAGAAAAGGCTGTTACTATTCTAGAAGAGGAAGTGGGGATTCCAATAATGGAAGATCACTAGGCTCGAACAAAGGTTAAGGCGGTAAAAGATGTTTACGAGAAGGCCACCTTGCAACCATAGAAAGCCCATTTCCATCCTTTCTGGGATCATTCTGCAGTGCCTGTTGAAGAATGAGTCGGCAACTCATAGGCAGTGGCTTGGTTAAGGGAACCCACCGGAGCCGTAGCGAAAGCGAGTCTTCGTAGGGCAATTGTCACAGCTTATGGCCCCGAACCTGGGTGATCTATCCATGACCAGGATGAAGCTTCGGTGAGACTGATGTTGATGAATCTACGGATGAGTTTTGGTTAGGGGTTCAATGCAGTGATAGGGAAACAATTAGGGGAATTCATACAATGGAAAGAGATATTCATATGTTACCATTTCATGTGAGAAGACAGAGTTTTAGGAAATGAGCTTACATCCAATGGTTAATTGTTTTCGTCAGCATATAGTGGCATGCCAACAAGTGGCACAAAACTTTTTTGGATATGGAGCAGGGTGTTAACTTAGGAATCCAATGGTTACGCAGGTATTCTTATTTACTACCAAAGAAGGGATGGAGGTGGCAACCAGGGGATATAATGAGTTCCTTAAGCATACTCGGGGTGCCAAGGAGTAGGCGATCGATGTTCTCATTAAGGGGGCCAAACAAAGGACTAGCGTCCCTTCTTGACTTTCGAGTGAGAGATCTCATGAACTCAAACAACGAGAACTCGCTCGAACTCATGCTTAGCATTTCTTTGTTGTTAGGTGTCATAGCTTTTTGGAAAATGGTCCCGCAGATTTTCCTAGAAGTTGACCCCACTATTGTCTTACAAACTAAGGAAGTGCAAATCCTCAAGAAGGTGATACTGCATCAAGCATGCCAATCGCTAGATGTGCTTGATGGGAGCATATGTACATGCACTGAGAATCCAGTCCATAACCAAATTGTAGAGGATTTCCAACAAATGAGCTTGGGTTCACAGAAGAAGCAAGAGCAAAGGCTAGAGCTAATGCTTTTGCGATCACCCTGGCTTCTGCCCTGATGGGAATTCTGTTTAATGCTGTTACCACTTCTAATATAATAGATTAAGTTGAATTGGGCAGATTGTAATAGAAACTCATACTTTTCTAATGTTTGCTACGTCCGTAAGAGAGAAAGAACGTACTAAGACTTGATCCATTTTTGGGTGTATGTTTTTAGAAAGGTCAATTCCGAAACTAAAAGGTAGGCTACAACTTTACCCCTTTTCAGAATCAAATGTAGCTGAAAGGCGAGGCCCCTAGCAATAGGGGGGAAAGAAGTGTGGGCAAGTGGGGTTCTTTCACTCACTTTTGTTTTGGAGAGAGCATTGTGGAGTAACAAAAGAAGCACTAAGCTATATCAGAAGTATCGAATGGCCAACTATCCCCCGTAGCCAAAGATCCGCTTCATAAGATGGCCTGTTTCATGCTAACTCAACTCATGACGACCCCGATGAAACTATGAAATCCGCGAATCTCGTTTGCCTACCTTAAGGAAATCCTGCCTTTATTCCCGCGTTTCTTTGGACCTCGTTTTGAAGAAACAAAGGTCGAGCGGTGAGACCCCCCGCCTAAGGCATACGAATAAGAAAGCTTGACAGTCATAGATCGAGCCCTGGGTGTGACGCCCGGGTTTTAGCCATGCATTTAATTACTGTTGCATCCCTTGTTTGCGCATTTACTTCTATGCCTTATTAACTGACTTTGTGACTACTATTCACTCCGTTTTTAAACTACTTTCTATTAGTTAATTAGCATTTTTATTAAATCATATTAATTGTGAAAGTAGTGGGAAAAATGTGCATTTGAGCTAAAGGCGTTAGGAGGGCTCGTTTAGAAAATAATTTTAGAAGTCAAGTGAATAGTGTTACGTAATAACTTTATAGATTTAATTAGCTAGCCTAAGTTTTATACATTAGCCTCGTTTTGAAGCTAGCAACGTGCATTTTATTAGATCACTTAAGCACCCAAAGGACCCCACCTCAACTCAACCCCTTATTATATCACTTAAACTCACAAAATGCAAAAGAAAAAAAAAATAAAAAGCTGGAAAAGCAGGAGCCAAACCCGACAGCAGCTAGAGGAGAAAAGAGAGAGATTTTGCTCACCAAGCCTCCAATCCAAGCCTCTCCAAGCCTTGAGCAACTAGTGTAGGGTGTTTGCAAGGTTCCTAGGTGCTCCTACGCGTAGTGGTGAGGGATTTCACGACTTGTTTTTGCATTTTTAAATAGTTGCTCATTTATTGATTTGTTGAAAATATGATTATATGCCATTGTAATTGTTATCTATGCTAATATACTATCTATATGAATGCTAGAGAACACTTTTGAACCGTCGTTTCGCAATTTAAACGGTTAGAATCGTTAGTTTGATTTTTAGGGTGAATAGTGACGTTTTTTCTAGGGTTTGTGTAATTGCTCGAATTGGCTTGAATTAATGCTTCTAATTGATGCCTTAGGTACTAGTGAAGATAATCAAATAGCCCCGTACACTTGCATTGCCCTTAAATCGCCTAAAAATGGAAAATAGCCGACTTTAACTTGGGGCTTTCGGGGTTAATGCGAATCCGGGTGGATTCGGGCTTCAATTCTAGTATCCTTAGGCTACCTAGGTGCTATAGATGTCTTGATATCCCTTGTTTGAAGCCCGGACAATGTAGGTGTGGTTTAAAGCCAAAAGAGGGAATTGGGGCTTTCGGGGTAAACGCGTGCATTTGAATGAGTTAGAGGGTTGAGAGGGTACCTTGGGGGTTAGTTAGAAGGTTGGGAGAGTTTCCTTTGAAAATGAAATCATTAACTTGGGTTTGGAAGAGAAATAGTATGTAAAATAAAGGGGTTTAAGTGCAATTTCGTTTGTCTCACATTTCTAAACCCACGGCATGACTTCATGAGTGTTTATATGTGATATTAAGTTAGTTTGGAGATTTTGGTGTAATCCTATGCTTATTTTGTATATGTTCCCTTGTAAACTGCTTATTAACTTCTATATTTGCTTCTATCCTAATTGCAACGAGGTCAACCTACTTTGTTGATCCTCATATGTGTTAATGCTTATATTATTGCTATTAACTTGCCATCGTTAAGTGCATTGCATAGTGGTTGCGCAACCATAGTGTCGGGGCGGATGTGTTGAATATCGGCTGGGCGGCAGAGGGCTTGTCGGTGGATATTCAAACTCCGTACCCTATTCCCTCATTCGCCTGGTCCGGAGATTGTCAGGGGATGTTGGGTCGTAGGATTCGGGGTACATCCGGAGTACACCCACTGGAGTGATTGGGGTTATGCCGGCTTATCGTGATCGTGCTCGTGGTTCGTGGATCGTGATTGAAGACCAGTGAAGATTGGTGTATAGGGGATTGTTGAAACGTATCCTTTTAAATGTGTGGTTATTTAAGTTATCGTTGTTTCTTTAATTGTCCAAGTGTTATTGTTGTATAATTGTATTATATGTTGCATTGCACGCCCCGGGACTATATCCCTCACTGGGCAACAGTGGTTGCTCATACCTCGATATCTGTTTCAGGAGACGCTGAGGGTGATCCCCAGCTTGTTGATTTAGTTGAGGAAGAAGAAGTTCAGATCGAGCCGTTACCTTAGTTGCTGTATCTGATAACTTGAGGTGGTTAATGATTTTGCTGTTATGTGGAAGACTCATCTGATTACTTTATGTACTATTTTGTAGCCCAAGGGCTATGTATATGCTTGTTGTATAAGTCGAAGATTAGTTGGTTGGGTTGTAGCTTTGAGAGTCTATGAACTGTAATAACTTTTATTCTTGCCTTATTTCCTTGCATGCTTGGGAGTGGATGGTTGATGTAGAATGCTTTATCCCTTAAGTTGTTTTAGTGATTTCCTAAAATGTTATGTTTATAAGACTATGCTGACAACCAGTTCTCGCATGCTTGTGTGTTTTGGAGATATTGTGTACTATAAGGCTCGGATGGCCTTATAGCTTTATTGTTTAATTAAGAAAAGCTTGTATGTGTTATTGGGACCTTGTTTAAGCGTTTACAGGTTTTTAGAATGTCCACGGAACAGGGGAGACTCTGTCCGTGTGTCAGGTCCGGACTTAACCTTTAGCCTGGGGGTTGGGTCGGGGCGTGACACTGGGCATAATTCTCAACTTGGCTAGCAACAAGACTTTCTAGGGATGATGAAAAAAAAAATGAAATCCAACCCGTGAAGAGCGTAATCACCTGAAGTGGAGGGCTACCTTTAGGAAGGAAAACAAAAGTGGAAGTTCTTGTGGGTGGGGCTATGAAAATGAAACGTGGTATATAATGCAAGGAAATGCCATACAAACGAAGCATCTCACTGTTAGTCTGCGCTAGCTGGCAATGAAGAGCTGAGTAGGAGCGTTTCCCCCTACTTCTGGTTCATCTCGATACTGTTTTAGCATTGGTACGAGATATGGTCAGATATAGTAATAGAGAAGTGTAACAAGTCTTCCTACAAGACATCAGGACTAGTGCCATTAATTCCAGCTTATGTTCAAGATTTGGTCCAAATTATCAAGGAAGAGAGGTTCAGGCAAAGATAAACGGAGCTCCGCACCAATTGCTTGGGAAATCATCCCATGTCGTTGTTTGGTTTGAACTTCAGCCCAACTATGTGCTAAAGAAGAAGCCCTAACCTGACCCTACTTCTACAAATACCTCAATGGTACTTCTTTAAGTTTAAGACAGCGCCAGTCGCTAATAATTTGGCATTCCAACTGAAATGATTAATCCCAACCTTCTAGATCTCCTCCCTACTTACTACCAACCTTGTTCTTTAAGGGGAACTATTCCATTTCATTCTATTTCGGTACTACCGCTGACAATCTACTCTACAAAAGAAGAGAAAAGTGCCTTTCTATAGGCTTATTCTGATCTCGTATTAAAAGCAACAAATATGCTTTCGCACTTCCAGTGAGACAGAAAGCACTTAATAACCAGTTCCTTAGCTCAAAGGTTAAGTGAGAGGTTTGTCTCGGCAATCCTTACATTCCATTCCGGGCCGATGATTGGCTTTCGAAAGAGAAGGAAACTGACTGGCAAAGACCTTTTTACCAATATATTGATGACGAAGGACTGAGCTTTGTTCGAGAAATGTCTACCTATCTAGCACATTAGTCTAGTCAACTAAGGAAGAAGGTAGACCCAAATTTCTAATGAATGAATGAATTTCCTAGGTGGAAGCTGCTTAGCTAGTCTCATTTCCCTTCGGCTGCTGAGGTGCCAGAAGTGGTAGCATTTACGCTACATAAAAAAGAGGAAGATAAGCGTAATTAATAATAGCTTGCATACTCTGGGACATCTGGCTATCCCTCCCTCGTTTGTCTTAGGTATCTCATCTAATGCAGGGTTAGTCACCTCTGTTGGTTCTTCTTCTTTATCTAATAGCGTTTTGTCTTCACTATTCTATATCTCTTTGTTTCTTTCGGCAATCTCTCTTTCCTTCTGAGATAATTTCTCGTTGAGGGAGTCATTTTCTTTCTGTAGTTCTTTTATATGATTCCTTAGTGATTTGATTATTAGTTTTCCAATGTGATCTAGGCCTGACAAGTCAATGTTATCAATTGGATCAGTATCCTCCCAGACATCTCTGTGATATACAGCTATCCTCTTGGTCCCCTGCTTAATCCTAACCCTGACCAATGTTTTTTTCTTGCGGATGTTTAAAGTGTGCCAATCAATCTGGAAGTTGGATTCCACCCATACCAGTTTTGTACAAGATGGGTCAGCGTACTATGACTCAAACCATTCAGGAGTGACTAGGTTTTTCGCTGGTCCCTTGTATTTTAGTACATTACTTCCAGCGATTTCTTGAAAGGTGCTGGCGATGATGAAATCTGTATGATGAATCATGGCAATGAGATCAGCAGTTAATTGGTAGGAAAACTCCTCCAACCTTTTTTTAGACACTAGAGCGCCTGAACGTCTTTATTTTACTTTTGTGGGATTATATTCATAGATAATGTTCTCGTTACACTTGACACTTCCTTTGTTGCTTTATGTGAGGGGTTAAGGGCAATGAAAGTCTTTGTATCATATTCTCCCTCTATAAAGCAATTGTTGCCTCTTGATTGCTTCTTTCATATAGTCGGACAGTCTTTCCTTTCTAATAGCGATGGTCCTGATTGAACTCGGGCTTTGGTCCCCACTTTCTTATATTTGATCCAAGTATCCGAATCCGAAGTCAATCTTGGAGCTGGTAGGGGCGGGCAAAGCAGCGTACTGTGGTAACTTGGCGTCTAAGGGAATTGCTAGGTAGGGTTTCAGAGCAATAGTCCCTTTCGTTTTCAAGGCAATCCATCTCTGGATCTACTGAGATTTGCTATTCTGACAAGATAGTTCTCATCAATTTTATTCCATAATCTGTTTTTGGAATTTCTCTGAGAGAGCCTTAAGGCGAATGATCCTATGCAGAGTGATATTATCAAAGCAAGTTTTTTACTTGCCTATATCCTTCTATCCCTTCTACAACTCCTGGACTGTACGTGTAATTGCTAAACCAAGGCGAGTTTGGCGCTTTCGGTTTGTGAAGTGAGCTCACTTATTCTGACGAAGAGAAGTTCAACCAGTGGTTTGTACCTCGTCTTGTGGAATGCATGCTTGTATGTATTTATATTGTCTTGTATTGTTTAAGGCTCAGATGGCCTTGAAGTTGGGATTTCAATTAAAAATGTTGTTCTTTTTGTTTCGTGGTTTTTTTCTGAATGCTTACAGGTTTTCAGAATGTCCATGGTACAGGAGAGACTCTGTCCGTTTTTTCCTAAAATTTTGAGATCGAGTTGGAATTGGGTTAAGAATAGCTTGGTTTTTAGAGCTTCCGGTCTCGTGAGAGATCGGGACGTTACAGGTGGTTTCAGAGCTTAGTTAGCTCTCAACCAAGACAAGGTCCTCGGCTTGTTGGGTTGTAACCCTTGCGTGTGCGCTTGTTAAGTATGTCTTGAAAGTGTGTGCCTGTATGTGTGATTGTGTGTCTTGAATTGAATGTGTGCACCTATGTGATATAGTTATATGTTATGTGATAAACGTGTGCTAAATGAAGTGAAGTTACATCAACTTGACCTTGTGAATCGTTATCTGCTTGAATTATTGATTGTAATGTATGTACTTGAGCATTTCGAATTAAGTTGTTGTGAATTGAATTGGTTATGTTATGATTCTCACGTGAATGACTTTGTTGCTTACATTGTTTTTATAAGTTCTTTTATAACCATGCTTGCATAATAGCTTAAGGAATATTTATACATATGCAATATTTTGGCATTCATACATAGCCTGTCGAATGGTAACAAAGACTTTTTCCTCCCCTGAAGAGAGGTGATTAGTGAAAGGGAGGAAAGCCAACACATGTAGATATCATGTCTAAGCATATATCATGGTTGGATTCAAGATCTTGAAAGTTATGCATGGATACATAGCTATGGCTGAAACTAGGCAAGGCATATTTCAAAACTTTCTAGCAAAGATCAACATGCATTCTTTCACATATGTCCACAAATTAGCAAGCTAACATTATATATCTACTATATGTAATGAAATAGCAAGGTCCTTAGGTATACATTTCATAGACAACTTGGTTGATGGTGTGGCTTGAAGTTGGAGTAATGGAGTCCTTCTAACTTGAAGGGTCTAGTTGGTCCACAAGCATCCAAAGTCTACCATTCACTTGAAGACAAATATGTGGTAGTATATCTTCTAAGTGTTAAGCTATGTGTATGTGGTATATTATCAAAATCCAAAAGCTCCTCAAAGTTCTTGCAATGGCCGAGAATCACCAAGCAAGAGGAAGAAGATGATCTTTCTCTCTCCTCAATTGCCTTGGCCGAATAGTGTGTGATTGCATGAGAGAGGTTGTCATCTTTTTAATCAAATAATATATTAAGAATATCAAAAAGGGTAGCCAATCACAATTGCTAACTTTTCTTGATAATGCATGCACATCATAGGATCACAATCATTGCAATTTGATGGCAAGATGAATGTCTTCTCTCTTCTCTTCCTCTTGGCCAAAAATCTTAGTGGAAAGAGAGAGAAGATTGTCAACTTTTATATATTATATGATAACTTATTATTTAATTGCTTTTATGCATTCAAGAGCCAATCAAACCATTTCTCTTTCTTGCTTGAATCAACCAAGCCATGCATAGCCTTGGATTGTAATCATTACAATCCAAGGGACACCTTTTTCTCTATCATGACACTTGGCGAAAAGGTTCTATCATCAAAAGTAATGGACAAGATTCCTTTGTCTTTATTCAAAAGTCAATCTCATCCATCCAATTCAAATTCAAAGGCCTAGGATTGATGACATGGATGATCCTACATCTCACATGCCACATGTCAATGCCCTATCATTAATTTGCCCTTTTTCATTTGATGACTAGGATGATGACGTGGCAATTCACAAATTACACCATCATTATACATATACATATATAAACACCTTTATATATATATATATATATATATATATATATATATATATATATATATATATATATATATATATATATATTATTTTTTGCCCATTATAATCTCTATTAGAATAAATATATTGAAACTACTTTTCAATAATTATAGTTTGGCCCCAAAAGTTTTAGTAATTATAATTTGACACACTTTGGCCCAAATACCAACATTGATGACTCTTAACACCTTAAAGCCACCAACCACAAAATACAAGCTCCTAGTGAACTTATTCATGATACTTATTAGTGTGTGACATTCTAGATTCATAATCGCGTACTGATCAGGGACCTGATAAACCTCTTTATCTATTTCGGAAATGTCTCTGTCATTTACCCAAATACCCTTATGCTCATGAGTGACGCACTAGCAACGAACGTATCATGAGAATGTAAACGATAATGAAGACGACGTCTTTCATGAATCCATTTAACCGTCGAGAATTAGTGTGCAGTCTGATCCTTCTGTTACAAGTGCCCCAATAGGGAAAGGACCATGAAATGGTGAAGCCCACATCCAATACTATGTATAAATCCGAATCAGTGAAACGAGAGATGACTACCATGGAAAAACTCATTTCCATCACTTCATACTCGCCTTGGCCAAGGACTTGCTCGTTTACCAACTGATCTCAGATATCATAGGACATCGCCTCACACCGGAGGTTAACATATCCTATCTTGACAATTACCTGTGGGTTCATACCACAAGACTAAAATGCGAAAGGCCATATCCCTCCTTATAGAAGACGGGCATTGTCCATACGCAGTATTTAGCCCCTGATATAATCAGCAGCCATAATCTCTCAAGTCTGAGGATTAATTTGCACAATTCTCAACTAAATAGTAAACTATTAACCTGAAATCATGTAGTTCACTATTTATTATCACATTCAATGATTCGTACACAGACGATCACTTATATGTTTATTAGTCCACATCACCATGATGTTCTGGCATTTCGCACGTCATCCTTTATCATTAACATCACTATATTAATCAAAGGTAATAACATATGATAACCCGTACTCGATTATTCTAATCCCGGTTGAATAATCTGAAGGGCTATGAATCGATTCTTAATGCTTATCATATCGAAGAAAAAGTACGAAATATCTTAAACCCTTTTATAACATTTCTCTTCTCAGATAAACATTAAGGACATATTCGCATCGAAGCGGAGAATATGAATATCCTACAAATCATGTAGTGTATAAAACACATAAGTATACTCTCATTAAACCCTAATAAGGTCATCTCAAACTTTATCATTAGGGTATATCCCCAACAATCTCCCACTTGCACTAATGCTATCAACCATAGGATCTAGTGCATTTTACATTCGTATCTCTATACTTATCTTCCCAAAGATGGTGATCAACTGTAACTATCTTTACAGGATCAGTAGGACATCTATAGAAATAACTATAGGATCTTTATCTATTAATTCATTTTCTTATCAAGAAAGAAACTCTTGAATTGAGTCTTTACAAGTTTGGACTCTTGATGAGATTGGGTTCTTCTAAGCTTGTGCAAAAAGCCTCTATGATAGCCACCTTATTACATCGGCTACTATCAATAGACAAAACCTCATATTATCCAAACATCATAAAAGTCAAGTAGCATCTAGGCTCAAATAATAACTATTATTTATCATTATTCGGAACTCTTTCCAATAATTCACAAATCCACTTAAAACACTCTTATCCTTTTAAGTGAATTCTTCACTAAGAACTTCACTACACTCATAAACCTTAAATTATGGGCTAAAGTTCATATAGAGATCATTATAACAATAAGATCACTAGAACTTATATGTATTATCTCCGATATCTATCATGTAACTCATTACATCATATCGTGCCAAGTATTTGCCATTGCATTTAAAGGAGGATGCAAACAGCGAAAGGATTAGGTGCACAAACCATTCGCAACATTTCCTTAATAGTCAGAAGGAAATCTACAAGAAAAGACGGATACCTTGTCATTAAGACTAGAGACCAAAATTTCTTAGATTTCTCCATCTTAAAGAGAACTTTAAGATCGTGACTTGGTGTACAAGCAATGAGAAAACAAACAATCATATCACTGTACTTCATAGACATGATACTTACAAGACATGATTGGTTTACCCAAGGAAAAACAACATGACATTAAATTTAATTGGATCTTGGCGAACGAAGGTATCATAAATTCACAAGACTTGTTAAGGGCATCAACTACCACTAACTTTTCCTATAAATTTAGATATCACCTTCATTTATTAATGAAAACGATCTCTATCTTTTCATTTTAACCATTTCATCATAGTTACCTTTCTCTAAAGAAACTATGCATGAAGGAGTTTATATTCTATACAACTATAGAATTAAAACATGGTATAAGTTTAAAATCAATTTGAAAGATTTTGGTGATAAAAGATGCATTCTCTAATCTTCTTTTATAACCCAACATATTCTGGACAAGTCTTATATGCTCCATTTCAATTATTTATTTTGAACAAACTCTTTTGTCAAAAAGAATAATTAATCTATCAAACTCATTTATATAGATAAAAGAATTCAAGCCTTTAACTCTTGACAATTTCAAAGTTCAAGACATTATAAGTATGATTTGGTATTTAGCCATTTCATTAAATGCTAAGCATATGAAATATAAATGTTTGAGTTTGAAAACATTCTTTCTTTCGATACACATTACGACCATTTCATTACTATTAATGAAAGATATACAAAATGCCAACCATTTCTTACAAAGGATCATTCCAAAATATCCTCTAGAAACGATTGAAAATAGTCACTACTATTTAAAGAAATAATCAAACTAATCCGAACATTTATAAACATTTTACAAAATTGGGATCGCATACCAAGCCGATCCAAAACAACCAAATCATTCATAAACGGGGTCTACTACTCAATCCCTCCTGATGAGATATCTCTTGGTAAGAATGCTAGAACCCTACTCCTCCTATGTCTTCTCCTCCTCCTTCTTTTGTTTCTGTTTTGGCTAGGCTCAGCCACAGAAGGAGAGGACTCAACATGAGGATCGGGTCCTGCACCCAAATCATGATTTTGCCAGCTAGTCAAAACATCTGGGAACTCATTCAGTGTGATCTCAATTTTGTGCACGTGTAAGTCCAAGATCAAAGGAGAGTAGGATGATGGAAGAGACTGCAACATCAAGTCTACTTGAAGCCGGGGATCCATAACGAAACCAAATGCCTCTAATTGAGTTACCAAGTAAATCATTCTGAGGCAGTGCTGGCTCACATCACCACCCTCTTCAAGTCTCATACTAAAAAGCTCACGGGTCAATTGGAATCTCATGGACTGACTGCACTCACCAAAGGATTCCTCAAAACAACGAATGATATCTACGGAATGAGGTAGACCCTCATAGAATCGACGCAGATCATTGCTCATTGATGAAATAATGTATCCCCTAGCACGCATGTCATCCTAGACCCACTTATAGTAAGTGATCTTGTTGATCTCGGTAGTAGTCTCATTTACAGGAACAAATGTCGGGACATCCAAAATATACTCAATTCTCTCAAATCGGAGGACTACCCTTAAACTTTTGTACCATTTTTTGAAGTTTGGTCCAACTAAATAATCATGATTAAGGATGGAAAAAATAGGATTTATGAATGAAGCCATTAAACTGCAGAAAAAGTAAATATAACAGAAAGTAAGATTGCAGGCTAACAAGAATATATAAAGCTATAATATTGCAAAATAAAATAGCTATTCCCACTATTTGTTTTAAATCTCATACTCCCTTAATGAGATAAAACGTGAATCTATGAGAAGACTCTAAGTGGGATGACCAAGTTTCTATGATCAGACACATTCCTCAAACCTTTGTGGTTATAATGGATTAGGTGATCTAGTTAGATTGGACCCGCCATTACTTAGTTATTCCATAAATTGAATCAATAGCCTCAAGCCTTTGTGACTATGTTGACCGTTAGATTTTGGCAGACAACCACATCACTATGTTTCATTCTAGCGATTATAATAAACTTACTTTGAAACATATCATCTACCTTTGGGTAAGAAGGATCGTATTCATTTGGATCTTATTAAATATCCTAGGATGGTGAAGGACTACGATAAAACTCCTTTTAACATTTTTGAAAATCTAATATTAGTTTGCTCGTAGGGAGTTGATACAATCTCATCAAATAATTAAGCATTCTACATACAATTAAGCTAATAATCACAATTATAGTAATTTAAATAGTATGAATGCAAAGATAAATAAATGGTGGCTCATGGGCTTGTCTTTTGGGCTTAAAGAAATAAAACTATTTTCTTTAAAAGATCTTCAACTCCTTGAAATCTCCATTGGGCCTCCAATTCCTTGGAAAAGTCCATGGGGCTTCTAACTCCTTGGAAAAGTCCATTGGGCTTCTTTTCTAATTTATCTTGAAGAAGTACATATAAGTCCTCACTACATAATTCTCTCAAATGACAAGAAATAAATTGAGACTTATGTCTCATATTACAACACAATAATGATTGACCCTAAAGCCCAAATCCATGATCAAATTCACCATTCTCAAGATATAAATATATGCATGATTATTCATATCAATTATATAATAATCCACATATAATAAGTTAGCATATAAGTTTAATCAACTCATCATCATGAAAAATTAAACTTTATCTATACTTATTTCATTTTCTTGAAAAACACCTTTCATTAATGCAAATCATAATGGCCCATTAATTCATAACCCTTTAACAATAATCACATGCAAACCCAAAACTTTAAAGAAAACACAAGTCTATGGCCCAATCATATAAAGTGGCCCAATTAGGCTAAAAATAATCTAAAACATGCACACAAGGCCCAAGCCGAAATCAATATGTCTCAATGGCCTACGTACATTTATTTTAGCCCATTAATTCATTAAAAGACATTATATCAACATATAATAACTTTTAACATTTCTTAAACTTAGAAATATCTAATTAAAACACAATAGACTATTTCCAAATTCAAGATTTAGAATATAATGGCCTTCTATTATGTGAAATTGTTTTTGCAATTGTCAAGACATGTAACTAGTTGCCTATTTGACTATTAAACTCCTTTAAACATCAAATAGTCCTCAACATAATTTTATGCATGAACTAATTAAAATAAGCTTAAAACAACTTTCAAACTTTTGTTTTAACACATGCTTATAATCTATTTTAACTTCTGAAGACTTCAAGGCAACCACTAGCACATTACCATCTCCAAAAAAAACAACACACCAAGCCTGCATACATAGGGAATTTTGGCCATCTCAAAATAACAAGGGCACATTTGTCTTTTCTAAGTTTTGACTATACAAATATGCAAAAACATATCATTTCAAGAAACACCTTTTAAGCTTTTAGAATTATCTATTGATTCTAGGACATATGCCAATATGCAAAGATCAATTCTAGCAACTATCTTTACATATTAGCATATCCAATAAAGAAGATCAACCATTCTTAACATACATGTGACAAAAGACCATTAATAAGTATAGATCTAACATGCAAGCTCAAGTCTACATATATAAACTCAAATATCCATAAGATATACACATACAAGCGTGGATCAAGACTAGACCTAAACATGCAATCATGTAGGCTCATCATAAACTTCAACACTAGCACATTTTGATATCTAATATTCGTCCTAGGTGGCATGCATACACACGGCCCAACCAAGATATCAACACAAGACCATCATGCAAGTTCTATGGACATCAAAAACCAAAGGGCTCTGATACCACTTGAAAGGGAGGCAAGCCAACACAAATAGATATCATGTCTAAGCATATATCATGGTTGGATTCAAGATCTAGAAAGTTATGCATGGATACATAGCTATGGCTGAAACTAGGCAAGGCATATTTCAAAACTTTCTAGCAAAGATCAACATGCATTCTTTCACATATGTCCACAAATTAGCAAGCTAACATTATATATCTACTATATGTAATGAAATAGCAAGGTCCTTAGGTATACCTTTCATAGACAACTTGGTTGATGGTGTGGCTTGAAGTTGGAGTAATGGAATCCTTCTAACTTGAAGGGTCTAGTTGGTCCACAAGCATCCAAAGTCCACCATTCACTTGAAGACAAATATGTGGTAGTATATCTTCTAAGTGTTAAGCTATGTGTATGTGGTATATTATCAAAATCCAAAAGCTCCTCAAAGTTCTTGCAATGGCCGAGAATCACCAAGCAAAAGGAAGAAGATGATCTTTCTCTCTCCTCGATTGCCTTGGCCGAATAGTGTGTGATTGCATGAGAGAGGTTGTCATCTTTTTAATCAAATAATATATTAACAATATCAAAAAGTGTAGCTAGTCACAATTGCTAACTTTTCTTGATAATGCATGCACATCATAGGATCACAATCATTGCAATTTGATGGCAAGATGAATGTCTTCTCTCTCCTCTTCCTCTTTGTGATACCCCGAACTTGGCATGTATTCAATAGCATTTAAATTTCATTTAAATTGCATTTTATTGACCTTTCACCCTCTTTGACCAAACTATTTGACTTTTCATCTACATTGACCAACTAGGACAAGGTGAAAATTTTTGAAATGTTTAATAAAGGGCAAACTTGGGATTAGAAATAAAACAATGCAATGTTAAGTTAGTCAAATTTTGGGTCAACTTTGGAATTAAATCTGAACCAATTGGGGAAGAGTTAGGTAGCAAATTATATATGGTTGGAAAGCTCTATGAGTCTACTTTCTGAGGCTTCAAACCGTTCGTGAATTGGAATTTTCTAGAAGAAGTTATGGCCGTTTTCGTAAGGTCGCACATAGCTGTTTTGGTTTAGCGGGTTGACCAAATCTTTGACCTTTGACTTGTCATTTTTTTTTCCTAAATAAACAGAATTGCACACGAAAAAAAATAGAGAAGAAAGGCTTGAAACCATGAGGAAAAGAAGGAGAAAAAAAAAAGAAAATTTCAACTACAAATCACCAAATCTTTGCGTGAGCTTGCACGGGGTGGTTTCTGAGGCACTCTACGAGGTTTTCCTAGCGTCTAGGAGCGTCTAAGGTGAGGGTTTCATCGTTATTTGCGCATTTGAAAATTTTGTATCTAAACTTTGATTTTAGGATTTTATGCGTAGATTGTTGTTTTAATCGTTTTGTTGCTTAAAGAATGTTCCTTGTTGATTGTAGAACATGTATTTATAGCTTTTTAACATTTTCTACGGTTAAATGTTGAGATTGCAATTTAAATTGATTAATGAATAGTGTTTTATGAATAGTAAACCCTTGAAATGATGAAGTTGCTCCGTTATGCTGTCCGTTGATGTAGAAATATGCTAGGTATGCTAGAATGCCTATATGCATGGTTTGTTTGGGTTGCGTAATGGAAAAAAACGGGAATTATGCCTTGGTGAAAGTCGGGGTCGTTTAGGTCGAGTTTAGTGTTTTCTCGTTTTGCGTGATGGCATTGTTTCGGGAGGCCATGGAAGCACTTTTGGTGCGATTATGGCGTTGGTTGGATGTTTGGTTAGTATAGTTGTAGTTCAAACGAGCAAAGGGGGAAATCAGGGCTTTGCGCGAATTCTAGGGTAAAGTAGGGTTTCGGGGTCCTTAGACGTGCCTTATGGTGACCTAGGAGGATTGGCGAAGTCGGTTTCCATAACTCGTGGCTCGTTTGGAAATGGTAGTGTTTTGATAGTTGGGGCCGATTTGTGATTTTGCTTGTTATCTTGATATTATGCCTATAGAATGGTTAGGGTTGCTTGATATACTTGTTTAATTGGTGTTATTGTTGCTTATTATTGCTTGTTATGCTTGAAAAGTTAGTTGAATGTTAGTATTGATTGTGATTGCTTGTTATCTCGTTTGTTGTCACTAGTTTGTATTGTTGTGCTATCGCTCGTTTATTGCCTTGTATCGAGTCTTGCATTGCATAGTGTCTCGCGCGTGAGTGATGGGCCTCTCTGGGTAGCCTCGGGTTGCCAGTGTTGGTTGCTCTAGCTCCGCTGCTATTCCCTTTTCTCGTTTGGGTTGCCTCCCAGGGAGATTTGAGTCATAGAATTGATGGATACTTCCGGGGTATTCCAAACTGGTGTTATAAGGTGGATGCGCGCTTATTGTCATCGTTGTCAACATCAAGCTCGAGATTGATGTATCGCTCGTGAAATGGTACATTGCTCATATGAGTGAACCATAGCCTTCAGAGTGTGGTATAGCTTTGAATGGTTGTGTTAATGCTTTCAGTAATTGCTTATTGTATTGATTGTTTGTCTTGATTGCTTATTTATCAGTTATATTGCTTAACTGTCTTATTTGCATTGCACGACTTTCTTTCTCTCCAACTCGATATCTGTCTCGCCCTCACTGAGTATACGTGTTGTGTATACTCACTCCTCACCACCACATTTCAGGAAATGTCATGTTAGCTGGAAAGTTCGTGATTTCGTGAAAGTTCGTTGCCTGAAGAGTTGTCTTGCGTGCCTATGTGGCTTGAGTGTCGAAGTTGTAAAGATATATGTTTTCATATGTTGTAGGTATTTATTGCTAAAAGAAATGTAATTTAAATTTAGCTAAGCAGTTGAGGTGAATTGATAAGCTAGTTTATGTAATCAGTTAGCATAGCTTATCTTCAATGCATGTTTGTAATTTCCAAAGGAAAAGAGTTAGAATGGCATGATAGTTTATTTTATGCAGTAGCTTAGTATGGTTTAATTGTCTAGTTTGAATGTACTGGTCAAAAATGAAAAGAGATAGGTTAGCTTTTAAATTGGAAATGTATGTATACCTGCTGAGTTTAATTGTTGAAAACCGAGGCTCGGATAGCCTTGAGGAAGTTTTGTATGGTTGGACACGGCGTTGGTCCATTTAAATGCTATTGCAGGTTTTATATTTTGCCTAGAAACAGGGGAGACTCCGTCCGTTTTTCCTGAAAATTATGCCCGGGTTTGGATTTGGGTTGTGATTAGATTGATTGATAGAACTCCCGATCTCGGGAGGAATCGGGGTGTTACAGGTGGTATCAGAGCTTGTCTAGCTCATAAGCCGGGACAGGGTCCTCGATCTGGTGGGTAGTGATCCTCAAATGTGTGCTTGTTAAGTGTGTCTTGAAAGTGTATGCTTGTATGTGAGATTGTGTGTCTTGACTTGAATGTATGCACTTATGTGATATAGTTATGTGTTATGTGTTATGTGTTAAATGTTTCTCAAGAAAGGTGAAATATCTAGTTGTCTATCGAATTGACTTATTGAATTGGCATCGTGAATCGAATCGACCTCGTGAATTGTTATTTGCTTGAAGTATTGTTTGTAATGTATGTATTTAAATGTCTTGAATTGGTTATGCTGTGATTTGAATTGATTATGTTGTGCTTGACTTGATTATCGTGATTGAGTAACTTTGTTGAATAAACTCTTTTGTGAACTTGCTTGCATAATAGTATAAGGCATGTGTATAACTGCGATATATTGGCATTCATACATGTCCTATTGAAATGGTAAGTAAGTCCTCTTCCTCCCCTGAAGAAAGTGGTTCACAGCTAGCCACTCAAGGTGTATGGGTTGGCAGGAAATGAATGACATTTAATTAGCCTTTATTTGGGAGTTGGTGTTTGCTTTTGGAGCTCGGTTATTGGCGAATCTCTAAGGTCTTCCTCTGTGATTAACAGTTGTGAAGAGTAGCTTTCTCTTGGGGTTTTATTTGATTGTTCTCTGGGGCATTCTTTGGTTTTCTCAATGGGTATTCTTTGGAGACTTCTGTTGGCACTTTTTGGTGGACTTGGCTATTAGGGTTTCAATTGGATTTACTGCACGGTATTATCTATGGTATATGTGTCTCGGCCTTTATTGGTGTGATACTGACATCCCTGATTGGAAATTCTTCAATGGCATTTTATAGAATTCTTAGTGGGCATTCTACTAGTATATTTCCTTGATGGCATTTATTGGAAGTCTTACACTTGGAATCCTGTTCAGACTTATTGTCTCGTATTGCTTATGGTATACTGTGGAATACTTTGGGCTTTCTTGGTGGTAAATTGTATAAGTTCTCACCTGGCGAACAGTGAAGAGGCCTTGGAGTTTGGTTTTGTATGTTGTACACCTGCTCGGGAATCTTACTCGGATTTCTCATCTAGTTGGAAAAATTATATTTGTTATTTAACTTGACTGTCTTATTAGACACATGATAATTCCTCTAGTATTTCCTTAGACATTCTTCTCAGCATTTGATAGCGATACTCGGAATCTAATGGGTTGTCCTATGGGGTTATTATTTGGAAGGCTTCTTTGGAACTTTTGAAGTATATTTGATTGGGTTTCTTAGTATTTTCTTCGCACTCTTATCAGGGGATTCTTCTATGAAATTCATGACCAGTGAGGTACTTATTTGGACCTCTGGATGGAACCTTTGTTTGAGCCTTTATTTGGCTTCTTGTTTGGGAATTATCGGGCAGTAATAGTTGAACTTCTACTCGAGATTCATGTATGGGGTATTCATTCAGTATTCTTCTTATCATTAATATGTGATGTGATTTTATCTACAGTATCTTTGCTTAGGTCTTTATTGGTATTATCTCGGCGCTTTTGGTTGGAATTTTATTCTTCTTCGGTATTCGTGTCAACGGGATTCTTCAACCGATGAAGATTAGTCAGAATTGAATTTCAGAGGATGCTGAGTTCTATTGGAAGAAGAATTGCGAGGACGCAATTGTTTTAAGGGGGGAAGGATGTGATACCCCGAACTTGGCATGTATTCAATAGCATTTAAAGTTCATTTAAATTGCATTTTATTGACCTTTCACCCTCTTTGACCAAACTAGTTGACTTTTCATCTACATTGACCAACTAGGACAAGGTGAAAATTTTTGAAATGTTTAATAAAGGGCAAACTTGGGATTAGAAATAAAAAAATGCAATGTTAAGTTAGTCAAATTTTGGGTCAACTTTGGAATTAAATCTAAACCAATTGGGGAAGAGTTAGGTAGCAAATTATATATGGTTGGAAAGCTCTATGAGTCTACTTTCTGAGGCTTCAAACCGTTCGTGAATTGGAACTTTCTAGAAGAAGTTATGGCCGTTTTCGTAAGGTCGCGCATAGTTGTTTTGGTTTAGCGGGTTGACCAAATCCTTGACCTTTGACTTGTCATTTTTTTTTCCTAAATAAACAGAATTGCACACGAAAAAAAACAGAGAAGAAAGGCTTGAAACCATGAGGAAAAGAAGGAGAAAAAAAAAAGAAAATTTCAACTACAAATCACCAAATCTTTGCGTGAGCTTGCACCGGGTGGTTTCTGAGGCACTCTACGAGGTTTTCCTAGCGTCTAGGAGCGTCTAAGGTGAGGGTTTCATCGTTATTTGCGTATTTGAAAATTTTGTATCTAAACTTTGATTTTTGGTATTTATGCGTAGATTGTTGTTTTAATCGTTTTGTTGCTTAAAGAATGTTCCTTGTTGATTGTAGAACATGTATTTATAGCTTTTTAACATTTTCTACGGTTAAATGTTGAGATTGCAATTTAAATTGATTAATGAATAGTGTTTTATGAATAGTAAACCCTTGAAATGATGAAGTTGCTCGGTTATGCTGTCCGTTGATGTAGAAATGTGCTAGGTATGCTAGAATGCCTATATGCATGGTTTGTTTGGGTTGCGTAATGGAAAAAAATGGGAATTATGCCTTGGTGAAAGTTGGGGTCGTTTAGGTCGAGTTTAGTGTTTTCTCGTTTTGCGTGATGGCATTGTTTCGGGAGGCCATGGAAGCACTTTTGGTGCGATTATGGCGTTGGTTGGATGTTTGGTTAGTATAGTTGTAGTTCAAACGAGAAAAGGGGGAAATCAGGGCTTTGCGCGAATTCTAGGGTAAAGTAGGGTTTCGGGGTCCTTAGACGTGCCTTATGGTGACCTAGGAGGATTGGCGAAGTCGGTTTTCAGAACTCGTGGCTCGTTTGGAAATGGTAGTGTTTTGATAGTTGGGGCCGATTTGTGATTTTGCTTGTTATCTTGATATTATGCCTATAGAATGGTTAGGGTTGCTTGATATACTTGTTTAATTGGTGTTATTGTTGCTTATTATTGCTTGTTATGCTTGAAAAGTTAGTTGAATGTTAGTATTGATTGTGATTGCTTGTTATCTCGTTTGTTGTCACTAGTTTGTATTGTTGTGCTATCGCTCGTTTATTGCCTTGTATCGAGTCTTACATTTCATAGTGTCTCGCGCGTGAGTGATGGGCCTCTCTGGGTAGCCTCGGGTTGCCAGTGTTGGTTGCTCTAGCTCCGCTGCTATTCCCTTTTCTCGCTTGGGTTGCCTCCCAGGGAGATTTGGGTCGTAGAATTGATGGATACTTCCGGGGTATTCCAAACTGGTGTTATAAGGTGGATGCGCGCTTATTGTCATCGTTGTCAACATCAAGCTCGAGATTGATGTATCGCTCGTGAAATGGTACATTGCTCATATAAGTGAACCATAGCCTTCAGAGTGTGGTATAGCTTTGAATGGTTGTGTTAATGCTTTCAGTAATTGCTTATTGTATTGATTGTTTGTCATGATTGCTTATTTATCAGTTATATTGCTTAACTGTCTTATTTGCATTGCACGACTTTCTTTCTCTCCAACTCGATATCTGTCTCGCCCTCACTGAGTATACGTGTTGTGTATACTCACTCCTCACCACCACATTTCAGGAAATGTCATGTTAGCTGGAAAGTTCGTGATTTCGTGAAAGTTCGTTGCCTGAAGAGTTGTCTTGCGTGCCTATGTGGCTTGAGTGTCGAAGTTGTAAAGATATATGTTTTCATATGTTGTAGGTATTTATTGCTAAAAGAAATGTAATTTAAATTTAGCTAAGCAGTTGAGGTGAATTGATAAGCTAGTTTATGTAATCAGTTAGCATAGCTTATCTTCAATGCATGTTTGTAATTTCCAAAGGAAAAGAGTTAGAATGGCATGATAGTTTATTTTATGCAGTAGCTTAGTATGGTTTAATTGTCTAGTTTGAATGTACTGGTCAAAAATGAAAAGAGATAGGTTAGCTTTTAAATTGGAAATGTATGTATACCTGCTGAGTTTAATTGTTGAAAACCGAGGCTCGGATAGCCTTGAGGAAGTTTTGTATGGTTGGACACGACGTTGGTCCATTTAAATGCTATTGCAGGTTTTATATTTTGCCTAGAAACAGGGGAGACTCCGTCTGTTTTCCCTGAAAATTATGCCCGGGTTTGGATTTGGGTTGTGATTAGATTGATTGATAGAACTCCCGATCTCGGGAGGAATCGGGGTGTTATACTCTTGGCCGAAAATCTTAGTGGAAAGAGAGAGAATATTGTCATCTTTTATATATTATCTGATAACTTATTATTTAATTTCTTTTATGCATTCAAGAGCCAGTCAAACCATTTCTCTTTCTTGCTTGAATCAACCAAGCCATGCATAGCCTTGGATTGTAATCATTACAATCCAAGGGACACCTTTTTCTCTATCATGACACTTGGTAAAAAGGTTCTATCATCAAAAACAATGGACAAGATTCCTTTGTCTTTATTCAAAAGTCAATCTCATCCATCCAATTCAATTTCAAATGACTTGGATTGATGACATGGATGATCCTACATCTCACATGCCACATGTCAATGCCCTATGATTTATTTTTCCTTTTTCATTTGATGAGTAGGATGATGACGTGGCAATTCAGAAATTACATCATCATTATTCATATACATATATAAACGCCTTTATATATATATATATATATATTATTTTTTGCCCATTCTAATCTCTATTAGAATAAATATATTGAAACTATTTTTCAATAATTATAGTTTGGCCCCAAAAGTTTTAGTAATTACAATTTGACCTCAAAACTTTCCAAAATTACACTTTTGGCCCAAATACCAACATTGATGACTCTTAACACCTTAAAGCCACCAACCACATAATACAAGCTCCTGGTGAACTTATTCATGATACTTATTAGTGTGTGACATTCTAGATTCATAATCGCGTACTAATGAGGGACCTGATAAACCTCTTTATCTATTTCGAAAATGTCTCCGTCATTTACCCAAATACCCTCATGCTCATGAGTGACGTATTAGCAACGAACGTATCATGAGAATGTAAACGATAATGAAGACGACATCTTTCATGAATCCATTTAACCATCGAGAATTAGCATGCAGTCCAATCCTTCTGTTACAAGTACCCCAATCGGGATAGGACCATGAAATGGTTAAGCCCACATCCGATACTATGTATAAATCTAAATCGGTGAAATGAGAGATGACTACTATGGAAAAACTCTTTTCCATCACTTTATACTCGCCTTGGCCAAGGACTTGCTCGTTTACCAACTGATCTGAGATATCATAGGACATCGCCTCATGGCGGAGGTTAACAGATCCTATCTTGACAATTACCTGTTGGTTCATACCACAAGACTAAAATGCGAAAGGCCGTATCCCACCTTTTAGAAGACGGGCATTGTCCATACATAGTATTTAGCCCCTGATATAATCGGCAACCGTAATGTCTCAAGTCTGAGGATTAATTTGCCCAATTCTCAACTAAATGGTAAACTATTAACCTGACATAATGTAGTTCACTATTTATTGTCACATTTAATGATCTGTACACAAACGATCACTCATATGTTTATTAGTCCATATCACCATGCTGTTCTGGCATTTCGCACACCATCATTTATCATTAACATCACTATGTTAATCAAAGGTAATAACATATGACAACCCGTACTCGATTATTCTTATCCCGATTGAATAATCTGAAGGGCTATGAATCGATTCTTAATTCTTATCATATCAAAAAGAAAATGCAAAATATCCTAAACCCTTTTAGAACATTTCTCTTCTCAGATAAATATTAGGGACATATTCGCATCGAAGTGGAGAATATGAATATCCTACAAATCATATAGTGTATAAAACGCATAAATATACTCTCATTAAACCCTAATAAGGTCATCTCAAACTTTAGCATTAGGGCATATCCCCAACAATTAGTGGCAGGCCTTCCAAGTTATGTGGATTAGCGGGAATGAGAGGCAATTAATCAGCCTTTATTTGGGAGTTAGTGGATATAGTTGGAGCTTAGTTATTGGAATTCTTCTAAGGCATTCCTTTGTACTCCGCAGTCATGAATGAGTGGTTTCCTTTGGAGTTCTATATGACGATTCTTATTGGGTATTCGTTGGTATTTTCTTATTGGCACTCCCTGGTGTGTCTTGTATTTGGGATTCCTATCATAATTATTATATAGTATTATCTACGGTATTCTGTGGAATTCGCATTGGGTTTTCTTATTGGCAAGTTCGTACAATGCTCTTACTCGGCAAATGGGGATGAGGCCTCAAAGTTTGGTTTTGTATATGGTGCAATTGCTCGAGACTCTCATTCAATCTTCTCATTTGGCCAGGATTTGATATTCAACTTGACTATCTTACTAGATGCACAGTATTCTTCTTTGGTATTCTTCTCAACATTTGTTAGCAGTATTCGGGATCTATATGGTTATTCTATTTGGTATTTTTCAAGAGCTCTATTTGGAAAACATCCATGGAACTTCTTGTAGTATATTTGACCGGGTTTCTTGCTTGGAGTCCTCCTCAGATGTATTTGGGTTCTCATTCATAATTCTTCTTTGAACTGCTTATTTGGTATCTTTCTTGACATTCCGCTCAGGACTTGTACTTGGCATTTTCATATGATGTTCATTTGAGGAGACCGTGTCTTTCTCAGTAATTGTTGAAGAGTAATCAGAGTTGGTTTTCAGTTGATGCAGAGTTCTCTTGTGAAGAAGAATTGCGTGGTTGCAATTAGTTTAAGGGGAAGAGGGTGAGACGCTTGAGATTTTAGCTGTACATCTTTTAACTGTTGCATCCACTATTTGCGCATTTCCACTGTGCGTTATTTGTTACTTTCAGTGGCTACTATTCATTCCGTTTTTCAATTGCTTAATTACCTTGAAATAGCATTTTTCCTAAATCATATTAATTATTTTAGGAATGAGAAAAATGTGCATTTGAGCTAAAAGCGATAGGAGCATCCGATTAGAAAATATTTTGCCAAACTAATAAATAGTGTTACGTAACTAAACTATGAGCTTTAATTAGCTAACATTAAATTGCACATTAGGACTTGTTTCTAGCTAGCTTAACTCATATTTTGACCAATACACTCACACTAAAATAACACATATAGACTTATATACTGAACACCTCACACATAACTCATAACATAGCAAAACCAAAAAAAAAAACAAGGGGTGACCAGTGCCCAAACCCGACAGCCCCTTTTGTGCCAGAGGAGAATTTTTGGCTCATCAATTCACCATTTCAAGCCAAGCCAAGCTAGAAGCAAGTGCTTTAGGGTGTTTACTAGCCTCCTATGAGTTCCTACGTGCTTTAGGTGAGGGATTTGCGTGCTATTTTTGCATTTTTGAAATGTGACAACTTTCTTGAATTTCTTGTTTTGCTCTTAAATGCCAATGCAATGCTCAAATATGATAATGTATGTTGTATACAAGTAGTGGAGACCTTATTTATGCTATTGATTCGTAATTTAAATAGTGGAATTCGTTCGTTAATTGTATGGCATGAATAGTGATGGGATTTCTAGAGTTTTGTCAAGTTGAACCTTTTAGCTTGATTCAATGGTCCAAATAGGTGCTATAGGTGCTAATGAAGGTAGTGTAAAGGCCCCATAGGTTTTAATAGCTCATAACATAACAAAAGCACGAAGTAGGCGACTTTTTGAAAGGGTTTTTGGGAATATCGCAAATTCGAGTAAAATTGGCCTTCATTTTTGGTATTCCTAGGCTAAGTAGGCTCTAAATATACTTTGCTAGATTCTGTTTGAGTCTCGGTTGAGGTACATGTAGTAAAAAGTCAAAAGAGAGAAATTGGGGCTTTTGTGCTAACGCGGATAATTGGGCAACTTCGAGGGTCCTAAGGGTGCCTTATGAGTTATTTAGAAGTATGGAATAGGTCACTTATCAATCTAGAACAATAGCTTGAGTTTGGAAGGAAAATGGGTTGAGTCTCAAAGGGGTTAAATTATGAAATCGGTTGTCTCACGCTTCTGTGATACCCCGAACCTGGCATGTATTCAATAGCATTTAAAGTTCATTTAAACTGTATTTTATTGACCTTTCACCTTCTTTGACCAAACTAGTTGACCTTTCATCTACATTGACCAACTAGGACAAGGTGGAAAATTTTGAAATGTTTAATAAAGGGCAAACTTGGGATTAGAAATAAAAAAATGCAATGTTAAGTTAGTCAAATTCTGGGTCAACTTTGGAATTAAATCTGAATCAATTGGGGAAGAGTTAGGTAGAAAATTATATATGGTTGGAAAGCTCTATGAGTCTAGTTTCTGAGGCTTCAAACCGTTCATGAATTGGAGTTTTTTAGAAGAAGTTATGGCCGTTTTCGTAAGGTCGCGCATAGCTATTTTGGTTTAGCGGGTTGACCAAAGCTTTGACCATTTGACTTCAACTTGTCATCTTATATATGCATAATACATTACAAAAACAAGCAAAAATCTGGAAAAAAAAAAGAAAGGGCCAAAACCATAGGAGAAAAAGAAAAAAAAAGATTTCAACATCAAAACTTCAAATCTTCGCGAAAGCTTGCACGGGGTTGTTTCCGAGGCTTCCAACGTGGTTTTCCTAGCATCTAGTAGCGTCTAAGGTGAGGGTTTCATCATTATTTGCGCATTTGAAATAATTGTGTTTAAACTTTAATTTTTGGGTTTTAGCCGTAGATTGTTATTTTAATCGTTTTGATGCTTAAAGAATGTTCCTTGACAATTGTAGAACATGTATTTGTAGACTTTTAGCTTTTTCTACGGTTGAATATAGCAATTGCAATTTTAAATGCTAATAGAATAGTAAAATATGAATAGTAAACCCTCGTTACGTTAAAGTTGCTTCATTTTGCGTTCTGTTGATGTAGGAAGGTGCTAGATATGCTAGAATGCCTAAATGTATGGTATAATTGGATTGTGTAAAGAAAAAATGGAGAAAAATGGCTTAGTGCATGTTGGGGTCATTTAGGTCAAGTTTGGCATTTTATCACTTTGCGTGAAGGCATTGTCGTAGTATGCCATGGAAGCACTTTTGGTGCAGTTATGACATTAGTTGGGTGATCGGTTGAGGTAGCTGTAGTTCAAACGAGCAAAGGGAAAAATCAGGGCTTTGCGGGAATTCTAGGGTAAAGTAGGGTTTCATGGTCTTTAGACGTGCCTTATGGTGACCTATGAGGAGTGGTGAAGTCAGTTTCCAAAACTCGTGGCTCGTTTGAAAGTAGTAGCATTTTGAAAGTTGGGGTCGTTTTGTGTTTTTGTTGGTTTTCATAGTGTTATGCTTGTAGAATGCTTATTATTGCTTGTTATGCTTGTTAAAGTTGGTTATGATTGAATTGTATATCAATTGTTGATAATGCTTGTTAGTGTTGTTCTTGTTACTTTATTGATTGTAATTGCTTATTGTATCGCATGTTGTTACTAACCTGCACTTCAGTGCCTTGCTCGATTATCGTTATATTCCTCGTATTGCATTGCATTATGTCAGGCGCATAAGTGACAGGCCTCTCTAGGTAGCCTCGGGTTGCCAGTGTTGGTTGCTCTAGCTCCGTATCCTATTCCCTTTCTCGCTTGGGTTACCGCCCAGGGAGTTTTGGGTCGTAGAATTGACAGAGTATGTCCAGAGTACTCTAAACGGAAGTTATAAGGTGGGTGAGCCGGCACGTCATCGTTAAAGTCATCAAAATCATGATCGGTACATTACTCGCTCGAGTGAACCACAGCCTTCAAAGTGTGGTATAGCTTTGAATGGTTGTGTTAATGCTTTCTTAATTGTTTATTGTATTGTCGTTTACATTGAATGTTTCCTTATTGATTATATTGCTTAACTGTACCTATTTGCATTGCACGAACTTCTTTCTCTCCACCTCGATATCTGTCTCACCCTCATTGAGTATACATGTTGAGTATACTCACTCCTCACCACTACATTTCAGGAAATGCCATGTTAGCTGGAAAGTTCGTGATTACGTGAAAGTTCGTGCTTGAAGAGTTGTCTTGCGTGCTATGTGGCTTGAGTTGTCAAAGATGCAAAGATGTATGTTACATGTGTTGTTTGTATTTAGTGTTAAAAAGAATGTAATTTAAGTTTTATTAGGTTATTGAAGTGATTTGAAAAGCTAGACTATGTATTTAGTTAGTATAGTTTAATTTCATTGCATGTATGTAATTGTCTAAAGGAAAAGAGTTAGAATAGTTTGGGTACTTGGAAATATGTATATTGTTGTGTTTAATTGTTGAGAACCAAGGCTCAGATGGCCTTGAGATGTTTGTATGGTTGGACACGGTGTTGGTCCACTTATATGTTATTACAGGTTTTACATTTTTCCTAGAAACAGGGGAGACTCCGTCCGTCTTTCCCTAAAAATTTTATGCCCGGGTTTAGAATTAGGTTGCGATTAGATTGATTGATAGAACTTCCAGTCTCGAGAGGGATCGGGGTGTTACACTTCTATGAGCTTGTGATTGTTCCTTAGGTGTTTAAATGTGTTTTTAAGTCGTACTTGAGCTTTTGGTAAAGTTCTATGTGAAATGTGTTAATGCCCCTTTGTAATCATTTAGTTGTTTATATGATATTGCTATTGTTCTAACTGTTTTGAGAATAAACATCATAGTTAAAGAAAATCAAAGTTATATGCATGTTCATAATGAAGTTTGGTTATTTTAATGCTTAGCTTATTGAAGTCTTGTGTGATAATGTTACTCAGAGGTCTAGTAGTATCTAAGTGAACTAGAATGTATTCAGAAACTATGATTAACCTAGTTGCTATTTGTGCCATATATGTCCATAATGCTAAATTAATGCTTGAATTGATTAGAGTATGGTTAGAATTCATTGTAGGTGTTTAAGATTGAATTGGAGCCATATCTGCGTCTTGGAGCTTGGTAAAGGTGAAGGTTGCATCATACTTGGCATCTTAACTGATTTATTGATTTTCATTATGATGGTTATTGTGTAGATTATGAGTTATTGTTTAATTACTTTAATTGTATTGTTATGTGCTGGTTTATATGTCAACTAGGAAGTATTATTGTATCTAGGTTACAAATGCTTGATAATGGAAATTGATGTGCGAGGACAACCTACTTTTTTGTCCTTAAATGTGTTTAGTAATTATATTTTCATTGTTATCATACTTGCATTGCATCGTGGTTGCGCAAGCTCATTGTTCGGGATGGATGTGATGGGCCTCTCCGGGTGGCATTGGGCTTGCCGGTGTTGGTTGCTCTAGCTCCGCACCCTATTCTCTTGCTCACCTGGTATGGAGTATGCCAGGGGATGTTGGGTCGTAGGATTGGGTACATTTAGAGTAGCCATTGGAGTGATTGGGGATTATGCAGGCACATGGTTCGTGGTTCGTGGCTTGAGGTTTGTGATCGAAGATAAGAGAATTCTAGAATGTTGGGGTTAAATGTATCGTATTCTTTGATATGTGTGGTTACTTGCTATTTCAGTTGTACTTTACTTGCTTTCATTGCTTAATTGCTATAATTGTTGCATTGCACACCCTGGGTATACTTTATCCCTCACTGAGCAATTGTGGTTGCTCATACCTCGTTAGCATGTTTCAGGAGGTGCTGAGGTTGAACCCCAGCTTGATTTCGTTGAGGGTAATAAGCAGGAGATACAGGCGGAACAGTTACAATCGTTGCTGTGTTCTTTACTCTTGATGTGGATATGTTTCTGCTGTTATGTGGAGAATCTGCTAGTTGCTTATGTTCTATTTTGGAGCCTTGAGCTCATGTATATATTGTTTAGTTGTAAGTTTGAATTTAATGTATGATAAGTATCCATGGCATATAATAGCTAGCATTTGTACTTTTGGTTTGCTGCATGCTTAGGTGTTGGCTGTAGGGGTTGAAATAGTTGTCTTTAATTTCTAAGTATGCTAAAATGCTATCATAGAGTGGTATGATAAGCGGTCTTATGTAAAGAAGATAGTCTTGTGGAATGCATGCTTGTATGTATTTATATTGTCTTGTGTTGTTTAAAGCTCGGATGGCCTTGAAGTTGGGATTTCAATTATAAATGTTGTTCTTTTTGTTTTGTGGTTTTTATTTGAATGCTTACAGGTTTTCAGAATGTCTACAGTACAGGGGAGACTCTGTCCGTTTTCCCTAAAATTTTGAGGCCGGGTTGGAATTGGGTTAATAATAGCTTGGTTTTTAGAGCCTCTGATCTCGTGAGAGATCGGGGCATTACAGCCGATACCACAATGACTATAGATCATTTTTGACTGATTAAACAGAAGCGGTAAAGACGATCTGCCTTCTCATTCCTTCTTCCGAAAATGTGTAATAGTCCTTGATGGGAATGAACCCCCATCCGGGGAATTTGTGTGCCTTTTCGATTCTAGTAGCATTCCGGGTAAGATGCCATAGCCAAAGACGCAAACTGAAGTCAAGAGCTTCCTGGGACGCGTCAACTTCATCGGCTGCCCTGATCACCTCTACCTGTGAGCCTCTATTCAAGCTGTTTCAGAAGAATGCTCCGATGGAATGGAACGAGGATTGTCAGTTTCATAAGAAAGATCAAGACATACCTCTTTAACCTGTCTGCCTGTACTTGTTCCGCCAGAAGCCGGTTGCCCCCTATTGATTATCTTTCAGTCTTGGAAACCTCAATGGGGTGTGTACTAGGGTAGCAAGACAAAACTGATTGAGGGGGGGGGGGGGGGGGGAACAGGATATGCCAATGGCGTCTATCAAAGATAGAGTGGTTTCCTGTGTCGGATGGAAATGAACTCTTACTCGGAATGAAATGCCAACAAATCACCGAATTGGCTTGGCTATGTTCTTTTTACTGGTAAGTGGTTTGAGGAAACCAAGCAGGCAATGAGTAGGCCAGGCAGTAAAATAGAAAAGGATCCTCAATGCCCTTGGCTACGAAAGAAGGCTAGGCTCCTTGAACCATAGCTAATTCGATCTTCCCCTTCTCGAACAATGGATCTAGCCTTTTCGGCTGGATCACCACCAACCAACACTTACCCAACTTCTTTTTAGTATGCCCAGCATAGTTGTCATAGTCAGGTTTAGCTGGATTGTTTATTATAAGATCGTAGGAAGGTTGAACGAAGACGCCCTTTGAAAAGAAGCAGGTTTACAGGGTTCAATCTCTAAGAAAGCATTCAGGGACGAAAGAAGCAAAAAGGCAGTTCTACGAGCTATCTCCTAACGTTTTTGGTATTCTGGTTGGGAAAGCTCACTAACAATGGGTTGTGCCAAGGAAAGCATCTAAAAGAGGCCTGAATGGCAAATCACACGACTGGGTTCAGAATAAGCTGATAGTGGTCCTAAACTCGGTTACAGGTTCGTCTTTCTTCAAGCTATAACCTTAGCAGATAAATAGTCCTTTTAGTTTAATGCCAGCTCTTTCATACCTTGTAACGCTTAGAAACCTGTGATTGGAAAGAAAGATTTTTCTCATACTTGTTCAGCTATGGATCTCATTTTTCTTGGTGGAGTTTCAGGTGAAGATAGACTTGAACAAGGACTTGAATCTGAAGAGCTTCGAAAAGCTTATCTATTTTTGAATTAGAATCTTGATCTCTTTTTCAACTTCATCAGCTTGCATTGGCACTTTTTTGAATTGTTGTGACTGAGGAATTACAACAAGCTTATTCTCCACTTTGTTTGCATCCCAATTCCAAGATGAAGATTCATCAACACAGACGCATACTTCAGATAGACGCCAGCGATGATATGTGGGACGCCTGCCTCTTAGAAGAAATAGATGGAAAGAGTAGATACAGAAGCGGCATGTTCAAACGATCTGAGCAAGACTACCATTCGACATTCAAGGAGATTCTCGTACTCATAAGAGGCATCGAAAAGTTTGAATTTCACTTTTTGGGGCACTAATATCGATACACATTCCCAGTGTCTTGATAGCTCATAGGCTGCTCTACGAAGAGCAACTATGTCACTTCTATCTATTAGTGAAAGGCTAAGGCTTCATCCCAACTTCCAAAGCTCGTGGAAAGAAAAGAAAGGACAGACAACAGGGAAAGAATGCTTCTTTGATTAAGAAGAAAGTCCGATTCCTCTCGGCGGCATGTAAGGAAGTTGACTGTGAACTCTTCTTGGCTCTTAGCTCAAAGGGACTGAAGTCCGCCTATCAATCAACATAAAAGTACACTCTCTCCTTTGTCAACTCCAAATGAATGTTTAGTTAGCCATGAATGAGAACTCTTGTTGCTTATTGTCAGGTAGCTCCATGGTTGGTTAGCTCGAAAGCGAGTTCTTACTCTTTGACCTAAGGGGAAGAAAGCTGTGATTACCTGGGGGAAGGTTGACCTTCTTTCTACGGTACGACTATTAGTCTTATTAGAGTCAGTTGCTGGGAATCTCTTCTTCCACCTATTAGCGGTGTGACTGTAACTTTCTCTTTAAAAAGACGGCTTTCCTTTGGCTGTATCGTATAAAATAATAAGGCTTCATTTAGGAGCGCTTTTTTTATCCAACAACTAGAAATCTCGTAAGAAAAGAAAGCAACTTTACTTCATCAAAAAGGCAGGTCTTTCTTTTTATTGATGATCTTCTCAAGTGCGGGATTTGCTTCGATAAGCCACCGCCCAATAGAGTAATGCGATGTGTAGATCGAAAAGGTCTCGCGAAGCCGGTCACCGGTAGGTCTAAGAATGGATTTCAAGCTTGATAAGCTGCAAACAAGACAATCCATTCTTTTAATAGGGCGATCCTTGTTCACATGCTTAACAAATGCAAGTATAATCTTCAAACCTAAAAAAAAATGGGACAGTCATCCGTCTAAGGAGAAAATAGAGGCGTCGAGATATTCGATGACTAAGGCCTTGTCATGAGCTGGGCTTGAACCAGAGCTTTCCAGATGCAGTCCGGATTTCAACACCTTTCTGATCGTGACTTAAAAAAAAAAAAAAAAATTGGGCTAAGGTAGTTGGTGCCAGCTTTCTTGCTTACCAAGCGATTCTAGCAAATGAACAACGCCGGAGACTCATTGGGGGTCATGGAGCTTTCATTCAGTATATCCCCCCCAAACAGCTACATGAACGAAATGCCCGCTCATTCACTGCGCTAACGTCTCTAGCCAAAACACATAAGATAAGACACATAGGAAGATTACAACTCGCACAAATTCCTTAGGACTGAGAAAACCCACAGAATCAAAACCATCGACCATCCCTTCTGTCTAAAAGAATATGAGAGTTAATTCCGGACACTCTCGCCTCACATGCTAATCTTCCGATCCACTGATCTACTGCTTCAGAGAGCGTATCGCCTTACTATTAATTCTCTGACCCAGACTTGGTATCCACGTTATGAAGTAAAAAAGACCCTTTGCCACTGCACTAATTTTGTTCATTAGTCAGAAAAAGTTGGGTGAGGACTAGCTCTCTTAGGTTGAGCCCTGGTTCATGTTAAAGTGTAGCTACGTCCCGTGAGGTCACTTTACCCGAATACCTTACTTATATGGAACTACCCTCGACTTGATCCATCCCAATGATAGTAGGTAGGCAACTCTTTTCCGAGAGCACGGTTGAGAAAGATTTTGTATTGAAACCCTGGGACTCTGTCCGCTTCCGTCGAATGGCTGTTAACCATTATTCTAGGTGGATCTTGCAACGATACCCTTAGCCCAGTCTTTATAGCCAATCCCCGGTGATAGATATTTTATAACAAATTCTACCATGATAGAATAAGGCTATAAGAAAACCATTGAGAACCCTATAGCCCTGCCAGTAGGGCAACTAACCCTTCGCTTAAAGATTATATTCTAGAGTAAGTTTACTTGAGAAGGCTTTAAAGCTCTACCTTGCAGTTCAAAGTCTAGAAGCAATTCCTGTCCTTGTCTGTCTTTCGGTCTATTCGTTATTTCCTTCAGTTGGTTCGGAGAGAAAGGGAGGTATTGTGACGCCCGAGAACTTCACCGTACATTTATTTACTGCTACATCTACTATTTGCACATTTTCACTATGCATTACTTGTTGCTTATGTGGTTACTATTCATCATGCTTTTCAACCACTTAATTACTTTGAATTAGAATTTTTCTTAAATCATATTAATTGTTTTAGGAATGAGAAAAATGTGCATTTGAGCTAAAAGCGATAGGAGCATCCGTTTAAAAAATGATTTGTTGAAACTAATGAATAGTATTACGTAACTAAACTAGGTGTTTTAATTAGCTAACATTAATTGCACAATAAAGACTTGTTTCTAGCTAGCTAAACACTTTTTAATAGTCAATATGTGCACCCAAACATAACCCCAACTTAATATATACTCACATAACACTTTATAACTCATAAAAACACAAAAAAAAAGAGTGCAAAAGCTAGAATTACTATAGCAAATTCGAACAGCCCTTAGCAGGCAAAAGGGAGATCTTTTGCTCATCAAATCTCCATTCCAAGCCAAGCCAAGCTAGGTTCAAGTAGTTTAGGGTGTCTACTAGCCTTTGCCGAGCTCCTAAGCGCTTTAGGTGAGGGATTTGCATGCTATTTTTGCATTTGAAATATATGTCAACTTTCTTGAATTTCTGAATTTGCTATATTATGATCATGCAATGCTTAGATGTGTTAATGTATGTTGTATACAAGTAGTAGAGACCACATTTATGCTATTGTTTCGTATTTCAAACGGTAGAAATCGATGGTTAATTCGTAGGGGTGAATAGTGACGGGATTTCTAGTGTTTTGTGAAATCGAACTTTTTAGCTTGAATTAATGGTTCTAATAGGTGCTTTAGATGTCAATGAAGGTAATGTAAAGGTCTCATAGGGTTTAATTGCTCATAACCTAGGAAAAGAATGAAATACCTGACTTTTAGAAATGGGTTTCGGGGTTATCGCAAATTCGGGTAAAATTGGCCTTCACTTTTGGTGTTCCTAGGCTAAGTAGACCCTAATTATGCTTTGCTAGCCTTTGTTTGAGTCTCCGGTGAGATACTTGTAGTACAAAGTCAAAAGAGGGAATTTGGGGCTTTCGGGCTAAATGTGGGTAATTGCATGACTTTGAGGGTCCTAAGGGTGTCTAATAGGTTAACTAGAAGCATGGAATAGACCACTTATGAATCTAGAATAATGGCATGAGTTTGGAAGGAAAACGGGTTGAGTTACAAAGGGGTTTAAGTACAATTTTGATTGCCTCACGCTTCTAGGACCTTGACATGACTCCTTGTGTGTTTAAATGTGTTTTTAAGATGTTTTGGAGCTTTTGTTATAGTTCTTAGTGAATCTTGATCATGCCTCTTTGTAATTTGCTTAATTGTTATATGAAATTGCTTCTATTGTTATTGTTATATTTGTTGTTGTAAATTTGCTATCTTTGGACATGTGTAGGCTAGATGTTTGACAAAAATGCTTAATGAAGTGTGCAATAGGTATATATGCTTGAATAATGTTTAAAACTAGCTAGGAATGTAAGGGAACCAACCAAAATTCACGCGTGCACATGTGTATGTGTTCAACCATGGCTGTCCAGATTTTTTCAGCAAAACTAAGGCAATTTCGAGCTTAAAACTGTATTAATTGGAGAAGGATTAGGGGTTGAATTATGTACCGTTAGAAAACCTTACGAGTCTAGTTTCTAATGCTTTTTACGGTGCATTAATCGGAGTTTTCTAGAATAAGTTATGATCATTTTGGTGAGATGTGTCAGAACAGTCCTATTGCGCGAGAATCTGAATTTCATTGTTATTTTGCTAGAAGTGATGATATATTTCAACTCTAATTGGATATCTTCGATCAAGACTTTATTGTGTAGTGTTCTTCGATGATTAGTAGCGTAATGGAGCTCTTATAATTATGTAAATTGTGATATAATTGAGATTGAATGAGTAAATAGAAATCATGAGTTAGTATGGAATGCAACTGCCTTTTCCCTTGCCCTTTTACCCATCTTGCTAAAATGTGAACTTATTTATTAAGTCATGTAGAGGTTAACTATAGCTTGAATGTCATACTACCTACATGGAAATAATTGTTTAGTTATAAATGAATGTGATTTAGATCTATTGTTTATCTTGAATGCTAATTTGGTTGGAAATGAAGACAAGTGTTTTGGTGTAGCATCTATTCTTTAAGCTTATGATTTAATTTTAAATTGAAGAGTTAGTTTAATTGTGTAGGGGTTTAGTTAAAATGTAAGTTAATTGTGAAATAGTTATTTATTGGCTTGTTAAATGTTATATTTAACTTGAGTTTGCTATGAAAGTGAGATGAAATTGTTCTTATTTTAAATTGCTATCAAGTTAATGTTGAAGTTATTGATAGATAGGCTCCCTATCCCGTGTCTTGCTTGTGAAATAATGAGTTATAAGTTATATTAAAGTTTGTTGAGCTAGATAATGATATGATTAGGATGGTTTGTTATCAGTTATAAAATCTTAAGTGAAACACTTATTTCTTGAATAGTTAGCTAACTAAGAGCTGGAATGTTGGTTGAGTTAAATATTATGCACTAACTAATAATCATTGGAAAGTAAGAGAATGTATGATTTTGGAAGTCTTTTAAGAAGTAAATGTTTGGAAGTCGATGTTAATGAATGTATTATTGAACAATTAATGGAACTTGTCTTATTTTAGCTATAAACTCTTAAGAGGATTCCTTAAATTGAGTTAATTGCTAGTCTATTATTAGGTGGAGTTGAACTAGTTTCACATGTAAGTTATTATCTAATCTAGAATGAAGAAAATCATAAACAATGTATGGTATTATGTTAACTTGGGTTAACTATGTTTTAACTTAAATGCACCTAACTTTAATATTCTAGTTGAAACACTCCCTTCTTGAGTTGTTAAGTAATCCTTTTACTTTTAACCCTAAGTTTGCCAGTGAGAAGCTTCTAACTTAGCTTACTTATTTCAGGATCATGCTATGTAATATTTCCACTTGCTTAACTCATGAAATTAATGGATTGAAATTGTGAGTTTAATTGCCTACAAGTAAATTGCTATTTATATGTGAATTATTGGATTATTAATGGTTGTTACAAAAAAGGGTATTTGATTGAGATTGTTATAAAGGTTACTTTGTAAAATATTAATACAGTTAATGCCATCTAGGAGGTTATGAAATGTTTTAGATCCACAAGAATGCTTCAGTTGACTATCTAAAATGTTTGAGAGTGAAGCCAATTCTTGCATCTTGAAGCTTGGTAAAGGTGAGGGATTTTAATCATTTTGTGCATTTTGGTTCATTTTCTCTTTAATAAATTGTGTGACTTAAGATAATTGCTTGAGTTATATTCTTTTTATATGTTAATTGTTTTCGAGTGCAACCTACTTTGTTGTCCCTTCTTTATGTTATTGCCCTATATTCTTGTTATACTGTCACCGGATTTAAGTGCATTGCATAGTGGTTGTGTGACCATAGTGTCAGGGGCGGTTGTATTCAATATCGGCTAGGTGACAGCGAGCTTGCCAGTGGATATTCGATCTCCGTGCTCTAGTCCCTCACTCGCCTACTCCAGAGATTGCCAGGGGGTGTTGGGTCGTAGGATTATCGGGGTACATCCAGAGTACACCCACTGGAGTGATTGGGGTTATGCCGGCACATTGATCGTGGTTCATGGATCATGGTTCGTGATCAAAGATAAGATAATTCTGGAGTGTTGGGGTTAAGTGTATCATATCCTTTGATATGTGTGGTTATTTACTGTTTCAAATGTACTTTACTTGCCTTCTTGCTTAACTGCTATAATTGTTGCATTGCACGTCCTGAGTTGTCTTTATCCCTCACTGGGAAATTGTGGTTGCTCATACCTCGCTAACATATTTCAGGAGGTGCAATTGGATGAGGAGTTTTTTTAGTTGTTGTGTGATACTTGCTTGAGGTGGATGTGTTTCCTATTGGTTATATGAAGAATCTGTTTGTATTACTTATGTCCTATTCCGGAGTCTATGGGTTCATGTATATATTGTTTAGCTGTAAGTTTGAAGGTAATGTATGATATGTATTCGTGGCATGTAATAACTTATGTTTCTGCTCTTAGCTACTTTGCATGCTTGGCAGTGAATGATCAGTTGTATAGTTGTTTTCAATTCCTAAGAATGTTTAAAGGCTATCATGGAGTGGCATGATAATCGGTTTTGTAAAGAAAATATATTGTGAATTCATGCTTGCATGATTCTTACTGTTTGAATGTTTTAAGGATCAGATGGCTTTAAAGTTTAAGTCTTTAATTAGAATTGGAGTTCCAGGTTGTTTTATGGCTTTATTGGTTGCTTACAGGTTTTCAGAATGTACACGGTACAGGGGAGACTCTGCCCGTTTTTCCTAAAAATATGTGCCCGGGTTTGGGATCGGGTTGAGAATAGCTTGGTTTTTAGAGCCTCCGGTCTCGGGAGGGATCGGGGCGTTATAGGTCATATTAGAGCTTAGTTAGCTCTCAGCCGGCACAAGGTCCTCAGCCTGTCGGGTAGTAAACCCTGCGTGTGTGCTTGTTAACTGTGTTTTGAAAGTGTGTGCCTGTATGTGTGATTGTGTGTCTTGAATTGAATGTGTGCACCTATGTGATAAAGTTATGTCATATGTGCTAAACGTGTGCTAGTGAAGTGAAGTTGCATCGAATTGATCTCGTGAATCGTTATCTGCTTGAATTATTGATTGTAATGTATGTACTTAAGCATTTTGAATTAAGTTTTGTTGTGAAGTGAATTGGTTATATTACGATTCACACTTGAATGACTTTGTTGCTTACATTGTTTTATATGTTCTTTTATAATCATACTTGCATAATAGTTTAAAGAATGTTTATATATATGCAATAGTTTGGCATTCATGCCTAGCCCGTCGAATGGTAAGAAAGACTTCGTCCCCCTTGAACAGAGGTGATTAGTGTCTAGCCTTTCAAGTTATATGGATTAGTAGGAACGTGAAGCGGTTGATCAGCCTTTTATTTGGGAGTTGGTGTTGTGAGCAGAACTCAGTTATTGGGATTTCTTCCAAGGCATATTTCTATGCTCAGTAGTCAAAAATGAATGGCTTCCCTTGGGATTTCTATATGACTATTCTCTAAGGCATTCTCTTGGTATTTTCTTATTTAGCATTCTTCTGGTATTTTCTTATTAGCATTTTTCTGAAGACTTGGTATTTGGAATTCTATTCAGCCATATTATATGGTATTATCTACAGTATTTATGTTTCAATCTTTTATTGGTATTTTCTAGCCACTTTTAGTTGGGATTATACTATTCTACAGTGTTTGTGCCAGCGAGATTCTTATTTAGATTTCTATGTAGCATTTCAATTGGAGCCTTTATTTGGCCTTATTACTTGGTAATTCGCTGGCAATACTACTGGGATTTCTTAATGGGTTCTTACGAGAATTTGTATACGGTATTCTTGCTCAGCAATTGATGAAGAGTAATTGAAGTTGGTTTTCAGTTGATGCGGAGTTCTCTTAGAAGAAGAATTGCGTGGACGCAATTTGTTTAAGGGGGAGAGGATGTGACGCCTGAGAACTTCACCGTACATTTATTTACTGTTGCAATCTACTATTTGCGCATTTTCACTATGCATTGCTTGTTGCTTATATGGTTACAATTCATCATGCTTTTCAACCACTTAATTACTTCGAATTAGCATTTTTCTTAAATCATATTAATTGTTTTAGGAATGAAAAAAATGTGCATTTGAGCTAAAAGTGATAGGAGCATCCGTTTAGAAAATGATTCGTTGAAACTAATGAATAGTATTACGTAACTAAACTGGGTGTTTTAATTAGCTAACATTAATTGCACAATTAGGACTTGTTCTAGCTAGCTAAACTCCTTTTAATAGTCAATATGTGCACCCAAATATAACCCCAACTTAATATACACTCACATAACACTTTATAACTCATAAAAACACAACAAAAAGTGCAAAAGCTGGAATTACTGTAGCAAATCTGAACAGCCCTTAGCAGCCAAGAAGGAGATCTTTTGCTCATCAAATCTCCATTCCGAGCCAAGCCAAGCTAGGTTCAAGTAGTTTAGGGTGTCTGTGATACCCCGAATCCGGCATGCATTTAATGGCATTTGACTGCATTTAATTAAGTGTTTAATTAGTTAATCATCCATTTTGCACTATTTTGATATTTCTTTTAATAGCATTCAAATAATTTTTACATTAATTAATTTAAAAGATTATTACCTATTTTTATTATTTATAGAAATTAGATTTACTTTCTTGTATTTAATTAAGTGTCATCTTAAATGTTAGTGTTTAATTGTATTTGATTACGTGTTGATATTAACTTGTTTATTCGTATCTTAGCATTAATTTCATAATTCTTTAAAATATTCTAGAAATAGTTAAATTATTTACTTTTAAATGAATATTGATTATTTTGATAATCGGTTTTAATTTACTTGCATTTAATTACTCTATTTTCAATTAAATGAGAAAAGTAACTCCAAGCCAGAGTGAATTTTAAACTATTCTACTATTCTACTTTTCAAGAAATTAAAGTTTTATACTATTGCTCATCACTTTATTAGCGATTATTTATTGACCGTTTGATCATAGTATTTCGAAAATAAGAGTTAGAAAAATATTTCTCGGACTTAGTAAAAAATGTTTTTAGCTTAATTTAACTAGTTTTAGTTGCTTTTCATTTAATTGCATTGTTTTAACTTGGAATAAATTAAATGGAATCAAAATAAGCTTATTTGACCATTTTCCACTTAAGCTTGACTTTGCAAAATGACCAAAATGCCCTTTGTGACCTTTTAAATAATAAAACAAGGCAAAAATCAAACAAAACAAATTGCAAAATACCCATTTTGTCCTTGCCATGGCCGAAACTCTCCAAGAGAAAAAAAAAAGATTTTGCTTCCATTTTTTCTTGTGCAATCATGCGTGGAATCGAGCAAGGATCGTGGCTAAGGTTCTTGCGGGTCTTGGTCTTCAATCTCTGTGAGGGTTTTCACGCCTTTGTGCATTTAAATTCGAGTTTGATTTTTGTTTCAAATTTTTAGATTTGATATATATTGTGTTATAATGCCTATAATTGCTTGATATAGCTTCCTTTGAGTTCGTAGAGCATTGTTTGATAGTTATTTAGCAATTTTTACGGTTGAAATTGCGTATTTGAAATTGGAGAAGAACAATGAACAGTGATTTTGAATAGTAAAACCCTAGAATTTTGGATTTTGATCCGAATTGTGATTGCTTGATTTGGATAGGTGCCATTAGTGATAAAAAGATAAAATGTACAATAAAAACGGACCGGCCTTTGTTAAAATTAAAAATTAGACAAGGAAACGTAAAGGGGCCGTTTGACCAAAAGTTGACCATGCTCGAATTGAGTTGGGGGTTTTGCTATTGAGGGCGTGGAAGCACTTTTGGCGTTGTTGTGGAGTTGATTGAGCGACCGGTTAGTATAGTTGTAGTTCAAACGCAGTAGGTAGACTTTCGGGCCTCGGGTGAGAAAGCGAAGTTTAGTGATATAGAAACGTGCCTTGTAGTGCCTAAGTGAATGTAGTGAAATCGGTTTCCTAATCCCGTAGCTCGTTTGCTCGTAATTGCCTTTGGAAGTTAGAGATTGAATAGTGATATTTGTCGTTTTCGTGTTTGAACTGTTGTTACTTGTTTAATTAGTGTTCTTGTTGCTATTAATTATAGTTATGCTTGAAAACTTAATTGATTGCTATTATTGATTGTAAATGCTTGATATCTCGTTTATCGTCACTAATCTGCACTTTCGTGCTATCGCTCGTTTATCGCCTTGTATCGTGTCTTGCATTGCATTGTGTCAAGTGCGTGAGTGATGGGCCTCTCTGGGCAATCTCGGGCTGCCAGGGTTGGTTGCTCTAGCTCCGTGTCCTATTCCCATTCTCGCTAGGGGTACCGCCTTGGGAGATTTGGGTCGTAGATGTGTCAGGGTACTTCCGGAGTACACCCAGTGGATGTTATAAGGTGGTTGCGCGCTTATTGTCATCGTTGTCTACATCAAGCTCGAGATTGATGTATCGCTCGTGAAATGGTACATTGTTCGTAAGAGTGAACCATAGCCTTCAAAGTGTGGTATAGCTTTGATGGGTTGTGTTAATGTTTTCTTTAATTGTTTATTGTATTGTTGTTTGTATTGATTGTTGTTCTTATCGGATATATTGCTTAACTGTTTATTTGCATTGCACGACTTTTTTTCTCTCCACCTCGATTTCTGTCTCGCCCTCACTGAGTATACGTGTTGTGTATACTCACTTCTCACCACCACATTTCAGGAAATGCCATGTTAGTTGGAAAGTTCATGGTTATGTGAAAGATCGTGCTTGAAGAGTTCTCTTGCGTGTTATATGGCTGAGTTGTAGAAAGATGCAAAGATGTATGTTTTCATGTATTGTATGTATTTAGTGTTAAAAGTTATGTAATTAACTTAACTAGGTTTATTAGAATGGTATGATAGTCTATTTTATGCAATAGGTTAGTATAGTTTAATTGCTAAGCATGAATGTACTTGTCAAAGATGGGAAGAGATAGGTTAGTTTTTAAATTGGAAATGTATATTTACTTGTGTTCGCTTGTTGAGAACCAAGGCTCGGATGGCCTTGAGGTGTTTGTATTGTTGGACATGGTACTGGTCCACTTATATGCTATTACAGGTTTTGCATTTTGCCTAGAAACAAGGGAGACTTCGTCCGTCTTTCCCTAAAATTTTATGCTCGGGTTTGGAATTGGGTTGTGATTAGATTGATAGATAGAACTTCCGGTCTCGAGAGGGATTGGGGTGTTATAGGTGGTATCGGAGCTTGTTTAGCTCATAAGCCAGGACAGGGTCCTCGGTTTGGTAGGTAGTGACCCTTGAATGTGTGCTTGTTAGGAGTGTGTTGAAAGTGTGTGCCTGTATGTGAGATTGTCTGTCTTGAATTGAATGTGTGTATCTATGTGATATAGTTATGTATTATGTGCTAAATGTGTGCTAAGTGAAGTGAAGTGTCTAGTTGTGTATTGAATTGACCTATTGAATTGCCCTCGTGAATTGTTATTTGCTTGAAGTATTGCTTGTAATGTGTGTATTGGAATGTCTTGAATTGGTTGTGCAGTGATTTGAATTGATTATGTTGTGCTTGACTTGATTGTCGTGCTTGAGTGACTTTGTTGAATAAACTGTTTTACAAACATGCTTGCATAATAGTTTAAGGCATGTATGTATTAATGTGATATCTTGGCATTCATACATGTCCCGTTGAAATAGTAAGAAAGACTTCTTCCTTCCCCTGAAGAGAGGTGATTGGTAGCAGGCCTCCAAGTTATATGGATTGACGGGAATGAGAAGTATTTGACTAGCCTTTGTTTGGGAGTTGGTGTTTGCTTTTGGAGCTCGGTTATTGGCAAATCTCTAAGGTCCTCCTCTGTACTTAACAGTTGTGAAGGAGTAGCTTTCTTTTGGGGTTCTATTTGGTTGTTCTCTAGAGCATTCTTTGGATTTCTTGTTGGGTATTCTTTGGAGATTTCTGTTGGCACTTCTTGGAAGACTTGGCTATTGGGTTTCAATTGGACTTACTGCATGGTATTATCTATGGCATATGTGTCTCGGTCTTTATTGGTGTGTTACTGGCATCCCTTATTGGAAATTCTTCAATGGCATTTTATAGAATTCTTAGTGGTCATTTATCTAGTACTTACTACTTGGGAAATCCTTGCTACTTCCTTATTGAAGCTCTGTTTCGGGTATTTTCTTTCGTGTTCCTCAGCAGGTTTGGTATTTGGAATTCCTATCATACTTATTGTATAGTACTACTTACGGTATTCTTTGGAATTCTTAGTGGGCATTCTACTAGTATTTTCCTTGATGACACTTATTGGAAGTTTACACTTGGAATCTTGTTTAGACTTATTATCTCATATTGCTTACGCTATGCTGTCGAATACTTTGGGCTTTCTTGGTGGTAAGTTGTATAAAGTTTGCACTCGGCAAACGGTGATGAAGTCTTGGAGTTTGGTCTTATATGTGATGCATCTACTCTGGCTATTCTTTGACTTCTTTATTTGGTACTTGTTGAACTTCTATTGGAGATTCGTATGTGGGATATTTCTTCAGCATCCTTCTTGTCATTAATATGTGGTGTTAATTTTATCTACAGTATCTTTGCTTCAGTCTTTAGTTGGTATTTTCTCGGCATTCTTGGTTGGGATTTCTATTTGGGTTTTCCTACGAGCATCCTTATTCACTATCTTGCTCAGCAACTGATGAAGATTAGTCAGAGTTGGATTTCAGATGATGCTGAGTTTTATTGGAAGAAGAATTGCGAGGACACAATTGTTTTAAGGGGGGAAGGATGTGATACCCCGAATCCGGCATGCATTTAATGGCATTTGACTGCATTTAATTAAGTGTTTAATTAGTTAATCATCCATTTTGCACTATTTTGATATTTCTTTTAATAGCATTCAAATAATTTTTATATTAATTAATTTAAAAGATTATTACCTATTTTTATTATTTATAGAAATTGGATTTACTTTCTTGTATTTAATTAAGTGTCATCTTAAATATAAGTGTTAATTGCATTTGATTACGTGCTTATATTAACTTGTTTATTCGTATCTTAGCATTAATTTCATAATTCTTTAAAATATTCTAGAAATAGTTAAATTATTTATTTTTAAATGAATATTGATTATTTTGATAATCAGTTTTAATTTACTTGCATTTAATTACTCGGTTTTCAATTAAATGAGAAAAGTAACTTCGAGCCGGAGTGAATTTTAAACTATTCTACTATTCTACTTTTCAAGAAATTAAAGTTTTATATTATTGCTCATCACTTTATTAGCAATCATTTATTGACCGTTTGATCGTAGTATTTCGAAAATGAGAGTTAGAGAAATATTTCTCGGACTTAGTGAAAAATATTTTTAGCTTAATTTAACTAGTTTTAGTTGTTTTTCATTTAATTGCATTGTTTTAACTTGAAATAGATTAAATGGCATCAAAATAAGCTTATTTGACCATTTTCCACTTAAGCTTGACTTTGCAAAATGACCGAAATGCCCTTTGTGACCTTTTAAATAATAAAACAAGGCAAAAATCAAACAAAACAAATTGCAAAATGCCCATTTTGTCCTTGCCATGGCCGAAACTCTCCAAGAGAAAAAAAAAGATTTTGCTTCCATTTCTTCTTGTGCAATCATGCGTGGAATCGAGCAAGGATCGTGGCTAAGGTTCTTGCGGGTCTTGGTCTTCAATCTCTGTGAGGGTTTTCACGCCTTTGTGCATTTAAATTCGAGTTTGATTTTTGTTTCAAATTTTTTAGATTTGATATATATTGTGTTATAATGCCTATATTTGCTTGATATAGCTTCCTTTGAGTTCGTAGAGCATTGTTTGATAGTTATTTAGCAATTTTTACGGTTGAAATTGCGTATTTGAAATTGGAGAAGAATAATGAATAGTGATTTTGAATAGGAAAACCCTAGAATTTTGGATTTTGATCCGAATAGCGATTGCTAGATTTGGCTAGGTGCCATTAGTGATAGAAAGATAAAATGTACAATAAAAACGGACCAGCCTTTATTAAAATTGGAAATTAGACAAGGAAACGTAAAGAGGCCGTTTGACCAAAAGTTGACCGTGCTCGAATTGAGTTGGGGGTTTTGCTATTGAGGGCATGGAAGCACTTTTGGCGTTGTTGTGGCGTTGATTGAGCGACCGCTTAGTATAGTTGTAGTTCAAACGCAGTAGGTGGACTTTCGGACCTCGGGTGAAAAAGTGAAGTTTAGTGATATAGAAACGTGCCTTGTAGTGCCTAAGTGAATATAGTGAAATCGGTTTCCTAATCCCAAAGCTCGTTTGCTCGTAATTGCCTTTGGAAGTTAGAGATTGAATAGTGATATTTGTCGTTTTCGTGTTTGAACTGTTGTTACTTGTTTAATTGGTGTTCTTGTTGCTATTAATGATAGTTATGCTTGAAAAGTTAATTGATTGCTATTATTGATTGTAAATGCTTGATATCTCGTTTATCGTCACTAGTCTGCACTTTCGTGTTATCGCTCATTTATCGCCTTGTATCGTGTCTTGCATTGCATTGTATCAGGGGCGTGAGTGATGGGCCTCTCTGGGCAGTCTCAGGCTGCTAGGGTTGGTTGCTCTAGCTCCGTGTCCTATTCCCATTCTCGCTAGAGGTACCGCCCTGGGAGATTTGGGTCGTAGATGCGTCGGGATACTTCCGGAGTACACCCAATGGATATTATAAGGTGTGTCACGCCCCGACCCAACCCCCAAGCTAAAGGTTAAGTCCGGACCCGACACACGGGCAGAGTCTCCCCTGTACCGTGGACATTCTAAAAACCTGTAAACACTTAAACAAAGTCCCAACAATACAATACAAGCTTTTCTTAATTACACAACAAAGCTATAAGGCCATCCGAGCCTTATGGTACACAATATCTCCAAAACACACAAGCATGCGAGAACTTGTTATCAGCATAGTTTTATAATCATAACATTCTAGGAAATCAATAACAACTTAAAGGATAATGCATTCTACATTAACCATCCACTCCCAAGCATGCAAGGAAATAAAAGCAAGAATAAAAGTTATTACAAGACATGGCTTCCAATTCTACACCACAATCTACTATCCTTCAATTTGCACAACAACATATACATAGCCCTTAGGCCACAAAATAGTACATAAAGTAATCAGATGAATCTTCCACATAGCAGCAAATTCATTAACCACCTCAAGCTATCAGGCACAGCAACTAAGGTAAAGGCTCAATCTGAACTTCTTCTTCCTCAACTAAATCAACAAGCTGGGGATCACCCTCAGCGTCTCCTGAAACAGATATCGAGGTATGAGCAACCACTGTTGCCTAGTGAGGGATATAGTCCCGGGGCGTGCAATGCAACATATAATACAATTATACAACAATAACACTTAGACAATTAAAGAAAGAACGATAACTTAAATAACCACACATTTAAAAGGATACATTTCACTCAATCCCCTATACACCAATCTTCACTGGTCTTCAATCACGATCCACGAACCACGAGCACGATCGCGATAAGCCGGCATAACCCCAATCACTCCAGTGGGTGTACTCCGGATGTACCCCGAATCCTACGACGCAACATCCCCTGGCAATCTCCGGACCAGGCGAATGAGGGACTAGGGCACGGAGTTTGAATATCCACCGGCAAGCCCTCTGCCGCCCAGCCGATATTCAACACATCCGCCCCTGACACTATGGTTGCGCAACCACTATGCAATGCACTTAACGATGGCAAGTTAATAGCAATAATATAAGCATTAACACATATGAGGATCAACAAAGTAGGTTGACCTCGATGCAATGAGAATAGAACATTTATATAAGCAAATATGCAGTTTTGCAAAGAGACGTTACAAAATAACCATAGAATTATACCAAAAAGCTCCAAATCAACTTAATATCACATATAAACACTCAAGAAGACATGCCGTGGGTTTAGAAATGCGAGACAACTTAAATTGCACCTAAACCCCTTTGTTTTTCGAACTATTTCTCTTCCAAACCAAAGTTAATGATTTCATTTTCAAAGGAAACTCTCCCAACCTTCTAACTAACCCCCAAGGTACCCTCTCAACCCTCTAATTCAATCAAATGCCCGCGTTTACCCCGTAAGCCCCAATTTCCCTCTTTTGGCTTTAAACTACACCTACATTGTCCGGGCTTCAAACAAGGGATATCAAGGCATCTATAGCACCTAGGTAGCCTAAGGATACTAGAATTGAAGCCTGAATCCACCCGGATTCGCATTAACCCCGAAAGCCCCAAATTAAAGTCGGCTATTCTCCATTTTTAGGCGATTTAAGGGCAATGCAAGAGTACGGGGCTATTAGGTTATCTTCACTAACACCTAAGGCATCTATTAGAAGCATTAAATCAAGCTAATTCGAGCAATTACATAAAACCCTAGAAAAAATGTCATTATTCACCCTAAAAATCAAACTAACGATTCTAACCGTTTAAAAAGTGAAACAACGGCTCAAATGTGTTCTCTAGCATTCATATAGATGGTATATTAGCATAGATAACAATTATAATGGCATATAATCATATTTTCAACAAATCAAGAAATGAGCAACTATTTAAAAATGCAAAAACAAGTCATGAAATCCCTCACCAATACGCGTAGGAGCACCTAGGAACCTTGCAAACACCCTACACTAGTTGCTCAAGGCTTGGAGTGGCTTGATTTGAAGAGTTGAAGATGAAAAATTCCTCCCAAGTGCAAAGAGGGGCTGTCGGGTTTGGGGCTCCTGTTTTCAGCTTTTATTTTTTTTTTCTTTTGCATTTTGTGAGCTTAGGTGATATATAGAAGGGGCTAAGTTATGGTGGGGTCATTTGGGTGCTTAAATGATCTATTATAATGCGCGTTGAAAGCTTAGAAGCGAGCCTAAGGGGTGACACATTGGCTAACTAATTAAATCTATAAAGTTATTACGTAACACTATTCACTTGACTACTAAAATTATTTTCTAAACGAGCCCTCCTAACGCCTTTAGCTCAAATGCACATTTTTTCCACTACTTTTACAATTAATATGATTTAATAAAAATGTTAATTAACCAATAGAATGCAGTTTAAAATTGAAGTGAATAGTAACCTAAGAAGACAGTTAATAAGGCATAGAAAGAGATGCGCAAACAAAGGATGCAACAATAGGGCGTCACATCCTCTCCCCCTTAAACTAATTGCGTCCACGCAATTCTTACATGATTCGGCGAATAACTCTGGATACCGTTCCCGCATCTGAACTTCTCTTTCCCACGTCGCATCCTCTACTCCGTGATGATCCCACAGAACTTTAACCATCGGAATGCTTTTAGTCCTCAGCTCCTGAACTTTCTGATCAACAATCCGAAGAGGTTTCTCTGTGTAGGTCAAAGTTTCACTGATCTCTAGCGGTTCCGGCTCAAGTATGTGAGAGGGATCTGGCTGATACTTCCGAAGCATGGAAACATGGAATACGTCATGAATTCTACCCAGATTGGGAGGTAAAGCCAAACGGTAAGCCAAATCACCAACAGTTTCAGTTATCTCAAATGGTCCCACATATCAAGGACTGAGTTTACCTCCTTTACCATGCCGAATCAAACCCTTGTGAGGAGAAATTTTCAGAAAAATTCGGTCCCCTACAGTAAATTTCAGATCACGACGTCGTCTATCTGCATAACTCTTTTGCCGGCTCTGTGCTGTAAGCATTCTTTTTCTGATAAGCTGCACCTGATCAATCATTTTGTTCATTTCAGGTAAGAGAGTAGGGTCGATAGTCTTCATTTCACCAACATCATCCCAGTAGAGAGGAGACCGACATTTACGCCCATAAAGTGCCTCATAAGGTGCCATACCAATAGTAGCTTGATAACTATTGTTGTAGGCGAACTCTGCTAGTGGCAAATACTTCTCCCAACTCTTACCGAAGTCCAGAATACAAGCCCGCAACATATCCTCGAGGATTAAGATAGTTCTCTCGGATTGACCATCTGTCTGAGGATGATAAGCTGTACTGAAATTCAAATTCGTGCCCAAAGCTTTCTGAATCTTCTGCCATAACTGAGATGTGAATCTGGGATCTCTATCTGACACGATACTCTTTGGAATTCCATGTAGTCGGACAACATTCTCAATATACAACTCTACTAGTTTATCAAGAGAATCAGACTTCTTTTTAGCAATAAAGTGAGAAGTCTTGGTCAGTCTATCCACAATAACCCAAACTGAGTCATTACCCTTCGAAGACCTCGGCAAATCTGATACGAAATCCATAGTAATATGATCCCATTTCCAAACAGGAATAGCCAAAGGCTGCAACAACCCTGCGGGTCTCTGATGTTCTGCTTTAACTTTCTGACAAGTAAGGCATCGAGCAACATAGTCAGCAATTTCTCTCTTCATATTATTCCACTAGAAATTCTGCTTCAAATCTCTATACATTTTCGTACTGCCTGGATGGATAGTATATCTGGAACTGTGTGCCTCAGCAAGAATATCCTTCTTCAGAGTCGGATCATTCGGAATACAGATTCTACCTTTGAATTTGAGAATACCATCGTCGTGCAGTTTGAAGTCCGACTCTCCCCCTTTAGAATTCTCTAAGACTTTCAACAATTGAAGATCAGTCTGTTGAGCTTCCCGAATCCTGGATAATAACAGAGATTGAATCTGCAAACTTGCAAATTGAATACCAGAATTTGAAGTACTAGGCTTCCATAAGCACAATTCTTCCATGAATTCCCAATTCTTGATAATCAAGCTAGCCACAGTAGCCTTTCGGCTCAAAGCATCAGCAACAATATTCGCCTTACCTGGAAGATAATTAATAGTGCAGTTATAGTCCTCAAGTAATTCCAGCCAACGCCTCTGCCTCATGTTCAACTCTTTCTGGGAAAACAGATATTTCAAGCTCTTATGATCTGTAAAGATTTCAAATTTGTTGCCCCAGAGATAATGACGCCATTTCTTTAATGCAAGAATGATAGCTGCAAGCTCAAGATCATGAGTCGGATAGTTGAGTTCATAAGGCTTCAGTTTCCTGGAAGCATAAGCAATAACCCGGCCATTCTGCATCAATACACAACCCAGACCTTCCTTCGAAGCATCACTATAGATCACCAGATTATCATAACCCTCAGGTAAAGCAAGAATAGGAGCTGTAGTCAATCTCTTCTTCAATTCCTGGAAGCTGGCCTCGCATTTATCATTCCAGTCAAATACTGTTTTCTTCTGAGTAAGTTGAGTTAAAGGCCCTGCAATCTTAGAGAAATCCTTGACAAACCTCCGATAATACCCAGCTAAACCAAGGAAGCTACGAATCTCCGTGACAGTTTCAGGTCGTTTCCAAGATAACACAACTTCAATCTTCGCTGGATCAACAGAAATACCATCCTGCGAGATAATATGGCCAAGAAAAGCAACTTGCTTAAGCCAGAATTCACATTTGCTAAACTTTGCAAATAACCGATGCTCCTGAAGAGTCGGCAACACAATTCTAAGATGCTGTTCATGCTCTGCTTCAGATTTAGAATAGACAAAAATATCATCAATGAATATGACCACAAATTGATCCAGATAAGGACGGAATACCCTCTGCATTAAATCCATGAATGCGGCGGGAGCATTAGTAAGACCAAACGGCAAGACAACAAACTCATAATGGCCATATCGAGTTCTGAAAGCAGTTTTAGGAACATCATCTTTCTTAATCCTCAGCTGATAATAGCCCTGCCTCAGATCAAATTTAGAGAATACCCTGGCGCCTTGCAACTGATCAAATAACTCTTCGATTAAAGGCAAAGGATATTTATTTTTGATGGTTACCTAATTAAGACCCCGATAATCAATGCACAGGCGAAGAGACCCGTCTTTCTTTTTAACGAATAGAACTGGCGCACCCCACGGTGAAGAACTCGGCTGAATGAATCCCTTCTCAAGCAAGCCCTGCAATTGAACTTTCAATTCCTGCAACTTATGTGGAGCCATTCTGTACGGAGTCCTAGAGATAGGTGAAGTCCCCGGCAATAAATCAATCATGAACTCTATCTCTCTATCAGGCGGTAACCCAGGTAATTCCTCAGGAAAGACCCCCGGAAACTCCCTCACGATAGGTACATCATTCAATTTCAATTGATCCCCAGGTTGATTAATCAAATATGCAAGATAAGCCTCACAACCCTTGCTCAATAATTTAGATGCCCTAATAGAAGAAATAATAGGAGTTCCCGTAGATTTTCTACTGCCAACTATTTTAAGTACAGGCTGGTCAGGCATTTCTAGATACACAATCTTCTTTCTACAATCAAGCTGGGCATAATATTTACTTAACCAGTCCATCCCCAATATAATTTCAAAGTCATTGAAGGGTAGGATAATCAAATCAGTAGGAAAAACATGACCTTCAATAAATATACTACATGCTCTGCAAATAGACCTAGTAACAAACTTCGGACCCATAGGAGTATAAACCACAATCTCATGCAACAGTTTATCATGTTTCAATTTAGCATTTTGTGCACAAGTAGGAGTAATAAAAGAATGCGAAGCCCCAGAATAAATTAAAACCTTAACTGACTGATCATTAAGAAGAAAAATACCTTCTACCACAGCAGTAGTATCCGGAAGCTCCTCAGCATCCAAAGCAAATACACGGGCCTGACCCCGTGGTGGTGGTGCTGCAGCTGGTGCCCTGGTCTGAGAGTTCTGAGCTGATGACTGACCCCTAGGGTTCTTAAATTTCTGACGGTCTTTAACCCTGTGCTGATCACTGCCGCAACCTGTACATTTGTTATGTTTCTTCCAACAAACATCCTCAGTGTGGCCCTGGCGCTGACAGAAGCTGCACTGCTGGTGTCGTCTTGCAACAGTGCCTCCCGAAGGAGCTCTGTAAGTAGAGGTAGCTGAACTACCCTGCTGCGAACGGGAAACTGCTGGACGGAACTGACTCTGAGTCTGACTCTGGACTGGTCGTGCCTGAGTCTGAGTAGGCCCTGTGTAACTCTGAGTCTGCCTCGGCTGCGAACTCTACCCAACTGATACAGCCTGTCCCTGGTACCCTTGACTCTGAGACTGAAACCGTTTACTCGATTGACTAGTCTCGGCTAACACATCGGCCTTCCGTTTCTCATATCTAGAGGCAGCTCAGACTACTGCAGCATAGTTGGGAAAATCATTTGAAGACAGGTTCAGCATAATATCTCTCCTCAAACCCAGGATGAACCTCTGAATCTTCATGTCCTCCGGCTGAATTAAAGCTGGTGCATAACGGGAAAGCCGGGTAAAAGTAGCCTCGTATTGATCTACCGTCATACTTCCCTGCTTCAAGTTTATGAACTCAGTTTGTCGCCTCTCGCGGGCAACTACCGATATATACTTGTCTCGAAATTCTCGGACAAAGTCGGCCCACGTATGATGACCTCCCTCAGCTCCCCACTTCTCACTGATGGTATTCCACCAATCTTCAGCATCACCCTCGAGAAGGAAAGTAGCATAAGTAATCTTCCTGTCATCATGGCACTCCAGTATCGCTGCCACTCTCTCGAACTTCCTTAGCCACATCTCAGCTTTCATATCGTCCGGCTCCCCAAAGAAAGTATAGGCCCCATGATGTATAAACCGATCATACAGATTCCCTCCGGTAGGGCCACTACCTCCGGCTCTCGCAGCCTGATTACCTCCAACGACCCCTGGCTGACCCTGTTGTGTAACAAACTGGGCGATAGTGTTCATAGTTGTGGCCATCGTGGCCAAGATCTGTGCAGTGCTCGGTTCTTGAACCTGCGGTGCATTTTCGGCCACCTCAGCTTCTTGCCCATGAACCCCCTCAGGTTCTCCACCAACATTCAGATTATCAGCACGATGGCGAGGCCCCATCTCGAATAGCTAGAATGCAAAGTGTTATGACAGGTATATATATATGTATATATGCAATTTATAAGTAAACACATGAAGAAAAGTCCAATTAGATTCACATAAAGTCAAGTACATAGAAGTTCAAATAAATATTCCACATTCTTGAAGTAAACATAAATCACTAGATCATACTTGACATTCTGAACTCTTGATATTCTATTTCCATGCTAGCATGTTCATTCCTTATTCAAATTTCACTTAGGTCAATCAAAATCAAAGACTCATGTATTCACAAAGTCACATAACAAATCTCTACCCACAGACCGAGAAATTTAACCCGGCTTCATGCATTCTACAGCTCTGATACCACTTAAATGTCACGCCCCGACCCAACCCCCAAGCTAAAGGTTAAGTCCGGACCCGACACACGGACAGAGTCTCCCCTGTACCGTGGACATTCTAAAAACCTGTAAACACTTAAACAAAGTCTCAACAATACAATACAAGCTTTTCTTAATTAAACAACAAAGCTATAAGGCCATCCGAGCCTTATGGTACACAATATCTCCAAAACACACAAGCATGCGAGAACTTGTTATCAGCATAGATTTATAATCATAACATTCTAGGAAATCAATAACAACTTAAAGGATAATGCATTCTACATTAACCATCCACTCCCAAGCATGCAAGGAAATAAAGGCAAGAATAAAAGTTATTACAAGACATGGCTTCCAATTCTACACCACAATCTACTATCCTTCAATTTGCACAACAACATATACATAGCCCTTAGGCCACAAAATAGTACATAAAGTAATTAGATGAATCTTCCACATAGCAGCAAATTAATTAACCACCTCAAGCTATCAGGCACAGCAACTAAGGTAAAGGCTCAATCTGAACTTCTTCTTCCTCAACTAAATCAACAAGCTGGGGATCACCCTCAGCGTCTCCTGAAACAGATAACGAGGTATGAGCAACCACTGTTGCCCAGTGAGGGATATAGTCCCGGGGCGTGCAATGCAACATATAATACAATTATACAACAATAACACTTAGACAATTAAAGAAAGAACGATAACTTAAATAACCACACATTTAAAAGGATACATTTCACTCAATCCCCTATACACCAATCTTCACTGGTCTTCAATCACGATCCACGAACCACGAGCACGATCGCGATAAGCCGGCATAACCCCAATCACTCCAGTGGGTGTACTCCGGATGTACCCCGAATCCTACGACCCAACATCCCGTGGCAATCTCCGGACCAGGTGAATGAGGGACTAGGGCACGGAGTTTGAATATCCACCGGCAAGCCCTCTGCCGCCCAGCCGATATTCAACACATCCGCCCCTGACACTATGGTTGCGCAACCACTATGCAATGCACTTAACGATGGCAAGTTAATAGCAATAATATAAGCATTAACACATATGAGGATCAACAAAGTAGGTTGACCTCGATGCAATGAGAATAGAACATTTATATAAGCAAATATGCAGTTTTGCAAAGAGACGTTACAAAATAACCATAGAATTATACCAAAAAGCTCCAAATCAACTTAATATCACATATAAACACTCAAGAAGACATGCCGTGGGTTTAGAAATGCGAGACAACTTAAATTGCACCTAAACCCCTTTGTTTTTCGAACTATTTCTCTTCCAAACCAAAGTTAATGATTTCATTTTCAAAGGAAACTCTCCCAACCTTCTAACTAACCCCCAAGGTACCCTCTCAACCCTCTAATTCAATTAAATGCCCGCGTTTACCCCGTAAGCCCCAATTTCCCTCTTTTGGCTTTAAACTATACCTACATTGTCCGGGCTTCAAACAAGGGATATCAAGGCATCTATAGCACCTAGGTAGCCTAAGGATACTAGAATTGAAGCCTGAATCCACCCGGATTCGCATTAACCCCGAAAGCCCCAAATTAAAGTCGGCTATTCTCCATTTTTAGGCAATTTAAGGGCAATGCAAGAGCACGGGGCTATTAGGTTATCTTTACTAACACCTAAGGCATCTATTAGAAGCATTAAATCAAGCTAATTCGAGCAATTACATAAAACCCTAGAAAAAATGTCACTATTCACCCTAAAAATCAAACTAACGATTCTAACCGTTTAAAAAGCGAAACAACGGCTCAAATGTGTTCTCTAGCATTCATATAGATGGTATATTAGCATAGATAACAATTACAATGGCATATAATCATATTTTCAACAAATCAAGAAATGAGCAACTATTTAAAAATGCAAAAACAAGTCATGAAATCCCTCACCAATACGCGTAGGAGCACCTAGGAACCTTGCAAACACCCTACACTAGTTGCACAAGGCTTGGAGTGGCTTCATTTGAAGAGTTGAAGATGAAAAATTCCTCCCAAGTGCAAAGAGGGGCTGTCGGGTTTGGGGCTCCTGTTTTCAGCTTTTATTTTTTTTTTCTTTTGCATTTTGTGAGCTTAGGTGATATATAGAAGGGGCTAAGTTATGGTGGGGTCATTTGGGTGCTTAAATGATCTATTATAATGCGCGTTGAAAGCTTAGAAGCGAGCCTAAGGGGTGACACATTGGCTAACTAATTAAATCTATAAAGTTATTACGTAACACTATTCACTTGACTACTAAAATTATTTTCTAAACGATCCCTCCTAATGCCTTTAGCTCAAATGCACATTTTTCCCACTACTTTTACAATTAATATGATTTAATAAAAATGTTAATTAACCAATAGAATGCAGTTTAAAATTGAAGTGAATAGTAACCTAAGAAGACAGTTAATAAGGCATAGAAAGAGATGCGCAAACAAAGGATGCAACAATAATTAAATGCATGGCTAAATCTCGGGCGTCACAAGGTGGTTGCGCGCTTATTGTCATCATTGTCTACATCAAGCTCGAGATTGATGTATCGCTCGTGAAATGGTACATCGCTCGTGAAATGGTACATTGCTCGTAAGAGTGAACCATAGCCTTCAAAGTGTGGTATAGCTTTGATGGGTTGTGTTAATGTTTTCTTTAATTGTTTATTATATTGTTGTTTGTATTGATTGTTGTTCTTATCGAATATATTGCTTAACTGTTTTATTTTCATTGCACGACTTTCTTTCTCTGCACCTCGATATCTGTCTCGCCCTCACTGAGTATACGTATTGTGTATACTCACTCCTCACCACCACATTTCAGGAAATGCCATGTTAGCTGAAAAGTTCGTGGTTACGTGAAAGATCATGCTTGAAGAGTTCTCTTGCGTGTTATGTGGCTGAGTTGTAGAAAGATGCAAAGATGTATGTTTTCATGTATTGTATGTATTTAGTGTTAAAAGTTATGTAATTAACTTAACTAGGTTTATTAGAATGGTATGATAGTCTATTTTATGCAATAGGTTAGTATAGTTTAATTGCCAAGCATGAATGTACTTGTCAAAGATGGGAAGAGATAGGTTAGTTTTTAAATTAGAAATGTATATTTACTTGTGTTCGCTTGTTGAGAACCAAGGCTCGGATAGCCTTGAGGTGTTTCTATTGTTGGACACGGTGCTGGTCCACTTATATGCTATTACAGGTTTTGCATTTTGCCTAGAAACAGGGGAGACTCCGTCCGTCTTTCCCTAAAATTTTATGTCCGGGTTTGGAATTCGGTTGTGATTAGATTGATAGATAGAACTTCCGGTCTCGAGAGGGATCGGGGTGTTATAGTGTCTACTAGCCATTGCTGAGCTCCTATGCGCTTTAGGTGAGGGATTTGCATGCTATTTTTGTATTTGAAATATATGTCAACTTTCTTGAATTTCTTGATTTGCTATATTATGATCATGCAATGCTTCGATGTGCTAATGTGTGATACCCCGAACCTGGCATGTATTTAATAGCATTTAAAGTTCATTTAAATTGCATTTTATTGACTTTTTATCTTCTTTGACGAAACTAGTTGACTTTTCATCTACATTGACCAACTAGGACAAGGTGAAAATTTTTGAAATGTTTAATAAAGAGCAAACTTGGGATTAGAAATAAAAAAAAAGCAATGTTCAGTTAGTCAAATTTTGGGTCAACTTTGGAATTAAATCTGAACCAATTGGGGAAGAGTTAGGTAGCAAGTTATATATGGTTGGAAAGATCTATGAGTCTAGTTTCTGAGGCTTCAAACCGTTCGTGAATTGGAGTTTTCTAGAAGAAGTTATGGCCGTTTTCGTAAGGTCGCGCATAGTTGTTTTGGTTTAGCGGGTTGACCGAAGCTTTGACCTTTGACTTCTTGTCATCTTTTCCTAAATAAGAAAAATACAAACAAAAACAAAGAAAAGAAGGCTTGAAGCCGTGAGGAAAAGAAAGAGAAAAAGAAAGAAAAAAATTTCAAAACAAATCAACATATCTTCACTTGAGCTTGCTTAGGATCATTTCCGGGCCATTCAACGTTGTCTTTTTAGTGTCTAGTAGTGGCTAAGGTGAGGGTTTCATGCTATTTCTTGCATTTTAATTAAGTTGAATATTTTGATAAAATTATTAGATTTGTTCTATAACGTGTTTAAATGCCTATTGTTGCTTGGATTAGGTTCTAAAATGATCGTAGAGCATTCTTTGATAGCTATTTAGAGATTTTTATAGCTAGAAATAGAAAATAAAATTCGAGAAGATGATTAATAGTAAAATATGAATAGTAAACCCTTGATTTTGTGAATTTCTGTTCGAGTTGTGTTTTCTTGATTTGGTTAGGTGCCATTAGTATTGGAAATATTAAATATGCAATAAAAATGGACTGGCCTTTGTTAAAATTGAGAATTAGACAATGAAACATAAAGTGGCTGTTTGACCAAGTGTTGACCGTGCTCGAATTGAGTTGGGGTTTTGCTATTGAGGGCATGGAAGCACATTTGACGCTGTTGTGGCGTTGATTGAGTGACCGGTTAGCATAGCTGTAGTTCAAACGCAGTAGGTGGACTTTCGGGCTTCGGTTGGGAAAGTGAGGTTTCGTGCCATAGGAACGTGCCTTGTAGTGCCTAAGTGAAAGTAGTGAAATCGGTTTTCTAATCCCATAGCTCGTTTGCTCGTAATTGCCCTTGGAAGTTAGAGATTGAATAGTGATATTTGTCGTTTTCGTGTTTGAACTACTATTACTTGTTTGATTGATGTTATTGTTGATATTAATGATAAGCATGCTTGCAAAGTTAATTGAATGCTAATATTGATTGTAAATGCTTGATATCTCGTATATCGCTCGTTTATTGCTTGTATCTGTCACGCCCCAACTCGACCCCTCCTACAATCAGTCAGGACGCAACGGAATTTCTGCAGTAGAACGACAGTAAATAGGACACCGAGGCTCTAAACCAACCTTAATAGAACATCATACATCAACTTCACAAACCATACAACAAACAACTCCTCAATAAAATAACAATATACATCATAACCATATTATACAATAAACAGTCCTCGTTATATGCCTCCGTTCCAACATAATACATTAACCCTTAATATACAATACAAAAACACATTGAGCCAATCTAGCAACCTAATCATAAACAAAAGAAAAGCTACTAAGACAACATCAACTAATTCATTAACTTATCAATATCTTATACATTATAAACTACAAAGCAGATAAAAGTCTACTAAGTTAATTTACAAGATAGTAAAACAATACAACATCAAGGATAAGACTCCGGAACATAAGACTCATCCACGTAAGGCATATTTTCTACATTCTCCTCTTCAGGAGGCACGTACCCGTAATCCTGCAAAAGTACACCTGTATGCATGCAATAATAGAGAGTGAGCTTATATAAAATAAGCCGAGCGAGGATCCGATAGATCTCGAGCAAGGTCTACTAAACTCCTTGGAATAATCCTTTGAGTCAGTAAACACACAATAACATAAATAATACTATCATCACATAACTATATAACCATTCAATAAAGGATACTCTATTTGGTGTAGCTCCAAACGCCATCACGATCTCAACCGTTCTTCTTATAACTCCCCATTACTCACGCACTCGAGGTACCTCACTAGCCCCTCCTTCCATGACACCTCCGTCATGCGAGCTGGGGGTAGCCTCTGGCAGTCATGCCGTTATCAACCCGACAGCCCAACGCTGCCCGAGAGGTGGCACACACATACCAAGACTCCATAATCATCATCAATCATCAATCATCAATCAATCAATAATCTGGGAGATCAGCAACAAAAGTGCCCGATTCCCGTACTCAATAATCAATCAATATAACATTAATATAACATCAATACTTAATTAAACAACAAACAACTAAGTTAGATGACAAAGTAGGCCATCTAACCAAACATGCATTAAACACACAATCAAACCCTAGTTTACCCATCATCAACTCACAATTCAATCACTCAAACCACACCAAATCAACTAAGGCTCAATTCAACAATTTAAAAAAATATAACTTCAATAAGTCATATCTTACATTCTACTAATCCAAACAACTCCAAATCAGTTTCAAACACTCACCCATTCAATCAACTACATTAGCCCCCTCGGAAACCAACCAAAACACATCCAAATCATGCCCAGTAACCCTAAAACCCTAAGATGTCATGGCTGAAATTTTTGGATTTTGGCACGAACATCACAATCAAAAAATTCGGCATTACAACGGCGCTACCACGTAATTAACAAACTTTTAGAAATCGACGGCAATCGATTCCGATCAACACAACTCAATTTAATCAACTTTGAACAAATTAATCAAATTTAAATACCCGAAAAATAAAAATTATGCTACAACCGATAAAAAGTCGTAGTATTACAGCTAAATGATCCCTAGCATGCAATGAGCAATAATCTAATATCAGATTAACATTCTAACGGTTCAATAATCATTTATACGCATAAACACAAAATATGAATTTTGAGATCTAGAATTTTTCTCTCACCTTTGATGTGTTTTGATGCAAGAAATGTGTAGAATGGATGCCAAATAAGTGAAATCAAGCTTTGAATCACTCAATTCGGCTTTGGAATGCAAAATCTATGAGAAAAATGCTTTGAAAATGCCTTCATCTTTCTCCTCCAAGGAGCCACGGATTTGTGTGTGTGTTTTGGTGGTGTTTTGCTTTGTTTTAAATGTGTGTTGATCATATATTAAGCAAAGGTCAAATAAATAAAAGAAAGTCAAAGTGGAAACTAATTATTTTTAGTGTTTTCTTGTCTTTTAATTCATTTTCTTGACTACTCTTGCTCAAATTAATTATGCAACACCTAAACTATCTCAAGTAGTTTATTTTTAGGTGACAAGAAGTTTTACATTCAAACAATTTCACCCGAGTCGGCTTAAAACTCGATTTTCGCAAAAGTCAGTGTAAAAACCCTAATAAATTCTTAAGCCGGTTTTAAAACCGTTTTAATCAAACACGGGTCTATTAAAGTCTGTGGTCTAGGTCTAGAAGGGTTAAAAAGACCAGTTTCAAAATTTTAGCGGACGTGTTTCGAAAATATTATTCACTGAAAATCGACGATAAAATTTCTGATCCCGTTTTTGATGAAAATTTCATGAGTGCTCATTTAGCACGTATTAGGAGTATTGAAATCAAAATTATAACATTCTAGGTCATATAGCACATAAATAGGTCAAATGCATGCAAAACGAGATAAAACACGTAAATCGAGTTAAAGTAGAAAAGTGGGGTTTCACATTCTCCCCTCCTTAAAACAATTGCGTCCGCGCAATTCTCGAACTGACAGACAATTAAATCCTCAATCGTTACACTTATTAATACTTCTCTTAGTTCTCATTTATCTCTTAGGATGACAACTAACCAAAGACCTCAAAAGAACAACCTCAATTGACTGCAAGTTGATGATCATAGTTCCAAGACAATCTTCAATTCATAATTCTCTCCTACCTAATATCATATTGCATATGAAAGAAATCGCAACTCCAAAGTCCTAGCATGACACCACTAATTATCAATCATCTCATACTACACAAAAGAGTTCTATGAACACCCCGAGGGTTTAAAAACTCATTTACGATAACATGAATGATTACTGATCAACGGAATATCTCAAAAGTGACATTTGTCAGAATATGGCTCTTATGAAATTTACAAGGAAATACGAATATGAAAAATCATATTTGAGCCAACAATCAAGTGAACAAGAGGTCGAACAAGTTAGAGAATCAAGAGGTTAATAGTTTAATAAGGAAGCATGATAACTAAGATAAGAAATGTCTCAGCACCTATCAGTTAAATAAGTACGAACAAAGGATGATGACGAGTCAAAACAGTGCTGAGTATGTTAAACAAAAATTCATGAACAAGTAGATATTTCAATTCTCGATGATTGTTCAAGGAACCAACAAGTAAGTTGTACTTGAGGCGAAATGAAATTAAGAAATAAGAGATGATTAATTCAATAGAAAACATGAGTGGCAAGAGTATCTTAGCACGCAATACCAAAGAAGTACGAATAAGAAATAATAACAATAGGACAGTGCCGAGTACTTCGAGTGAGCAATTACAAGCAAAGTAATGGCTCAGGATTTAATAATAAAACAATAGGATTAACAAGGATCAACAAGAATGACAATGATGTACTTAGGTAGGGAGTACATCAAGCAAGTGAAATTCGAACAAGTAAAATGGTATACCAAAGGAAAAATTACTTTCAAATGAATAGTAATAGGATGAAATGAAATATTGAAACGAATGGCTAGAGATATAGAATGAAATATAGAAGTCTCAAACCTTAACTCCAATAAGCGACATTGCTATAAGAAGCAAATATCAATGTTAAGAATAAAAACAATGTCAAATGAGTATAGGATCCATTAATCCAATAAGCAAAACTTTCAAGAAACAATTGATATGCTAGAAAAGTGTAACTCTCTCTCAAATAAGTGAGAATAGAGTCAAAGATAATAATAAGACCGATAGAATTATGAAGTACAAGAAGTGTGATAACCCGAACCCGGTATGCATTTAATAGCACTTGACTGCATTTGATTAAATATTTAATTAGTTAAATCAACCACATTCCACTATTTTCATATTTCTCTTGGAAGCATTTAGTAATTATATATTGAATAATTGAAAGGTTGTTATCTACTTCTATTAATTATAGTAATTGAATTTCCTTTCTTGTGACTAATTAAGTGTTATCTTAAATGTTAGGGTTTAATTGTGTTTGACTATGTGTTTATATTAACCCTAATTTGTAGCTTTATATTAACTTTAAAATTCTTTAAAATATTCTAGAACTAGTGAAATTAATTATTTTAAATGAATATTGATTATCTTGATTGTTTTGATTACTTTAAAAATCGGTTTTGGTTGTTTTGCGTTAAAATCACTCGGTTTTTGAATAAATGAGAAAGATAACTCCGAGCCGGAGTAAATTCTAAACTATGATGCTTTCCAAAAATGATATATTTCTTAGGTTCTTTGAGAATTAATTGTTACTTCTTTGTTGTCGCAACGTGCATTACATATCGAGAGAGATAGTTAGGAAATGAATTCGAGTCCTCAGCAAATAGTGAAACTAGTATTTAGATGACTTGAATTTTGTATTTTAATAGTTGTTAGCTAGAATTAAAATTATGTTACATGTTTTAGCCCTAAAATGCCTAAAATAAGCCTATTTGACCTAGTTAAGTTAGTTTGACCAAAGCTTGACCAATTTGACTTGTTGCCTCTTTTAAAATAGCGTAAAATAGCACAAAAAAAGAGCTGAAAACAGAGCAGCCATGGCCGAAAAAATAAGGAGAAGAAAAAAAAAGAAAATTCAACTTCAATTCTTCGATTCTTCGTGAGGGCTTCTACGGGGTGGTTTCCGAGGCACTCTACGAGGTTTTCCTAGCGTCTAGGAGCGTCTGAGGTGAGGGAATCATGTTATTTGCGCATTTAAATGTTTAGTGTATCAATTTTGCAATTTTTAGATCTTATCCGTAGATTGTGGTTTAAAGCGTTTTGATGCTTCTAGAATGTTTCTTGTTGATTGTAGAACATGTATTTATAGCTTTTTAACATTTTCTGCGGTTAAATGTTGAGATTGCAATTTAAATTGATTAATGAATAGTAATTAGTGAATAGTAAACCATTGAAACGTTGAAGTTGCGCTGTTATGCTTTCCGTTGATGTAGAAACGTGCTAGGTATGCTAGAATGCTAAAATGTGTGGTTTGTTTGGGTTGCGTAGTGGAAAAAATGAGAATTATGACTTTGGGAAAGTTGGGGTCGTTTAGGTCGACTTTTGCATTTTCTCGTTTTGCGTGTTGGCATTGCTTCGGGAAGCCATGGAAGCACTTTTGGTGCGATTATGGCGTTGGTTGGGTGTTTGGTTGTTATAGTTGTAGTTCAAACGAGAAAGGGGGAAATCGGGGCTTTGCGCGAGTTCTAGGGTAAAGTAAGGTTTCGGGGTCTTTAGACGTGCCTTATGGTGACTTAGGAGGGTTGGCGAAGTCAGTTTCCAGAACCCGTGGCTCGTTTGGAAATGGTAGCATTTTGATAGTTGGGGCCGATTTGTGTTTTTGTGTGTTTTCTTGTCTTTATGCCTATAGAATGCTTAGAATTACTTGAAATACTTGTTTGAGTTGTTTTGGATTGAATTGCTTATCAATTGCTGCTATTGCGTGCGAGAGTAACCTACTTTGTTATTCTCCCACGTGTGGCTTTATCGCTTGTTTATCGCCTTGTATCGAGTCTTGCATTGCATAGTGTCTCGCGCGTGAGTGATGGGCCTCTCTGGGTAGCCTTGGGTTGCCAGTGTTGGTTGTTCTAGCTCCGCTGCTATTCCCTTTCTCGCTTGGGTTGCCTCCCAGGGAGATTTGGGTCGTAGGTTGATGGATACTTCCGGGGTATTCCAAACTGGTGTTATAAGGTGGTTTGGGCCGGCGCGTCATCGTTAAAGTCATCAGAATCGTGATCGGTACATTACTCGCTCGAGTGAACCATAGCCTTCAAAGTGTGGTATAGCTTTGATTGGTTGTGTTAATGCTTTCTTTAGTTGTTTAATTGTATTGTTGTTTATATTGAATGCCTTTTATTGATTGTATTGCTTAACTGTATCTTTTTGCATTGCACGATCTTCTTTCTCTCCAACTCGATATCTGTCTCGCCCTCACTGAGTATACATGTTGTGTATACTCACTCCTCACCACCACATTTCAGGAAATGTCATGTTAGCTAGAAGTTCGTGATTTCGTGGAAGTTGTTGCCTGAAGAGTTGTCTTGCGTGCCTATGTGGCTTGAGTGTCGAAGTTGTGAAGATATATACTTTCATATGTTGTATGTATTTAATGCTAAAAGTATGTAATTTAAGTTTCGTTAGATTATTGAAGTAGTTTGATAAGTTAGATTATGTATCTAGTTATTATAACTTAACTTGAAATGCATGTTTGTAATGTCCAAAAGAAAAGAACTAGAATGGCATGATAGTCTATTTTATGTAGTAGCTTAGTATGGTTTAATTTTCAAGTTTGAATGTACTTGTCAAAATGAAAAGAGATAGGTTAGCTTTTAAATTTGAAATGTATGTATACATGCTGAGTTTAAATTGTTGAGAACTGAGGCTCGAATGGCCTTGAGGAAGTTTTTATGGTTGGACACGGTGTTGGTCCATTTAAATGCTATTACAGGTTTTACATTTTGCCTAGAAACAGGGGAGACTCCGTCCGTTTTCCCTGAAAATTTATGCCCGGGTTTGGTTTGGGTTGTGTTTAGATCGATTGACAGAACTCCCGGTCTCGAGAGGGATCGGGGTGTTACAGGTGGTATCAGAGCTTGTCTAGCTCATAAGCCGGGACAGGGTCCTCGGTCTGGTGGGTAGTGACCCTTGAATGTGTGCTTGTTAAGTGTGTCTTGAAAGTGCATGCTTGTATGTGAGATTGCGTGTCTTGACATGAATGTGTGCTCCTATGTGATATAGTTATGTGTTATGTGTTAATTGTGTGCTAAGTGAAGTAAAGTGTCTAGTTGTGCAATGAATTGACCTATCGAATTGGCATTGTGAATCGAATTGATCTCGTGAATTGTTATTTGCTTGAAGTATTGCTTGTAATGTGTGTTTTAAAATGTCTTGAATTGATTATGTTATGCTTGACTTGATTGCTGTGCTTGGGTGACTTTGTTGAATAAACTATTTTGTAAACTTGCTTGCATAATAGTTTATGGCATATGTATAACTGTGATATATTGGCATTCATACATGTCCTATGGAAATGGTAAGTAAGTCCTCTTCCTCCCTGAAGAAAGTGGTTCACCGCTGGCTTTTCAAGGTGTATGGATTGGCAGGAAATGAATGGCATTTGACTAGCTTTTATTTGGGAATTGGTGTTTGCTTTTGGAGCTCGGCTGTTGGCAAATCTCTATGGCCTTCTCTGTGCTTAGCAGTTGTGAAAGAATAGTTTTCTCTTAGGGTTTTATTTGGTTATTCTTTGGAGCATTCTTGGGTTTCTTACTGGGTATTCTTTGGAGACTTCTATTGGCACTACTTGGTAGACTTGGCTATTGGGTTTTCAGTTAGACTTACTGCATGGTATTATCTATGGTATATGTGTCTCTGTAACGCCCCGATCCCTCACGAGACCGGAGGCTCTAATAACCATGCTATTCTCAACCCAATACCAAACCCGGTCACAAAATTTTAGGGAAAAAACGGACAGAGTTTCCCCTGTACTATGGACATTCTGAAAACCTGTAAATTCTCAAATAAGGTAACTACAAGGTAAACAAACTTTTCATGGCTAAATATTTAAACATTCACGGCCATCCGAGCCTTGAAGCAAACAACAGTTCCAAAACCACACAAGCATGCAAGTAACATGTTTATAATATAGTCTAATAACCATGCCATTCTAGGATAACATTAAAACATACTTAGAGATAAAACATTCTACACTAAGCCATTCACTCCCAAGCATGCAAAGCAACTAGAAATAGAAATATAAGTTATTACAAGCCATAGAATTACCACTGCTACTACATTATCAGACTTCCAGCTTACATATTACTCAAATACATACATGAGCTTTAAGGCCCCAAAATAGATTATACATAGGACAACAAATTCTTCACATAGCAACCAGAAAGCACATCCACCTCAGACAAATATCACACAGCAGCTAAGGCAACTCCACCAACTGTGCCACCTGAAACATGTTAGCGAGGTATGAGCAACCACTGTGGCCTAGTGAGGGATATAGTCCCAGGGCGTGCAATGCAACAGATAATACAGTTATACAACAATATCACTTAGACAATTTAAGAAGAAATGATAACATAAGTAACCACACATTTAAAAGGATACATTTCACACAATCCCCTATACACCGATCTTCACTGGTCTTCATTCACGATCCACGAACCACAAGCACGATCACGATAAGCCGGCATAACCCCAAACACTCCAGTGGGTGTACTCCGGATGTACCCCGATAATCTTACGACCCAACATCCCCTGGCAATCTCCGGACCAGGCGAATGAGGGACTAGGGCACGGAGTTTGAATATCCACCGGCAAGCCCTCTGCCGCCCAGCCGATATTCAACACATCCGCCCCTGACACTATGGTTGCGCAACCACTATGCAATGCACTTAACAATGGCAAGTTAATAGCAATAATATAAGCATTAACATATAGGAGGATCAACAAAGTAGGTTGACCTCGATGCAATTAGGATAGAAGCAATTATAGAAGCTAATAAGCAGTTTACAAAGGAACATATACAAAATAAGCATAGAATCATACCAAAATCTCCAAATCAACTTAAAATCACATATAAACACTCAATAAGTCATACCATGGGTTTAGAAGTGTGAGACAACCGAAACAGCACATAAACCCCTTTGTTTTTCAAACTATTTCTCTTCCAAACCAAGGTTAATGATTCCATTTTCAAAGGAAACTCTCCCAACCTTCTAACTAACCCTCAAGGTACCCTCTCAACCTTCTAACTCATTCAAATGGCTGCGATTACCCCGAAAGCCCCAAATTCCCTCTTATGGCTTTAAACTACACATACATTGTCCGGGCTTCAAACAAGGGATATCAAGGCTTCTATAGCACCTAGGTAGCCTAAGGATACTAGAATTGAAGCCCGAATTCACCCGGATTCGCATTAACCTTGGAAGCCCCAAATTAAAGTCGGCTATTTTACGTTTTATGCGATTATAGAGCAATGTAAGTGAGCGGGGCTATTAGACTACCTTCATTAGCACCTAGGGCTTCTATTAGAAGCATTGAATCAAGCTAATTCGAGCAATTACACAAAACCCTAGAAAAATGTCACTATTCACCCTAAAAATCAAACTAACGATTCTAACCGTTTAAATTGCGAAACGATGGCTCAAATATGTTCTCTAGCATTCATATACATGGTATAATAGCATAGATAATTAATACAATAGCATTTGAACACATTTTCAACAAATCAAGAAAAGAGTAACTATTTAGAAATGCAAAAACAAGCAGTGAAATCCCTCACCAATACGCGTAGGAGCACCTAGGAAGCTTGCAAACACCCTACACTAGTTGCTCAAGGCTTGGCTTGGCTTGAATTGGAGAGTTGATGAAGAAAATTTTCCTCCCAAGTGCAAGAAGGGCTGTCGGGTTTCTGCCTACTTTTTCAGCTTTTATTTTTTTTTTTCTTTTGCATTTTATGAGCTTTAGTTGATATTTAAGGTGCATGGTTGAGTGGGGTCAAGTTTGGGTGTTTAAGTGGTCAATTTTAATGCGCGTAGTAAGCTTAAAACGAGCCTAGAGTGAAACATGTGAGCTAGCTAATTAAATCTCTAAGTTAGTTACGCAACACTATTCATTCAACTACAAAAATTATTTTCTAAACGAGCTCTCCTATCGCCTCTAGCTCAATTGCACATTTTCCCCACTACTTTTACAATTAATATGATTTAATAAAAATGCTAATTAACCAATAGAATGCAGTTTAAAAACGGAGTGAATAGTAATTTAAGAAGACAATTAATAAGGCATAGAAAGAGGTGCGCAAATAAAGGATGCAACAGTAATTGAATGCATGGCTAAATCTCGGGCGTCACAGTCTTGGTCTTTATTGGAGTGTTACTGGTATTCCTTATTGGAAATTCCTCAATGGCATTCTCTAGGATTCTTAGTGGCCAATTATTTAGTATTACTTATTGGGCAATTCTTGGTACTTTCTTACTGGAGCATTGTTCGGGTATTTTCTTTGGCATCCCTCAGTTGGTTTGGTAACTGGAATCCCTATCAGACTCGTTATCTCATGTTACTTACGGTATTCTTTGGAATTCTTATTGAGCATTCTACTTGTATTTTCCTTATTAGCATTTATTGGAAGATCCTACACTTGGAATTCTGCTTGGACATAATATCTTGTACTGTTTACGGCTTCTCCTTCGGCCTTTCCACTCAGGGGAAATCTATACTTGCTGTTTGACTAAGATGTTGCAGTAGGAACACAGTGATTGGAAGATTTCATTTAGAGGTTGGCCTTGGGTATTCTTCTCTATATTCTTTTACAGAACTATCAGCTAGGTCTATTTACGGTAGTCAATACTGCATGAGGTGCACCTACTCTGGCTATCTCTTAACTTTCTTATTTGGTACTTGTTAGACTTTTATTGAAGATTCTTAAATAGGGTATTCTTTCAGTACTCTTCTTGCCATTAATATGTGGTATTGATGACATCTACAGTATCTTTGCTTTAGTCTTTATTGGTATTATCTCGGCGTTTCTGGTTGGAATTTATTCTTCTTCGGTATTCGTGTCAACGGGATTCTTGTGCGGTATCTATCTTTGAGCCTTTATTTGGCGTTACTGCTTGGCATTTCTACTTGAACTTTCCTATTGGTCATCTTGATGAAATAATTGTTTAGAAGCTAATGAAGATTAGTCAGAATTGGATTTCAGATGATGCTGAGTTCTATTGGAAGAAGAATTGCGAGGACGCAATTGTTTTAAGGGGGGAAGGATGTGATAACCCGAACCCGGCATGCATTTAATAGCACTTGACTGCATTTGATTAAATGTTTAATTAGTTAAATCAACCAAATTGCACTATTTTCATATTTCTCTTGGAAGCATTTAGTAATTATATATTGAATAATTGAAAGGTTGTTATCTACTTCTATTAATTATAGTAATTGAATTTCCTTTCTTGTGACTAATTAAGTGTTATCTTAAATGTTAGGGTTTAATTGTGTTTGACTATGTGTTTATATTAACCCTCATTTGTAGCTTTATATTAACTTTAAAATTCTTTAAAATATTCTAGAACTAGTGAAATTAATTATTTTAAATGAATATTGATTATCTTGATTGTTTTGATTACTTTAAAAATCAGTTTTGGTTGTTTTGCGTTAAAATCACTCAGTTTTCGAATAAATGAGAAAGATAACTCCGAGTCGGAGTAAATTCTAAACTATGATACTTTCCAAAAATGATATATTTCTTAGGTTCTTTGAGAATTAATTGTTACTTCTTTTGTTGTCGCAACGTGCATTGCATATCGAGAGAGATAGTTAGGAAATGAATTCGAGTCCTCAGCAAATAGTGAAACTAGTATTTAGATGACTTAAATTTTGTATTTTAATTGTTGTTAGCTAGAATTAAAATTATGTTACATGTTTTAGCCCTAAAATGCCTAAAATAAGCCTATTTGACCAAGTTAAGTTAGTTTCACCAAAGCTTGACCAATTTGACTTGTTGCCTCTTTTAAAATAGCTTAAAATAGCACAAAAAAAGAGCTGAAAACAGAGCAGCCATGGCCGAAAAAATAAGGAGAAGAAAAAAAAAAGAAAATTCAACTTCAATTCTTCGATTCTTCGCGAAGGCTTCCACGGGGTGGTTTCTGAGGCACTCTACGAGGTTTTCCTAGCGTCTAGGAGCGTCTGAGGTGAGGGAATCATGTTATTTGCGCATTTAAATGTTTAGTGTATCAACTTTTCAATTTTTAGATCTTATCCGTAGATTGCGGTTTAAAGCGTTTTGATGCTTCTAGAATGTTCCTTGTTGATTGTAGAACATGTATTTATAGTTTTTTAACATTTTTTGCGGTTAAATGTTGAGATTGCAATTTAAATTGATTAATGAATAGTAATTAATGAATAGTAAACCCTTGAAACGTTGAAGTTGCATTGTTATGCTTTCCATTGATGTAGAAACGTGCTAGGTATGCTAGAATGCTAAAATGTGTGGTTTGTTTGGGTTGCGTAGTGGAAAAAAATGAGAATTATGCCTTTGGGAAAGTTGGGGTCGTTTAGGTCGACTTTTGCATTTTCTCGTTTTGCGTGTTGGCATTGCTTCGGGAAGCCATGGAAGCACTTTTGGTGCGATTATGGCGTTGGTTGGGTGTTTGGTTGTTATAGTTGTAGTTCAAACGAGAAAGGGGGAAATCGGGGCTTTGCGCGAGTTCTAGGGTAAAGTAAGGTTTCGGGGTCTTTAGACGTGCCTTATGGTGACCTAGGAGGGTTGGCGAAGTCGGTTTCCAGAACTCGTGGCTCGGTTGAAAATGGTAGCATTTTGATAGTTGGGGCCGATTTGTGTTTTTGTGTGTTTTCTTGTCTTTATGCTTATAGAATGCTTAGAATTACTTGAAATACTTGTTTGAGTTGTTTTGGATTGAATTGCTTATCAATTGCTGCTATTGCGTGCGAGAGTAACCTACTTTGTTATTCTCCCACGTGTGGCTTTATCGCTTGTTTATCGCCTTGTATCGAGTCTTGCATTGCATAGTGTCTCACGCGTGAGTGATGGGCCTCTCTGGGTAGCCTTGGGTTGCCAGTGTTGGTTGCTCTAGCTCCGCTGCTATTCCCTTTCTCGCTTGGGTTGCCTCCTAGGGAGATTTGGGTCGTAGGTTGATGGATACTTCCGGGGTATTCCAAACTGGTGTTATAAGGTGGTTTGGGCCGGCGCATCATCGTTAAAGTCATCGGAATCGTGATCGGTACATTACTCGCTCGAGTGTACCATAGTCTTCAAAGTGTGGTATAGCTTTGATTGGTTGTGTTAATGCTTTCTTTAGTTGTTTAATTGTGTTGTTGTTTATATTGAATGCCTTTTATTGATTGTATTGCTTAACTGTATCTTTTTGCATTGCACGATCTTCTTTCTCTCCAACTCGATATCTGTCTCGCCCTCACTGAGTATACATGTTGTGTATACTCACTCCTCACCACCACATTTCAGGAAATGTCATGTTAGCTGGAAGTTCGTGATTTCGTTGAAGTTGTTGCCTGAAGAGTTGTCTTGCGTGCCTATGTGGCTTGAGTGTCGAAGTTGTGAAGATATATGCTTTCATATGTTGTATGTATTTAATGCTAAAAGTATGTAATTTAAGTTTCGTTAGATTATTGAAGTAGTTTGATAAGTTAGATTATGTATCTAGTTATTATAACTTAACTTGAAATGCATGTTTGTAATGTCCAAAAGAAAAGAACTAGAATGGCATGATAGTCTATTTTATGTAGTAGCTTAGTATGGTTTAATTTTCAAGTTTGAATGTACTTGTCAAAATGAAAAGAGATAGGTTAGCTTTTAAATTTGAAATGTATGTATACATGCTGAGTTTAAATTGTTGAGAACCGAGGCTCGGATGGCCTTGAGGAAGTTTTGTATTGTTGGACACGGTGTTGGTCCATTTAAATGCTATTACAGGTTTTACATTTTGCCTAGAAACAGGGGAGACTCCGTCCGTTTTTCCTGAAAATTTATGCCCGGGTTTGGTTTGGGTTGTGTTTAGATCGATTGACAGAACTCCCGGTCTCGAGAGGGATCAGGGTGTTACAAGAAGGGTGTCCCACTTACACACTTAAACACCAACAAGTCAAATCCTACAATCTATCTTTCTCCAAAACAAGACACTAAGGAGATCTATAGAACCTAAGGAGTCATAACAATCACCAAACAAGATAAATCACTCCAAAATTTTACATTCCATGCCAGACCAATCACTAAACAAGATAAATCACTGATTACCCAACAAGATTAACTAATGAAGACTCCAAAATCTAATAACATAATACAGATTCATATTAACCCATTATAACACAAGAGAATCCCCAATCAACAATTTAGAAAGTCACACCACCTAGAACTCAAAAGCTTGACGTAGGCAAGTAAATGTTCAGCCATCGAAATGCATTCTTATTTCCTCAAATTATTCTATCTCCCAACAATTACATCTTCGAATAAAGTAACTTTAGTCAGGAATCACTCCAATTGTTTCCAAGGTTTAAAGATCAAAACTCCAAAATACCCATTAATAATATAGCAATCCCAAATAGTAGACATATTCACATGTTATACCACACTTCATTGCATTCACAAATATACATCACTAATTCCACAAATAAATTCATTCTAAAATAACCTCAAGGCATTATAGTCTGAGTTGAGACTCCAAAAGTGTCCAATGATAACCTCACGGAAACTTCAACTTATAATCCATCTCCAAGTAATAACAAGTTAAACATGGCAACAAAAGTAATTATAATCATCAAGATACATTGCTATTTCCTCGAACGACTTCATTCTCGCTAAAGGAATATCAAGATCAATCCACTAAGCCGAAACTAAAATCCATAAACATAACAATTAAAATCTCACTGATAAACTACTAGAATAATAATAATTCAAAATCATGGCCTATCTCTATTTCCGAAAGCTTTTACAACCACCCTAGACATTAAAAGGTCACTCACGAGTTAAAACATGTATGCAACTATATCATATGAAAGACAAGTATAACGTAATGCGCAGTTATCATACAATGCAACATTATCACATAACACACAATTCAACATATAAGAAGCCAACATCACATAAACAGGTTATATCACAGAAGTAAGTTATAAACAATTAAAGTTACATAAGCAACAAACTTCACATAAGACAAGTTGATCACGTAACTTACATTGGTCACTTAAAGTACATTGAGCACCTAAAGCACGTTGTTTCACATAGGCTAGTTATAAACAATTAAAAGCACATAAACAACTAACTTCACACAAGGCACAAAATCACATAAAACACAATTGTCACATAATACACATTAATCACATAATGCACATTAATTACAACACATTGAGTACGTATAACACGTTATCACATAAAACATATTGACCACATTAATTCACTTAACACACAAGGCATATTGGTCACATAGAAAGTTAGACACATAAGTAAATTAATCACATAAACATATTAACATATCTTTCACTTTTCTTTCACTTAATACATACTTGCATGCTTAGACCACTACCCACATTCCGAGGATACCCCGGCTAACAGCTAACATGCGCTCTGATACCACTTAAATGTCACGCCCCAACTCGACCCCTCCTACAATCAGTCAGGACGCAACGAAATTTCTGCAGTATAACGACAGTAAATAGGACACCGAGGCTCTAAACCAACCTCAATAGAACATCATACATCAACTTCACAAACCATACAACAAACAACTCCTCAATAAAATAACAACATACATCATAACCATATTATACAATAAACAGTCCTCGTTATATGCCTACATTCCAACATAATACATTAACCCTTAATATACAATACAAAAACACATTGAGCCAATCTAGCAACCTAATCATAAACAAAAGAAAAGCTACTAAGACAACATCAACTAATTCATTAACTTATCAACATCTTATACATTATAAACTACAAAGCAGATAAAAGTCTACTAAGTTAATTTACAAGATAGTAAAACAATACAACATCAAGGGTAAGACTCCGGAACATAAGACTCATCCACGTAAGGCATATTTTCTACATTCTCCTCTTCAGGAGGCACGTACCCGTAATCCTGCAAAAGTACACTTGTATGCATGCAATAATAGAGAGTGAGCTTATATAAAATAAGCCGAGCGAGGATCCGATAGATCTCGAGCAAGGTCTACTAAACTCCATGGAATAATCCTTTGAGTCAGTAAACACACAATAACATAAATAATACTATCATCACATAACTATATAACCATTCAATAAAGGATACTCTATTTGGTGTAGCTCCAAACGCCATCACGATCTCAACCGTTCTTCTTATAACTCCCCATTACTCACGCACCCGAGGTACCTCACTAGCCCCTCCCTCTATGACACCTCCGTCATGCGAGCTGGGGGTAGCCTCTGGTAGTCATGCCATTATAAACCCGACAGCCCAACGCTGCCCGAGAGGTGGCACACACATACCAAGACTCTATAATCATCAATCAATCATCAATCAATCATCAATCAATAATCTGGGAGATCAGCAACAAAAGTGCCCGATTCCCGTACTCAATAATCAATCAATATAACATCAATATAACATCAATACTTAATTAAACAACAAACAACTAAGTTAGATGACAAAGTAGGCCATCTAACCGAACATGCATTAAACACACAATCAAACCCTAGTTTACCCATCATCAACTCACAATTCAATCACTCAAACCACACCCAATCAACTAAGGCTCAATTCAACAATTTAAAGAAAGATAACCTAAACTTCAATAAGTCATATCTTACATTCTACTAATCCAAACAACTCCAAATCAGTTTCAAACACTCACCCATTCAATCAACTACATTAGCCCCCTCGGAAACCAACCAAAACACATCCAAATCATGCCCAATAACCCTAAAACCCTAAGATGTCATGGCTGAAATTTCTGGATTTTGGCACGAACATCACAATCAAAAATTCGGCATTACAACGGCGCTACCACGTAATTAACAAACTTTTAGAAATCGACGGCAATCGATTCCGATCAACACAACTCAATTTAATCAACTTTGAACAAATTAATCAAATTTAAATACCCGAAAAATAAAAATTATGCTACAACTGATAAAAACTCGTAGTATTACAGCTAAATGATCCCTAGCATGCAAGGAGCAATAATCTAACATCAGATTAACATTCTAACGGTTCAATAATCATTTATACGCATAAACACAAAATATGAATTTTGAGATCTAGAATTTTTATCTCACCTTTGATGTGTTTTGATGCAAGAAATGTGTAGAATGGATGCCAAATAAGTGAAATCAAGCTCTGAATCACTCAATTCGGCTTTGAAATGCAAAATCTATGAGAAAAATGCTTTGAAAATGCCTTCATCTTTCTCCTCCAAGGAGCCACGGTTTTGTGTGTGTTTTTGGTGGTGTTTTGCTTTTTTTTAAATGTGTGTTGATCATATATTAGCCAAAGGTCAAATAAATAAAAGAAAGTCAAAGTGGAAACTAATTATTTTTAGTGTTTTCTTGTCTTTTAATTCATTTTCTTGACTACTCTTGCTCAAATTAATTATGCAACACCTAAACTATCTCAAGTAGTTTATTTTTAGGTGACAAGAAGTTTTACATTCAAACAATTTCACCCGAGTCAGCTTAAAACTCGATTTTCGTAAAAGTCGATGTAAAAACCCTAATAAATTCTTAAGCCGATTTTAAAACCGTTTTAATCAAACACAGGTCTATTAAAGTCTGTGGTCTAGGTCTAGAAAGGTTAAAAAGACCAGTTTCAAAATTTTAGCGGACGTGTTTCGAAAATACTATTCACTGAAAATCGACGATAAAATTTTTGATCCCGTTTTTGATGAAAATTTCATGAATGCACATTTAGCACGTATTAGGAGTATTGACATCAAAATTATAACATTCTAGGTCATATAGCACATAAACAGGTCAAATGCACGTAAAACGAGATAAAACACGTAAATCGAGTTGAAGCAGAAAAGTGAGGTTTCACAGTATCTAGTATTGCATTGCATAATGTCAGGCGCGTGAGTGATGGGCCTTTCTGGGCAGTCTTGGGCTGCCAGGGTTGGTTTGCTCTAGCTCCGTGTCTTATTCCCGTTCTCGCTAAGGGTGCTGCCCTGGGAGATTTGGGTCGTAGATGTGTCGGGGTACATCCGGAGTACACCCAGTGGATGTTATAAGGTGGTTGCGCGCTTATTGTCATCGTTGTCAACATCAAGCTCAAGATTGATGTATTGCTCATGAAATAGTACATTGCTCGTATGAGTGAACCATAGCCTTCAAAGTATGGTATAGCTTTGAATGGTTGTGATAATGCTTTTATTAATTGTTTATTGTATTGTTGTTTATATTGATTGATTTACTTGTCGGTTATATTGCTTAACTGTCTTATTTGCATTGCACAATCTTCTTTCTCTCCACCTCGATATCTGTTTCGCCCTCACTGAGTATACGTGTTGTGTATACTCACTCCTCACCACCACATTTCAGGAAATACTATGTTAGTTGGAAAGTTCTTGGTTATGTGATAGATCGTGCTTGAAGAGTTGCCTTGCATGCTATGTGGCTTGAGTTGTCAAAGATGTAAAGATTTTACTTTCATGAGATGTATATAATCAATGTGTAAAGAAAAGTCATTTAAGTTTTATGTATAGGTTAGTAAGTTCTGGATTCAATGCATGTTTGTATTGTCTAAAGGAAATAGTTAGAATAGTTTGGGTACTTGGAAATATATATATATATATATATATATATATATATATATATATATATATATATATACTTGTTGTGTTTAATTGTTGAGAACCGAGGATCGGATGGCCTTGAGGAATTGTGAATGGTTGGACACGGTACTAGTCCACTTATATGCTGTCGCAGGTTTGCATTTTACCTAGACACAGGGGAGACTCCATCCGTTTTCCCTAAAAATTATGCCCGGGTTTGGAATTGGGTTGCGATTAGATTGATTAATAGAACTTCCGGTCTCGAGAGGGATCGGGGTGTTACATAATGTATGTTGTCTACAAGTAGTAGAGATCACATTTATGCTATTGTTTCGTATTTTAAACGGTAGAAATCGATGGTTGACTTGTAGGGGTGAATAGTGATGGGATTTCTAGGGTTTTGTGAAATCGGACTTTCTAGGTTGAATTAATGGTTCTAATAGGTGCTTTAGATGTCAATGAAGGTAATGTAAAGGCCTCGTAGGGTTTAATTGCTCATAACCTAGCAAAAGAATGAAATAGCCGACTTTTAGAAAGGGGTTTCGGGGTTATCGTGAATCTAGGTAAAATTGGCCTTCACTTTTGGCGTTCCTAGGCTAAGTAGACCCTAATTATTCTTTGCTAGCCTTTGTTTGAGTCTCGGGTTAGATACTTGTAATACAAAGTCAAAAGAGGGAATTTGGGGCTTTCGGGCTAAATGCGGGTAATTGCGTGACTTTGAGGGTCCTAAGGGTGTCTAATAGGTTAACTAGAATCATAGAATAGACCACTTATGAATCTAGAATAAGGGCATGAGTTTGGAAGGAAAACGGGTTGAGTTACAAAGGGGTTTAAGTACAATTTTGATTGTCTCACTCTTCTAGGACCTTGACATGACTCCTTGTGTGTTTAAATGTGTTTTCAAGATGTTTTGGAGCTTTTGTTATAGTTCTTAGTGAATCTTAATCATGTCCCTTTGTAATTTGCTTAATTGTTATATGAAATTGCTTCTATTGTTATTGTTATATTTGTTGTTGTAAATTTGCTATCTTTGGACATGTGTAGGCTAGATGTTTGACAAAAATGCTTAATGAAGTGTGCAATAGGTATATATGCTTGAATAATGTTTAAAACTAGCTAGGAATGTAAGGGAACCAACCAAAATTCACGCGTGCACATGTGTATGTGTTCAACCGTGGCTGTCCAGATTTTTTCAGCAAAGCTAAGGCAATTTCGAGATTAAAACTGTATTAATTGGAGAATGATTAGGGGTTGAATTATGTACCATTAGAAAACCTTACGAGTCTAGTTTCTAATGCTTTTTACGGTGCATTAATCGGAGTTTTCTAGAATAAGTTATGATCATTTTGGTGAGATGTGTTAGAACAGTCCTATTGCGCGAGAATCTGAATTTCATTGTTATTTTGCTAGAAGTGATGATATATTTCAACTCTAATTGGATATCTTCGATCAAGACTTTATTGTGTAGTGTTCTTGGATGATTAGTAGCGTAATGGAGCTCTTATAATTATGTAAATTGTGATATAATTGAGATTGAATGAGTAAATAGAAATCATGAGTTAGTATGGAATGCAACTGCCTTTTCCCTTGCCCTTTTACCCATCTTGCTAAAATGTGAACTCATTTATTAAATCATGTAGAGGTTAACTATAACTTGAATGTCATACTACCTACATGAAAATAATTGTTTAGTTATAAATGAATGTGATTTAGATCTATTGTTTATCTTGAATGCTAATTTGATTGATTGGAAATGAAGACAAGTGTTTTGGTGTAGCATCTATTCTTTAAGCTTATGATTTAATTTTAAATTGAAGAGTTAGTTTAATTGTGTAGGGGTTTAGTTAGAATGTAAGTTAATTGTGAAGTAGTTATTTATTGGCTTGTTAAATGTTATATTTAACTTGAGTTTGCTATGAAAGTGAGATGAAATTGTTCTTATTTTAAATTGATGTCAAGTTAATGTTGAAGTTATTGATAGATAGACTCCCTATCCCATGTCTTGTGAAATAATGAGTTATAAGTTATATTAAAGTTTGTTGAGCTAGATAATGATATGATTAGGATGGTTTGTTATTAGTTATAAAGTCTTAAGTGAAACACTTACTTCTTGAATAGTTAGCTAACTAAGAGCTGGAATGTTGGTTGAGTTAAATATTATGCACTAACTAATAATCATTGGAAAGTAAGAGAATGTATGATTTTAGAAGTATTTTAAGAAGTAAATGTTTGGAAGTCGATGTTAATGAATGTATTATTGAACAATTAATGAAACTTGTCTTATTTTAGCTATAAACTCTTAAGAGGATTCCTTAAATTGAGTTAATTGCTAGTCTATTATTAGGTGGAGTTGAACTAGTTTCACATGTAAGTTATTATCTAATCTAGCATGAAGAAAATCATAAACAATGTATGGTATTATGTTAACTTGGGTTAACTATGTTTTAACTTAAATGCATCTAACTTTAATATTCTTGTTGAAGCACTCCCTTCGTGAGTTGTTAAGTCATCCTTTTACTTTTAACCCTAAGTTTGCTAGTGAGAAGCTTCTAACTTAGCTTACTTATTTCAGGATTATGCTATGTCATATTTTCACTTGCTTAACTAATGAAATTAATGGATTGAAATTGTGAGTTTAATTGCCTACAAGTAAATTGCTATTTATATGTGAATTATTGGATTATTAATGGTTGTTACAAAAAAAGGGTATTTGATTGAGATTGTTATAAAGGTTACTTTGTAAAATATTAATATAGTTAATGCCATCTAGGAAGTTATGAAATGTTTTAGAGCCACAAGAATGTTCAGTTGACTATCCAAAATGTTTGAGAGTGAAGCCAATTCTTGCATCTTGGAGCTTGGTAAAGGTGAGGGATTTTAATCCTTTTGTGCATTTTGGTTCATTTTCTCTTTAATAAATTGTGTGACTTAAGATAATTGCTTGAGTTATATTCTTTTTATATGTTAATTGTTTTCGAGCGCAACCTACTTTATTGTCCTTCCTTTGTGTTATAGCCCTATATTCTTGTTATACTGTCACTGGATTTAAGTGCACTGCATAGTGGTTGTGCGACCATAGTGTCAAGGGCGGTTGTATTCAATATCGGCTGGGCGGTAGTACGCTTTCCAGTGGATATTCGATCTTCGTGCCCTAGTCCCTCACTCGCCTAGTCCGGAGATTGCTAGGGGTGTTGGGTTGTAGGATTATCGGGGTACATTCGGAGTATACCCACTGGAGTGATTGGGGTTATACCGGCATATTGATCGTGGTTTGTGGTTGGTGGAACGTGGTTCGTGATCAAAGGTGAGAGAACTCTGGAGTGTTGGGATTAAGTGTATCGTATCCTTTGATATATGTAGTTATTTGCTATTTCAAATGTACTTTACTTGCCTTCTTGCTTAACTGCTATAATTGTTGCATTGCACGTCCCGAGTAGTCTTTATCCCTCACTGGGCAATTGTGGTGGCTCATACCTCATTAACATATTTCAGGAGGTGCAATTGGAGGAGGAGTTTCCTTAGTTGCTGTGTGATAGTTGCTTGAGGTGGATTTGTTTCCTGTTGGTTATATGAAGAATCTGTTTGTATTACTTATGTCTTATTCTGAAGTCTATGGGTTCATGTATATATTGTTTAGCTGTAAGGTTGAAGGTAATGTATGATATGTATCCGTGGCATGTAATAACTTATGTTTTTGTTCTTAGCTACTTTGCAAGCTTGGGAGTGAATGATCGGTTGTATAGTTGTTTTCAATTTCCTAAGAAAGTTTAAAGGCTATCATGGAGTGGCATGATAAGCGGTTTTGTAAAGAAAATATATTGTGAATGCATGCTTGCATGATTCTCACTGTTTGAATGTTTTAAGGCTTAGATGGCCTTAAAGTTTGAGTCTTTAATTAGAATTGGAGTTCCAGGTTGTTTTGTGGCTTTATTGGTTGCTTACAGGTTTTCCGAATGTCCACGGTACAGGGGAGACTCTGTCCGTTTTTCCTAAAAATCTGTGCTCGGGTTTGGGATCTGGTTGAGAATAGCTTGATTTTTAGAGCCTCGGGTCTCGAGGGGGATCAGGGTGTTATAGGTATAGCATCATTTCCTGGGCCCTATGCTTTAGTCGTAGCTTTTGAGGGGGGCCCACCTCACATTTCCCCCTTCCCATGGCCAAGCGCATCCTTTACTTAATGCGTCGACCATGGCCTCCTTACTTTATCAGAACTATCTTTCGATACAATCCTTCCTTCGTTCTCAGAACTATCTTTTTAGAAGTTCGATCCTTGCCCCCTATTTCTTTCCTAGTATTTTCTTACATTAGTTGTCTTCTTTATAATAAGACTCTAAAAAGTTCTCTAATATGATTTTGATCTTTTTATAATTACCAATGCAAGCTGCAAGATCGGTCATTTCACTATCGGTTTTCGTATCAATATCAATTTGGGAAATTGCAAGATTTTTGGCTAAATAGTGGTAATCTACCTCTGTAGAATTGAGTTGCGGATACTTATTATGCACCTCCATTAATTGACAATGCCGCTTCATGTGTTTAAACAGGACGGCTTCCAACTTCTTTTGACTAGCAGCTGTGACCTGGGGGGTGGACGTCTGGTCCTGCTATTGATGGACAAGTGGGTATGAGCCCCGGGGCGGGTTCTCCTCTGGATCTTGCGAAACTAGAGGATAAAGGTCCGAAGGAGAAGGAAGTGGTGGTTGCCCACTTGATACAAGATTCATTCCTCCCGACGAAGGATAGAACGGATGGAGAGCTTTACTAAGTTCGTCCATAAGGAGCAACCCGGTCGACAAGATTATTTTGTACATCAAAAGAAAAAAGAGAAGTTCATATAAACAATAAAGAAGAGTCTTTTTTTGAAATGGACCCTCCTTACTAGGGGGAGAGAACTAAATTGAGTCCATAAATACTCCTTTGGACTACCATAACCAAAAAAAAAAAAAAAAATCCTCATCCAGACCTTTATCCCGTTCATGTAAGCCATTCTTTCCACACCTAGCCACCGCATTCCGTTTCGCCAAATATTGCAAAATTCCATGAGAAAACTGAGTAGAAACATGAGTTGGCTTTATAAAAAAGTATCTATAGAATAAGCACTGTGAACTATCTGCTTCAAGAAGATAGTTGGTTGAATGAAAAACCTTCCCCGATTGATAGAACATTCCACTACTGACACTTTACATAAGCTATTTGGAGTGATCCCCGTAGCATTCCTCACAGGAGAATAACCTTTCTTTTCTTTACATCACTAACAAGGAATACCCTTTAGCCCTTTCATATGAACTTGTAATATAACCTTAACTAGAAGATAAAGATACTCGCGAAAGAGGTGAGGTACTTCCATTCTACTAGCTTTCCCTCTCCTTTTAGTCGAGCTACTTTAGGAGCATTTTACTTTGATATTCTCTTAACTTACAATATTAAATATGTATATATCTTATTAGAATCTTAAGATGATATTAATTCCCTATTAATAGAATACTAACTAGTTAAGTAATACTCAATAATACTAAGAAATATAAAACAGTCGAGTGTCTACGGACGTTTCCCTACTTGCCCAAAAGAGATTGATGGCACTTGATCTAAATCTGACAGCAATGGAATAGAACTCTCAGGGAAATATAGCCCCGCTCTTGAAAAGAAAGAAAGATTCCGACTCCCTATAGGAAAACTAGAATCAAGCCCTAGATTCTATTTGTCTTAGGACTAAATGCATAGAGGGCAACGGGATAGAAGACAACTCAACTGTCTGCAAGGAAACTCTCAAGAGAACTTCCAATAATTGGCAGGGAAGCCACCTAGAAGAGAACACATTTGCCTTACAATGGAAGGTACGTAGCGTCACTGATGGAGAAACTACTTATTATATAATAATCTAGAAACAAAGGATTATCCAACAAAAACAAGCGAAAAATACGGTATTTTGTGATCAAATGCACCCTTTTTTAGCTTGAAGGAGTCACCCCTTGTTTCACTTCAGGCAATTCATTAACGGCTCTTTCTTCATTGACAAAGTCTCGGGTCGTACCTGGGGCTAGTCTTGGCGTATCCGAGGCGTCACAGATTAGAATTCTTCTACCCTTCCCCAAACCTCTGGGGTTTGTTTTGTTTAAAGATCCTGTGCTCTGTTATAGTCTCATACTTCATCGCTCTTAGTAGCGATATGCCATCAAGCAGTTCTAATCCTTCCTGGCCTACCTTTACCGCTTCAATTGACTACTTTGAATTGAAAGACCTTTCGCGGTGCCTTTCGCCTAATGGCTCTTATTAAAATCCTTGAGTTGAGAACAAACTAAAAGCAACTCCCTTGTAGATCTCATGTTGCATATAGTAATTGCAAAAATTTCTAACGGCCTGTTTTGATGTAGTGAGTCCAAATAAGTTATCGAAGCCAGCTTTAAGTGATAATTCTTGTAGTGAAACTAAACACGAGGTCTAGCGCCTTAGACCGGGGACTCAAAGAAAGCACAATTGAAGGACTAACTACGTAACAACCCATTCCATACCAAAACGGTGGATTAAGTCCCTCATCATAGAATAATACAAGCTAAATCGGGAGGAGAAGGTAGAGTTAGCTTCCGAAGGAGACAAGACGGCTGCAATTGTAGAATAAAAGGATGGGTTGGTAAGAGCCTTTTTCCACAAAAGGTACCCTTTAGAAAGGTAACTAAAAGCCATGTTCATACTCGACATGATGCCACGCTAGATACATATGGATACCTGGTTGGTTGGCGAATAGATGTTGAGATAGCGGTTTTGTGTTACGGTAAAACACATGATTGAGTTAGTGTAAAGTAGCAGCGGATATGCGATTGGATTAGGATTATGTATTAGTGCTCTCCGAGGGTAGCTATAGTGTCTAATCCAAACTACCAACATAAGCAACAAACAAGACCAGATTTGCACCCTAACCCCCTCTTCCCTCTAGGTAGAGGAAAGGTTAAGAGCAATTCTTCTCTTGTTGAGCCAATATCTCTAACATCTTGAAAACTACGTATCCGTAGAGCAGAGAGGTGAACGGCCCTCGTGCCTAAGCGCTTATCCTGCCTTAAGGCGAGGAAAGAAGAATACTAAAAAAAGCCAAAGATCGAGGGTATAAGGAGAAGTTCTTAGATATGGGTCCAGTGATTTTTTTCTCTCTTTAGTCCATGCTTTCTCTTCGAGAGATTGCCTTCCCTGGGGTTTGAGTTGAAGTTGAATAAAGATTGGAGTTAGATTACCTTAAAAGGTAGGAGTATGTGAAAGCCATTGAGCAAGGGAGTTTTCAATCCATATAGAAAGTCAAATTGAGTGAGCAAGCTTGTTGAGTCTGTGATAAAGGCATATTGTAAGCAAGACAATTATTTGGAGTTTCCTTCTAGGAAAAAAACCTTATCTTAGGTGCGAAAGTACTCTTTCTAATGCAGGATAAGGAGAGTCAGTATCAAAAAGTGCCTATCCCTCTCTTCTGTATGTAAGGGCAAAAAAAAATGTATTCCACCTAGCTGACTTCTTTTCTTTTCCTCTTGGGCCGCCTAGGCCATCTAGGGCCAGACTTTTTTAGTTGCATTCAGGCCAGTTTCCTTCGCTGAATTGGAAAGTCTTAGTAAGGAAAGTCATCAGGGAAGGAATTTATACAAGCAGTAGACCTATCTTAGCCATCCCTCATTCCTCAAGTATAATGTTGAGCTGCGCCGGTGAATGAATAAGCAGTTTTCTGTTAGAGAATAGATTCTAAATATAGCATTTTTACTTTTGTTGGCTAGGGCTTGATTGACACCCTCTAGAGAAGCAGTTTCTATTGATTTCAGGCCGGTTGATGCCTGTATGAGCTAGATTCCTCAGTAGGAAAATGAGTTGGTTTAGGAGTAGAAACAAGAGGATAGCTTGGAGCAGGGATCAATTTCATCCATTTTGGCAGGTGCTTACTGACCGGATACCTTAATTGCTTCAAAGTAGGCTGGGTCGCCCTTTTTTGGGTCTGAAATAAACACTTCAGACAAGGGAACAATAGTTCCAACTAGGCCGGCAGTTCCTAGGCCGGTTTTAGCGGATTGGCTAGTTGGTAGGGAATGAAGGCTAGCTATTGGATTCGAGTACGGAGTTGAAGCAATAGTTACCGCTACCGCCCCTGTTTTAGACCAAACCATTGATGGAGCCAGCAAAGCAAATAGAAAGTTATTGGCTCATTGATCTTTGATTCAAGAGTCTTCCCGGCCGGCCTATATAGTTTAACCCCTTAGCGCCAATCCATCAAGATCATAGCTAAGAGAGAAGCTCCCCGGCTATCCACTTATCGTAGTAATCAAGCTCAGTCGGACTGAGACTGAGGGACTGCTGACTCGATGGTTTGCGAGTTGCGTGCCTTCCTATGGACCTATGCCTTTATACGTAAAACTATTCCCGCTTCAAAGAGAGGTTCAAATAGATTCTTCACTTCAACAGTTGATCCCTATAAAAATTTCATAAGAGAAGAAAACATAGTTGTAGAAAAGAATTTGATTGGAGGCGGTTTTTCCTTGCCTTCCTCACTGACTGGAGCCCAACAATGAGAAAACATCCATTCATGTCAGGGTGAAGGAGGCTTGTACTTTCATCGAGATTGGCTTGTTGTGAAGTGTACCGTGTCGAATAGGCAAGGGGCGTGAAGGCCATTACGCTAACGCGCATCCGTTTTCTTGCTGGATACAAGATCGAAAAGAATGCATTGCATGGACATTAATATGTCCGAGATAAAAGGAATGAGGGGAAGAATCAACGAGGAATCTATAACATAAAATCGTGAATGAAAAAAAGTGACGAGAATTCTCAACTTGAGATGTTAGAAGGTACGATAGTTCTAATCAATAGGATTTACTTCTTGATTTTGTTTTTTGTGATCGGATACACCAATCTGATGTTTGTGAAGCTATACCTCGGCTGGGGTATTCCACATCAACTAATGATTGGGTGGAATGATGCGGATTTAAGACCGTTTTTGGGAATCCTCACTAAAAGCGAACCGAATTCATATTTTTTTTACTCTTATTACTACTCTTTTATAATATCCTTCGTCTCCTTTTTTCCATGCCACACCTAGGGAGGCACCTTTTTCTATTTATGAGAAAACTTTCTCTGACGTCTTTATAGTTTTAATCATAAAACTTTATGGCATTCTTCTTATATATACAGGGAGGCACCTTTTTCTATTTATAGCTGTCATAGCTAACAACTGGGGGCTCACCCTGATGGGTTTTGTGTTGGGGGTGAATGATGTCAGGCTTTTCCCCGTGTCAGAAACCCCCCGGAACCCCCGCATGACGAATTTGTAGAGCTTATTTATGATTTTGTTCCAAACCCGGTAAACGAACAAATAGGTGGTCTTTCCGGAAATGTTAAACAAAAGTTTTTCCCTTGCATCTCCGTCACTTTTAATTTTTCATTATTTCATAATCCCTAGGGCATGATACCTTATAGCTTCACAATTACAAGTCATTTTCTCATTACTTTGGGTCTCTCAATTTCGATTTTTATTGGCATTACTATAGTGGGATTTCAAAGAAATGGGCTTCATTTTTTAAGCTTCTTATTACCCACAGGAGTCCCACTGCCGTTAGCGCCTTCAAATAATGGACTTACTAGTTCTTTTTCTATCTATCCTTAGAAGTAGGACGAGTGCCCTACCTAATTCAAAGCTAGGTAACCAAGTTAGTATCCTAGCGGAGCTCTTGAAGGGGGGAACATCCTAATAGATAGAGTATGAGCGCGTTATACATATCATATTATACCCCCCCAACAAACCTATCAAATAAAAAGCGAAAAAGAGCATGCTTCCTTTATCATATATATGATATGGGCCGGCCTTTTTAAGCAAAAGATGATCCACAGTAGGTTGTAGTCTTCTTGACATATCAAGTCAAGAGGGCGAGGCTCCTAGCAATGGAGGGAAAGGGGAGTGGGTAAGCGGGCTCCTTTCACTTAACTATTTCGGTTAGATAGGAGGGATCTTTCCCGCTTCTGAAAGCCGGTGGTGATCTCATTTTCAAAAGAGAGTCCCGATGTGGCAGTATACATCTAGCTCCATAGCGGAGCTAGTCACTGGCTAGAAGGCGACCAACCTACCGGCAGCCGACTTTGCTATGTAAAAAGGACCAAGGACGATGAAGGAGGAGAAAGAGTATGAGTAGGAGCTAATTCGGACAAAATTGAATGATTACGAAATGGACAATGAGACACAGCCAAGAGGGTAGAGGGACAAACTATCAGGCTTATGTTGGCAGGCTATTTGAATCTAACTTAGATAAGAAAGAGAAACATAGGCAAAAATGAAGGGTTAGGCCTGATATTACAACTCAATCTCACACCTTCCTTCTTGAAACAAGTTCCGATAGAGCTTTCCCTAGACTGAAAACTACCTAAACTGGATCAAAGATACCCACATGCCCAGATGTAGCTGCAAGAACAGGAATGCCAGCGCCTATGGTTGAGTGAACAGGGCTTGTTCTCGAAGAAAGAAATTGTAAGGCATCCTTTTCTCAATAGACTGATCTGGGCAGGTTGGAGAGGCATCTGCCTATAGATAGACTAAAATAAGGAAGACATCTTTCCAGTGGGGAGGGCCAATCTTCTCTTTGATGTGAAATTAGTCAGTTTGAGGTTTGATCTCTATAAATGTTATACCTAATGGGCTATGCCCATACCATTCTTGGCTTTACGGCTGCAGCGCTTGTAGTTGTTGATGAGCTTTCTTCCATTTATATGGTAATGCAGTGATTACAGAATTCTGTTGCACTAATGTGGATCATAAGTAAGAAAGAGAATCGCTTTGATAGAGACTCCCAGGTGCATATCTGGTCAACAACCTATAGGAATAGCTGGATGTTCTTTTTTGAAATCCATAATTGAAATGACTGGTGGTACCTGTAGAGTTACTAAATGTATCATCTTTGGATTATTCTTTTTGTTCGAAAGTCTTCTTCGTCTTCTGCTGGAACTATTTTCTCTAAAGGTAGAGAAGTGAGCCGAGGAAAGGCTGGATGGAATTCAGCTCGACCAGCAGGAAAGGAGCTAATGCCACTCGACTGTAAGGAGATGAAGCATCTTTTTTCTTTACCAATCCGATCTTTTTTCAGAAGATGGTAGAGAATAGGCTATAATGCGAGAAAAAGGGTAGAGAAATTTTCTCTCTTTCTTTCTAGATCCTTTTATTTTAATACGACTAGAGGGATAGAAGCCCACAGAGCGGTAGGCTAAGCTGGAAAGGGAAAAAGTTGAGTTAGATCCGATGCCATTGAATTAGTCCAGTAGCTTCTCTTTTGAAGGAATTCCATACTCTTTCTCTACTTGAATCCTCTGCCCAGGTAATCTCATGGAATTACTAGTTGAATAGAGAATCGAAGGTGAATTCCTTCCTTTTCCGCTTCTTCACCGCTGAGGTCAAGCTTAGCTTCTCATCTTCATTACTGTCACTCGGTCAAGACTATCGGAGCTTCTTGATAGTAGGGTATCGCTCCTTTACTCGTACTCGCTTGTCGACTCTCTTCCCGATCTTGATCCTTAAACTGATTCTTACAAAAACCTATCCACCTTCAATAACCCACCTACCACATAAGTACCAGATAAGAGGCAAGCCCCCGAACCCCAAACGGAGAACACTCCTAATATGAACCAAAACGTGATAGGATTAAGTCGAGAATGGATAGAGGAGCATGATTGCAAAACCATTTCATCTTAAGGGCTCTAGAGAGCTCTAAGACCACAATTAGAGGATTGCCAATGTCAGACATTACGGAGACTTTAAACAGGTCTGAAGCAAGAGTGAAGATTGGCAATGAGGACGAATTAGATAACTGTTTAACAAAGAAGAAAGCAAGACCAAGCCAAACTCTCTCGTAAGTAACCCACTCACGGATAAATCGCTTCTTCGCCTAAAAGAATACATCAGAGAATTGTATGCTAATTGAAAGAATCACATGATTAGATTGGAAACCAGAATCAAAAAAATACAACCTAGAACTCCCACACTAGAAATCTACCGATTCACACTGCAACGTCTATTTCACACCACAATCTGTCGACTTATAGCTTCACCAATCATATGCTTATTGAACTAGACTGACCCATCCGCCGCTTCTCACTTCCATTCATCTCCCTTACAATCACTCATATTCTTCTTTCTTTGCTTGCAGAGCTGACCCCCTTATATCGGAGCACGTGCCTGCCTGTCTGCTATTAGAAAGGAGCTCACTTCAACGAAGACACTTTTCAAAAGAATCGCTTTAACCCTTCGCTGGTCTTGCTTTGAAGAGGACACCTACTGTTCATTAACAGTTCCTTCTCCCCTCGTTTGAATAGGGATTTTGATATGAGAACCTCATGATTCTCAATAGCCCGCCCATGAAAACCTAGTTTGAAGAGAACACATGCTATTCTCACCCTAGACCAGTCATCCAGTCAACTAAATCTTCCATTTAGGGGTGTACTTTAGTTGGCCCTCCCTATAAATCCACCAGAATTTGAAGTTCTTCGCTTGAACAGAAGGTGCAGCTTGGTTAGCTCGAAAATGATTTTTTACTCTTTGATTGTCGAGAAATAAAAGTGTGATTACTTGAGGTGAGGTTGACCTTCTTTCTGCCTTAAAAGAGGTATAGTTTAGGTCATGTGCAAATGCAGAAAAGGGACAAGGAGAAATGCTAGTCTACTAACAACTGAACCCCTCAAGCGAACGAGTAGTAAAGCTTTACCCAGATCAAAATAAGAAATAAAGGGCAAGTCTCAAGCTAGACCCACACAAATGTTTAATCGAAAGCTCTATCATTCTTCCCCATACCAGATTGAAAACAAGAACATTGAGTCATCTATTGATTGAGGAACCGTACCTGTCACGTTGAACCATGCCTGTCAACGGTGAAAGATAGCCCTAAAGTGAGGGCCCCAGAGATAGGATTTCTCAATTGTCGATCGACGTGACAATCATGCCTGCTTGACAAATCATTTTTCAGTCTCCCAATAAACGAAAAAGGATTTGCTGGTGACACAAAAGCTGTGCTCGACGCTCTCTTTCCTATTCCACTGCGCTAAGTGGTTTTTCCCTTCCTGGCTGGATGACTACTATGGACAAAGATGACGACTACTCCCAATCTTTAGTTAATCCATGCTGATGCTAGAACAGTTTTTCCTCCTACCCATACCTAGAAAGATAAAGTACAACCTCTGCTGCATCCTATCCTCCATTTGAGTTTAATTCTTTAGTTCTAGAATCACAAACATTGGCTAATGATACCACAGACTTTCTGGTTATGTCATACTCTATTCTATCTACTCTTACTTACCTTTCCTTCGAGCAGACTAAGAAGAAGCCCATGTAGCGGTAGCAACTACGACTTCTTCTTTTTGGGCTTACTTGCCAAGTACAATAGCAACAGATTCTGTACCAGCCAACCCTATTCTATTTAAGCGAGTGTTCCCTTTCCATTCTAGCTTTTTAAATAAGTTAGATCGGTGCCTTTTCTACTGGAAGACTCCTCAATCAGTTAACTAGGCATGAGAAGGCCTCCCTTCTAGTCATTAGTAGCCCTTCTTCCTTCAACCCTGAGTTCCAGTGAGACCAGCCGTGCCAAGCGAGTCTAATAACAGCTTCGTCAATAGTTGAGGATATCCCTCCTACAACTAAATTTGAGGATGGCACTTCCACTTGGGTTGGGAGCTTTCCATTCTCTATGGTTAATTCCTCGCTGGCCGATTGCCTTTCACTTGGTTTTATTAATAAAGAAATTTCCCGGTGTGAGCTTCTAATTCTGACAATAGCTAAGTCTAGGGCACTGCATAAGGGCATAAGTGAAGTCAATGGATTTTTATCTAACTAATGGCTGAGAATAAGCAAGCTACCTTCATTCAATAGATTTGTGGTTGAGTTAATAACATGTTCTGGGTCAGGAATCTTTTCTTTTCTCTTTTGCATTTCCACTGCCTGCGTTCTTCTTCCTGTTCTTCTGTATAACAAAGTTGGTCGACGCCAGCTGTAATGGTTGAAAATAGAGGGCCAACCTTCACCCCTAATAAAGATTTTTTCGATATAGCAAAAGATTCGTTCCGACAACTTCGGACTAGATTAACCCCCTTTCATTAGCCGATCTTACAAGATCAATCGGGCGGACTGGTTGGGAATGGGTGATTAACGGAAAAAACCATTGCTGAGATATAGATTTTACTATTTGGTCAGGACGAATGAGTGGCTGTGAAGCATGCTCCGGAGGAGATTGACCCTTCCCCGAGTCAGTCCAGTTAGAAAGAGGAAAACCCGCTGTCTAGACTACATTTCGGGAGTTTGAGCACCAACCCATTTCAACCAAAAATACAAGTCTATCAAAGATATTTAACCTTAATTCCTTATGAGTGGAAATCCAATCCCTTTTTGTCTTTTTTTTTAAAATTGTGATAGGGTGCGAACGGTCTTTTGAATGTGGTGACATGTGAATAACTTATACATTTGAGCCTGTGTGGAACAAAGGCACATAACTGTCTTCATCTGACAAAGCTCCTTATTCTGGGTTATCAAAATTCTACCTTATTTCTCGCTTGAGCCTGGCCTTGTTTTATTCTTCATCCTGTACACCAGCAAAGAAGTTGTCAGGACTCAAGGATGTTCCTGTCAAAGTTGGGATTAATTGTTGGATGTCACCAGCGAGTACATCCAATCCTGACCTTGGTTCAGTTTCCACACGACTGACATCACCTTTAATAACATGTATCTCAAATTAGTCTAAGTCATACAAAGATAACTCAGTTCATTCTAAGTCTTTATACAAAGATGAAAAGTAGAACGATTGACTCATACCACTTAACATTTCATCAGGAACATTTGTGATTGACAATGGAATTGTCTTCTCTTCTAAGGAGGGTTCTGCTTCGTCTGTAGCAGATGATCCTCCTACAACCTCTGTCTCCTTTCTTTTAGACGAGTCTTTGACTACCGAGTCTACTCCTGTCAAAAAACAACATTATTATAAGATAATCTTTAAACAAATCATTTTTTTTAAATTCAAACTTTCTTACTGCCGATCGCCTTATCCTTTGCTGAGCTAGACCTGATTTGAATACCGGTTTATGACCTCTTCTCCTGGGACCTGGGACCTGCTTCGTCAAATTCAGCAACGGGAGCCCGAGAGGGTTAGGTAGAACCAGAGGCATCAGGAGCATTGGAAGTGTCATTCCTGACAATCTCATGCTGATCCGTCGATCTTGGAAAGCCAACTGGAGTTTGACCTTCAGTTGTATTCCGAGCTGTCTCCCTCTCTTTTTCTTCGGCATTTACACCCCCTATTTGTGTAAGGCTAGAAAGTATCCTCCAACATAAAAAATTGATTCCACCCTGATCGAGCATCTACCTTCCTTTCCTTATCAGTCAAGTTACTTCATACCTCTTCCTGTTCTTGACAGGCTAGTGACTCCACTGCTACCAACCCGGAGTTGACTATTGATCTGTCACCCGTTGGCCTTTCGTCCATGCCTGAGGTATGTTGTTTTTATTTGTGACACCCATATGCTTTAATCTCAGCATAGTTCTTTTCTTGCCATTGTTCATTCTTCTTTGAAGCAGCAAAATGGTATTGAGGTCTTTGAGCCTCAGTGGCAGCAGGCCCATATGTGAGGAATTTCCAGTCTTGTAGAAGACGTCGTTCATTACCATATCAGATAGAGAGGGTTCTAAACCTCTTACTGATGGAAAGACCACTATTGAGGGAAATTTAGACTCACTATTGGTATTGATCTGAGAAGACTTTTACCCTATTGGAAAAGGTTACTTTTGTACAGGCTCTAATTGCAGTTGCCACGGCGAGAAAGTAGTCTTCGTTCATCTGAGATGTGGGGCATTTTTTTCTGAATGGAAAAGTACATGAGGTCCATGAAGCCTTCGCCAGGGCGATCAGTTTCTTCACATCTAGTTAGTCGACTCAGGAAGGCCTTTTATGGACTAAAACAAGCAAACTACGGCTCGGCAAACTAGTGTAATCTAAAGAAGACAGAGTCAATGTAACGCCCCGACCCAACCCCAAGCTACAGGTTAAGCCTGGACCCGATAAACGGACATAGTCTCCTCCATACCGTGGACATTCTGAAAACCTGTAAATGCTTAAAATAGCCACAATATACTAAGACAAGCTTTTATAATTAAAGTTCAAAGGTTCAAGTTCATCCAAGCCTTGAAACAAACAGTAGTTCAGACCCACACAAGCACATACCCAACTTAACTTCTTCATAGAACCGCCTATCATGCCATTCTATGATAACATTGAAACATTTCTATAAGTTGAAACTAAACATGCAACATAATATACACACCCAAGCATGCAAGAAACTGGAAGTAGAACATAAGTTATTACAAGCCATAGTTTCCCAAATCTACCACTACAACCAATTATCTTTAACTTGCAACTACAAAGCATATAAATAGCCCTAGGCCACAAAATAGATTATAATATAGAAATACAGGTGTGCCATAAAGCAACAAGAAATCCCATCCACCTCAGACAACAAACACACAACTACTAGGGCAAAGGCTCTGCCTGCACTTCTTCCTCTTCCACTACTACCTCAACTAGCTGGGGATCACCCTCAACACTTCCTGAAACATGATATCAAGGTATGAGCAACCACTGTTTCCCAGTGAGAGATAAAGTCTCCGGGGCATGCGATGCAACAAGTAGTATAGTTAAACATTAATATCAATGATAACCATTCAAGAATGACAAAAGATTAAATACCACACATTAAAAATGATACTTTCACTTAACCCCAGTACTCCAATCTTCACTTGGTCTTCATTCACGATCCACGAACCACGATCACCGACATAATCCCAATCACTCCAGTGGGTATACTCCGGATGTACCCCGATAATCCTACGACCCAACATCCCCTAGTAATCTCTGGACCAAGTGAATAAGGGACTAGGCACGGAGTTTGAATATCCACTGTCAAGCCCTTTGCCGCCAACCGATATTCAACACAACTGCCCTTGACACTATGGTTGCGCATCCATTATGCAATGCACTTAACAATGGCAAGACACTATCAACAATATAAGCAATAACACGTGGGAAGATCAACAAAGTAGGTTGACCTCAAACAGTTAGAAACAAAGTATTTTCATATAAGCAATTAAGAGATTTACAAAGGAAAATATTCAAGATACACGTAGAACTATAGAAAAAGCTCCAAAAAAACTTGAAACTACATTTAAACACACAAGAAGTCATGCCAAGGTCTTAGAAGCCTGAGACAATCGAATTTGCACTTAAACCCCTTTGTTATTCAATCTGTTTTCCTTCCAAACTCATGTTATGGTTCTAGATTAGCAAGCGGCCTATACCATACTTCTAGTTAACCCCTTAGGCACCTTTCGGACCCTTAAAATCATGCAAACACCCGCATTTAGCCCAAAAGCCCCAATTTTTCTCCTATAGCTTTGAACTACACATACATTAACCGAGCTTCAAACAAGGGTTAGCAAAGCTTCTATAGCACCTAGGTAGCCTAAGATTACCAATTATGAAGCTCAAATTCACCCGGATTAGCATTAACCCCGAAACCTCTATTAAAAAGTCGGTTATTTCACGTTTTATGCAAGTTTAGAGCAATTCAAGAGCACAGGGCTATGGGACTACTTTCATTAATACCTAAGGCATCTATTAGAAGCAATGGATCAAGCTAATATGCATAATTACACAAAACCCTAAAATCCCATCACTATTCACCTCATAAATTCAAATTAACGATTCCCACTGTTTAAAATGCGAACTAAAGGCTTAACTGTATTCTCTAGCACTTATATACAATGTATAATAGCAAAGATAAACTTTGCAATAGCATTTGATAGCATTTCTAACAAATCAAGAAAAGTGTAACATTTTAAATATGCATAAAAAGTCATGAAAACCGTCACCTAAAGCACGTAGGAGCACCTAGAAGGCTTGCACACACCCTAAACTACTTGCTCTAGGCTTGGAGAGACTTGGATTGGTAATTTGATGAAGCAAAATTTCCTTCCTTTGGCTGGAAATTGCTCTCGGCCTACTACAGTACTATTTAGCACATTTTTTGTTTTGCAAGTTATGAGCTTAGTTGTGTGTTGTGAGAGTTATATTAAGGGGGGGAAAGGGTCATGATAGGTGCTTAAGTGGTTATTAAAATGAGTATAGATAGCTAAAAAATATGAGCCTAAGGTGTAATTAGGTGCTAATTAAATAAAACACTAAGTTAAGTCACGTAACACTACTCATTAGTTTCAATAAAACATTTGCTAAGCGGATGCTCTCGGCCCTAATTGCTCAAATGCACATTTTTCTCATTCCTATAACAATTAATATGATTTAATAAAAATGCTAATTCATTAATATTAGGCAGTTAAAAATGGAAAGAATAGTAACTTAAGGAAGATAGTAAGTAAAACACAGAAGAAATGCGCAACAAATGGAAGCAACAGTATATGAATGTATGGCAAAAATCTCGGGCGTCACATCCTCTCCCCCTTAAACTAATTGCGTCCACGCAATTCTTACATGATTCGGCGAATAACTCTGGATATCTCTCTCGCATCTGATCTTCTCTTTCCCATGTAGCATCCTTCAATCCATGATGATCCCACAGAACTTTAACCATTAGAATGCTTTTAGTTTTGAGCTCTTGAACTTTCCAATCAACAATTCGAAGGGGTTTCTCCATGTAAGTCAAAGTTTCACTGATCTCTAATGGCTCGGGCTCAAGAACATGAGACGAATCTGGTTGATACTTTCGAAGCATAGAAACATGGAAGACATCATGAATTCTGCCCAGGCTAGGAGGCAAAGCTAATCAGTACACCAATGGTTTCAATTACTTCAAACGGTCCCTCATAACGAGGACTAAGTTTACCTCCCTTACCATGCCAAATCAAGCCATTGAGAGGAGAAATTTTCAGAAATACCCGATCCTCTACGGCAATTTCAGATCACGATGTCGTCTATCTGGATAACTCTTTTGCCGACTTTGTGCTGTAAGCATTCTTTTTCTGATAAGCTGAACATTATCATTCATTCTGTTCATCTTTGGCAATAGAGTAGGATCAATAGATTTCAACTCTCCAACTTTATTCCAATATAAAAGGGGATCTGCATTTACGCCCATACAAAGCTTCATACAGTGCCATACCGATAGTAGATTGGTAACTGTTGTTATAAGAAAATTATGCTAGAGGTAAGTATTTCTCCCAACTTTTACCGAAGTCCAGAATGCACGCTCGTAGCATATCCTTAAGTATTAGAATAGTTCTTTCAGATTGTCCATCAGTTTGAGGATGATGAGAGGTACTGAAGCTCAATGTCGTGCCTAAAGCTTTCTGAATCTTCTGCTAGAACTGAGATGTGAATCTGGGATCTCTATCTGATACAATACTCTTAGCAATCCCATGAAGTCTAACAATATTGTCAATATAGATTTCAGCCAACTTGTCAAGAGATTCTGTTTTCTTTGTAGCAATAAAATGAGAGGTTTTGGTCAATCTATCCACGACAACCCAGACTGAATCATAACCTCTTGAAGACCGCGATAAATTTGACACGAAATCCATGGTAATGTGGTCCCATTTCCAAATAAGAATGGCCGACGGCTACAACAACTTTACCGATCTCTGATGTTCAGCTTTAACTTTCTGACATGTAAGACACTTAATAACATAGTCAGCAATCTCTCTCTTCATGTTGTTCCACCATTAGTTCTGTTTTAGATCCCTGTACATCTTAGTACTGCCTGTATGAATAGTATACTTAGAATTATGAGCCTCTGCAAGAATTTCTTTCTTTAAAGCTGGCTCAGAAGGAATACAAATTCTGCCTTTGAACTTAAGAAGACCATCATCATGCAATTTGAAATTCGACTCTCCCCCTTTCGACTTTTCTAGGATTTCCATCAATTGAAGATCAGCTTGGTGAGCCTCTTTAATCCTGATAATAAAAGAGATTGAATATGCCAACTTGCAAATTGAATACCAGAATTTGAAGTGTTGGGCTTCTATAAACATAATTCCTCCATGAACTCCCAATTTTTTATGATTAAACTAGCAACTGTATCCTTTCGGCTTAAAGCATCGGCAACAATATTTGCCTTACTTGGCAGATAATTGATAGTACAATTATAATCCTCTAGCAATTCCAACCAACACCTCTGCCTCATATTCAACTCTTTCTGAGTAAAGAGATATTTCAGACTCTTGTGATCAGTAAAGATTTCAAATTTGTTACCCCAAAGATAGTGACGCCATTTCTTTAATGCAAAGATGATAGTTGCAAGTTCTAGATCATGCGTTGGGTAATTAAGTTCATAAGGTTTCAATTTTCTAGAAGCATAGGCAATAACTTTTCCATTCTGCATCAATACACAGCCCAAACCTTCTTTAGAAGCATCACTATAGATTACCAGATTATTAGTACTCTCAGGTAGAGCGAGAATAGGAGCTGTGGTTAATCTATTCTTCAATTCCTGGAAGCTAGCCTCACATTTCTCATTCCAGTCAAATACAGTCTTCTTTTGAAAGAGCTGAGTCCATGGTCCAGCAATTTTAGAGAAATCCTTGACAAACCTTCTGTAATAACCCGCTAAGCCCAGAAAACTCTGAATTTTTGTAACAGTCTCTGGCCGTTTCCATGCCATGAAAACCTCAATCTTCATTGGATCAATAGAAATTCTATCCTGAGAAATAATATGACCCAGAAAAGTAACTTGCCTTAACCAAAATTTACACTTACTGAACTTCGTAATAATTTATGCTCTTGAAGAGTCTGCAGCACAATTGTCACGCCCCGACCCAACCCCGCAAAAGGCCAAGCCCGGACCCGACACACGGACGGAGTCTCCTCTGTACCGCGGACAATCCGAAAACCCTAAAAACAATATAACACTTGCGAAAGCTATAAAATAATCAAAACAAGCCAACTTTCTATAAAACTTACATTTCTTATTATCCAACTTTCCAAACCAAAAATGATATGCATACTACACAAGTACTTATGCCACTAAACCATTAGCCATTAGCATGCAATCTTCACTAGTCATCCGAGTATAAGTTTACAACTTACAAACTTTAATCCATTTCAACATAAAACTAATAAAGATCTCAACTAGAAAATATATATACAAGGCTACAAGCCTCAAAATTAATCTTCCTTCACGCAATATACATAACATCAAGGTTTGCACAAAACTGGTAACCAACCACCAGCAAAGCAGGTAAGTGCTATCACGGAAACACCTCCACCTGCTCCTCCTCCTCAATTACCTCGAGAGGGTCTGCCTCAACTACTCCTGTAAAAACATAGTATAGAGAGGAATGAGCAAAAACTATTGCTCAGCGAGGGCAATTGGTCTCAAGGACGGAGATGAGAGGAGTATGCAATGCAATTAGCCAAGCAATACATACAAAACATATAAAGATACATCCAAAGCCAACAATAAAGCAAGGCAAGTATTTAAAGCTGCAAACACTCAATCAAAGGATACGATACTCTTTTCACGAACCACTTTCAAACACGAATTCGATGACGACGCGCCGGCCCAAAACAACCTTATAACACCAGTTTGGAATACCCCGGAAGTATCCATCAATCCTACGACCCAAATCTCCCTGGGAGGCAACCCAAGCGAGAAAGGGAATAGCAACGGAGCTAGAGCAACCAACACTGGCAACCCAAGGCTACCCAGAGAGGCCCATCACTCACGTGCGAGACACTATGCCATGCAAGACTCGATACAAGACAATAAACAAGCAATAAACAAGCGATAAACCACACGTGGGAGAATAACAAAGTAGGTTACTCTCGCACGCAATAGCAGCAATTTGATAAGCAATTCAATCCGAAACAACTCAAACAAGTAATTCAAGTAATTCTAAGCATTCTATAAGCATAAAGACAAGTAAACACACAAAAACACAAATCGGCCCCAACTGTCAAAATGCTACCATTTCCAAACGAGCCACGAGTTCTGGAAACCGACTTCGCCAACCCTCCTAGGTCACCATAAGGCACGTCTAAAGACCCCGAAACCTTACTTCACCCTAGAACTCGCGCAAAGCCCCGATTTCCCCCTTTCTCGTTTGAACTACAACTACAACAACCAAACACCCAACCAACGCCATATTCGCACCAAAAGTGCTTCCATGGCTTCCCGAAGCAATGCCAACACGCAAAACGAGAAAATGCAAAAGTCGACCTAAACGACCCCGACTTTCCCAAAGGCTTAATTCTCGTTTTTTCCACTACGCAACCCAAACAAACCACACATTTTAGCATTCTAGCATACCTAGCACGTTTCTACATCAACGAAAAGCATAACAGCGCAATTTCAACGTTTCAAGGTTTTACTATTCACAAAGTACTATTCATATCACAATTCAAGTTGCAATCACAACATTTAACCGCAGAAAATGTTACAAAGCCATAAATACATGTTCTACCAATGCTAAGGAACATTTTAGAAGCATCAATTCGCTTTAAATAACGATCTACGGATAAATCTAAAAACTGATAAAGTTAACTAACACAACGTATAAATGCGCAAATAACATGCTTCCCTCACCTTAGGTACTCCTAGTCGCTAGGAAAACAACGTTGGTTGCCTCGGAAATCACCCCGCACGAGCACACGCGAAGATTGATCGTTTGGAAGGTTGAAAGGTTTTTTTTTTTTTCCTCTAAGGGAGATCACGACCTGCTGCTGTTTTGCTGCTGTTTTTATTTTATTTTGCTTAATTTTAACTTATTTAAGGGTCAAATGGTCAAAGGGTCAAAGGGCTAAGTCAAACTACTTAAAAACTTGGTCAAAGGGCCCTATTTCGCGCGTTTTAAAGCCGTTTCAGTTAAGGTAAGTTCAATTAAAGTTAGCAACAATTAAAATATAAAATTTAAGTCGTCTAAATACTAGTTTCACTATTTGCTGAGGACTGGAACTCGTTATCTAGCTATCGCTCCTTAAATGCAATGCACGTTGCGTCGGCGAGAAAGTAACAGTTAATTCACAAAGAATTTAAGGAAATATAATTTTCAAAATAATAAACAAAGAAAATTCACATTCCGGGCTCGGGTATTACACCCTCTCCCCCTTAAAACAATTGCGCCCACGCAATTCTTACCTGGTCAACAAACAACTCTGGATACTGATCTCGAACTTGGTCCTCTCTTTCCCAAGTCGCTTCCTCAAACCCATGATGATTCCACAGAACCTTCACTAACGGAATACTCTTTCTGCGAAGCTCTTGAATCTTCCGATCCACAATTCTAATCGGTTTCTCTTCATAGGATAACTTTTCTTCAATCTGCAAAGGCTCTGGTTCAAGTACATGCGAAGGGTCTGGATGATACTTCTTCAACATAGACACGTGGAACACATCATGCAGTCGCGACAAGCTCGGAGGCAAAGCTAATCGATAAGCCAAAGGACCTACCTTTTCGGTGATCTCATACGGACCCACATACCTGGGACTAAGCTTCCCGCTCTTACCGTGCCGAATCAATCCCTTCCGTGGAGAAATCTTAAGAAACACCCAATCTCCCAAATCAAACTTAAGATCCCGACGGTGCTTATCTGCATAACTCTTCTGACGACTCTGAGCTGTAAGCATACGCTGGCGAATAAGGTGAACATTATCTACCATCTTAATCATCTCAGGTAACACAGTCGGATCAACTGTTCTCATCTCTCCAACCTCCTCCCAATATAACGGGGATCTGCATTTCCGACCATACAACGCCTCGTAGGGAGCCATACCTATAGTAGATTGATAACTATTGTTATAGGCGAACTCCGCTAAAGGCAAAAACTTCTCCCAATTCTTCCCAAAGTCAAGCACACATGCCCGAAGCATGTCTTCCAAGATCCTGATGGTTCTCTCAGACTGGCCATCAGTTTGCGGATGATATGCAGTACTGAAGCTCAACTTAGTTCCCATGGCCTCTTGCAACTTCTGCCAAAAACGAGATCTGAATCTGGGATCCCTATCTGACACTATACTCTGTGGCACACCATGCAATCTCACAATATTAGCAACATAAAGCTCAGCTAGCTTATCAAGGCTATCCTGTTTGTTCACGGGAATAAAATGTGTAACTTTAGTCAAGCGGTCCACAACAACCCAAACAGAATCACATCCTCTCGGAGATCTAGGAAGATCGGTCACAAGGTCCATTGTAATATGTACCCACTTCCATTGCGGAATCGATAACGGCTGTAGAAGTCCGGCTGGCCTCTGATGCTCAACTTTAACCCTCTGACAAGTCAAACATCTGGATACATACCCAGCAATCTCCCTCTTCATATTGTTCCACCAGAAGTGTTGCTTCAAATCTCTATACATCTTAGTACTGCCCGGGTGAATCGTGTACCTCGAATTATGTGCCTCGGACAGGATCTCATTCTTCAAAGTCGGATCATCAGGAACACATACTCTATCCCTGAATCTGAAAATGCCATCTGCATGTAATTTAAACTCCGACTCTCCCCCTTTAGCTTTTTCTTGGATCTTCAAGATGTGAGGATCAGTCTTCTGAGCCTCTCTGATCTGTGCTAGCAATCCTGACTGAATCTGTAAACTAGCAAACCGAATCCCTTCCTCAGTAGCTTCTGGTTTCCATGAACAAATTTCTTCCAAAGTCTCCCAGTCCTTGATAATCAAGCTTGCAACAGTAGCCTTTCGGCTCAAAGCATCAGCAACAACATTTGCCTTACCTGGCACATAGTTAATAGAACAGTTATAACCACCCAATAGCTCTAGCCATCTCCGCTGCCTCATATTTAGATCCTTCTGTGAAAACAAATACTTGAGACTCTTGTGGTCAGTAAATATTTCAAATCTGCAACCCCACAAGTAATGACGCCACTTCTTCAATGCAAACACAACTGCAGCTAACTCAAGATCATGTGTAGGGTAATTGACTTCATAAGGTTTCAATTTCCTAGAAGCATAGGCAATCACCTTACCATTCTGCATTAGAACACAGCCCAATCCTTCTTTAGATGCATCACTGTAGACAACGAAGTTCTCTATTCCCTCAGGTAAAGCTAGTATAGGAGCTGTAGTTAGTCTCTTCTTCAATTCCTGGAAACTGGATTCACACTTGGCATCCCAATTGTAAGCAACTTTCTTCCGAGTTAACTGGCTCAAAGGTCCAGAAATTTTAGAAAAGTCTTTAACAAATCTCCGGTAGTAACCTGCCAATCCAAGAAAACTCCGAATCTCTGGCACCGTCTCAGGTCTCTTCCAAGCTGAAACAACTTCAATCTTAGCTGGGTCCACTGAAATTCCTCGGTCTGAAATGATATGGCCTAGAAAAGATATCTGATTCAACCAGAACTCACACTTGCTGAATTTAGCAAAAAGCTTGTTTTCCTGCAAAGTCTGAAGCACAATCCTCAAGTGTTGCTCATGTTCAGCCCCGTTCTTCGAATACACTAAAATGTCGTCAATGAAGATCACGACAAACTGATCAAGGTAAGGCCGAAAAACCCTCTGCATCAAGTCCATGAATGCGGCTGGTGCATTCGTCAAACCAAACGGCAAAACAACAAACTCATAGTGGCCATATCTAGTCCTGAATGCCGTCTTTGGTATATCGTCACTCCGAATTCTAAGTTGATAGTAACCTTGCCTCAAGTCAAATTTGGAGTAAACACTCGCACCCTGCAACTGGTCAAACAATTCTTCAATCAACGGCAAGGGGTATTTATTCTTAATCGTGACTTGATTAAGTCCCCTGTAATCAATGCATAACCGTAGCGTGCCATCTTTCTTTCTTACAAACAACACAGGTGCGCCCCACGGTGAAGAACTAGGTTGTATAAACCCTTTCTCAAGCAAGTTCTGAAGCTGAATTTTTAACTCCTGAAGTTCAGCCGATGCCATCCTATAAGGACTCCTAGAAATAGGCGCAGTGCCTGGCGCAAGATCAATCACGAACTCAATCTCCCTATCCGGTGGTAAACCCGGTAATTCCTCGGGAAATACACCAGGAAAGTCTCTAACAATCGGAACCTCATTCAAACTCAACTTATCAGCAGGCTGATTGATTAAATAGGCTAAGTAGGCTTCACAACCCCTATTCAACAACTTAGAAGTCTTGATCACTGATAAAAGTGGAATGCGGGCAGCCCTGCAGTTTCCAATAATCTCTAGTACCGGTAGGTCAGGAACTTTAAGATAAACGATCTTTGTTCTACAATCCAACTGTGCATAATACTTTCCCAACCAGTCCATTCCCAAAATGATATCAAAGTCACGGAATGGTAATATAATTAAATCAGCAGGAAATTTACGGTTCTCTATACATATATCACAAGATTTGCAAATAGATTCAGCAACAAATTTTGCACCCAAAGGAGTACTAACTTCAACTTCATGAGGCAAATTATCAATGCAAACATTCACAGATCGTGCACATGCAGGAGTTATAAACGAATGCGTAGCTCCAGGATCAATCAAAACTTTAACTGGCTGAGTATTGAGAAGAAAGGTACCTTCCACTATAGCTGTATTATCGGGCAGCTCCTCTGCATCCAGTGCAAAGACCCTAGCCTGAACTCTCTGTGCTGGTCGTGCACCTGCAGCCCTATTCTGAACACCTCGGCCTCCACCACGGCCCTGAACATTATTAAATTTAGGGCAATCCTTCACCCTATGCTCATCACTGCCACAACCCGTACATTTTCCACTCTTCCTCCAGCAGTTAGCCTCAATATGCCCTGGTCGATTACAATAATCACACTGCTGATTTTGCCTAACCGCAGTGTTTCCTGTAGGTGCTGGGGCTCTGGCAGGGGTAGGGACTGTACCTCCCTGCTGAGGTCTAGTCACAGCTGGTCTAGCCTGAATCTGCTGCTATGGCTGATACGAACGCTGCTGAGGACCCTGTGCAGAAGCCTGATACTGCCTCGGCTGACTCTGGCTGCTCTGGCCCAAAAACTGCTTCTTACTCGGCTGACTGCTCTCGGCTAACATCTCAGCCTTCCGTTTCTCAAACTTCGAGGCTGCCTGAAATGCCTCGGGAAAAGTAGTGTAGGTCTGTCCAGTCAAATGCAACTGTATGTCCATTCTCAACCCACGGACAAACCTATGTATCATCCTCCTAGCTGGCCGTACCAACTCGGGCATATACCTCGACAGGCTAACAAATCTAGCCTCATATTGTGCAACAGTCATATTTCCCTGCTTTAGGGCCACAAACTCATCTTCCCGTCTCTCCATAGCCATCTCGGGAATATATTTGTCCCGGAACTCACTTACGAAATCATCCCATAAATGTGGAACATCCTCACAATCCCACCTCAGTCTAACAGTATTCCACCACTGCTCTGCATCACCCTCAAATAAAAATGATGCATAATCTATTCTTGCCTCATTGGTATACCTCAAAGCAGTGAAAATTTTCTCAACTCGATTAATCCATCTCTCGGCCGCCTCATCATCCGGCTCCCCGAAGAACTTTCCCGGCTCGTGCCTCAGAAATTTCTCAAGCTGGTTATTCTCAACTCTGTACCCCTGTCCACCAGGATTAGCTTGATTACCCTGGGGATTAATCCGGTCCTGCCTCTGCTCATGTAGTACCTGTGTGATCCGGTCTACTGCAGTAGTCATGGTATCCATAAACTGCTCAGGCAACGGCTGCTGACCCTGTTCTGCTGCCTCTTCATCTGATCCTATACCTTGCGTACCACGACGTGGCGGCATAGTAGCAACTCACAATAGCTGGCAACATTTAAAAGCAGTTTATAGATAGAAATATAACACATAAGATTAGATAACACTCAAGTCAATAACAATCCAATATTCTATCACACAATTCACATAAGACAAGTTTAACTTGCCAAACTATTTCACTTAAACACATAAACATTCCAAGTTCACAAAATCATGCTAGAACATTTTCTTTTCACTTAGCAATCATTCATAAACACTTTAGCATTTTAGACCTTTACCCCACAGACCGAGAATCATATCCCGGCTCATGCAAGACTATCATGCTCTGATACCACCTAAAGATGTCACGCCCCGACCCAACCCCGCAAAAGGCCAAGCCCGGACCCGACACACGGACGGAGTCTCCTCTGTACCGCGGACAATCCGAAAACCCTAAAAACAATATAACACTTGCGAAAGCTATAAAATAATCAAAACAAGCCAACTTTCTATAAAACTTACATTTCTTATTATCCAACTTTCCAAACCAAAAATGATATGCATACTACACAAGTACTTATGCCACTAAACCATTAGCCATTAGCATGCAATCTTCACTAGTCATCCGAGTATAAGTTTACAACTTACAAACTTTAATCCATTTCAACATAAAACTAATAAAGATCTCAACTAGAAAATATATATACAAGGCTACAAGCCTCAAAATTAATCTTCCTTCACGCAATATACATAACATCAAGGTTTGCACAAAACTGGTAACCAACCACCAGCAAAGCAGGTAAGTGCTATCACGGAAACACCTCCACCTGCTCCTCCTCCTCAATTACCTCGAGAGGGTCTGCCTCAACTACTCCTGTAAAAACATAGTATAGAGAGGAATGAGCAAAAACTATTGCTCAGCGAGGGCAATTGGTCTCAAGGACGGAGATGAGAGGAGTATGCAATGCAATTAGCCAAGCAATACATACAAAACATATAAAGATACATCCAAAGCCAACAATAAAGCAAGGCAAGTATTTAAAGCTGCAAACACTCAATCAAAGGATACGATACTCTTTTCACGAACCACTTTCAAACACGAATTCGATGACGACGCGCCGGCCCAAAACAACCTTATAACACCAGTTTGGAATACCCCGGAAGTATCCATCAATCCTACGACCCAAATCTCCCTGGGAGGCAACCCAAGCGAGAAAGGGAATAGCAACGGAGCTAGAGCAACCAACACTGGCAACCCAAGGCTACCCAGAGAGGCCCATCACTCACGTGCGAGACACTATGCCATGCAAGACTCGATACAAGACAATAAACAAGCAATAAACAAGCGATAAACCACACGTGGGAGAATAACAAAGTAGGTTACTCTCGCACGCAATAGCAGCAATTTGATAAGCAATTCAATCCGAAACAACTCAAACAAGTAATTCAAGTAATTCTAAGCATTCTATAAGCATAAAGACAAGTAAACACACAAAAACACAAATCGGCCCCAACTGTCAAAATGCTACCATTTCCAAACGAGCCACGAGTTCTGGAAACCGACTTCGCCAACCCTCCTAGGTCACCATAAGGCACGTCTAAAGACCCCGAAACCTTACTTCACCCTAGAACTCGCGCAAAGCCCCGATTTCCCCCTTTCTCGTTTGAACTACAACTACAACAACCAAACACCCAACCAACGCCATATTCGCACCAAAAGTGCTTCCATGGCTTCCCGAAGCAATGCCAACACGCAAAACGAGAAAACACAAAAGTCGACCTAAACGACCCCGACTTTCCCAAAGGCTTAATTCTCGTTTTTTCCACTACGCAACCCAAACAAACCACACATTTTAGCATTCTAGCATACCTAGCACGTTTCTACATCAACGAAAAGCATAACAGCGCAATTTCAACGTTTCAAGGTTTTACTATTCACAAAGTACTATTCATATCACAATTCAAGTTGCAATCACAACATTTAACCGCAGAAAATGTTACAAAGCCATAAATACATGTTCTACCAATGCTAAGGAACATTTTAGAAGCATCAATTCGCTTTAAATAACGATCTACGGATAAATCTAAAAACTGATAAAGTTAACTAACACAACGTATAAATGCGCAAATAACATGCTTCCCTCACCTTAGGTACTCCTAGTCGCTAGGAAAACAACGTTGGTTGCCTCGGAAATCACCCCGCACGAGCACACGCGAAGATTGATCGTTTGGAAGGTTGAAAGGTTTTTTTTTTTTCCTCTAAGGGAGATCACGACCTGCTGCTGTTTTGCTGCTGTTTTTATTTTATTTTGCTTAATTTTAACTTATTTAAGGGTCAAATGGTCAAAGGGTCAAAGGGCTAAGTCAAACTACTTAAAAACTTGGTCAAAGGGCCCTATTTCGCGCGTTTTAAAGCCGTTTCAGTTAAGGTAAGTTCAATTAAAGTTAGCAACAATTAAAATATAAAATTTAAGTCGTCTAAATACTAGTTTCACTATTTGCTGAGGACTGGAACTCGTTATCTAGCTATCGCTCCTTAAATGCAATGCACGTTGCGTCGGCGAGAAAGTAACAGTTAATTCACAAAGAATTTAAGGAAATATAATTTTCAAAATAATAAACAAAGAAAATTCACATTCCGGGCTCGGGTATTACAACAATCCTGAGATGTTGTTCATGTTCAACCTCAAATATAGAGTATACAAGGATATCATCAATGAAAATAACCACAAACTGATCCAGATATGGACGGAATACTCTCTGCATCAAATCCATAGATACGGCAGGAGCATTAGTTAACCCAAATGGCAGAACAACAAACTCATAATGACCATACCGAGTTCTGAAAGCAGTTTTGGAAACATCCTTAGACTTAATCCTTAACTGATAATAGCCCTGCCTCATATCGAATTTAGAAAATACCCTAGCACTTTGCAGCTAATCAAATAACTCCTCAATCAAAGGCAATGGATATTTGTTTTTGATAGTTATCTGATTAAGACTCCGATAATCAATGCATAAACGAAGAGATCCGTCTTTCTTTTTAACAAACAAGACCAGTGCACCCTAAGGTGAAGAACTCGGCTGAATAAATCCCTTCTCAAGTAAACCCTGCAACTGAATTTTCAATTCTTGCAACTCAGGTGGAGCCATTTTGTATGGAGTCCTAAAGATAGGCGTAGCCCCTAGTAATAAGTTAGTCACAAACTCTATCTCTTTATCAGGTGGTAAACCAGGTAATTCCTCAGGAAACACCCTCGGAAACTCTCTCACGATAAGCACATCATTCAGTTTCAATTGATCACCATGTTGATTAATCAAATAAGCAAAGTAAGCCTTACAACCCTTACCTAACATTTTTGATGCTTTAATAGAAGATATGATGGGAGTTCCCGTAGATTTTCTGCTTCCTACTATTTCAAGTACGGCCTGGTCGGGCATTTTTAGTTTCACAATCTTATTTCTACAATCAAGTTGCACATAATATCTACTTAACAAGTCCATCCCCAGTATAATTTCAAAGTCATGAAATGGTAGAAAAATTAAATCGGCAGGAAAAACATGACCTTGAATAAAGATATTACAAGCCATGCAAATAGATTTGGTGACAAACTTCGGCCCCATAGGTGTATAAGCCACAATATCATGCAACAGTTTATCATGTTTCAACTTAGCATTTTGTGCACATATAGGTGAAATAAATGAATGCGAAGCCCCGGAATCAATTAAAACTTTAACCGATTGATCATTAAGAAGAAAAGTACCTTATACTACAGTGGTCGTATCCGAAAGCTCCTCTACATCTAAGTCAAATACTCAGGCCTGACCCCGTGGTACTAGTGTTGCAGATGATGCCCTGGTCTAATTGCCCTGACCAGATGTCTAACCCCTAGTATTCTTGAATTTCTGACAATCTCTAACCCTGTGTTGATCACTACCACATCCGGTACATCGGCCCAATTTCTTCCAACAATTTTCCTCAGTATGACCCTGGCGTTGACAAAAGCTGCACTGCTGGTGACGTCTTGCAGCAGTGCCTCCTGTAGGGGCTCTGTAAGAAAATGTAGTTGAGCTACCTTGTTGAGAACGAACCACTACTGATTGAGTCTGCCCCTGACTCTGACTCTGAGCTAGTCACGACTGAGTCTGAACAGGCCCTGTATAACTCTATGTCTGCCTCGGTTGTAGACTTTGCCCAACTGGAATAGTCTGTCTCTGGTACCCCTGACTTTGAGACTGGAATTGCCACTTACTCGATTGGCTAGTCTCTGCCCACACGTATGCCTTGCATTTTTCATACATCGAGGCAGCTCTGACCACTGCAGCATAGTTAGGGTAATCATTCATAGAAAGATTTAGTATAATATCATTTCTCAATCCCATGATGAATCTCTGCATTTTCATGTCCTCTGGCTGTACCAAAGCTGGCACATAACGGGAAAGCCTAGTAAAAGTAGCCTCGTATTGATCTACTGTCATATTCCCCTGCTTCAAAGCTATGAACTCCGCTTGACGTCTCTCACGGGCAACCACTGATATATACTTATCTCGGAATTCACGGACGAAGTCAGGCCACGAATGTTGAACCCCCTCGGCTTCCCATTTCTCACTAATAGTGCGCTACCACTCCTCGGCGTCACCCTCCAAAAGAAATGTGGCATAGGTAATTTTTCTCTCATCACTGCACTCGAGTATTGCAGCCACCCTTTCAAACTTTTTCAACCACAATTCAGCCTTCATATCATCTGGTTCTCCAAAGAAGCTGTAGGCCCTATGATGTAAAAATCTATCATACAAATTACCTCCAGTAGTACCACTAACCTCAGCTCTGGCAGCCTGATTACCTATGACAGCCTCTGTCTGACCCTGCTGAGTTACGAACTGGGCAATGGTATTCATAGCATTGGCCATTGTGGCCAAGATCTGTGCATTACTTAGTTGTTGAACTTGTGGTGCATTTCCTGCCATTCCGGCTGCTTGCCCAGGTGCTTCCTCTGGTTCTCTATCAACATTCTGATTCCCAGTACGATGACGGGGACCTATTCTAGATAACTAGAATGCAAAGTATTATGACAAGCATATGTATAATTCACAATTATATCACATAAGAATAAGTTCAAATAGGCTAACATAAGATCACATATAGGGTCATACAAACACTTTGCAAACTAAAGACATAAGTAACACAATTAATTCATACTTCCCTTCTTAACTTTTCACTTTTACACAATAACTCAAATAAGACCTTTCATATTATCGCTTTCATGCTAGCATGTGCTTTAACCATCAAATCATTCCTTTAACAAATCAAGAAAGATTAATTCATGCAATCATTCTTTAACGTAATAGACTCCTACCCACAGACCGAGAAAATTAACCTGGCTTCATGCATTCTATAAGCTCTAAGACCACCTAAATGTAATGCCCCGACCTAACCCCACGTTACAGGTTAAGTCTGGACCCAATAAACAGACAGAGTCTCCTCTGTACCGTGGAAATTCTGAAAACCTGTAAATGCTCAAAATAGCCACAATATACTAAGACAAGCTTTTATAATTAAAGTTCAAAGGTTCAAGGCCATCCAAGCCTTGAAACAAACAGTAGTTCAGATCCACACAAGCATGTACCCAACTTAACTTCTTCATAAAACTAATTATCATGCCATTCTATGATAACATTGAAACATTTCTATAAGTTGAAACTAAACATACAACAGAATATACACACCCAAGCATACAAGAAGCTAGAAGTAGAACATAAGTTATTACAATCCATAGTTTCCCAAATCTACCACTACAACCAACGATCTTTAACTTGCAACTACAAAGCATATACATAGCCCAAGGCCACAAAATAGATTATAATATAGAAATACAGGTGTGCCATAAAGCAACAAGAAAGTACATCCACCTCAGATAACAAACACACAGCTACTAGGGCAAAAGCTCTGCCTACACTTCTTCCTCTTCCACTACTACCTCAACTAGCTGGGGATCACCCTTAGCACTTCCTGAAACATGATATCGAGGTATGAGCAACCACTGTTGCCCAGTGAGGAATAAAGTCTCCCGGGGCGTGCAATGCAACAAGTAGTATAGTTAAACATTAATAGCAATGATAACCATTCAAGAATGACAAAAGATTAAATACCACACATTAAAAAGGATACTTTCACTTAATCCCAGTACTCCAATCTTCACTTGGTCTTCATTCACGATCCACGAACCACGATCACTGTGCCGGCATAATCCCAATCATTCCAGTGGGTGTACTCTAGATGTACCCCGATAATCCTACGACCCAACATCCCCTGGCAATCTCTGGACCAGGCGAATGAGGGACTAGGGCACGGGGTTTGAATATTCATTGGCAAGCCCTCTACCGCCCAGCCGATATTCAACACATCCGCCCCTGACACTATGGCTGCGCAACCACTATGCAATGCACTTAACAATGGCAAGACAATATCAACAATATAAGCAATAACACGTGGGATGATCAACAAAGTAGGTTGACCTCGAATAGTTAGAAACAAAGTAGTTTCATATAAGCAATTAAGAGAATTACAAAGGGGAATATTCAAGATACACATAGAACTATACCAAAAGCTCCAAAACAACTTGAAACTACATTTAAACATACAAGAAGTCATGCCAAGGTCTTAGAAGCGTGAGACAATCGAATTTGCACTTAAACCCCTTTGTTATTCAATCTGTTTTCCTTCCAAATTCATGTTATGGTTCTAGATTAGCAAGTGGCCTATACCATGCATCTAGTTAACCCCTTAGGCACCTTTAGGACCCTCGAAATCATGCAAACACCCGCATTTAGTCCAAAATCCCCAATTTCCCTCTTATAGCTTTGAACTACACATACATTAACCGGGCTTCAAACAAGGGCTAGCAAAGCTTCTATAGCAACTAGGTAGCCTAAGATTACCAATTATGAAGCTCCAATTCACCCGGATTAGGATTAACCCCGAAACCCTTATCAAAAAGTCGGCTATTTCATGTTTTATGCAAGTTTAGAGTAATTCAAGAGCATAGGGCTATTGGATTACTTTCATTAGCACCTAAAGTATCTATTAGAAGAAATGGATCAAGCTAATATGCACAATTACATAAAACCCTAAAATCCCGCCACTATTCACCACATATATTCAAATTAATGATTCCCACCATTTAAAATGCGAACTAAAGGCTTAAATGTGTTCTCTAGCACTTATATACAATGTATAATAGCATAGATAAACTTTGCAATAACGTTTGATAGCATTTCTAACAAATCAAGAAAAGTGTAACATTTTAAATATGCATAAAAAGTCATGAAAACCCTCACCTAAAGCGCGTAGGAGCACCTAGAACGCTTGCACACACCCTAAACTACTTGTTCTTGGCTTGGAGAGGCTTGGATTGGTGATTTGGTGAAGCAAGATTTCATTCCTTTGGCTGCAAAGAGCTCTCGGCCTGCTACAGTACTATTCAACACATTTTTTTTTGTTTTGCAAGTTATGAGCTTAGTTGTGTGTTATGAGAGTTATATTAAGGGGGTGGGAGGGTCATGATAGGTGCTTAAGTGGTTATTAAAATGAGTATAGATAGCTAAAAAAAATGAGCCTAAGGTGTAATTAGGTGCTAATTAAATAAAACACTAAGTTAAGTCACGTAACACTATTTATTAATTTCAATAAAACATTTTCTAAGCGGATGCTCTCGGCCCTAATTGCTCAAATGCACGTTTTTCTCATTCCTATAACAATAAATATGATTTAAGAAAAATGCTAATTCATTAATATTAGGCAGTTAAAAATGGAAAGAATAGTAACTTAAGGAAGATAGTAAGTAAAACACAAAAGAAATGCGCAACAAATGGATGCAACAGTATGTGAATGTATGGCAAAAATCTCGGGCGTCACAGTCAAAACCTAATGGATCGAATCCATTCGTGGAATTAGAAGAGGGGCTATATAATTAAAGAAAGTCATTGTCACGCCCCGACCCGACCCCGCAAAAGGCCAAGCCCAGACCTAACACACGGACGGAGTCTCCTCTGTACCGTGGACGATCCAAAAACCCTACATTCAATATAATACTCGCAAAACCATAATAAACATTTGAAACAAGCCAACTTTCTTTTAAAAACATACATCTTCTCATTAACCAACTTTGCAAACCAAAATGTCATGCATACTACACAAGTACTTATGCCACTAAACAGTTAAACCATTAGTATGCAATTCTTTACTAGTCATAAGAGTATATCTTTACAACTTCACATTCTTTCAACTTTTACAACATAAGACCATAGAGGCCTCAAAATAGAAACTACATACAAGGCTACAAGCCTCAAAATGAAGCGTCAACCAAGCATTATACACATCAAGCATGGCCCGCACAAAAGTCTGGCAACCAACCACCGGTTAAGCAAAGAAAGTGCTATCAAGGAAACACCTCCACTTGCTCCTCCTCCTCAATTACCTCAATAGGATCCGGTGCAACTACTCCTGTAAAATATAGTATAGAAAGGAATGAGCAAAAACTATTGCTTAGCGAGGGTTATTGGTCTCAAGGATGGAGGTGAGAGGAGAATGCAATGCAAATAATCAAGCAATACATTCAATTATCATATAGAGATACATGCAAAGCCAAAAATAAGTCAAGAGAAGCATTAAAGCTATAAACATTCAATCAAAGGATACAATTCACTTTCCACGAGTAATTTTCAATCACGAATTCGATGACGACGCGCCGGTCCAAACCACCTTATAACTTCAGTTTGGAATACCCCGGAAGTATCCATCAATTCTACGACCCAAATCTCCCTGGGAGGCAACCTAAGCGAGAAAAAGAATAGGACACGGAGCTAAGGCAACCAACACTGGCAACCCGAGGCTACACAGAGAGGCCCATCACACCGCCCCTGACTCTATGAATGCAACACAATATACAATGCAACAATCGAGCAATAAAGCCACACGTGGGAGAATAACAAAGTAGGTTACTCTCGCACGCAATAGCAACAGTTGATAAACATTTCAATCAGAATCAACTCTAACAAGCATAACAAGCAATATTAAGCATTCTATAGGCAAAACATTAAGAAAACAAACAAAATCACAAAACGACCCCAACTTTCAAAACGCTACTACTTTCAAATGAGCCACGAGTTTCGGAAACCGACTTCACCAATCCTCCTATGTCACAATAAGGCACGTCTAAAGACCCCAAAACCCTACTTTACCTTAGAATTCACGCAAAGCCCCGATTTTCCCCTTTGCTCGTTTGAACTATAACTACCCTAACCAAACACCCAACCAATGCCATAACTACACCAAAAGTGCTTCCATGGTCTCCCAAGACAATACCATCATGCAAAACGAGGAAACGCTAAACTCGACCTAAACGTCCCCAACTTTCACCAAGGCATTTTTCCTTGTTTTTCCATTACACAATCCAAACAAATCATGGATTTAGGCGTTCTAGCATATGTAGCATCTTTTCACATCAACAGACCGCATAACGGAGCAACTTCATCGAAACGAGGGTTTACTACTCATAATTTACTATTCAATTATCAATTTAAATTGCAATTTTGATATTCAACCGCAGAAAATGCTAAAAAGCTACAAATACATGTTCTACAATTGTCAAAGAACAATCTTTAATCATCAAAACGATTAAAATAACAAGCTACAGATAAAACCCAAAAACTTAAAGTTGATACATATAACATTCAAATGCGCAAATAAACTTGCTTCCCTCACCTTAGACACTCCTAGACGCTAGGAAAACCACGCTGGATGCCTCGGAAACAACCCCGTGCAAGCTCACGCGAAGAATTGAAGTTTGGAAAGTTGAAATGTTTTTTTTTTCTTCTTTTGAAGTTTCGGCCAGCTCCTATTCTGTTTTCAGCTTTGTTTTTTTTTTTTTTTTTTGCAATGTTATATGCTTAATAAAAGATGACAAGCCTTGGTCAATTGGTCAAGCCTTTGGTCAACTAACTTAAGTTGGTCAATTTAGCTTATTTTATGCATTTTAAAGCTATAACAACCAACACAAAATTAACTCTAGTTAACAACAACTAAAATATTAAAATTACTACACTAAATACTAGTTTTCACTATTTGCTGAGGACTAGAAAACACTCTCTAGCTATCACTCTCGAAATGCAATGCACTTTGTAACAAATAAAAAGTAACAACTAGGTTTCAAGGAATTTAATAAAATATAATTTTCAGAATAATAAACAAGAAAATTCCACATTCCGGGCTCGGGTATTACACCCTCTCCCCCTTAAAACAATTGCGTCCACGCAATTCTTACCTGGTCGACAAACAACTCTGGATACTAATTCCGAACATGGTCTTCTCTTTCCCAAGTTGCTTCCTCAAACCCATGATGATTCCACAAAACTTTTACTAACGGAATACTCTTCCTGCAAAGTTCCTGAACTTTTCGATCCACAATTCGAATCGGTCTCTCCTCATAAGTTAACTTTTCCTCAATCTGCAAAGGCTCTGGTTCAAGTACATGTGAAGGATCTGGATGATATTTCCTTAACATTGACACGTGGAAAACATCGTACAGTCTCGACAAGCTCGGAGGTAAAGCTAACCGGTAAGCCAAAAGGACCCACCTTTTCGGTGATCTTATACGGACCCACATACTTGGGACTAAGTTTCCCGCTCTTACCATGCCGAATCAATCCCTTTCGAGGAGAAATTTTAAAAAACACCCAATCTCCCAAATCAAACTCAAGATCCCGGCGGTGCTTATCCGTATAACTCTTCTGACGACTCTGAGCTATGAGCATACGCTGGCGAATAAGGTGAACATTATCTACCATCTTAATCATCTCAGGTAACACAATCGGATCAACTGTTCTCATCTCTCGAACCTCTTCCCAATACAATAGGGATCTGCATTTACAACCGTACAATGCCTCGTAGGGAGCCATACCTATAGTAGATTGATAACTATTATTGTAGGCGAACTCTGCTAAAGGCCAAAACTTCTCCCAATTCTTCCCAAAGTCTAACACACATGCCTGAAGCATGTCTTCCAAGATCCTGATAGTTCTCTCAGACTGGCCATCAGTTTGTGGATGGTATGCAGTACTAAAGCTCAATTTAGTTCCCATGGCCTCTTGCAACTTCTGCCAAAAACGAGATCTAAATCTGGGATCTCTATCTGACACTATACTCTGTGGCACACCATAAAGTCTCACAATATTAGCAACATAAAGCTCAGCTAGTTTATCAAGGCTATCCTGTTTGTTCACGGGAATAAAATGTGAAACCTTAGTCAATCGATCCACAACAACCCATACAGAATCACATCCTCTCGGAGATCTAGGAAGATCGGTCACAAGGTCCATTGTTATATGCACCCACTTCCATTGCGGAATCGACAACGGTTGCAGAAGCCCGGCTGGCCTCTGATGCTCCACTTTAACCCTCTGACAAGTTAAACACCTGGATACATACTCAGCAATCTCCCTCTTCATATTGTTCCACCAGAAGTGTTGTTTCAAATCTCTATACATTTTAGTACTGCCCGGGTGAATCGTATATCTTGAATTATGTGCCTCAGACAGAATCACATTCTTCAAGGTCGGATTACTAGAAACACACACTCTGTCCCTGAATCTGAAGATACCATATGCATGTAATTTAAACTCCGACTCTCCCCCTTTTGCTTTCTCTTGAATTTTCAAGATGTGAGGATCAGTCTTCTGAGCCTCCCTGATTTGTGCTAGCAATCCCGACTGAATTTGTAAGCTAGCAAATTGAATCCCTACCTCAGTAGCTTCTGGCTTCCATGAACAAATTTCTTCCAAAGTCTCCCAATCCTTGATAATTAAACTTGCAATAGTAGCATTTCGGCTCAAAGCATCTGCAACAACATTGGCCTTACCTGGCACGTAATTTATAGAACAATTGTAGCCACTTAATAGCTCTAGCCATCTTCGCTGCCTCATATTCAAATCTTTTTGTGAAAACAAATATTTGAGACTCTTATGGTCAGTAAAAATTTCAAATCTGCTACCCCACAAGTAATGACGTCACTTCTTCAAAGCAAACACAACTGCAGCTAACTCAAGATCATGTGTAGGATAATTGACTTCATATGGTTTCAACTTCCTAGAAGGATAGGCAATCACCTTACCATTCTGCATTAAAACACAGCCCAATCCTTCTTTAGATGCATCACTGTAGACAACAAAATTTTCTGTTCCCTCAGGTAAAACTAGTATAGGAGCTGTAGTTAGTCTCTTCTTCAGTTCTTGGAAACTGGATTCACACTTAGCATCCCAGTTGTAAGTAACTTTCTTTCGAGTCAACTGGCTTAATGGTCCAGAAATTTTGGAAAAGTCTTTAACAAATCTCCGATAGTAACCTGCCAACCCCAGAAAGCTCTGAATCTCTGACACCATTTCAGGTCTCTTCCAAGACGAAACAACTTCAATCTTAGCTGGGTCTACTAAAATTCCTTGATGTGAAATGAAGTGGCCCAGAAAAGATATTTTATTCAACCAAAATTCGCACTTGCTGAATTTAGCAAAAAGCTTGTTTTCTTGCAAAGTCTGTAGCACAATCTTCAAATGTTGTTCATGTTCAGCCTCGTTCTTAGAGTACATTAAAATGTCGTCAATAAAGATTACGACAAATTGATCAAGATAAGGTCGAAAAACCCTCTGCATTAAGTCCATGAATGCGGCTGGTGCATTCGTCAATCCAAACGGTAACACAACAAATTCATAGTGGCCATATCTAGTCCTGAATGCCGTCTTAGGTATATCGTCACTCCGAATTATGAGTTGATAGTAACCCTGCCTCAAGTCAAATTTAGAGTAAATACTCGCACCCTGCAACTGGTCAAACAATTCTTCAATCAACGGCAAGGGGTATTTGTTCTTAATCGTGACTTGATTAAGTTCCCTGTAATCAATACATAACCGTAGCGTGCTGTCCTTCTTTCTCACAAACAACACAGGCGCACCCCACGGCGAAGAACTAGGTTGTATAAACCCTTTCTCAAGCAAGTTCTGAAGCTGAATTTTCAATTCCTGAAGTTTAGCCGATGCCATTCTATAAGGACCTCTAGAAATTGGTGCAGTGCCTAGCATAAGATCAATCACAAATTCAATCTCCCTATCCGGTGGTAAACCTGGTAATTCCTCGGGAAATACACCAGGGAAGTCTTTAACAATCGGAACCTCATTCAAATTCAACTTATCAGTAGGTTGATTGATTAGATAAGCTAGGTAAGCTTCACAACCTTTATTCAACAACTTAGAAGCCTTGATTGATGATAAAAGAGGTATTCGGGCCTCCCTGCAGTTCCCAACAATCTCCAGTACCGGTAGGTCAGGAATCTAAAGATAAACAATTTTCGTTCTACAATCCAACTGAGCATAGTATTTCCCCAACCAGTCCATTCCCAAAATGATTTCAAAGTCACGGAAGGGCAGTATAATTAAATCAGCAGGAAAATTATGGTTCTCAATGCATATATCACAAGATTTGCAAATAGACTCAGTAACCAATTTCGCACCCAAAGGCGTACTAACTTCAACTTTACGTGGCAGTTTATCAATGCAAACATTCACAGATCATGCACATGTAGGAGTTATAAACGAATGCGTAGCTCTGGGATCAATCAAAACTTTAACTGGCTGAGTATTGAGAAGAAATGTACCTTCCACTATTGCTGTAGTATCGGGTAGCTCATCCGCATCCAGTGCAAAGACCCTAGCCTGTACCCTCTGTGCTGGACCTGCATCTGCAGCCCTATTATGCACACCCTGGCCTCCAGTACGACCCTGAACATTCTTATACTTAGGGCAATCTTTCATCCTATGCTCATCACTCTCACAACCAGTGCATTTACCACTCTTCCTCCAGCAATTAGTCTCAACGTGCCCCGATCAATTACAAAAGTTATACTACTAATTTTGTCTTATAACAGTGTTTCCCGTATGTGTGGGGGCTTTGGCAGTGGTAGGAACTGTACCTCCCTGCTGGGGTCTAGTCGTAGCTGGCCTCCCCTGAATCTGATACTGAGGCTGATACGAACGCTGCTGAGGAACCTGAACAAAAGTCTGATACTGCCTCGGCTGACTCTGGCTGCTCTCGCCCAAATACTGTTTCTTACCCGACTGGCTACTCTCAGCTATCATCTCTGCCTTCCGTTTCTCAAACTTCGAGGCTGCTTGGAATGCCTCGGGAAAAGTAGTATAAGTCTGCCCAGTCAAATGCAGCTATATATCCATTCTCAGCCCACGAACAAACCTATGAATCATCCTCCTAGCTGGCCGCACCAGCTCAGGCATATACCTCGACAGGCTGACAAACCTAGCCTCATACTGTGCGACAGTCATGTTTCCCTGCTTCAGGGCCACAAATTCATCTTCCTGCCTTTCCCTAGCCATCTTGGGAATATACTTGTCCCGAAACTCACTCACAAAATCATCCCATAAATGCGGAACATCCTCACAGTCCCACCTTAACCTGACAGTGTTCCACCACTGTTCTGCGTCGCCCTCAAACAGAAATGCCGCATAATCTATCTTTGCCTCATCAGTGTACCTCAAAGCAGCGTAAATTTTCTCAACACGGTTAATCCATCTCTCGGCTGCCTCGTCATCCGGCTCTCCAAAGAACTTACCCGGCTCGTGCCTCAGGAATTTCCCTAACTGATTATTCTCAGCCCTGTGCCCCTGTCCACCAGGATTAGCTTGATTTCCCTGGGAATTATTATTCCTGTCCTGCCTCTGCTCATGCAGTACCTGAGTAATCCGGTCAACTGCAGTGGTCATAGTAGCCATAAACTGTTCTTGTATCGGTTGCTGACCCTGTTATGCTGCCTCTTCATCTGCCCCTTGACCTTGAGTACTACGACGTGGCGGCATAGTAACAACTCACAATAGCTGGCAGCATATAAAAGCAGTTAATAGACAGAAATAAAACACATAAGATTAGATAACACTTAAGTCAATAACAATCACATATGCTAGCACGCAATTCTCATAAGACAAGATTGACATGTCAAACTAGTTCACTTAAATACATAAACAGTCCAAGTTCATATAGTCATGCTATAACATTTCTACTTAACAATCATACATTAACACTTTAGCATTTTAGACCTTTACCCCACAGACCGAGAAACATATCCCGGCTCGTGCAAGACTATCATGCTCTAATACCACCTAAAGATATCACGCCCCGACCTGACCTCACAAAAGGCCAAGCCCGGACCCAACATACGGACGGAGTCTCCTCTGTACCGTGGACGATCCGAAAACCCTACATTCAATATAATACTCGCAAAACCATAATAAACATTTGAAACAAGCCAACTTTCTTTTAAAAACATACATCTTCTCATTAACCAACTTTGCAAACCAAAATGTCATGCATACTACACAAGTACTTATGCCACTAAACAGTTAAACCATTAGTATGCAATTCTTTACTAGTCATAAGAGTATATCTTTACAGCTTCACATTCTTTCAACTTTTACAACATAAGACCATAGAGGCCTCAAAATAGAAATTACATACAAGGCTACAAGCCTCAAAATGAAGCGTCAACCAAGCATTATACACATCAAGCATGGCCCGCACAAAAGTCTGGCAACCAACCACCAGCTAAGCAAAGAAAGTGCTATCAAGGAAACACCTCCACTTGCTCCTCCTCCTCAATTACCTCAATAGGATCCGGTTACTCCTGTAAAATATAGTATAGAAAGGAATGAGCAAAAACTATTGCTCAGCGAGGGTTATTGGTCTCAAGGACGGAGGTGAGAGGAGAATGCAATACAAATAATCAAGCAATACATTCAATTATCATATAGAGATACATGCAAAGCCAACAATAAGTCAAGACAAGCATTAAAGCTATAAACATTCAATCAAAGGATACAATTCACTTTCCACGAGCAACTTTCAATCACGAATTCGATGACGACGCGCCGGCCCAAACCACCTTATAACTTCAGTTTGGAATACCCCAGAAGTATCCATCAATTCTACGACCCAAATCTCCCTATGAGGCAACCCAAGCGAGAAAGGGAATAGGACACGGAGCTAGGGCAACCAACACTGGCAACCCGAGGCTACCCAGAGAGGCCCATCACACCGCCCCTAACTCTATGAATGCAACACAATATACAATGCAACAATCGAGCAATAAAGCCACACGTGGGAGAATAACAAAGTAGGTTACTCTCGTACGCAATAGCAACAGTTGATAAACATTTCAATCAGAATCAACTCTAACAAGCATAACAAGCAATATTAAGCATTCTATAGGCAAAACATTAAGAAAACAAACAAAATCACAAAACGACCCCAACTTTCAAAACGCTACTACTTTCAAACGAGCCACGAGTTTCGGAAACCGACTTCACCAATCCTCCTAGGTCACCATAAGGCACGTCTAAAGACCCCAAAATCCTACTTTACCCTAGAATTAACGCAAAGCCCCGATTTCTCCCTTTGCTCATTTGAACTACAACTACCCTAACCAAACACCCAACCAATGCCATAACCACACCAAAAGTGCTTCCATGGCCTCCCGAGACAATGCCATCACGCAAAACGAGAAAACGCTAAACTCGACCTAAACGTCCCTAACTTTCACCAAGGCATTTTTCCTCGTTTTTCCATTACACAATCCAAACAAATCATGCATTTAGGTGTTCTAGCATATCTAGCATCTTTTCACATCAACAGACCGCATAACGGAGCAACTTCATCAAAACGAGGATTTACTATTCATAATTTACTATTCAATTATCAATTTAAATTGCAATTTTGATATTCAACTGCAGAAAATGCTAAAAAGCTACAAATACATGTTCTACAATTGTCAAGGAACAATCTTTAATCATCAAAATGATTAAAATAACAAGCTACAGATAAAACCCAAAAACTTAAAGTTGATACATATAACATTCAAATGCGCAAATAAATGTGCTTCCCTCACCTTAGACACTCCTAGCCGCTAGGAAAATCACGCTGGATGCCTCGGAAACAACCCCGTGCAAGCTCACGTGAATAATTGAAGTTTGGAAAGTTGAAATGTTTTTTTTTTCTTCTCTTGAAGTTTCAGCCAGCTCCTATTCTGTTTTCAGCTTTGTTTTTTTTTATTTTGCAATGTTATATGCTTAATAAAAGATGACAAGCCTTGGTCAATTGGTCAAGCCTTTGGTCAACTAACTTAAGTTGGTCAATTTAGCTTATTTTATGCATTTTAAAGCTATAACAACCAACACAAAATTAACTCTAGTTAACAACAACTAAAATATTAAAATTACTACACTAAATACTAGTTTTCACTATTTGCTGAGGACTAGAAAATACTCTCTAGCTATCGCTCTCGAAATGCAATGCACTTTGTGACAAATAAAAAGTAACAATTAGATTTCAAGGAATTTAAGAAAATATAATTTTCAGAATAATAAACAAGAAAATTCCACATTCCGGGCTCGGGTATTACAGTCATTCGTAGCGGTGCCACACTATTTCAATCAAATACCGCTGGGAAACCTTGGTAATTTATATCATCTAACTGACACATCTTTCCTTTGCACCTATCAATATGTATGTGCTTTAGCCCTGAAACCATTACATAATTTCTTATAGAAAGAGAAAGAAAAAAAGATTCGTCTTGTTTATGTCCTTCTTTGGATTGAAGTGTGTGCGTCATGCTTCTGACCTAACCATTCTTTCTTTCACCAAAGATGCTATTCCCCAAGTTCACCTTTTTAAGGAAAGTTGTTTGAGTGTTATGGGAATAAAGGAGAATAAGGCGCTAAGATAAGATAAGAAAATAAAGTGCCCCTATCTACCAAGATAAAGCTCGTTGCTAGGGTAGATCAAATGTTAACTAAGTAGAAGCGATTATTAAACAAAAATGAAAGTGCGAGATTTCAAATACGAATGCATCAAAGTCAAAGAAGTGAATAAAAAATCTCTTTCATTCATTCTAGAAAATTAGAATGATGAAAGAAAGACTCTAAAAAAAGGGGGGTTAAACCAAATATATCAAGCAAAGCCTGGTTATGCCCCTAATGAATAGAAAATCAAAAAATATATTTGATTTGATTTGAAAGTGGCATTCTCCCTTAACTCGATCTGGAATTGAATTATGGAACTCTCTCCCAGAGCTGTGGAACTAACGACTCTATTAAAAAGTCGAATTAGCAACTTTTATACTAATTTTCAAGTGGATGAGATCGGTCGAGTGGTCTTAGTTTGAGATGGGATTGCACATGTTTATGGATTGAACGAGATTCAAGCTAGGGAAATAGTTGAATTTGCCAACGGTGTGAAAGGAATAGCCTTGAATATTGAGAATGAGAATGTAAAAATTATTGTCTTTGGTAGTGATACTGCTATTAAAGAAGGAGATCTTGTCAAGCGCACTGGATCCATTGTGGATGTTCCTACAGAAAAGGCTATGCTAGGGCGTGTGGTCAACGCCTTAGGAGTACCTATTGATGGAAGCGGTGTTGGGGTTATGCCCTAATGCTAAAGTTTGAGATGACCTTATTAGGGTTTAATGAGAACATATTTATGTGTTTTATACACTATATGATTTGTAGGATATTCATATTCTCCGCTTCGATATGAATATACCTCTAATTTTTATCCGAGAAGAGAAATGTTCTAAAAGGGTTTAGGATATTTCACACTTTCTCTTCGATATGATAAGCATTGAGAATCGATTCATAGCCCTTTAGATTGTTCAACCGGGACTAGAATAATCGAGTACGGGTTATCATATGTTATTACTGTTACAGATATGCCTTAATGCTACATATTTGGATGACATATATTGGGGTATTTTGACATTTACTTATGGCATTAGTGTTTATATGTTCGTTTACATATTGACATAATTAGAACATTCATATTCTCCTTCTTTACGAGTATGAATGAGTCCCTAGTATTTTCATTAGAGGAGTGTATTCTAAAAGCATTTAGAATATGTTGGCGTATTTCTTTAATATGATAAATACTTAAAGCGTTCATAGTCCTTAGATTATTTGATCAGGACTTCAATAATCTATTACGAACTATCACATGTATTGTTAACTTTGATCAACATAAGGATGTTGATGATAAACGATGGTGAGCCACATGCCATAATAGCATAGGGATGCGACTAACAAACATGTGGGTGACTATTAGTTGAATAGTTCTCTAAATGTAATGTGAATAACAAATTACATGACTTTGGATTAATAATTTGTTATCCGTTGCGATTGTGCATGTAATCCTTAGACTTGAGGCATTACTGCTGTCGTATGTATTGGGGTTTGATTCAAGTGTTTGGATAATGCCTGTCTCAACAAACGAGATGAGATACGTCATCTCGCAGTTTCATTCGTCTAGTATAGTGATTGACAAGTAGTGGTCAAGATAGGATCCATTAACCTCCGTCGTGAGGCGATGTCCTATGTGATCTAAGCTTGGTTGTTTAATGAGGAAATCCTTGGCCAAGGCATGAATGATGGAGAAAGGGTTTTCCATGTGCCATCTCACATTACACCAATTAGATCTATGCATAGTATCGAGTTTATGAACTTAATCGAATCATGGTTCTTGCTCGATGGGACAATTAATGGAAGGATTGGATTGTACGGTAATCGGCGACTATAAATAGGTTCATTACGTGATTACTTCATTGCCTTATAAATTGTCTTGATATGTTGCTAGACATCACTCAAGACATTAAGGGTGTTTCAAGAATTAAAGGAGAAATTCTTGAAACAAATGAAGAACCTGATTGACATTAAAGGTGTTTAATGTTTTCTTAGTGCTATTTGGCTATGAAGCTAGAAACTCACACCATATTAGCAAGGAGATTAAGTCTTGCTTGGACTTGAATTATCTTCTCTAATAAGTTATTAAGAGTTAATAATTGTAGTCTCAACCATTAAAAGTTAATGGGGCAAATTTGTAAGATTGGCAAAGTTGTGGATGCTTAGTGTAAATAGGAAAAATATAATTTCTTCCTATTGGTTGCCAACATGTTGATGTGGCAAAGTATTAGCTAATAAACACAAAGCACCAAGATCAAAATCCTAGCCATCCATCTATTAATCCAATGGTTGAAATTTGGTCAACAATTGTAGGCTTTATTTAAGAGTTAAATAATAGCAACTTGTCTTGTGAAGACAACTTGCAAGACAAATGTATTTGTGTGTGTTGTGTTTCACGGAAAAACTAAGCAAAAGAAGACAAAGTTATATCTTCAAAGTCTTGTGTTTTGCATGAATCAAGGAAAAGAGAAAGACAAGAAAAAGCCTTGTCTCTTGGTCTTGTGTCTTCTCGGTCAAAGCAAGAGAAAGAAGACAAAGACTTCTTCAATCCTTATGCATATACACGGCCAATTGAAGCAAAAAAGGAGAGAGAAAATTATGCTAATTTTCTCATGCTTATACATGGCTAAGTGAGTGAAGTAAAAAAATGCTTTTGGTCTTCTTCTTGATTCTGAAAATTCAGCAACACATACATACACCATAGATGGTTATAAGAACACAAGTGTTTGTTCTTCATTTTGCTTTGTCATGTTGGATTAAATTGAGACTAAGAAAGATATCTAAACTAAGTGTAGTTTTAAGTAATCTTTCAAGATAAGAGAAGTATTCTTGTTCATGAATCTTCCAAGGAGTTTGTTAGCACCACAACTCAAGGAGGAGGAAAGGCTTCTTCAAATTGCTAGGTGGACAATCTAGGACTTTTACGCTTGCGGAAGGTTCAAAGAGTTCTCAAAACTTCACCAAATGATTCTAACCTTTGGTCTTCAAGAGGTATTGTTCTCTTCTTGTATTACATTTGGTTTGAAATGTATATGGCATAAATATCAAGTATTGTGCAATCCCGGATATCGTTCCTTCAATTAGTATCAGAGCCATGACTTGATATTTATGCAATTACATTTTGTTTGCATTTAGTTTCGTGAGTCTTGAGCACTAAAAAGAACTTGGAAAGAGTTTCATAGTCTATGCATGTTTGATGTTTAGATTTGGTAAGCAAATATTATGCGCACTGAAATTGCAACACTGATTTGACATAGTAAATCTTGTTGTTTGGGGCTGATTTTTGGATATGTTATGCTATAGAGATAGTAGAACATTTCATCTTCTAATAGGTATCTCCAAATTTCGTGGTTAAGGGTCACATTTAGACCCATTATAGTAGCATTGCTGATTCTCATGCTCACTGGACAGACTGGGCAATGTCTACTCCGAGGGGCATAACTCAGTCAATTTAAATCCAAATTGAGTTTTGTTTGATTCTAAAACTATCTACACTTGAAGAGCTACATGTCTGTAAAATTTTGGAATTTTTGAAGAATTTTGGATAGGTGAAACGAATCAAAATAGTTGGTGCATGTGCAGCAGGTTTGCAATAGTAAGATTACAAGTTGAAAGTCATGACTAATTAATTGGATTTTGGTAAAGCCCAAAGGGCCCAAATATTCATGGGCTTAAATCTGATAGGATTAGATGGATTTTTCGTGGAGAAGATTAATTCAAGCCTAGGAACTCAAATTGGACCACGAAATGGACTAAGAATTTGCATTGGGCCTTATTCAACAAGTAGAGTTCTTTTATTTAAACATTAGATGTTAAAAGCTCAAGATATGAACTTATTGCAACCATGTCTTTAATTTCTTTTATGGGTATGATTCATAATTATATTATTCATATCTTGGCATGATGGATGGATCATAGACTTATAGATGAATGGTGAATGGTTGTAAATTCATTTGATGGCTTTGTAATTATATTCTTTGATTCATTTGATTTGTAATTGAGACATAAGTCTCATTTTTACATATATTAGAAGAGAGCAAATTGTAGTGAGACATATGATGTAATTATTCTACAAATCAAGCTTGCCAAGGAGTTCAAGATCAATCAAGAAGTTGATAGACATGGAGGTGTTGAAGAGTTTAAGGTGCCAAGACCCTTTGAAGACATGAGATGTGCTTGCTTAGGTTTTGTGATTGATCAAATTTATATGGCTCAAATTTGATCAACCACTAAGTCCATGATCCACCATATTTATATTATTGCATATATGTTTATTTAGTTATTTTGTATGAGATGCATGCTAAATGGACTAATGTGCAAAGTGAGACCTAAATAAATTCAAAATCTTCCTACGTGCAAACATATTAGATTGTAAAGCGGTAAAAGTGTTTATCGTTGCCCTCCACTATCCTAGGTTATATTTGCTCGATTGGGTATATCTTGGCTAACCCAAAGGTAGGAAGACATATTCTATGAAAGTATTATATTTACCTAGCAAGCATAGTGATGTTGTGTTGTTCCAATATCACAAGGCCAATAACACACTAAAGCTGAGGTTCGAGATTCAAATTGTAGCAAAACTGTGATGGTGGGTGTCATCTAACTACATCACGTTTTCAATAATGCACCAAAGCTGAGGTTATGGTGATTTAGGGGCAAAATGGCCATATCCTATATAGTGATATAGATAGTAATCGTTGCTAACTCTTTGTATGTACATTCCAATAATACACCAAAGCTGAGGGGTATTCATATTAAAGAGAACCATGGTCACCTACTAATGAGTCTTTAATTAGATTCACGATCTTATTTAAGAAGTGTGGGACTCGATAAAATTAGTGGGAGGTATCATTTAATTAAAGGCCAAATTAAATGTTTTAACAAGTTTTATGTCAACTTGTGATCTTATTTTCTGCATACGTTTATGGCTACAATAGTAAACCCGTTTTTAATTAAATAGACTATATATCGCATAACTGGACCAAACTTTTTGAAATAACGATTTTGTCTAAGAATGGTTCTTAGAAACTTAATCAAGTCTTAGAAATAAATGCTCTGTTATTTTTCATCTTGATAATGTATCAAAACAGAAAATTGTAGTACTTATGGTTGACAAGTAAAACAAGTTAAATATGCGAAGGAGTTGTATTCGTTCATAGTTTGCATATGGGAACGCAAGATGTAAAGAATATGATTCTAAACTAGCAAATGGATGTGTTGTAAGCATATTTAATAGCATGATATTAGATATAAATGAAATTCATTTTCATAATTGTATTTCCTCTTTGGTTAGTGGAAATGCAAAGAAGAAAGACAAAGAGAAATGATTTCTATTAGCCAATGGGAGCATATCTAAGAAAAAAATTAAGGATTGTATAGGCATGTATAAATGATGTTTTCATAGCCTTAAAATCGGACATTAAAAGAGGTTTATAGCTTGAATGTCAAGGTTGTAAAGCTACTATGAATTATAAATCTTCTTTGATTGTGATTGGTACTACTTTATGGATTCTAGTAAAATATTAGTGAATGTGTTGGAGGATAGAATCTTAATCTTAGTAGTGCGCTTTCGGAAGCGTGGAATGTTTTCAGTGTTAGCAAATAAAACAAAGGTTGTTGCGTTAGCTAAAAACAATTTGTTTGGATGTCTTCTGGACATATTTTGTATTTTAAGGATTATACCTAAATGATATTAGGAATAAAATGTATATTCTTAAAGCTTGTAAAAGCGCATTATAGTGTAGTCTTTATTATCTCGATATAGACGAAAGAAGGTATAGCAAACATATTGTCAACTGTTATAACCATCCACCAAATTTTAAGATTACTCAAATAATCCAAATTAATTGTAGTTTCTACATGATTAGGTTTTTCTAATTATAAGATGATGATTACGTTGGTTTGATCAACTTATACATCTTATTTATTGGAATGGTAACCAAGTCATCCTTTGTTTGATAAAGGATTAAAACTAGTAGGCTATTTGGATTAGTACATGTTGATGTATTTTAGAGCTATTTGTGAATAAGCTCGTATAGGAAAATGTATTAGTGCCTTATGATTAGATCATGAAGGTAAAATACTTAAGTACTATTTTATTTGAGTATCCCAAATTTTGATATAGTATCAAAATTAACAATGCTCGGGGTACCACAATTAAATGGGGTTTTCTTAGTTAAGAAAACGTGCTTTGTTGAACATAGTACAATTGTTGATTAGTTTGACCAATTATTATATTTATTTGTGGGTCATGCTTTCCTCAAATTTAATTTTATGTTGAATAGTAAATTCCTACTATTGCTAGAACTTTATATTTGATATAAGGTGGACAACAACCAAGGATTAAATGTGTTAATTTTGGTTTCTCCTACTTCTATTGAAAAGTTTTTAAAGGACTAGTGGGAGTTTTGGTTAAAAGTAATTTTATAGTATATCCTAGTTTTGTGGGATATAATTTTTATTAGTGATTAATGTCTATTGATCTATTATATTGTAATCTTTCTTGAAGAAATGTTTTTGTTCAAGAAAATGTTACTTTCTAATAAAATAGAAATTGAGGAAGTATCCTCTAAAACTATAAAATCACCTAGACCAAAGTAATAAATCTATTCAATAAGGTCCGAAATTTGTCATCACATAAGATCTTTTTAAATTTAGTAATGTATCTCGTCCATAAAAGGAATATATATGGATATCTTTTTGGGATACACGAAAGTTGTTTGTGTATTTGAGATAATGATCAATTAGTTGATCCTATGATTTACAAAGAAACGATATATGTGATATCGACTCCAAGAAACTATATAATGTAAAGCATATTAATTAGACTCCATATACTTTAACTTAATCTGGATATTGATTTCCGAGATAAAGGTTGAAGTTAATGAAAAAGGATGGTGACCTTTTATAGCTAGATTGGCTTTTTAAAAGATATCATCAAATGCAAAAGTGTTGGCTATGATAAAGTCTTTTTACCAATTATTGTGCTTTAGTCTCGTTGTATTATGCTAGTCATTATAGCACATTGTATTACTTTATTGATGATTTTGATCTATTGATATGAGTAATATGTGGGTACTTGATAAATCCACTTGGGGATTTTTAAGTAAATTTCTTGGAATTGTTTCGTTTAATTCAAATGAGATTAAAGAGTTATATTTCATTTAAAATATGGATGAACCTTGTGATTGCAAAAGAATAGTGGGAATGCATCCACTTTTCTATGACTGCAATAATGATGACTTGGATATCATGGATGATGATATGTGCGTTATGATATTAATTATAGTCTAGTCATATTAAATGTTTTCCATATGGAACATGTTGTTCGTATCTTATGAATTCGTTGCTATGGTGATAATACGAATAGATTACTCGACATATTCATTAGATTGTACATAGAGTGTTTTTGAAGGTGTTCAAGAAACTCTAGATGCATAGCAAATTTGTGTTCAAGTTATAGTAACTTCATATTTGTTATACTATGTACAAAGCCTGATATTGAGCAAATTGTAAAGTGTTACGAGTAGATATCAATCCAATCCAGGTTTGAGAACGGTGGATAAAATTAAAATACATTCTTAAGTACTTGAGAAGCACCAAAGATATATTTTGGTTTATGGAGAAGGCAAATTCCGTAGTGACGGATTTATAAGTTCAGATTCTTAATCTGAATCTTATAATAGAAAGTCTATGTTAGGGTTCATATTTATTTGTAGTGGGAGCTCAGTAAGTTAGAAAGGTTCTAACTAAATTGTAGATTTCATTACATAACTCATGTCTTTTGTGATATGTAATATTACAAAATAAATTGTTTGGATCGAGCAAATCATACGAGTTGGTTGTGGTTCCTACCGTTAAGTTGTGATGCTTTTATGTTACAACTATACTGAGCTACTACACAAGCTTGTGGAACCCAGGTCTCACAGTATGTCCAAACATTTGGAAAAGTGTTCCCATCTTCATGCGTTGCACCTGTATCCAATAATCATATTGAGATATGTCTTTCCAGAAAGCGACCACATTTCTTGATGTAGTTGACCCACTAACCGTAGCTATGAACCTATCACAACTAGGTCCTCGTTTTGAGAAGATGGATATTCGATACCATTGTATGTTGTGCTAGTACTATGTGACATAGCATTAGTACAAGTGGGAGATTGTTAGAGATATGCCTTAATGCTACATATTTGGATGACTCGTTTACATATTGACATAATTAGGACATTCATATTCTCCTTCTTTACATGTATGAATGAGTCCCTAGTATTTTCATTAGAGGACTGTATTCTAAAAGCGTTTAGAATATGTTGGCGTATTTCCTTAATATGATAAATACTTAAAGCGTTCATAGTCCTTAGATTATTTGATCAGGACTTCAATAATCTATTACGGACTATCACATGTATTGTTACCTTTGATCAACATAAGGATGTTGATGATAAACGATGGTGAGCCACATGCCATAATAGCATAGTGATGCGACTAACAAATATGTGGGTGACTATTAGTTGAATAGTTCTCTGAATGTGACGTGAATAACAAATTACATGACTTTGGATTAATAATTTATTATCCGTTGCGATTGTGCATGTAATCCTTAAACTTAAGGCACTATGGCTATCATATGTATTGGGGTTTGATTCAAGCATTTGAATAATGCATGTCTCGACAAACAAGATAAGATACGTCCTCTCGCAGTTTCATTCGTCTAGTATAGTGATTGACAGGTAGTGGTCAAGATAGGATCCATTAACCTCTGTCGTGAGGCGATGTCCTATGTGATCTAAGCTTGGTTGTTTAATGAGGAAATCCTTGGCCACGGTATGAATGATGGAGAAAGGGTTTTCCTTGTGTTATCTGTCATTACACTAATTAGATCTATGCATAGTATCGAGTTTATGAACTTAATCGAATCATGGTTCTTGCTCGATGGGACAATTAATGGAAGGATTGGATTGCACGGTGATCGACGACTATAAATAGGTTCATTATGTGATTACTTCATTGCCTTATAAATTGTCTTGATATGTTGCTAGACATCACTCAAGACCTTAAGGGTGTTTCAAGAATTAAAGGAGAAATTCTTGAAACAAATCAAGAACCTGATTGACATTAAAGGTATTTAATGTTTTCTTAGTACTATTTGGCTATGAACCTAGAAAGTCACACCATATTAGCAAGAAGATTAAGTCTTGCTTGGACTTAAATTATCTTCTCTAATAAGTTATTAAGAGTTAATAATTGTAGTCTCAACCATTAAAAGTTAATGGGGCAAATTTGTAAGATTGGCAAAGTTTTGGGTGCTTAGTGCAAATAAGAAAAATATGATTTCTTCCTATTGGTTGCCAACATGTTGATGTGGCAAAGTATTAGCTAATAAACACAAAGCACCAAGATTAAAATCCTAGCCATCCATCTATTAATCCAATGGTTGAAATTTGGTCAACAATTGTAGGCTTTATTTAAGAGTTAAATAATAGCAACTTGTCTTGTGAAGACAACTTGCAAGACAAATGTATTTGTGTGTGTTGTGTTTCATGGAAAAACCAAAGCAAAAGAAGACAAAGTTATATCTTCAAAGTCTTGTGTTTTGCATGAATCAAGGAAAAGAGAAAGACAAGAGAAAGACAAGAAAAAGCCTTGTCTCTTGGTCTTGTGTCTTCTCGGTCAAAGCAAGAGAAAGAAGACAAAAACTTCTTCAATCCTTATGCATATACACGGGCAATTGAAGCAAAAAGGAGACAGAAAATTCTGCTCATTTTCTCATGCTTATACATGGCTAAGTGAGTGAAGTAAAAAAATGCTTTTGGTCTTCTTCTTGATTCTGAAAATTTAGCAACACATACATACACCATAGATGGTTATAAGAACACAAGTGTTTGTTCTTCATTTTGCTTTGTCATGTTGGATTAAATTGAGACTAAGAAAGATATCTAAACTAAGTGTGGTTTTAAGTAATGTTTCAAGATAAGAGAAGTATTCTTGTTCATGAATCTTCCAAGGAGTTTGCTAGCACTACAACTCAAGGAGGAGGAAAGGCTTCTTCAAATTGCTAGGTGGACAATCTAGGACTTCTACACTTGTGGAAGGTTCAAGGAGTTCTCAAAACTTCACCAAACGATTCTAACCTTTGGTCTTCTAGTGGTACTATTCTCTTCTTGTATTACCTTTGGTTTGAGATATATATTGCATAAATATCAAGTATTGGGATTGACTACACATATGAATGTCATTTATGCTATGAAAAATTGTATTTCATGCTATCTTCCGCAGCAAAATTTTTATTCTATATGTGCAATCCCGGATATCGTTCCTTCAATTACCTTTGATTAACATAGTGATGTTAATAATAAAGGATAGTGTGCGAAATGCCAGAACAGCATGATGATGTGGAATAATAAACATATGAGTGATCGTCTGTGTACGGATCATTCAATGTGACAATAAATAGTGAACTACATGATTTCAGGTTAATAGTTTACTATTTGGTTGAGAATTGTGCAAATTAATCCTCAGACTTGAGAGATTACGATTGCCGGTTATGTCAGGGGCTAAATACTGCGCCTGGACAATACCCGTCTCCATAAGGTGGGTTATGGCCTTACGTGTTTTAGTCTTGTGGTATGAACCGACAGGTAATTGTCAAGATAAGATCTATTAACCTTCGGCATGGGGCGATGTCCTATGATAATCGGTTGGTAAACGAGCAAATCCTTGGCCAAGGTGAGTATGAAGTGATAGAAATGAGTTTTTACATGGTAGTCATCTCTCGTTTCACCGATTCAGATTTATACATAGTATCAGATGTGGGCTTAACCATTTCATGGTCCTTTCCCGATCGGGGCACTTGTAACAGAAGGATCGGACTGCACGCTAATTCTGGACGGTTTAATAGACTCAATACGTTCGTTGCTAGTGCGTCACTCATGAGTATGAGGGCATTTCGGTGAATGACGGAGACATTTCCGAAATAGATAAAGAGGTTTATCAAGTCCCTCATCGGTACGCGATTATGAATCTAGAAGGTCACACAGTAATAAGTATCATGAATAAGTTCACCGGTAGCTTGTATTATGTGGTTGATGGCTTTAAAGTTTTAAGAGTCATCTATGTTGGTATTTGCGCCAAAAGTATAATTTTGGAAAGTTTGCATGCCTTTAAATGTCTATCTTTACTTATGTACTTGTGATATATGTGTGTTCATGAGCTTTTGTAAACATGCATGGCAAGATATTTGGCTAGAATGTGATGTTAGATGAAATCGTGTATGGGACAGGCTTCTGTCTTGTTGTTGCGAGGTGATTTTGACCAGGTAAATGATGTTGAAAATGCAGGAAAATTGGTAGGTAACTAGTTTTGCCAGTTATGAACACTTTTTGCAGAAATAGGCCAAAGCTAATTTTGACGCTAAAGTCCTCAAAATGGCAAAATATTAAAATGTGTCCAAATCTAGAAAATCTGGGAAAATGAAGCAGGTTTTGGCAGATTCACTATCCTTGTAGAATGAACCAGTTTTGACTTAGTAAATGATATTCAAAATGCATGAAATTTGGTATGCTGCTCTAATTTTCAGTTCTGGATATTTTTGTCAGAAATGGACTAAGGCTAAATCTGACCCTAAGGCCCTCAAAAATGACAAGTATTGAAATGTGTGCAAATCTGGATAGTTTTGTGTAGTCTCACGGTTTTGGCTATAACTCTTGAACCCGAACTCCAAATGATGCGAGGTTTATTTCTGAATTTAGTTCACTCCTTAAGATTTAATTTGAAATCTTGTTCACTAGAATTGGAGATTGTTGGCTTGTCTCAATGATTGTGAGAAAACAGTCCATTGCAGTGAGGATTTCACCTAGTGATATGCTTAGAAAAATTATTGTAGCTTCTCTTGTTGTATTAAATGCTTGGGATTGTGGCATTTGGATGTTGTGTGGACTATTTTGAATATTTGAGGGTGTTTGAATTAATCAATGCATGACTTGAGTTTAATTACAAGATAACTTGGGGCTTAATCGTACGGGTAAGCACGAATTGAAACCCTAGTGATTAGGTAAATTCGCTAAGTGTTGATCCTATGAATATCGTGTTTAATTATGTGATTAGTAGGCTGCCCGTAGTTTCCCTTGTAGCCCTAAATGTGATTTCGATGATTACATGTTGACAAGTAGGCCTTTCTTGCACCCGGTCCCACGTAGATGTCGTTGCATGTTGAATAATCTTGTTATTTGATTACGTGAACTTCGAAATGAGTTATATGACTTGATTTACATGCATTACATGGATGCCCGTTTAATATTCATATAACTCCATGTGCTTTTCAAGTGAAATTACTTGTCATATCGTGCCTCGCGTGTTTACTTGTTAATGTGCAATCTTATAACTGCTCGGAGGCAACCTACTTTGTTGTCCTCCTAATGTGATATATTAAATGTCATAAATGTGCATTGCATACAAGGTTGCAACCTTTCATTCTGGCGTGGTAGCATTCATGCACACCGGGCGGCATCGGGCTTGCCGGTGCAACCGTGACTACCATTGTCCAATTCCCTCTCTCGCTTTGGGGCTAAACTTCCTCGGAGAGTTAGGTCGTAGGATTTTGGGGTACATCCGGAGTATACCCATTTGGCATGATAAGGGGATGATTTGAAGTCGGCCGCAACAACTGATACTGGAAATGAACTGAAAGCAAAAGCTCGCCGTATCCTTTTTACTATGTGTATAAGTACTCTCGCTTGGTTCCTGGAGGACCTCGGGGAGGAAAGACGGGTAATTGTATTCTTTTACTTTTATATTACATTATGTACTTACTTGTGATATATGTCATGCTTGGAAAAAGGGTTTTTATAAGTTGAACCAGAAAAAGAGCTTTAAAACTTATTTCTCGTTCCTCCTCGCTGAGTTCATAAGGACTCACCCTCTTTTATCATCTCAGGTGAAGAAGACGAGGAACAGGTACCCGAGGACAATGTGCCTTTTGATGATTCCTTGGAATGATTGCTTGCCCTATGTGCCTTTCTTGACAATGGTTGTTTTGTGAACGTTGTATTTGCTTTGAAGAATATTTATTTTGTTGATGTAAATGACCCCGTTGTAATTTGGGTCTAATTTTGGATTGTATTATCTATAACCGGACGAACTCCTTATTTGGTTATTGTTTTATTGTCTTGATTAGTAGTTATCATAGGGGTTTAAACCACTAGGTGAATAATCAACAAAGTTAACTCCATCCAACTCCACTTAGGTACTAATTCGTAAGCTAAAGGATAATAGTTATGTGCATGATAGGGGTAAATTGAAAAATAAACGGGACATAGTTATCATGCTAGGTTATTAGTCAAACGAGGCTTCGAGATAATTAGTAGGCATATCTATTGATAACAAAATAGGAAATTTTAGTTGGAATTGAATCTATGATTAAAGGTTTTGAAGCGTTTTAGAAAATAGGTCAAACCAAATGTCTTAAATATAGTCGTCATACTTCCGGATTTTCGGAAAATCTTTTGGAATTCTAAATCAACGTTAAGTATTAATCGTAAGAATTGACCAAGTCGTACAAATAGCATAGAAGAATTAGGTAATTCCCTAGTCTAGCCTCCATAGGTCGGGTTGGGGCGTAACAACAACTGTTGCTTCGAAGGCCCCCAATGAAATAGGTATTTTTGGCTAAGATTTCCTATAGTTTTAATAGGCCCTAATACCCTCCTACTTGAGGACATGAAACTCTCTTTTTTTGTTAAGCTAAGGCCTCTTTTAAAGCCTTTAGCTTCGGTAACTACAGCTCTCTTAGCAGCTAGGAACTCTGTAGCTCCTTAGCGAAAGGATACGAAGTAGCATTGAGCACTTAAGGAGTGTAATGACTAACGAGGGCTACCTCTCTGCTTCCTCTTACCTCCCCTTACCAGCATGGACTCCTTTTAACAACAAAAACAACTTCCAAGCCAGTGACTGCCTTTTGAGGGAAGGCTGGAACGGATCTAACTAGCCTCCCCGAGACCAGACCGCCCTAAGAAGTAAGAATTAAAATCCTTCCTTCCTATCCTAGCCTGTGACTACCTTTTAGGAGAAGGAATGCACGGATTCGCTCAAAAGTCTTTCCTCGCCTTCGGCTTTAGAAAAAGGAGACTGTTTCTATCCTTGGCAGTGACTGCCTTTTGGGGAAAGGCAGGAACAAATCCACTCTATGATAAAGCTGTTGCGCCTGAGGCTCCCCGTTGCCCAAAAACCGGAAGGGAGTTGTAATATGAGGACAGCTCATACACAAAGAGACCTGAGCTCACCTCCCCGAGGGAGGAGGAGCGTAGCGACAGAGGGAAAACGTTCTTTGTTAGGATAGGGGGTCACAAGGGGGAAAATATTTATCCTTCCAATCTGCCTCCCACAATTCCTGCTAGGGAATTGAGTAAGGGAGGTACCTTTCTGTAGCTAAGTAGCTCTGTAGCTTGTAGTTTGTAGCTCGTAGCTCATAGCTCGTAGCTTATGCTGTTTTTGTTGCAAAAAGTAGCCCATACCACTAGGTTTGGGGTATGGAGCCAAGTTGTTCAAGTATAGCGTGCCGCAACCCGATACATAGGACCATGCTTTAGGCATTCCTAGAGGCCCAGGCGCTTAACGATACAACCCAAAGGCACGAGTCACCCTAGGTTTTGAAGCTAGAATTTCAGCCTCAAGCATAGTGTATCCCTTGTACAACTCAAAATGCTCTCTTTATCAAGATGTACCAACCAGAGCCATCTTGTCACTACTACTTGGAATAACATCTCTACCACCTATAACGGCTGCAGTAGTGATACAACAAAAGAGGTAGTGGAATCATAGCTCTCTCCCCGGATGCCCTCAAAAGCGTAGGGGGGAGAGCATACATGGGAGTGACTAAATGACCCAATGTATGTTTCTGAATAAAAGAGATAGAACTAGATCTTAAGCAAGTGAAAGGAGTGAAGGGACCCTATATAGGGCTCCCGAACGGTACTAAGGAAACTTTAATCCTATTATTTCTAGACTTATATGGAAACTTGAGTGTACGATACTCTTCTATGTGAAGTCTTTTCATAAAAGATCAAGAATAAGGCCATTATTCTTGACCTTAGGAAGCAATACATTAAGGCCTTTAACATTTCTTGTTGCTTGTAGTTCTTGTAGCTTGTAGCTGATCCTCCCTGCCTTTTCCTCTTGGAAAGGGAGTAAGGGGTGTCCTCTGCCTCCGGAGGACAACTGCTGCTTGGAAGGCCTTCAATGAAATGGGTATTTTTGTCAAAGAAATCCTATAGTTTTTATAGGCCCTAATACCTCCTACTTGAGGACATGAAATTCTCTTTTTTGTTAAGCTAAAGCCTCTTTTAAAGCCTTTAGCTTCGGTAACTACAGCTCTCTTAACAGCTAGGAACTTTGTAGCTCCTAGTAGAAGGATACGAAGTAGCGTTGAGCACATGCGGAGTGTAACGACTAACGAGGGCTGCCTCTCTGCTTCCTCTCACCGCCCCCTACCAGCATGGACTCCTTTTAACAATAAAAACAACTTCCAAGCCAGTGATTGCCATTTGGGGGAAGGCAGGAACGGATATAACTAGCCTTCCCGAGGGGCTCCCATGGGGAGATTCTAGTACCAGACCGCCCTAGGAAGGAAGAATTAAAATCCTTCATTCCTTTCCTAGCCAGTGACTTCCTTCTGGGAAAAAGAAGGCACGGATTCGCTCATATGTCTTTTCTCGCCTTCGGCTTTAGAAAGAGGAGACTGTTTCTATCCTTGGCAGTGACTGCCTTCTAGGGGAAAGCAGGAACGGATTTCCTCTCTCATAGAGCTGCTGAGCATGAGGCTCCCCGTCGCCCAAAAAGCGCAAAGGAGCTATAATCCGAGGGCAGCTCATATAGAGAGTGACCTGAGCTCACCTCCTCGAGGGAAGAGGAGCATAATAACAGAGGGAAAACGGTACTAGTTAGGATAGGGGGGTCACAATGGGGAAAGGATTTATCCTTCCCTTCTGCCTCCCGTTATCCCTACTAGGGAATTAAGAAAGGGAGGTATCTTTCGGTAGCTAAGTAGCTCTGTAGCTTGTAGTTTGTAGCTCGTAGCTCGTTGCTTGTGTTGCTGTTGTTGTTAAAAGTAGCCCATACCACTAGGTTAGGGGTATGGATCCGATTTCTTCGAGTATAGCGTGCCACACCCCGATACATGGGACCATACTTTAGGCATTCCTAGAAGCCCGGGCGCTTAACCATACAACCCAAAGGCTCGAGTTACCCTAGGTTTTGAACCTAGAATGCCCTCCCCAAGTATAGTGTATCCCTTGTACAACTCAAAATGCTCTCTTTATCGGGATGTACCAACCAGAGCCGTCTTGTCACTACCACTCAGAATAACATCTCTACTGCCAATAATGGCTGCAGTGGTGATGCAGCAAAAGAGGTAGTAGTTCATTGGTCACCTATGTAATTACAAACTCGACTTCGTCTTTTGTTTTCACTCAGGAGTGGGACTATCTTCCTTGTAGAAAACCTTAGGACATAATGTGCATCAACTTTCAGCTAGTGACTACCTTCTTGGAGAAGGCAGGAACGCCCTCACACACCATCCTACTCCAGTGACTTCCTTCTGAGGGAAGGAAGGAATGGATTCGCTCACTAGTCTTTCCTCACCTTCGGCTTTGGATTATAAACATCTAAAACTACAACGTAAAATATCCCATTAAGGAATCATTACAGCTACAGAATGGGAAGGAAGTGCCCCTTTATACGGGGCACGAACGATAGTATAGAATGTCTAATGTCCTAATACTCCCTAAGACTCGACATTATGATATCGATTCTCGTTTTGATTGAAGGAATAGACTCAAGGCTCTTCCTCGGATGCCCTCAAAAGCGTAGGGAGGAGGGCATACAAGGGAGTGACTAAATAACCAAATGTATGTTTACTAATAAAAGAGATAGAACTAGAACATAAGCAACTGAAAGGAGTTAAGGGACCTTTTATAGGGGTCCTGAACGGTACTAAGGAACCTTTAATCCTATTATTTCTAGACATATACAGAATCTTGATTGTACGATACTCTTCTATGAGAAGTCTTATCGTATAAGCTCAATAATAAGGCCATTATTCCTGACCTTAGGAAGCAATACAGTAAGGCCTTTAACATTTCTTGTTGCTTGTAGTTCTTGTAGCTTGTAGCTGATCCTCCCTGCCTTTTCCTCTTGGAAAGGGAGTAAGGGGAGTCCTCTGCCTCCGGAGGACAATTGCTTCTTGGAAGGCCTTCAATGAAATGGGTATTTTTGTCAAAGAAATCCTATAGTTTTTATAGGCCCTAATACCCTCCTACTTGAGGACATGAAATTCTCTTTTTTGTTAAGCTAAAGCCTCTTTTAAAGCCTTTAGCTTCGGTAACTACAGCTCTTTTAGCAGCTAGGAACTTTGTAGCTCCTAGTAGAAGGATACGAAGTAGCGTTGAGCACTTGAGGAGTGTAACGACTAACGAGGGCTGCCTCTCTGCTTCCTCTCACCGCCCTCTACCAGCATGGACTCCTTTTAACAATAAAAACAACTTCCAAGCCAGTGACTGCCATTTGGGGAAAGGCAGGAACGGATATAACTAGCCTTCCTGAGGGGCTCCCATGGGGAGATTCTAGTACCAGACCACCCTAGGAAGGAAGAATTAAAATCCTTCCTTCCTTTCCTAGCCAGTAACTTCCTTCTGGGAAAAAGAAGGCACGGATTCGCTCACATGTCTTTTCTCGCTTTCGGCTTTAGAAAGAGGAGACTGTTTCTATCCTTGGCAGTGATGGCCTTCTAGGGGAAGGCAGGAACGGATCCCCTCTCTCATAGAGCTGCTGAGCATGAGGCTCCCCGTCGCCCAAAAAGCGCAGAGGAGCTATAATCTGAGGGCAGCTCATATAGAGAGTGACCTGAGCTCGGAAAGGATTTATCCTTCCCTTCTGCCTCTCGCAATCCCTACTAGGGAATTGAGCAAGGGAGGTATCTTTTGGTAGCTAAGTAGCTCTGTAGCCTATAGCTTGTAGCTCGTAGCTCGTAACTTGTGTTGCTTTTGTTGCTAAAAGTAGCCCATACCACTAGGTTAGGGGTATGGAGCCGATTTCTTCGAGTATAGCGTGTCGCAACCCGATACATGGGACCATACTTTAGGCATTCCTAGAGGCCCGGGCACTTAACGATACAACCCAAAGGCTCGAGTTACCCTAGGTTTTGAACCTAGAATGCCCTCCCCAAGTATAGTGTATCCTTTGTACAACTCAAAATGCTCTCTTTATCGGGATGTACCAACCAGAGCCATCTTGTCACTACCACTCGGAATAACATCTCTACTGCCAATAACTGCTGCAGTGGTGATGCAGCAAAAGAGGTAGTGGTTCATTGGTCACCTATGTAATTACAAACTCGACTTCGTCTTTTGTTTTCACTCAGGAGTGGGACTCTCTTCCTGGTAGAAAACCTTAGGACATAATGTGCGTCAACTTTCAGCTAGTGACTGCCTTCTTGGAGAAGGCAGGAACACCCTCACACATCATCCTACTCCAGTGACTTCCTTCTGAGGGAAGGAAGGAATGGATTTGCTCAATAGTCTTTCCTCACCTTCGTCTTTGGATTATAAACATCTAGAACTATAGCGTAAAATATCCCATTAAGGAATCATTATAGCCACAGAATGGGAGTGAAGTGCCCCTTTATATGGGGCAGGAACGATAGTATGGAATGTCTAATGTCCTAATACTCCCTAAGACTCGACATTATGATATCGATTCTCGTTTTGGTTGAAGGAACAGACTCAAGCCACTTCCTCGGATGCCTTCAAAAGCATAGGGAGGAGGGCATACAAGGTAGTGGCTGAATGACCAAATGTATGTTTACTAATAAAAGAGATAGAAGTAGAACTTAAGCAACTGAAAGGAGTTAAGGGACCCTTTATAGGGGTCCCGAACGGTACTAAGGAACCTTTAATCCTGTTATTTCTAAACATATACATAATCTTGATTGTACGATACTCTTCTATGTGAAGTCTTATCGTATAAGCTCAAGAATAAGTCCGATATTCCTGACCTTAGGAAGGAATAGAGTAAGGCCATTACCATTTCTTGTTGCTTGTAGTTCTTATAGCTTGTAGCTGATCTTCTTCGCCCTTTCCTCTTGGAAAGGAAGTAATGGAAGTCCTCTGCCTCCGGAGGACAACTGCTGCTTGGAAAGGCCTCAATGAAATGGGTATTTTTGCCTAAGAAATCCTATAGATTTAAAAGGCCCTAATACCCACCTACTTGAGGACATGAAACTCTCTTTTTTGTTAACTACAGCTATCTTAGCAGCTAGGAACTCTATAGCTCTATAGCAAAAGGATACGAAATAATATTGAGCACTTGAGGAGTGTAACAACTAAAGAGGGCTGCCTCTCTGATTCATCTCACCTCCCCCTACCGGCGTGGACTCCTTTTAACAACAAAACCAACTTCCAAGCTAGTGATTGCCTTCTGGGGGAAGGTAGAAACGGATCTAACTAGCCACCCCGAGGGGCTCCCATGAGGAGACGCAAGTACCAGACCGCCCTAGGAAGTAAGAATTAAAATCATTCCTTCCTATCCTAGGCAGTGACTTCCTTCTGGGAGAAGGAAGGCACGGATTCGCTCACAAGTGTTTTCTCGCCTTTGGCTTTAGAAAGAGGAGACTGTTTCTATCTTTGGCAGTGACTACCTTGTAATACCCGAGCCCGGAATATGAATTTTCTTTGTTTATTATTTTGAAAATTATATTTCCTTAAAATCTTTGTGAATTTATTGTTACATTCTCGCCGACGCAACGTGCATTGCATTTAAGGAGCGATAGCTAGATAACGATTTCCAATCCTCAGCAAATAGTGAAACTAGTATTTAGACGACTTAAATTTTATATTTTAAATATTGCTAGCTTTAATTGAACTTACCATAGCTGAAACGGCTTTAAAACGCGCGAAATAGGGCCCTTTGACCAAGTTTTTAAGTAGTTTGACCTTAGCCTTTGACCCTTTGACCTTTTGACCTTTAATTAAGCAATTTATTAAGCAAAATAAAAAAGAAAAACAGAAGCAACCAGCAGCAGCAGGCCGTGAGTTTCCATAGAGAAGAAAAAAAAAACCTTTCAACTTCTATACGTTCAATCTTCGCGAGAGCTCGTGCGGGGTGGTTTCCAAGGCAACCAACGTTGTTTTCCTAGCGACTAGGAGTACCTAAGGTGAGGGAAGCATGTTATTTGCGCATTTATACGTTGTGTTAGTTAACTTTATCAATTTTTAGATTTATCCGTAGATCGTTATTTAAAGCGATTTGATGCTTCTAGAATGTTCCTTAGCATTGGTAGAACATGTATTTATGGCTTTGTAACATTTTCTGCGGTTAAATGTTGTGATTGCAACTTGAATTGTGATATGAATAGTACCTTATGAATAGTAAAACCTTGAAACGTTGAAGTTGCGCTGTTATGCTTTCCGTTGATGTAGAAACGTGCTAGGTATGCTAGAATGCTAAAATGTGTGGTTTGTTTGGGTTGCGTAGTGGAAAAAAACGAGAATTAAGCCTTTGGGAAAGTCGGGGTCGTTTAGGTCGACTTTGGCGTTTTCTCGTTTTGCGTGTTGGCATTGCTTCGGGAAGCCATGGAAGCACTTTTGGTGCGATTATGGCGTTGGTTGGGTGTTTGGTTGTTGTAGTTGTGGTTCAAACGAGAAAGGGGGAAAATCGGGACTTTGCGCGAGTTCTAGGGTAAAGTAAGGTTTCGGGGTCTTTAGACGTGCCTTATGGTGACCTAGGAGGGTTGGCGAAGTCGGTTTCCAGAACTCGTGGCTCGTTTGGAAATGGTAGCATTTTGGCAGTTGGGGCCGATTTGTGTTTTTGTGTGTTTACTTGTCTTTATGCTTATAGAATGCTTAGAATTACTTGAATTACTTGTTTGAGTTGTTTTGGATTGAATTGCTTATCAAATTGCTGCTATTGCGTGCGAGAGTAACCTACTTTGTTATTCTCCCACGTGTGGCTTTATCGCTGGTTTATCGCTTGTGTATCGCTTGTTTATTGTCTTGTATCGAGTCTTGCATTGCATAGGGTCTCGCGCGTGAGTGATGGGCCTCTCTGGGTAGCCTTGGGTTGCCAGTGTTGGTTGGTCTAGCTCCGCTGCTATTCCCTTTCTCGCTTGGGTTGCCTCCCAGGGAGATTTGGGTCGTAGGATTGATGGATACTTCCGGAGTATTCCAAACTGGTGTTATAAGGTGGTTTTGGGCCGGCGCGTCGTCATCGAATTCGTGTTTGAAAGTGATTCGTGAAAAGAGTATCGTATCCTTTGATTGAGTGTTTGCAGCTTTAAATACTTGCCTTGCTTTATTGTTGGCTTTGGATGTATCTTTATATGTTTGTATGTATTGCTTGGCTAATTGCATTGCATACTCCTCTCATCTCCGTCCTTGAGACCAATTGCCCTCGCTGAGCAATAGTTTTTGCTCATTCCTCTCTATACTATGTTTTTACAGGAGTAGTTGAGGCAGACCCTCTCGAGGTAATTGAGGAGGAGGAGCAGGTGGAGGTGTTTCCGTGATAGCACTTACCTGCTTTGCTGGTGGTTGGTTACCAGTTTTGTGCAAACCTTGCTGTTATGTATATTGCGTGAGGAACGCTTAATTTTGAGGCTTGTAGCCTTGTATATATATTTTCTAGTTGAGATCTTTATTAGTCTTATGTTGAAATGGATTAAAGTTTGTAAGTTGTAAACTTATACTCGGATGACTAGTGAAGAATGCATGCTAATGGCTAATGGTTTAGTGGCATAAGTACTTGTGTAGTATGCATATCATTTTGGTTTGGAAAGTTGGATAATAAGAAATGTATGTTTTATAGAAAGTTGGCTTGTTTTGATTATTTTATAGCTTTCGCAAGTGTTATATTATTTTTAGGGTTTTCGGATTGTCCGCGGTACAGAGGAAACTCCGTCCGTGTGTCGGGTCCGGGCTTGGCCTTTTGCGGGGTTGGGTCGGGGCGTGACATACCTTCTGGGGGAAGGTAGGAACAAATCCCCTCTCTTATAGAGCTACTGAGCATGAGGCTTCCCGCCACCCAAAAAGCTTAAGGGTGCTGTAATCCTAGGGCAGCTCATACAGAGAAAGATTTGAGCTCACCTCCCGTGGGAGGAGGAGGAAAGCGACGGAGGGGAAATCGTCTTTGTTAGGATAAGGGGGTCACAGGGGGGAAAAGATTTATCCTTCCCTTCTGCCTCCCGCAATTCCTGCTAGGGAATTGAGTAAGAGAGGTGCCTTTCTGTACCTAAGTATCTCTGTAGCCTGTAGCTTGTATCTCGTAGCTTATGTTGTTTTTATTGCTAAAGGTAGCCCATACCACTAGGTTAGGGGTATGGAGCCGAGTTCTTCGAGTATAGCGTGCCGCAACCCGATACATAGGACCATGCTTTAGGCATTCCTAGTGTCACACCCTAACCCGACCATGGAGGTTAAACTAGGGTGTGATCTAATCAATTACCATTTCATACTTAATCATTTGTTTAAGATTTAACACTTAACGTTAGCCTAGAACTCCAAAAGATTTTTCAAAAAATCGGCAGCATAACGGCTGTAGTTAGGACCTTTTGGTTTGACCTAATTTCTAAACCCCTCAATTAAACCAATCATTAATCCAATTCCATTAAGGACTCCTAATTGGTCATCAACCGACATGCTTGCTAGTTTATCTCGAAAGTCTTGTTTGATTAATAAGCCTAGCATAATGACTATATCCCGTTTACTTATCAATTCCTATGGCGCAAGTACCTGTTGATCTTTAGCTTACTATTGAGCACCTAGGCGAAATGAGATAGAGTTACATCATTTGATCCTTCACCTAGTGATTGAGTTGCCTATGATAGTTACTACATCAAAATAGTAATAACAACCCACAAGATAGAGTGTTCATCTAGTCATAATCAGTACAAGCCAAAATTAGACCCCAAATTACAACGGGGGTCATTTACAACAACAACAAATAACATAAGAAATAGTCTTCAAAACAAACATATCGTTCACAAAATAGCCACAGTCAAGCAAGACACGTAAGGCATGCAATCACTCCAAGGAGTCACCAACAAGCATGTTCTCCTCGGGTACCTGTTTTTGATCTTCTTCACCTGTGATGATAAAAGAAGGTGAGTCCTTATGAACTCAGCGAGGGGGAACGAGAGATATTGTTTTGAAACTCTTTTCCAGTTAATCTCATGAAAATACCTTTGGAAAAGATGTCACGTGTCACGCCTCGACCCGACCCCGAAAAGGTCAAGCCCGGACCCGACACACGGACGGAGTCTCCCCTGTACCGTGGACGTTCCGAAACCCTACATTCATTATAATACTTGCGGAAACCACAATAAACATTTGAAATAAGCCAACATTCTTTTAGAAAACATACATCTTTTCATTAACAACTTTTCAACCCAAAAATGTCATGCATACTACACAATTATTTATGCCACTAAACAGTTAAACCATTAATATGCAATTCTTTACTAGTCATAAGAGTATATTTTTACAACTTTACATTCTTCCAACTTATACAACATAAGACCATAGAGGCCTTAAACTAGAACTACATACAAGGCTACAAGCCTCAAAATAAAGTGTCAACCAAGCAATATTTACATCAAGCATGGCCCGCACAAAAGACTGGCAACCAACCACCAGCTAAGCAAAGAAAGTGCTATCAAGGAAACACTTCCACTTGCTCCTCCTCCTCAATTACATCAATAGGATACGGTTCAACTACTCCTGTAAAATATAGTATAGAAAGGAATCAGCAAAAACTATTGCTCAGCGAGGGCAATTGGTCTCAAGGACGGAGGTGAGAGGAGAATGCAATGCAAATAGTCAGGCAATTCATTCAATTATCATTTAAAGATACAAACAAGCCAACATTATAACAAAACAAGTATTGAAACTATAAACACTCATTCAAAGGATACGATTCACTTTCCACGAGCAACTTTCAATCACGAATTCGATGACGACGTGCCGGCCCAAACCACCTTATAACTTCAGTTTGGAATACCCCGGAAGTATCCATCAATTCTACAACCCAAATCTCCCTATGAGGCAACCCAAGCGAGAAAGGGAATAGGACACGGAGCTAGAGCAACCAACACTGGCAACCCGAGGCTACCCAGAGAGGCCCATCACTCCGCCCTTGACTTTATGAATGCAATACAATATACGATGCAACAATCGAGTAATAAAGCCTCACGTGGGAGAATAACAAAGTAGGTTACTCTCGCACGCTGTAGCAACAATTGATAAACATTTAAACCAAAATCAACTCTAACAAGCATAATAAGCATTAACAAGCATTTTACAAGCCAAATTCTATGAAAACCAACAAAACAACAAAACGACCCCAACTTACCAAACGCTACTACTTTCAAACGAGCCACAAGTTTTGGAAACCGACTTCACCAATCCTCCTAGGTCACCATAAGGCACGTCTAATGACCCCGAAACCCTATTTTATCCTAGAATTCACGCAAAGACCCGATTTTCCCCTTTGCTCATTTGAACTACCGCTACCCTAACCAAACACCCAACCAACACCACGATCGCACCAAAAGTGCTTCCATGGCCTCCCGAGATAATGCCATCACGCAAAACGAGAAAATTCTAAACTCGACCTAAACGACCCCGGCTTTCACCAATGCATTTTTCTCGTTTTTTCCATTACACAATCAATTACAATCTCAACATTCAACCGCAGAAAATGTTAAAAAGCTATAAATACATGTTCTACAATTGTCAAGGAACATTCTTTAAGCATCAAAACGATTAAAACAACAACTTGCTGATAAAACCCAAAAATCACAAAGTTGATAGACATGTTATTCAAATGCGCAAATAACGTGCTTCCCTCACCTTAGGCACTCCTAGTCGCTAGGAAAACAACGCTAGATGCCTCAGAACGAACCCCGCACGAGCTCACGCGAAGATTTGAAGTTTTGAAGATTTGAAAATGTTTTTTTTTTCTCTCTTGAGTTTCGGCCTGCTCTTGTTTATTTTCAGCTTGTTTTATTTTTTTTTCTTTGTTATTTTGCTTAATAAAGGATGACAGACTTGGTCAAATGGTCAAACCCTTGGTCAACTAACTTAAGTTGGTCAAATTAGCCTATTTTATGCATTTTTAAAGCTAAAATAACTAATGAAATATTAATTCTAGCTAACAACAATTAAAACACTAAAATTAAAACACTAAATACTAGTTTTCACTATTTGCTGAGGAATAAAAAACACTCTATAGCTATCGCTCCCGAAATGCAATGCACTTTGCGACAACAAAGCAGTAACATTTAAATCTCAAAGAATTTAAGAAAATATAATTTTCAGAATATTAAACAAGAAAATTTCACATTCAGGGCTCGGGTATTACACCCTCTCCCCCTTAGAACAATTGCGTCCACGCAATTCTTACCTGGCCGACAAACAACTCCGGATATTGACTCCGAACTTGGTCCTCTCTTTCCCAAGTTGCTTCCTCAAACCCATGATGATTCCATAGAACCTTTACCAACGGAATACTCTTTCTGCGAAGTTCCTGAACTTTTTGATCCACAATTCGAATCGGTTTCTCTTCATAAGTCAACTTTTCCTTAATCTGCAAAGGCTCTGGTTCAAGTACATGTGAAGGATCTGGATGATACTTCTTTAACATTGACACGTGGAAAACATCGTGCAGTCTCGACAAGCTCGGAGGTAAAGCTAACCGGTAAGCTAAAGGACCTACCTTTTCAGTGATCTCATACGGACCCACATACCTGGGACTAAGTTTCCCGCTCTTACTGTGCCGAATCAATCCCTTTCGAGGGGAAATCTTAAGAAACACCCAATCTCCCAAATCAAACTCAAGATTCTGATGGTGCTTGTCCGCATAACTCTTCTGACGACTCTGAGCAGTAAGCATACGCTGGCGAATAAGGTGAACATTATCCACCATCTTAATCATCTCAGGTAACACAGTCGGATCAACTGTTCTCATTTCTCCAACCTCTTCCCAATACAATGGGGATCTGCATTTACGACCGTACAATGCCTCGTAGGGAGCCATACCTATAGTAGATTGATAACTATTATTGTAGGCGAACTCCGCTAAAGGCAAAAACTTTTCCCAATTCTTCCCAAAGTCTAGCACACATGCCCGAAGCATGTCTTCCAAGATCCTAATAGTTCTCTCAGATTGGCCATCAGTTTGTGGATGATATGCAGTACTGAAGCTCAATTTAGTTCCCATGGCCTCTTGTAACTTCTGCCAAAAACGATATCTGAATCTGGGATCTCTATCTAACACTATACTCTGTGGCACACCATGAAGTCTCACAATATTAGCAACATAAAGCTCAGCTAGTTTATCAAGGCTATCCTGTTTGCTCGCGGGAATAAAATGTGTAACTTTAGTCAAGCGGTCCACAACAACCCAAACAGAATCACATCCTCTCGGAGATCTAGGAAGATCGGTCACAAGGTCCATTGTCATATGCACCCACTTCTATTGCGGAATCGACAACGGTTGCAGAAGCCCGGCTGGCCTCTGATGCTCTACTTTAACCCTCTGACATGTTAAACACCTGGATACATACTCAGCAATCTCCCTCTTCATATTGTTCTACCAGAAGTGTTGTTTCAGATCTCTATACAATTTAGTACTGCTCGGGTGAATCGTATACCTTGAATTATGTGCCTCAGACAGAATCTCATTCTTCAAAGTCGGATCTCCAGGAACACATACTCTGTCCTTGAATCTAAAGATACCATCTGCATGTAATTTAAACTCCGACTCTCCCCCTTTTGCTTTTTCTTGGATTTTCAAGATGTGAGGATCAATCTTCTGAGCCTCTCTGATTTGTGCTAGTAACCCCGACTGAATCTGTAAGCTAGCAAATCGAATCCCTACCTCAGTAGCTTCTGGCTTCCATGACCAAATTTCTTCCAAAGTCTCCCAATCCTTGATAATTAAACTTGCAACAGTAGCCTTTCGGCTCAAAGCATCAGCAACAATATTTGCCTTACCCGGCACGTAGTTTATAGAACAGTTGTAACCACTTAATAGCTCTAACCATCTCCGCTGCCTCATATTCAAATCATTTTGTGAAAATAAATATTTGAGACTCTTGTAGTCAGTAAAAATTTCAAATCTGCTACCCCACAAGTAATGACGCCACTTTTTCAAAGCAAACACAACTGCAGCTAACTCAAGATCATGTGTAGGGTAATTGACTTCATAAGATTTCAACTTCCTAGAAGCATAGGCAATCACCTTACCATTCTGCATTAAAACACTGCCTATGTAAGACCCCGATCCCTCTCGAGACCGGGAGTTCTATCAATCGATCTAATCACAACCCAAACCAAACCCGGGCATAATTTTCAGGGAAAACGGACGGAGTCTCCCCTGTTTCTAGGCAAAATGTAAAACCTGCGATAGCATATAAGTGGACCAATACCATGTCCAAACATTCAAAACCACCTCAAGGCCATCCGAGCCTTGGTTCTCAACAACTAAACACAGCATATAAATATACATTTCCAGTTTAAAACTAACCTATATCTTTACATCTTTTACAAGAACATTCAAGCTTGACAATTAATCCATACTAATCTACTGCACAAAATATACTATCATACCATTCTCACTCTTTTCTTTAGACAATTACAAACATGCATCGGGTTAACTATACTACTGAATACATAACTAACTTATCAATCTACCTCAACTACTTAGCTAGATTAAATTACATTTCTTTTAACAATAAATACATACAACTTATGAACATACATCTTTACATCTTTGACAGCTCAAGCCACAAAGCACACAAGACAACTCCTTAGGCACGAACTAACACATATCCACGAACTTTTCAGCTAACAAGGCATTTCCTGAAATGTGGTGGTGAGGAGTGAGTATACACAACACGTATACTCAGTGAGGGCGAGACAGATATCGAGTTGGAGAGAAAGAAGATCGTGCAATGCAAATAATCACAGTTAAGCAATAAAGACAATAAGGAAACATTCAATACAAACAACAATATTATAAGCAATCAAGAAAGCATTAACACAGCCCTTTAAAGCTATACCACACTCTGAAGGCTGTGGTTCACTCATACGAGCAATATACCATTTTACGAGCGATACATCAATCTCGAGCTTGATGTTTGACAACGATGACAATAAGCGCGCAACCACCTTATAACACCAATTTGGAATACCCCGGAAGTATCCATCAATCTACGACCCAAATCTCCCTGGGAGGCAACCCAAGCGAGAAATGGAATAGCAGCGGAGCTAGAGCAACCAACACTGGCAATCCAAGGCTACCCAGAGAGGCCCATCACTCACGCGCGAGACATTATGCAATGCAAGACTCGATACAAGGCGATAAACGAGCGATAGCACAATAATACAAACTAGTGACAACAAACGAGATAACAAGCAATCACAATCAATACTAACATTCAACTAACTTTTCAAGCATAACAAGCAATAATAAGCAACAATAACAACAATTAAACAAGTAACGGCAGTTCAAACACGAAAACAACAGATAATACTATTCAACCCCAACTTCCAAGGACAATTACGAGCAAACGAGCTATGGGATTAGGAAACCGATTTCACTACATTCACTCAGGCACTACAAGACACGTTTCTATGTCACTAAACTTCACTTTCTCACCCGAGACCCGAAAGTCCACCTACTGCGTTTGAACTACAGCTATGTTAACCGGTCACTCAATCAACGCCACAACAGCTCCAAAAGTGCTTCCATGCCCTCAATTGCAAAACCCCCAACTCAATTCGAGCACGGTCAACTTTTGGTCAAACGGCCCCTTTACGTTTCTTCGTCTAATTTCCAATTTTAACAAAAGCCGATTCGTTTTTATTTCACATTTTAGCTTTCTATCACTAATGGTACCTATCCAAATCAAACAATCGCAATTCAGATCGAAATCCGAAATTCTAGGGTTTACTATTCATAATACACTATTCATGTTCTTCCCCAATTTCAATTACGCAGTTTCAACCGTAAAAATTGCTAAATAACTAACAAGCAATGCTCTACGAACCCTAAGCAAGCTATTTCAAGCAATAACATGCATTATAACGCGAAAAATATCAAATCAAAAAAATTGACTCAAAAATCAAATTCAGATTAAAATGCACAAAAGCGTGAAAACCCTCACAGAGATTGAAGACCAAGACCCGCAAGGACCTAAGCCACGACCCCCGAGCAGTTCCACGCACGATTGTAGAAGAAAAATGCAAGAAAATTCTTTTCTTTTCTTCATGAAATGCTTCGGCCAAGGGGGGGACATAGGAGGCATTTTGCAAATTGTTTTTTTTTTTGATTTTAGCCTTGTTTTATTATTTATTAGGTGACAAGGGCATTTTGGTCTTTTGTAAAATCAAACTTTAGTTAAAAATAATCGAATAAGCTTATTTTGATGCCATTAAATCTAATTCAAGTTAAAACAATGCAATTAAATGAAAAATAACTAAAACTAGTTAATTTAAACTAGAAACATTATTTACGAAATTTGAGAAATATTTCTCTAACTCTTATTTTTGAAATTCTACGATCGAACGGTTATTAATCGATCGCTAATAAAGTGATGAACAATAATATAAAACTTTAATTCTTTGAAAAGTAGAATAGTAGAATAGTTTAAAATTAACTCCGGCTCGGAGTTACTTTCATCTTTTATTTGAAATCCGAGTGATTTTAATGCAAGACAACCAAAACCGATTATTAAAATAATCACAGCAACCAAGGTAATCAATATTCATCTAAATTAATTAATTTAACCATTTCTAGAACATTTTAAAGAATTATGAAGTCAATATTAAGATACAAATGAAAGTTATTATAACACGTAGTCAAATACAATTAAACCCTAACATTTAAGATGGCACTTAATTGATCACAAGAGAATAAATTCAATTACTACAATTATTAGAAATAGATAATAATCTTTTAATCAATTAATATAAATCCTTTTCGAATTCTTCTAAAGGAAATAGCAAAACAGTGGAAATTAGATGATTTAACTAATTAAACATTTAATCAAATGCAATCAAATGCTATTAAATGCATGCCGGGTTCGGGTTATCACATCCTTCCCCCCATAAAACAATTGCGTCCTCGCAATTCTTCTTCCAATAGGACTCTGCATCATCTAAAATCCAACTCTGATAAATCTTCATCGGTTGCTGAGCAAGATAGTATATAAGAATGCTCGTAGGAAATCCCGAATAGAAATTCGAATCAAGAATGCCGAGGAAATACCAACTAAAGACTGAAGCAAAGATACCGTAGATATTATCAATACCACATACTAATGGCAGGAAGAGCACTGAAGGAATACCCTATTTAAGAATATTCAATAGAAGTCTAACAAGTACCCAATAAGAAAGTTAAGAGATAGCCAGAGTAGATGCACCTCACGCAGTGCTGAATACCGTAAATAGACCCAGCTGAAAGTTCTATAAAGGAATATAGAGAAGAATACCAAAGTCCAACCTCTAAATGAAATCTTCCAATCACTGAGTTCCTACCGCAACATCTTAGTCAAACAGCAAGTATAGGTTCCCCTGAGTAAAAAGGCCGATGGGGAAACTGTAAACAATACAAGATAATAAGTCCAAGCAGAATTCCAAGTGTAGGATCTTCCAATAAATGCCAATAAGGAAAATACTAGTAGAATGCCCAATAAGAATTCCAAAGAATACCGTAAGTAATATGAGATAATGAGTCTGGTAGGAATTCCAGTTATCAAACCAACTGAGGGATGCCAAAGAAAATACCCGAACAATACTTCAGTAAGAAATTACCAAGAATTGCCCAATAAGTAATACTAAATAAATGACCACTAAGAATCCTAGAGAATGCCATTGAAGAATTTCCAATAACGAATGTCAGTATCACACCAATAAAGACTGAAACACATATGCCATAGATAATACCGTGCAGTAAGGCCAATTGAAATCCCATTAACCAAGTCCACCGAGAAATACCAACAAAAGTCCTCAAAGAACACCCATTAAGAAATCCAAAGAATGCTCCAAAGAATAACCAAATAAACCCCAGGAGAAAGCTACTCTTTCACAACTGTTAAGCATAGAGAATGACTATAGAGATTTGCCAATAACCGAGCTCCAAAAGCAAACACCAATTCCCAAATAAAGGCTAGTCAAATGCCATTCACTTCCTGCCAATCCATACACCTTGAAAAGCCAGCGGTGAACCACTTTCTTCAGGGAAGGAAGAGGACTTACTTACCATTTCCATAGGACATGTATGAATGCCAATATATCACAGTTATACACATGCCTTAAACTATTATGCAAGCAAGTTTACAAAACAGTTTATTCAATAAAGTCACTCAATCACAACAATCAAGTCAAGCACAACATAATCAATTCAAATCACGACATAGCTAATTCAAGACATTCTATACACATATTACAAGTAATACTTCAAGCAAATAACAATTCACAAGGTCGATTCAATTCACAATGCCAATTCAATAAGTCAATTCGATAGACAGCTAGACATTTCACCTTTCTTGAGAAACATTTAACACATAACACATAACTATATAACATAAGTGCATACATTCAAGTCAAGACACACAATCTCACATACAAGCATACACTTTCAAGACACACTTAACAAGCACACATTCAAGGGTCACTACCCACCAGACCGAGGATCCTGTCCCGGCTTATGAGCTAAACAAGCTCTGATACCACCTGTAACACCCCGATCCCTCTCGAGACCGGGAGTTCTATCAATCGATCTAATCACAACCCAAACCGAACCCGGGCATAATTTTCAGGGAAAATGGACGGAGTCTCCCCTGTTTCTAGGCAAAATGTAAAACCTGCGATAGCATATAAGTGGACCAATACCATGTCCAAACATTCAAAACCACCTCAAGGCCATCCGAGCCTTGGTTCTCAACAACTAAACACAGCATATAAATATACATTTCTAGTTTAAAACTAACCTATCTTTTTACATCTTTTACAAGAACATTCAAGCTTGACATTTAATCCATACTAATCTACTGCACAAAATATACTATCATACCATTCTCACTCTTTTCTTTAGACAATTACAAACATGCATCGGGTTAACTATACTACTGAATACATAACTAACTTATCAATCTACCTCAACTACTTAGCTAGATTAAATTACATTTCTTTTAACAATAAATACATACAACTTATGAACATACATCTTTACATCTTTGACAGCTCAAGCCACAAAGCACGCAAGACAACTCCTCAGGCACGAACTAACACATATCCACGAACTTTTCAGCTAACAAGGCATTTCCTGAAATGTGGTGGTGAGGAGTGAGTATACACAACACGTATACTCAGTGAGGGCGAGACAGATATCGAGTTGGAGAGAAAGAAGATCGTGCAATGCAAATAATCACAGTTAAGCAATAAAGACAATAAGGAAACATTCAATACAAACAACAATACTATAAGCAATCAAGAAAGCATTAACACAGCCCTTTAAAGCTATACCACACTCTGAAGGCTGTGGTTCACTCATACGAGCAATATACCATTTTACGAGCGATACATCAATCTCGAGCTTGATGTTTGACAACGATGACAATAAGCGCGCAACCACCTTATAACACCAATTTGGAATACCCCGGAAGTATCATCAATCTACGACACAAATCTCCTTGGGAAGCAACCCAAGCGAGAAAGGGAATAGCAGCGGAGCTAGAGCAACCAACACTGGCAACCCGAGGCTACCCAGAGAGGCCCATCACTCACGCGCGAGACATTATGCAATGCAAGACTCGATACAAGGCGATAAACAAGCGATAGCACAATAATACAAACTAGTGACAACAAACGAGATAACAAGCAATCACAATCAATACTAACATTCAACTAACTTTTCAAGTATAACAAGCAATAATAAGCAACAATAACAACAATTAAACAAGTAACGGCAGTTCAAACACGAAAATAACAAATAATACTATTCAACCCCAATTCCAAGGACAATTACGAGCAAACGAGCTACGGGATTAGGAAACCGATTTCACTACATTCACTCAGGCACTACAAGACACGTTTCTATGTCACTAAACTTCACTTTCTCACCCGAGACCCGAAAGTCCACCTACTGCGTTTGAACAACAGCTATGTTAACCGGTCACTCAATCAATGCCACAACAGCACCAAAAGTACTTCCATGCCCTCAATTGCAAAACCGCCAACTCAATTCGAGCACGGTCAACTTTTGGTCAAACGGCCCCTTTACGTTTCTTCATCTAATTTCCAATTTTAACAAAAGCTGATCCGTTTTTATTTCACATTTTAGCTTTCTATCACTAATGGTACCTATCCAAATCAAACAATCGCAATTCGGATCGAAATCTGAAATTTTAGGGTTTACTATTCATAATTCACCATTCATGTTCTTCCCCAATTTCAATTACACAGTTTCAACCGTAAAAATTACTAAATAACTAACAAGCAATGCTCTACGAACCCTAAGCAAGCTATTTCAAGCAATAACAGGCATTATAACGCGATAAATATCAAATCAAAAAAATTGACTCAAAAATCAAATTCAGATTAAAATGCACAAAAGCGTGAAAACCCTCACAGAGATTGAAGACCAAGACCCGCAAGGACCCGAGCCACGACCCTCGAGCAGTTCCACGCACGATTGTAGAAGAAAAATGCAAGAAAATTCTTTTCTTTTCTTCATGAAATGCTTCGGCCAAGGGGGGGGACATAGGAGGCATTTTGCAAATTGTTTTTTTTTGATTTTAGCCTTGTTTTATTATTTATTAGGTGACAAGGGCATTTTGGTCTTTTGTAAAATCAAACTTTAGTTAAAAATAATCGAATAAGCTTATTTTGATGCCATTAAATCTAATTCAAGTTAAAACAATGCAATTAAATGAAAAACAACTAAAACTAGTTAATTTAAACTAGAAACATTATTTATGAAATTTGAGAAATATTTCTCTAACTCTTATTTTTGAAATTCTACGATCGAACGGTCACTAATCGATCGCTAATAAAGTGATGAACAATAATATAAAACTTTAATTCTTTGAAAAGTAGAATAGTAGAATAGTTTAAAATTAACTCCGGCTCGGAGTTACTTTCATCTTTTATTTGAAATCCGAGTGATTTTAATGCAAGACAACCAAAACCGATTATTAAAATAATCACAGCAATCAAGGTAATCAATATTCATCTAAATTAATTAATTTAACCATTTCTAGAACATTTTAAAGAATTATGAAGTCAATATTAAGATACAAATGAAAGTTATTATAACACGTAGTCAAATACAATTAAACCCTAACATTTAAGATGATACTTAATTGATCACAAGAGAATAAATTCAATTACTACAATTATTAGAAATAGGTAATAATCTTTTAATCAATTAATATAAATCATTTTCGAATTCTTCTAAAGGAAATAGCAAAACAGTGGAAATTAGATGATTTAACTAATTAAACATTTAATCAAATGCAATCAAGTGCTATTAAATGCATGCCGGGTTCGGGTTATCACAGCCTAAACCTTCTTTAGATGCATCACTATAAATAACAAAGTTTTCTGTACCCTCAGGTAAAGCTAGTATAGGAGCTGTAGTTAGTCTCTTCTTCAATTCTTGGAAACTGGATTCACACTTAGCATCCCAATTGTAAGTAACTTTCTTTCGAGTCAACTGGCTTAAAGGCCTAGAAATTTTGGAAAAGTCTTTAACAAACCTCTGGTAGTAACCTGTCAACCCAAGAAAACTCCGAATCTCTGACACCGTTTCAGGTCTCTTCCATGACGAAACAACTTCAATCTTAGCTGGATCTACTGAAATTCCGTTATGTGAAATGATATGGCCTAGAAAAGATATCTGATTCAACCAGAATTCACACTTGCTGAATTTAGCAAAAAGCTTGTTTTCTTACAAAGTCTATAGCACAATCCTCAAATGTTGTTCATGTTCAGCCTCGTTATTAGAGTACACACTAGAATGTCGTCAATAAAGATTACGACAAACTGATCAAGATAAGGTCGAAAGACCCTCTGCATTAAGTCCATGAATGCGGCTGGTGCATTCGTCAATCCAAACGGTAATACAACAAATTCATAGTGGCCATATCTAGTCCTAAATGCCGTCTTTGGTATATCGTCACTCCGAATTCTGAGTTGATAGTAACCCTGCCTCAAGTCAAATTTGGAGTAAACACTCGCACCCTGCAACTAGTCAAACAATTCTTCAATCAACGGCAATGGGGTATTTGTTCTTAATCGTGACTTGATTAAGGCCCCTGTAATCAATACATAACCGTAGCGTGCCGTCTTTCTTTCTCACAAACAACACAGGCGCACCCCACGGCGAAGAACTAGGTTGTATAAACCCTTTCTCTAACAAGTTCTGAAGCTGAATTTTCAATTCTTGAAGTTCAGCCGATGCCATTCTATAAGGACTTCTAGAAATTGGCGCAGTGCCTGGCACAAGATCAATCACAAACTCAATCTCCCTATCCGGTGGTAAACCCAGTAATTCCTTGGGAAATACACCAGGGAAGTCTTTAACAATTGGAACCTCATTCAAACTCAACTTATCAGTAGGCTGATTGATCAAATAAGCTAGGTAAGCTTCACAACCTTTATTCAACAACTTAGAAGTCTTGATTGATGATAAAAGAGGAATTCGGGCAGCCCTGTAGTTCCCAGCAATCTCCAGTACCAGTAGATCAGGAATCTGAAGATAAACAATCTTTGTTCTACAATCCAATTGAGCATAGTATTTCCCCAACCAGTCCATTCCTAAAATGATTTCAAAGTCACGGAATGGCAGTATAATTAAATCAGCAGGAAAATTACGGTTCTCAATGCATATATCACAAGAAGTGCAAATAGACTCAGTAACAAATTTCGCACCCAAAGGCGTACTAACTTCAACTTCATGCGGCAGTTTATCAATGCAAACATTCACAGATCGTGCACATGCAGGAGTTATAAACAAATGTGTAGCTCTGGGATCAATCAAAACTTTAACTGGCTGAGTATTGAGAAGAAAGGTACCTTCTACTATTGCGGTAGTATCGGGCAGTTCTTCCACATCTAGCGTAAAGACCTTAGCATGTACCCTCTGTGCTGGACCTGCACCTGCAGCCCTATTCTGCATACCCTGGCCTCCAGTACGAGCCTGAACATTCTTATACTTAGGGCAATCTTTCACCCTATGGTCATCACTCCCACAACCAGTGCATTTACCACTATTTCTCTAACAATTAGACTTAATATGCCCCGATCGATTACAAAAGTTACACTGCTGATTTTGCCTTATAGCAGTGTTTCCCGTAGGTGCGGGGGCTCTGGCAGTGGTAGGAACTGTACCTCCCTACTGGGGTCTAGTCACAGCTGGTCTAGCCTGAATCTGATACTGAGGCTGATACGGACGTTGCTGAGGAGCCTGAACAAGAGTCTGATACTGCCTCGGCTGACTCTGGCTGCTCTGGCCCAAATACTGTTTCTTACTCGGCTGGCTACTCTCAGCTATCATCTCTGCCTTCTGTTTCTCAAACTTCAAGGCTGCTTGGAATGCCTCGGGAAAAGTAGTATAAGTCTGCCCAGTCAAATGTAGCTGTATATCCATTCTCAGCCCACGAACAAACCTATGAATCATCCTCCTAGCTGGCCGTACCAGCTCAGGCATATACCTCGACAGGCTAACAAACCTAGCCTCATACTGTGCAACAGTCATGTTTCCCTGCTTCAGGGCCACAAATTCATCTTCCTGCCTTTCCCTAGCCATCTCGGGAATATACTTATCCCGAAACTCACTCACGAAATCATCCCATAAATGCGGAACATCCTCACAATCCCACCTCATCCTAACAGTGTTCCACCACTGTTCTGCGTCACCCTCAAACAGAAATGCTGCACAATCCATTCTTGCCTCATCAGTGTACCTCAAAGCAGCGAAAATTTTCTCAACACTGTTAATCCATCTCTCGGCTACCTCATCATCCGGCTCTCCAAAGAACTTACCCGGCTCGTGCCTCAGGAATTTCTCTAACTGGTTATTCTCAGCCCTGTGCCCCTGTCCACTAGGATTAGCTTGATTTTCCTGGGGATTATTATTCATGTCCTGCCTCTGCTCATGCAGTACCTGTGTAATCCGGTCAACTGCAATGGTCATAGTAGCCATAAACTGTTCAGGCAACGGTTGCTGACCCTGTTCTGCTGCCTCTTCATCTGCCCCTTGACCTTGAGTACTACGGCGTGGTGGCATAGTAACAACTCACAATAGCTGGCAGTATATAAAAGCAGTTTATAGATAGAAATATAGCACATAAGATTAGATAACACTCAAGTCAATAACAATCAATTATCCTATCACACAATTCACATAACACAAGATTGACATGCCAAACTAATTCACTTAAACACATAAGCATTCCAAGTTCACATAGTCATGCTATAACATTTTCTTTTCACTTAACAATCATACAATAACACTTTAGCATTTTAGACCTTTACCCCACAGTTCGAGAAACATATCCCGGCTCATGCAAGACTATCATGCTCTGATACCACCTAAAGATGTCACGCCCCGACCCGACCTTGAAAAGGTCAAGCCCAGACCCGACACACGGACGGAGTCTCCCCTGTATCGTGGACGTTCCAAAATCCTACATTCATTATAATACTTGCGGAAACCACAATAAACATTTGAAATAAGCCAACATTCTTTTAGAAAACATACATCTTTTCATTAACAACTTTTCAACCCAAAAATGTCATGCATACTACACAATTATTTATGCCACTAAACAGTTAAACCATTAGTATGCAATTCTTTACTAGTCATAAGAGTATATTTTTACAACTTTACATTCTTCCAACTTATACAACATAAGACCATAGAGGCCTTAAACTAGAACTACATACAAGGCTACAAGCCTCAAAATAAAGTGTCAACCAAGCAATATTCACATCAAGCATGGCCCGCACAAAAGACTAGCAACCAACCACCAGCTAAGCAAAGAAAGTGCTATCAAGGAAACAATTCCACTTGCTCCTCCTCCTCAATTACCTCAATAGGATTCTGTTCAACTACTCCTGTAAAATATAGTATAGAAAGGAATCAGCAAAAACTATTGCTCAGCGAGGGCAATTGGTCTCAAGGACGGAGGTGAGAGGAGAATGCAATGCAAATAGTCAGGCAATTCATTCAATTATCATTTAAAGATACAAACAAGCCAACATTATAACAAAACAAGTATTGAAACTATAAACACTCATTCAAAGGATACGATTCACTTTCCACGAGCAACTTTCAATCACGAATTCGATGATGACGCGCCGGCCCAAACCACCTTATAACTTCAGTTTGGAATACCCCGAAATTATCCATCAATTCTACGACCCAAATCTCCCTAGGAGGCAACCCAAGCGAGAAAGGGAATAGGACACGGAGCTAGAGCAACCAACACTGGCAACCCAAGGCTACCCAGAGAGGCCCATCACTCCGCCCCTGACTCTATGAATGCAATACAATATACGATGCAACAATCGAGCAATAAAGCCTCACGTGGGAGAATAACAAAGTAGGTTACACTCGCACGCTGTAACAACAATTGATAAACATTTAAACCAAAATCAACTCTAACAAGCATAATAAGCATTAACAAGCATTAACAAGCATTTTACAAGCCAAATTCTATGAAAACCAACAAAACAACAAAACGACCCCAACTTACCAAACACTACTACTTTCAAACGAGCCACGAGTTTTGGAAACCGACTTCACCAATCCTCCTAGGTCACCATAAGGCACGTCTAAAGACCCCGAAACTCTATTTTATCCTAGAATTTGCGCAAAGCCCCGATTTCCCCCTTTGCTCGTTTGAACTACCGCTACCCTAACCAAACACCCAACCAATACCTTGATCGCACCAAAAGTGCTTCCATGGCCTCCCGAGACAATGCCATCATGCAAAACGATAAAATGCTAAACTCGACCTAAACGACCCCGGCTTTCACCAATGCATTTTTCTCATTTTTTCCATTACACAATCCAAACAAATCATGCATTTAGGCATTCTAGCACATCTAGCATCTTTCTACATCAACAAAACGCATAACAGAGCAACTTCATCATTTCAAGGGTTTACTATTCATAATCTACTATTCAACTAACAATTTAAATTACAATCTCAACATTCAACCGTAGAAAATGTTAAAAAGCTATAAATACATATTCTACAATTGTCAAGGAACATTCTTTAAGCATCAAAACGATTAAAACAACAACCTACGGATAAAACCCAAAAATCACGAAGTTGATAAACATGTTATTCAAATGCGCAAATAACGTGCTTCCCTCACCTTAGGCACTCCTAGTCGCTAGGAAAACAACGCTGGATGCCTCGGAACCAACCCCGCACGAGCTCACGCGAAGATTTGAAGTTTTGAAGATTTGAAAATGTTTTTTTTTTCTCTCTTGAGTTTCGGCCTGCTCTTGTTTATTTTCAGCTTGTTTTATTTTTTATTTTCTTTGTTATTTTGCTTAATAAAGGATGACAAACTTGGTCAAATGGTCAAACCCTTGGTCAACTAACTTAAGTTGGTCAAATTAGCCTATTTTATGCATTTTTAAAGCTAAAATAACTAATAAAATATTAATTCTAGCTAACAACAATTAAAACACTAAAATTAAAACACTAAATACTAGTTTTCACTATTTGCTGAGGAATAAAAAACACTCTCTAGCTATCGCTCCCGAAATGCAATGCACTTTGCGACAACAAAGAAGTAACATTTAAATCTCAAAGAATTTAAGAAAATATAATTTTCAGAATATTAAACAAGAAAATTTCACATTCTGGGCTTGGGTATTACATCAAGTATTACAAGTAATAAAGTACACAAAGTATAAGAATCAAATTGAACAACATATACAATTAACAATCATTTCAAGGATACGGTGAGCTTTTACTCTCAAGTTCGATCGGTGAGCATTTGCTCTCAATATCATTTTCGATAAGAATTATTGCGGCCGGCTTCAATTATCCACTTATTGTTTCAATTGGGTGTACTCCAGATGTACCCCGAAATCGTATGACCCAACTCTTCGAGGGTGGAATGCCAAGCGAGAGAGGGAATTGGACCATGGTAGTCACGGGAGCATCGGCAAGCCCTATGCCGCCCGGCGTTTGTGAAACACTACCATACCATAATGAAAGGTTGCAACCTTGTATACAATGTACATTTATACCATTTAACAATTCACATTAGGAGGAAAACAAAGTAGGTTGCCTCTAAGTAATTTCAAGATCACATATTGCCAAGTAAACGTACGAGGCATGCTTGACATAAAAATTTACTTTGTAGATCACATAGAGTTATATGAACATTAAACGGGCAGCCAAGTAAGACACATAAATCAAGTCATATAACTCATTTCAGGGTTCACGTATCAAGTATTAAGATAATACAAGCATGCAACGACGCGTACACGAGACCGGGTGCAAGAATAGCGCACTTATCAACATGCAATCATCGGGAATCAAATTTAAAGTTATAAGGACAAATCCGGGCAGCCTATTAACCATACAATTAAACACATTTAACCATAGGATCATTTCTTAGCAAATAGTCATAAGCGCTAGGGCCTTAATTCCATGCTTACATACGCGATTAAGCAAACCATTCATCAATTAATGATCCCAAGCCATGCATCAATCAAATTAAGAAACCTCAACCAACCACAACAGCCCACACAACTTCTAAGTGCCACAATTCCAAGCATTCAATACCACAAGTAGGGTTACAACATGTTTCAAAGCATTTTGCTAAGCAAAACCCTACTGCAATGGTCTATTTTTCCATATTCAATTAGCCAAGAAATTAATCTCCAAATTCAGTGAAACAATTGTCAAATTTAAGCTTAATGAGTGATTTAAATCTAGGAACAAACCTCGCATCATTTGGAGTTCGGACTTAGGAGTTATGGCCAAACTCGTGATACTACGCAAAACTGTCCAGATTCGTACACATTTCGGTATTTTCTACTTTTGAAGCCTTTAACTCAAAATTAGCCTTAGCCTATTTCGGCCAAATATGTTCAAAACTGACCAATCTAGTAGCCTACCAATTTTCATGCATTTTTTACATCATTTTCTAGGCTAAAACTGTTTCATTCTACAAGGTCAGAAGGTTGCCAGATCCTACTTCATATTTCCAATTTTTCTATATTTAGACACCTTTCGATATTTGGTCATTTTGAAGGTCTTAGAGTCAAAATTGGCCTTGACCTATTTTTACAAAAAAAAATGTTTTGAATTGACAAAACTAGTGGCCTACCTATTTTCACGCATTTTTATCAAAGTTTACTAAGCAAAATGCACTTCGTTCTACAAGGTCAGAAAACTGACAGCAAAAAACGTTTTTATCTATCTTCAAGTTTCTAGCCATTATCAAGCTATGCATGAGAAGATAGGCTAATATACACACATATACATCAACTACAGAGGTAAATATATCCATATGAGAGCATGCATGTAAACTTTGAAAGCATTTAAAAGAGTTTAACCCTCACCTTAGCCTATTGATGGTTAAAGATGTACAAATGCTCTTCAAAATGCACAAAGGGCCTTCTTTCCTTGCTTTGGCCGAAAGATAGCCGGTTGTTTCTTTACTTCCTAGCTTAGTTAGCATATTCTTAGTGTGTGTATGTGATTAGAACAAAAGGAAATGAAAGAAAGCTATCAAAACATACCTATGGCCAAAATAGAGGGATTTGTGAGCTTTGTGTGAGATTTCTTGCTTATTGCTTACAATGGTCAAGTTCCTTAGAGTCCTTGAGAGCCTAGGTGAGTTTTAGAATGTGAGCTTGACCTATGGAACACCAAAGGGCAGCCATGGCCGAAAATGAGAGAGAAAGAAAGCTTGAGAGAATTTTTTGAGAGAGTTGATGCTTTTGTGTGTGAGTGTGTCGGCCTTGAGTGAAAATTGTGTCATCTTTTGAGATTTTGAATTGTGAGAAATGGGTATGGTATGTAGGCCGAGAAAAGTAGCTTAGGGTAGGGTGTTTAGGAGTTTTTTATGCATTGTGTCATGTGTTTGTCTCATAGAATGTCTAGGCATGTTTGAAATTATGCAATGCTTGACCAAATGCAAGGTATGGTCGGCCAAGTGAGCTTAAAAATCTGAATTCTTTGTTTTGTTTTAAGATTTATTTTATTGTGGGTTGATTGTGGTATTTGAGGTGCATGGATTTTGCAAAAAGAATTATGAATAAAGAATGTTCAATGTTTAGTGTGCTTTCGTCCTTTTGTGAGTTGACTTAGGATTAAAATATTAGTTAATGGAGTTTGTAGGATTATTTATAGTCTAGTGCTTTGTGTAGGATGCTTTCTTGATTAGCGTGTAGGCACGCTTTCCTAGGTCTAAGGTACATACTACGAGGTAAGGCACGAACTACGTATGCCGCAACCCGATACATAAGACCATGCTTTAGGCATTCCTAAAGGCCTAAGCGCGTTATGTTGATGTAGGAAGGTGCTAGTTATGCTAGAATGCCTAAATGTGTTGTTTAATTGGATTGTGTAATGTAAAAACAGAGAAAAATGGCTTAGTGAAAGTTGGGGTCATTTCGGTTAAGTTTGAAATTTTCTCAAATTGCGTGAAGGCATTGTCGAGGTACGTCATGGAAGCACTTTTGGTGCAGTTGTGACATTGGTTGGGTAATCGGTTGAGGTAGTTGTAGTTCAAATAAGCAAAGGGAAAAATCGGGGCTTTGCGTGAATTCTAGGGTAAAGTAGGGTTTCGGGGTCTTTAGACGTGCTTTATGGTGACCTAGGAGGATTGGTGAAGTCGGTTTCCAGAACTCGTGGCTCGTTTGAAAGTAGTAGCATTTTGAAAGTTGGGGTCATTTTGTGATTTTGTGTGTTTTCATAGCATAATGCCTATAGATTGCTTAATATTGCTTGTTATGCTTGTTAAAGTTGGTTATGATTGAATTGTATATCAATTGTTGATAATGCTTGTTAGTGTTATTCTTGTTACTTTATTGATTCTAAATGCTTGTTATCTCGTTTATTGCTTGTATCTTGTATTGCATTGCATAGTGTCAGGCGCGTGAGTGATGGGCCTCTCTGGGTAGCCTTGGGTTGCCAGTGTTGGTTGCTCTAGCTCCGTGTCCTATTCCCTTTTCTCGCTTGGGTTGCCGCCTAGGGAGTTTTGGGTCGTAGAATTGGCAGAGTATGTCCGGAGTACTCTAAACAGAAGTTATAAGGTAGGTGAGCCGGCGCGTCATCGTTAAAGTCATCAGAATAGTGATCGGTACATTACTCGCTCGAGTGAACCATAGCCTTCAAAGTGTGGTATAGCTTTGATTGGTTGTGTTAATGCTTTCTTTAATTGTTTATAGTATTGTTGTTTATATTGAATGCCTTTTTATTGATTGTACTTCTTACCTGTACCTATTTGCATTGCACGATCTTCTTTCTCTCCACCTCAATATATGTCTCACCCTCACTGAGTATACGTGTTGTGTATACTCACTCCTCACCACCACATTTTAGGAAATGTCATGTTAGCTGGAAGTTCGTGATTTCATGAAAGTTCGTGCTTGAAGAGTTGTCTTGCGTGCCTATGTGGCTTGAGTTGTCGAAGTTGTAAAGATGTATGCTTTCATGTATTGTATGTATTTAATGTCAAAAGGAATGTAATTTAAGTTTCATTAGATTATTGAGGTAGTTTGATAAGTTAGATTATGTATCTAGTTAGTATATCTTAACTTTAATGCATGTTTGTAATGTCCAAGGGAAAAGAGTTAGAATGGTTTGATAGTCTAACTTATGAAATATGTTAGTACGGTTTAACTGTCAAGCATGAATGTTCTTGTCAAAGATGAAAAAAGATAGGTTAGCTTTTAAATTGGAAATGTATGTATACTTGTTGAGTTTAATTGTTGAGAACCGAGGCTCGGATGGCCTTGAGGTGGTTGAATGTTTGGACATGGTATTGGTCCACTTATATGCTATCGCAGGTTTGTATTTTGCCTAGAAACAGGGGAGACTCTGTCCGTTTTTCTCTAAAATTTTGCCCAGGTTTGGAATTGGGTTGTGATTAGATTGATTGATAGAACTTCCGGTCTCGAGAGGGATCGGGGTGCTACAGACTGCCTTTTAGGAGAAAGTAGGAACGCCCTCACACACCATCTTACTCTGGTGACTACCTTCACGGGGAAGGAAGGAACGGATTCGCTCACTAGTCTTTCCTCGCCTTCAGCTTTGATTAAAAACATCTAAAACTACAATGTAAAATATCCCATTAAGGAATCCTTATAGCTAAAGAATGGGAGCGAAGTGCCCCTTTATACGAGGCACGAACAATAGTAAGGAACGGACTTATAGCTCTCTCCTCGGATGCCGTCAAAAGAGTAGGGTAGAGAGCATACGAGGGAGTGACTGAATGGTCCAGTGTATGTTTCCTAATAAAAGAGATAGAACTAGGCCTTAAAGAACTGAAATGAGTGAAGGGACCCTTTATAGGGGTCCCAAATGGTACTAAGGAACCTTTAATCCTGTTATTTCTAGACTTATACAAAATGTTGATTGTACGATACTCTTCTATGTGAAGTCTTATCATATAAGCTCAAGAATAAGGCCGCTATTCCTGACCTTAAGAAGGAATAGAGTGAGGCCTTTACCATTTCTTGTTGCTTGTAGTTCTTGTAGCTTGTAGCTGATCCTCCCTGCTTTTTCCTCGTGGAAAGTGAGTAAGAGGAGTCCTCTGCCTCTGAAGGACAACTGCTGCTTGGAAGGCCCTTAATGAAATAGGAATTTTTGCCTAAGAAATCCTACAGTTTTAATAGGCCTTAATACCCTCCTACTTGAGGACATGAAAATCTATTTTTTGTAAAGCTAAAGCCTCTTTTAAAGCCTTTAGCTACGGTAACAATAGCTAAGAACTCTGTAGCTCCCTAGCAAAAGGATACGAAGTAGTGTTGAGCTCTTGAGGAGTGTAACGACTAACAAGGGCTGCTTCTCTGCTTCTTCTCACCTCCCCCTATCGGCATGGACTCCTTTTAAGAACAAAAAAAACTTCTAAGCCAGTGACTGTCTTTTGGGAGAAGGCAGGAACGGATCTAACTAGCCTCCCCAAGGGGCTCCTATGGGGAGACTCTAGTACCAGACCGCCCTAGGAAGTAAGAATTAAAATCCTTCCTTCCTATCCTAGCCAGTGATTTCCTTCTGGGAGAAGGAAAGCACGGATTCGCTCACAAGTCCTTCGCCTTTAGCTTTAGAAAAAAAGAGACTATTTCTATCCTTGGTAGTGACTGCCTTTTGGGGAAAGGCTGGAACGAATCCCCTATCTCAATGAGCTGTTGAGTAAAAGGCTCCCATTTCACCCAAAAAGCGGAAGAGAGCTATAATCCGAGGGTAGTTCATACAGAGAGAGACCTAAGCTCACCTCCCTAAGGGAGGAGGAGCGTAGTGGTGGAGGGGAAACGTTCTTTGTTAGGATAGGGGGGTCACAGGGGGAAAAAGATTTATCCTTTACCTCTACCTCTTGCAATTCCTGGTAGGGAATTGAGTAAGGAAGGTACCTTTCTGTGGCTAAGTAGATCTGTAGCCTGTAGCCTATAGTTTGTAGCTAGTAGCTTGTGTCGTTTTTGTTGCCAAAAGTAGCCCATACCACTAGATTAGGGGTATGGAACCAAGTTCTTCGAGTATAGCTTGCCGCAACCCGATACATAGGACCATGCTTTAGGCATTCCTCGAGGCTCGGGCACTTAACGATACAACCCAAAGGCACGAGTTATCCTAGGTTTTGAAGCTAGAATGCCCGCCCCAAGCACATTGTATCCCTTGTACAACTAAAAATGCTCTCTTCAGTGGGATTTACCAACCAGGGCCGTCTTATCACTACCACTCGGAATAACATCTATGTCGCCTATAACGGCTACCGTGGTGATGCAGCTAAAGAGGTAGTGGTTCATTGGTCACCTACGTAATTACAAACTCGACTTCATCTTTCGTTTTCACTCAGGAGTAGGACTCTCTTCCTTGTAGAAAACCCTAGGACATAATGGGCATCAACTTTCAGCTAGTGATTGTCTTTAGGGAGAAGGTAGGAATGCCCTCACATACCATACTACTCTAGTGACTTCCTTATGGGGGAAAGAAGGAACATATTCACTCACTAGTCATTCCTCACCTTCTGCTTTGGATTATAAACATCTAAAACAACAGCGTAAAATATCCCATTAAGGAATCCTTTTAGCTAGAGAATGGGAGCGAAGAGCCCCTTTATACAGGGCACAAACGATGGTAATGAATGTCTAATGTCCTAATACTCCCTAAGACTCAACATTATGGCATCGATTCTCATTGGGAGTGAAGGAACAGACTCATAGCTCTCTCTCGGGATGCCCTCAAAAGCGTAGGAGGGAGAGCATACAAGGGAGTGACTGATTGACCCAATGTATGTTTCGTAATAAAAGAGATAGAACTAGACCTTACGCAACTGAAAGGAGTGAAGGGACCCTTTATAAGGGTGCCGAATGGTACTAAGGAACCTCTAATCCTGTTATTTCTGGACTTATACAGAATCTTGATTGTACAATACTCTTCTACGTGAAGTCTTATCGTATAAACTCAAGAATAAAGGCACTATTCCTGACCTTAGGAAGGAAGAGAGTAAGGGCTTTACCATTTCTTGTTGCTTGTAGTTCTTGTAGCTTGTAGCTGATCCTCCCTGCCCTTTTCTCTTGGAAAGGGAGTAAGGGGAGTCATCTGCCTCCGGACCATAACTGCTGCTTGGAAGGCCCTCAATGAAATGGGTATTTTTGACTAAGAAATCCTATAGTTTTAATAGGCCCTAATACCCTCCTACTTGAGGACATGAAACTCTTTTTTTTGTTAAGCTAAAGCCTCTTTTAAAGCCTTTAGCTTCGGTAACTATAGCTCTCTTAGCAGCTAGGAACTATGTAGCTCCCTAGCGAAAGGGTACGAAGTAACGTTGAGCACTTGAGGAGTGTAGGGACTAACGAGGGCTACCTCTCTGCTTCTTTTCACTTCCCTCTACCGGCATTGACTCATTTTAACAACAAAAACAACTTCCAAGCCAGTGACTGCCTTGTGGGAGAAGGTAAGAACGGATCTAACTAGCCTCCCCAAGGGGCTCCCATGAGGAGACTCTAGTACTTGACCGCCCTAGGAAGTAAGAATTAAAATCCTTCCTTCCTATCCTAGCCAGTGACTTCCTTCTGGGAGAAGAAAGTCACGGATTCGCTCACAAGTATTTCCTCGCCTTCGGTTTTAGAAAGAGGAGACTATTTATATCCTTGATAGTGATTGCCTTCTGGGGGAAGGCAGGAACGGATCCCCTATCTTAGAGAGCTTCTGAGCGTGAGGCTCCTCGTTTCCAAAAAGCGAAGGGGAGTTGTAATCTGAGGGTAGCTCATACTGAGAGAGACCTGAGCTCACCTCCCCAATGGAGGAGGAGCATAGCGACGGAGTAGAAATGCTCCTTGTTAGGATAGGGGGGTCACAAGGGGGAAAGGATTTATCCTTCCCCTCTGCCTCCTGCAATTCCTGCTAGGGTATTGAATAAGGGAGGTACCTTTCTATAGCCAAGAAGCTCTGTAGCCTGTAGCTGGTAGCTCGTAGCTCGTAGCTTGTTTTGTTTTTGTTGCTTAAAGTAGCGCACACCACTAGGTTAGGGGTATGGAGCCAAGTTCTTCGAGTATAGCATGATGCAACCCGATACGTAGGACCATGCTGTAGCCATTCCTAGAGGCCCGGGCGTTTAACGATACAACCCATAGGCACGAGTCACCCTAGGTTTTGAAGCTAGAATGCCCGCCCCAAGCACAATGTATCCCTTATACAACTCAAAATGCTCTCTTCAATGAGATGTACCAACCAGAGCCATCTTGTCACTACCACTTGGAATAACATTTGTGCCGCTTATAATGGCTGCAGTGGTGATGCAGCTAAAGAGCTAGTGGTTCACTAGTCACCTATGTAATTACAAACTCGACTTCGTCATTCATTTTCACTTAGGAGTGGGACTCTCTTCCTTGTAGAAAACCCTAGGACATAATGTGCATCAACTTTAAGCTAGTGACTGCCTTCTGGGAGAAGATAGGAATGCCATCACACACCATCCTATTCTACTGACTTCCTTATGGGGGAAGGAAGGAATAGAATCTCTCACTAGTCTTTCCTCACCTTCTACTTTGGATTATAAACATCTAAAACAATAGCGTAACATATCCCATTAAGGAATCCTTATAGCTATAGAATGGGAGCGAGGTGCCCCTTTATACGGGGCACGAACGATAGTAAGGAATGTCTAATGTCCTAATAGTCCCTAAGACTCGACATTATAGTATCGATTCTCATTGAGAGTGAAGGAACGGACACATAGCTCTCTTCCCGGATGCCCTTAAAATCGTAGGGGGAGACCATACAAGGAAGTGACTGAATGACCCAATGTATGTTTTGTAATAAAATAGATAGAATTAGACCCTAAGCAAATGAAAGTTATGAAGGGACCCTTTATAGGGGTCCCGAACGGTACTAAGGAACCTTTAATTCTATTATTTCTAGACTTATATAGAATCTTGATTGTACGATACTCTTCTATGTGAAGTCTTATCGTATAAACTCAAGAATAAGGGCGCTATTCCTAACCTTAGGAAAGGATAGAGTAAGGCCTTTAGCATTTCTTGTTGCTTGTAGTGCTCGCAGCTTGTAGCTGATCCTCCTCCCTCCCTCCCAATTTCTCTTGGAAAGGGAGTAAAAGAGGCACTCTTTCTTCGGAGGATAACTGCTGCTTGGAAGGCCCTCAATGAAATGGGTATTTTTACCTAAGAAATCCTTTAGTTTTAATAGGCCTAATACCCTCCTACTTGAGGACATGAAACTCTCTTTTTTGGTAACTACGGCTCTCTTAGCAGCCAGGAACTTTGTAGCTCCCTAGCAAAATGATACGAAGTTGTGTTGAGCACTCGAGGAGTGTAACGACTAACGAGGGCAGCCTTTCTGCTTCCTCTCACCTCTCCCCACCGGCGTGGACTCCATTTAACAACAAAAATAACTTCCAAGCCATTGACTGCCTTCTGGGTGAATGCAGGAACGGATCTAAGTAGCCTCCCCTAGGGGCTCCCACGGGGAGACTCTAGTACCAGACCGCCCTAGAAAGTAAGAATTAAAATTCTTCCTTCCTATCCTAGCCAAAGACTTCCTTCTAGGAGAAGGATGGCACGGATTCACTCACAAGTCTTTCCTTGCCTTCGACTTTAGAAAGTGGAGATTGTTTCTACCCTTGGCAGTGACTGCTTTCTGGGGAAGGCAGGAACAGATCCTCTCTCTCATCAAGCTGCTGACCATGAGGCTCCCCGTCACCCAAAAAGCAGAAAGGAGTTGTAATCCCAGTGCAGCTCATACAAAGAGAGACCTGAGCTCACCTCCTCGAGGGAAGAGGAGCGTAGCGACGGAGGGGAAACGTTCCTTGTTAGGATAGGGGGTTCACAGAGGGGAAATGATTTACCCTTCCCCTCTGCCTCCCACAATTCCTACTAGGGAATTGAGTAAGGGGGGTACCTTTCTGTAGCTTATTTGCTCTATAGCATGTAGCTTGTAGCTCATAGCTTGTGTTGTTTTTGTTGCTAAAAGTAGCCCATACTACTAGGTTAGGGGTATAGAGCCGAGTTCTTCGAGTATAGCGAGCCGCAACCTGATAAATAGGACCACGCTTAAGGTTTTCCTAGAGGCCCTAGCGCTTAAAGATAAAACCCAAAGGCACGAGTCACCCTAGGTTTTGAAGCTAGGATGCCCGCCTCAAGCACAATGTATCCCTTGTACAACTCAAAATGCACTCTTTAATAGGATGTACCAACCAGAGCCATCTTGTCACTACCAATCGGAATATATCTATGTCACCTGTAACGGCTGCAGTGGTGATGCAACTAAAGAGGTAGTGGTTCACTGGTCACCTACGTAATTAAAAACTCGACTTCGTCTTTTGTTTTCACTCAGGAGTGGGACTCCCTTCCTTGTAGAAAACCCAAGGACATAATATGCATCAACTTTTAGTTAGTGACTACTTTCTAGGAGAAGGCAGGAACACCCTCACATACCATCCTCCTCCAGTGACTTTCTTTTGGGGGAAGGAAGGAACGAACTCGCTCACTAGTCTTTCTTCACCTTCGGCTTTGGATTATATACATTTAAAACTACATTGTAAAATATCCTATTAAGGAATCCTTATAGCTACAGAATGGGAGTGAAGTGCTCCTTTATACGGGGCATGAACGATAGTAAGTGTGACACCCGAGAATTTCACCATAGAATTTATTATAATCGTTGCATACTTATGTGCGCATTTCTACGTGCATCATTTTTCTTGTTTAATTGTTTTTGTTGTGGGTTACTATTCATAATATTTTTGACTGTTTCAAAAGCTTGATTTTAAATTTTTCCTAGGTCATATGACATTTAAAAGGAACCAAGAAATTTTCGTTTTGAACTTTCGAGCTTAGGAGTATGCGTTTGAAAAATATTTTCCGTGAGCTTTGAATAGTGTTACGTAAGAATAGTAACATTTGCAACTAAAAATAATTGAAATTGCATTTTGGCCTAGTTTGACTAAGTTTTTAATGGAATTTGACCCCATTTAATAACACATACACATACATAAAACAACTAACTCATCAATTAAAAGCCACATAACATATTAGCTCTCAAAACAATTGCAAAAATTCCCTCCATGTCCCCCCCATTTGGCCGTCCACTTCAAGAGAGGAAAGGAGAGAATTTTGCTTCAACATCCATGCACTTGAGCTCCTAGATTGATCTTGAGAGGATTTTGGAGCAACTTAGGACCTTCAACAAAGCTTCTACATCTTCAAAATTGTGAGGGAGATGCATTTATTTGTTTTTAAAGTTTATGTGCATATATTGAATTTTATTGATTTGTTGATATTAGCTATAAAGCTTGTTATGAATGCTTTCTATGAGTTATTTGATGCCTATAGAGTTAACTTTTGAGGTTTGATAGCAAAGTTAATGGTTGAAACTTGAAATTGATCAAAGAGGTGATGAATAGTGCAGTGAATAGTAAAATCCGAAAATTTAGGGTTTTTTTTTAATTATATAATTTGTTAATTGGCTTGAATTGATGCCTCATTTAGGTGCTCTAGACCCTAAGGAAGGTAATTGAAAAGCCACGTTAGGTTGAATCACTCGAATTTGAACTTTAGTGCATAAATCGCTTACTTTAAAAAGGGGGTTTTGCACGTTAGGCAATCCGGGCAAATTTGGGCATCGATTTGGGTATCCTTGAGCTAAGGAAGCACCTTTGGTGCTTTCGTTTCGCGAAATTGGGGTTCGGTTAGTATGGCTATAGTTCAAACCCGTTCGGGGCCTTCCCGAACTTTTGCTTCAAAAATGAGATTTAGTGACTTTAAAGGGTACCTTTAAGCTTAATTAGGAATATAGAAAGACTAGGGTAGGATTGAGAATCTCGAACTATGCTTAGGAGAAAGAAAGCTCGATTAAAGAAAGGGGAAATGTAGTGTTTAGCCTTTTTAGTTGCATTTGAAACTTGTTGTGTGTTAGTAATGACTTGCATTGAATATTTAGGATGTATTTAAGTTATTTGAGTAGATTATTGGAATTAATTGTGTTGATTGCTACTTTTGGTATCTTAAAGTTAATATCGTGCTTATTTGAACTTTTATCGTGCATATATGTGAGGGCGGCCTACTTTGTCGTCCCCCTTACGTGTTATGTGATATATTGATTGTTTGTGACTTGTATTGGGTTGCGCAACCTAAATCGGACATGGTAGCGTCGAGAAACACGGGCGGCATCGGGCTTGCCGTGCTCCCTCGACTACCATGGTGCCTATTCCCTTCTCGCTGAGGCATACTCCACTACCCCAGATGCGTGGTTCACCTGCTGGGCATGGACCTACCTCGGGAGAAAGGGTCGTAGGATCGGGATACATCCGGAGTATCCCAATTGTTGGTGTTTGGGGTTTGCCGGCATGTTCGTGATGCTCGTGGTTCGTGGCTCGTGATTGAAGACTCGGAAGTGGAATCGTATCCTTTTTAAAAGTGGTTAATTGCTTGGTTTATTGTCTTGTTGGTTTATGTGGATTATATATGTTTTCTTGTGTTTGCATATCATATTGCACGTTGGCATGCTGCATCACCTCCCTCGCTGGGCAACTTTGTTGCTCATTCCTCATTTAACATGTTTCAGGTGAAGCTGAGGTGAATCCTCAACTGATAGAAGAAGAGGAAGTTTACGTAGATCAGAATCCGTGACTTTGTGTGCTGAGGTGGATTTTATGTGCTTCTTGCGTGGAGTTCTTGTTAAAAATGTATTTTGAGGCTTTGGAGTCTTGTATATATATGTCTAGTAGATGTGTACTAGGATGTTAAAGAAAGTTGTTGGATTGTAATAATGAATTCTAGACTTTAATTTCCCTTGCATGCTTGGAGTGTTAGTTAATCTTCATATGGAACTTAGAATTTCATTGTATTTAATTACTTATGACTAAAACCAACTTATCTCGCATGCTTGTGTGCTTTAGTAGAATGTTGTTGCTCCAAGGCTCGGATGGCCTTGTGATTGTGTTTTAGCTTTGGAGACATTAGTAGATAAGTTGTTGTTATAGTTCAAAAGACTTGAGTGGCTATTTGCAGGTAACAGTATTGTCCTATAAACAGGGGAGACTCCGTCCGTTTTCCCCTAAAATTTTGTGCCCGGGGTTTGGAATTGGTTGAGAATAGCATGGTTATTAGAGCCTCCGGTCTCGTGAGGGATCGGGGCGTGGAATGTGGTAACACAATCCCACATCGGAAGTCTTTGAGCTGGGACCATTGAATATATAGAGCGGGGTTCCGCCTTATATTCGACAATAGGCCTTTTCCCGTGGTAACACGGGGGGAACAAAACCGTGAGGGGCCCAGTGGGGTAACCCAAAGCGGACAATATATTGTTGGTGTGCGTCGCCCGTGTGCCTCTGCTCCTTCGTGAGTATTCGCTTAGCGGGGTCGTTACATTAAGTGGTATCAGAGCGGGTCTTCCCTTGTGCTCGTGTCCCGCGAGGGCGCGGGGCCCCTTAAGGGGGGTGGAATGTGGTAACACAATCCCACATCGGAAGTCTTTGAGCTGGGACCATTGAATATATAGAGCGGGGTTCCGCCTTATATTCGACAATAGGCCTTTTCCCGTGGTAACACGGGGGGAACAAAACCGTGAGGGGCCCAGTGGGGTAACCCAAAGCGGACAATATATTGTTGGTGTGCGTCGCCCGTGTGCCTCTGCTCCTTCGTGAGTATTCGCTTAGCGGGGTCGTTACAGTAAGAAATGCCTAATGTCCTAATACTCCCTAAGACTCGATATTATGGTATCGATTCTCGTTGGGAGTGAATGAACAGACTCAAAGCTCTCTCCCCGGATGCACTCACAAGCGTAGGGGGGAGAGCATACAAGGGAGTGATTGAATGATCCAATGTATGTTTCCTAATAAAAGAGAAAGAACTCGACCTTAAGCAATTGAAAGGAGTGAAGGGACCCTTTATAGGGGTCCCGCACGGTACTAAGGAACCTTTAATCCTATCATTTCTAAACTTATACAGAATCTTGATTGTACGATACTCTTCGATCCTCGTTTCAGATCTTTAAACTGCAAGTTCAATGAAAGCCGTTACCAATCATACATGATGGCGGTTTTATAGGTGAAATCAACAATAGAGATACCTAAATGTGTGTCATCATGGATTCTCAAACTGAACAACTATACAAGTGATATTGTCAGAACTCCCTCTTGCATACGCTTCTTCTATAAGTTTTCTGGATGCCACTTCAGCATCTGCTATATCCTGCACAATAGACAGTCTTATCGTATAAGCTCAAGAATACGCTATTCCTGACCTTAGGAAGGAATAGAGTAAGACGTTTACCATTTCTTGTTGTTTGTAGTTCTTGTAGCTTGTAGCTTATCCTCGCCGCCTTTTTCTCTTAGAAAGGGAGTAAGGGGAGTCATCTGCCTCCGGAGGACAACTGATGCTTGGAAGGCCCTCAATGAAATGGGTATTTTTGCCTAAGAAATCCTATAGTTTTAATAGGCCCTAACACCCTCCTACTTGAGGACATGAAACTATCATTTTTGTTAAGCTAACGCCTCTTTTAAACCCTTTAGCTTCGGTAACTACAACACTTTCAGCAGCTAGGAACTTTGTAGCTCCCTAGCGAAAGGATACGAAGTAGCGTTGAGCTCTTGAGGAGCGTAACGACTAACGCGGGCTGTCACTCTACTTCCTCTTACCTCCCCCTATCAACGTGGACTCTTTTTAACAACAACAATAACTTCCAAGCCAGTGACTGCCTTCTGGGAGAAGCAAGGAACAGATCTAACTAACCTCCCTAAGGGGTTCCCATGGGGAGACTCTAATACCAGACCACCCTAGGAAGTAAGAATTTATCCTTCCCCTCTGCCTCCCGCAATTCCTGCTAGGGAATTGAGTAAGGGAGGTACCTTTCTGTAGCTGAGTAACTCCGTAGTTTGTGGCTTGTAGCTCGTAGCTTGTGTTGTTTTTATAGTTAAAAGTAGCCCATACCACCAGATTAGGGTTATGAAGCTGAGTTATTTGAGTATAGCGTGCCGGAACCCGATAAATAGGACCATGCTTTTGGCATTCCTAGAGGCTCGGGCGCTTAACGATAAAATCCAAAGGCATGAGTCACCCTAGGCTTTGGAGCTAGAATGCCCGCCCCAAGCACAGTATATCCCTTGTAGAACTCAAAATGCTCTCTTCAATGGGATATACCAACCAGAGCCGTCTAGTCACTACCACTCGTAATAACATCTATGCCGCCTATAACTGTTGTAGTGGTGATGCAACTAAAGAGGTAGTGGTTCACTGGTCACCTACGTAATTACAAACTTGATTTCACCTTTCATTTTCACTCAGGTGTGGGACTCTCTTCCTTGTACAAAACTCTAGGATAGAATGTGCATCAACTTTAAGCTAGTGATTGCCTTCTAAGAGAAGGCATGAACACTCTTACACACTATCCTCCTCCAATGACTTCCTTTTGAGGGAAGGAAGGAACGGATTCGCTCACTAGTCTTTCCTCGCCTTCGGCTTTGGATTATAGATATCAAAAACTACAGTGTAAAATATCGCATTAAGGAATCCTTATTGCTACAAAATGGGAGTGAAGTGCCTCTTTATAAGGGGGACGAACGATAGTAAGGAATGCCTAATGTCCTAAAACTCGACATTATGGTATCGATTCTCATTGGGAGTGAAGGAACGGACTCATAGCTCTCTCCCCGGATGCACTTAAAAGCATAGGGGGAAAAGCATACAAGGGAGTGACTGAATGATCCAATGTATGTTTCCTAATAAAAGAGAAAGAACTAGACCTTAAGCAACTGAAAGAAGTGAAAGGACCCTTTATAGGGGTCCCAAACTGTACTAAGGAACCTTTAATTCTATCATTTCTAAACTTATACATAATCTTGATTGTACGATACTCTTCTATGTGAAGTCTTATCGTATAAGCTCAAGAATAAGGCCGGTATTCCTGACCTTAGGAAGGAATAGAGTAAGGCCTTTACCATTTCTCATTGCTTGTAGTTCTTGTAGCTTGTAGCTGATCCTTCCCGCCCTTTCTTCTTGGAAAGGGAGTAAGGGGAGTCCTCTGCCTCCGGAGGACAATTGTTGCATAGAAGGCCCTCAATGAAATGGGTATTTTTTCCTAAGAAATCCTATAGTTTTAATAGGCCCTATTACCCTCCTACTTGAGGACATGAAACTATCTTTTGTGTTAAGTTAAAGCCTCTTTTAAACCCTTTAGTTTTAGTAACTACAACTCTTTTAGCAGCTAGGAACTCTGTAGCTCCCTAGTGAAAGGATACGAAGTAGCGTTGAGCACTTAAGGAGTGTCACAACTAACAAAGGCTATCTCTCTGCTTCCTCTCACCTCCCCTTACATGCGTGGACTCCTTTTAACAACAATAATAACTTCTAAGCCAGTGACTGTCTTCTGGGGAAAGGCTGGAACAGATCTAACTAGCCTCCCCGAGGGGCTCCCACGGGGAGACACTTGTACCAGACCGCCCTAGGAAGTAAGAATTAAAATCCTTCCTTCCTATCCTAGCCAAATACTTCCTTCTGGGAGAAGGATGGCACAGATTCACTCACAAGTCTTTCCTCGCCTTTCACTTTAGAAAGAGGAGTATGTTTCTATCCTTGGCGGTGACTGCCTTCTAGGGGAAGGCAGCAACGGATCCCCTCCCTCATCGAGCTACTGAGCATAAGGCTTCCCGTCGCTCAAAAAGCAAAGAGGAGTTCTAATCCAAGGGCAGCTCATACAAAGAGAGACCTGAGCTCACCTCCCTGAGGGAAGAAGAGCATAGCGACGGAGGGGAAACGTTCCTTGTTAGGATAAGGGGGTCACAAGGGCGAAATGATTTATCCTTCCCCTCTGCCCCCCACAATTCCTACTAGGGAATTGAGTAAGGGAGGTACCTTTCTGTAGCTTATTTGCTTTGTAGCCTGTAGCTTGTAGCTCGTAGCTTGTGTTGTTTTTGTTGCTAAAAGTAGCCCACACCAATAGGTTAGGGGTATAGAGCTGAGTTCTTCGAGTATAGCGTGCCGTAACCCTATAAATAGGACCATGCTTAAGGTATTCCTAGAGGCCCAAGCTCTTAACGATACAACCCAAAAGCACGAGTCACCGAAGGTTTTGAAGCTAGAATGCTCGCCCCAAGCACAGTGTATCCCTTGTACAACTCGAAATGCTCTCTTCATTGGGATGTACCAACCAGAGCCGTCTTGTCACTACCACTCAGAATAACATCTATGCCGCCTATAATGGCTGTTGTGGTGATACAACCAAAGAGGTAGTAGTTCACTGGTCACCTACGTAATTACAAACTCCACTTTGTCCTTCATTTTCACTCAGGAGTGGGACTCTCTTCCTTGTCGAAAACCCTAGGACATAATGGGCATCAACTTTCAACTAGTGACTGCCTTCTAGGAGAAGGCAGGAACGCCCTTACACACTATCCTACTCCAGTGGCTTCCTTTTGGGGAAAGGAAGGAACGGATTCGCTCACTAGTGTTTCCTCACCTTCGGCTTCGGATTGTACACATCTAAAACTACAGTGTAAAATATCCCATTAAGGAATCCTAATAGCTACAGAAAGGGAGTGAAGTGCCCAGTTATACGGGGCACGAATGATAGTAAGGAATGTCTAATGTACTAATACTTCCTAAGACTCAACATTATAGTATCGATTCTCGTTGGGAGTGAAAGAACGGACTCATAGCTCTCTCTCTCAATGCCCTTAAATGCGTAGGGGGGGAGAGCATACAAGGGAGTGATTAAATGACCCAATGTATGTTTCCTAATAAAAGAGATAGAACTAGACCTTAAGCAACTGAAACGACAGAAGGGACCCTTTATAGGCGTCCCAAATGGTACTAAGGAACCTTTAATCCTGTTATTTCTAGACTTATAAAGAATCTTGATTGTACGATACTATTCTATGTGAAGTCTTATCGTATAAGCTCAAGAATATGGCCGCTATTCCTGACCTTAGGAAGGAATAGAGTAAGGCCTTTACCATTTATTGTTCCGTGTAGTTCTTGTAGCTTGTAGCTGATCTTCCCTACCCTTTCCTCTTGGAAAAAGAGTAAGGGGAGTCCTCTGGCTCAGGAGGACAACTGCTGCTTGGAAGGCCCTCAATGAAATAGGTATTTTTGCCTAATAAATCCTATACTTTTAATAGGCCCTAATACCCTGCTACTTAAGCTAAAGCCTAAGTAGGAACGGATCTAACAAGCTTCCCCGAGGGGCTCCCATGGGGAGACTCTAGTACCAGACCACCCTAGGAAGTAAGAATTAAAATCCTTCCTTCCTATCCTAGCAAGTGACTTCCTTTTGGGAGAAGGAAGGCACAGATTCGCTCACAAGTCTTTCCTCACCTTCGGCTTTAGAAAGAAGAGACTGCTTCTATCCTTGGCAGTGACTGCCTTCTGGGGGAAATTAGGAACAGATCCCCTCTATCCTAGAGCTACTATGCATGAGGCTCGCCATTGCCCAAAAAGCGAAGGGTAGCTATAATCCGAGGGCAGCTCCTACAGAGAGACACCTTAGCACACCTTCCTGAGGGAGGAGGAGCGTAGCGACGGTGGGGAAACGTTCTTTGTTAGGATATGAGGGCCACAGGGGGGAAATGATTTGTCCTTCCCATCTACCTCCCGCAATTCCTGCTAGGGAATTGAGTAAGGGAGGTACTTTTCTGTTGCTAAGTACATCTGTAGCTCGTAACTCGTAGATCGTAGCTTGTGTAGTTTTTGTTGCTAAAAGTAGCCCATACTAGGTTAGGGGTATGGAGCCGAGTTTTTCGAGTATAGCGTGCCGTAACCTGATACATAAGGCTATGCTTTAGGTATTCCTAGAGGCCCAGGCGCTTAACGATACAACGCAAAGGCACAAGTCACCCTAGGTTTTGAAGCTAGAATGCCCGCCCCAAGCACAATGTATCACTTGTACAACTCAAAATGCTCTCTTCAATGGGATGTACAAACCCATGTCGTCTTGTCACTACCACGTGGAATAACATCTCTGCCACTTATAACGGCTGCAGTGGAGATGCAACTAAAGAAGTAGTGGTTCACTGGTCACCTATGTAATTATAAACTCGACTTCATCTTTCGTTTTAACTCAGGAGTGGGACTCTCTTCCTTGTAGAAAACCCTAAGACATAATGTGCATCAACTTTCAGCAAGTGATTGCCTTCTTGGAGAAGGAAAGAACGACTTCACACACCATCTTACTCCAGTGACTTCCTTCTAGGGGAAGGAAGGAATGGATTCGCTTACTAGTCTATCCTCGTCTTTGGGTTTGGATTATAAACATCTAAAACTATAGTGTAAAATATCCCATTAAAAAATCCTTATAGCGACAGAATGGGAGCGAAGTGCCGCTTTATACAGGGTACGAACGATAGTAAGAAATGTCTAATGTCATAATACTCCCTAAGACTCGACATTATGGTATCGATTCTTGTTGGGAGTGAAGGACCGAACTCATAGCTCTCTCCCCGGATACCCTCAAAATCGAAGGGGAGAGAGCATACAAGGGAGTGACTGAATGACCTAATAAACGTTTTCTAATAAAAGAGATAAAACTAGACCTTAAGCAACTAAAATGAGTGAAGAGACCCTTTATAGGGGTCCCGAACGACACTAAGGAACCTTTAATCCTGTTATTTCTAGACTTATACAGAATCTTGATTGTACGATACTCTTCTATGTGAAGTCTTATCGTATAAGCTCAAGAATAAGGCTGCTATTCCAGACCTTAGGAAGGAATAGAGTAAGGCCTTTACCATTTCTTGTTGATTGCAGTTCTTGTAGCTTGTAGCTGATCGTTCCCGTTTACCATTTCTTGTTGCTTGCAGTTCTTGTAGCTTGTAGCTGATCGTTCCTGCCCTTTCCTCTTGAAAAGGGAGTAAGGGGAGTCCTCTGCCTCCGGAGGACAATTTTTGCTTGGAAGGCCCTCAATGAAATGGGTATTTTTGCCAAATAAATCCTATTGTTTTAATAGGACCTAATACCCTCCTACTTGAGGACATGAAACTCTCTTTTTTGTTAAGCTAAAGCCTCTTTTAAAGACTTTAGCTTCGGTAACTACAGCTCTCTTAGCAGCTAAGAACTCTGTAGCTCTGTAGCGTTGAGCACTTGAGGAGTGTAACAACTAACGCGGGCTGCCTCTCTGCTTTTTCTCACCTCCCCTTACCGGCATGAACTCCTTTTAACAACAAAATCATCTTCCAAGCTAGTGACTGCCTTCTAGGGGAAGGAAGGAACAGATCTAACTAGCCTCCTCGAGGGGCTCCCACGGGGAGACTCTAGTACCAGACTACCCTAGGAAGTAAGAATTAACATCCTTCCTTCCTATCCTAGCCAGTGACTACCTTCTGGGAGAAGGAAGGCACAGATTCGCTCACAAGTCTTTCATCGCCTTCAGCTTTAGAATGAGGAGACTGTTTCTATCCTTGGCTGTGACTAGAGCTGCTAAGCATAAGGCTCCCTGTGGCCCAAAAGGCGGAGGGGAGTTGTAATTCGAGGGTAGCGCATACAGAGAGAGACTTGAGCTCACCTCCCCGAAGAAGGAGGAGAGTAGCGACGGAGGGGAAACGTTCCTTGTTAGGATAGGGGGTTACAGGAGGGAAAGGATTTATCCTTCCTTTCTACCTTCTGCAATTCCTCCTAGGAAATTGAGTAAGGGAGGTACCTTTCTGTAGCTAAGTAGCTCTGTAGCCTGTAGCCTGTAGCTCGTAGCTCCTAACTCGTAGCTTGTGTTGTTTTTGTGGCTAAAAGTAGCCCATACCACTAGGTTAGGGGCATGAAACTGGGTTCTTCGAGTATAGCGTGCCGTAACCCGATACATAGGACCATGCTTTAGGCATTCCTCGAGGCCCAGGCGTTTAACGATACAAGCCAAAGGCACGAGTCACCCTGGGTTTTGAAGCTATAATGCCTACCCCAAGCACAGTGTATCCCATGTACAACTCAATAGCTCTCTTCAATGGGATGTACCAACCAGAGCTGCTTGTCACTACCACTAGGAATAATATCTCTACCTCCTGTAATGGCTGCAGTGGTGATGCAGCTGAAGATGTAGTGGTTCATTGGTCACCTACATAATTACAAACTCGACTTCGTCTTTCATTTTCACTCAGGAGTGGGACTCTCTTTCTTGTAGAAAACTGTAGGACATAATATGCATCAACTTTCAGCTAGTGACTGCCTTCTAGGAGAAAGCAGGAACACCCTCACACACCATCCTACTACAGTGACTACCTTCTAGGGGAAGGAAAGAATGGATTCGCTCACTAGTCTTTCCTCGCCTTCGGCTTTGGATGATAAACATCTAACACTATAGTGTAAAATATCCCGTTAAGGAATCATTATAGCTACAGAATAGGAGCGAAGTGCCCCTTTATACGGGGCACGAATGATATTAAGGAATGTCTATTGTCCTAATACTCCCTAAGGAACTAAAAGGAGTGAAGGGACCCTTTATAGGGGTCCCGAACGGCACTAAGGACCTTTAATCTTGTTATTTCTAGACTCATACAGAATCTTGATTGTACGATACTCTTCTATGTGAAGTCTTATCGTATAAGCTCAAGAATAAGGCCGTTATTCCAGACTTTAGGAGGGAATAGAGTGAGCCCTTTGCCATTTCTTGTTACTTGTAGTTCTTGTAGCTTGTAGCTGATCCTTTGCCATTTCTCTTGGAATGGTAATAAGGGGAGTCCTCTGCCTCTAGAGGACAATTGTTGCTTTGAAGGCCCTCAATGAAATGGGTATTTTTGCAAAAGAAATCCTATAGTTTTAATAGGCCCTAATACCCTTCAACTTGAGGACATGAAACTCTCTTTTTTGTTAAGCTAAAGCCTTTTTTAAAGCCTTTACCTTCGATAACTACAGCTCTCTTAGCAGCTAGGAACTTTGTAGCTCCCTAGCGAAAGGATACGAAGTAGCGTTGAGCACTTGAAGAGTGTAACGACTAACGCGGGTTGCCTCTCTGCTTCCTCTCACCTCCTCTTACCGTCATGGACTCCTTTTAACAACCAAAAACAACTTCCAAGCCAGTGACTGCCTTCTAGGGGAAGGCAGGAACGGATCTAACTAGCTTGCCCGATGGGCTCCCATGGGGAGACTCTAGTACAGACCGCCCTAGGAAGTAAGAATTAAAAACCTTCATTCCTATCCTAGCTAGTGACTTCCTTTTGGGAGAAAGAAGGCACGGATTCGCTCACAAGTTTTTTCTCGCCTTTGGCTTTAGAAAGAGAAGACTGTTTTTATCCTTGGTAGTGACTGCCTTCTCAGGGAAGGTAGGAACGGATCCCCTTTCTCAAAGAGCTACTGAGCATAAGCTTCCCATCGCCCAAAAAGTGGAGGGGAGCTATAATCCGAGGGCAGCTCATACAGAGAGAAACCTGAGCTTATTTTCTCGAGGAAGGAGGAGCGTAGTGACATAGGGGAAACATTCCTTTTTAGGATAGGGGGGTCACAGGAGGGAAAGGATTGGATAGGGGGGTCACAGGAGGGAAAGGATTGGATGGGGGGGTCACAGGAGGGAAAGGATTTATCCTTCCCCTCTGCCTCCCGCAATTCCTGCTAGGGAATTGAGTAAGGGAGGTACCTTTCTGTAGCTAAGTAGCTCTGTAGCCTGTAGCTTGTAGCTCGTAGCACGTAGCTTGTGTTGTTTTTGTTGCTAAAAGTCACCTATATCACTAGGGAGGTACCTTTCTTCCAGTATAGCGTGCTGCAACCCGTTATATAAGACAACGCATTAGGCATTCCTAAAGGCCCGGGCACTTCATGATACAACGCAAAGGCACGAGTCACCCTAGTGTTTGAAGCTAGAATGCCCGCCCCAAGCACAGTGTATCACTTGTACAACTCAAAATGCTCTCTTCAATGGGATGTACCTACCAGAGTCATCTTGTCACTACCACTCGGAATAATATCTTTGCTGCTTATAACGGATGCAGTGGTAATGCAACTAAAGAGATAATGGTTCACTGCTCACCTACGTAATTACAAACTCGACTTCGTCTTTCATTTTCACTCAGGAGTGGGACTCTCTTCCTAGTAGAAAACCCTAAGACATAATGTGCATCAACTTTCAGCTAGTGATTGCCTTATGGGAAATGGCAGGAATGCCCTCACGCACCATCCTACTCCAGTGACTTCCTTCTGGGGGAAGGAAGGAACGGATTCGCTCACTAGTCTTTCGTCGCCTTCGGTTTTGGATGATAAACATCTAAAACTGTAGTGCAAAATATCCCGTTAAGGAATCCTTATAGCTACAGAATGGGAGCGAAGTGCCCCTTTATACGGGGCACGAATGATAGTAAGGAATATCTAATGGTCTAATACTCCCAAAGACTCGATATTATGGTATCGATTCTCGATAGGAGTAAAGGAAAGGACTCATAGCTCTTTCCCCATATTGCTTAAAAGCCTAGGGGGGAAAGCATACAAGGGAGTGACTGAATGACCCGATGTATGTTTTCATACAAAAGAGATAGACCTCGACCTTAAGCAACTGAAATGAGTGAAGGGACCCTTTATAGGGGTCCTGAACGATACTAAGGAACCTTTAATCCTGTTATTTCTAGACTTATATAGAATCTTGATTGTACGATACTCTTCTATGTGAAGTCTTATCGTATAAGCTCAAGAATAAGGCCGCTATTCCAGACCTTATGAAGGAATAGAGTAACGCCTTTACCATTTCTTGTTGCTTGTAGTTCTTGTATCTTGTAGCTAATCCTCCCCGCCCTTTCCTCTTGGAAAGAGAGTAAGGGGAGTCCTCTGCCTCCGGAGGACAACTGCTACTTGGAAGGCCCTCAATGAAATGGGTAATTTCGCCTAAGAAATCCTATAGTTTTAATAGGCCCGAAGACCCTCCTACTTGAGGACATGGAACACATTTTTTTGTTAACCTAAAGCCACTTTTAAAGCCTTTAGCTTTGGTAACTACAGCTCTCTTTGAAGCTAGGAACTCTTTAGCACCCTAGTTGAAGGACACGAAGTAGCGTTGAGCACTTGAGGAGTGTAACGACTAACGAGGGCTCCATCTCTACTTCCTCCCGCCTCCCCCTACCAGCATAGACTCCTTTTAACAACAAAAACAACTTATAAGCCAATGACTGCCTTCTAAGAGAAGGCAGGAACATATCTAACTAGCCTCCTCGAGGGGCTCCCACAGGGAGACTCTAGTAACAGACCACCCTAAGAAGTAAGAATTAAAATCCCATCGCCCAAAAAGAGGAGGGCAGTTGTAATATGTGGGCAGCTCATTCAGAAAGAGACCTGAGCTCATCTCCCTGAGGGAGAATGAGCGTAGCGATAGAGGGGAAACGTTCCTTGTTAGGATAAGGGGGACAAAGGGGCAAAAGGATTAATCCTTCCCCTTTGCCTCCTGCAATTCCTGCTAGGGAATTAAGTAAGGGAGGTACCTTTCTGTGGCTAAGTAGCTCTGTAGCTAGTAGCTTGTAGCTCGTAGCTCGTAGGTCGTAGCTTGTGTTTTTTTTGTTGCTAAAAGTAGCCCTTACCACTAGGTTAGAGGTATAGATGCGAGTTCTTTGAGCATAGCGTACCGCAACCCGACACATAGGACCATGCTTTAGGCATTCCTAGAGTCCCAGGCACTTATAGATCATACCCAAAGGCATGAGTCACCCTAGGTTTTAAAGCTATAATGCCTGCCCCAAGCACAGTATATCCCTTATACATCTCAAAATGCTCTCTTCAATGGGATGTACCAACCCAAGCCGTCTTGTTACTACCACTCAGAATAACATCTCTGCGGCCTATAACGGGTGCAGTGGTGATGCAGCTAAAGAGTAGTGGTTCACTGGTGATCTACGTAATTACAAACTCGACTTCGTCTTTCGTTTTCACTTAGGAGTGGCACTCTCTTCCTTGTAGAAAACCCTAGGATATAATCTGCATCAACTTTCAACTAGTGACTGCCATTTGGGAGAAGGCAGGAAAGCCCTCACACACCATCCTACTCCAGTGACTTCCTTTTGGGGGAAGGAAGGAACGGATTCTCTCACTAGTCTTTCCTCGCCATCGGCTTTGGATTATAAACATCTAAAACTACAGTGTGAAATATCCCATTAAGGAATCCTTATAGCAACAGAATAAGAGCGAAATGCCCCTTTATACGGGGCACGAACGATAGTAAGGAATGTCTAATGTCCTAATACTCCCTAAGACTCGATATTATGATATCTATTCTCGTTAGGAGTGAAGGAATAGACTCATAGCTCTCTCCCCGGATGCCCTCAAAAGCGCAGGGGGAGAGCAGGCAAGGGTGTGACTGAATGACCCAATGTACGTTTCCTAATAAAAGAGATAGAACTAGGCCTTAAGCAACTGAAAGGAGTAAAAGGACCCTTTATAGGGGTCCCGAACGATACTAAGGAACCTTTAATCCTGTTATTTCTAGACTTATACAGAATCTTGATTGAATGAAACTCTTCTATGTGAAGTCTTATCGTATAAGTTCAAGAATAAGGCCGTTACTCCTGACCACATGAAGGAATAGAGTAAGGCCTTTACCATTTCATGTTGCTTGTGATTCTTGTATCTTGTAGCTAATCCTCCTCGCCATTTCCTCTTGGAAAGGGAGTAAGGGGAGTCTTCTGCCTCCGGAGGACAACTGCTGCTTGGAAGGCCCTCAATGAAATGGGTATTTTTGCCTAAGAAACCCTATAGTTTTAATAGGCCCTAATACCCTCCTACTTGAGGACATGAAACTCTCTCTCTTTTTTAAGCTAAAGCCTCTTTTAAAGCCTACAGCTCTCTTAGCACCTAGGAACTCTTTAGCTCCCTAGCAAAAGGATATGAAGTAGCGTTGAGCACTTGAGGAGTGTAACGACTAACGAGGGCTGCCTCTCTGCTTCCTCTCACATCCCCCTACCGGCATAGACTCCTTTTAACCACAAAAATAACTTCCAAGTGAGAGACTGCCTTCTGGGAAAAGGTAGGAACAGATTTAACTCGCCTAATTGAGGGGCTCCCATGGAGAGACTCTAGTACCAGACCGCCCTAGGAAGTAAGAATTAAAATACTTCCTTCATATCCTAGCCAGTGCCTTCCTTCTAGAAGAAGGAAGGCACGGATTCGCACAGAAGTCTTTCCTCGCCTTCAGCTTTAGAAAGAGGAGATTGTTTCTATCCTTGGCAGTGACTGCCTTCTGGGGAAAGGTAGGAACAGATCCCCTCTCTCATAGAGCTATTGAATATGAGGCTCCCCGTTGCCCAAAAAGTGGAGGGGAGCTGCAATTCGAGGGCGGCTCATACAAAGAGAGACATGAGCTCACCTCCTCGAGAGAGGAGATGCGTAGCGACGGAGGGGAAACGTTCCTTGTTAGAATAGGCGGGTCAAAGGAGGGAAAAGATTTATCCTTCCCTTCTGTCTCCCGCAATTCCTGGTAGGGAATTGAATAAGAGAGGTACCTTGATGTAGCTAAGTAGCTCGTAGCTCACAGCTCATAGCTTGTGTTGTTTATGTTGCTAAAAGTAGCCCATACCACTAGGTTAGGGGTATGGAGCCGAGTTCTTCGAGTATAGTGTACCGCAACATGATACCTTGGACATTCCTTTAGGCATTCCTAGAGGCCCGGGTCACCCTAGGTTTTGAAGCTAGAATGCCCCCGCCAAGCACAGTGTATCTCTTGTACAACTCAAAATGCTCTCTTTAACGGGATGTACCAACTAGAACCATCTTGTCACAACCACTCGGAATAACATCTCTGCCGCCTATAACGGCTACAGTGGTGATATAGCTAAAGAGGTAGTGGTTCACTGGTCACCTACGTAATTACAAACTCAACTTCGTCTTTCGTTTTTACTAAGGAGTAGGACTCTCTTCCTTGTAGAAAACCCTAGGACATAATGTCCATCAACTTTCACCCAGTGGCTTCCTTCTGGGGAATGAAGGAATGGATTCGCTCAGTAGTCTTTCCTCGGCTTCGAATTTGGATTATAAATATCTAAAACTACAGTGTAAAATATCCTAATAAGGAATCCTTATAGCTACAAAATGGGCAAAAAGTGCCCATTTATACGGGGCAGGAACGATAGTAAGGAATATCTAATGTCCTAATACTCCCTAAGACTCGACATTATAGTATCGATTCTTGTTGGCAGTGAAGGAACGGACTCTTATCTCTCTCCCCGGATGCCCTCAAAAGAGTAGGGGGGAGAGCATACAAGGGAATGACTGAATGACTGAATGACCCAATGTATGTTTCCTAATAAAAGAGATATAACTAGACCTTAAGCAACTGGAAGGAGCGAAGGGATCCTTTATAGGGGTCCCGAACGGTACTAATGAACCTTTAATCCTGCTATTTCTGGACTTATACAAAATCTTCATTGTACGATACTCTTCTATGTGACGTCTTATAGTATAAGCTCAAGAATAAGGTCGTTAGTCCTGACCTTATGAAGGAATAGAGTAAGGCCTTTACAATTTCTTGTTGCTTGTGATTCTTGTAGCTTGTACCTGATCCTCCCCGCCCTTTCCTCTTGGAAACGGAGTAAGAGGAGTCCTCTTCCTCCGGAGGACAACTGCTGCTTGGAAGGCCCTCAATGAAATGGGTATTTTCGTCTAAGAAATCCTATAGTTTTAATAGGCCCTAATACCCTCCTACTTGAGGACATGAAACTCTTTTTTTTTGTTAAGCTAAAGCCTCTTTTAAAGCCTTTAGCTTCGGTAACTACAACTCTCTTAGCAGCTAGGAACTTTGTAGCTTCCTAGCGAAAGGATACGAAGTAGCATTGAGCACTTAAGGCGTGTAATGACTAATGAGGGCTGCCTCTTTACTTCCTCTGACCTCCATCTTCCGGCATGGACTCCTTTTAACAATAAAAACAACTTCCAAGCCAGTAACTGCCTTCTGGGGAGAGGCAGGAATGGATCTAACTAGCCTCCCCGAGGGGCTCCCACGGGGAGTCTCTAGTACCAGACCGCCCTAGGAAGTAAGAATTAAAATTCTTCCTTCTTATCTGAGCCAGTGACTTCCTTCTGGGAGAAGGAAGGCACAGATTCGCTCACAAGTCTTTCCTTGCCTTCGGATTTAGAAAGATGAGACTATTTCTATCCTTGGCAGTGACTGCCTTCTGAGGGAATACAGGAATGGAACCCCTCTCTCATAGATCTACTGAGCACGAGGTTCCCCGTCGCCCAAAAAGCGGAGGGGAGTTATAATCCGAGGGCAGGTCATACAGAGAGAGACCTGAGCTCACTTCACCGAGGGAAGTGGTGCGTAGCGACGGAGGGAAAACATTCTTTGTTAGGATAGGGGGTCACAGGGGGAAAAGGATTTATCCTTCCCCTCTGCCTCCCGCAATTCTGCTAGGGAATTAAGTAAGGGAGGTACCTTTCTGTAGCTAAGTACCTCTGTAGCCTGTAGCTTGTAGCTCGTAGCTTGTGTTGTTTTTGTTATTAAAAGTAGCCCATACCACTAGGTTAGGGGTATGGAGCCAAGTTCTTCGAGTATAGAGTACCGCAACCCCAACCTATAGAGGCTAGACGAGGGTATGACCTAAATTATTAACGCTATTTTACGACTTAGCCATTTGTTATGATTAATGCTTAATGTTAACCTAGAACTCCAAAAGATTTTTGAGGAAAACCGGCAGCATAACGGCTGTAATTTGGATCTTTGGTTTGATCTAATTTCTAAACACCTCAAAATTTCAAATCTTTAATTTGATTCCAACTAAAATTCCTACCTTGTCATCAACCGATATGCCTATTAATTCATCTTTGAAGTCCCATTTGGTTAAATAAGCCTAGTATGACAACTATGTCCCATTTATTTGTCAATTTCCTATCATACAAGTACCTATTATCCTTTAGCTTACGAATGAGCACTTAATTGAAATTAGATAGAGTTAACTTAGTTGATTTTTCACCTAGTGGGTCAAACGCCTACGACATCTACTAATCAAGATAATGAAAGCAAACAACAAAATAAAGAGTTCGTCTGGTTATAGTAGTCTAATTACAATAACAACATAACAACATAAGTAGTCTTCAAATCAAACGCAACGTCCATAAAACATCCACATTCAGGAAAAGCACATAAGGCACGTAGTCACTCCAAGGATTCATCAACAAGCATATTCTCCTCGGGTACCTATTCCAAATCTGCTTCACCTGTGAGGATAAAAGAGGGTGAGTACTTATGAACTCAGTGAGGGGGAACAAGTGACATGGTTTTTGAAATCCTTTTTCGGTTAACTTGTGAAAACTCCTTTGAAAACATCTCATGCAATACAAATAAGAATGTAAGCATAGTATAAGAATCAAATTGAACAATAGATACATTTACCAATCATTTCAAGGATACAGTGAGCTTTCGCTCTCAAGATCAATCGGTAAGCATTTGCTCTCAAGATCAATTCCAATAATCATTGTTGTAGCCGTCATCAATCATCCACTTATCACTCCCAAATGGGTGTACTCCGGATTGTACACCAAAATCTTACAACCCAACTCTCTGAGAAAGTCTAGCCCCCAAGCGAGAGAGGAAATTGGACCATGGTAGTCACGGTAGCACATTAGGAGGTTGCAACCTTGTATGCAATGCACATTTATGCCATTTAACATTTCACATTAGGAGGTCAACAAAGTAGGTTACCTCCGAGCAAGTATATGGTCACATTTTGACATATTGGTACATAAGGCATTGTAAGAACATATAATCCTTTCATATATTAATTTGAAACCAATTAAACTTTCACGGGCAGCAAAGTAATCATGTTCAAAATAAGCCATAGAATATCTTTTAACAATTGTTATTAGGAGGTCAACAAAGTAGGTTGCCTCTGGATACATGTATGATCACATATCGACAAGTAAACGTACGAGGCATGCTTTGACATGTAAATCCACTTTGTATAACACCTAGAAGCATATGAACATTTAACGTGCAGCCAAGTAAGGTCATACAAAACAAGTCATATAACTCATTTTAGTGCACATACCATGTGTTGAGGACATACGAGCATGCCACGACACTTTACACAACACCGAGTACACGAATAGTTAACTTATCAACATGCAATTATCAATAATCATGCTTAGAGCTATAAAGATATTTCCGGGCAATCCATTAACATTCTCCAAACATAAATCATAAGACACACATGAGTGGTTTTGGACTTGGGAACCTATGTAGCTATTAGGGTTTACAAGAACCGTGCACGGGTATAGATTTAGTTTGCTAAGGACCACGAGAAGCACTTGAACCAATTCATACATACTTATAGATTATTGGACAGCCTACTAAAAACTCAAATGAATTCATTTAACCATAGGGTAGTCACTTAAGAACCATGCATAAGTAGTAGGGCCTCAATTTCATGCTTACATATACGATTAAGCAAGAATCCGTCGTAAAATGAACCTAAGTCATGCATCAACTAATTTAAGCGATCTCAACCAACCAAAACAGTCCATGCAACTTCTAATTTCCACAATTCCAAGCATTCAATACCTCAAGATGCAATTACATTGTGATTCAAAGCAAGTTTCCAAACAAAACCCCACTGCAATAGTCTATCTTCCCTCATTCGGTTAACCAAGCAAATAACCTCCCAATTCAGTGAATCAAACTTCAAATCGAAGCTTAACGAGTGCTTTAAATCTAGGAATAAACCTTGCTGCATTTCGAGTTTGGACATAGGAGTTATGACCAATACCGTGAGACCACGCAAAACTGTCCAGATTTAGACACATTACGATATTTGCCATTTTTGCGGGTCGTAAACTCAAAATCAGTCTTAGCCTATTTCTGCAAGATATGTTCCAAAATGAAAATTATAGTGACTCACCAAGTTTCATGAATTTTTAACATCATTTTCTTGGTCCAAAACATTTCGTTCTAATCGGACAGAGAGCTGCCAGAAACATAACTTCATATTTCCAAGTTTCTATCAAGTTTCAAGCCATGCAAGGGTAGATATGCCCATATAAACACATGCACATGAACTTCAAGAGTAAATACGGCCATATAAGTGCATGCATGTGAGTTTTTGAAGCATTTGAAAAGGTTTAACCCACACCTCTTTGAAGACTTAGCTAAAATACAAGAAGTGCCAAAATGAAGCTTGAAACCCTCTTGAAATGCAATTCTCCTTCCCTTTTCAATTCCATTTGGTCTTCCCCTAATTCTTCAATTTTTATGTATTGTTGAGTGGTGTAGGCATAAGAGGTAGCTTAGGATGAAATAGAGAGAGAATAGAAAAAAAATGGAAGGTTTAGTGTGTGTGTGTGTGTGTATGTATGTGTGTGTTTGGCCAAGGGAGCTTAGGAGGCTAGGCTTTGTTGTTTTTTTGAGTATAATCTGAATTTTGATTGTATGTGGGGTGTGTTGGTCGAGAATGAGAACTAGGGTAGTGTGTGGGTATATATTTTTTATGTTTCTAGTGTTTTGTGAAAAATATTTGAGTGCATAGTTTATTGTTTGTTGTTAGAGAATGTTTGGGAATGTCAAAAGCATGTCTTGTGTTTAGTGTTTGTGTAAGAAAATTTTTGCTATTTAGGGATTCTAGGTAGAATTGAGTTTAAGAATGTTTTGAGGATGAATTTGAATTATGAATAGAATAATAGATAGTGAAAAATGTAGGAATAATTTAATCTTATTTTATTGTTAGTGGAGTTTGTAGGATTTAAATTAGGAATATAATAATGGTTAGTGAATTTTGTAGGATTATTCTATTGTCTAGTTCTTTGTGCAGGAATCTTTCTAGATTAACGTGCAGGCACGCATTCTTAGGTCAAGGGCACGAATTATGAGGTAAGGCACGTACTTCAAGACTAAGGCTCGCATACCTATGTGAATGCACATAACCCTAGGTTATGCATGTAAACCAATATAAGACACATAATTCAGTGCAATGCACATAAATCAAGGTATAACACTTAAATCTAGGTTAATACACGCAGTTTAAGATTAGTGCACAAAAATCAAGGTATCGCAGGTAAATTGAGGTTTAGAGCACACAATTCTATGTCAAGGCACGTATAACGAGACATGCACAAAAACCAAAGAAGGTATCTAAGGTATTGCATGTAACCCAATACTAACGTACTTAATCCTAGGTTAAGGCTCATGCTTCGAGACGAAAGCATACTCTCTAATATAGGTGCACGTAAACCATAATAGGGCACGTAATCTAAGGTCGGTCATATAATTCTGGGTCTAAGGCACGCAAATTGAGATAAGACACGTTATTCAGTGTCGGGCCTCACATCCTTCCCTCCTTAAAAAAATATCGTCCCGAAATTCATTCTTACCTATTGAGGTTATTTAGACGGATTTTGACCTTTGTTATTTTCCCCACACTAGTTCGTCCCGTGTTCTGTGATATCTCTTACCATAACCAATTCACTTCCTACGTCTCTCCAATCATTTAATTCGGTGTGACCCCTACGTTTATAGTTCGTTCCTTTGAACGACTCTATTCTCTCCATTTGAACTTAAGGTCAATTTCATTAACTAAGGTTAGAATCTCCAAACATAGTAATCAAAGCTGCATCGGTATTCTAACAATATAACTATAACTCCAAAATCATGACTTATGTCGTGTCAATCTCGCATTTATACCTCAAAAGGAATATCACAATAATTCCATGATCCTATGGTGACATACACTAATTTCAAGATGATATCTGATTTACATATCCTATCAACTAGCTTCAAAATTGTTATCACATAGGACATACACATGTTATGGTTCATTTCCAGAATACGACTCTATTTTTAGGAAGAACTCACCAAACAACTAATCCATCTCAAGTCGTCATCTATCGATAGTATCATAGTCATTATCTCGTAGGTACATTAGATTAACAAATCTTCTAATGACTAGTTTTCCAGTTACAGGCTCCTATTCACTAACATCCTTTCTCAGCTTCGTTAACCTTCACGCTCATAATCAAAGAGAAAGACCGTTGAGATTTGTTAAACTCAAACTCTAAGATTTATTAAGTACCACCAACAAATTGCCAACGAAATTGCATGGGTAAACTAATAATGTTACACTAGTTCAACTCTTAGAAGTAAATTTTATCAGCTTGTGATCCACAATTTATTTCCTTATTCAAATCTCTATCTTCAAGTCACGAGGCTTCAGAATTTCTTTTAATTTTAACCAAGACTCCTAAGGTGAATAGTTTCAACCTCAAATAAATTCTACTCGCCTTAATCCAATGTTACGTTATACTGAAGAGGACAATGGTCCTACTCACTTAGCGACCTAGTCATTCCTTTGAACACTTAATGCCCGCCAATATATCTTCAACATTAGTGTTATTAAGCTAGGGCCATAGCCATGTAAATGATATCAATGCTCCACTAGGTTACCGGCCGTACAACAACAATCCTCGGACTATAAATACGTACCGAAATGATCTAGCTCACAAGATACTTACCATACTAATCCAAGTAGCTTACGAAATAACTTCATGGTTGTGTCAACATAACAATTATTATCACGATGCATCCTTCAATATAATCTAATAGAACTTCAAAAGTAATCAACCACTCATTTAACTATCACTACAAGATTCACCCTCTATTCAACGACCACGATTCGAAGTCTATCAATAGCTAGTTTCTAGACGTGAAACGATGCACATAAATACGGTTGTCTAACAGTAGTCTCTTGGGCCATCATGACTCTAATTCATCTCTATCTTAACTATATGAAATCTTACTCTTCTCATTTACATGTTCAACTAGCTAAGAGCATCAAGACTCATCAACCTTAGGTCCTAGGGTTTACCATGAATCATCATGCATACTCACTACTAGCTATTTAGGATAACTAATCATACTCTAACGACTCCACATTGTAGTCGGATGCTTTAATCTCATTTCCATGGTTTATATACTAGGTCTATCGGTATTACTTAGGGATATATGCTTCCTAACATCCTCTAGGGTATCCAAATAACGAGTGTGTAGAATGACTTACCTTGCATAATCACAACTAAATCTGAGGGGCACCAAATTAATACCATGATTCTTAATATCAACAATATCCAACTTAGGACCTTTAGCAACGTTAGTCATCTAATGCATAATTCAATACCTTACACTTCTATTCGACCTAACATTTTAGGTGTAGTCTTCCGAACACAAGTTCTAGCTACGTAAATTCCTCGATTCCAACATCCATATATCTTGTTATACTAAAGAATCATCAACCTTGTTAAACTTAGTCTCCAAAGTTGCCTACATGTCTTGAGTTATCCATTGTTAAGTCACTTAAATACACTATCCATGTCTTAATAATCTAACCCCTAAAAGTAACTATCGTCAACTTCCACGAATTCATCTCTTAATTTCTAGGTCACGATCTTACCATTTAGTGAACTTGAAACTCGCTAGTATATGCCATATCAGATTCATCAATGCTTAATTCCAATCAAGTAAGGATTCAATCATATAAATAGTCTATTATTCCAATTTAAGATATAAGAATTTGATTCAAAAGCAACTCCTAAGTCAAACTTCCATTATAAGCATATGAATATATATATATATATATATACTACTCCACATGTCCAATAGTATACTCTTATATCTAAGGAAAGTTGTATGTCCTTAACCCTTATACTTGAACCACAATTAGAAGAATGGTTTAACGGAATCAAGAACTTCATAGCTATAAAATTGATAACTTAATCACAGGTATGGGTATTCCAAAGATAAGGAGATAACTTTACCTCAACATTTATACCTGTGCTACGCATTTTATATATGCATATCCAATAATACATACGATCCATCAAGTACTTGTAAAGATGCGAGAAATCTCTAACCGAGCCTTTTCGTTCTTCCTACATAAATTCACTTCCCTGAAAGTTCTAATCCTAACTATCTATGTGTATAAACAGTCAGTCATGGTTATATAACATGCATATGTATCGAGGAAGGAGTATAAAAGCATGCATGTATTATTGAGGGCACTAACTTGTTGGTGTGCATGACACATAATACATATGGTCCACAAAGGCACATGATATTCAATGCTCAAAGCAATTAAAGCACATTAGCACACATTAAGACATATAAACAAGACATCATAATTACCTTAGGGATTCTACCCACGGTCCGAGAGTTGAACCCAACTAATGTGAAAACTACGCTCTGATACTATTTCTGTATAGGTGTCATGCCTCAACCCCAACCTATAGAGGCTAGACTAGTGTATGACCTAAATTATTAACTCTATTTTATGACTTAGCCATTTGTTATGATTAACGCTTAACGTTAGCCTAGAACTCCAAAAGATTTTTGAGGAAAACCGGCAGCATAACGGCTATAATTAGGATCTTTGTTTTGACCTAATTTCTAAATACCTCAAATTTTCAAATCTTTAATATGATTCCAACTAAAATTCCTACCTTGTCATCAACCGATATGCTTACTAATTCATCTTGGAAGTCCCATTTGGTTAATAAGCCTAGCATGACAACTATGTCCCATTTATTTGTCAATTTTCTATCATACAAGTACCTATTATCCTTTAGCATACGAATGAGCACCTAAGTGAAATTAGATAGAGTTAACTTAGTTGATTTTTCACCTAGTGGTTCGAACGCCTATGACAACTACTAATCAAGATAATGAAAGCAAACAACCAAATAAAGAGTTCGTCCGGTTATAGTTAGTACAAGCCAAAATTAGAACCCAAATTATAACGTGGGTCATTTACAATAACAACATAAGTAGTCTTCAAATCAAACACAACATCCATGAAACATCCACATTCAGGCAAAGCACATAAGGCACGAAGTCACTCCAAGGATTCATCAACAAGCACATTCTCCTCGGGTACCTGTTCCAAATTCGCTTCACCTATAAGTATAAAAGAGGGTAAGTCCTTATGAACTCAGCGAGGGGGAACAAGTGACATGGTTTGTGAAATTCTTTTCTGGTTAACTTGTGAAAACTCCTTGGAAAACATGTTATGTAACACAAATAAGAATGCAATCATAGTATAAGAATCAAATTGAACAACAGATACATTTACCAATCATTTCAAGGATACGGTGAGCTTTCACTCTCGAGATCAATCGGTGAGCATTTGCTCTCAAAATCAATTCCAATAATCATTGTTGTAGCCGCCATCAATCATCCATTTATCACTCCCAAATGGGTGTACTCCTGATTGTACACCACAATCCTACAACCCAACTCTCCGAGGAAGTCTAGCCCCCAAGCGAAAGAGGAAATTGGACCATGGTAGTCACGGTAGCACCGGTAAGCCCGATGCCGCCCGGCGTACGTGAAATGCTACCATGCCACAATGAAAGGTTGCAACCTTGTATGCAATCCACATTTATGCCATTTAACATTTCACATTAGGAGTTCAACAACGTAGGTTGCCTACGAGCAAGTATATGATCATATTTTGACATATTGGCACATAAGGCATTGTAAGAACTTATAATCCTTTCATATATCAATTTGAAAGCAATTAAACTTTCACGGGCAGCCAAGTAATCATGTCCAAATAAGCCATAGAATATCTTTTAACAATTCTCATTAGGAGGTCAACAAAGTAGGTTTCCTCCGGATACACGTATGATCACATATCGATAAGTAAATGTACGAGGCATGCTTTGACATGTAAATCCACTTTGTATAACACCTAGAAGCATACGAACATTTAACGGGCAGCCAAGTAATGTCATAAAAAACAAGTCATATAATTCATTTTATTGCACATACCAAGAGTTGAGGACATATGAGCATGCCATGACACTTTACACAAGACCAGGTGCACGAATAGTTAACTTATTAACATACAATCATCAAGAATCATGCTTAGAGCTATAAAGATATTTCTGAGCAGTCCATTAACATTCCTCAAACATCAATCATAAGGCACACATGAGTGGTTTAGGACTTGGGAACCTACGTAGCCCTTAGGGTTTACAAGAACCGTGCTTGGGTGTAGATTTAGTTTGCTAAGGACCACAAGAAGCACTTGAACCAATTCATACATACTTAAAGATTATTGGACAGCCTACTAACAACTCAAATGAATTCATTTAACCATAGGGTAGTCACTTAAGAAGCACGCATAAATAGTAGGGCCTCAATTTCATGCTTACACATACGATTAAGCAAGAATCCGTCATAAAATGAACCTAAGTCATGCATTAACTAATTTAAGCAATCTCAACAAACCAAAATAGTCCATGCAACTTCTAATTTCCACAATTCCAAGCATTCAATACCTCAAGATGCAATTATATTTTGATTCAAAGCAAGTTTCCAAACAAAATCCCACTGTAATAGCCTATATTTCCACATTCATTTAACCAATCAACTAACTTCCAAATTCAGTGCATCAAATGTCAAATCTAAGCTGAAATAGTATTTTAAATGTAGGAACAAACCTTGCTGCATTTTGAGTTCGGACTTCGGAGTTATGACCAATACCGTGAGACCACGCAAAATTGTCCAGATTTTGACACATTACGATATTTTTCATTTTTGGGGGTCTTAAACTCAAAATCAGTCTTAGCTTATTTCTGTAAGATATGTTCAAAACAGCAAAATCTAGTGACTCACCAAGTTTTCTGCATTTTGAACATCATTTGCCTGGTCAAACATATTTTGATCTAATCAGACAAAGAGCTTCCAGAAACATAACTTCATATTTCCAAGTTTCTATCAAGTTTCAAGCAATGCAAGGGTAGATATGCTCATATAAACACATGCACATGAACGTCAATAGTAAATACATCCATATAAGTGCATGCTTGTAAGTTTTTTAAGCATTTGAAAAGGTTTAACCCTTACCTCTTTGAAAACTTAGCTAAAATGCAAGAAGTGACAAAATGAAGCTTGAAACCCTCTTGAAATGCAATTCTCCGTACTCCCCTTGTGAAGGCCATTTGGTCTTCCCCTAATTCTTCAAGTTTTATGCATTGTTGAGTGGTATAGGCATGAGAGATAGCTTAGGCCAAAATAGAGAGAGAATAGAAAAAATGGAAGTTTTAGTGTGTGTATGTGTGTGTGTATGTGTGTGTTCGGCCAAGGGAGCTTAGGAGGCTAGGCTTTGTTATTTTTTTGAGTATTATCTAAATTTTGATTGTATGTGGGGTGTGTTGGTCGAGAATGAGAGCTAGGGTAGTGTATGGGTGTGTATTTTTTATGTTTCTAGTGTTTTGTAAGGAATATTTGAGTGCATAGTTTATTGTTTGTTGTTAGAGAATGTTTGGGAATGTCAAAAGCATGTCTTGTGTTTAGTGTTTGTGTAAGAAAATTTTTGCTATTTAGGGATTCTAGGTAGAATAGAATATAAGAATATTTTGAGGATGAATTTGAATTATGAATAAAATAATAGATAGTGGAAAATGTATGAATAATTTAATGTTATTTTATTGTTAGTGGAGTTTGTAGGATCTGAATTAGGAATATTATAGTGGTTAGTGGATTATGTAGGATTATTCTATTGCCTAGTGTTTTGTGCAGGAATCTTTCAAGATTAGCGTGTAGGCACACATTCCTAGGTCTAGGGCACAAATTACGAGGTACGTCACGTACTTCAAGACTAAGGCATGTACTTCAAGACTAAGACACATACTTCAAGACTAAGGCTCGCATACCTATGTGAATGCACGTAATGCTAGGTTATGCACGTAAACCAATGTAAGACACGTAATTCAATACAATACACGTAAATCAAGGTATAGCACTTAAATCTAGTTTAAGACACGCAGTTCAAGGTTACTATACCAAAATTGAGGTATCGCACGTAAATTGAGATTTAGGGCACATAATTCTAGGTCAAGGCACGTATAACGAGGCATGCACGAAAACCAAAGAACGTATCTAAGGTATTGCACGTAACCCAATACTAACGTACTTAATCCTAGGTTAAGGCTCGTGCTTCGAGACAAAAGCATAATCTCTAATATAGGTGCACGTAAACCAAAACAGGGCACGTAATCCAAGGTCGGTCATATAATTCTGGGTTTAAGGCACAAAAATCGAGATAAGACATATTATTCGGGGTCGAGCCTCACATCCCATTAAGGAATCCTTATAGCTACAGAATGGGAGCGAAGTGCCCCTTTATACGTGGCACGAACGATAGTAAGGAATGTCTAATGTCCTAATACTCCCTAAGACTCAACATTATGGTATCGATTCTCATTGGGAGTGAAGGAACGGACTCATAGCTCTCTCCCTGGATGCCCTCAAAGGCGTAGGGGGAAGAGCAGACAATATAGTGATTGAATTACCCAATGTATGTTTCCGATAAAAAGAGATAGAACTAGACATTAAGCAACTGAAAGGAGTGAAGGGACCCTTTATAGGGGTCCTGAACGATACTAAGGAACCTTTAATCCTGTTATTTCTAGAGTTATATAGAATCTTGATTGTACGATACTTTTCTATGTGAAGTCTTATCGTATAAGCTCAAGAATAAGGCAGTTATTCCTTACCTTAGGAAGGAATAGAGTAAGGCCTTTATCATTTCTTGTTGCTTGTAGTTATTGTAGCTTGTACCTGATCCTTCCCACCCTTTCCTCTTGGAAAGGGAGTAAGGGGAGTCCTGTGCCTCCAGAGGACAACTGCTGCTTGGAAGGCCCTCAATGAAATGGGTATTTTTTCCTAAGAAATCCTATAGTTTTAATAAGTACCAATACCCTCCTACTTGAGGACGTGAAACTCTTTTTTCTTTGTTAAGCTAAAGCCAATTTTAAAGCCTTTAGCTTCGGTAACTACAACTCTCTTAGTAGCTAGGAACTCTGTAGCTCCCTATCAAAAGGATACGAAGTAGCGTTGAGCACTTGAGGAGTATAACGACTAATGAGGATCGCCTATCTGCTTTCTCTCACCTCCCCCTACCGGCATGGACTCCTTTTAACAACAAAAACAACTTCCAGGCCAGTGACTACCTTTTGGGGAAAGGCAATAACAGATCTAACTAGCCTTCCCGAGGGGCTCCCACGAGGAGACTCTAGTACCAGACCGCCCTAGGAAGTAAGAATTAAAATCCTTTCTTCCTCTCCCTGCTAGTGACTTCCTTTTGGGTGAAGGAAGGCATGGATTCGCTCACAAGTCATTCCTCGCCTTCGGCTTTAGAAAGAGGAGACTGTTTCTGTCCTTGGTAGTGACTGCCTTCTGGGGGAAAGCAAGAACGGATCCCTTCTCTCTTAGAGTTACTGAGCATAATGCTTCCCGTCGCCCAAAAAGCAAAGGAAAGTTGTAAACCGAGGGTAGCTCATACAGAGAGAGACCTGAGCTAACCTCCCCGAGGGAGGTGGAGCATAGCGACGGAGGGAAAATGTTCCTTGTTAGGATAGGGGGGTCACAGGGAGGAATGCATTTATATTTCCCCTCTGCCTCCTGCAATTCCTGCTAGGGAATTGAGTAAGAGAGGTGCCTTTCTGTAGCTAAGTAGCTTTGTAGCCTGTATCTTGTAGCTCGTAGCTCATAGCTTGTGTTGTTTTTGTTCCTAAAAGTAGCCCATACCACTAGGTTTCGGGTATGGAGCCGAGTTCTTCGAGTATAGAGTGTCGCAACTCGATACATAGGACCATGCATTAAGCATTCCTAGAAGCCTGGGCGTTTAATGATACAACCCAACGCTAGAATGCCCACCCCAAGAACAGTGTATCCCTTGTACAACTCAAAATGTTCTCTTCAATAGGATGTACCAACTAGAGTTGTCTTGTCACTACCACTCGAAATAATATCTCTGCTGCCTATAACGGCTGTAGTGGTGATACAGCTAAAGAAATAGTGGTTCACTGGTGACCTAGGTAATTACAAACTCGACTTCATCTTTCGTTTTTACTTAGGAGTGGGTCTCTCTTCCTTGTAGAAAACCCTAAGACATAATGTGCATCAACTTTCAGCCAGTGACTGCCTTCTAACAGAAGGCATGAACGCTCTCACATACCATCCTACTCCAGTGACTTCCTTCTGGGGGAAGGAAGAAACGGATTCGCTCACTAGTCTTGCCTCGCCTTTGGCTTTGGATTATAAATATCTAAAACTATAGAATGGGAGCGAAATGCCCCTTTATACGGGGCACGAACGATTGTAAGGAATGTGAATTGTCCAAATACTCCTTAAGACTCGACAATATGGTATCGATTCTTATTGGGAATGAAGGAACAGATTCATAGCTCTCTCCCCGGATGCCCTCAAAAGCGTAGGGGGGAAAGCATACAAAGGAGTGACTGAATGACCCAATGTATGTTTCCTAATAAAAGATATAGAACTAGACCTTCAGCAACTGAAAGGAGTGAAGGGACCCTTTATAGGGGTCCCGAACTGTGCTAAGGAACTTTAATCTTGTTATTTCTAGACTTATACAGAATCTTGATTGTAAGATACTCTTCTATGTGAAGTCTTATCGTATAAGCTCAAGAATAAGGCCGTTATTCCTGACCTTAGGAAGGAATAGAGTAAGGCCTTTACCATTTCCTATTACTTGTAGTTCTTGCAGCTTGCAGCTGATCCTTCCCGCCCTTTCCTCTTGGAAAAGGAGTAAGGGGAGTTCGCCGCCTCCGGAGGACAATTGTTGCTTGGAAGGCCCTCAATGAAATGGGTATTTTTTCCTAAGAAATCCTATAGCTTTAATAGGGCCTAATACCCTCCTACGTGAGGACATGAAATTGTCTTTTTTGTTAAGCTAAAGCCTCTTTTAAAGCCTTTAGCTTCGGTAACTATAGCTCTCTTAGCAGCTAGGAACTCTGTAGCTCCCTAGCGAAAAAATACGAAATAACATTCAGCACTTGAGGAGTGTAACGACTAACGAGGGCTGCCTCTTTGGTTCCTCTCCCCTCCCCCTACTAAAGTCTTTTTAACAACAAAAACAACTTCCAAGCCAGTGACTGCCTTCTGGAAGGCATGAACGGAGCTAACTAGCCTACCTAAGGGGCTCCAACGGGGAAACTCTAGTACCAGACCACCCTAGGAAGTAAGAATTAAAATCCTTCCTTCCTATCCTAGCCAGTGACTTCCTTCTTGGAGAAGAAAGGCACGGATTCGCTCACAAGTCTTTCCTCGAGTTCGGCTTTAGAAAGAGGAGACTATTTCTATCCTTAGTAGTGACTGCCTTCTGGGGGAAGGCAGGAACGGATCCCCTCTCTCATAGATCTGTTGGGTATGAGGTTCCCCGTCGCCCAAAAAGTGGAGGGGAGTTGTAATCCTAGGCAACTAATACAGAGAGAGACCTGAGCTCACCTCCTCGAATGAGGTGGAGTGTAGCGACGGAGGGAAAACATTCCTTGTTAGGATAGGGGGTTCATATGGGGCAAAGGATTTATCATTCCCCTCTGCCTCCCGCAATTCCTGCTAGGGAATTGAGTAAGGAGAGGTACCTTTCTGTAGCTAAGTAGCTCTGTAGCCTATAGCTTGTAGGTCGTAGCTCATAGCTTATAGCTCGTAGCTTGTTGCTTGTAGGTGGTGTTGTTTTTGTTGCTAAAGGTAGCCCATACCACTAGGTTAAGGGTATGGAGCAGAGTTTTTTTAGCATAGCATACCGCAACCCGATACGTAGGTCCATGCTTTAGGCGTTCCTAGAGGCCCGGGCACTTAACGATACAACCCAAAGGCATGAGTCACCCTAGGTTTTGAATCTAGAATGCCCGCCCGAAGCACAGTGTATCCCTCGTACAACTCAAAATGTTCTCTTCAATGGGATGTACCAACCAGAGCAGTCTTGTCAATACTACTCGGAATAACATCTCTACCACCTATAACGGCTGCAGTGGTGATACAGTTAAAGAGGTAGTAGTTCATTGGTCACCTACGTAATTACAAACTCGACTTCGTCTTTCGTTTTCACTTAGGAGTGGGACTCTCTTCCTTGTAGAAAACCCTAGGACATAATGTGCATCAACTTTCAGCTAGTGACTGCCTTCTGGCAGAAGGCAGGAACACCTTCACACACCATTCTACTCCAGTCACTTCCTTCTTGGGGCAGGAAGGAACAGATTAGCTCACTAGTCTTTCCTCACCTTTGGCTTTGGATTATGAATATCTAAAACTACAGAATGGGAGCGAAATGCCCTTTTATACGGGGTACGAATGATAGTAAGGAATGTCAATTGTCCTAATACTTCTTAAGACTCGACATTATGGTATCAATTCTCGTTGGGAGTGAAGGAACGGACTCATAGCACTTTCCCCGGATGCCCTCAAAAGCGTAAAGATGAGAGCATACAAAGGAGTGACTGAATGACCCAATGGATGTTTCCTAATAAGAGTCATAGAACTAGACCTTTAGCAACTGAAAGGAGTGAATGGACCTTTTATAGGGGTCCCGAACTATACTAAGGAACTTTAATCTTGTTATTTCTAGACTTATACATAATCTTGATTGTACGATACTATTCTATGTGATACCTTATCGTATAAGCTCAAGAATAAGGCCGTTATTCTTGACCTTAGGAAGGAATAGAGTAAGGCCTTTACCATTTCCTGTTGCTTGTAGTTCTTGTAGCTTGTAGCTGATCCTCCCAACCCTTTCCTCTTGGAAAAGAAGTAAGGGGAGTCCGCCGCCTCCGGAGGACAACTGTTGGTTGGAAGGCCCTCAATGAAATGGGTATTTTTGCCTAAGAAATCCTATAGTTTTAATAGGCTCTAATACCCTCCCACTTGAGGACATGAAACTGTCTTTTTTGTTAAGATAAAGCCTATTTTAAATCCTTTAGCTTCGGTAACTACAGTTCTCTTAGCAGCTAGGAACTCTGTAGCTCCCTAGCGAAAAAATACGAAATGGCGTTGAGCACTTGAGGAGTATAACGACTAATGAGGGCTGCCTCTATGCTTCCTTTCACCTCCCCCTACTGGCATAGACTCCTTTTAACCACAAAAACAACTTCCAAGCTAGTGACTGCCTTTTGGGGAAAGGCAGGAACGGATCTAACTAGCCTCCCTAAGGGGCTCCTGATGCGATCGGGTTGTGCGTTAAAATGTGCGCAAAATAACCAAGTTAAAATACCCGTAAGTGCACGGATATTTGTAGTGTAGTGTGCTCTGAGTGCGGAATCGTACCACAGGGAAGCTCGCTAGTTTAAGTTAGTGAAGTAGTGTGAAAGTGTTAAAGCGCTTAAGTGACAAATCGCAAGGTAGGTTTGAGTAACGTGCGAGAAATGTAAACTAAATTAAACTAACTAAATTATCTAAGTTATACTAAGTATTAGTGGAATACGAGAGGTGGTGATCTAGGGGTTTGAACATGTAAATGAGGCAATCAATATAGGCTCGATATCTAGTTTATCTAATTCTGCAAGGGTTTAAGCTACAAGCATACACCCGGTTAAGCTAAAAGCTATAGACCTAGTTAATCTACTTAGCTTATTTTAACCAAGTACAACAAGGCAAACTAAACTAAGGAATTAACCTTACAGATAGAAACTATGGTACAACCTATAGTTTCATGGAGTCTATGGTACAACCTATAGACTCACGATTAAAACAATTATATGACACTAAAGTAATGCATTCATAATATTAACTACAAGTATAATATTTATGAAGCGAAAGTAAAGCAATCATAACGTCTACTTAAAAGCATTATGTATGAAATACTTAATTAAAACAAGTCATACATTGCAATATGAATTGAATAAACTATATCCGAGACCATATATTAAAATACGATCATTTACAATATTCACCCCTAGATATCAATCTACTCAGACATAAATGAATACAAGTTATGTAAATAAAAGAGAGTCAAGAAAGGCTCCCCCATATTGACGAACGCGTATTTCTGATTCCCGAAATTTGAGCAGAGGTCTGACGCAAATAACTATTCGGGCGGAGCTAATTTCCCCCGAATAAGAACTATTAGAGATGAGTTTCCCCCGAATAAGAGCTTTCCTATTAAAAGCTATTCGGGCAGAACCTCCCCCGAATAATAACAACTTGGGTCGGACTTCCCCCTAAAAGTAGCTATTCGGGCAAAATTTCCCCGAATAAGAGCTACCTAGGCGGGACATTCCCCGTATTCTACTACTACTTAATTAACTAAAACTAAAATTAAAACTAACTAGAATTAACTTGAAATTATATCAAAAATATTGATAATACTCCAAAATTAACTCCAGAATTCTCAAAGGGTTGAAGCTCTATTTATAGGCAAAATTCTGAAATAGTTGACTTTTTTTCGTTTGTTGACTTTGACCAGATTGTTGACCGCAGTATTTTTGGGCGTTTTTCACTGTTTTGACCCTCCAAACGATGGAATTTGGCTAAAATCACACCGCGCACAGGACTAAAGTCCTGTGTTGTGCTCAGAATGCTATTTCTACCCGAAAAACTGATATGATTTGCCAAAAACGGACATGGGTCACTATTTGAGATCATCTGGGTCAATGTTCCGAGTCCGATTTCGTGCTAGTTTCAGCCAAGTTTCTTTTCTATGAGCTTCATTCTTCAACCGCTTCTCATGCTTTCCCATTCTTACTTCTTGACTTGCAATTTGGATCATTTCGGGCCTGATTCTTCACTTTTCAGTATTTTCCTACATTGCATTGAAAGTATCAAAGTGTTGCATTTATTCTAGAGTTAAGATGCAAATGCAGTACAAATACCATGGTTTGAGTGCTGCAAATGTAGTCACATCAACATCCCCAAACCTAAACATTGCTTGTCCTCAAGCAAGACTGTCTTTAAAACAGATGTGAAAGTGAATTTTTGCATAATTTTTACAAGTCAAAAACAAAAATCTATCCTAAATTTTTGTCAAACACATTCCAAAAATAAATCATGAGAAATGCAATCTACTATCTTAAACCTATTCAGCAATTAATGATAAACATAATAAGAGAACCTTTTGCAAATTTTTCTCAAATAAGTACTCTTATTGGAAATCAACTATTCATTGCTTCGGGGTACATATTTAGAAGTAAACTAAGCATATTAAGTTCATACAATTCTCAACTTTCAAGTTATGCAAACAGATTGGACCTTGATAGTCTTACCTACATTTGTAATCAAACTCTTGATCATGCCTTAACCCTTTAACATTTGCCAGAAATATAAAAGTACAACTAATAATACCTCTATATAGTGTTCAGTTTCCTTTGCTTTCTGAATATCCCATATAGCGGGCTTTAAGGTCAATAATCCCCCGCTATTATGACTGAGGTTGCCAGGTTTCAAAGGGACCCCTACGTGCCTTAATCACCCGAGATATCCAGGCTCGAAACCTTACACTATAGCACATATCCCAAATTACAATGTCTAGGATAGTGGTGCTTAGAGATTTACAACATATTTACACCAAAAAGTTTATTCAACAGTAAAGGTATGTACAACTCTTTTTTTTTCTTTTTCTATTTTTTTTTTCATTGTTTTCTTTGTTTTTTTTTCTTTTTTTCTTTTTTTTTCCAGAGTGTACATACACACATAATAACATAACATACTGTACAGACATGGCATAAGGGTTCAGGTTTCAATCACAAGAAGTTCTTATAACAAACGGTAATCCTATTTCAGTCCTTTCATAATCACATAACTATCAATTGAAGAAAAGAAGAACAACTAGGTTTACTCATGAATACAATACCCTAAAGTTTTTCTTATAGAGTTTCCTCAGAGTTTTTCACAATACATAGCTAACAATAAAAGTTCTCAAATCATCTAAATCATCTTTCTTTAAATAAGTAAGATAGCAAATACTCTTTCTCATGAACACAAATAGTGTATTTCTTGCATATTTTGAAAAAGATTTTCATGAAATATACGCACCCCCACACCGAAACTTTGCTTGTCCTCAAGCAAATAACAATGTAAGACAGTGAGAGTGTAATATGCAAGAAAGAATATAATGACAAATGCTACATCCCTAAACCTATGGTTTGCTTACTCTACAACGCATGTTGATCAGGTATAAAGGGAAATGTAGTAAGGAAAGATATCACCTGATGTGAAGCATTTTTATGTTGATGTCAAAGCCTTTCTACTAACTTTTGCCAAAAGATGTATCATTCTACAATTAAAGATTAGTAGACACAGCATTTTACAGATTATCATCAACACAGCAAAAATAAAAGTTAGCTATACTAAAAATAAAAAAAGTCAAACAAATATATAAGGGAAAAATCACAAAGAAATATGGTCACGGAAAATAACTAATATATTAAGCAAATAATTTAACTACCCAGACCATTTAACCTTTTTTCTGGGGTTCAAGAGTTATCTATAAATACATAAACAAAGTAAATACAGAGGACTAAAGAAATCATAAAATCACACAGACAAAGGAAAATAAACACATATAAGCATTTTAAAAATCTAGGTTGCCTCCTGCGCTAAGTTTAACGTCTTCAGCTAGACGGTTGTGCTGAGTTGTAATGCCTTTATCTTGGCAGAATCTCATTTATGGAATGCCTGCAAGGTCTTGAAGTTCTACAGATTCAACTTCATGAGGAACCATATTTGGATTGAATGCATGTTTCAATCTTTGTCCATTGACTGTGATGACATGCCCATCTGTGAGATTTTTAATTAAGATAACTCCAAAATGATATACTTTAACCACTTCATAAGGACCATCCCATCTTGTTCTTAACTTTCCTGGGAAGAACTTCAATTTGGAGTTAAACAACCAAACTTTATCAGAAGGAGAGAAAGTTTTTCTTAAAATAGATCTATCATGAATCCTCTTCATTCTCTCTTTGTAGAGCTTGGCATTCTCATAAGCTTCGAAACGAAGCTCTTCCAGTTCACTCAACGCCAACTTCCTACCTTCACCTGCCTGTTGTAAGTCAAAGTTCAGGGCCTTAATAGCCCAATAGGCTTTATGCTCTAATTCAACAGGAAGGTGGCAAGCTTTACCGTATACTAATCTATACGGGGACATACCGATGGGAGTTTTGAAAGCAGTACGGTAGGCCCATAATGCGTCATGCAGACGACTTGACCAATCTTTGCGATCGGGCCTAACCATTTTTTGAAGAATTGACTTAATCTCCCTATTTGATACCTCCACTTGCCCACTTGTTTGTGGGTGGTAAGGCGTTGCTATCTTGTGGTGGACAGAGTATTTTCTCAATAAGGCTTCTAGTGTCCTGTGACGGAAATGCTGTCCTCCGTCACTTATAAGCACACGTGGCACCCCAAATCGAGAAAAGATATTCTCTTTAATGAACTTGACCACAACTTTGTGGTCATTGGTTCGGGTTGCCACTGCTTCTACCCACTTAGAAACATAGTCCACACCAACAAGAATATAAGAATAGCCTGAGGAATGAGGGAAATGACCCATGAAGTCTATACCCCATACATCGAATATTTCACAAATAAGGATAGGTGTAAGGGGCATCATGTCCCTTCTTGAAATAGAGCCAGCTTGTTGACATTGTGGGCAATTTTTACACTTTTGCTGGGCATCTTTGAAAAGAGTGGGCCAGAAGAACCCACTTTGAAGGACTTTGGCAGCCGTCCTTTTTCCTCCAAAATGTCCACCACATGCTTCAGAGTGACAGAATTGGAGTATACTGTCAAACTCTTCCTCAGGTACACATCTCCTAATGACCTGATCGGCACAAATCTTGAAAAGATAGGGATCTTCCCAGATAAAGTACTTGACTTGTGCCCTGAACCGTTCCTTTTCTCTTTTACCCCAGTGAATTGGAAATTCTTGGGCAGCCAAATAATTGACAAAGTGGGCATAACACGGGGTCTTATGTGAGATGGCAAAAAGTTGTTCATCAGGGAACGTGTCTTTGAAAGGCAAAGAGTCAATAGGAGAATCACGTATAAGACGTGATAGATGATCGGCGACAGAATTCTCGCTTCCTTTCTTGTCCTTGATCTCAAGGTCAAACTCTTGAAGGAGTAATAGCCAACGGATTAGACGGGGCTTTGTATCCTTTTTGGTCAGTAAATACCGCAAAGCTGCGTGGTCCGTGTATACTATTACTTTGGATCCTAGGATGTAAGATCTGAATTTGTCCAATGAGAAGACTACAGCCAACAATTCCTTTTCAGTGGTTGTATAGTTCTTTTGTGCATCGTCCAAGGTTTTGCTGGCATAATATATCACGGTAGGCAGTTTATCCCTACGCTGTCCTAATACAGCTCCCACTGCATAGTCTGATGCATCGCACATTATCTCAAAGGGGAGACTATAGTCAGGAGGTTGGATGATAGGAGCAGAGGATAGTAAGGATTTAAGTTTCTCAAAAGCTTCTGAGCACTTGTCATCAAATTTGAACTCAGTATCATTTGCTAGAAGACTAGAGAGTGGTCGGGCTATATGGCTGAAATCCTTGATGAAACGTCGATAAAAACCGGCGTGACCAAGGAATGATCGGATATCACGCACCGTCTTGGGTGCGGGCAGCTTTTCTATTAGCTCGACTTTGGCTAGGTCCACATGGATTCCATCATGTGTAACAACATGACCCAGAACTATACCTTGCCTAACCATAAAGTGGCTCTTTTCCCAACTTAGAACCAAATTTGTTTCGACGCATCGGTCTAACACTAGAGAAAGGTGTGTGAGGCACTCGTCGAAGGTAGTTCCAAATACTGAGAAGTCATCCATAAAGACTTCCATGAACTTTTCGATCATGTCTGAGAAAAGAGCCATCACACATCTTTGAAACGTCGTAGGAGCATTGCAAAGACCGAAAGGCATGCGTCGGAACGCAAAGGTCCCATAAGGGCATGTGAATGTAGTCTTTTCCTGATCTTCAGGAAAGACTGGGATTTGGTTATATCCCGAATACCCATCCATAAAGCAGTAGTAGCCTTGTCTGGCTATTCTATCTAGGACTTGGTCAAGAAAGGGTAAAGGGAAGCGGTCTTTCCTTGTTTTGGAATTGAGCTTTCTATAGTCAATGCATACACGCCACCCTGTTGTGATGCGTGTAGAAATTAGCTCACCTTTATCATTCGGAACCACAGTAATCCCAAATTTCTTCGGTACCACTTGTACTGGACTTACCCATGGACTATCAGAAATTGGGTATATAATACCCGCATCAAGCAACTTAATGATCTCTTTGTGGATGACATCACCCATCTTTGGGTTTAGTCTTCTCTGAAATTCTCGAGAAGGAGTAACTCCTTCCTCGAGATGAATTTTGTGCATACACACAGAGAGATCAATGCATTTCAAGTCAGAAATCGTCTAACCTATCGCCTGTTTATGGGTACTTAGGACTTTTAACAGTCTGTCTTCATGCTCGGGAGTCAAATCCGAGGCAATGATGACTGAAGGAGTCTCATCAGGTCCTAAGTAGGCATACTTAAGATGTTGGGGCAAGGTTTTGAGTTCCAAAACTGGTAGGGACTCAATTGTGGGACATTCTGAAACTTCAGGGAAATGAGTTGTTACTTGATCGTCCTTATTTGGATCAACAACAATGGAAGCAGCGGCGACCATTTTAGGAGAAATGTCGCACTCATACAAAAGTCGTTCTAACTTAGCTATTTCTTGATTAGGAGTTAGAATCAATTGGGCAAACTCATCTATACATGAGTCAATGGTATCAACATGGAAGCATTCTTCTTCCTCATCTTGATTCAATTTGTTGGCTGCATCAGCAACCCTTAGCTTAGTTCTCATGTTCCCAAATGTTAGTTCTATCATACCCGTCCTACAATAGATAACAGCATCAGCTGTTGCTAGGAATGGTCTGCCTAGTAAAACGGGAGTGGTATTTTTGTTATCAGGGCCTAAATCCATATCTAACACAATGAAGTCCACTGGGAACAAGAATTCTCCTACTCTAACAATCACATCTTCTACAACACCTCGAGGTCGTCGCTCAGATCTATCTGCCAATTGGAGGGTCACATTAGTCGGTGTTAACACTCCAAGACCTAACCTTTGGTAGACTGTGTGAGGGATGAGGTTAACACTAGATCCTAAGTCTAGCAAGGCGCTTTCTATGCGTTGGTCATTAATTAAGCATGGAATGGTGAAAGCTCCTGGGTCACTGCACTTCTGAGGCAGTCCTCTAGTGCAGATATTGCTAACCTTTTCAGTAAGACCAACCTTCTTAGGAATGGAGTTGGTCCGTCTCTTTTTCACACATAAATCCTTCAGAAATTTGGCATAGGCTGGAATCTGTTGTATTACCTCAACTAATGGCAAATTGATCTTAATATCTTTCAGATGCTCTAAGACCTTAAGTTGTTTAGGATCATCAATCGATTTTGGATGAGACAGAGCTATGGGAAAAGGTGCTCGTGAGGATGATTCAACTATAGGCTCCACCGTTAGGTTTTTATTCCTATGGCAATCTTGAACATCTTTGCTTAAAACCTCAATCTCAGATTCCTCTAATTCCTCAATTTCTTCTGGAACATCCTTAACCTTTACTCTAACCTGGTTATCAATGGTTTTCCCACTCCTAAGGGTAACTACAGCCTTGGCCTGTTCTTGTACTGTCTCAGTTTGGACAGTACTACACTGTCCTCGTGGATTTACCACGGTCTGAGATGGAAGCTTACCCTCGTCTCTCTTACTTAAAGTTTGGGCCATCTGCCTGATTTGTCCTTCAAGTTTAGCAATAGACTGTTGCTGAACTTGGAACATTTGCATAAGTTTGTCAAATTTGTCATCAGATGATGACTGTGCAGGAGGAAGAGCTGGGACATTGTTCCGTTGTGTTCTGAACGGATTGTCCTGTTGGACTGGATAGTAACCAGGAGGGTTATTATTTTGTGGCCTCTGATATTGCTGTTGAGGGAATCGATTGTCAACATTTCCTTGCTGACTTTGTTGATGAGGCTCATAGTTTCCTTGTCTTTTTTGATATTGATGTTGAGGAAACTGAGTCTCTTGATTCCCCTGTCGCCATGAAAATGCGGGATTGTCTCGCTAGCCTGAATTATACGTGTTAGAATACGGATTGTAATTCTTTGTATATCCTTGGGCGGCACAGATTTGTTCTTGCATGAATTCAGGAAATTGTGAACTGATTGGACAGTTCAGAGTAGAGTGATCTACTGCAGAACATACGGTACAAACTTCCGTGATCTGAGGAGTTGAAGAAGAAAAAGACCCTAGAGAGATGAATTTTTCTAGTTGATGAGCTAGGGCATCTACTTTGTCAGTCAATTGGGTATTAGAACTAGAGTTAACTTCAAACAATGCCCTCTTTTGGGGATTTTGGGTACTCTTACTCTCTCTGTCATCAGCAGTGTTTTGCAGAGAGTCTTCAGCAATATTTTCTATTCTTCTCCAAGCTTCGTCCGCTGTGAGGTTATAGAAACCTCCATTGCTCATTGCATTAACTATCATCTTATTATGAGGGGTAAGACCTTTGAAGAAATAATGCAAGAGTTCGGGACGATCAAACCCATGATGAGGACACTGATTCTTAAGATCGTTAAACTTTTCCCACGATTCATGAAATGGCTCTAAGTCTGACTGTGCGAATGTCATGATGCCTGTTCGCAGAGTAGTAGTCTTAGCCATTGGGAAGAACCTATGTAAAAATTTCCGAATAAGTTCTCCCCAAGAAGTGATCACTCCTGCGTCTAGATGATTTAGCCATTGTTTGGCTTTATCTTTCAATGAAAAGGGAAACAGACGCAGGTGAATATTTTCACGGCTCACATTAGGAATGTGAAGCGTTGTGCATGCTTCAATGAATTGCACGATGTGAGCATGAGGATTTTCATTGCTTTTTCCATAGAATGAAGGAAACATTGAAATTGTCCCTGTTTTGAGCTCAAAATTTATATTGCCAAGAGCCGATGGGGCTATAGGAAATTCAGGGTCAAAATCACAATGTGAAAAATGTTGACGTAAAGTCATCGGTTGGTTCACAGATTGATTAACAGGCTGAGCTATAGGAAGAGGCGGGATATTTACTTTTTGATCCGCCATTGGGAATTTTAACTTCCTACGCAAATTTTTCTCGAGCTCAGGATCAAACGGGGCGAGTTCTGGATCCAAAGAACGACGCCCGTGCATACAACGACTTATAAACTTTAACTACGAAATAAAATTACAAGATATAAAAAATACTAATATACTTTACAAACAGTAATAGATAAAAGCTCATTGATCAGATGAATCATTAAAATGACTCATTTCCCAATCTTTAAAATTTTTAAATTTTTTTTCTTTTTTTTTTTGCAAAATTTAATTTAAAAAATATAAATAATAAAAATAATAAAAAATTAATTTTTTTTTTTAAATTTTCTTTTTTTTTTAAATTTTAAATTTTTTTTAATTATTATTTATTATTTTTTTATTTTTTTATTTATTTATTATTTATTTATTTTTTAAATAAAACGGATAAAATAAACACTTTAAAAAAAGTTCACAAATACTTTTATCAAAAACTAAACTATACCGTGCTTCCCCGGCAACGGAACCAAAAACTTGATGCGATCGGGTTGTGCGTTAAAATGTGCGCAAAATAACCAAGTTAAAATACCCACAAGTGCACGGATCTTTGTAGTGCAGTGTGCTCTGAGTGCGGAATCGTACCACAGGGAAGCTCGCTAGTTTAAGTTAGTGAAGTAGTGTGAAAGTGTTAAAGCGCTTAAGTGACAAATCGCAAGGCAGGTTTGAGTAACGTGCGAGAAATGTAAACTAAATTAAACTAACTAAATTATCTAAGTTATACTAAGTATTAGTGGAATACGAGAGGTGGTGATCTAGGGGTTTGAACATGTAAATGAGGCAATCAATATAGGCTCAATATCTAGTTTATCTAATTCTGCAATGGTTTAAGCTACAAGCATACACCCGGTTAAGCTAAAAGCTATAGACCTAGTTAATCTACTTAGCTTATTTTAATCAAGTACAACAAGGCAAACTAAACTAAGGAATTAACCTTACAGATAGAAACTATGGTACAACCTATAGTTTCATGGAGTCTATGGTACAACCTATAGACTCACGATTAAAACAATTATATGACACTAAAGTAATGCATTCATAATATTAACTACAAGTATAATATTTATGAAGCGAAAGTAAAGAAATCATAACGTCTACTTAAAAGCATTACGTATGAAATACTTAATTAAAACAAGTCATACATTGCAATATGAATTGAATAAACTATATCCGAGACCATATATTAAAATACGATCATTTACAATATTCACCCCTAGATATCAATCTACTCAGACATAAATGAATACAAGTTATGTAAATAAAAGAGAGTCAAGAAAGGCTCCCCCATATTGACGAACGCGTATTTCTGATTCCCGAAATTTGAGCAGAGGTCCGACGCAAATAGCTATTCGGGCGGAGCTAATTTCCCCCGAATAAGAACTATTAGAGATGAGTTTCCCCCGAATAAGAGCTTTTCTATTAAAAGCTATTCGGGCAGAACCTCCCCCGAATAATAACAACTTGGGTCGGACTTCCCCCTAAAAGTAGCTATTCGGGCAAAATTTCCCCGAATAAGAGCTACCTAGGCGGGACTTCCCCCATATTCTACTACTACTTAATTAACTAAAACTAAAATTAAAACTAACTAGAATTAACTCGGAATTATATCAAAAATATTGATAATACTCCAAAATTAACTCCAGAATTCTCAAAGGGTTGAAGCTCTATTTATAGGCAAAATTCTGAAATAGTTGACTTTTTTTCGTTTGTTGACTTTGACCAGATTGTTGACCGTAGTATTTTTGGGCATTTTTCACTGTTTTGACCCTCCAAACGATGGAATTTGGCTAAAATCACGCCGCGCGTAGGACTAAAGTCCTGTGTTGTGCTCAGAATGCTATTTCTACCCGAAAAACTGATATGATTTGCCAAAAACAGACATGGGTCACTATTTGAGATCATCTGGGTCAATGTTCCGAGTCCGATTTCGTGTTAGTTTCAGCCAAGTTTCTTTTCTATGAGCTTCATTCTTCAACCGCTTCTCATGCTTTCCCATTCTTACTTCTTGACTTGCAATTTGGGTCATTTCGGGCCTGATTCTTCACTTTTCAGTATTTTCCTACATTGCATTGAAAGTATCAAAGTGTTACATTTATTCCAGAGTTAAGATGCAAATGCAGTACAAATACCATGGTTTGAGTGCTGCAAATGTAGTCACATCAGCTCCCACGGGGAGACTCTAGTACCAGACCGCCCTAGGAAGTAAGAATTAAAATCCTTCATTCCTATCCTAGCCAGTGACTTCCTTCTGGGAGAAGGAAGGCACCGATTCGCTCACAAGTCTTTCCTCGCCTTCGGCTTTAGAAAGAGGAGACTATTTCTATCCTTAGCAGTGACTGCCTTCTGGGGGAAGGCAGGAACGGATCCTCTCTCTCATAGATCTGCTGAGCATGAGGCTCCCCGTCGCCCAAAAAGTAGAGGGGAGCTGTAATCCTAGGGCAGCTCATATAGAGAGAGACCTGAGCTCACCTCCCCGAGGGAGGTGGAGCGTAGCGACGGAGGGGAAACGTTCCTTGTTAGGATAGGGGGGTCATATGGGGAAAAGGATTTATCCTTCCCCTCTGCCTCCCGTAATTCTTACTAAGGAATTAAGTAAAGAAGGTACCTTTCTATAGCTAAGTAGCTCGGTAGCCTGTAGCTTGTAGCTCGTAGTTCGTAGCTTATAGCCCGTAGCTTGTAGGTTGTGTTGTTTTTGTTGCTAAAAGTAGCCCATACCACTAGCTTAAGGGTATGGAGTCGAGTTCTTCGAGCATAGCATGCTGCAACTTGATACATAGAACTATGCTTTAGGCGTTCCTAGAGGCCCGGGCGCTTAACGATACAACCTAAAGGCACGAGTCACCCTAGGTTTTGAAGCTAGAATGCTCGCCTGAAGCACGGTGTATCCCTTGTACAACACAAAATATTCTCTTCAATGGGATGTACCAACCAGAGCAGTCTTGTCACTACCATTCGGAATAACATCTCTACCACCTATAACAGCTGCAATGGTGATACAACTAAAGAGGTATTGGTTCACTGGTCACCTACGTAATTACAAACTCGACTTCGTCTTTCGTTTTCATTTAGGAGTGGGACTCTCTTCCTTGTAGAAAACCCTAGGACATAATGTGCATCAACTTTTAGCTGGCGACTACATTATGGTATAAGGCAGGAATGCCCTTACATACCATCCTACTTGAGTGACTTCCTTCTGGGGAAAAGAAAGAACGGATTCGCTCACTAGTCTTTCCTCGCCTTTGGCTTTGGATTATAAATATCCCAAACTATAGAATAGGAGTGAAGTGCCCCTTTACACTGGGAACAAACGATTGTAAGAAATGTCAATTGTCCTAATACTCCTTAAGACTCGATATTATGCTATCGATTCTCATTGGGAGTGAAGGAACGGACTCATAGCTCTCTCCTCGGATACCCTCAAAAGCGTAGGAGGGAGAGCATACAAAAGAGTGACTGAATGACCCAATGTATGTTTCCTAATAAAAAAGATAGAACTAAACCTTCAGCAACTGAAAGGAGTGAAGGGACGCTTTATAGGGGTCCCGAACTGTACTAAGGAAATTTAATCTTGTTATTTCTAGACTTATACAGAATCTTGATTGTACGATACTCTTCTATGTGAAGTCTTATCGTATAAGCTCAAGAATAAGGCCGCTATTCCTGACCCTAGGAAGGAATAAAGTAAGGCCTTTACCATTTCCTGTTGCTTGTAGTTCTTGTAGCTTGTAGCTGATCCTCCTTGCCCTTTCCTCTTGGAAAAGGAGTAAGGGGAGTCCGCCGCCTCTGGAGGACAACTGTTGCTTGGAAGGCCCTCAATGAATTGGGTATTTTTGCCTAAGAAATCCTATAGTTTTAATAGGCCCTAATACCCTCCTACTTGAGGATATGAAACTGTCTTTTTTGTTAAGCTAAAGCCTCTTTTAAAGCCTTTAGCTTCGGTAACTATAGCTATCTTAGCAGCTAGGAACTCTCCTTAGCAAAAGAATACAAAATAGCGTTGAGCACTTGAGGAGGGTAACAACTAACGAGGGCTGCCTCTCTACTTTCTCTCACCTCCCCCTACCGGCATGGACTCCTTTTAACAACAAAAACAACTTCCAAGCCAGTGACTGCCTTCTGGGGGAAGGCAGGAACGGATCTAACTAGCCTCCCAAAGGGGCTCCCATAGGGAGACTCTAGTACCAAACTGCCCTAGGAAGTATGAATTAAAATCCTTCATTCCTATCCTAGCTAGGGACTTCCTTCTGGGAGAAGGAAGGCGCGGATTCGCACACAAGTCTTTCCTCATCTTTGGCTTTAGAAAGAGGAGACTATTTCTATCCTTGGCAGTGACTGCCTTCTGGGGGAAGACAGGAACAGATCCCCTCTCTCATAGATCTGTTGAGCATGAGGCTCCCCGTCGCCCAAAAAGTGGAGAGGAGCGGTAATCCTGGGTCAGCTCACACAGAGAGAGACTTGAGCTCACCTCCCAGAGGGAGGTGGAGCGTAGCGACGGAGGGAAAACGTTCCTTGTTAGGATAGGGGGGTCATATGGGGGAAAAGATTTATCATTCCCCTCTGCTTCCCGTAATTCCTGCTAGGGAATTGTGTAAGGGAAGTACCTTTATGTAGCTAAGTAGCTCTGTAGCCTGTAGCTCGTAGCTCGTAGCTCGTAGCTCGTAGCTCGTAGCTTATAACTCGTAGCTCATAGCTTGTAGGTTGTGTTGTTTTTTGTTGCTAAAAATTGCCCATACCACTGGGTTAAGGGTATGGAGCAGAGTTCTTCGAGCATAGCGTGCCACAACCCGATACATAGGACCATGCTTTAGGCATTCCTAGAGGCCCGGGCGGTTAACGATACAACCCAAAGGCACGAGTCACCCTAGGTTTTGAAGCTAGAATGCCTGCCCGAAGCACAGTGTATCCCTCGTACAACTCAAAATGTTATCTTCAATGGGATGTACCAACCAGAGCAGTCTTGTCTCTACCACTCGGAATAACATCTCGGCCGCCTATAACGGCTGCAGTGGTGATACAGCTAAAGAGGTAGTAGTTGACTGGTCACCTACGTATTTACAAACTCGACTTCGTCTTTCAATTTCACTAAGGAGTAGGACTCTCTTCCTTGTAGAAAACCCTAGGACATAATGTGCATCAACTTTCAGCTAGTGGCCGAAGGCAGGAACGCCCTCACATACCATCCTACTCCAGTGATTTCCTTCTGGGAGAAGGAATGAATGGATTCGCTCAATAGTCTTTCCACGCCATTGCCTTTGGATTATAAATATCTAAAACTACAGTGTAAAATATCCCATTAAGGAATCCTTATAGCTACAAAATACGAGCAATGTGCCCCTTTCTACGGGGCACGAACGATAGTAAGGAATGTCAATTGTCCTAATACTCCCTAAGACTCGACATTATGGTATCGATTCTCGTTGGGAGTGAAGGAACGGACTCATAGCTCTCTCCCCGGATGCCCTCAAAAGCATAGGGGAGAGGGCATACAATGGAGTGACTGAATTACCCAATGTATGTTTCCTAACAAAAGAGATAGAACTAGACCTTAAGCAACTGAAAGGAGTGAAGGGACCTTTTATAGGGGTCCCGAACGGTACTAAGGAACCTTTTATCCTGTTATTTCTAGACTTATAAAGAATCTTGATTGTACGATACTATTCTATGTGAAGTCTTATCATATAAGCTCAAGAATAAGGCCATTATTCCGGACTTTAGGAAGGAATAGAGTACGGCCTTTACCATTTCTTGTTGCTTATAGTTCTTGCAGCTTGTAGCTGATCCTCCCCGCTATTTCCTCTTGGAGAAGAAAGACTAGACTAGTCTAGTTCCGTAGAACAATTGTAGGGTAATCAATGGCTATAAACCTAGTCTGTGCAGTGGTTGTTCCGTATGCTGGTGTAGGAATGTGACACTAACAGTCTCAGTCAATTCAATGGATCAGGTAGGGGTCTACATACCTTAGTTCGAGTGAGAAGATTCCACATTTGCCAACAAAGGCAGGATAGCCAGTGCTAGAAATCTTGGAATTCAGAGAGCTATTCTGGAAGAAAGAAAGCATGGGTTGATTATACTGAGTGGATAAATCCTTTAGATGATTCCACAATTGTTCCCGAATCATAGTACTAGGACTTACATAAACTGCAGAGCATATCCACAGGATCAAACTGTTCCCATTAACCATAAAAGTGATGCATTGGTGCATGGAGGAAAGAATATAGACATGCAAATGGTGAGATTTCTATAGTACCCATATCCCACCTGAAAAGCCATCAGGATCCATAATCTCAGTAGAGTCGTACCCTACTCCCAAGAACTCCGTACACTCTCAAAAGGTATATGCATTTCCAATACATAGAAAACATCAGGTCTATGCTCACAGCATAAATCCGCTACATGTCTTTTGGCCTCATCATTGCCTGTACCTCTAATATTCCATGCCAACAAGGAGAATTGATTAATCATGATCAAAGGATTAAAGAGAAATTAAACAATATCTCAATTCATCAACCCAGCACCGGTGGCTTCATTAACCTCATTTTCACCTGGGTTTCTTGCATTCAAACCTGTAATGATTCTCCTAGGACTCCTGATCCTACCCTTTATGGTACCAATATCAGACTCAATGTTAATGTTGGTATCTTTAAGATGAGATAGGTCACCAACTGGCAAACTATAGGCCTCGGATGTAGATGGGTTAGGGGGTTGTGGGGGTGGCATCGTAAGGTGATTAGGTCTGGAACAAATTGGGTCACTTGAGTAAGAGAATGCAAAACAGGAGGCTGAGATAAGGGTTTAGGATCAGGATTCTCAATCTCTATATTGGCTAGGGCTGCAAACTTATTGCCTTAAAGAGAAAATCTGCCTCATTCTCTAGTTTCCGCTGCCTTCCCTCGATCTGGTCGTCTGTAACAATCAGATCTTTCACTTCTTATATAAAGATACTTTGGTGCAGGACAAAGAGGAGTGAAGCAGACTTAAGCCTTAGCCACATGGCTACGCTCCTCTCACTCTGTTCTCAACTAACCTAGTAGGAAGTTGGAAAGATAAGAAATGCCTCTTATTTATTGTTCATAGTGGATTGATATCCCGCTTTCTTCCTTTTGCCAAAGCCCCTCCATTCCGAATGGTTACAGGACTAGAGCGAATAGTACAATCATGGAATTTCCCCTAGCATTGGTTCCAAGTCAGTTAGCTACTTGTCATGGACCAAACATCAGCGATTTCAGACACTACATACGAAAAATAGAGATCGAGTTAATATGCCCTTCATCAAGAAGTTTGCACGAGACTGTACAATCTAAGCTAGAAAGATAAGATATTTGTTTTTTTTCTTTCTAACTCTTTCGATCTACTTGTGTTAAGCAAAGCCGAAGTATTTTGTTTTCTTCTATCCGGGTTCAAAACAAGTTTCCCTCTTTCTTTAGATACGGGATGGCTTCCTTGTTGGAGTACGTAGTAGTTCAGATAAGGACACGTCGCTTCTTTTCCAGTGCCCTAGCCAAGCTTAAAGTCGAAAGGACTTAATCTCCGTGACTGAGGGGAGCAAAATAACCTATGCTATTGCCGGGCATTCTTCTTTATGGTATATATCATTCGACAAAAGAGAAATGAGAATCAACATCTTTTTCCACTGAAGCTCAACGCGCGCACTTTGAATCGCTCTGCTGAATGAGGCACCAACCACGTTCCCCAGCTCTCAAGGCAAGGTAAACCTTAAACATCGCGCAAACTCATCGGACTTCCAATTCAATTTAGGCTCACTTTTCACACCAGGTAATTTATTTCAACACACGAAAAACGAAGGACAAGATTCATAGAATCGATGATATCTATACCCTTACTCTTATGAGAGGGAAGACCAGCTCGTCATGGGGAAATACTTTTTTAAAAAGGTTAGTAACAATGCGATATTCCATAGATAAGCAAGAAACTGAAGCTTCTATTTTGATTTATAATGTACTAGCTTGAATTCACTTTAGGAATGTATTTTTTTCTCTTTAAAGTAGGTGTTTGCTCCGCAGCACGAACAGGTCCAGGTAAGAAAAGAAACCCATAACACTCTTCTCCTACTCAAGATCGTTCCGCCAAGAAAGATCTTCAACTGGTTTATTACTGAGTTTGTTACTTTGATCTGTTGAAATCTGACCCTAGTAGTCTCCCATTCTGTTGGACCAGTCACCACCTTGAGACTTTGTTAGCGAAGCTGGGAAGTGAGCAAAGCTCGTCTGCCTTCCCTAAGGTGCGATTTTTGTGAAATCTAAGCCCGAGTGATCCCCCCAGTTCCCAGGCCTAAGCTGACCTACTTTTAGTTTTGTATCGATCACTTCTAAAAAAAAAGATATTTCTCTTCCCTCTTTCGAACATAGTCAATATATCTAGTTCTCATGCATCCTAGGGTAAGTTGTGTACTAAGACACCTATTTTCTTTGCTTAACACAATCCCCCTAACATTTTCCAGCTATATATCAGGCTCGAACATGTCGTATTCACGGCAAGTCCTGGCTTGGTCGTAAGGTTAACCAAGACAGACAGCCAAGCCTAGGAGGCAGTCAGATTAGGAAGCCTGAATACGGAAGCTGACTTAGTCTCAATTTTTTTTTTTGTTTGATCAAAACAGGGAAAAAAAGCCTATATGGTAGGTTCGACTCCCATAGGAGCGCACATTAATTACCAATCAACTGCTTTCTGTTCAAGGAAGATTGAATGAATCAACTATTTTCTTTAATAGTAAATTAATCGACTATATGGCATATATTTTTCAAGTGCGAGAGATTTTCGGGGTCACATTTTGTCTTCTTTGAAAAATGGGAACGGATGATCAACTCATAATCATTGATAATGGCATTTTCGCGGCTGTAACACATCAAGTCGTGAAGGCCCCTACCTTAAGGTCATTCTTGACTTCACTCTTGACTCCTTCTTTCTAGCACTTCTAGCTTTAGAAAGTGAATTAGTGCTTTAGTTAGACAACGACAACAAAGGCACGAGTGAAAATAGTTCAAAATTCCTTCTTGGTTATCCCTCTCCCTTCCCTCTCTTCTCTTATGAGAAACCTCTTTCACTATCCCACCTCTACATGAAAGGCTTTCCCCCTCGGGGAATGTATAAGAAGGAAGTAGTGTTTTCTAGAGTCAAGTAAGCATAGATAGAGCTAGAACCTATCTCATAGTATGCTTTTGAGTGTCTTGCCTTCTACCAATTAGGGGAATTCTATTACATTCAATCCAATCAGTCAAGCAAAGAAAAAGAAAGGGTACGATAGAATTGAACCGATGAAATAAAACCTATTAGAACTACGCATACGATATTCTAACATTGGAGTTGAGTTTGTTTCTTCTCTTATTTGCATTAACTCCTTAACTACCAGACAAAAAAGAACAAGGAATGCAGAGCTATACATAGTCTTACTTCTAATCCATTCCTTCCCTATAGACAATGGGGCTCCCACTCAAAACGAACAAAGGCTCCTTACTCCTTCATATTTGACCACCCTTTAAAAGGGCAGATAGACTTGACTCCCCGATTGGGCAGTAGTACTTGAATGAGACCAAGCATCCCTTCTTTTGGTATGAAATAAATAGCAAGGAAGAATCTCTCTCACAGGGAGGAAGAAGGCTTTAGATAGGAATTCCTACTTCAACTAGAGCTTGGAACCTTTGAGTCTTTCTTGCTTTGACCCATGAAAAAAGGAAGAAGAACAAGGGGCTCCTACCCTTCCACAACAGCCCAGTAACTTCCTTATACTATATTTGCTCCCAAAAGCCCATCTACGAAGAATGATGCCAACTAAAGAGAGGGGGACCGGTTGATTGGCTTCCGTATCGAGATCAGTTCTTTTTATCAGTAGGTATGCTTCTCTAGCACCTGGGAACATTGACTTCTCCTCCGGACCCTTGATCCACTCCCCTTCGTTATTATTACTCCATAGGATAGGGTAGCAGCTGGCTCCGGTTCTTGCACTGTCTCTGCACATATTGATGCCAGATGAGTCCCATTATCCATAGGATCATCCTCCACTACACAAACATCTGCTCATCCTTATGGCGGCATATGTCAGTATTAAGACCATCACATAGTCCAAATGGATTGTCCTTATTTCCGCAAAGTCAATTGAAAATGAGGTCTTCTGCGCTCACTTCCTTGGTATTGACTGGTCTTTTCCTCTGGAAACTTTGTAAAAGTGCCTCCTAAGGGCTTCAACCGATGTCTTCAAGCTCACTTAACTTGGTTCTAGTGTTATGACTGGTACTCTACCAAATCCATCAATTCTTGGATTGGTTGCTTTTGAAAGAGCTGCTCTTCTGACTGCTCGTATTCATCCCTTCGCCATGAGGGCAATAAGCCCCTTGCTTTCATTTGAATATTGGCCCTCGCGCATCACAGCTAGATTTGAGTCACTCATAGCTAGGGCTTTCTATTTCATCAGGACGGCTTCTCCTCCACTGACCTCATCGCCCCTTTCTATCCCTTGAGTGAGGTTGAGGTCAGAATTATCTTATTAAAAGAAAATAAGGAATCTATTTGACCTGAAGATGACCTTCATAGTCCAGGAACTTCTATTATTTAGAGGTAGCCCCTACCCCGATTTTTATTTGTCTTTTGCCCTTTATGATCTCTTGGCCTGTGCCTCAGCTTTCTATACTATTGCTCTTTAAATGGACTCTTTTTTTGGCAATGAACAATCAAAGTCAAACCTTTATAAAGACGAGCATACGATGTGACTTGAACCACTCCCTCACTTGACATCTTCTGAGAGCAGTTAGAATTGAAATGACAGTCGATTTATCCTCTGATTCCTATCGAGTTGCCTAAAGGCCTTCTCTTCTTTCTGACAGTGCTCGTTGGGGCATTAAGCCTAAGGTCAATCTGACCCTTGCCACTGGCTTCCCCTTTGTCTTTCTTTTGGCATGACTATTTTTCTATCAATATCCGGTGATCAAGAAGAAAATGTCGTAATGGAATGGATAAGGCCTATTCCCATCTCTTCCCCTCATCCAGTTCCTAGTTTCTAAGCAATTGATGAATCTAGCTATGAGGGATTCCTCATCTCATACATCAGGGTCGAAACAAAAGAAGATAGGATAGACTTTGAGACCTCAACTTGATTTGTTGATTGTTTCTTTGGTTGATTAATTCTTGAAGACAAGCATACAGATAGTGACAAAGTGACACAGATCTACTTCTGCTTTCATTTCATTTCCTGCTAGTATGGTTGCACTTGGGTAGGACCATTTCTTTCTTCCCTACCACCATTCCCTGAATGAGTGAATAGCGGGTTCACTATGGAATGGAACCTCTGCTCGAGTTGCTTCCATATTTGACTTTGGGGCTTTGGTCTTCGATCCTCTACCGATGCCTATTCTATTCTTTCTAAGGCGATTGGTGTCAATAAAGGGAGAGGTTTGAATTGACTTCCTAACTTCTTTCTTCTTGCACCCTCGGCGATTTAGAGTACCCTTTCTATCATTGAATCTAAGAGTGAAGGGACCCAGGGGCATGGGTCCTAAACGGTAAGACATTAAAGTCTTGATTCTGGTAGGAGTGAAGGAACGGACTCAAAGCTCACTCCACGTAGTCCCAAAAGCGTAGATGAGAGAACATACAAGGTAGTGAGTGAATGACCCAATGTATTCCTCCTAGTCCCTAACTTAATAGCACCATCAACTCTAGAAGCTAAAGCTAATCATCGAGCTCTAACCCTTTCTCTAAGAAGTAAATAAGTAAACTACCTTGCCAAATAGAGGATTGATTGAGCCACCCATCGTTGGATTCGAGTACCTCTTACCGGTTTGCTGATCGCATGCTAGTTATTAGAGTAGAAGCAACATCACTAATCGTGGATGTTTGGACATCTTTAGGAGTTGAGTAACAACCCACCATCTCCTTCTTCCATGAGAGTAGGTATACTAGAAGCACAAAAGCTTGTGAACACATTCAACCAACCAGGGATGGGACAAGCTAGCTGATCCAATAGAATAGGTAGATAGCTTGGATAAGCGATTGATTCGGACCAGACAGAAGCTATCCACTAACAATCACTTAGAAAAAACATGCACAACCGACTTCTATAGTAATGGCATCTCTCAGATGATTGAATTGGCTCTATCCAATCTCACTGCAGCATTGACATATCCATTCTCCTACTAGCTCTATCCTTAGTAATCTTAGGCAATTCAGTCAGATCTGACGGCAAGCATCCTTGTCAGTAACTCTATTCCCGTTATCCGGCAGTAAGGTCATGCAGGTTGGATGGTCGATTGAAGGCATCCCGCATCTAGGTTCGATCTTACTAACGGACGAGAAAAGGACGCCGTATTTGATGGTATTGGAGGACGAACTTCCGCCACTGCTTGAGCTTAAGTTGGGAGGATTTTAGGAGTGGAAGAATGCCAATAGAAGTCACCTTTAGCATATCTATGAATCAACTAGACTGACGGCACTCAATCGCTCTGTCTACTGGAAGGATCTACCATCTCAGAGATATAGGGTAAAGAATAGAAGATAGAAGTAGTTTGGGAATGGGGAAGTCAACATTTCAAGGGATTCCTCTTTGGATACGGTGGGTCATAGATGGAATGGTCTAGTGAATGGAACGCCAGAGCCAACAAATAGCCTTCTGTCAATCGCTCAAACCGACTGACGATACAGAGGAGTCTATTCATTGACTAGAATAGTATAAGAACAATACGGTAGAGTGAGAATCGAACTCATCTTTTGATTTACGGCAAACCTCTCCCATCGTTCCTAAGAAAAATTGATTGAATGCATGATGACGAGCCATTCCCACCGACTGATCCGAAGAGCGGTCGTAGATCACTTTCTTGGGTGCCACATTCCCTTATCTAACTAAAGAAGCAAAATATATAAGTAGATTGGGTTTTGTCGAGTCAAAACAAGTTAATCGGGTCAATAGCAGGGGTGTGCCTTTCTTGCTGAATCACCTCCTCATACTGCTAGTCATTGTTCTTCCCGCTAACAAGTTTATCTACAACTTAGAGTAGTTCGCAATCATGATTTATTTCCTTTTCCACCACCAAGTTGAAAAAATATGTAAGACTAGTGAGAGGTAGGTTCGGGTTTAGTACTACGCTTCGTCTTAGTCCCCGATCCAGATATGGGAATACTTGTGAGGAAGGCAACACAATCATACGAGCCAGGAACGTATACCTAGAAAAGACCCTCTATGATGTTAGAATTGAGACTCTGATCTCCTATTTCCTGCTCTACACAAATAGATCTAGTTTTGAGGGGGAAGTCCGCTTTCTCATCCAACGGGCAAGCAGGCTCCACGGATTTGGAGGCTGCCTTTAAGTGATAGGAGCCCTCATTTCATGTAACACAAAGGAACGTAGTTTCCATTCACGTTCACTCACTCAAGTTAGGGATGCAATGAAAACGCAGAACTGAAAGCATATATCCAGAGTAGGAGTCAGCTGTGGAATCGCCCACCAAAACAGAGAATATGGTTCTTTCTCCCAAGTTACAGGCCAAGTCTTCCATTTCAAACACATCCTAGTTGGCCCTCCACAACGACCACTTACAAGAATAAGCGCTACGGCGAATGGGAACACAGCTAGATAGATATTCTACCCCTATACCTCAAAGAAAAGGCAATCACCGTCTACTCTACGACTAAGAAGACTGAGAATCCTTTTTCTGATAGATAGAAAAAGAAGAAAAGTAGTCTCCCCTTAAGTGGCTTCAAGCCCGGTTACACAAGAAATTAGAAGTAGCGCGTTACCCACTAGGTTCAATTAAATCAATGAATCAAATTCCCACCATCCCGGTGGGGATAAAGACTATCAAGTCGACCTTTCGAAGAGATTTGCCTTATGATGGAAGGTACAGTATGTAGATAGACCGATGGACATTTATTGGCTTGACCGTAGCGACACGGATTCCCACTTATGCCACCCTAACATCTAGAGGAAGAAAAACCGATATCAGGGTATAAGAACGACTTTCTCCTATAACAAAGGACATTTAGTAGCAAAAAGTATTGACATTTCTGCCTTCTAAGCTAGAACCCTCAAATCTGGAAGAAAGGACAACCTAACTCAACTGATTGATTGGTACCGTAGCCCCGCATGTACGGTAATGGGCAAGGCAGCCTAAAGAAGAAGATGCTAATACTGAGTGATTCACTCCTAAAAGTCCATCATACTCTTTTTTCATGGAAGATGGGGTACATGTCTTTTCTTGTTCTTAGGTGGCAGAGGGTTTTCCTAAGAAGATAGAAGTGCTGGCAATAATAAAGGGATTACTGCTAGTTCCCCGTTAAGGGGTGGGTAAGAAAGATACTCCAGGAAGACTAATTGAGAATGGGCCCATGGACCAAGATATCGATCCAGCCCAGAGTCAAGGAGGGAAATCCGGTTGAAAGGGCAAATTCCTTTGATTCTTGCTTAGCTGATTAAGGGTAGATGAGGCGGGCAAGCAGAGCTGCATTACTATAGGTTTGATTCGTCAATGTCGGTATCTCAGTCAGAGATTTCTTTTGTCCTAATACCCCTTGGCGGATCTTGCTTTTTACCAAGAATAGCCCCATAATACCCAATTGAGGTTTGAAGATGCTCGACCGATAGGGAGAGGAAAAGTTTAGTTTCCCTTTCATTGAAAACATTTCAAAAAGAGCATGTGACCAGAAGCTTCTTCAAAGCCCTCAGGCATGGGCGGTAGGTGAAGGTCTGAAGGAGAAAGTACATGCGAAATCTAGCACTATCACAAGAGGTATGAGACTGGAGACAAGAACACTTTTATAATTCGCTAGATCTCCGTTCATAGAATGCCCCTTTTAGAACTCCCATAGTAGGCAGAGTCCAAGTTAATTTGATGGTCATACATCGATTGTAGAAGCGATCTCCTTCATAGCATGGCATCTTTCCTTCTTCCTTGATTAGTCAGTAATGGCCATCAATAGTAAGATGAATCAACTCTCCTTAATGATAAAACTAAGAATATGGAATTCTAGGACATTTATTTAGATATTGCTTCCGTCTAGTGGATCCCCTCTCAGAGGTTGGGATTAAAAGCCATATTTCGTAAATCATTAATAAATAAAAGGCTTTGAGACTGCTACTTAAGGGCCTTCTCCTAGGCATTCTCTTAAGCTTAAAAGCAAATTCACCGCTTAGCCCTCGAAATGCTCTTGTTAACTAGCCTAGAAAAGCCATGGAAATGGCCATAGGGGGAACACATTCATTTGTCAGTGGGGCTAAAGAGATAGGGAGAATCGGTGAAGAGAGATCTTTTATCTTATTTCTTTTAGGCAAATCCCTTGTTTAAGGCCTCGAGACTGAGTATGGAAATGAAAAGGCCAGGCGTGAGAGAAAGAGTGATGATAAGGACATCTAGTCTAAGTATTTATGCTTCTGCCAAAAAGGTCTATACCCTTGAATGGAATCTTTAAGGAAATAAACCATTCCCTAGCTGAGACTAAAAGTATGAAAGTCATGATAGAAGAGCCAGGGAAAGTTTAACTACTTCTATTGGCTCGAAGCCTAGTTCTTCCAATCTATCCACTTACCAGCTTGCTTGTGACGCTACTAGGGGTAAAAGTGTAAGCGAAAGGGATTGCCTTGGTCTTATTACTGCCCTTACAGCTATTGAATCAGCAGCACATGAATGTCCAGAATCAGCAAGATCCCCAACATCTATCGCAGGTGCCGCATTGAAGGACCGATCCGCTACACGGCTAATATTTGTCTAGTAAACCAGATCTGAGACCAGAAAGCATAAACCTTCACTCAGTCTTAGAAAGTCGTTAACAATTGTTGGGTGAAGGCGATGCTACCAAAGAGGTGTTCTGAATTGAAAAAGTTTATCAAACCCCATAAAATTGGCATAGATCTACTCTTGCGGTTCTGTCTTGTCCTTCCACTCTTGACCTATGGGCCTTTCTACTTAATATAGCTCTTGGAGCTGCGTTAGTGTAAGGAAGCCAATCGGCTACAATCGAATCTATGGGGAGAAGTAATCGGTCTTGTTCTTGATTGTCGCTACTACAATATATATAAGGTTGGGCTAATCCCAGTTTTTGGGTCTTCTGCCGCCAATAATGAAAGGTAACTTAAAGTCCTCTGATGAAGCTCTTTTACAAAGAATCTTCTCTTCCTGAGTGAGCTTAGGCCCTAATGGATCTTAGTTCTTTGTAATAAGAGTTAGTGATTGCTTTGTCTGCCAAGTCGATTAAAAATGTCCATACCCTTAAATGTAATCTTTAGGGATATAAACCAAATGTCCTACCAAAACTGTTTTACCCTCTCCATCTAATCTTGATTTGTTGTAAACAAACGATAGTGTCAATTGGCTTATTCGATGCTCATTGCCTGAATTTAGGAGTTAACTCGGTCGAGATCAGATGATGCAAGGATCATATTTGAGAAACTTTCAGGAAATTTGCCTCTTTCGGGATCTTCTATGACTCTATTAGCTTCTTTCTTCCCACAGAGGTCACTTCGCTCGCGTAAGAAGGAGTTGTGGCACTTTTTGGATCGATTGCTGAGGAACAGAAGATCTTGGATTAAAGAGATGCGCCTTTTAAGTTGTTATCGGTTTTTAGGTTCTTGCTCTGGTTTTAGGGAATCCCTCACCCAGTTCCATATGGGGATGAATCCAATCCTTGGGCATTAACCTCTCTAGGAAGCCGGTCCCCTTACATAGCCATAGTAGGCAGTTTTTTAGAAGTAGCTGAAGAATTGAATCGGCTGGTATAGAAGAAGCTGCACATGTTTTTTCCTCTATTCTATCAATTCTATTTCTTGTTTATGTCCACATGTCTACTTTAAAAAGGAAGTCAGGTAAGGCACTATTATCCTGCTTGAGAATAAACTGCTATTGAATCCACAGCTAGTCTTTCTCTTGTGAACAACTCCACTGCAAAAAGAGTAAGCGCTCTTTTCAATATCCGGTGTGCTCGTAGGAGTGAAAGCCACTTGACTGGTTGGAGAGGAGCGAAAGAAACTCTTTACCGGTCTTAGCCTAGCTATTTGAGGAGTTCTTCCTGAATGACTTTCTTTTCAAAAACTCACTTCCAACTAGCCGTATTCATTCTCTAATATATGTAGGGGAGGAGGCTTATTATAGCCAAGGTAACCTTCTTTAACTGAATGTGTGTGTTAAACTTCCTCTCGAGGGCCTTTGAAAGACTTCTTTTATTGTGCTCTCAACGAAGGAGGGCCCTTCGCTTTCTTAACGACCACGAGTTGGTTTTTTAGGTTGGCGTAGGCAAGGTCCTTACTATTTTCATGCATGACATGAGGACTTCGTTCCTCATACGTATTTGAACTGGAATGCAAAACGGAGGAGTGTAACTACCTTATCGTGCTATCTGACTTGTATGTGAAAAGCATTTCATACTCACCTTCCACACGAAAGGTGTGCTCTAATGGCAAAAGGCAATAAAAGATAGGCCATCCAGGAAGCAGCATAGAAGTTTTACTCTTATCGCGCCTTCAGCCGTTCTAAGAGTGGAAAGAATGTCTTTGCCTAGCTAGTAAGAGGAGAAACGAAAAAGCTATCGTCGAAAGCTTCTCGTTTACACCTTCTAGCTTCAATCGAGAAAGGAACCTAGAAAAAAAGTCTTTCAAAATTTTACATCCATCAGCATGGAAAATAGCCTTGGGGTGAGACAGATGGAGGCAGCCCTATGAGATCCTATTAGTCATTAAGGACCTATTCCCAACCAATCAATCAAGGACAGACAGACAGACTATTTGATCAGTCTTTCCCCATGTAAAATAAAGAAAGAACACCTAAATCCAGGCCATCTTGCTTTTCTTTTTAAGGTGTTGAGACCCGATTGGAAACAGTAGAAGAAAACTTTCACTTTTCAGCAAGACTCTTCTCCCTGTAAGGCATTCCCTTCCAGTAATTCCCATCTTAATAGAATGATAAGAAGGAAAGAGGGCAAAGTAACTTCTCTTCAAGCGCAAGTCAAATCCAGTGATAAGGCGATGCATTTCTAGGCCTAAGTCCTGTCATGTTGATCTAATCCAGTTATCTTTCTAAGCTCAAGGAAAGCCCTGCCTTAAGATAATCCCTTTGACCTAGGAGTTATCTTCTATCCAGTCCAGTCTTTCTTTTTAAACTCTTGCAAGGGCTCCTCATAAGTGTCAGTCCATGAACTAAAGGTGGTGTGTTAACCCTCAGCGGAAGGAATATTATTTATATGTGACTGCCCTCAAACTAAACCTTGAATCTTGGCCTTTTTCTTGGCACATTGTCAGAATAGGGGTAGGAGTTGATATATTATCAGCTGCTCTTCCCGCTCTTAGTGCTTCATTGGTTTAGTTAGATACGCGTTCCAATGGTCCGGGGGCACAGGCACGAGCTGGCCTTCTAGTCAGTCTCAGTTGAAAGATAGGAGCTAGTGAAGTGATCCGTTATGGGAAAGAAAAGTCTAAAGTAGAACGTGAAGTTGTGCCTCAAAGTCAGCTTGGCGAGTCAGACTGCTCTCGTTTTCTTAAGTAAGATCGATTGTTAGAATTAGAATGGATTCTCCTTTATTAGCTAGTCGAAGATGGTTCGCCTGGACTTGCATGGTACGGCATTCTGGTCAGAGAAGAAGCGTATGAAGACGAGTTTCTAGGCACTTTCCAAAGGATCTCTTTCTCAGGATGGAAAGAAGTACGCAAGAAAGTGAACTGTCCTTTCAAGGCAAGTCGAAAGCACTGAATTTGACCAAGGTCAGTGCTTTACCCTATAGGGGATTACACCTTCAACCCCAGGTAAACGGTCGTAAGCTTGCTGAAAAGTACTGCCAAAGCTACATTTGAGTAGACGCAATGCCATGAGCTATTTACTTTACTGTTGTTGACCCACCTAACCCCTAACCCTCATATAAATAGGCCATGTGATCTGTTCATATAACAGCTTCAAAATCAAAGGAGGGACCTACTTTTCGTTTTTGCTTCTTCACGTGGTTCAGAGCTGCCCGCGCGTTAGTGAGATCCAACATCTTCAATGTGTTTTTTGCTTGCATGCCGGTGAGTATTCCTGCTGAAAGAATGGAATGCGTCAACAGAAGGGACCGTTTTGAGCTGCTTAGAGAAAGCAATAAATAGATGCTCTGGGGAAATCTACACAATGATATCCTTTATAAGCATGAGGATATATCCGAGAAATATGCACGTAGAAGCACGGGGTGACTCACGAGAGACGACGGGAAAGCATTTCCAGCCAAAAGCATATATGAGCAGGAGCCCGGTGAAAAGGTGAAGAGCTGGATGGGGGAGATATTACCCCCCTAAAATAAAATAGAGGTACCCATAGATAAGATGAGAAAGCAGTCATAAGTGCATCGGCCCAAGGGATCGGTCGAAAAATACGGCAAGAAATTCCTCTCGTACTACGGCTTATCGTACCCATCCAAAGTTTCGCATGCCAGGAAAAGCCGTGATCCATGTGTTTCCTCCGTTAATCGTTCAATATTGCCTCACCTTTAGGTTAGGCAGAGTCTAAGATATGAAATTCTATATACGAATAGGGTTGGTGGCAGGTCCTAATGTCTTTCATTTCCCAACTAAAAGTGCTTCTTCGAAGGGTCCAGACGTTGATTCCTACCCCATTATCAACCACTGCTCGTCTAATCCTGCTGTTTTCTCCCTATTGTACGTAAGTTCAGAGGTTTCCAAGTGATATTGAATTGATTCCACCGTGCAAGAAGACTACTGCTCTTTGGAGAACAAAACTCCATTAGCCAATGAATATTTAGGTTAATGCCCGGAACCAATCATTGAAGAAGCAAAGTGGGTTCAAACCTACTATGATCAGCTGGACATACAAGATAGAAGAGAAAAGGTTTTGAGCTATTTGCCATGGGTAGTGCTATCGAAGAAGAATGGCTTGAGCCTCACAGCAGGAGAAGGAGGAAGGAGTTCAGTAGTTAGTTACTCGCCTATTTAAGGCCCTTTCGCTTCGGAAGCCAACGAGGGACTTCTTACTTGTTAGAGACCTTCGCCTTGGACATCTACTGAATTGATTGAATAGTATAGGAAGAGCTCGAGGGGGAGATAACAAAAAATGGTTACTTGTTGCCCTAGCTCTTGGCCCTAGCCCTCGTTCTTTAAGAACTTAGCCGGGAATGAACTTCTTCCTTTTCATAGCTCGGAATGAATTTCCGTATCGAAAGTACGAGATTCACTATCCTTTCTTCTGTTAAGGAAGTTGTCTTCATTAATTTGGCAAAAAAGATGGTTGTTCGCTTCCTTTCTTCAAAGCAGGAAATATGCATTAAATGTAGATATTAGATATTTGTTTTAGGCTAATAATATATATTATCTTTCTTTCCTAGGTGACCAACCACTCCTGTCCTTGTTGTTTCTTCTCTTCTCTTTCATTAAGTCTGGGATTTTCGAATGATGAATCCAGTGGTGCCCGCAGTTTAGTCGCGGAACGGGGCAGTTTTATTGCCTAAAAGAATATCGGTTCAGCTATCCGGCCCGAGCCGGCACCACAATTAATATAGTGAAGGCGTAAACTTTTATGTATGTGTATGGAAATAATGGCCTGCAATAATGAAAGAATGCACGAACACAAATAATGAGCAGATGCACCCCCGTTTATATGTGGGCTCATTTCGTAATGTATTTTTGAATAAAGAACTGCGCTCCTAGTTAGTGTAACGTAGGTGTCTTTCTCGGTTGATGGATGGGATGAATGTCTATATCGCTTTGTAATGTTATTGTCATGTTGATACTATATTAAAGAATAGAATCTAAAAAAGTTGCTCAAGACTGAGTCCTATTCTCTATAATTGTCTTTCTCTTACTGTGTAAACGAACTTCAAGCCCTAATTGTACTCGACAGGAAGCGTCGTAGCCTAGGTTTGGGCCGCCTCCGATGTTAATCTACAGTAATAGTTTTCGGAAGCAGCCTATCTAGTTTTCCAAGGTAGGTTCTATTCACCTAGGGCAATTTGCCTACTTCTTTCATGGTCACCATGTTATGTATGTGCAAGCCGAACTACTGCTCTAAAGAAAGACCTTTGGCCGGGTTAATAAATTATGTATATAAGTAGTCAAAGAAGATTGGATGGAATCCAGCCTGACAAGCAGGAAATGGTTTTGATTTCCTCAATCTATTCTATGGTGAGTAAAGTACATCTTACGAGTCAAGAGAGGGATCGGATCAAGATGCCTTGGGCCCACAAAACCTTCGCGCGCACCAACGCTCCTAGGGAGACAACTTGTTCGACGTCAGAATCGATCTCGCCACTTTATGAGCGATCCGCACTTGGAAGCAAAGTGGCTATAGCTTGCTGTACTTCGCGCACAAGAAGAGCGATCGAAAAATAGGAGGACCTAGTGAGCCCACTGCAATGGCACCGAAATGAGGTCTGTAGGACGAGAACCCTGCACCAGTTGAGGTCCTTTTGTGCGCACGGCGTACCGATTTGCTTTTGTTTCCTCGTCGAGACAATGATAAGCAATGGGGATCCATGAAGCCATGATAGAGTTTGCACCTGATTCATACAAAAGGATGATAGCCTTTAGTACAAATTCCTTTTTATAGGTTAATTATGACCTGACTTTCACCTCCGAAGAGGGAAGAAGTGTTGACAGTAAGCGTAGTGAATAGTCTGCGAACCGGTATACATACTAGCTTATGCGTGAATGAAATTAGAAAAGTGTAAAACAACTACTACAACTCAGGTATAAGCTACTTTCCCGCTATGGGGATTAAAGTGCCAGTCCTTCTCCATATGAGTCAATAGGGTCCAGAGCAGATAGGCTAGCCAATAAGGGAGTAAGAACGGACGATAGATACTTTATAGATCTTTCTTTACCAACCAAGAATTTCTCCTTCTTTAAGCTAAAACTCCTAGTCCTTTTGGACATTCTTCGGAGTAAGGGCAAGGCCTGGGAGCCTAGGTCTCTTTGAATCCGATGTCTTAGGAGAAGGAATAAGAGATAAAAGCAATGTCTCTTGTTAGCAGTGACGCGAGCCAACGCTCATTCCAGTTAGTGCAGTCAGTCCGAGCAAGACAGTAGTAAGAATAAGTAAAGAAAGTTGCATTGGAAATAGGAAGTAGGTTTAGCTCTTGTGCATTTCTTTTGAGGGTTTACTTGCTTACTTCTTAGAGTAAGGCGAGAACCTTTATCAATTAATTTCTTTCTCGATGCGAAGAATATCCCGAGTCTTAGCCCTTGTGGTTCGAAGATGCTTGATTCCTCAGTCGGAGGGGTTGAGGGAGGGATGGATGGAAGAACTTTTGGAAATGGTAACACGGGGTACTCTCTCACCTAAAGGACATCGTGAGAAAGAGCTGATTCACTAGCTGCCATTCAGCCTATGAATACAAAAAGAATAGCTGATTCTAGCACGAAAAATCCTTGCTTGGATATCTTATACTATTGATCGGACTCTAGAGAATGGGATTCATTTTTCTGCCGCAACTTTTTCTTGCTAACAACGGATTCGATGCCATCTTATGCATGCCTCCCTATCCGAGTTAGGACAAAATGAGCGGATATTCCCCTAACTGGGGATTCTATGCATCATTCATGTGCTGCGCCTTCTAATTCACTTGTAAAACCTATTGCATTTTTCACCTATTTGTCCAAGGCAAGGAAAACGGGAAAGGCAATCCGGTAATACAGTCAAGCAGTTACGGTAGTAGAAATTCTCCCTCTACAGGCCGACAACAGGAAATCCTTGTACAAAATCTCACTCTTGGCAAAATGGCCCCCCCCACTAGGTAAAACAATTGACTTGCTAACAGCCAAAGAAGGGCATTTGATTCTTAGAATATCTTACTTGCCGATACTAGTTCCAGAGCAATAAGGTAAGCTCATTGCTAGGATGCTAAAGAGATGCCCCTGAGAATCATATCTCTTAATTGTAGACCTTTCGGGGCATATTCCTTTCTACTATAGCATAAGGATAGCACTTCCTTTAAAAAGTCAATTTCCCATATGCAAAGAATTAAGGGTCAAGAAGTTACTTACCGCTCCGTGGGGGTAACTTGTCCTATTCCTTATACTATTTCTCCTTGCTCAAGCCAATAGAAGTAATCGTATTCAATGGGATGGCTTGATGTACATCTTCCGAAATTGTCTCGAACAGCCTTCTTCTTTACTTGCTAAGAGCGCATCTTGCAAAGACCCTATTCTTGCATAGCTTGGCTGGCATTCAATGCTTCTAATCCAATTCCTTCTCATCGAAGATGTCTAGAATCTGTTCATGCTAAGACCGGGAAGGATGCAACTAACAGCTACTCACGAGATGGCAAAGCAAAGGTAATCAAGGCAATTGGCCTACTCGAGACATTAAATAGTGTCAGTTTATGTTATGAGCTCCTTCTTAAACAGCAAGAGGACATTCTAACAAAGCAAAGAGAACATCTGTGCGGGGATATCTAAACTATTGGATTAACCGCAAAGAGAGGAAAGAGATCAGAAGAAAGAATCATCGTTGATTGGGAGAAAAACACAATAGAGGTTTGAAGATGCTCGACCGATAGGTAGAGGAATAGAGCTAGTATTTGCTCTTTTCGTATCCTGGACTTAAGAAGGAGTGCCAGGCAACTAAGTCAATCGATGCCTTTCCCATAAGGCTTTAGGGTAAATCCATCGATTGAGCTTTCTTTCACTTAATTACAAGTCGTCTTCTATGAATAATAAACGTTCTATTTACAATCGTCCCAGAGAAAAGGCATTCTTCTCGCCCATTTTTAAGATGTTCCAGTGTCGAATAGAAGCGCAAGAAGAGTTCTAACAGTCTTCATATTGGCAAAAGGGGCAAAAGTCTCCAAATAGTCAATACTAGTTGTAACCTTTAGCAACAAGGCGTGCTTTGTAACGATCAAATCTACCGTCAGATTTCAACTTCACACAATATACCCACTTGCTCCCAATCAGCTGTTTGCCAGGTGGTAGAGGAATAAGGTCCCATGTATGATTTTCTTTAATAGCATCTAACTCATCTGCCATGCCATCTTTCCAACACGTGCACTTTCGGGAATCTTGAAAAAAGAATTTCCTTTTTATTAATTTCACTCGTTGATTGGGATTAAGAAATTCATAGATTTGGAAAAAGGCGAAAGATTATTTCAATCTGATAGCAGGAATTTTGCATTTGGCATTTTGACGTGAATCCTCGGCAGCCACACAACTTACACAGCACAGGCAGTATACAAGCAAGGAGTATCACCAAGGAACAACCAACGGCCCTTATTGTCATGCCCCAACCTGACCCCCCTTAAGATCAGTCAGGATGCAACGGAATTTCGGCAGCATAACGACATAAACATGAACATTAGGGCTCTAAACCAACCCTTACAACAACATACATCAAACTCCACAAATCAGCAACCAACTCCACAATCAAATTAACAACATACAACGCAACCATTTCATACATTAAACATTCTTTCATCAACTCTTTCATAGTTATGCGCCTCCGTTCCAACATAATACATTTACTATATAACATACACTTCCAAAATAGATTATAACCAACCTAGCAACCTAATCATGTTCCAATACAAGATTACTAAGCTACCAACATTTAATCTACTATCTTTACAACATCTTATATAACATGAACTTCTAAGTGAAATACAAGACAACTAAGTTTAATATACAATATAACAAAAGAGTACAACATCATAAATCAGGGACAAGACTCTGGCACATAGGACTCGTCCACATATGGCACATAATCTTCTTCTAGAGTCACGTACCCGTAATCTGGATCGGTAACACCTGTATGCATGCAATAATTGAGAGTGAGCTTATATAAAAGAAGCCCAGCGAGGATTCGATAGATCTCTAACAGTATTTACTATACTCCTTGGAAATCATCCTTTGAGCAGTAAACACACAATAATTATCAATAACAATATAAGCACATAACTATAATGACCAATCAATAAAGGATACTCTAGTTGGTGTAGCTTTAAACGCCATCACGATCTCAACCGTTCTTCTTATAACTCCCATTACTCACGCACCCGAGGTACCTCTCTAGCCCCTCCCTCCATGACACCTCCATCATGCGAGCTGGGGGTATCTTATGGTAGTCATGCCGATTTCAACCCGACAGTCTGATGCTGCCCGAGAGGTGGCACACACATACCAAGACTCAGCAATAATAATAAACATTCAATCATAGGAGGATAACCTTTTCCGTTGACTATCTCCCGATTCATCAATAATCAATTATCACAGAAGGACAACAAAGTAGGTTGCCTATCTCTCGATTCATCAATAATCAATCAATAATCATCAATTCAACAACATAACAACAACTATTCAATTAAACCACAAACAACTAAGTTAGATGACAAAGTAGGCCACTCAACTTAACATGCATTAGACACACGACCAAACCCTAATCTAACCATCAACAACTCACAATTCAATCACTCAAACACCACCCGATCATCCAATGGGATAATTCAAGATTTTAATGAAAGACAACCCAAACTTCTAAAAGTCATAACTTACATTCTACTAATCCAATAACCTCCAAACCAATTTCTATCACTCACCCACTCAATCAACAACATTCACCCCCTCGGAAACCAACCATAAACCATCCATATCAAGCCCGACAATCCTAAAACCCTAATGCACCTAAGCTGAAATTTCCGGACTTTCACACTGACATGACAATCAAAATTTCGGCATTACAACATTACTACCACTTATTTAACAAAATTTTACAAACTAACAGCAAGCAATTCCAACAACCACAACAACATTTATTCAACAAATAGCCAAATACTCAACTTTTAATACCCGAAAAATAAAATTCATGCTACAACGGTTCAAATCTTATATAAATGCATATAAACGATCCTTAGCATGCACTGAGCAATAATATAATCTCAATTCAACTTTCTAACGGTTCAAAATTCAATTATATGCAAAAACATAAAAAATGACATTTGAGGTCTAGAATTTTTCTCTACCCTTTGATGTGTTTTGATGCAAGAAAGATGTAGAATGGATGCCCAACAAGTAAAATCAAGCTTTGAATGAAGTGATTTGGACTTGAATTGCAAAATCTATGTGAAAAATGCTTTGAAAAACCTTGAAAATTCCTTCTTTCTTCTCCATCATGGATTTTCGGTAATGTCTGTGTTTTGTGAGTGTATTTGCTTTGTTCTTAATGTGTGTTGATGATATAAGCTCAAGGTCAACAAAATTTGCAAAGTCAAAGTTAGTATTTTTAGTCTTTTAACTAGTATTTTTAGTCTTTTAGTTGTTTTTAGACTATTTTTGCTCACCCAAATGCAATTAACACTTAGACTATTTTTAAGTAGTATATTTTTAGTTGACAACAAGTTTCACATGTATAGACTTACACCCGACTCGATTAAAAACTCGATTTTTGCAAAATATGGTGAAAAGTCATATTATTTATTTTCAAATATCTTTTGAATGCACAATTAATCTAAAATCATTTAATACCACATATAAATACATTTATATTAATATATACTAGGTCAACGAAAGTCAATACAAGAATCGGGTTTAGAAGAAATCACTATTTGGCTTAAAAATGCTACTTTTCGCCCGAAAAGTCTATTTAAATTACTATTCTGTTTCAGAATCAATTTTTATCAAACATGGGTCTATTAATACGAAAAGTCTATTTAAATTACTATTCTGTTTCAGAATCAATTTTTATCAAACATGGGTCTATTAATAACAGAGGACTAGGTTTTAAGACATTTAAAACACCCGTGTAAAAATTTTAGCGGACGCGCGTTCAAAATACTATTCACAAAAACTGACGATAAAATTTTCAATGCCGTTTTTTATGAAAATTTCATGAATGCACACATAGCATGTATTAGTAATATAAATCACATATTTAGCACATTCTAACTCATATAACATATAAACAAGTCAAATCATGTAAATCGAGGCAAAGACACGCAAATCGAGGTAAAGACGAAAACTAGGGTTTCACATTCTCCCCCCCCCCTTAAAAGAATTGCGTCTGCGCAATTCTCAAAGTGACAGACAATTAAATCCTCAATCGTTACACTTAACAATACTTCTCTTAGTTCCCATTTATCTCTTAGGATGACATCTAACCGAAGACCTCAAAAGAATAAACTCTGTTGACTGCAAGATGATTATCATAATTCCAAGACAATCTTCAATTTATAATTATCTCCCACCTAATATCATATTGCATATGAAAGAAATCATAACTCCAAAGTCTTAGTATGACACCACTACTTATCAATCATCCCCTACTACACAAAAGAGTTCTTTAAACACCCCAAGAGTTTAAAAACTCATTCACGATTACATGAATGATTATTGATCAAGGAAATATCTCAAAAGTGACATTGGTCAGAATATGGCTCTTATGAAATTTACCAGGAAATAAGAATATGGAAAGTCATATTCGAGCCAACAATCAAGTGAACAAGAGGTCAAATAAGTTAGAGAATCAAGAGGCTAATAGTTTAATAAGAAAGCATAATTACTAAGATAAGGAATGTCTCAGCACCTATCATTAAAATAAGTACTAACAAAGGATGATGACGAGTCAAAACAGTACTGAGTATGTTGAACAAACATTCTTGAACAAGTAAACATTTCAATTCTCAATGATTGTTCAAGGAACCAACAAGTAAGTTGTACTTGAGGCGAAATGAAATTAAGAAATAAGAGATGATTAATTCAATATAAAACATGAGTGGCAAGAATATCTCAGCACGCAATACCAAAGAAGTACAAATAAGAAATGATAATAGGACAGTGTCGAGTACTTTGAGTGACCAATACAAGCAAAGTAATGGCTCAGCATTTAATAATAAAACAATAGGATTAACAAGGATTAACTATAATGACAATGATGTACTTAGGTAGGGAATACGTCAAGCAAGTGAAATTCGAACAAGTAAAAGGGTATACCAAAGGAAAAATTACTTTCAAATGAATAGTAATAGGATGAAATAAAATATTGAAACCAATGGCTGGAGATATAGAATGAAATATAGAAGTCTCAAACCTTAACTCCAATAAGCGACATTGATATAAGAAGCAAATATGAATGTTAAGAATAGAAACAATGTCAAATGAGTATAGGATCCATTAGTCCAATAAGCAAACTTTCAAGAAACAATTGATAGCCTAAAAGAATGTAACTCTCTCTCAAATAAGTGAAAATAGAGTAAAAGAGAATAATAAGACCGATAGAATTATGAAGCACAAGAAGGGTGTCCCACCTAAACACTTAAACACCAACAAGTCAAATCCTACTATCTATCTCTCTTCAAAACAAGACACTAAGGAGATCTAGAGAACCTGAGGAGTCATACAATCTGTAATACCCGAGCCTGGAATGTGAAAATTTCTTGTTTATTATTTTGAAAATTATATTTTCTTAGATTCTTTGAGAATTAATTGTTACTTCCTTGCTGTCGCAACGTGCATTGCATTTAGGGAGCGATAGCTAGAGAACGGTTTCTAGTCCTCAGCAAATAGTGAAACTAGTACTTAGATTACTTAAATTTTATATTTTAATTGTTGTTAGCTATAATTAATTTTTCCTTAGTTAATATGGCTTTAAAATGCACAAAATAAGGCCAATTTGACCAATTTTAAGTAGTTGACCAAGGCTTGACCAACTTTGACCTAACTTGTCACCTAATAAGCTTATAACATAACAAAATAAAAAAAGACAAGCAAAACAGCTCAAGAGCAGGCCGTGACTTTGAGAGAAGAAAAAAAAAACCATTTCAACTTCCAATCGTTCAATCTTCGCGTGAGCTCGTGCAAGGTGGTTTCCAAGGTGTCCAGCGTTGTTTTCCTAGCGACTAGGAGTACCTAAGGTGAGGGAAGCACGTTATTTGCGCATTTAAATGTCAAGTATGTTAACTTTGTGATTTTTAGATTTTATCCGTAGATTGTTGTTTAAAGCGTTTTGATGCTTCTAGAATGTTCCTTGGCAATTGTAGAACGTGTATTTATAGCTTTTTAACATTTTCTGCGGTTAAATGTTGAGATTGCAATTTAAATTGGTTGTTGAATAGTGTTTTGTGAATAGTAAACCCTTGAAACGATGAAATCGCTCCGTTATGCTGTCCGTTGATGTGGAAATGTGCTAGGTATGCTAGAATGCCTAAATGCATGGTTTGTTTGGGTTGCGTAGTGGAAAAAATGGAAAATATGCCTTGGTGAAAGTCGGGGTCGTTTAGGTCAACTTTAGCGTTTTCTCGTTTTGCGTGTTGGCATTGTTTTGGGAGGCCATGGAAGCACTTTTGGTGCGATTATGGCGTTGGCTGGGTGTTTGGTTGGTATAGTTGTAGTTCAAACGAGCAAAGGTGAAAATCGAGACTTTGCGTGAATTCTAGGGTTAGGTAGGGTTTCAGGGTCTTTAGACGTGGCTTATAGTGACCTAGGAGGATTGGCGAAGTCGGTTTCCAGAACTCGTGGCTCATTTGGAAATGGTAGTGTTTTAATAGTTGGGGCCGATTTGTGATTTTGCTTGTTTTCTTGATATTATGCCTATAGAATGCTTAGGGTTGCTTGATATACTTGTTTGAATTGATTTTAATTGAAATGCTTATCAACTGTTGCTATTGCGTGCGAGAGTAACTTACTTTGTTATTCTCCCACGTGTGGCTTTATTGCTCGTTTATCGCCTTGTATCGAGTCTTGCATTGCATAGTGTCCCGCGCGTGAGTGATGGGCCTCTCTGGGTAGCCTCGGGTTGCCAGTGTTGGTTGTTCTAGCTCCGTAGCTATTCCTTTTTCTCGCTTGGGTTGCCTCCCAAGGAGATTTGGGTCGTTGATTGATGGATACTTCCGGGGTATTCCAAACTGGTGTTATAAGGTGGTTTGGGCCGGCGCGTTGTCATCGAATTTGTAATTGAAAGTTGCTCGTGGAAAGAGTATTGTATCCTTTGATTGAGTGTTTATAGCTTAAATGTTCGTTTTGTTTGTTGGTGGCTTTAAATGTTTATCTATATGATATTTGTATGAATTGCTTGACTAATTGCATTGCATACTCCTCTCATCTCTGTCCTTGAGACCAATTGCCCTCGCTGAGCAATAGTTTTTGCTTATTCCTCTCTATACTATATTTTTACAAGAGTAGTTGAAGCAGACCCTATTAAGGTAATAGAGGAGGAGGAGCAGGTGGAGGTGTTTCCCTGATAGCACTTCTTTGCTTTGCTGGTGGTTGGTTGCCAGACTTTTGTGCAAGCCATGCTTGATGTGTTTAATGCTTGGTTGTCGCTTTATTTTGAGGCTTGTAGCCTTGTATGTATTATCTATTTTGAGGCCTAGATGGTCTTATGTTGTAAAGGATTAAAGGTTGTAATGTTGTAAATATATACTCAGCTGACTAGAAAGGAAATGCATGCTAATGGTTAATTGTTTAGTGGCATAATTAATTGTGTAGTATGCATATCATTTTTTGGGTTGCAAAGTTGTTAATGAAAAGATGTATGTTTCTAAAAGATTGTTGGCTTGTATCAAGTGAATGTTGTGGTTTCTCGAATATTATATTGAATGTAGGGTTTCGGAACGTTCGCGGTACAGAGGAGACTCCGTCCGTGTGTCGGGTCCGGGCTTGGCCTTTTGCGGGGTTGGGTCGGGGCGTGACATCTTGAGGTGGTATCAGAGCATGATAGTCTTGCATTAGCCGGGATATGTTTCTCGGTCTGTGGGGTAAAGGTTCAAAATGCTAGAGTGTTATTGTATGATTGTTAAGTGGAAAGAAAGTGTTATAGCATGACTTTGTGAACATAGAGTGCTTATGTGGTTAAAGTGAATTAGTTTGGCATGTCAATCTTGTGTTATGTGAATTGCGTGTTAGAATGTTTGATTGTTATTGACTTGAGTGTTATCTAATCTTATGTGCTATATTTCTGTCTATAAACTGCTTTTATATGCTGCCTGCTATTGTGAATTGCTACTATGCCGCCACGTCGTGGTACTCAAGGTATAGGGTCAGATAAAGAAGCAGCAGAATAGGGTCAGCAACCGTTGCCTGAGCAGTTTATGGCTACTATGACTACTGCAGTTGACCGGATTACCCAGGTACTGCATGAGCAGAGGCAGGACAGGAATAATCCCCAGGGAAATCAAGCTAATCCTGGTGGACAGGGGTATAGGGTTGAGAATAACCAGTTGGAGAAATTTCTGAGGCACGAGCCGGGTAAGTTCTTCGAAGAGCCGGATGATGAGGCAGCCGAGAGATGGATTAATCGTGTTGAGAAAATTTTCACCGCTTTGAGGTACACTGATGAGGCAAGAATAGATTATGCGTCATTCTTGTTTGAGGGTGATGCAGAGCAGTGGTGGAATACTGTCCGGAGGAGGTGGGATTGTGAGGATGTACCACATTTGTGGGATGATTTTGTGAGTGAGTTTCGGGACAAGTATATTCCCGAGAAGGCAATGGAAAGGCGAGAGGATGAGTTTGTGGCCCTGAAGCAGGGAAACATGACTGTTGCACAGTATGAGGCTAGGTTTGTTAGCCTGTCGAGGTATATGCCCGAGTTGGTACGGCCGGCTAGGAGGATGATTCATAGGTTTGTTCGAGGGCTGAGAATGGACATACAGCTACATTTGACTGAGCAGACCTACACTACTTTTCCCGAGGCTTTCCAAGCAGCCTCGAAGTTTGAGAAACGGAAGGCTGAGATGATAGCTGAGAGCAGTCAGCCGAGTAAGAAGCAGTATTTGGGCCAGAGCAGCCAGAGTCAACCGAGGCAATATCAGACTTCCGCACAGGTTCCTCAGCAACGACCGTATCAGCCACAGCAGCAAATTCAGGCTAGGCCAGCTGTGACTAGACCCCAGCAGGGAGGTACAGTTCCTACCACTACTAGAGCCCCCACACCTACAGGAAACACTGTTGTAAGGAAAAATCAGCAGTGTAACTATTGTAATCGATCGGGGCATATTGAGGCTAATTGTTGGAGAAAGAGTGGTAAATGCACTGGTTGTGGGAGTGATGACCATAGGGTGAGAGATTGCCCTAAGTATAACAATGTTCAGGGCCGTACTGGAGGCCAGGGTGTTCAGAATAGGGCTGCAGGTGCACGTCCAGCACAGAGGGTTCAGGCTAGGGTCTTTGCACTGGATGCAGAGGAGCTACCTGATACTACAACTATAGTGGAAGGTACCTTTCTTCTCAATACTCAGCCAGTTGAAGTTTTGATTGATCCCGGAGCTACACATTCGTTTATAACTCCTGCATGTGCACGATCTGTGAATGTTTGCATTGATAAACTGCCGCATGAAGTTGAAGTTAGTACGCCTTTGGGTGCAAAATTTGTTACAGAGTCTATTTGCAAATCTTGTGATATATGCATTGAGAACCGTAAATTTCCTGCTGATTTAATTATATTGCCATTCCGTGACTTTAAAATCATTTTGGGAATGGACTGGTTGGGGAAGTACTATGCTCAGTTGGATTGTAGAACAAAGATTGTTTATCTTCAGGTTCCTGACCTACCGGTATTGGAGATTGTTGGGAACTGCAGGGCTGTCCGAATTCCTCTTTTATCAGTGATCAAGACTTCTAAGTTGTTGAATAAGGGTTGTGAAGCTTACTTAGCTTATATGATCAATCAGCCTACTGATAAGTTGAGTTTGAATGAGGTTCCGATTGTTAGAGACTTCCCTGGTGTATTTCCCGAGGAATTACCGGGTTTACCACCAGATAGGGAGATTGAGTTCGTGATTGATCTTGTGCCAGGCACTGCGCCAATTTCTAGGAGTCCTCATAGAATGGCATCGGCTGAACTTCAGGAGTTAAAAATTCAGCTTCAGAACTTGCTTGAGAAAGGGTTTATGCAACCTAGTTCTTCGCGGTAGGGTGCACCTGTGTTGTTTGTGAGAAAGAAAGACGGCACGCTACGGTTATGTATTGATTACAGGGGATGTAATCAAGTCACGAGTAAGAACAAATACCCCTTGCCGTTGATTGAAGAATTGTTTAACCAGTTGCAGGGTGCGAGTGTTTACTCCAAATTTGATTTGAGACAGGGTTACTATCAACTTAGGATTCGGAGTGACGATATACCAAAGACGGCATTCAGGACTAGATATGGCCACTATGAATTTGTTGTGTTGCCGTTTGGTTTGACGAATGCACCAGTTGCATTCATGGACTTGATGCAGAGGGTTTTTCGGCCCTATCTTGATCAATTTGTCGTAATCTTTATTGACGACATTTTAGTGTACTCGAAGAATAAGGCTGAGCATGAACAACACTTGAAGATTGTGCTACAGACTTTGCAAGAAAACAAGCTTTTTGCTAAATTCAGCAAGTGCGAGTTCTGTTTGAATCAGATATCTTTTCTAGGCCATATCATTTCAAATAAAGGAATTTCAGTAGACCCAGCTAAGATTGAAGTTGTTTCATCTTGGAAGAGACCTAAGACGGTGTCAGAGTTTCGGAGTTTTCTTGGATTGGCAGGTTACTACCAGAGGTTTGTTAAAGACTTTTCCAAAATTTCTGGACCTTTAAGCCAGTTGACTCGGAAGAAAGTTGCTTACAACTGGGATGCCAAATGTGAATCCAGTTTCCAAGAATTGAAGAAGAGACTAACTACAGCTTTTATATTAGCTTTACCTGAGGGAACAGAGAACTTCGTTGTCTACAGTGATGCATCTAAGGAAGGATTGGGCTGTGTTTTAATGCAGAATGGTAAGGTGATTGCCTATGCTTCTAGGAAGTTGAAACCTTATGAAGTCAATTACCCTACACATGATCTTGAGTTAGCTGCAGTTGTGTTTCCTTTGAAGAAGTGGCGTCACTACTTGTGGGGTAGCAGATTTGAAATTTTTACTGACCACAAGAGTCTCAAGTATTTGTTTTCATAGAAGGATCTGAATATGAGGCAGCGGAGATGGCTAGAGCAATTGAGTGGTTATAACTGTTCTATAAACTACGTGCCAGGTAAGACAAATGTTGTTGCTGATGCTTTGAGCCGAAAGGCTACTGCTGCAAGTTTAATTATCAAGGATTGGGAGACTTTGGAAGAAATTTGTTCATGGAAACCAGAAGCTACTGAGGTAGGGATTCGATTTGCTAGTTTGCAGATTCAATCAGGGTTGCTAGCACAGATCAGAGAGGCTCAGAAGACTGATCCTTACATCTTGAAGATCCAAGAAAAATCAAAAGGGGGAGAGTCAGAGTTTAAATTACATGCAGATGGTATCTTCAGATTCAGGGACAGGGTGTGTGTTCCTGGTGATCCGACTTTGAAGAATGAGATTCTGTCCGAGGCACATAACTCGAGGTATACGATTCATCCGGGCAGTACTAAAATGTATAGAGATTTGAAACAACACTTCTGGTGGAACAATATGAAGAGGGAGATTGCTGGGTATATATCCAGATGTTTGACTTGTCAGAGGGTTAAAGTTGAGTATCAGAGGCCAGCCGGGCTTCTACAGCCGTTGTCGATTCCGCAATGGAAGTGGGTGCATATAACAATGGACCTTGTGACCGATCTTCCTAGATCTCCGAGAGGATGTGATTCTATTTGGGTTGTTGTGGACCGCTTGACTAAAGTTACACATTTTATTCCCGTGAACAAACAAGATAGCATTGATAAGCTAGCTGAGCTTTATGTTGCTAATATTGTGAGATTGCATGGTGTGCCACAGAGTATAGTGTCAGATAGGGATCCTAGATTCAGATCTCGTTTTTGGCAGAAGTTGCAAGAGGCCTTGGGAACTAAGTTGAGCTTCAGTACTGCATATCATCCACAAACTGATGGCCAGTCTGAGAGAACTATCAAGATCTTGGAAGACATGCTTCGAGCATGTGTGCTAGACTTTGGGAAGAATTAGGAGAAGTTTTTGCCTTTAGCGGAGTTCGCCTACAACAATAGTTATCAATCTACTATAGGTATGGCTCCCTACGAGGCGTTGTATGGTCGTAAATGTAGATCCCCATTGTATTAGGAAGAGGTTGGAGAAATGAGAACAGTTGATCCGACTGTGTTACCTGAGATGATTAAGATGGTAGATAATGTTCACCTTATTCGCCAGCGTATGCTTACAGCTCAAAGTCATCAGAAGAGTTATGCGGATAAGCACCATCGGGATCTTGAGTTTGATTTGGGAGATTGGGTGTTTCTTAAGATTTCTCCTCGAAAGGGGTTGATTCGGCACGGTAAGAGCGGGAAACTTAGTCCCAGGTATGTGGGTCCGTATGAGATCACCGAAAAGGTAGGTCTTTTGGCTTATCGGTTAGCTTTGCCTCCGAGCTTGTCGAGACTGCACGATGTGTTCCACGTGTCGATGTTAAAGAAATACTATCCTGATCCTTCACATGTACTTAAACCAAAGCCTTTGCAGATTGAAGAAAAGTTGTCTTATGAAGAGAAACCGATTCGAATTGTGGATCAGAAAGTTCAGAAACTTCGCAGAAAGAGTATTCCGTTAGTAAAGGTTCTGTGGAATCATCATGGGTTTGAGGAAGCAACTTGGGAAAGAGAGGACCAGGTTCGGAATCAGTATCCGGAGTTGTTTGTTGACCAAGTAAGAATTGCGTAGGCGCAATTGTTTTAAGGGGGAGAGGGTGTAATACCCGAGCCCGGAATGTGAAAATTTCTTGTTTATTATTTTAAAAATTATATTTTCTTAGATTCTTTGAGAATTAATTGTTACTTCCTTGCTGTCGCAACGTGCATTGCATTTAGGGAGCGATAGCTAGAGAACGGTTTCTAGTCCTCAGCAAATAGTGAAACTAGTATTTAGATGACTTAAATTTTATATTTTAATTGTTGTTAGCTATAATTAATTTTTTCTTAGTTAATATGGCTTTAAAATGCACAAAATAAGGCCAATTTGACCAATTTTAAGTAGTTGACCAAGGCTTGACCAACTTTGACCTAACTTGTCACCTAATAAGCTTATAACATAACAAAATAAAAAATAAAAAACAAGCAAAACAGCTCAAGAGCAGGCCGTGACTTTGAGAGAAGAAAAAAAAAACCATTTCAACTTCCAATCGTTCAATCTTCGCGTGAGCTTGTGCAAGGTGGTTTCCGAGGTGTCCAGCATTGTTTTCCTAGCGACTAGGAGTACCCAAGGTGAGGGAAGCACGTTATTTGCGCATTTAAATGTCAAGTATGTTAACTTTGTGATTTTTAGATTTTATCCGTAGATTGTTGTTTAAAGCGTTTTGATACTTCTAGAATGTTCCTTGGCAATTGTAGAACGTGTATTTATAGCTTTTTAACATTTTTTGCGGTTAAATGTTGAGATTGCAATTTAAATTGGTTGTTGAATAGTGTTTTATGAATAGTAAACCCTTGAAACGATAAAGTCGCTCCGTTATGCTGTCTGTTGATGTGGAAATGTGCTAGGTATGCTAGAATGCCTAAATGCATGGTTTGTTTAGGTTGCGTAGTGGAAAAAATGAGAAATATGCCTTGGTGAAAGTTGGGGTCGTTTAGGTCGACTTTAGCATTTTCTCGTTTTGCGTGTTGGCATTGTTTCGGGAGGCCATGGAAGCACTTTTGGTGCGATTATGGCGTTGGTTGGGTGTTTGGTTGGTATAGTTGTAGTTCAAACGAGCAAAGGGGAAAATCGGGACTTTGCGTGAATTCTAGGGTTAGGTAGGGTTCCGGGGTCTTTAGACGTGCCTTATAGTGACCTAGGAGGATTGGCGAAGTCGGTTTCCAGAACTCGTGGCTCGTTTGGAAATGGTAGTGTTTTGATAGTTGGGGCCGATTTGTGATTTTGCTTGTTTTCTTGATATTATGCCTATAGAATGCTTAGGGTTGCTTGATATACTAGTTTGATTTGATTTTGATTGAAATGCTTATCAACTGTTGCTATTGCGTGCGAGAGTAACCTACTTTGTTATTCTCCCACGTGTGGCTTTATTGCTCGTTTATCGCCTTGTATCGAGTCTTGCATTGCATAGTATCCCGCGCGTGAGTGATGGGCCTCTCTGGGTAGCCTCAGGTTGCCAGTGTTGGTTGCTCTAGCTCCATAGCTATTCCCTTTTCTCGCCTGGGTTGCCTCCCAAGGAGATTTGGGTCGTAGATTGATGGATATATCCGGGGTATTCCAAACTGGTGTTATAAGATGGTTTGGGCCAGCGCGTCATCATCGAATTTGTAATTGAAAGTTGATCGTGGAAAGAGTATCGTATCCTTTGATTGAGTGTTTATAGCTTAAATGTTCGTTTTGTTTGTTGGTGGCTTTAAATGTTTATCTATATGATATTTGTATGAATTGCTTGACTAATTGCATTGCATACTCCTCTCATCTCCGTCCTTGAGACCAATTGCCCTCGCTGAGCAATAGTTTTTGTTCATTCCTCTCTATACTATATTTTTACAGGAGTAGTTGAAGCAGACCCTATTGAGGTAATAGAGGAGGAGGAGCAGGTGGAGGTGTTTCCCTGATAGCACTTCTTTGCTTTGTTGGTGGTTGGTTGCCAGACTTTTGTGCAAGCCATGCTTGATGTGTTTAATGCTTGGTTGTCGCTTTATTTTGAGGCTTGTAGCCTTGTATGTAGTATCTATTTTGAGGCCTAGATGGTCTTATGTTGTAAAGGATTAAAGGTTGTAATGTTGTAAATATATACTCAGGTGACTAGAAAGGAAATGCATACTAATGGTTAATTGTTTAGTGGCATAATTAATTGTGTAGTATGCATATCATTTTTTGGGTTGCAAAGTTGTTAATGAAAAGATGTATGTTTCTAAAAGAATGTTGGCTTGTCTCAAGTGAATGTTGTGGTTTCTCGAATATTATATTGAATGTAGGGTTTCGGAACGTTCGCGGTACAGAGGAGACTCCGTCCGTGTGTCGGGTCCGGGCTTGGCCTTTTGCGGGGTTGGGTCGGGGCGTGACACAATCACTCCAAAATTTATATTTCACACCAAACCAATCACCAAACAAGATAAATCGCCGATTACCCAACAAGATTCATTGATGAAGACTCCAAAATCTGATAACACAATATAGATTCATACTAACCCATGAAGAAAATCCCCAATCAACAATTTAGAAAGTCATACCACCTAGAACTCAAAAGCTCGATGTAGGCAAGTAAATGTTCAGTCACCAAAATGCATTCTTATTTCCTCAAATAATTCTATCTCCCAACAATTACATCTTTGAAATAAGTAACTTTAGTTAGGAATCACTCTAGTTGGCTCCAAGGTTTAAAGATCAAAACTCCAAAATAACATTTGATAAGATAGCAATCCCAAGTAGTAGAAATATATACATGTTATACCACACTTCATTCCATTCACAAATATACATCACTAATTCCTCAAATAAATTCATTCTAAAATAACCTCAAGGAAGTATAGTCTGAGTTGAGACTCCAAAAGTGTCTAATCACAACCTCACGGAGACCTCAATTTATGATCCATCTCCAAGTAATAACAAGTTAAACATGGCAACAAAAGTGATTATAATCATCAAAATACATTGCTATTTCCTCGAACAACTTCATTCTCGCTAAAGGAATATCAAGAACAGATGCATTAAACTGAGACTAAAATTCATAAACATAACAATTAAAATCTCACTAATAAACTACTAGAATAATAATAATTCAAGATCATGGCCTACCTTTATTTCTGAAAACTCTTGCAGTCATCCTTGCTTCACCCAAAAGAATCACCCACAGTTATAGCATATATACAATTATATCTCATGAAAACAAGTACCAACATATTACATGATTATCATATATTACGACATTATCACATAACACACAATTCAGCATATAAGAAGCCAATATCACATAAACAGGTTATCTCACAGAAGTAAGTTATAAAGAATTAAAGTCACATAAGCAACAAAATTCACATAAGACAAGTTGATCACGTGACTCACATTGGTCACTTAAAGTACATTGAGCACCTAAAGCACGTTGTTTCACATAAGCTAGTTATCAACAATTAAAACCACATAAACAACTAACTTCACACAAACACTTCAATCACATAAAACACATTTGTCACATAATACACATTAATCACAAAATGCATATTAACTACAACACATTGAGTACGTAAGACACGTTATCCCATAAAACATATTGACCACATTAGTTCACTTAACACATAAAGCATATTGATCACAAAGAAAGTTAGACACACAAGTAAATTAATCACATAAACATATTAACATATGTTTCACTTTTCTTTCACTTAATACATACTTCCATGCTTAGACCACTACCCACATTCCGAGGATACCCCGGCTGACAGCTAAACATGCACTCTGATACCACTTAATGTCAAGCCCCAACCTGACCCCCCTTAAGATCAGTCAGGACGCAACGGAATTTCAGCAGTATAACGACAGTAATATGAACATCAGGGCTCTAAACCAACCCTTACGAACAACATACATCAAACTCCACAAATCACCAACCAACTCCACAATCAAATTAAAAACATACAACGCAACCATTTCATACATTAAACATTCTTTCATCAACTCTTTCATAGTTATGCGCCTCCGTTCCAACATAATACATTTACTATATAACATACGCTTCCAAAATAGATTATAACCAACCTAGCAACCTAATCATGTTCCAATACAAGATTACTAAGCTACTAACATTTAATCTACTATCTTTATAACATCTTATATAACATGAACTTCTAAGTGAAATACAAGACAACTAAGTTTAATATACAATATAGCAAAAGAGTACAACATCATAAATCAGTGACAAGACTCTGGCACATAGGACTCGTCCACATATGGCACATAATCCTCTTTTGGAGACACGTACCCGTAATCTGGATCGGTAACACCTGTATGCATGCAATAATTGAGAGTGAGCTTATATAAAACAAGCCCAGTGAGGATTTAATAGATCTCTATCAGTATTTACTATACTCCTTGGAAATCATCCTCTGAGCCGTAAAAACACAATAATTATCAATAACAATATAAGCTGTCACGCCCCGACCCGACCCCGCAAAAGACCAAGCCCGGACCCGACACACGGACGGAGTCTCCTCTGTACCGCGGACGATCCGAAAACCCTAAAATCAATATAATACTTGCGAAAGCCATAAAATAATCAAAACAAGCCGACTTTCTTTAAAACATACATTTCTTATTAACCAACTTTGCAACCCAAAAATGATATGCATACTACACAAGTATTTATGCCACTAATCAATTCCATTAGCATGCATTTCCTTACTAGTCACAAGGGTATAAGTTTATAACTTTACATTCTTCCAACTTATACAACATAAGACCGTAGAGGCCTCAAACTAGAAAATACATACAAGGGTACAAGCCTCAAAATTAAGCGACATCCAAGCAATATACATAAAAAGCAAGGCTCGCACAAAATCTGGTAACCAACCACCAGCAAAGCAGAGAAGTGCTATCACGGAAACACCTCCACCTGCTCCTCCTCCTCTATAACCTCGATACGGTCTGCTTCAACTACTCCTGTAAAAATATAGTATAGAGAGGAATTAGCAAACTATTGCACAGCGAGGGCAATTGGTCTCAAGGACGGAGATGAGAGGAGTATGCAATGCAATTAGTCAAGCAATACATACAAGTATCATATAAAGATACCAATAAAGCCATCAATAAAGCAAGGCAAGTATTTAAAGCTGTAAACACTCATTCAAAGGATACGATACTCTTTTCACGAGCAACTTCAAACACAAATTCGATGACGACGCACCGGCCCAAACGAACTTATAACACCAGTTTGGAATACCCTGGAAGTATCCATCAACCTACGACCCAAAACTCCGTGGGAGGCAACCCAAGCGAGAAAAGGGAATAGCAGCGGAGCTAGAGCAACCAACACTGGCAACCCGAGGCTACCCAGAGAGGCCCATCACTCACGCGCGAGACACTATGCAATGCAAGACTCGATACAAGGCGATAAACAAGCGATAAAGCCACACGTGGGAGAATAAAAAAGTAGGTTACTCTCGCACGCAATAGCAACAATTGATAAGCATTTCAATCCAAATCAATTCAAACAAGTATTTCAAGCAACCCTAAGCATTCTATAGGCATAAAATCAAGAAAACAAGCAAAAACACAAATCGGCCCCAACTATCAAAACGCTACCATTTCCAAACGAGCCACGAGTTCTGGAAACCGACTTCGCCAATCCTCCTAGGTCACTATAAGGCACGTCTAAAGACCCCGAAACCTAACTTTACCCTAGAACTCGCGCAAAGCCCCGATTTCTCCCTTTCTCGTTTGAACTACAACTATAACAACCAAACACCCAACCAACGCCATAATCCCACCAAAAGTGCTTCCATGGCCTCCCGAAACAATGCCAACACGCAAAATGAGAAAATGCTAAACTCGACCTAAACGACCCCGACTTTTAACAAGGCTTAATTCCCGTTTTTTCCATTACGCAACCCAAACAAACCATGCATTTAGGCATTCTAGCACACCTAGCACAATTCTACATCAACGGGCAGCATAACAGAACAACTTCATCATTCCAAGGGTTTACTATTCATAAAACACTATTCAACATCCAAATTTAATTGCAATCTCAACATTTAACCGCAGAAAATGTTAAAAAGCTATAAATACACGTTCTACAATTGCCAAGGAACATTCTAGAAGCATCAAAATGATTTAAACAACAATCTACGGATAAAATCTAAAAATCATAAAGTTGATACACTAAACATTTAAATGCGCAAATAACATGATTCCCTCACCTTAGGCACTCCTAGTCGCTAGGAAAACAACGCTAGTCACCTCAGAAACCACCCCGCACGAGCTCACGCGAAGATTGATCGATTGAAAGGTTGAAATCTTTTTTTTTCCCTCTTGGTTTCGGCCTGGTCTTCTCTGTTTTCAGCTGCTATTTTTTTTTTTTTTTTGCTTTGTTTTAAGATTATTTAAGTGCTAAGTCAAATGGTCAAAGGTCAAGCCTTGGTCAACTACTTAAAACTTGGTCAAAAGACCTTATTTTGTGCATTTTAAAGCCATTCTAACTAGAGAAAAATTAATTAAAGCTAGCAACAATTAAAATATAAAATTTAAGTCATCTAAATACTAGTTTCACTATTTGTTGAGGACTAGAAACCGTTCTCTAGCTATCACTCCCTAAAGGTAATGCACGTTGCGACGGCAAGAAAGTAACAATTAATTCTCAAAGAATTTAAGGAAATATAATTTTCAAAATAATAAACAAGAAATTTTCACATTCCGGGCTCGAGTATTACACCCTCTCCCCCTTAAAACAATTGCGCCCACGCAATTCCTACCTGGTCAACAAACAACTCCAGATATTGATCCCGAACCTGGTCCTCTCTTTCCCAAGTTGCTTCCTCAAACCCATGATGATTCCACAAAACCTTTACTAACGGAATACTTTTCCTGCGAAGCTCCTGAATTTTCCGATCCACAATTCGAATCGGTTTCTCTTCATAAGACAATTTCTCTTCAATCTGCAAAGGCTCTGGTTCAAGTACATGTGAAGGGTCTGGATGGTACTTCTTCAACATAGACACGTGGAACACATCGTCCAGTCTCAACAAGCTCAGAGGCAAAGCTAACCGATAAGCCAAAGGACCTACCTTTTCGGTGATCTCATACGGACCCACATACTTGGGACTAAGCTTCCCGCTCTTACCGTGCCGAATCAATCCCTTCCGTGGAGAAATCTTAAGAAACACCCAATCTCCCAAATAAAACTCAAGATCCCGACGGTGCTTATTCGCATAACTCTTCTGACGACTCTAAGCTGTAAGCATACGTTGGCGAATAAGGTGAACATTATCTACCATCTTAATCAACTCAGGTAACACAGTCAGATCAACTGTTCTCATCTCTCCAACCTCTTCCCAATATAACGGGGATCTGCATTTCCGACCATACAACGCCTCGTAGGGAGCCATACCTATAGTAGATTGATAACTATTGTTGCAGGCGAACTCTACTAAAGGCAAAAACTTCTCCCAATTCTTCCCAAAGTCAAGCACAAATGCCCGAAGCATGTCTTCCAAGATCCTGATGGTTCTCTCAGACTGGCCATCAGTTTGCGGATGATATGCAGTACTGAAGCTCAACTTAGTTCCCATGGCCTCTTGCAACTTCTGCCAAAAACGAGATCTGAATCTGGGATCTCTATCTGACACTATACTCTGTGGCACACCATGCAATCTCACAATATTAGCAACATAAAGTTCAGGTAGCTTATCAAGGCTATCCTATTTGTTCACGGGAATAAAATGTGTAACTTTAGTCAAGCGGTCCACAACAACCCAAACAGAATCACATCCTCTCAGAGATCTAGGAAGATCGGTCACAAGATCCATTGTTATATGTACCCACTTCCATTGCGGAATCGACAACGGTTGTAGAAGTCCGGCTGGCCTCTGACGCTCAACTTTAACCCTCTGACAAGTCAAACATCTGGATACATACCCAGCAATCTCCCTCTTCATATTGTTCCACCAGAAGTGTTGTTTCAAATCTCTATACATTTTTGTACTGCCCGGGTGAATCGTATACCTCGAATTATATGCCTCGGACAGGATCTCATTCTTCAAAGTCGGATCATCAGGAACACATACTCTATCCCTGAATCTGAAGATGCCATCTGTATGTAATTTAAACTCCGACTCTCCCCCTTTTGATTTTTCTTGGATCTTCAAGATGTGAGGATCAGTCTTCTGAGCCTCTCTGATCTGTGCTAGCAACCCTGACTGAATCTGCAAACTATCAAATCGAATCCGTACCTCAGTAGATTCTGGTTTCCATGAAAAAATTTCTTCCAAAGTCTCCCAATCCTTGATAATCAAGCTTGCAATAGTAGCCTTTCGGCTCAAAGCATCAGCAACAACATTTGCCTTACCTGGCACGTAGTTAATAGAACAGTTGTAACCACCCAATAGCTCTAGCCATCTCCGCTGCCTCATATTCAGATCCTTCTGTGAAAACAAATACTTGAGACTCTTGTGGTCAGTAAAAATTTCAAATCTGCAACCCCACAAGTAGTGACGCCACTTCTTCAAAGCAAACACAACTGCAGCTAACTCAAGATCATGTGTAGGGTAATTGACTTCATAAGGTTTCAACTTCCTAGAAGCATAGGCAATCACCTTACCATTCTGCATTAAAACACAGCCCAATCCTTCCTTAGATGCATCACTGTAGACAACAAAGTTCTATGTTCCTTCAAGTAAAGCTAGTATAGGAGCTGTAGTTAGTCTCTTCTTCAATTCTTGGAAACTGGATTCACATTTGGCATCCCAGTTGTAAGCAATTTTCTTTCGAGTCAACTGGCTCAAAGGCCCAGAAATTTTGGAGAAGTCTTTAACAAATCTTCGGTAGTAACCTGCCAATCCAAGAAAACCCTGAATCTCTGACATCGTCTTAGGTCTCTTCCAAGATGAAACAACTTCAATCTTAGCTAGGTCCACTGAAATTCCTCGATCTGAAATGATATGGCCTAGAAAAGATATCTGATTCAACCCGAACTCACACTTGCTGAATTTAGCAAAAAGCTTGTTTTCCTGCAAAGTTTGAAGCACAATCTTCAAGTGTTGCTCATGTTCAGCCTCGTTCTTCGAGTACACTAAAATGTCGTCAATAAAGATCATGACAAACTGATCAAGGTAAGGTCGGAAAACTCTCTGCATCAAGTCCATGAATGCGGCTGGTGTATTCGTCAATCCGAACGGCAAAACAACAAACTCATAGTGGCCATATCTAGTCCTGAATGCCGTCTTTGGTATATCGTCACTCCAAATCCTAAGTTGATAGTAACCTTGCCTCAAGTCAAATTTGGAGTAAACACTCGCACCCTGCAACTGGTCAAACAATTCTTCAATCAACGGCAAGGGGTATTTATTCTTAATCGTGACTTGATTAAGTCCCCTGTAATCAATACATAACCGTAGCGTGTCGTCTTTCTTTCTCACAAACAACACAGGCGCACCCCACGGCGAAGAACTAGGTTGTATAAACCCTTTCTCAAGCAAGTTATGAAGTTGAATTTTTAACTCCTGAAGTTCAGCCGATGCCATTCTATAAGGACTCCTAGAAATTGGCACAGTGCCTGGCACAAGATCAATCACGAACTCAATCTCCCTATCCGGTGGTAAACCCGGTAATTCCTCGGGAAATACACCAGGGAAGTCTCTAACAATCGGAACCTCATTCAAACTCAACTTATCAGTAGGCTGATTGATCAAATAAGCTAAGTAAGCTTCACAACCCTTATTCAACAACTTAGAAGTCTTGATTGCTGATAAAAGAGGAACTCGGGCAGCCCTGCAGTTCCCAACAATCACTAGTACCGGTAGGTCAGGAACCTGAAGATAAACGATCTTTGTTCTACAATCCAACTAAGCATAGTACTTCCCCAACCAGTCCATTCCCAAAATGATTTCAAAGTCACGGAATGGCAATATAATTAAATCAGCAGGAAATTTACGGTTCTCAATGCATATATCACAAGATTTGCAAATAGACTCAGTAACAAATTTTGCACCGAAAGGCGTACTAACTTCAACTTCATGCGGCAATTTATCAATGCAAACATTCACAGATCGTGCACATGCAGGAGTTATAAACGAATGTGTAGCTCCGGGATCAATCAAAACTTTAACTGGCTGAGTATTGAGAAGAAAGGTACCTTCCACTATAGCTATAGTATCGGGTAGCTCCTCTGCATCTAGTGCAAAGACCCTAGCCTGAACCCTCTGTGCTGGACGTGCACCTGCAGCCCTATTCTGAACACCTTGGCCTCCACCACGGCCCTGAACATTGTTATACTTAGGGAAATCTCTCACCATATGGTCATCACTGCCACAACCCCTACATTTACCACTCTTCCTCCAGCAGTTAGCCTCAATATGCCCCGATCGATTACAATAATTACACTGCTGATTTTGCCTTACAACAGTGTTTCCCGTAGGTGCTGGGGCTCTGGTAGTAGTAGGAACTGTACCTCCCTGCTGGGGTCTAGTCACAGCTGGCCTAGCCTGAATCTGCTGCTGTGGCTGATACGGACGTTGCTGAGGAACCTGTGCAGAAGTCTGATACTGCCTCGGCTGACTCTGGCTGCTCTGGCCCAAATACTGCTTCTTACTCGGCTGACTGCTCTCAGCTAACATCTCAACCTTCCGTTTCTCAAACTTCGAGGCTGCCTGGAATGCCTCGGGAAAAGTAGTGTAGGTCTACCTAGTCAAATGTAGCTGTATGTCCATTCTCAGCCCACGGACAAACCTATGTATCATCCTCCTAGCCGGCCGTACCAACTCGGGCATATACCTCGACAGGCTAACAAACCTAGCCTCGTACTATGCAACAGTCATGTTTCCCTGTTTCAGGGCCACAAACTCGTCTTCCTTCCTTTCCATAGCCATCTCGGGAATATACTTATCCTGAAACTCACTCACAAAATCATCCCATAAATGTGGAACATCCTCACAATCCCACCTCAATCTGACAGTATTCCACCACTGCTGTGCATCGCCCTCAAACAGGAATGATGCATAATCTATTCTTTCCTCATCAGTGTACCTCAAAGCGGTGAAAATTTTCTCGACACGGTTAATCCATCTCTCGGTCGCCTCATCATCCGACTCTCCGAAGAACTTTCCCGGCTCGTGCCTCTGAAATTTCTCTAACTGATTATTCTCAACTCTATACCCCTGTCCACCAAGATTAACTTGATTTCCCTGGGGATTATTCCTGTCCTACCTCTGCTCATGTAGCACCTGTGTAATCCGGTCTACTGCAGTAGTCATGGTTGCCATAAACTGCTCAGGCAACGGCTGCTGACCCTGTTCTGCTGCCTCTTCATCTGATCCTATACCTTGAGTACCACGACGTGGCGGCATAGTAGCAATTCACAATAGCTGCCAACATTTAAAAGTAGCTTATAGACAGAAATATAGCACATAAGATTAGATAACACTCAAGTCAATAACAATCAAACATTCTAACACGCAATTCACATAACACAAGATTGACATGCCAAACTAATTCACTTTAAACACATAAGCACTACAAGTTCACAGGATCATGCTATAACACTTTCTTTCCACTTAACAATTATACAATAACATTCTAGCATTTTGGACCTTTACCCCACAGACCGAGAAACATATCCCAGCTCATGCAAGACTATCATGCTCTGATACCACCTAAAGATGTCACGCCCTGACCCGACCCCGCAAAAGGCCAAGCCCGGACCCGACACACGGACGGAGTCTCCTCTGTACCGCGGACGATCCGAAAACCCTAAAATCAATATAATACTTGCGAAAGCCATAAAATAATCAAAACAAGCCGACTTTCTTTAAAACATACATTTCTTATTAACCAACTTTGCAACCCAAAACTGATATGCATACTACACAAGTATTTATGCCACTAATCAATTCCATTAGCATGCATTTCCTTACTAGTCACAAGGGTATAAGTTTATAACTTTACATTCTTCCAACTTATACAACATAAGACCGTAGAGGCCTCAAACTAGAAAATACATACAAGGGTGCAAGCCTCAAAATTAAGCAACATCCAAGCAATATACATAACAAGCAAGGCTCGCACAAAATCTGGTAACCAACCACCAGCAAAGCAGAGAAGTGCTATCACGGAAACACCTCCACCTGCTCCTCCTCCTCTATAACCTCGATACAGTCTGCTTCAACTACTCCTGTAAAAATATAGTATAGAGAGGAATGAGCAAAAACTATTGCTCAGCGAGGGCAATTGGTCTCAAGGACGGAGATGAGAGGAGTATGCAATGCAATTAGTCAAGCAATACATACAAGTATCATATAAAGATACCAATAAAGCCATCAATAAAGCAAGGCAAGTATTTAAAGCTGTAAACACTCATTCAAAGGATACGATACTCTTTTCACGAGCAACTTCAAACACAAATTCGATGACGACGCGCCGGTCCAAACCAACTTATAACACCAGTTTGGAATACCCCGGAAGTATCCATCAACCTACGACCCAAAACTCCCTAGGAGGCAACCCAAGCGAGAAAAGAGAATAGCAGCGGAGCTAGAGCAACCAACACTGGCAACCCGAGGCTACCCAGAGAGGCCCATCACTCACGCGCGAGACACTATGCAATGCAAGACTCGATACAAGGCGATAAACAAGCAATAAAGCCACACATGGGAGAATAACAAAGTAGGTTACTCTCGCACGCAATAGCAACAATTGATAAGCATTTCAATCCAAATCAATTCAAATAAGTATTTCAAGCAACCCTAAGCATTCTATAGGCATAAAATCAAGAAAACAAGCAAAAACACAAATCGGCCCCAACTATCAAAACGCTACCATTTCCAAACGAGCCACGAGTTCTGGAAACCGACTTCGCCAATCCTCCTAGGTCACTATAAAGCACGTCTAAAGACCCCGAAACCTTACTTTACCCTAGAACTCGCGCAAAGCCTCGATTTCCCCCTTTCTCGTTTGAACTACAACTATAACAACCAAACACCCAACCAACGCCATAATCGCACCAAAAGTGCTTCCATGGCCTCCCGAAATAATGCCAACACGCAAAATGAGAAAACGCTAAACTCGACCTAAACGACCCCGACTTTCAACAAGGCTTAATTCCCATTTTTTTCCATTACGCAACCCAAACAAACCATGCATTTAGGCATTCTAGCACACCTAGCACAATTCTACATCAACGGACAACATAACAGAACAACTTCATCGTTCCAAGGGTTTACTATTCACAAAATACTATTCAACATCCAAATTTAATTGCAATCTCAACATTTAACCGCAGAAAATGTTAAAAAGCTATAAATACACGTTCTACAATTGCCAAGGAACATTCTAGAAGCATCAAAACGATTTAAACAACAATCTACGGATAAAATCTAAAAATCATAAAGTTGATACACTAAACATTTAAATGCGCAAATAACATGATTCCCTCACCTTAGGCACTCCTAGTCACTAGGAAAACAATGCTAGTCACCTCGGAAACCACCCCGCACGAGCTCACGCGAAGATTGATCGATTGAAAGGCTGAAATCTTTTCTTTTTTTTTCCCTCTTGGTTTCGGCCTGGTCTTCTCTGTTTTCAGCTGCTATTTTTTTTTATTTTTCTTTGTTTTAAGCTTATTTAAGTGCTAAGTCAAATGGTCAAAGGTCAAGCCTTGGTCAACTACTTAAAACTTGGTCAAAATACCTTATTTTGTGCATTTTAAAGCCATTCTAACTAGAGAAAAATTAATTAAATCTAGCAACAATTAAAATATAAAATTTAAGTCATCTAAATACTAGTTTCACTATTTGCTGAGGACTAGAAACCGTTCTCTAGCTATCACTCCCTAAATGTAATGCACGTTGCGACGGCAAGAAAGTAACAATTAACTCTCAAAGAATTTAGGAAAATATAATTTTCAAAATAATAAATAAGGAATTTTCACATTCCGGGCTCGGGTATTACATAAGCACATAACTATAATGACCAATCAATAAAGGATACTCTAGTTGGTGTAGCTCCAAACGCCATCACGATCTCAACTGTTCTTCTTATAACTGCTTATTACTCACGCACCCGAGGTACCTCTCTAGCCCCTCCCTCCATGACACCTCCGTCATGCGAGTTGGGTGTAAGCTATGGTAGTCATGCCAGTTTCAACCCGACAGCCTGATGTTGCTCGAGAGGTGGCAACACATACCAAGACTTAACAATAATAATAAACATTCAATCACAGGAGAACAACCTTTTCCGTTGACTATCTCCCGGTTCATCAATAATCAATTATCACAAGAGGACAACAAAGTAGGTTGCCTATCTCCCGGTTTATCAATAATCAATCAATAATCATCAATTCAACAACATAACAACAACTATTCAATTAAACCACAAACAACTAAGTTAGATGACAAAGTACGCCACCCAACTTAACATGCATTAGACACACAACCAATCCCTAATCTAACCATCAACAACTCACAATTCAATCACTCAAACACCACCCGATCATCCAATGGCATAATTCAAGATTTTAAAGAAAGACAACACAAACTTCTAAAAGTCATAACTTACATTCTACTAATCCAATAACCTCCAAACCAATTTCTATCACTCACCCACTCAATCAACATAATTCACCCTCTTGGAAACCAATCATAAACCATCCACATCAAGCCCAACAACCCTAAAACCCTAATGCACCTAGGCTAAAATTTTCAGACTTTCACACCGACATCACAATCAAAATTTCGGCACTACAACATTACTACCACATATTTAACAAACTTTTACAAACTAACAGCAAGCAATTCCAACAACTGCAATAAAATTTATTCAACAAATAGCCAAATACTCAACTTTTAATACGCGAAACATAAAATTCATGCTACAACAGTTCAAATCTTATATAAATGCATATAAATGATCCTTAGCATGCATTGAGCAATAATATAACATCAATTCAATTTTCTAACAGTTCAAAATTCAATTATATGCAAAAACATTAAAAAATGACATTTGAGATCTGAAATTTTTCTCTCACCTTTGACATGTTTTGATGCAAGAAAGATGTAGAATGGATGCCCAACAAGTGAAATCAAGCTTTGAATGAAGTAATTTGGACTTGAATTGTAAAATCTATGTGAAAAATGCTTTGAAAAACCTTGAAAATGTCTTCTTTCTTCTCTCTCATGGATTTTCGGTAATGTGTGTGTTTTGTGAGTGTGTTTGCTTTGTTTTTAATGTGTGTTGATGATATAAGCTCAAGGTCAACAAAATTTGCAAAGTCAAAGTTAGTATTTTTAGTCTTTTAATTGTTTTTAGACTATTTTTGCTCACCCAAAAGCAATTAACACTTAGACTATTTTTAAGTAGTATATTTTTAGTTGACAACAAGTTTCACTTGCATAGACTTACACCCGATTCGGTTAAAAACTCGATTTTTGCAAAAAATGGTGAAAAGTCATATTATTTGTTTTCAAATATCTTTTGAATGCACAAGTAATCTAAAATCATTTAATACCACATATAAATACATTTATATTAATTTATACTAGGTCAACGAAAGTCAATGCAAGAATCGAGTTTAGAAGAAATCACTATTTGGCTAAAAAATGATAGTTTTCGCTCGAAAAGTCTATTTAAATTACTATTCCGTTTTAGAATCAATTTTTATCAAACATGGGTCTATTAATAATAGATCACTAGGTTTTAAGACGTTTAAAACACCCGTGTGAAAATTTTAGCGGACGTGCTTCAAAATATTATTCACAAAAACCGATGATAAAATTTTCAATGCTGTGTTTGATAAAAATTTCATGAATGCGCACATAGCATGTATTAGGAATATAAATCACATATTTAACACATTCTAACTCAAATAACACATAAACAGGTTAAATCACACAAATCGAGGTACAGACACACAAATCGAGGTAAAGACGAAAATTGGGGTTTCACAATTACTCGAAGGAACGGAAACAAAACAACCATAGGGTCATCAACTAAATCAAATGTAAGAGTTAGAAAATGAAGTTGACTATTCCGCAAAAAAAAAAAATTCAATGATTAGATACTGAATTGTGTGCACGCCACCACCATCGTGAAACCTATATTTTACAAAAAATAATGAGAGAGGCTGGATGGAATTCAGATCGACTGATAAGGAGAAGAAGGTAGACGCTCGACCTATCGTTCGAGCATCTTCAAACTTAACACTTTCCTGTTGAATCAATAGACCCACATTTGATTCTACTATGCCAATGGTTACGCCTGGCTTATGACCCAACAAGCAAGGGCACTAATGCAAAAGCCCTTGCATGTTAGCCCGCACATCTGTTTTCTCGCTGGGCTAAGTGAACACTCCGTCCTAAAAAAGTGAAGGGGCCCACCTTGCCACTCCCCTTCCCTTTATCACGGAAGCCACCAAAACACAAGAGGCTCGCTCAGTGCTTACGAACGAAAAAGTGTTTGTCGATTATGTATGGGATACCTAATCCACTAAAGGGCCTCTAAAAGGGGTTTATAGTTCATCACTAACCTTGGCATTCCCCTTTCTTTCTCATTTCTGTTATTGACGCATTTTGCAGCGCTGGACTCTTACTTGGTCTAATTAGGCCCTTCTTCAAGAAATCACCCATTTATTCCTGATTCAACCTTCTTAGATCCTCAGGCATCTAAACTCTTGATTTAGTGGGGATGCTTTTTTTTCATCGAAATGCTTGCGATAAGGTAGCCGAAGTGCTTCCCAATGTGACGTTACCTTACCCCTTTGGCTTTTTGGGAATGTCACACGTGTAAAACTCCTTCGGGTTGGTGCGGAGTGATAAGCGACCTGTGAATTTGCATTTATTATTGTGCCATATAGAGCCTACCTAGTAATAGCGTACTAACCCCTCGTTCTTTCGGAACCATCGGACATGATTGAGCATTAACTGTCCATTTTGTGGGAGTCTCCTCCGGCTTGCTCGAACGTCTATGTCTATTACCATGATTAGAAAAGGATTCCCCACCCTAACAACGGGATACTTTCCACTACCCTATCAATCAGAATAAGAAAGAAATCTTTTTTTTATACACTATATGCTCGTATCCCCTTCATCACCTCAAAAATGAGCGGTTACACTAGTTTCGACACAATAAACGGGATTGTCACGAGCTGGACTCGAACCAGCACCTTTGGGCAACGAGTAGGAGGGACTTGACTTAAGCATTGTACAAATGCTTAAGGCTCCTTCGGGCCATGGCCAGAACTATCATATTAGGCAAGGCTTGGAAGCAAGCTGCCTGCGCCTATCGGCGAGAAGTGGACTTGGTTAGTAGTGCCCGCCCATTTTGTCTCGCCCGTAAAGCCGACCCATGAATTCTTAAGAGCAAGCCTGCAGGCCGGGCGTATGGGGACCGTCGAAGAAGTGCCTCAACGAGCCGTGGCCACTACTTTGACTCTTTTTATGCAATTATGAACTCCAAGGAACTTTCTCAATTCCAACACAACTTATCCTTCTGGAGCTGACGTAACAAACTACGTGAGCCTCCCAATGAAGCCAACCTAAATCCGATCCGATTAAAAAAAATAAATGGCAGTTTCATTATGGTGGTATACCAGCCTCCTATTTTGGAACTTCCAGTTCCAATCGAAGCATATAGATCCATAAATAGATTTGTATGTATAGCCACTTCAATCGTGCTCCTCGTTTCTCGAAAGTATCTTTTTTTCTGGGAACATGGTCAACCAGAAATTATTATGTTTGTGATTCTTCATCCCCTGATGTAGAAAATGCTCCAGTTTTCCATTCTCATATGAGGCCGGAAAGTTGATTGGCAATAGGTCGGCACAAAGTGATTCATCATGCTCAAACATGAGCCGATCGTTCGTTAGGGACGGTTTATAGATCATCAAATTCCCACAAATGGAATGAGAAGTGGGTCTATGTAAATGATCGAGACCTCGCAAACAATAACGCTCCTTCCCCATATGGTGTTCGAAACCCAATGGCAATCGCTGAGTGAACTGTATTTTCTTTGTGTTAGTTGACCTAAGCTGCACCCTGACTGTTGGGGTAGGGCTCGGCCTCCGAACCGTACGTAGGATGAGTTTCTACCTCATACAGCTAGGGTCGAAGACCGGTGGAAGTTTAGGAGAGATAGGGAAACTTAGCAGCTGCCAGTCGGGGCGTGGATAAGCTTGCTTCTTCACAAGCTTATCCTACCCAAAAAAATCGACCCCATAGTGCTAGCACTTCGCATTCTTTCTATTCTATCCCATTCCATTCCAGGATAGGCGACGAATACTAATCTAATAAGTGAAGTAGTCGTTGTCTGACCAATTGGCTCGAACACCAGACCGCCCGTGCCCGTCCATTTTGTCTCGCCCTAAATGGGATGGCTCTCTTAGTTACGCTGCAACCCGACCCGAGTCCCCACGTCCGCTTTTCTCCGCCCGCAACCCAAGAAGTTGGCTTTGACAAGACAACATTTGGGTCGACCCCTTCATTCTATGCTAACCCCGGCCTAGGCTGGCTTTTTGGGAAGCCCGTTCCCACCGCGGTCACGGCCCTACTAGCCTGCCAGTGGTAGTGGAAATTCCCTTATTCGCTGGTCAAAGACTTGGTTGGATGCGGGATCTACTTCATGAGAAGCGATACGGATATAGATGATATCATCACGACCTCTCTTTTCGTACTGCTAGGGATGCTTAATGCCACTTCGGCAACTGGCATTACTTGCGCTTTCGTATCTCTCAGTGGGGTCAGCACTAGGTGTTTCCGAGTAGTGAGGCTTATACCCATTCGCATTAGTTCATCCAAAGTTCCTTACCCTTATGCGCGAATTATGGAATAAGCCATCTTCCTATCAAGGTTAAGGAGTCAACTGAGCATCTCAGCGGTGGGATTGAATACCCGGATCAAATCAGAGTTCACGCCACCTGCCCTGAGGCGTGGGCCACAGGTCGTACATAAACCGCCGGCTAGCACGATAGAAGAACACCCAACATAAAGATGCACACTCCTCCATGTGAAATATTCATCTTCGTTGGAGCTTTTTGGTAGTAGTCGTGACCAATAGCCATCAACTGTCGGCTCGTTGGTAAGGTAAGAGCTTCAAGCCTGATTTCTGGTGGTACACCCCCACACAAGCACCTCCCGAGGAATGATGGACAGGGAAAGCTATAGGCCCAAAACCTTTGACCCAATGGGGTTGCCCGGGGCACCTCATCTTGTCATTTCATCGTTGCTCATTTTTGGTAGGCCGACATCTTTGGCCTTTCCTTCTCCGCGCCCTTTCATACTTTGCTAACCTATCACGTGGTAAAAAGAAGAAAGAACAAAAGAATAGTAAACGGAGCATACCGCAGAAAGATTCTAAATATGAGAAGTCCCCCTTGCACTCGAGAAGAAATAAATGAAGAACGGGAACGAAACGAAATAAGGCATTTCTTGCTCTAGTTTCAGATGAACTTCTCCCAATTATGTCTAGTAATAGAATAGGGTGGTTTGCTCTGACCAAGACTCCACTTTTTGCTCCGTCCATGGAGCGTATGAATTTTCTGGAATATAGATAGCCCAAAAGATGGAATGAAGGGATAGGAATAGGAATTATAGTACCATTGGAAGAAAGGGAACCTGTGGGAACATCTCTACTGACGAACCATTTCAATAGTACGGGTGCTACCGTGCCACGAGGCACGACCATGGAAGTAATGAAAAATAAAAAGTTATATAGTTGGACCATCTATTCTATCTATTCGAGTTTTGCTTCTCGTCAGAAGATGAAAGGCTAAAAATGAAAGTGCTCGCAACACATATCGAAAGGGTACTAATTAAGCCGACCATTAATGACTAGTTCGAACACCAGGAGTCGTCGGATCCTTTATTTGACCTGCCCGCTTTTAGAAACAAAAAACAAAAGCAAACTCTCATAGTTCGGAGCCCAGCTCCAACTACTTCTTTATAAGTGAGGTGAGGTACTTCTTTCAGTTTGAATAGTGGGTCGTCCTCTTTTGGTTGAAGTAGCCATGACTTTGGTCGTAGTCAGTTTAAACACATAAACCCTATCCACTTGCAGCCATGTTGATCAAAATGACTAAGTTTAATGATTTTACCAGTCACTCATCCTCATATTAGAGGATTCTCTCACCTTGTGGTCGACATTCCATTCCCCTTAGTTGTAGGTACTCGTTCTATTTTGATTTGAATGGGTCGGGTGTCCTGAAGTACATATGGTCGGCCCTTCAGGTGTCTCGGTGATACAAACAAAGAAAAAATGATTTTTTTATCACATCCCTCCTACTTAAAGCCCATCCTTACCAAAGGAAGAAATAGAATCAAATAACCTACCTTTTTTTTCCTTCCTGTTGATTCCCCCCGACAATCTAGCTGCACTTTCTTCTAACAAATGGTTGAGAGTTAGCAAGCAACCTTGGGCTCTTGACAAGAGGTTCACTGTCCCCCTCCTTTCTGGTTCGGCCACGATACGACACCTTCACTTGAAGCTACAATCAGATCCGATTAGATCTGGTCCTATCTAACCCAATCCCAAAACTTAGAACGACAGGACTTTTTGGATGGTAGAATAGGGAGAGGGAGAGTCATGCCCATTCTGTGACACCCCGACCCGTGCATATAATTATTTAATTGATGTGCATATACTTATATGTCTACTTTAATTATTTACGTATATTCGTTTGCATAAAATATCATATTTTGGGTTACATCCATCTATTTCGTTTAACGTGCATTTATATCAAACTATGTGCATACATCTAGTTTAATAAGAAATTTCATCTATTAACATATATTGCATCAATATAAATGCATTCTTATGTAAGTAGGCACGTTTAATTGGTCAATGTGCATAATTCTCATTTTACATGCAATTTTGGGACTTCACGAACACTTTGGAAAATCGTAGGAACCGTAGAAAATAATTAACGTAGACAATTAGGAATTGGAGCAACTAAATTAGTTAGAATTAAACTAGAACGGCAAACTAGTTGATAGCATTTAGTTGAAGGTCATGTTGGTCAATTGGGTTTTTCTTTCTTTTATTATTTACACATATTAATATACTACAACACACACAAACACACAAAAACACACACAAAAATCAGACACACACACACACACACTAAACACGTTTAAAAACACACAAGAAAGAAGAAGAAGAAAAAGAAGAAGAAGAAGGAGAAAAGAAGGAAGAAAAGGTGATTTTGAGCTTGTTTGTGTACAAATTCTTCAACTTAAGGAGAGGGTTCATCCATGCTTGCATCATTGGCTGATTCCTTGTTGTATATACATGTTTGCCATGTGTAGATAAGTGAACATGAAGCTTGTAATGCATGTTTAATGAGGTATTTAGTGTACGAAATGTTGTGGGAGCTTTCTAATGCATGAATTGCTAGCCTTGGTGTTTGGCTTTGGTTGTAGTTGAAGTTGGCTTCTTTGATTAATTGTTGAAGACCAAGTGTTTGTGTATATGTCAAAGAGAGTAGTTTACGTCATATGCATAGTGAGTAATGGTGGTAGTATGCCAATGAAGCAAGAAATAGCTAAAACATGAGTAGTGCAAGATTCTGAATTTTCTGGCAGGTTGCGCGACTAGATTGCAGAGGCAGTTTGACCTAGCAAACGTTGTTGAAAGTGGTTAAATTTTTTTATTATATTGTAGCTAAGAACTTGAGGAACAATTTCTCTTTTGGGGGAAAGATCGAATTCTATCATTAAGGCATTGTTTTGGAGCCAAAACAGTAGGGTGACTGATTCTCGCGTAATTCAGGACTAGCTGCGCAATGATTTTCTAAAGGGCATAACTTGATGAGTTTAACTCCGAATTAGGAACCGTTTGAGGCTAAACCTATCTACACTTGATGAACTACATGTCTATGCAATTTTTAGAAGTTTTAGAGGACATTAAGGCCACTAACTGAACAAGTAAAGTTAAGCAAATACAGTTAAAAATTTCAGTTTATATAGCTAAGTGATTAATGTTGCACTAAAGGTTAATTTGAGTTGAATAATGGTGTATTATAGGGAGTTGAAGGCTTGAGAGTAACAATTACATGTTTGGAGACAGTATTTAAGTGAAATGAGGGTTAAATAAACATTACTTGCGTTGAATGCTAAATGTTTAATACGTGATTAACGTGAACTATGTGCATTGAATGTTTAAATAAGTTGAGCTTTGAGTGAAAATTAAATGTGATGAATTATGTGTAATGAGTTGCTATTTAGATAATCAAGAGTAATTAAAGTCATGCACATGCTAGTGTTAGTTGTCAAAGAGTGTTTGCAAGTTATGGGAAGTAAAATATGTTTTCAATCATGTTCATGAGCTTAGCTTAATGTATGTGTTAAAGTTAGTTGAATTGCTTGAGTACTTGGTTATTGTTGGCTCAAATGCAAGAAATAACAAGAAGATGATAAGCAAGCAAAATTCGGATTTGGATACTGCACTGCCCCTGACTTCCGAAGTAGTTTTGGTATAGTAAACGTGCTTAGAATTCAAAAAAATTTATGTGGCAGCTATATTAGACAATTTAGAACAAATGTTGATTTCTAGAGCTAAGGCAAATTATAACGTTTTGAGTCTGCGATTTAGCTATTTCCGAAATGTGTCTGAAAATCGCTGGTGCAGGGGCAGTTTGCGCAGTTGCACGGAAAGGGTCATAACTTGTGGAATTTAGATCCGAATTGAGTTCTTCTTGAGGCTAAAGTAATCTACACTCAAAGAGATACATTTATACATAAAAATCAGTCAGTTTGGAGGTTTATAGAATAGATAACTGAATTGATTAATTTAAGCCTCTGTTGGAGAAAATGGAAAATGTTTTAGTGATATTTAGGGTTTTGTGCAAAGTTGATTCTAGGATTGATTTGATGCTATCTATAGGTAATATAGGCTCTAATGAGCATAGATTAGTGATTAGACGTAATTGGCTTGATTGAAACTTTAGGAAATTTGCATAATTGGTTTAGAATTCAAAGGGGCTTTATCTGAAAAGTAAATTCGGATGGAATATAATGATGTAGATAGTCTTTATTAAGTGTGGCAGTGCTTAATGTGCCTTTATGGCGCCAAATTGGGGTTTGGTTAGAGTACTTGTAGTTAAAACGCATAAAAAAGGGATTTTGTGACTTTTATGTTAGATATAATAGAAAGTAAGGTCTTGTGGTTCTAATTGGTGCCATAAGGTGTCATTAAAAGTGTGTAATAACTTACTTGTGGATCTAGTACCTTGCCTTTCATTTGAGTGTCAATTATTTTAGTAGACAAAGGGGTCTTTCAAGTGAAGTGTTAGCGATGGCTTGTTCGAATAAGTATATGATCTTAGATGTGTTAGGAAGCCTCTAAGATATATTTATGGCATGGTTTAGATAATCGAATTAGATAGTTGTAGTTCAAATCACTTAAAGGGCTTTTCGGAGTTTTTGTGTTAACATGACTTAAAATGTGGTTTCACAGCATTTATGTGTATCATAATATGGCTATAGGTGATTAGTAAAGTTAGATTTGAGGATTGTTATCTTGTGTGAAGTTTAGAGCTTGTTTTGTAAGCATTTAGAAGGAGACTTGTTGGATTTCTTGTGAATTACTTGAATTAGTAGTTATTATATTGTTATATTCGCTCTAATTGATCATGATTGAGTTATATGTTGTATAAGTGTGAAGTTTATGACCTAAATACTAAGCATGTGGAAAGGTTTTAATTGGATTTTATGTGAATTAGTTGAGCTTGGTGCTTAGTTGGTTATTTGCATTGATGTAGTTATTATAATTGACTTTTAAATGATTTAAATAAGAGTTTAAATGGTAATGGTATGTAATATGTAGCTGTTTAGAGAAGTTTCATGAAATAGGTTGTATAGCTACTTCATTAAAATATGTTTGTATCTTGTTTATAATACCGTATGGCTTATAATTATATGAGTTATGTTGTGGGAAATGACTACTTGGAATATATGTTAAGTTAAAGTATATAAAAGTGGTATTTTGTTAAAAATAGAATTCTAATAGATATTGTATATATGCTAAATAAGCGAAGTTATAAGTTAGCTAACCTAGCTGAATAGTTAATGAATATTGTAGTTAAAGAGTAATTGAAGTAATGTTTGCTCATAGGTTCAAGGTGACTGGAAATGATGTGATTCAAACTTACATCTTGGAGCTCGGTAGAGGTGAGGGACCTGCATCCTTACGTGCATTATAGTTTATTTTCTTTCTAAAAGAGTATATTGTTTAGTATAATTGCGTAATTGATATATGCTTATTGTTGCTAAATTGTAACTTAGTGCAAGAACAACTTACTTTTTGTCCTTAAATGTGTTTCCTGATTATATTGTCATTGTTATCATTCTTGCATTGCATCGTGGTTGCGCAACCTCATTGTCGCGGCGGATGCGATGGCCTCGCTGGGCGGCATCGGGCTTGCCAGTGTTGGTTGCCTTTGCTCCGTCTGCTATTCCCTCACTCGCCTGGTCCAGAGATTGCCAGGCGGTGTTGGGTCGTAGGATCGGGTACATCCAAAGTACCCATTAGTGTAAGGGATGCCGGCATATCGAGATTGAGATCGTGGTTCGTGGATCAGGGATCGAATATTTGGAGTGATAAGGGTTATCGATTGTAACCTTTTAAAATGTGGTATTAGAATTGTTATTCATTGTTTATTTATTGCATTAATTGTGTTAAGTTGCTGCATTGCACGAACCCTGGTATACTGTTCCCGTTTCCCCTCCCTCACTGAGTGTACTAGTTGTATACTCACCCTCGTTTCTAACACCGTTCAGGTTCAACACCTTCGCAAGGTGATATAGGGAAAGCTCGAGTGTTACCCTATTTGCTTGTGATGACTTCCATTATTAGTACCTGCGAATCCATGAGAATTAGTAAAGTGGTTTGAATTGTAATTTGATTGGAACTATAGAAACCCGGCTTGTAATTGTATTGGATCTTGTTTGTATTTGATTTGTAGGTGGTCTGTAATAGCTTAATGGACTATGTTATTATTTATTGGTCGTGTATGCTTGATTGGGTGAATGGAGTTAGACCATAGTTTTGTAGTTATAAATATTGTATATAGGTTTTGGATTGTCCTATAAACAAAGGAGGCTTCGTCCATTTTCCCTCGTTTCTTGTGCCTTGGGAATGGAATTGGGAACTCCGGTCTCGTGAGGGATCGGGGCGTTACACATTCTCTCTCCGGGCACGAGGAGGAACATCAAAAAAATTGCAGACCGAATACATGTACATGATGTAACGACATATTCAAAAATACGTGATCTGATTTGATAGGCTGCCTGCAAAAAGAGTTTACTGACTGCATAACAATTCATTCTTGTGTGTAGCGCATGGGCCCATGTCTCCCGAACGATCATAGTACGACAGCTCATCTAATATCAAATCAATGGGTAGATCTCACTTCTCTTCTCCCATACCATAGCCGGAAGGGATAACGTATCCACAGAAGAGAGAGTACGGGCCCTTGCCCTTAATTTAGTTTAGACGCGGCTCAAATTCCTTTATGCTATAGGCTATGTTAAGCATGCTTCTTTGACAGAAAACAAACTCTTTTTCCATGACAACAGTCGTGACTATAAAGGGCGGGGCAGTAAGCTCTCTATCAACAACAGGTTTTCGAGCCTTTGTAAACTCCTTCCCTATGTCATTGACTTTGTCAACGCTACTAAGGACCAGGGCAAGCGAAATTCAGTAGAGGCTCGAAGAGGGGTTTACTAAGCGAAGGGCCGAAGGCGGCTTTGCTATCCATCCTACTATACCACCAAAGGGAGGCAGGAAAAGCTGCAAGGAGATAGTGCGGCTTTCTTTGTTCTTATGGCAGAGTGAGGGGCCCTATCCATCCGCCAATAAAGCTAGCTTTTAGTGAAGATCAGCTCATATGCTGCATGAGGGGGGGCCAGGTTAAGCAGTCAACGATTGACAGGGAAAGGTCTGACTAGTCTATGCTCCAACAATTTAGGCAGAATTTTGCTTAGCCATAATGCAAGCAGGGTAAATTCTCGTCGAGGGTACTCTCCTTGGCCTAAATACTTGTATGGCATCTGCTTCTCTTTCTACCTCTGATTGTCGTTCCTCTACTGTTGTGGTTGTTGTTGTTGCCGAGGGCGCCTTTCAATTCCACATGCATAGGGACCACAACATTCACTTCATTATGCTACTTATTGCCCTATTGATTGCCGATCTACCACTGGACTTTGTGTCTTCCTTAGAAATTCTCTTATTTCCTGGAAGAGCAAAAAGCAGGACCTTTATTTTGCAATACTTAATATGGTCAAAATTCAGTGCAGAGACAGAATACTGGGCTATGTCTGCAGCCACTAGTGAAGTGGTTTGGTTACGAAGGCTTCTATCTGATCTTGGGGTTCATCTCACCACCGCAAAGCCTCTTCATTGTGACAATAACGACGCTATTCAGATTGTAACCAACCCTGTCGTTGATGAGCGTACCAATAATAAATGATGTGGATTTACCTTTATATATATAATAAAAAAGGCGCTTCACTCCCGAGAAGTGCTTGAACTAAAAGACATCCCTTTATTTCGCTTTAAATTAGTAAGGCCTTCAGATTGCAGATTTGTTCACCAAGTCTCACTCTCGTGCTCGGCATGAATTCTTGGTGGGAAAACTCTTTTTGAGGGGGAGTCTAATATCATGTATTATTATTAAGTTGTATGATGGCCCTTTCTATCCTTTGCTTTCTTCTTGATTTGTATGTGCCTGGTGTGACGCCCAGCTCCCAATGCATCCATTTATCATTCATGTGCATTTATGTGTGCAACTATTTGCTTAAATGCCTACTGTTCCTATAAAATGCTATTAAGTGTTTATTTGCTCTCTATGTGCTAATATTTGTTAAATTGCTTTTAAATATCAGAATTTTGAATTTATTTACTTTGGTAAATAATAAATGAGCATTCAAATTATTTTCATCATAGACTTTTTAGTAAAACTTGTATTTAAAGAGTTCTCTATTAAATTGAGCCCGGACTAAAATTTTTATTATCTTATTTCCTGGATTTCATATTTTTCTATTATTACTTAACTTATAATTAGTCTACGTCACAAAAATAATATTCATTGCATATGTGGCGAGTAATTTGCAAAATTATTTTGATATTATATGAATAGTAAAACTATGTATTATTTTGGGCTTAAAGAAGTTTTCTTGCATTTATTCTAATACACCTAAGCTCAAACTCATTTTAACCCATAACCCAAACCCAATATTCAACCCATTAACCTATATAATCATCCTACACATATATATACTAAACAAAACACAATGATCACAAAATGATGCTCAAATAAGCCAAAAGGCCAAAAATAAGCCAAAAACCCTATTACCGGAATAGTAATTTTCTTACAAATTTTTCTCAATTTGAGCTTCCAAGCTCTTCCAAAAGATTCCAAGCCATCAAAAAGCTTCTCCCTTGCTCCTACATCTCTAGTTTGGTGAGGGATTTAGCATTTTTCTGCATTTTTAATGTTTATGCCATAACTTTAAATTTCTAGATTTGTCAATATTAGCCAATGAAATGATCAAATATGATCATAAATGTTGTCTACATGCTATAGAGATGTGTTTTTGTTAGTTTTATGGTTTGGTTTTAGAGCTTTAGCAAAGGGTGAGTTGGAGAAGATGATGAATAGCACTTTTCTAGGGTTTTTGATAAAATTTGCTATTAAGATTGATTTAATTCTTCCTATAGGTGCTAGAGATGTTAACTAACATAGAAATGTGATTGTATAACCTTAGATTGCTCAAAACTTGGAAAAAAATGCTAAAAATGGTTTGGTTTACAAAGGGGTTTCGGGGTAAAAGCGAATCCAAGTTGATTTGATCGGTATATTTAGTATTCTTAAGGTATATAGGTGTTAGATGTGCTTTTCTAATGCTTGTTTGGACATCGGTTAGGGTATCTGTTGCTCAAATGCATAAAGGGGTAAATCGGTGTTTTGTAGGAAACGAGGGCTATTCGGTGGACTTAAGAGTTTAGAAGGTGTCATAATGGGAGAGTTGAAGGGTAGGATAGTTCGTTTGTAAATTAGGAAACTTCTCTTCCAGTTTGAAGTTCAATAGCCTATGTTATCAAAGGGAAAAAAGGGAAGTTTGAGGGTTTTTAGCACTTACATTGCCTTGTAGTGGTTTATACTACGCTTAAATGTTGTCCTAAGGTTTATGCAAGTTTTTGGTAAGGTTCCGTGAAAGATTATGATTTATATCTCTTTATGCTCAATCGGTTATTCTAATGTTATTGCTTGTAATTTATTGATCTCTAAGGGTGACCTACTTTGTTGTCCCTTATTTATTATTTTGCTTCATATCGCTTCATATTTTTTGTCATATTGTCATTGTCTTTAAGTGCATTGCATAGTGGTTGCACAACCATAGTGTTATGGGCAGATGTATTGTATATCGGCTATGCGATAGCGGGCTTGCCAATGGATATTCGATCTCCGTGCTCGAGTTCCTCACTCGCCTGGTCTGGAGATTGCCAAGGGGTGTTGGGTCGTAGGATTTTTGGGGTACATCCAGAGTACACCCATTTTGGAGTTATAAGGGGATGCCGGCTTATCGATATCAGTGTCATTATTACATCGGGATTTCAGTTCGTGGCTCATGGTTCGTGATTGAAGAACAAAGTGAATCATATCATTTTTAATGTGTGGTAACTTGTTGTTTCAATTGTTCTTTGGTTGTAAAATGCTTTATTTGTACTAAGTGCTGCATTGCATATTCCTGGTAGACTTTATCCCTCACTAGGCAATTGTGATTGCTCATACCTCGCTAAACATGTTTCAAGTGGTGCAGTTGGAGGAGTTGCCTTGATTGTTGTGTGCTATTACTTGAGATTGGAGTGATTGCCTGCTAAACTATGGAAGATCTTGCTTGTTCTACTTTATGTTCTATTTTGGAGCCTAAGGGCTTATGTATATATTTGGGTAGTTACAAGTTTGAAAGCTAAGTGGATGTAGTAAGTGTTATGGAATTGTGGCATGTAATAACTTATGCTTCTGCTTCTAGCTATGTTGCATGCTTGGGTGTGAATGAACGGATGTATGGTTGGCTTTAATTTTCTAAGAATGTTTAATTGCTAACATAGAATGGTATGATAAGCGAATGAACACAAAGATTTTAAGACCATTGTTGCATGCTTGTATGTATTTATATTGTCTGGTGTTGCTTAAGGCTCGGATGGCCTTGAATTTGGGATTTCAATTAGAAATGTTTTTCCTTTTGCTTCGTGGTTTTATTTGAATGCTTACGAGTTTTCAAAATGTCCACGGTACAGGGGAGACTCTGTCACGCCCCAACCCGGCCTATAAAGGTTAGACTAGGGTGTGATATAAACATTCAAGTCACGTCTCGTACTTAACCGTTCATGAAGATTTAACACTTAACGTTTTGGCCTAAACTCCAAAATTTTCCGAAAAATCGGCAGCATAACGGCTGTAATTGGGCTCTTTGGTTTGACCTAATTCTCTAAACGCCTCAAAATTTACCATCTCAAATTCATTTCCAACTAAGATTACTATTTATCATCAATTGAAATGCCTACTGGTTGTCTTGATGTCTCGTTTGATTAATAACCTAGCATGATACTATGTCTCGTTCGTTTGTTAATCCTCGTTACAAAAGTACATGTTCATCTTAGCTTAATAACGTGTACCTGCTTAAGATTTGGTTGGTTCATTTTACTTAGCCTTGACCTAATACTTCATAATCCTATTATAGATACTAGCAGTAATAATAGCAAAACGATCATAGTAGTGTCTACTGTCTGTCTAGTTAATATCAGTACAACCCAAAATTAGACCCCAAATTACAACGGGGGTCTTTTACATTACAAACATTGTGCAACATGAAAAGAAATAGTCTTCAAGTAGCATAGTTCACAAATAGCCATAATCACGCAAAGCACATAGGACAAGCAATCACTCCAAGGAATCATCGTTAGGCACATCGTCCTTAGGTACCTGTTCTTGATCTTCTTCACCTGAGATGATAAAAGAGGGTGAGTCCTTATGAACTCAGCGAGGGGGAACGAGAAATAGGTTTTGAAACTCATTTTCCGGTTCAACTTATGAAAATCCTTTTGCAAGCATGAATATAACACAATTAAGTACATAACAATAATATAAAGTAAAGGAAGACAATTACTAGTCTTTCCTCCCCGAGGTTCTCTAGGAACCAAGCGAGAGTACTTATACATATAGAAAAAGGATACGGTGAGCTTTTGCTCTCAGTTGTTGCAGCCGACTTCAAATCATCCCCTTAACACGCCAAGTGGGTGTACTCCGGATGTACCCCGAAATCCTACGACCCAACTTTTCAAGGAAGCCTAGCCCCCAAGCGAGAGAGAGAATTGGACAATGGTAGTCACGGTTGCACCGGCAAGCCCGATGTTGCCCAGTGTGCGTGAACGCTACCACGCCAGAATGAAAGGTTGCAACCTTGTATGCAATGCACATTTATGACATTTAATATATCACATTAGGAGGACAACAAAATAGGTTGCCTCCGGACAGTCATAAGATTGCACATTGACAAGTAAACAAGCGAGAAACGAATAGACAAGTAATTTCACTTGAAAAGCATATGGAGTTATATGAACATTAAACGGGCAGCCATGTAACGTAAATCAAGTCACATAACTCATTTCAACGCCCACGTAATCAAATAATAAGGTTATTCAACATGCGACAACAATCTACGTGGTTCGGATGCATGAAAGGCCTATTTGTCAACATGCAACGAATCAAAATCACATTTAGGGCTAGAAGGCAACTACGGGCAGCCTACTAAACATATAATTCACTCAATATTCAAAGGATCAACACTTAGCAAGTTCGCCTAGTCACTAGGGTTTCCATTTCGTGCTTACCCGTGCAATTAAGCCCCAAGTCAACTCAAAATCAATCTCAAGCCATGCATCAATTAATTCAACATCCCCAAGTACTCAAAACAGTCCACACAACATCTCAATGCCACAATCCCAAGCAATTAATACCACAAGAGAAGTTACAACAAATTTTCTAAGCATATGACTAAATGAAACCCTCACTGCAATAGGCTGTTTTCTCACAATCATTAAGACATGCAAACAATCTCCAATTCCAGTGAATAAGATTTCAAATTAAAGATTAAGAAGTGAACTAAAATCAGAAACAAACCTTGCATCATTTGAAGTTCGAGATCAATAGTTATAGCCAAAACAGTGGGATTGCACAAAACTGTCCAGATTTGCACACATTTCGATAATTGTCATTTTTTGAGGTCCTTAGGGTCAGATTTATCCTTAGTCCATTTCTAACAAAAATGTCCAGAACTGAAAAATCTAGCCGTACAGAAAATTTCATGTATTTTGGACATCATTTACCAAGTCAAAAATGGTTCGTTCCACAAAGTCAGTGCATCTGCCAAAACCTGCTTCATTTTTCCAGACTTCCAGATTTGGACACATTTTAATGATTTTCCATTTTTAGGACCTTAGAATCAAAATTAGCTTTGTCCTATTTCTGAAAAAAATGTTCAAAACTGGAAAAACTAGTTACCTACCAATTTTCATGCATTTTCAACATCATTTGCCTAGCCAAACTCACCTTGCAACAACAAGACAGAGAGCTGTCACCAAACCCGATTTCATCTATCATTATCTTCAAGCCAAAATCTTGCCATGCATGGTTGTAAAAGCTTATGAACACACAAATAACTCAAGTACAGAAGCAAATACATACATTTAAGAGCATGCATGTGGATTTTTGAAAGATTTTCAAGAAACTTTAGCCCTCACCTTAGCAAATCAACAAGAAGATGCACAAAACTTGATGAAGCACAAATTTCTTCTTCTTCCTTGCTTAGCCAAGACACCACCCGATTTCTCTCTAATTTTCCTAGCTTAATGGCCAATTTCTTAGTACATGCATGTGGTTAGAACAAGAAGAAAAGAAATGGAAGCTAGTAAACTCACCAAGGCCGAAATGGTGACTCAAGGAGCATGCATGTGTGATTCTTGCATCCTAGCTAGCTTGGTCGAGTTCCTTTGCTTGTGGCTTGTCTTGATTAACTATGGTATGATGAAGATGAGCTATGAAGGGAAGAAACTCAGCCAAGGCCGAGAGAGAGAGAGAAGAATGAGAGGGAGAGAGAAGAATGAAAAGAAATGAGAGAAATGAAGAAAAATAAGAGCTTTGATGGGCAAAGGAGCATTGTCGGCCTAGGGGCTTGCAATTTTCAGATTTGTGTCTTCAAGATGCATGGTTTTTGAATTACTTAGCATGGGCAAGGGAGCATTGTCGGGAATGGTGGAGTTTTGAGGAGGTTTTGAGCAATTTTTTTATGCATTTGTGTCATAGAATTGTCATAAGTTGTCTAGAATTAATTTTGAATTGAGCAAGCAAGCATAAAACTCATGTGGTGGTCGGCCAAGGCTATAAAAAATCTGATTTTGTGTCATCTTTTGAGCATTATTTAATTGTGTGTTGAAAGTGCAAAAAGAATAAGGAATAAAGAATAAGGAATGTCTAGCTTTTTGTGAGATTTTGTCTTCTAATGGGATGAATTACTAATTTAATAATAGTTAGTGAATTTTGTAGGATTAATTAATGACCTTGTGCCTCGTGCAAGATGCTTTTTTGATTAGCGTGAGGGCACGCTTTTCTAGGACTAGGGCATGCACTACGAGGTAGGACACGAACTACAAGACGAATGCACATTTTTCTAGTAAATGCACGCAACCCTAAATGAATGCACGTAATTCAATGCATGGCACATAAAAATGAACACAATTCTTAAACCTAGGTCAAGGCACACAAATCTAGATTAGGGCACATGAAACGAGGTATTACACGTAAACCGAGGTCGGGCCTCACAAACTCTGTCCATTTTCCCTAAAATTTTGTGACCGGGTTAGAATTGGATTGAGAATAACATAGTTATTAGAGCCTCCGGTCTCGTGAGGGATCGAGGCGTTACAGGTGGTATCAGAGCTTAGTAAGCTCTCAGCCGAGACAGGGTCCTCGATTTGTCGGGTAGTAAACCATGCATGTGTGTTTGTTAAGTGTGTCTTGAAAATGTGTGCCAGTATGTGAGATTGTGTGCCATGATTTGAATGTGTGCACCTATGTGATGTAGTTGTGAGTTATGTGCTAAATGTGTGTTAAGTAAAGTGAAGTGGCTACTCGTAAATCGAATCGACCTCGTGAATAGTTATTTGCTTGAATTATAGATTGTAATATGTGTACTTGAATGTTTTGAATTAGGTTTTGTGGTAATTTGTCTTGGTTGTGTTGTCATTCGTATTTGAATGACTTTTTTGACTAAACTGAGTTTTGTAAAACTCTTTTATAAACATGCTTGCATAATAGCTTAAAGCATATTTTTACATATGTTATATTCTGGCATTCATGCATGGCCCATTGGAATGGTGACTTGATTCTCTTCCTCCCCCTGAAGATAAGTGATTAGTAGTAGGCCCTTCAAGTTATGTGGAATGGTCAGTCCTTTCTTTGGGAATTGGAGTTTATATTCGGAGTTTGGTTATTGGGATTTCTTCCAAGGCATTCTTCTAAGCTCAACAGTCAGAAATGAAAGGCTTTCTTTAAGAATTCTATATAACTGTTCTCCGGAACATTTCCTTAGTAATTTCTTATTCTTATTGGCATTTATTGGAAGGTTTGGTATTTGAGAATTCTATTCAAACTTCTTGTATGGCATTCATGTTAACATTCTTCTGAGAACTTTTGTCAACATTCTTGCACAGTAGTCTCATTTCAGATACCTGTTGGATTTCTATTGAAGATGCTTAAATGGGGTGTTTCCTCGGTATTTTCTTTTAGTATTATCTTTGGCATTCTTCTCAGTGTTCGATAACAGTATTATCTTCCGGATCTGCTTGGCTATTCTATTTGGGGTTCATTTAAGGACTTTTAATACGTATATATATATATATATATATATATATATATATATATATATCGGTGTACATACTTGGATCCTTATTTGGGTACTTCTTGAGCTATTAATTGCAAGACTTCTCTGGAATTTTTTTGAAGTATGTTTGACCGGGTTTCTTGCTTGGAGTTTTCTTGGTATTTTCTTAGTACTTCTAACAGGGAACTCTTCTATGGTATTCTCGACCAGTGGGATTCTTATTCAGATTTCGAGCTAGTATCCTCATTTGAGCCTTTATTTGGCTTTCTTACTTTGAAATTCTCAAGCGGTGGTATTTGAATTCACAATGTGCTTCTTACAAGTCTCGTTATTTAGCGTCTTACTCAGCAACCGATGAAGGGTAACCGGAGTTGAACTTTAGTGGCTGAGTTCTATTGGAAGAAGAATTGCATGGGTGCAATTGTTTGAAGGAGGGAATGATGTGACGCCCGGCTCCCAGTGCATGCATTTATCATTCATGTACATTTATGTGTGCAACTATTTGCTTAAATGCCTACTTTTCCTGTAAAATGCTATTAAGTGTTTATTTGCTCTCTATGTGCTAATATTTGTTAAATTGCTTTTAAATATCAAAATTTTGAATTTATTTACTTTATCAAAGAATAAATGAGCATTCAAATTATTTTCATCATAGACTTTTAGTAAAACTTGTATTTAAAAAGTTTCTATTAAATTGAGTCTGGACTAAAATTTTTATTATCTTATTTTATGGATTTCATATTTTTCTATTATTACTTAACTTATAATTAGCCTACGTTCACAAAAATTATATTCATTGCATATGTGACGAGTGATTTGCAAAAATATTTTGATATTATATTAATAGTAAAACTATGTATTATTTTGGACTTAAAGAAGTTTTCTTGCATTTATTCTAATACACCTAAGCTCAAACTCATTTTAACCTACAACTTAGACCCAATATCCAACCAATACCCATATAATCATCCTACACATATATATACTAAACAAAACACAATAAACACAAAAAATGCGCTCAAATAAGCCAAAAACCCTATTACGGGAATAGTGATTTTCTTGCAAATTTTTCTCAATTTGATCTTCGAAGCTCTTCCAAAGGATTCCAAGCCATCAAAAAGCTTCTCCCTTGCTCCTACATCTCTAGTTTGGTGAGGAATTTAGCATTTTTGTGCATTTTTAATGTTTATGCCATAACTTTAAATTTATAGATTTGTCAATATTAACCAATGAAATGCTCAAATATGATCATAAATGTTGTCTACATGCTATAAGATGTGTTTTTGTTAGTTTTATGGTTTGGTTTTAGAGCTTTAGCAAAGGGTGAGTTGGAGAAGATGATGAATAGTCCTTTTCTAGGGTTTTTGATAAAATTTTCTATTAAGATTGATTTAATGCTTCTTATAGGTGCTAGAGATGTTAACTAACATAAAAATGTGATTGTATAACCTTAGATTGCTTGAAACTTGGAAAAAATGCTAAAAATGGTTTGGTTTACAAAAGGGTTTCGGGGTAAAAGTGAATCTGGGTTGATTTGATCGGTATATCTAGTGTTCTTCGGGTATATAGGTGTTAGATGTGCTTTTCTAATGCTTGTTTGGACATCGGTTAGGGTATGTGTACGAGAGTCTTGAAATTGCCTCCACAAGAGTCTTGATGTTTTTAGAGGGCTTGGGTATGAGAACATAATTGGAAGAAATAAGGGTCGAAGTTTAGACTACTCACAGTAGTTCTACCCATAGAAAAGATCATCAAACATAGGACAACCCACCCATTTATGATTCCAGCCGAGAAGACTAGTATAAGGAAAGATCAAGAATGTTATATATTTCAGGAGCTAGATCAGTTGTCGATGAACAAGTAAGAATTTCCTCAACAAAAATTGATGGAATTGGACCTAAAAAAGCCATTCAGGTTCGTTATCGATTAGGTATCAGTGGGAACATAAAGATAAAAGAATTAACTAAGTATCAGATCGACCAAATCGAACAAATGATAAGTCAAGATCAAGTTGTTCATTGGGAATTGAAGAGGGGAAAATGAGCAGACATCGAACGATTAATTTCAATTTCTTGTTATCGTGGAATTCGTCATCAAGATGGATTGCCCTTACACGGTCAACAAACTCATACTAATTCTAGGACTTGTCGCAAGCAAATTCAGAAATGAAAGAAGTCTACCAAAAGCCCTTGTTACTTGTCTGATCAATCATACTGATAGCTACAATAGTTCATTGAAATTTTCTTTTTTTTTTCCACTGGTTACTAATCCAATATACGTATAGTAGGCCTCCTTCGCCACGACATTAGTGGTTTAGCCCTTCACGCTTCCCTTCGTCTGCCTATCGTACCGGCTCGGCTTCATCCTAGAAACTACTACTTTCGCCTCTCTACGCTTCGCTATCGCTCATGACTGGTATATGGATCTCTCTATGTAGTGGTCGTCCTTCTAGAAGCTTCGCCAGAAGCGACTAGTCGCTTCCCGAATGCCTCTATACTTTAGTCTAGTCATCTTTGTTCTTTTCTATTAGTTGCGATGCGAACAGGCCTTTACTTATGAGATTAGTTGAGTAGGCTTGCCTTAGGTGTCTGCTATAAGATAGCTAGTTTTGGGGCTTTCGACATAAAAAAGCCTTTCCGGCCCTGAAGTTCGCTTCTGGCGACTAGCTTTTACTGCTGCTAGCGCTTGGACTTGAAAGCAAGCTAAAGCTACCTTGAATCAATCAATCAATGAATGAAAAAAAAAACCACTTACTAAGGTTTGAAAATGCTCGACCGATAGGGAGAGGAATGGAGTATGGAGGACAGATTGGTTTGAGGACCTATTGGTCAAAGGAAAGGGTAGGTCCTGATTCTAGGATGGAGCAGTATGACGCAAGAGTGTCACATACAGTTTCTTTGAGAAGGGTGTGATACCACCACCTATTAGGCCCGACGAGCGGTCCACGAAGCTGTATCCTTACTCACCTGGTCTATGCACATCACTCTCTCTAGGAGGTTGGCCGCCTATCCTAGATCTTCCCATTTCCAAGAAGATCCTGGGCTCGATCTGGTTTAGTATCAAGGTGATTCTGTTTCTGTCCCTATATATATGGGTCCGTGCAACATTTCCACAATATCGTTATGATCAATTAATGGGACTTGGCCGGAAAGTGTTCTTGCCTCTATCATTAGCTCGGGTAGTTATCGTTTCTGGTGTTTTAGTCACCTTTCAATGGCTCCCTTAATTATGTACGAGGAATTTCCATATTGTGGGAAGCGGGCTACTCCCCGAAAATGCCCGGAATGTAGGTTCGTTTGTCGTTGAGGCTAAAAATCTTCCTTGCTCATATATGCAGCACTCATCAAGTCAGCAGTCCCTGTGAGTATTGTAACGAACCCCTTAACCAGATGGCGAGGGACTGGTTTTCGACCTCGAAGAACCAATCTATCGATCCACTCGGGAAAAGTGCAGAGAAGGTGGCCAAGGAACAAAGGCCGTCAAGGGCTTTTGCAATCTCTCTAGCAATAATACTCTTGGGGATTGCATTAACAGAATTCATCTCAGAGCACGGGTGGCTGTCAGGCTAGAAAGGAGGAAACTCAGCCTTTTTTCAATTGGATGGAATTTAGACTGATCTATAAGACATGTATGTTAAAAGACTTCCCTTTGTTGATCTTTAATTGTGGTCCCTAGTGAAAACCAACCTCCTCATTGTGGCATCTTTAGCCTCTAGCTGGTCTAAAAACAACCTCAACGGCGGTGGTAGAACAATTTGGAAAAAAGGAGGAAGGAATAAACTGAAGCACTCACAACAAAGGGTCTGGCGAGCATGCCCGAGAGCAGCCAGTGGAGCTAGAAGTTGGAGCTACAGAAAAGAAAGAATAAAGATGACGGAACTAAATAAAAAAGAGAACAACAACAAAAAGACCAGAGAAAGGGAAAGGGAAATAAGCGTCAGTCAGTGTGCTAGTATACCTACAGTTGATATGTGATAGTCGTAGTAACAGCGGATCAGCGGCAGCAAAGCTTATTATAAGAGTAACAGCGGATCAGTGACTAATTCTTACCTTGGAAAAGAAGACTAGCTTGATTTCTTCACTTACTAGTAACAGCTGATATTCGACCATTGATTGGAGGGAATTGGAAGATCTTTCTTATGAATGTGGGAATGAAAGGAATGCACCAACTTCGGCCGATCCTCTTCCGATAGAAAATAGCACTTATTCTCCCTTTTATGGAGAGCCTAGAAGACGCGGAAAGAAGAGTTAGTTATCAACCGCCCGGGATCGCCCAATTTGAAGTAGTGGAAAAGGCTTTGAAGTACTTCTTTTCTTTTAATTGAAATAGAGAGGATGTATATCGTAATGTATATTTCTTTGCTCTAATCCACTTTCATGGGGCACCAAGAAAGAAGGCAAGTCGAACAACCAAATGATTTAGGAGTTCATACCCGGAAATCTCCGATTCATTCCTAAAGAAAGAGAATGGCTTTCTTCAGAAATGAGAAGGCTTGATATTTTATTTGGCATACAACCGGTAGAGGGGGCTACCTATGAAGGTTACTCGTTATCGGAGATGATACTATCTGGAATTCCAAACCGGTAGATGATATGGGTTTGTATGGACTTGGACACCGTTGTGTTTTTGAAATCCTTTGCAGCAATCGCTTCAGCCCACTTAGAGAAATTGTTGGTAGCGGCCAATAAAGGCTTCTGCCCTACTGACGACGGCGGCGTGAAGGCTCTGATGATGTCCATCCCCAAGGCCATGAGTATGTATGTTGTGACATGCAATGGTTCCGGAAGCTGGTGATGAATATAGTCTGCATGCTACTTGCAGACCTTGTAGCTTTTGGCATATTCAATGCAGTCGGATATCATGGTTGGCCAGTAATATCCTATTTGAGTTGCATTTGTCACTTTGGTCCTGTTTGGTGTGCCACGCACACTCCTGCGTGGACCTCTTGCATTGCTCTGGATATCCGTTCTTTGGCTGGCTATGCACTTCATATAGATCCCATCAAGCGATCGCTTATAGAGGGCATCCTTCCATATGATGAACTTGGTCGCACGCCTTCGTACTTCGGCCCGTTTAGCTCGGTCTTCAGGTAGCCTTCCTTGAGGTAGTTTAGAAGGGTTCTCACCAATCTTCCTTGCCCTCTTCAGTAGTTATCATGTTAACTGGCTCCGCCTGGGTGATTTCGCGGAGGAAGACCCTTCGTTCCCTGACCATGACAGTCACAGTCTTTTCAGACGGGAGAATAAAAGAAGCTGCCAATGAGCGAGTCTACTAGCTAAAATCTCGTACTATCTATTTGACTATAGACGATTATTTACTATACAAGAAATCATTATCGAAAAAGCGCTCTCTTTTTAGGCTAGGGAGCGAATTCAACTTCAGACAAGTCTGGCAAAGCAGATCATCTGGTAACACGGTCATCCGTCCAACCTCTATCAATCGGTCTTTCTTCCCCTTTCAATTGCTTGAATCAGTCCAACCGAGAATCTTGAATCTCTAACAATCACATCTGTCTAACTGATGGGAGAGATTGGCACTATGGCCGCCTTAAACTGCAGCCCTCTTTAGGCTCTCTTCTAGGGTATTTTATTGGTCAAGTAACAAGTTGCGATAAGCTGTTGCAATCAGGCTATGAGTTAAAATAGATATCTTATCGATCTGTCTTTGAATACTTCCTATCTTCATGCTTAGGAATCAGTATATGTTGCAATCACTTATTTTTTCTGTCTCAACTCTTTTTTCATCCAAACCTTGTATAGACGGTGTATACCGAAGAAAGTCAGTTTCTTTCTTGCGTTCAACCTGAGAATCCTCTCTACCTAATCTTTAGTTGCTTAGCCCCAACTCCCATAGAATGATAAAGGAAAGTGAGAGCTTGATTCAACAAAAACTCTTGATCCTTACCCTCGGAGAGAGTAAGCTCAGCTAAAAGGGACCGAAGCACTCTTCCCAAATGGCATGACTGAAAGTTGACGTTATGTTGACTTCAGTCTAAGAAGTACTCGTTCATTCCATTGTCCTTTTCACTTCAAATCATTTTTCTAAATCCAAATATGGTATAGATAGGAAGGACGATGATAGAAGCGTGACTCGACACACAGACCTTAACTTGCAAATTTCGATGTGCTTCACTCTAACGACGTTGATGACAAACTTTCTTTTGTATCTTGAATGAAACTTGATGTATGGCTTCCTTTCTGGCATGTTGACGAGTTGCCGTCCTGATGGTCTTGGTAATGTTTCTCCCTAAAAACCCTTCTTCTAGTGAAGTGGAATAAAATGTGAGTCTCGCCCAATTAGCCTACTGACCTAGGATTCCAAGAGAGAGAAAGACTAAGAAAGATGCTTTTTTTTTTACCCAACTCTTGACTTTCTTTGCCAATTAGACGCTTGAAGGACTTATGGTAGCTTTTTTTCTGTGCATGCCCAACAAAACGATGTGTCGTCACAAGACTCTTGATCATATTGTTCTCCATCCATAGTTCGGTTTGGATTTTAGTGATTGGCTCCTTCCATGATTGTCTGGTTCGAATTGACAAAGTGTGACAACATAAGATGATGACTCCTTGCTAGTTACATTATCCTGACTATTATCGGACCCATGTAACGGTCAAAGGAGAGCGGTAGCTCAGCTCGACTGACAGGGATAGGGAAACCTCTCGATTGAACCCCAAACTCGGACTTGTGTCAGAATCCACGGGACTAAGTTGACTGTAACCTTTTTTGAATGCCGGACCAACGTCTCAGTCAGAGGGAGGACTACCTGACCAACCAAGACCCCGAGATACTGAACTGGAGTTTCGGTCTCGTTCCCATCCTTTCCTATGCCCGGACCAAGACCATGTTTGATCGAACTGGAATCACTGTATTATTTCCATCCTTCAGCTACCTAAATGCTGATAAGAAAAGAGGATATGATAGAGGCCCACAAACGGATAGCTTTCCAATCCCTATTTGACTATGAATTACTGAATCTTCAATTACTTAGCCCAAATTCCCGGCTTCCCTACAGAATGTTGAAATCGGGTTGAGGTATCTGCTTGGCTAGAGTTAAAAATCATGGTGATTTTAAGCCTCGGCTCAGTTCAAAAGTCTAACCGACGGGAGCGTCACCGCCGAAGCCTACAGGAGCTGTAGCAATAAAGAATACGAGGATGATGCCCTCAAGTTCTTGTGCTTTTTTTTCTGTGTTTGGCCTAGTTTTATGGCGGGCAATAGTCATAGTTGTGTTGATTGATTTGCTCATAAGCCCTTTTCTAGGGAAATGGATAGTGAACCCGAATCTTTTTGACTTCATCCTCCCACTCACTCTAGCTAGGAAAGCTTTGGTTACTAAAGCACCGATGACACTGCTGGTAAATGCTTTGTGGGGCCATTTATTACTTTCAATCTGATGCAGGATTTCTCTTGATCGGCATTCCTTAGTCTTCAATTATGGAGATTAGTGGTTCATTTATTGATGTGCTAACTGAGTTTCGATTGTCGTAGTAACACCTTCACTCTGTTGGTTTTTCAGAATACCTATCTAAACAAGTCAACTAATAAGCCAATGGTCCAACAGTTCCACTAGTCAAGGAGGAATGATAGAATCCTAGTCCAAATTTGAACTCATTTCTGATGTATCATCCTATGCTGATTTAGTTGATTTCTTTTTCATTTTTTATTGATGCAGCGAGGTTGCCAATCATGACTTTCTGTGCATCTTAGGCCCCCCATGCAACATACACGTAGCCCCCTATCCCTGTGAATCCTACTGTTCATTCTGAAACTACTGATCAGTAGCCCTAAGAATCAAAGCTCTCTTCCTCGTTTGGTATAGCGAAAGGTCAACTTCATACATATTGTCACCTGATAGCTAGCAGTAAGTGGCCCATTTGGCTAAAGTCTAACCATAAATGCCAATGGTGCTCACTCAAAGTTAACTGGAACTAAAACAATCAAGGTGTAGAGTAGTGATGGTCCCTAAGTTACTAATTGCAACAAACCAACTATTTTGAACCATGTATAAACAACATTGATGGAGAAGTGACGCCTACAGACGGATGACCTGAGAACTCACAAGGCCATAGCGAGTGAAGTATTCACTTCCTGCACCTTGCAAACAACCTATTTCGTAGGAATCCATGTGGTGTGGGTTTTATGCTTTGGATAATTCCTGCCCTCTAGCAGTTTCAGAAATTGTTCAGTAATTGTCTGCTCCTAGAGCTTATTGATGGCTCTACAATTAAGTCTCGGTATTCAAGAGCCAACTGACGTGGCAGCTCTAACATTCATCATGGGCCAATCCAATATCCATACGCGGATGGGATATTATTGGTGTAAACAGAAACATTAATAATCTCGTTCTTGCATAATCGATTTCTGCCCAACCGACGGCAGAGAAGAATCCTATCATTTCTGCTACACCGCTCAAGCCAACCTCTTCTTTCCCCACGAACCTTGGATGATTATCCCAATAGGGGGCCCTGGGCAGTGGTGAGGTTTGGCTGTGAGTTTCCTTCCGTGCTCGGCTCGCGAAAGGCATTGCAGCTTGGATTTAGTATTGGGTTTCGCTCTTTGGACTTCATTGTTTGGCACAAACCATTGTTCACTTGCTTCCCTAGCAAACAACCTAGTGTACTAGCTTACACAACTACTCTTAGCTCCACCCTCTCCTATCTATCTATTCTATCTTCTCTCTCTCGATCCAAGCCTTTATCACTTTCACTCACTACCGCTCTTCATCCTTACCGCCCTGGGATATTGAGGTTGGGATCCAGACGTTTCTGAGCTTCCATTAACGTCCTTCCCAGATTCGCAGCAATAAGCGGTTTGTAGTCTCGGCTTTCTTTTTCTCTTTCCCTTTATCCCGTGCCTGAGTGAATATGAATGTCTTTCTCTTGGCTTACTATGATTTCTGGGTGGGAAGAAAGTCATTGCTAGCTCTTTGAATGAATACGCTCTTGGTCCACAAGAAGAGCATCTCTCTCTATCTATTCAAAGATCCGATACAACTATTTAAGTTGGTGACATTGGTTCCCCGTCCCTACTCTCCTATCTCTCTCACCTTGGTTGGGCTCTGGCTTAGTGTGATTAAACTGTGAATCGAGTCAGGAAGAAGAAGTCTAGCTCCTGGCTTTAAAGAAGAGAAAAAAGACCTGGCTGCGAGGAAAATGCTTTAATTTAGGAAAAAAAGATCCCAAGCTTATGTTGAATCGAGAGTGGACTTGCCTTGGTCTTCAGTGAGTTCCGGGGATTCAGATCAAGGTAGTTCAGTTCTCCGAGGCTAATTCAATTCAGTCTTGTGAAGCTGTGAAATAAGCTCTTGCCAACCTCTGCGGAATATAGTCAATGTGTCGCGAGTAAAGTAAGGATGAGATGAAGGTTGGGGATTCAGTTCAGGTACAATAGAGATAGCTACAATAGAGAAAAGAATTCGCTCAGGTGAACAGCCAAAAGAATCACAAGAAGAAGAAATTCATATTCTATATACCATACCATAGAGAAAAGGATATAGAAAAGTAAGGTTTGGAGCCCTTCTTTGTAGGATGGATGCCTTCTCTCTTCTTTCATAAGTTGCATTTTGCCTATATAAAAAAAAAAGGAAAGATCTGAAACCAGCCCGACCTTTTCATGGTCATATCCCCTTTTCTGACGCTTTTCGTGTTGTTGCATATGCCTTACAGTATCCAGATCTAGTCCTCTCTACTTCCTATGATTGAAGTAAAGATCTGCAATAGACTATCTATAGGTAAGAAAATAAATAATGAATATCTTTCTAATAGAACTGGGGACCAGTATACCTGTCCTATGAAAGAGGTGAAAGAGTGGTTGGATAGGTAGAGTCTTAGTCTCTGTCGAAAGCGGATCAAAGGTCTTTACTCAGCAAAGAGATCAAAGAAGAGATAGGCATGGTTCAACAACTACATCTTCACAAGACCAGTCTCGCAAACACGGTTCGTTAGCTTAGCTATGGGGCTAAGCTTGCTTCTTCACAAATTTATCCTCCCCAAAAATAGCCAATGGCTACAATGCCACTCTTCCTAAGTAACATTTAGTAACAACATCGATAGCCTGGCATTTCGTCATATATCATACCAGCTCCCACCCTGAACTCGCGGTTAACGGCCCTTTTTGGATCCCTTATTTTTATGCTTTTTTCTTTTAAGCAATTCCCGATTTCTCGATCGTAAGTTTGGAACCCAGGGACTGACAGATCGGAAGTGTTTACTCAAAAAGATATCGACCGAGGAAATGCTAACGTATCACTTCCACACAGACTTTCCACATTTGCCTTACCGAAACCACACAAGGATTTGGAAGAGACACTGATTACACTTTACATATGTTGGCCTTTTACGGATTAGCAGAACCAATGCCACAATAAGGCATTCAAAGAATCCACAGATAGGGGACATGGGTGGGGTACCGAAAGAAACTACAACAAGCACACATCTCTTACCTTTCCGCAGGAGATATAAGGCTACGTCCTAAGTCCAATAATAAGGGAATAATAAGACTTTTTCCCACCTTATCCGAATAAAGACCAGGTTGGTCCAATTGTCGCTTCGCTCCTACTTGACGCAGAGGAGTCTAAAGCAAACAAATCTTCTTTGTCGAAAGGCATACTAAGCTTACTCTGTCTAAGGGAAAGAATCATCTCTTTATAGGCTGAGAAGAAAGAGAAGAACAAAGTATTCCACTCTAAGTCTAAGAAGAGGTATTATGAGTAGGTAATATATCACTGGCTTGGAAGTTGTATTTGTTGTTAAAAGGAGTCCATGCTGGTAGGGGTTGGTGAGAGGAAGCAGAGAGGCAGCCCTCATTAGTCGTTACACTCCTCAAGTGCTCAATGCTACTTCATACCATTTCGCTAGGGAGCTACAGAGTTCTTAGCTGCTAAGAGAGTTGTAGTTACCAAAGCTAAAGGCTTCAAAAGAGGCTTTAGCTTAACAAAAAATAGAGTTTCATGTCCTCAAGTAAGAGGGTATTAGGGCCTATTAAAAATATAGGATTTCTTAGGCAAAAATACACATTTCATTGAGGACCTTCCAAGCTGCAGTTGTCCTCCAGAGGTAGAGGACTCCCCTTACTCCCTTTCTAAGAGGAAAGGGCGGGGAGGATCAACTACAAGCTACAAGAACTACAAGCAACAAGAAATGGTAAAGGCATTACTCTATTCCTTCCTAAGGTCAGGAATAACGGCCTTATTCTTGAGCTTATATGATAAGACTTCACATAGAAGAGTATCATACAATCAAGATTCTGTATAAGTCTAGAAATAACAGGATTAAAGGTTCCTTAGTACCATTCGAGACCCCTATAAAGGGTCCCTTCACTCCTCTCAGTTGCTTAAGGTCTATTTCTATCTATTTTATTAAGAAACATACATTGGGTCATTTAGTCACTCCCTTGTATGCTCTCTCCTCTACGCTTTTGAGGGCATCCGAGGAGAGAGCTATGAGTCCATTCCTTTATTCCCAACGAGAATCGATACCATAATGTCGAGTCTTAGGGAGTATTAAGACATTAGACATTCCTTCCTATCATTCGTACCCCGTATAAAGGGGCACTTCGCTCCCATTCTGTAGCTATAAGGATTCCTTAATGGGATATTTTACACTGTAGTTTTAGATGTTTATAATCCAAAGCTGAAGGCGAGAAAAGACTAGTGACCGAATCTGTTCCTTCTTTCCCCCAGAAGGAAGTCACTAGACTAGGATAGTGTGTATGGGCATTCCTGCCTTCTGCCATATGGCAGTCACTAGCTGAAAGTTGATGCACATTATGTCCTAGGGTTTTCTACAAGGAAGAGAGTCCCATTCCTGAGTGAAAATGAAAGACGAAGTCGGGTTTGTAAATACGTAGGTGACCAGTGAACCAATACCATTTTAGCTATATCACAACTACATCCGTTATGGGCGGCAGAGATGTTATTCCGAGTGGTAGTGACAAGACGGCTTTGGTTGTTACATCACATTAAAGAGAGCATTTTGAGTTGTACAATGGATACACTGTGCTTTGGGCGGGCATTCTAGCTTCAAAACCTAGGGTGGCTCGTGCCTTTGGGTTGTATCATTAAGCACGTGAGCCTCGAGGAATGCCTAAAGCATGGTCTTATGTATCGGGTTGTAGCATGATATACTTGAAGAACTCGGCCATATACCCCTAACCTAGTGGTATAGGCCACTTTTAGCAACAAAAACAGCTCATGCTACGAGCTACGAGCTAGGAGCTACAAGCTACAGGTTATAGAGTAACTTAGCAACAGAAAGGTACCTCCCTTACTCAATTCCCTAGTAAAAATTGCGAGAGGCAGAGGGGAAGGATAAATCCTTCCCCCCTATGCCCCTCTATCTTAACAACGAACGTTTTCCTTATGTCGCTACGCTCATCCTCCCTCGGGGAGGTGAGCTCAGGTCTCTCTCTGTATGAGCTGCCCTCGAATTGCAGTTCCCCTCTGCTTTTTGGGTGACGGGCAGCCTCATGCTCTGTAGCTCTATGTGAGAGGGGATCCGTTCCTGCCTTCCCTCAGAAGACAGTCACTGTGAAGGATAAAAACAGTCTATTCTTTCTATAGCCGAAGGCAATAAAAGACTTGTAAGCGAATCCGTGTCTTCCTTCTCCCAGAAGGAAGTCACTGGCTAGCATAAGAAGGAAGGATTTTAATTCTTACTTCCTAGGGCGGTCTGGTACTAGAGTCTCCCCATGGGAGCCCCTCGGGGAGGCTAGTTTGATTCGTTCCTTCTTTTCCCCAGAATGCAGTCACTGGCTTGAAAGTTGTTATTGTTGTTAAAAGGAGTCCATGCCGGTAAAGGGAGGTGAAAGGAAGCAAAGAGGCAACCCTCGTTAGTCGTTACACTTCTTAAGTGCTCAACGCTACTTCGTATCCTTTCACAAGGGAGCTATAGAGTTCCTAGATGCTAAGAGAGCTGTAGTTACCGAAGCTAAAGGCTTTAAAAGAGCCTTTAGCTTAACAAAAAAAAAGAGTTTTATGTCCTCAAGTAGGAGGGTATTAGGGCCTATTAAAACTATAGGATTTCTTAGGCAAAAATACCCAATTCATTGAGGGCCTTCCAAGCAGCAGTTGTCCTCCGGAGACAGAGGACTCCCCTTACTCCCTTTCCAAGAGGAAAGGGCGGGGAGGATCAGCTACAAGCTGCAAGAACTACAAGCAACAAGAAATTTTAAAGGCCTTACTCTATCCCTTCCTAAGGTCAGGAATAGCGGCCTTATTCTTGAGCTTATACGATAAGACTTCACATAGAAGAGTATCGTACAATCAAGATTCTGTATAAGTCTAGAAATAACAGGATTAAAGGTTCCTTAGTACCGTTCGAGACCCCTATAAAGGGTCCCTTCACATCTTTCAGTTGCTTAAGGTCTAGTTCTATCTCTTTTATTAGGAAACACACATTAGGTCATTCAGTCACTCCCTTGTATGCTTTCCCCCCTACGCTTTTGAGGGCATTCGGAGAGAGAGCTATGAGTCTGTTCCTTCACTCCCAAAGAGAATCGATACCATAATGTCTATTCTTAAGGAGTATTAGGACATTAGACATTCTTTACTATTGTTCGTACCCCGTATAAAGGGGAATTTCGCTCCCATTCTGTAGCTATAAGGATTCCTTAATGGGATATTTTACACTATAGTTTTAGATGTTTATAATCCAAATCCGAAGGCGAGGAAAGACTAGTGAGCGAATCCGTTCCTTCCTTCCCCTAGAAGGAAGTCGCTGGAGTAGGATAGTGTGTGAGGGCGTTCCTGCCTTCTCCTAGAAGGCAGTCACTAGCTGAAAGTTGATGCACATTATGTCCTAGGGTTTTCTACAAGGAAGAGAGTCCCACACCTGAGTGAAAATGAAAATCGAAGTCAGGATTGTAATTACACAGGTGACCAGTGAACTACTTCCTCTTTAGCTGCATCACCACTACAGCCGTTATAGGCAGCAGAGATGTTATTCCGAGTGGTAGTGACAAGACGGCTTTGGTTGGTACATCCCATTGAAAAGAGAATTTTGAGTTGTACCAGGGATACACTGTGCTTAGGGCGGGCATTCTAGCTTCAAAACCTAGGGTGACTTATGACTTTGGGTTATATCATTAAGCGTCTGGGCCTCTAGGAATGCCTAAAGCATGGTCCTATGTATACTGTTGTGGCACGCTATACTCGAAGAACTCGGCTCCATACCCTTAACCTAGTGGTATGGGCCACTTTTAGCAACAAAAACAGTACAAGCTACGAGCTATGAGCCACAAGCTACAAGCTATAGGCTACAGAGCTACTTAGCTACAGAAAGGTACCTCTCTTACTCAATTCCCTAGCAGGAATTGCGGGAGGCAGAAGGGAAGGATAAATCCTTTCCCCCCTATGACCCCCTTATCCTAACAAATAACGTTTCTCCTCTATCGCTATGCTCTTCCTCCCTGGGAGAGGTGAGCTCAAGTCTCTCTCTAATTGAGTTGCCCTCGGATTACAGCTCTCCTGCGCTTTTTGGGCGACGACCAGTCTCATGCTCAGTAGCTCTATGAGAGATAGGATCCATTCCTACCTTCCCCCAGAAGGCAGTCACTACGAATGATAGAAACAGTCTCCTCTTTCTAAAGCTAAAGGCGATGAAAGACTTGTGAGCGAATCCGTGCCTTTCTTCTCCCAGAAAGAAGTCACTGGCTAGGATAAGAATGAAGGATTTTAATTCTTACTTCCTAGGGCAGTCTGGTACTAAAGTCTCCCCGTAGGAGCCCCTCAGGGAGGCTAGTTAGATCCGTTCCTACCTTCCCCTAAAAGGCAGTCACTGGCTTGGAAGTTGTTTTTGTTGTTAAAAGGAGTCCATGACAGTAGGGGAGGTAAGAAGAAGCAGAGAGGCTGCCCTCGTTAGTCGTTACACTTCTCAAGTGCTCAACGCTACTTCGTATCCTTTCGGTAGGGAGCTATAGAGTTCCTAGCTGCTAAGAAAGCTGTAGTTACCGAAGCTAAAGGCTTTAAAAGAGGCTTTACCTTAACAAAAAAAAGAGTTTCATGTCCTCAAGTAGGAGGGTATTAGGGCCTATTAAAATATAGGATTTCTTGGGCAAAAATACCCAATTCATTAAGGGCCTTCCAAGCAGCAGTTGTCCTCTAGAGGTAGAGGACTCCCTTTACTCCCTTTTCAAGAGGAAAGGGCGAGGAGGATCAGCTACAAGCTACAAGAAATACAAGCAACAAGAAATGGTAAAGGCCGTACTCTATTCCTTCTTAAGGTCAGGAATAGCGGCCTTATTCTTGAGCTTATACGATAAGACTTGTGAGGCCTGACCTCGATTTGCGTGTGTTATCTCATTTCGTGTGCATTAACCTTGAACTGTGTTCCTTAACTTAGATGTAGAGTTGTATCTTAAAATTATGTGCATTGCATTGAATTACAGCCTTGCATTGGTTTACGTGCATTCACCTAGCGTTGCGTGCATTTACTTTAGAATCCGTGCATTTACCTTAAAATGCATACCATACCTAGTAGCGCGTGCCTTTGACCTAGGAAATAATGCCTGCATGCTAATCAATAAAGAATCCTACACAAAGCACTAGACTATAAAATAATCCTACAAACATCACTAACTATTATTATAATCCTAAATCAACTCACTAAAAGACAACAGCTCACTAAGCACTAGACATTCTTTATTCTCACCTAAAACTCATGCACACAAAAACCTATAAACACTAATACTATAATACAACATTATACAATTAAAAAAAAAACAACACAAAATGCTCAAATTAAGCATGCCTTGGCCGGCCGCCAAGGCCTTTTGACAAGCCTTGCACAATTTCAAATATATCCTAGACATTCCTATGACACACACAAAGCACAATGCATAGAATATTGCCTTTCACCCTACCCAAGCTTCAACACCTCGGCTCTCTCAATGCCCATGCTCCTCACAATTCAAAAAATGCAAAAGATGACTAAGAATTCAGCCTTGTTCACTCCCTAGGCCGACACACACAAGCAACATTCAACATGCTTCGAACATTATTTTCCTCTCAAACTCTCTCATTCTCTCCCATTCTCTCACTCTCTCGGCCATAGCTCTCTCTTGAACTCCCAAGACTTCTAACAAACTCTCAAGGACTCTCAAGACCACTCCAAGTTCGGCCATAGTAAGCAACAAGCAAGCAAACACTCAACTCCCTAAAAAACCTCTCATTTTCGGCCAGAGGAAAAACAAGCTATCTCTCGGCCAAAGCAAGGAAAAACGGCTATTTGTGCAATTCGAAGAGCATTCTTGCATTTTCATCCATCAAGTTGCTAAGGTGAGGGTTAAAACATTTCAAATGCTTTCAAAACTCACATGCAAGCTCTCATATGGCTGTATTTACCTTTGAAGTTCATGTATATGTGTTTATATAAGCCTATCTACTTATGCATGGCTTAAGAATAGCTAGAATCTTTGAGATATGCAAACACATTTTCTGGCAGATTTCTGACCTCGTAGAATAAAACGGTTTTGGACTACTAAATGATGTTGAAAATGCATGAAAATTGGTAGGCCACTAGATTGTTCAGTTCTCAACATATTTGGCAGAAATAGGTTAAGGCTAATTTTGACTTTACGACCCCCAAAAATGGCAAAACTCGTAATGTGTATGAAACTGGACAGTTTTGCATAGTCTCACGGTTTTGGCCGTAACTCCTAAGTTCGAACTCCAAATGCAGCGAGGTTTGTTCCTAGATTTAGAGAACTTCCTAAGAATCAATTTGACATTTGGTTCACCAAATTTGGAGGTTATTTTCTTGGTTAAACGAATGAGGGAAAACAGCCTAATGCAGTGGGGTTTTTGCTTGATAATATGCTTTAAATCATATTGTAACTTTACTTGAGGTGTTGAATGCTTGGAATTATGGAAATTAGAAGTTTGGTGAGATGTTTTGGTTGATTGAGATGCTTAATTGATTGATGCATGGCTTGGGTTTATTACATGACGAATTGTTGTTTAATCGAATGTGTAAGCATAAAATTGAGGCCCTATTGCTTATGAATACTTGCTAAGTGATGATCCTATGGTTAAATGTGAGTGGTTAATAGGTTGCCCGGAATTGTCTTTACAGCTCTAAGCATGATTCTCGATGATTTCATGTTGATAAGTGAACTATTCTTGCACCCGGTCTTGTATAAGTGTCGTTGCATGCTTGTATGATCTCAACACTTGATATGTGAACCCGAAATGAGTTATATGACTTGAATTATATGTATTACTCGGCTGCCCATTTAATGTTCATATACGTCAAAGTGTTCTTCAAAGTGAATCTACATGTCAAAGCATGCCTCGTATGTTTACTTGTCAATATGTGATCTATTAATTGCTCAGAGGCAACCTACTTTGTTGACCTCCTAATGTGAAATGTTAAATTTTATAATTGTGCATTGCATACAAGGTTGCAACCTTTCATTCTAGCATGGTAGCGTTCGCGTCACTCTGGGCGACATCGGGCTTGCCAGTGTATTGGTGTGACTACCATGGTCCAATCTCCTCTCTCGCTTGGGGGTTAGACTTCCTCGGAGATTTGGGTTGAAGGTTTAGTGTACATTCGGAGTACACCCGTTGGAGTGATAAGTGGTTGATTGATGCCGTGTAATATCCGAGCCTGGAATGTGAAATTTTCTTGTTTATTATCCTGAAAATTATATTTTCTTAAATTCTTTGAAATCTAATTGTTACTTCTTTATTGTCGCAAGGTGCATTGCATTTCGAGAGCGATAGTTAGAGGGTGTTTTCTAGTCCTCAACAAATAGTGAAAACTAGTATTTTGGTGTCTTGAATTTTATATTTTATTTGTTGTTAGCTAGAATTAATTTGGTGATGGTTGTTATAGCTTTAAAATGCATAAAAATAGGCAAATTGACCAACTTAAGTTAGTTTGACCAAGGGGCTTGACCTTTGACCAAAGCTTGTCATCTTTTAATAGTTATAACATAGCAAAATAAAAAAAACAAGCACAAAACAGAAAAACAAGCTGGCCGAAACTTGTAGAGAAAAAAAAAACATTTCAACTATCAAAACTTCAAATCTTCGCGTGAGCTTGTGCGGGGTTGTTTCCGAGGCATCCAGCGTGGTTTTCCTAGTGACTAGGAGTGTCAAAGGTGAGGGAAGCACGTTATTTGCACATTTGAATATTATGTATATCAACTTTATGATTTTTGGGTTTTATCCGTAATTTGTTGTTTTAATCATTTTGAAGCTCAAAGAATGTTCCTTGCCAATTGTAGAACATGTATTTATAGCTTTTTAACATTTTCTGCGGTTGAATATTGAGATTGCAATTTAAATTGTTAGTTGAATAGTAAATTATGAATAGTAAACCCTTGATTCGATGAAATTGCTCCGTTATGCGTTCTGTTGATGTGAAAAGATGCTAGATATGCTAGAATGCCTAAATGCATGTTTTGTTTGGATTGTGTAATGGAAAAAATGAGAAAAATGCATTGGTGATAGTTGGGGTCATTTAGGTCGGGTTTAGCGTTTTCTCGTTTTGCGTGATGGCATTGTCTCGGGAGGCTATGGAAGCACTTTTGGTGCGGTTATTGTGTTGGTTGGGTGTTTGGTTAGAGTAGTTGTAGTTCAAACAAGCAAAGGGGAAAATCGGGGCTTTGCGTGAATTCTAGGGTAAAGTAGGATTTCGGGGTCTTTAGACGTGCCTTATGGTAACCTAGGGGATTGGTGAAGTCGGTTTCCAAAACTCGTGGCTCGTTTGAAAGTAGTAGCGTTTGGAAAGTCGGGGTCGTTTTGTGATTTTGTATGTTTTCTTGATGTTATGCCTATAGAATGCTTAAATGTTGCTTGATATGCTTGTTAGAATTGATTCTGATTGAAATGTTTATCAACTATTGCTATTGCGTGCGAGAGTAACCTACTTTGTTATTCTCCCACGTGTGGCTCTATTGCTTGATTGCTTGATTGTTGCATTGTATATTGTATTGCATTCATAGAGTCAGGGGCGGTGTGATGGGCCTCTCTGGGTAGCCTCGAGTTGCCAGTGTTGGTTGCCCTAGCTCCGTGTCCTATTCCCTTTCTCGCTTGGGTTGCCTCCTAGGGAGATTTGGGTCGTAGAATTGATGGATACTTCGGGGTATTCCAAACTCAAGTTATAAGGTGGTTTGGGTCGGCGCGTCGTCATCGAATTCGTGATTGAAAGTTGCTCGTGGAAAGTGAATCGTATCCTTTAAATGAGTGTTTGTAGTTTTAATGTTATTCTTGTTTAGTTGTTGGCTTGGTTGTATCTCTATATGATAATTGAATGAATTGCTTGACTATTTGCATTGCATTCTCCTCTCATCTCCGTCCTTGAGACCAATTGCCCTCGTTGAGCAATAGTTTTTACTCATTCCTTTCTATACTATATTTTTACAAGAGTAGTTGAACCGGATCCTATTGAGGTAATTGAGGAGGAATAGCAAGTGGAGGTGTTTCCTTGATAGCAATTTCTTTGCTTAGCTGGTGGTTGGTTGCCAGACTTTTATGCGGGCCATGCTTGATGTGTATAATGCTTGGTTGACGCTTCATTTTGAGGCTTATAGCCTTGTATGTAGTTTCTATTTTGAGGCCTAAATGGTCTTATGTTGTAAAATATTAAAGGTTGTAAAGTTGTAAAGACATACTCATGTGACTAGTAAGAAATGCATGCTAATGGTTAACTGTTTAGTGGCATGAATACTTGTGTAGGATGCATGACATTTTTGGTTTGAAAAGTTGTTAATGAGAAGATGTATGTTTTCTAAAAGAAAGTTGTCTTGATTCAAATGTTTATTATGGCTTTCGCAAGTATTATGTTGAATGTAGGGTTTTCGGATCGTCCGCGGTACAGAGGAGACTCCGTCCATGTGTAGGGTCCGGGCTTGGCCTTTTGTGGGGGTCGGGTCAGGGCGTGACAGTTTTAGGTAGTATCAGAGCATGATAGTCTTGCATGAGCCGGGATATGTTTCTCGGACTGTGGGGTAAAGGTCTAAAATGCTAAAGTGTTATTGTATGATTGTTAAGTGAAAAGAAAATGTTATAGCATGACTTTGTGAACTTGGAGTGCTTATGTGTTTAAGTGAATTAGTTTGGCATGTCAACCTTGTCTTATGAGAATTGTGTGATAGGATATTTGATTGTTATTGACTTGAGTGTTATCTAATCTTATGTGCTATATTTATGTCTATAAACGGCTTTTATATGCTGCCAGCTATTGTGAGTTGTTACTATACTGCCACGTCGTAGTACTCAAGGTCAAGGGGCAGATGAAGAGGTAGCAGAACAAGGTCAGCAACCGTTGCCTGAACAGTTTATGGCTACTATGACCACTGCAGTTGACCGGATTACACAGGTACTGCATGAGCAGAGGCAGGATAGGAATAATAATCCCCAGGGAAATCAAGCTAATCCTGGTGGACAGGGGCACAGGGCTGAGAATAACCAGTTAGAGAAATTCCTGAGGCACGAGCCGGGTAAGTTCTTTGGAGAGCCGGATGATGAGGCAGCCGAGAGATGGATTAACCGTGTTGAAAAAAATTTCACTGCTTTGAGGTACACTGATGAGGCAAGAATAGATTATGCAGCATTTCTGTTTGAGGGCTATGCAAAGCAATGGTGGAATACTGTCAGGTTGAGGTGGGACTGTGAGGATATTCCGCATTTGTGGGATAATTTTGTGAGTGAGTTTCGGGATAAGTATATTCCCAAGATGGCTAGGGAAAGGCGGGAAGATGAGTTTGTGGCCCTGAAGCAGGGAAACATCACTGTTGCACAGTATGAGGCTAGGTTTGTTAGCCTGTCGAGGTATATGCCTGAGCTGGTGCGGCCAACTAGGAGGATGATTCATAGGTTTGTTTGTGGGCTGAGAATGGATATACAGCTGCATTTGACTGGGCAGACTTATACTACTTTTCCCGAGGTTTTCCAAGCAACCTCGAAGTTTGAGAAACGGAAGGCAGAGATGATAGCTGAGAGTAGCCAGCCGAGTAAGAAACAGTACTTGGGCCAGAGCAGCCAGAGTCAGCCGAGGCAGTATCAAACTTCTGCGCAGGTTCCTCAGCAACGTCCGTATCAGCCTCAGTATCAGATTCAGGGGAGGCCAGCTGTGACTAGACCCTAGCAGGGAGGTACAGTTTCTACTACTGCCAGAGCCCCCGTACCTACAGGAAACACTGTTGTAAGACAAAATCAGCAGTGTAACTTTTGTAATCGATCGAGGCACATTGAGGCTAATTGCTGGAGGAAGAGTGGTAAATGCACTGGTTGTGGGAGTGATGACCATAGGGTGAAAGATTGCCCTAAGTATAAGAATGTTCAGGGTCGTACTGGAGGCCAGGGAGTGCAGAATAGGGCTGCAGGTGCAGGTCCAGCACAGAGGGTACAGGCTAGGGTCTTCGCACTAGATGCGGAGGAGCTGCCGATACTACCGCAATAGTGGAAGGTACCTTTCTTCTCAATACTCAGCCAGTTAAAGTTTTGATTGATCCCGGAGCTACACATTCGTTTATAACTCCTACATGTGCACGATCTGTGAATGTTTGCATTGATAAACTGTCGCATGAAGTTGAAGTTAGTACGCCTTTGGGTGCAAAATTTGTTACTGAGTCTATTTGCAAATCTTGTGATATATGCATTGAGAACCGTAATTTTCCTGCTGATTTAATTATACTGCCCTTCCATGACTTTGAAATCATATTGGGAATAGACTGGTTGGGGAAATACTATGCTCAGTTGGATTCTAGAACAAAAATTGTTTATCTTCAGATTCCTGACCTACCGATACTGGAGATTGCTGGGAACTGCAGGGCTGCCCGAATACCTCTTTTATCATCGATCAAGGCTTCTAAGTTGTTGAATAAGGGTTGTGAAGCTTACCTAGCTTATCTGATCAATCAACCTACTGATAAGTTGAATTTGAATGAGGTTCCGATTGTTAAAGACTTCCCTGGTGTATTTGCCGAGGAATTACCGGGTTTACCACCGGATAGGGAGATTGAATTTATGATTGATCTTATGCCAGGCACTGCACCAATTTCTAGAAGTCCTTATAGAATGGCATCGGCTGAACTTCAGGAATTGAAAATTCAACTTCAAAACTTGCTTGAGAAAGGGTTTATACAACCTAGTTCTTCGCCGTGGGGTGCGCTTGTGTTGTTTGTGAGAAAGAAAGATGGCACGCTACGATTATGTATTGATTACAGGGGACTTAATCAAGTCACGATTAAGAACAAATCCCCCTTGCCGTTGATTGAAGAATTGTTTGACCAGTTACAAGGTGCGAGTGTTTACTCCAAATTTGACTTCAGGCAGGGTTACTATCAACTCAGGATTCGGAGTGATGATATATCGAAGACGGCATTCAGGACTAGATATGGCCACTATGAATTTGTTGTGTTACCGTTTGGATTGACGAATGCACTAGCCGCATTCATGGACTTAATGCAGAGGGTCTTTCGACCTTATCTTGATCGGTTTGTCATAATCTTTATTGATGACATTTTAGTGTACTCTAAGAAGGAGGCTGAACATGAACAACATTTGAAGATTGTGCTACAGACTTTGCAAGAAAACAATCTTTTTTCTAAATTCAGCAAGTGTGAATTCTGGTTGAATCAAATATCATTTCTAGGCCATATCATTTCATATCAGGGAATTTCAGTAGACCCAACTAAGATTGAAGTTGTTTCGTCCTGCAAGAGACCTGAAATGGTGTCAGAGATTCAGAGTTTTCTGGGTTTGGCAGGTTACTATCGGAGGTTTGTTAAAGACTTTTCCAAAATTTCTGGGCCTTTAAGCCAGTTGACTCGAAAGAAAGTTACTTACAATTGGGATGCTAAGTGCGAATCCAGTTTTCAAGAATTGAAGAAGAGACTAACTACAGCTCCTGTACTAGTTTTACCTAAGGGTACAGAAAACTTTGTTGTCTACAGTGATGCATCTAAAGAAGGTTTGGGTTGTGTTTTAATGCAGAATGGTAAGGTGATTGCCTATGCTTCTACGAAGTTGAAACCTTATGAAGTTAATTACCCTACACACGATCTTGAGTTAACTGCAGTTGTGTTTGCTTTGAAGAAGTGGCGTCATTACTTGTGGGGTAGCAGATTTGAAATTTTTACTGACCACAAGAGTCTCAAATATTTATTTTCACAAAAAAATTTGAATATGAGGCAGCGAAGATGGCTAGAGCTATTAGGTGGCTACAATTGCTCTATAAACTACGTGCCAGGTAAGGCAAATGTTGTTGCAGATGCTTTGAGCTGAAAGGCTACTGTTGCAAGTTTAATTATCAAGGATTGGGAGACTTTGGAGGAAATTTGTTCATGGAAGCTAGAAGCTACGGAGGTAGGGATTCAATTTGCTAGCTTATAAATTCAGTCGGGATTGCTAGCACAAATCAGAGAGGCACAGAAGACTGATCCTCATATCTTAAATTCGGTCGGGATTACATGCAAATGGTATCTTCAGATTTAGGGACAGGGTGTGTGTTCCTAGTGATCCGACTTTGAAGAATGAGATTCTGTCCGAGGCACATAATTCAAGATATACGATTCACCCGAGCAATACTAAAATGTATAGAGATTTGAAACAACACTTCTGGTGGAACAATATGAAAAGGGAGAGTCTGACTTGTCAGAGGGTTAAAGTTGAGCATCAGAGGCCAGCCGGGCTTCTGCAACCGTTGTCGATTCCGCAATGGAAATGGGTGCACATAACAATGGACCTTGTGACCGATCTTCCTAGATCTCCGAGAGGATGTGATTCTGTTTGGGTTGTTGTAGACCGATTGACTAAAGTTTCACATTTTATTCTCGTGAACAAACAGGATAGCCTTGATAAACTAGCTGAGCTCTATGTTGCTAATATTGTGAGACTTCATGGTGTGCCACAGAGTATAGTGTCAGATAGAGATCCTAGATTTAGATCTCATTTTTGGCAGAAGTTGCAAGAGGCTTTGGGAACTAAATTGAGCTTCAGTACTGCATACCATCCACAAACTGATGGCCAGTCTGAAAGAACTATCAGGATCTTGGAAGACATGCTTCGGACATGTGTGTTAGACTTTGGGAAGAATTGGGAGAAGTTTTTGCCTTTAGCGGAGTTCGCCTACAATAATAGTTATCAATCTACTATAGGTATGGCTCCCTACGAGGCGTTGTACGGTCGTAAATGCAGATCCCCATTGTATTGGGAAGAGGTTGGAGAGATGAGAACAGTTGATCCGACTGTGTTACCTGAGATGATTAAGATGGTGGATAATGTTCACCTTATTCGCCAGTGTATACTTACAGCTCAGAGTCGTCAGAAGAGTTATGCGGATAAGCACCGTCGGGATCTTGAGTTTGATTTGGGAGATTGGGTGTTTCTTAAGATTTCTCCTCGAAAGGGATTGATTCGGCACGGTAAGAGCAGGAAACTTAGTCCCAGGTATGTGGGTCCGTTTGAGATCACCGAAAAGGTGGGTCCTTTGGCTTATCGGTTAGCTTTGCCTCCGAGCTTGTCAAGACTGCATGATGTGTTCCACGTGTCAATGTTGAGGAAATGTCATCCAGATCCTTCACATGTACTTGAACCAGAGCCTTTGCAGATTGAGGAAAAGTTAACTTATGAAGAGAAACCGATTCGAATTGTGGATCGAAAAGTTCAGGAACTTCACAGAAAGAGTATTCCATTAGTAAAGGTTTTGTGGAATCATCATGGGTTTGAGGAAGCAACTTGGGAAAAAGAGGACCAGGTTCGGAATCAGTATTCGGAGTTGTTTGTCGTCCAGGTAAGAATTGCGTGGACGCAATTGTTTTAAGAGGGAGAGGGTGTAATACCCGAGCCCGGAATGTGAAATTTTCTTGTTTATTATCCTGAAAATTATATTTTCTTAAATTCTTTGAAATCTAATTGTTACTTCTTTATTGTCGCAAGGTGCATTGCATTTCGAGAGCGATAGTTAGAGGGTGTTTTCTAGTCCTTAACAAATAGTGAAAACTAGTATTTTGGTGTCTTAAATTTTATATTTTATTTGTTGTTAGCTAGAATTAATTTGGTGATGGTTGTTATAGCTTTAAAATGCATAAAAATAGGCAAATTGACCAACTTAAGTTAGTTTGACCAAGGGGCTTGACCTTTGACCAAAGCTTGTCATCTTTTAATAGTTATAACATAGCAAAATAAAAAAAAAAACAAGCTGGCCGAAACTTGTAGAGAAAAAAAAAGCATTTCAACTATCAAAACTTCAAATCTTCGCGTGAGCTTGTGCGGGGTTGTTTCAGAGGCATCCAGCGTGGTTTTATTAGCGACTAGGAGTGTCTAAGGTGAGGGAAGCATGTTATTTGCGCATTTGAATATCATGTATATCAACTTTATGATTTTTGGGTTTTATCCGTAGTTTGTTATTTTAATCGTTTTAATGCTTAAAGAATGTTCATTGACAATTGTAGAACATGTATTTATAGTTTTTAAACATTTTTTACGGTTGAATATTGAGATTGCAATTTAAATTGTTAGTTGAATAGTAAATTGTGAATAGTAAAACCTTGATTCGATGAAATTGCTCCGTTATGCGTTCTGTTGATGTGAAAAGATGCTAGATATGCTATAATGCCTAAATGCATGATTTGTTTGGATTGTGTAATGAAAAAAAAAGAGAAAAATGCATTGGTGAAAGTTGGGGTCGTTTAGGTCGGGTTTAGCGTTTTCTCATTTTGAATGATGGCATTGTCTCGGGAGGCCATGGAAGCACTTTTGGTATGATTATTGTGTTGGTTGGGTGTTTGGTTAGAGTAGTTGTAGTTCAAACGAGCAAAGGGAAAAATCGAGGCTTTGCGTGAATTCTAGGGTAAAGTAGGGTTTCGGGGTCTTTAGACGTGCCTTATGGTGACCTAGGAGGATTGGTAAAGTCGGTTTCCAAAACTCGTGGCGCGTTGGAAAGTAGTAGCGTGTGGAAAATCGGGGTCGGGTTGAGATTTTGTATGTTTTCTTGATGTTATGCCTATAGAATGCTTAAATGTTGCTTGATATGCTTGTTAGAATTGATTCTGATTGAAATGTTTATCAATTGTTGCTATTGCGTGCGAGAGTAACCTACTTTGTTATTCTCCCACGTATGGCTCTATTGCTTGATTGCTTGATTGTTGCATTGTATATTGTATTGCATTCATAGAGTCAGGGGCGGTGTGATGGGCCTCTCTGGGTAGCCTCGGGTTGCCAGTGTTGGTTGCCCTAGCTCCGTGTCCTATTCCCTTTCTTGCTTGGGTTGCCTCCCAGGGAGATTTGGGTCGTAGAATTGATGGATACTTCCGGGGTATTCCAAACTGAAGTTATAAGGTGGTTTGGGCCGGCGCGTCGTCATCGAATTCGTGATTGAAAGTTGCTCGTGGAAAGTGAATCGTATCCTTTGAATGAGTGTTTGTAGTTTTAATGCTTGTCTTGTTTAGTTGTTGGCTTGGTTGTATCTCAATATGATAATTGAATGAATTGCTTGATTATTTGCATTGCATTCTCCACTCACCTCCGTCCTTGAGACCAATAACCCTCGCTGAGCAATAGTTTTTGCTCATTCCTTTCTATACTATATTTTTTACAGGAGTAGTTGCACCGGATCCTATTGAGGTAATTGAGGAGGAAGAGCAAGTGGAGGTGTTTCCTTGATAGCACTTTCTTTGCTTAGCTGGTGGTTGGTTGCCAGACTTTTGTGCGGACCATGCTTGATGTGTGTAATGCTTGGTTGACGCTTCATTTTGAGGCTTATAGCCTTGTATGTAGTTTCTACTTTGAGGCCTAAATGGTCTTATGTTGTAAAAGATTAAAGGTTGTAAAGTTGTAAAGATATACTCATGTGTCTAGTAAGAAATGCATGCTAATGGCTTAACTGCTTAGTGGCACGAGTACTTGTGTAGTATGCACGAGATTTTGGGTTTGCAAAGTTGTTTAATGAGAAGATGTATGTTTTCTAAAAGAAAGTTGTCTTGATTCAAATGTTTATTATGGCTTTCGCAAGTATTATGTTGAATGTAAGGTTTTCGGATCGTCCGTGGTACAGAGGAGACTCCGTCCATGTGTCGGGTCCAGGCTTGGCCTTTTGCGGGGGTTGGGTCGGGGCGTGACATGCCGGCTACAACAATGGTTATTATAATGATTTTGAGAGCGAAAGCTTACCGTATCCTTTTACTATGTGTTTTAAGTACTCTCGCTTGGTTCCTAAAGGACCTCAGGGAGGAAAGACGGGTAAATGTATTCATTTATATTTATATTATGTTATGAACTTACTTATTCTATTTGACATGTTTTCAAATGAATTTTCATAAAGTTTAATCGGAAAAGGATTTCAAAACGTTATCTCTCGTTTCCCCTCGCTGAGTTCATAAGGACTCACCCTCTTTTATCATCACAAATGAAACAGAATTGGAACAGGTACCCAGGAGAATGTGCCTGTTGATGGTTCCTTGGAGTGACTACATGCTTGTATGCTTGCCTAAATGTGGTAGCTATTTGAACGTTGTGTGTTTTGAAGACTATTTATTTTGTTTTGTGTAAATGACTCCCGTTGTAAATTGGGGCCTAATTTTGGCTTGTACTAATTATGTATTTGGACAAACTTTTATTTTGTTGTTTGCCTTCGTCGCTTGATTAGTAGTTATCGTAGTTGTTTAAACCACTAGGTGATGAAGCAAATAGTGTAACTCTATCTAATCTCACCTAGGTGATCATGTGTAAGCTAAAGGATAATAGGTACTTGCAAGACTGGAATTGACAAATCAACAGAACATAGTTATCATACTAGGCCTGTTAATCAAACGAGACTTCGAGATAGACTAGTAGGCATATCGGTTGATGACAAACTAGGAGTCCTTAATGGAATTGGATTAATGATTGGAATAATTGAGGCGTTTAGAAATTAGGTCAAACTAAAAGGTCCTAAATACAGTCGTTATGCTGCCGATTTTTCAGAAAACATTTGGAGTTCTAGTCTCACGAATAAGCTTTAACCTTCGTCAATCGGTTATAGTCGTAAAATAACGAGAATGATTAGATCACACCCTAGTCTAGCCTCTATAGGTCGGGTTGGAGTGTGACACCTATATTAGAATGGTATCAGAGTTTAGATTGCTTAAGTCGGGTTTAACTCTCGGACCGTGGGTAGAAGCCCTAAGGTAATTATGATGTCTTGTTTATGTGTGTTAATGTGTGTCAATGTTGAATATGCCTTCTTAGTTTCTATGTACCTATGTGATTAACATGTCTTCATTGTTTGAAAGTTTTATGCCTACATGAAATTGTATGTTGCATACTCTATGTCTTAATTTCATATCTTATCATGTCCCGATAATTGTACATAATAATATGTGCCTATAGATGGCTGGCCCTAGCACCCGTAACACTAATAGGGACGAGGAGCCTCAAGAAGCTGGTGATGCTCATCAAACTAATCCCGACATGGCTATGTTTAATATAATGGCGAGTGCTATGGATCAAATGTCACGAGTAATGGAACGCTAGGGGTGACAGCAACAGGAATGGTGGTAACAATGGGAGAAACAGCAGAATGCGGGAGTTCTTGGACTACAACCCATCCAAATTCTATGGAGAAGCTAATGATCAAAAGGCGGAAGCTTGGTTGTCCGAGATTGAGAGAATTTATAGGCCACTTATCTACACTGATGAAGAGAATATTGAGTTTGTTGTGTACCAGTTGCATGGTGACACTGAACATTGGTGGCTTACCATGGAGTCGCTTTGGGAGACTGAGCAAACGCCGCAGTTATGGAGTAATTTTGTCAAGGCCTTCAAGGATAAGTACGTACCTGCAATTTCGAGGCAGAGGCGGATTGAGGAGTTCATGAACTTGAACCAAGGAAATATGACAGTGGCACAATACGAGGCATGTTTTGATAGACTGTCCTGCTATGCACCGTACATGGTCAATACTCTTGAGGCAAATATGTGGAAATTTTTGAACGGTTGAGGCCAGAAATTCAAGATCATTTGGCTTCACATGACTTTGCTACCTATTCAACTTTATATACTACTCCTTCTCGAGTTAAAAATAGGAAACTTGATAGAGCCAATTCAAGTCAGCCAAACAAAAAACCCTACCAGCCTCAAGGACAACAGAGGAATTTTCAGACTTAGAGTCGCAGTCAGGGCCAGAGTCAGACCAGACCAGGCAACAATCGTGTCCAGTCAAGGGCACCAGTAACCACTTCTACCCGTGGTTCCATAGGCGGTTCACACACTACTCAAGCTATCACTTGCCCCTATTGTAACAAGAAGGGTCACACTGAGGCCCAGTGCTAGAATAAGTTGGGACGATGCATGCGGTATGGCAATGATCAACATCGAGCTAGGGATTGCCCTAAATGGCAGGAGGTTCAGAATCAGAGTAAACCAGCTGGTAGAGACAAGACTCCAGTTCCTAGAGTTCCGGCCCGAGCTTATGCTATTGAGTGCGAAGAGCTTCCTGAGGAGACTACTGTTGTTGAAGGTGCATTCTTGATACTAAATCAACTTGCTAGGGTGCTAATTGATCCAGGTGCTACTCATTCTATCTCTTTTATTAGGAAACATACATTGGGTCATTCAATCACACCCTTGTATGCTCTCCCCCCTACGCTTTTGATAGTATCCGGGGAGAGAGCTATGAGTCCGTTCCTTTACTCCCAACGAGAATCGATACCATAATGTCGAGTCTTAAGGAGTATTAGGACATTAGACATTCTTTACTATCGTTCATGCCCCAAATAAAGGGGCACTTTGCTCCCATTTTATAGCTATAAGGATTCCTTAATGAGATATTTTATACTGTAGTTTTAGATGTTTATAATCCAAAGTCAAAGACGAGGAAAGACCAGTGAGCGAATCCGTTCCTTCCTTCCCCAAGAAGGAAGTCACTGGAGTAGGATAGTGTGTGAGGGTGTTCTTGCCTTGGGAGGCCTGACCTCGATTTGCGTGCGATACCTCGTTTCGTGCGCCCTAACCTAGATTTGCGTGCCTTGACCTAGGTTTAAGAGTCGTGTTTCATTTTGTGTGTCTTGCATTGAATTACGTGTATTCATATAAGGTTGCATTCATTTACTTGGGAAACGTGCATTCGTCTCATAGTTCGTGCCTTACCTCGTAGTACGTACCCTAAACCTAAAAAAGCGTGCCTGCACACTAATCAAGAAAGCATCTTACACGAAGCACTAGATCATTAATTAATCTTACAAACTCCACTAACTAATATTAAAATGCTAATTCAACTCACTAGAAGACGAAATTTCACAAAAAGCTAGACATTCTTATTCTTTAATCTTTATTCCTTATTCTATTTGCAAACCTATGCACCTAAAAGACCACAATCTAACCTACAATAAAATAAGCTTTGAACAAACAAAAAATTCAGATTTGATCAAAGCCTCGGCCGACCACATGATGCATTTGACAATGCTTTGCAATTTCAAAAATCATGCCTAGACAACCTATGACACAAAGCATAAAAAAATGACTTAAAACCCTACCCAATGCACCACAATCTCGGCCCACTCAATTGCCCATGCTAAGATGATTCAAAAATATGCTCTTGAAGACACAAAATCAGAATTTTGTGAAGCTCAAGGCCGACCAAATGCTCAAGCTTCTCATTTCTTTCTTTCATTCTTTCACTCTCTCATTTCTCTCTCTCTCTCGGCCTTGGATGCAATCTCACTCTCCCTAGCTTAAGCTCATCATCCTAAGGTTCATCAAGACATTCAAGCCACTAAGGAACTCAACCAAGCAAGCTAGAAGCAAAGAAACATGCATGCAAGCTCATAGAACACTCATTCGGCCCTTAGGTTTGTTGATAGCTTCTATTTCATTTCCTTTTTGTTCTAACCACATTCATATACTAAGGACATGGTAACTTAGCTAGGAATTAAAGAAATCAAGCAATATCCCTTGGCCAAACAAGGAAAGAACACCATTTGTGCATCTCCAAGAGTTTTGAGCATCCTTTGTTGATAAAGTTGCTAAGGTGAGGGTTAATCCTTTTTAAGAGCTTTCGAAATCCACATGCATGCCTTCATATGTCTATTTTTACCCCTGTACTTGTGGTATGCGTGTGCACATGAGCTTTTGTAACCATGCATGGCAAAATATTTGGCTAGAATTTGAAGATAGGTGAAATCGCGTAAATGGCACTTTTCTGACTTGTTGGAACGAAGTGAATTTGACCAGGTAAATGATGTTGAAAATGTATGAAAATTAGTAGATAGCTAGTTTTTCCAGTTCTGAGCATTTTTCATAGAAATAGGCCAAGGCCAATTTTGACCCTAAGGTCTCCAAAATGGCAAAACATCGAAAGGTGTCCAAATCTGGAAAATCTGGGAAAGTGAAGCAGGTTTTTGGCAGTTCACTGCCCTTGTAGAACAAACCCGTTTTGACTTAGTATATGATATCCAAAATGCATGAAATTTGGTAGGCTTCTAGATGTTGCAATTCTGGACATTTTGGTCAGAAATAGACTAAGGCTATATCTGACCCTAAAGTCCTCAAAAACGACAAATATTGAAATGTGTACAAATCTGGACAGTTTTGCGTAGTCTCACGGTTTTGGCTATAACTCTTGAATCCGAACTCCAAATGATGCGAGGTTTGTTTCTAGATTTAGTTAACTCCTTAAGCTTTAATTTTACATTTTTTTCTTTGGAATTGAAGATTTCTTGCTTATCTAAATGATTGTGGGAAAACAGACCATTGCAGTGAGATTTTCATCTAGTGATATGCTTTGAAGATTATTGTAACTTCTCTTTTTGTATTAAATGCTTGGAATTGTGGCACTTGGATGTTGTGTGGACTGTTTTGAATGCTTGAGGATGTTTAATTAATCGATATGTGGCTATGGTTTAATTACTTGTCAACTCGTGGCTTAATCGTACGTGCAAGCATGAATTGAAACCCTAGTGACTATGGAAAACTCGCTAAGTATCGATCCTATGGTCATCGTGTCTAATTGTGTGATTAGTGGGCTGCCCGTAGTTGTCCTTATAGCTCTAAATGTGATTCCGATGATTACGTGTTGACAAGTAGACCTTTCTTGCACCCGCTCCCACGTAGATGTCGTTGCATGTTGTATAACCTTATTATTTGATTGCGTGAACTCCGAAATGAGTTATATGACTTGATTCACATGTGTTACATGGCTGTCCGTTTAATATTCATATAACTCCATGCGTTTTACAAGTAAAATTACATGTCAAACATGCCTCGCGTGTTTACTTGTCAACGTGCGATCTTATAACTGCTCGGAGGCAACATACTTTGTTGTCCTCCTAATGTGATATGTTAAATGTTATAAATGTGCATTGTATACAAGGTTGCAACCTTTCATTGTGGCATGGTAGCGTTTCACGCACGCCGGGCGGCATTGGGCTTGCTGGTACTACCGTGACTACCATGGTCCAATTCTCTCTCTCGTTTGGCATTCCACCCTCGGAGAGTTGGGTCGTAGATTTTTGGGGTACATCAGGAGTATACCCAAATGGGAGCGATAAGTGGATTATTGAAGTCGGCTGCAACAATCGTATCGAAATCGATATTGAGAGCAAATGCTCACAGTATCCTTGAAATGATTGGTAATCGTATCTGTTGCTCAATTTAATTCTGATACTTGCGTACCTTATTACTTATAATATGTGACATGTTTTCAAAAAGGGGTTTTTCATAAGTTAACCATAAAAAGAGTTTCAAAACGTATTTCTCGTTCTCCCTTGCTGAGTTCATAAGGACTCACCCTCTTTTATCATCTCAAGTGAAGAAGACCAGGAACAGGTACCCGAGGACAACGTGCCTTTTGATGATTCCTTGGAATGATTGCTTGCCCTACGTGCCTTACTTGACTATGGCCATTTTGTGAACGATATGTTGCTTGAAGACTATTTCTTATGTTACTTGTTGTTGTAGTGTAAATGACCCCCGTTGTAATTTGGGGTCTAATTTTGGGTTGTACTACTCATAACTAGATAGACACTCTTATGGTCGTTTTTGTTATCGCTACTGGCTAGTATCTATCACAGGCTTATGAAGTACTAGATAAGAGTTAAGTAAAATGAACTTATCCAATCTTAAGCAGGTACTCATTGTTAAGCTAAGATCAACAGGTACCGGTGTAACTAGATTGACAAATAAACGAGACATAGTATCATGCTAGGTTATTAGTCAAACGAGGCTCCGAGATAACTAGCAGGCACTCCGATTGGTGATAAATAGTAATCTTAGTTGGAAATGAATTTGAGATTGAAATTTTCGAGGCGTTTAGAGAATTAGGTCAAACTAAAGAGCCCAATTACAGCCGTTATACTACCGGTTTTTCATAGAATTTGTGGAGTTTAGGCTAAATGTTAAGTGTTAAACCTTCATGAACGATTAAGTACGTGAAATGACTTGAATGTTTAGATCACTCCCTAGTCTAACCTCTATAGTTCGGGTTGGGGCGTAACACCTTAGATTAATGGTATCAGAGCTTAGATTGCTTAAGTCGGGTTTAACTCTCGGACTATAGGTAGAAGCCCTAAGATTATCGGGATGACTTGTTTATGTATGTTATTGTGTGACAATACCAATTGTGCCTTCTCTGTTTCTATGTGCTTATGTGATTAACATGTCTTAACTGTTTCGGGAATTGTGTGTCTATATAAAATTGTATGTTACATACCTTATACATTAAATTCTTGTTTGTCGTATTCCAATAAATTGTGCATAATTATATGTGCCTATAGATGGCTGGCCCTAGTACCCGCAATACTAATAGGAGCGGTAAGCCCCAAGAGACCGGAGATGCTCATCAAACTAATCTCGGCATGGCTATGTTTAATATGATGGCGAATGCTATGGATCGCGTGTTGCGAGTGATGGAACGTCAAGATGCACGTGAAGCAAACAACAACAACAACAACAACAACAACAGGAATAGGGGTAACAATGGGAAAAACAACAAAATGCGAGAGTTCCTCGACTTTTACCAGTCCAAATTCTTCAGGGAAGCTGATGATGAAAGGCAGAGGCTTGGCTGTCTGAGATTGAAAGGATTTTCAGGCCACTTGACTATACTGACGAGGAAAATATTGAGTTCGCTGTGTTTCTGTTGCACGGGGATGCTGAGCATTGGTGGCACACTGTGGAGGCACTTTGGGAATCTGATCATACACCTCACTTGTGGGGTAATTTCGTTAAGGCATTCAAGGAGAAATACGTACCTGCAGTTTCCAGGCAGAGGCGAATTGAAGAATTCATGCACTTGAACCAGGGTAACATGACGGTGGCCCAATATGAGACTCGTTTCGACCGACTGTCCCGCTCTGTTCAATACATGGTCAGTACCCCTGAGGCGAAGATATGAAAATTTACGAATGGGTTGAGGCCAGAAATCCAAGACCAGTTGGCTTCGCATGACTTTACTACCTATTCTACTCTCCTTGCGGCTACTTCCCGAGTTGAGAAGAGGAAACTTGATAGAGCCAGTTCGAGCTAGCCGAACAAGAAACCATATCAGCCTCCAGGAAAACAGAGGAAATTCCAGACTCAGAGTCACAGTCAGGGCCAGAGCCAGAACAGACCAGTTAATAACTATGGCCTGACTAAAGCACCATCAGCCTCTTCTACTCGCGGATCCACAGGTAGTTCACCTACTACTCAGACTGTCACCTGTTCTTACTGTAACAGGAAGGGTCACACCGAGGCCCAGTATTGGAGGAAATCGGGACGATGTGTAGGGTGTGGCAGCGATCAACACCAGGTCAAGGATTGTCCTAAATGGCAAGGAGGACAAAATCAGATTAAACCAGCTGGTAGAGGCAAGACTCCAGTTCCTAGAGTTCAGGCCCGAGCTTATGCTATTGAGTGCGAGGAGCTTCCTGAGGAGACCGTTGTTGTTGAAGGTACATTCTTGATATTGAATCAACCTGTTAGGGTGCTAATTGATCCAGGTACTACTCATTCATTTATTACTCCCTTATGTGTGCAACGTGTGAAACTACGAGTTGTATGCTTGCCTTACGAAGTAGAAGTTGGTACTCCGATGGGTTCTAAACTTGTTACTCGCTCAGCTTGTAAAGCATGTAAAATCCAAATTAAAGATAGGGAATTCTCAGCCAATCTTATTGTATTACCTTTTCGAGACTATGAAGTCATCTTAGGGATGGACTGGTTGGTAAAGCATCATGCCCAACTAGATTACCGGATGAAGATTGTAACGTTCTAGATACCTGGCCAACCAATATTGGAGGTAATGGGTCGAAGAGACTTCACCGGGAGTTCTATCATTTCATCTATGAAAGCAGTGAATTTCTTGAGAAAAGGATGTAGCAGATACTTAGCTTACCTCATCAACAAGCCATCGGACAAAGCTAACTTGGAGGAGATTCCAGTGATTAAAGCTTATGCGGATGTGTTTCCAGAAGAATTGCTCGGTTTACCCCTAAATCGGGATATCGAGTTCATTATAGAATTACTGCCTGGCACCCAGCCGATATCTAAAGCTCCCTATCATATGGCACCAGCCGAGCTACAAGAATTGAAGGACTAATTGCAAGGATTGTTGAAGAAGGGGTTTGTTCAACCAAGTTCATCTCCGTGGGGTGCGCCAGTCCTATTTGTAAAGAAGAAAGACGGAACGTTGAGGCTATGCATCGATTACCGAGGATTGAACCAAGTGACCGTTAAGAATAAATACCCACTTCCACTGATCGACGAGTTGTTTGATCAACTTCAGGGAGCCAAAGTGTATTCGAAGCTCGACTTAAGGCAAGGGTTGTGATAACCCGAAACCGGCATGCATTTAATAGCACTTGACTGCATTTGATTAAATGTTTAATTAGTTAGATCAACCAATTTGCACTATTTTAATATTCCTCTTGGCAGCATTTAGTAATTGTATATTGAATAATTGAAAGGTTGTTATCTACTTCTATTAGTTATAGTAATTGAATTTATTCTCTTGTATTTAATTAAGTGTTATCTTAAATGTTAATATTTAATTGCACTTGATTACATGTTTATATTTATTTGTTCATTTGTAACTTAACATTAACTTCATAATTCTTTAAAATGTTCTAGAAATAGTTAAATTAATTATTTTAAATGAATAGTGATTACCTTGATTGTTTTGATTATTTTAATAATCGGTTTTGGTTGTTTTGCATTAAAATCACTCGGTTTCCAAATAAATGAGGAAAGTAACTCCGAGCCGGAGTGAATTTTAAACTATTCTACTATTCTACTTTTCAAAGAATTAAAATTTTATATTATTGCTCATCACTTTATTAGCGATCGATTGTTGACCGTTCGATCGTAGAATTTCGAAAATAAGAGTTAGAGAAATATTCTTCGGACTTAGTGAAAAATGTTTTTAGCTTAATTTAACTAGTTTTAGTTGTTTTTCATTTAATTGCATTGTTTTAACTTGAATTAGATTTAATGGCATCTAAATAAGCTTATTTGACTATTTTTAATTAAAGTTTGATTTTGCAAATGACCAAAATGCCCTTGTCACCATTTAAATTAAAAACAAGGCAAAAATGACTCAAAACAAAACAAAAAATGACCCTTGTATCCCTTGCCATGGCTGAAAGGTCATAGGGAGAAAAAGAAATGATTTTTCTTGCATTTTCTTCTACAATTGCGCGTGGAATTGCTCGGGGGTCGTGGCTAGGGTCCTTGCGGGTCTTGGTCTTCAATCTATGTGAGGGTTTTCACGCTTTTGTGCATTTTAATATGAATTTGATTTTTGAGTCAATTTTTTAAATTTGATATTTATCGCGTTATAATGCCTGTTATTGCTTGAAATAGCTTGCTTAGGGTTCGTAGAGGATTGCTTGTTGGTTATTTAGCAATTTTTACGGTTGAAACTGCGTATTTGAAATTGGGGAAGAACATGAATAGTGAATTATGAATAGTAAACCCTAGAATTTTGGATTTCGATCCGAATTGCGATTGCTTGATTTGGATAGGTGTCATTTATGATAGAAAGCTAAAATGTGAAATAAAAATGGACTGGCCTTTGTTAAAATTGGAAATTAGACAAAGAAGCGTAAAGGGGCCGTTTGACCAAAAGTTGATCGTGCTCAAATTGAGTTGGGGGTTTTGTAATTGAGGGTATGGAAGCACTTTTGGCGTTGTTGTGGCGTTGATTGAATGACCGGTTAGCATAGCTGTAGTTCAAACGCAGTAGGTGGACTTTCAAGCCTCGGGTGAGAAAGTGAAGTTTAGTGACATAGAAACGTGCCTTGTAGTGCCTGAGTGAATGTAGTGAAATCGGTTTCCTAATCCCGTAGCTCGTTTGCTCGTAATTGTCTTTGGAAGTTGGGGATTGGATAGTGATATTTGTTGTTTTTGTTTTTGAACTGCTGTTACTTGTTTAATTGGTGTTATTGTTGCTTATTATTGCTTGTTATGCTTAAAAAGTTAGTTGAATGCTAGTATTGATTGTGATTGCTTGTTATCTCGTTTGTTGTCACTAGTTTGTATTGTTGTGCTATCGCTCGTTTATTGCCTTGTATCGAGTCTTGCATTGCATAGTGTCTAGCACGTGAGTGATGGGCCTCTCTGGGTAGCCTCGGGTTGCCAGTGTTGGTTGCTCTAGCTCCGTGGCTATTCCCTCTTCTCGCTTAGGTTGCCTCCCAGGGAGATTTGGGTCGTAGGTTGATGGATACTTCTGGGGTATTCCAAACTGGTGTTATAAGATGGTTGCGCGCTTATTGTCATCGTTGTCAACATCAAGCTCGAGATTGATGTATCACTCGTGAAATGGTATATTGCTCGTATAAATGAACCATAGCCTTCAGAGTGTGGTATAGCTTTGAATGGTTGTGTTAATGCTTTCAGTAATTGCTTATTATATTGATTGTTTGTCTTGATTGCTTATTTATCAGTTATATTGCTTAACTGTCTTATTTGTATTGCACGACTTTCTTTCTCTCCAATTCGATATATGTCTCGCCCTCACTGAGTATACATGTTGTGTATACTCACTCCTCACCACCACATTTCAGGAAATGTCATGTTAGATGGAAAGTTCGTGATTTCGTGAAAGTTCGTGCCTGATGAGTTGTCTTGCGTGCCTATGTGGCTTGAGTGTCGAAGTTGTAAAGATATATGCTTTCATATGTTGTATGTATTTATTGTTAAAAGAAATGTAATTTAAATCTAGCTAGGTAGTTGAGGTGAATTGATAAGCTAGTTTATATAATCAGTTAGCATAGCTTAACTTCAAAGCATGTTTGTAATGTCTAGAGGAAAAGAGTTAGAATGGCATGTTAGTTTATTTTATGCAGTAGCTTAGAATGGTTTAATTGTCTAGTTTGAATGTATTTATCAAGAATGAAAAGAGATAGGTTAGCTTTTTAATTGGTAATGTATGTATACTTGCTGAGTTTAATTGATGAGAACCGAGGCTCGGATGGCCTTGAGGTGTTTGTATGGTTGGACACGGTGTTGGTCCACTTATATGCTGTCGCAGGTTTTACATTTCGCCTAGAAACAGGGGAGACTCCTTCCGTTTTCCCTGAAAATTATGCCCGGGTTTGGAATTGGGTTGTGGTTAGATTGATTAATAGAACTCCCGGTCTCGAGAGGGATCGGGGTGTCACAAGGGTACTACCAGTTGCGAATCAAAAAGGAGGATGTGCCTAAAACGGCTTTCAGGATGAGATATGGGCATTGTGAATATGTGGTGATGCCATTTGGGCTAACGAACGTCCCTGCAGCTTTTATGGACTTGATGCACAGGGTGTTTCAACCCTACTTGGACCAATTTGTGGTGATCTTTATTGATGATATTTTGGTATACTCGAAATCCGAGGTTGAGCATAAACAACATTGCGATTGGTACTGCAGAAACTTCGAGAGCATCAATTGTATGCAAAGTTTAGCAAATGCGAATTTTGGTTGCGGCAAATTGCATTCTTGGGGCACATCATATCCCAAGAGGGAATAGCAGTGGATCCAGCAAAGATAGAAGCAGTGATGTCTTGGAAGAAGCTGGAAAATGTTACGGAGGTTCAGAGTTTTCTCGGTTTAGCCGGCTATTATCGGAGATTTGTGAAGGATTTCTCAAAGATTGCAGGACCGCTTACAAAGCTTACTCAAAAGAAAACAAAGTTCGTGTGGGATGACAAGTGTGAGAACAGCTTCCAAGAATTGAAGAAAAGATTGACTACCGCACTTGTTCTCGCATTGCCTGAAGGGAGTCAAGGTTTTGTAATCTATAGCGATGCTTCAAAGGAAGGACTGGGTTGTATGTTGATGCAAAATGGTAGAATGATTGCGTATACTTCTAGGAAACCGAAGCCGTATGAATTGAACTACCCGATGCATGATTTGGAGTTAGCAGCTATTGTGTTTGCACTCAAGAAATGGAGGCACTATCTGTGGGGTAACAAGTTCGAGGTATTTACTGATCACAAAAGCTTGAAATACTTGTTCTCACAAAAGGAGTTGAACATGAGGCAAAGACGATAGATTGAGCTTTTGGATGATTATAACTGCATAATCAATTATGTGCCCGGTAAAGCAAATGTAGTTGCAGATGCCTTAAGTCGGAAAGCGAGCATGGCAAAACTGGAAGTTAAGGAGCAGGAGTTGTTAGAGGAAGCATTTTTGTGGAAACCACAATTGACTCAAAAAGGATTGCTATTTGCCACTACACAAGTTCAATCAACCTTGTTGTCTGAATTACGAGAGGCTCAACAGAAGGACCAATAGTTTCAGAAGATTAAAGAAAGCAACACAGATTTCAAGTTTCATGATGATGGTATTTGGAGGTTTAGGAATCGAATTTGTGTTCCTAATGATCCAGAGTTGAAAAGAAGATTCTTGAAGAAGCCCATAACTCAAGATATACTATTCACCCCGGCGGAACAAAGATGTACCGGGATTTGAAGCAACATTATTGGTGGAATAACATGAAGAGAGAGATTGCGGAGTTTGTGGCATGGTGTTTGACTTGCCAGAGAGTCAAAGCAGAACATCAACGACTGGCAGGTTTACTTCAACCGTTGGAAATTCCTCAATGGAAATGGGAACATATAACTATGGACTTTGTCATGGACTTGCCCAGGTCACAAAAGGGTCATGACGCTGTTTGGGTCATAGTGGATAGATTGACTAAGTCAGCACACTTCTTACCGATGAACAAGGAGGATAGTCTTGAGAAATTGGGAGTTATGCAACAAATCTATACCGATGGTGAAAGTGTTATGGGATCACCATGGAGTTGAAGAAGCAACATGGGAAAGGCGAGACCAGACGGAACAATAGTATCCAGCATTGTTTCAAAGGTAATATTGAATTTTGGGACGAAATTCTTTTAAGGAGGGGAGGATGCGAGGCCCGACGTCGATTTGCGTGCAATACCTTGTTTCGTGTGCCCTAACCTAGATTTACGTGCCTTGACCTAGGTTTAAGAGTCGTGTTTCATTTTGTGTGCCTTGCATTGAATTACGTGCATTCATTTAGGGTTGCGTGCATTTACTTGGAAAACGTGCATTCATCCCGTAGTTCGTGTCTTACCTCGTAGTGCATGCCCTAAACCTAAGAAAGCGTGCCCGCACGCTAATAATGAAAGCATATTACACGAAGCACTAGATCATTAATTAATCCTACAAACTCCAATAACTAATATTAAAATACTAATTCAACTCACTAGAAGACGAAATTTCATAAAAAGCTAGACATTCTTATTCTTTATTCTTTATTCTTTATTCCTTATTCTCTTTGCAAAACCTATGCATCTAAAAGACCACAATCTAACCTACAATAAAATAAGCTTTGAACAAACAAAAAATTCAGATTTGATCAAAGCCTTGGCCGACCACATGATGCATTGGACAATGCTTTGCAATTTCAAAAATCATGCCTAGACAACATATGACACAAAGCATAAAAAAATGACTTAAAACCCTACCCAATGCACCACAATCTCGGCCCACTCAATTGCCCATGCTAAGATGATTCAAAAATATGCTCTTGAAGACACAAAATCAGAATTTTGTGAAGCTCAAGGCCGACCAAATGCTCAAGCTTCTCATTTCTTTCTTTCATTCTTTCACTCTCTCATTTCTCTCTCTCTCTCTCGGCCTTGGCTGCAATCTCACTCTCCCTATCTTAAGCTCATCATCCTAAGGTTTATCAAGACATTCAAGCCACTAAGGAACTCGACCAAGCAAGCTAGAAGCAAAGAAACATGCATGCAAGCTCATAGAACACTCATTCGGCCCTTAGGTATGTTGATAGATTCTATTTCATTTCCTTTTTGTTCTAACCACATGCACATACTAAGGACATGGTAACTTAGCTAGGAAATAAATAAATCAAGCAATATCCCTCGGCCAAACAAGGAAAGAACACCATTTGTGCATCTCCAAGAGTTTTGAGCATCCTTTGTTGATAAAGTTGCTAAGGTGAGGGTTAATCCTTTTTAAGAGCTTTCGAAATCCGCATGCATGCCTTCATATGTCTATTTTTACCCCTATAATTGTGGTATGCGTGTGCACATGAGCTTTTGTAACCATGCATGGCAAAATATTTGGCTAGAATTTGAAGATAGGTGAAATCGCGTAAATGGCACTTTTCTGACTTGTTGGAACAAAGTGAATTTGACCAGGTAAATGATGTTGAAAATGCATGAAAATTGGCAGGTGACTAGCTTTGCCAGCTCTGACCATTTTTCATAGAAATAGGCCAAGTCCAATTTTGACTCTAAGGTCTCAAAAATGGCAAAACATCGAAAGGTGTCCAAATCTGGAAAATCTGGGAAAATGAAGTAGGTTTTTGGCAGTTCACTGTTCTTGTAGAACGAACCAGGTTTGACTTAGTAAATGATATCCAAAATGAATGAAATTTGGTAGGCTGCTATATGTTTCAATTCTGGACATTTTTCTCAGAAATAGACGAAGGCTAAATCGAACCCTAAAGTCCTCAAAAATGACAGGTATTGAAATGTGTACAAATCTGGACAGTTTTGCGTAGTCTCACGGTTTTGGCTATAACTCTTGAATCCGAACTCCAAATGATGCGAGGTTTGTTTCTGGATTTAGTTCACTCCTTAATATTTAATTTGATATTTTGTTCACTAGAATTGAAGATTGTTTGCTTGTCTAAATTATTATGGGAAAACAGACCATTGCAGTGAGATTTTCATCTAGTGATATGCTTTGAAGATTATTGTAAATTCTCTTGTTGTATTAAATGCTTGGGATTGTGGCACTTGGATGTTGTGTGGACTGTTTTGAATGCTTGAGGATGTTTAATTAATCGATACATGGCTATGGTTTAATTACTTGTCAACTCATGGCTTAATCGTACATGCAAGCAAGAATTGAAACAATAGTGACTATGGAAAACTCGCTAAGTATCGATCCTATGGTTATCGTGTCTAATTGTGTGATTAGTGGGCTGCCCGTAGTTGTCCTTATAGCCTTAAATGTGATTATGATGATTACGTGTTGACAAGTAGACCTTTCTTGCACCCGCTCCCACGTAGATGTCGTTGCATGTTGTATAAACTTATTATTTGATTGCGTGAAACCCGAAATGAGTTATATGAGTTGATTCACATGTGTTACATGGCTGTCCGTTTAATATTCATATAACTCCATGCGTTTTACAAGTAAAATTACATGTCAAACATGCCTCGTGTTTTTACTTATCAACGTGCGATCTTATAACTGCTCGGAGGCAACCTACTTTGTTGTCCTCCTAATGTGATATGTTAAATGTTATAAATGTGCATTGTATACAAGGTTACAATCTTTCATTGTGGTATGGTAGCGTTTCACGCACGCCGGGCAGCATTGGACTTGCCGGTGCTACCGTGACTACCATGATCCAATTCCCTCTCTCGCTTGGCATTCCACCCTCGGAGAGTTAGGTCGTAAATTTTCGGGGTACATCCGGAGTACACCCAAATGAGAGCGATAAGTGGATTATTGAAATTCGCCGCAACAATCGTATCGAAATCGATATTGAGAGCAAATGCTCACCGTATCCTTGAAATAATTGGTAATCATATATGTTGCTCAATTTGATTCTGATACTTGTGTACCTTATTATTTGTAATACGTGACATGTTTTCAAAAATGGGTTTTTCATTTGTTAACCGAAAAAAGAGTTTCAAAACGTATTTCTCGTTCCCCTCGCTGAGTTCATAAGGACTCACCATCTTTTATCATCTCGGGTGAAGAAGACCAGGAATAGGTACCCGAGGACAATGTGCCTTTTGATGACTCCTTGGAATGATTGCTTGCCCTACGTGCCTTACTTGACTATAGCTATTTTGTGAACAATATGTTGCTTGAAGACTATTTCTTATGTTGCTTGTTGTTATATTGTAAGTGACCCCCGTTGTAATTTGGGGTCTAATTTTGGGTTGTACTGATCATAAATAGATAGACACTCTTATGGTCATTTTGTTATCGCTACTTTGGTTTAGTAACTATCACAGACTTATGAAGTACTAGATAAGAGTTAAGTAAAATGAATTTATCCAATCTTAAGCAGGTACTCATTGTTAAGCTAAGATCAACAGGTACCGGTGTAACTAGATTGACAAATAAAAGAGACATAGTATCATGCTAGGTTATTAGTCAAACGAGGCTTCGAGATAACTAGCAGGCACCCCGATTGGTGATAAATAGTAATCTTAGTTGGAAATGAATTTGAGATTGAAAGTTTCAAGGCGTTTAGAGAACTAGGTCAAATTAAAAAGCCCAATTACAGCCGTTATGCAGCCAGTTTTGTAGAGAATTTGTGGAGTTTAGGCTAAATGTTAAGTGTTAAACCTTCATGAACGATTAAGTACGTGAAATGACTTGAATGTTTAGATCACTCCCTAATCTAACCTCTATAGGTCGGGTTGGGGCGTGACATGCCTCATACCAGAAGGCAGTCACTAGCTGAAAGTTGATGCACATTATGTCCTAGGGTTTTCTACAAGGAAGAGAGTCCTACTCCTGAGTGAAAACGAAAGACGAAGTCGAGTTTGTAATTACGTAGGTGACTAGTGAACCACTAGCTCTTTAGCGGCATCAATACTACAGCTATTATAGGCGACAAAGATATTATTCCAAGTGGTAGTGACAAGACAGATCTGGTTGGTACATCCCATTGAAGAGAGCATTTTGAGTTGTACAAGGGATACACTGTGCTTGGGCCGGGCATTCAAGCTTCAAAACCTAGGGTGACTCGTTCCTTTGGGTTGTATCGTTAAGCACCCGGGCCTCTAGGAATGCCTAAAGCATGGTCATATGTATCGGGTTGCGACACGTTATACTCGAAGAACTCGGCTCTATACCCCTAACCTAGTGGTATGGGCTACTTTTAGCAACAAAAACAACACAAGCTACGAACTACGAGTTGCAAGCTACAGGTTACAGAGCTACTTAGCTATAGAAAGGTACCTCCCTTAGTCAATTCCCTAGCAGGAATTGCGAGAGGTAGAGGGGACAGATAGATCTTTTCCACCCCTCTGACCCCTCTGTCCTAATAAGGAACGTTTCCCCTCCGTCACTATGCTCCTCATCCCTTAGGAAGGTGAGCTCAGGTCTCTCTCTGTATGAGCTACCCTAGCATTACAGCTCCCCTCCACTTTTTGGGCTATAAAAAGCCTTATCCTCAACAACTCTATGAGAGAAGGGATCCGTTCTTTCCTTCCCCTGATGACAGTCATTGCCAAGGAAAGAAACAGTCTCCTATTTCAAAAGTCGAAGGCGAGGAAAGACTTGTGTGAGAATCTGTGCCTTCCTTCTCCCAGAAGGAAGTCACTGGCTAGGATAGGAAGGAAGGATTTTAATTCTTACTTCCTAGGGCGGTCTGGTACTTGAGTCTCCCTATGGAAGCCCCTCGGGGAGGCTTGTTAGATCCGTTCATGCCTTTCCCCAGAAGGCAGTCATTGTCTTGGAAGTTGTTTTTGTTGTTAAAAGAAGTCCATGCCAGTAGGAAAGGTGAGAGGAAGCAGAGAGGCAACCCTCATTAGTCATTATACTCCTCAAGTGCTCAACACTACCTCGTATCCTTTCGGTAGGGAGTTATAGAGTTCCTAGCTGCTAAGAGAGATGTAGTTACCGAAGCTAAAGGCTTTAAAAGAGGCTTTAGCTTAACAAAAAAGAGAGTTTCATGTCCTCAAGTAGGAGGGTATTAAGGCCTATTAAAACTATAGGATTTCTTAGGCAAAAATACCCATTTAATTCATGGCCTTCCAAGCAGCAGTTGTCCTCCGGAGGCAGAGGACTCCAATTACTCCCTTTCCAAAACAAAAGGGCGGGGAGGATCAACTACAGGCTACAAGAACCACAGGCAACAAAGAAATGGTAAAGGCCTTACTCTATTCTTTCCTAGGGTCAGGAATAGCGGCCTTATTCTCAAGCTTATAGGATAAGACTTCACATAGAAGAGTGTCATACAGTCCAAATTCTATATAAGTCTAGAAATAACAGGATTAAAGGCTTCTTAGTACCGTTCGGGACCCCTATAAAGGGTCCCTTCACTCCTTTCAGTTGCTTAAGGTCTAGTTCTATCTCTTTTATTAGGAACATACATTGGGTCATTCAATCACTCCCTTGTATACTCTCCCTCCTACGCTTTTGAGGGCATCCACGGAGAGGGCTATGAGTCCGTTCCTTCACTACCAATGAGAATCGATACCATAATGTCGAGTCTTAAGGAGTATTAGGATATTAGACATTCCTTACTATCGTTCGTGCCCCGTATAAAGGGGCAATTTGCTCCGATTTTAGATGTTTATAACCCAAAGCAGAAGGCAAGGAAAGACTAGTGAGTGAATTCGTTCCTTCCTTCCACCAAAAGGAAGTCACTGGAGTAGGATGGTGTGTGAGGGTATTCCTGCCTTCTCCCAGAAGGCAGTCACTAGCTGAAAGTTGATGCACATTATGTCCTAGGGTTTTCCACAAGGAAGAGAGTCCCACTCCTAAGTGAAAACGAAAGATGAAGTCAAATTTGTAATTACGTGGGAGACTAGTGAACCACTACCACTTTAGATACATCACCACTGCAACCGTTACAAGCGGCAGAGATGTTATTCCGAGTGATAATGACAAGACAACTTTGGTTGGTACATCCCACTGAAGAGAACATTTTGAGTTGTACAAGGGATACACTATTCTTGGGACGGGCATTCTAGCATCAAAACCTTGGGTGACTCGTGCCTTTGGGTTGTATCTATAAGCGTCCGGGCCTCTAGGAATGCCTAAAGCATGGTCCTATGTATTGGGTTGCGGCACGCCATACTCGTAGAACTCGGCTCCATACCCCTAACCTAGTGTGTATGGGCTACTTTTACCAACAAAAACAACACAAGCTATGAGCTACGAGCTTCGAGCTACAAGCTACAGGCTACAAAGCTACTTAGCTACAGAAAGGTACCTCCCTTACTCAATTCCCTAGCAGGAATTGCGAGAGGCAGAGGGAAAGGATAAATCATTTCCCCCCTGTGACCCCCCTATCATAACAAGGACGTTTCCACTCCGATGGTACACTCCTCCTCCCTCGAGGAGGTGAGCTCAAGTATCTCTCTGTATGAGCAGCCCCCGGATTACAGCTCCCTTCCGCTTTTTGGACGACGCTAGCCTCATGCCTAGCAGCTCCATGAGAGAGGGGATCCGTTCCTTCCTTCCCCAAAATGTAGTCACTGCCAAGAATAGAAACATTCTTCTCTTTTTAAAGCCGAAGTCCAGGAAAGACTTGTGAGCGAATCCGTGCCTTCCTTCTCCCAAAATGAAGTAGTTGGCTAGGATAAGAAGGAAGGATTTTCATTCTTATTTCTTTGGGTGGTCTAGCACTAGAGTCTCCGCATGGGAACCCCTCGGGGAGGCTAGTTAGATTCATTCCTGCCTTTTCCCAGAAGGCAGTCACTGGATTGGAAGTTGTTTTTGTTGTTAAAAGCAGTCCGGGCCGGTAGGGAGAAGTGAGAGAAAGCAGATAGGCGGCCCTAGTTAGTCGTTACATTCCTCAAGTGCTCAATGCTACTTCATATCCTTTCGCTAAGGAGCTACTGAGTTCCTACCACTCGGAATAACATCTCTGCCGCCTATAACGGCTGTAGTGGTGATGTAGTTAAAGAGGTTGTGGTTCACTAGTCACCAACGTAATTACAAAATCGACTTCGTCTTTCATTTTCACTCAGGAGTATGACTCTCTTCCTTGTAGAAAACCCTAGGACATAATGTGCATCAACTTTCAGCTAATGACTGCCTTCTGGGAGAAGGCAGGAACGCCTTCACACACCATTCTACTCCAGTGACTTCCTTCTGTCGCGCCCCGACCCGACCCCGCAAAAGGCCAAGCCCGGACCCGACACATGGACGGAGTCTTCTCTATACCGTGGACGATCCGAAAACCCTACATTCAACATAATATTCGCAAAAACCACAATAATCATTTGTAACAAGTCAGCTTTCTTTTAAAAAACATACATCTTCTCATTAACCAACTTTGCAAACCAAAATGTCATGCACACTACACAAGTATTCATGGCATTAAGCAGTTAAACCATTAGCATGCAGTTCTTACTAGTCACGTGAGTATATCTTTACAACTTTACAATCTTTCAACTTTTACAACATAAGACCATAGAGGCCTCAAAATAGAAACTACATACAAGGCTACAAGCCTCAAAATGAAGCGTCAACCAAGCATTATACATATCAAGCATGGCCCGCACAAAAGACTAGCAACCAACCACCAGCTAAGCAAAGAAAGTGCCATCAAGGAAACACCTCCACTTGTTCCTCCTCCTAAATTATTTCAATAGGATCCGCTTCAACTACTCCTGTAAAATATAGTATAGAAAGGAATGAGAAAAAACTATTGCTCAGCTAGGGTAATTGGTCTCAAGGATGGAGGTGAGAGAAGAATGCAATGTAAATAGTCAAGTAAATCATTCAATTATCATATAGAGATACAAGCAAAGCCAACAATAAATCAAGACAAGCATTAAGGCTATAATCATTCAATCAAAGGATACAATTCACTTTCCATGAGCAACTCTCAATCACGAATCCGATGATGACGCGCCGGCCCAACCACCTTATAACTTCAGTTTGGAATACCCCGAAAGTATCCAATCAATTCTATGACCCTGTGACGTCCGAGATTTAGCCATGCATTCAATTACTGTTGCATCTTTTATTTGCGCACCTCTTTCTATGCCTTATTAATTGTCTTCTTAAATTACTATTCACTCCGTTTTTAAACTGCATTCTATTAGTTAATTAGTATTTTTATTAAATCATATTAATTGTTAAAGTAGTGGGAAAAATGTGCAATTGAGCTAGAGGCGATAGGAGAGCTCGTTTAGAAAATAATTTTTGTAGTTGAATGAATAGTGTTACGTAACATAACTTAGGGAATGAATTAGCTAGCATTCATTTTACTATCTAGGCTCGTTTTAAGCTAACTAAGCGCATTTAGTGAACCATTTAAGCAAGCAACTTAGCCCCATTTAATATATAACTCACACAACACACACATTAGCTCATAACTTAGCAAAACAAAAACAAAAAAAAAGAGAGCATGCTGAAAACACTGTAGCAAATCCGAGAATTGCATTGGAGAAGAAATAGAGTTTTTTTGCTCAACAAATCCTCATTCCAAGCCAAGCCAAGCTAGGTGCAAGTGGTTTAGGGTGTCTACTAGCCTCCTAGGAGCTCCTACGCACATTGGTGAGGGATTTCACGGCTTATTTTCGCATTTTAAAATAGTTGCTATTTTCTTGATTTGTTGAAAATGTGTTCAAATGCTATTGTATTGATTATCTATGCTATTATACCTTGTATATGAGTGCTAGAGAACATATTTGAGCCATCGTTTCACAATTTAAACGGTTAGAATCGTTAGTTTGATTTTTAGGGTGAATAGTGACATTTTTCTAGGGTTTTCCGTAATTGCTCGAATTAGCTTGATTAAAGACTTCTAATAGATGCCTTAGGTGCTAGTGAAGGTAATCTAATAGCCCCGTGCACTTGCATTGTCCTTAAATCGCTAAAAATGTAAAATAGTCGACTTTAATTTGGGGCTTTCGGGGTTAATGCGAATCCGGGTGAATTCAGGCTTCACTTCTAGTATTCTTAGGCTACCTAGGTGCTATAGAAGCTTTGATAACCCTTGTTTGAAGCCCGGATAAGGTATGTGTAGTTTAAAGCCATAAGAGGGAATTTGGGGATTCCGGGGTAATCGCGGGCGTTTGAATGAGTTAGATGGTTGAGAGGGTACCTTGAGGGTTAGTTAGAAGGTTGGGAGAGTTTCCCTTGAAAATGGAATCATTAACCTTGGTTTGGAAGAGAAATAGTTTGAAAAATAAAGGGGTTTAGGTGCAATTTCGGTTGACTCACACTTCTAAACCCATGGCATGACATCTTGAGTGTTTATATGTGATTTTAAATTGATTTGGAACTTTTGGTATGATTCTATGCTTATTTTGTATATGTTCCTTTGTAAACTGCTTATTAGCTTCTATAATTGCTTCTATTCTAATTGCATCGAGGTCAACCTACTTTGTTGATCCTCCTATGTGTTAATGCTTATATTATTGCTATTAATTTACCATTGTTAAGTGCATTGCATCGTGGTTGCGCAACTATAGTGTCAGGGGCGGATGTGTTGAATATCGACTGGGCGGCAGAGGGCTTGCCGGTGGATATTCAAACTCCATACCCTAGTCCCTCATTTGCCTGGTCCGGAGATTGCCAGGGGATGTTGGGTCGTAGGATTATCGGGGTACATCCAGAGTACACCTACTGGAGTGTTTGGGGCAATGCCGGCTTATCGTGATCGTGCTCGTGGTTCGTGGATGGTGAATGAAGACTAGTGAAGATTGGTGTATAGGGGTTATGAGAAATGTATCCTTTCAAATATGTGGTTATTTAAGCTATCATTGTTTCTTGATTTGCTCAATTGTTATTCTTGTTAACTGTATTACTTGTCGCATTGCACACCCTGGGACCTTATCCCTCACTGGACAACAGTGGTTGCTCATACCTCGCTAACATGTTTCAGGTGGCGCAGTTGAAGGAGTTGCATTAGTTGCTGTGTCTAGTTGCTTGAGGTGGACTATGTTCTTGTTGATGAGAGTATGACTTGTTTTCTTTACTTTATGTTCTATTTTGTAACCTAAGTGATATGTGTATATTATATAGTTTGCAAATTGAGGGATAGATGTTGTAGTGGTAGATTTAGAACCATGGCATGTAATAACTTATATTTCTGCTATTAGCTGCTTCGCATGCTTGGGAGTGAATGACTGGTTGTTTTCAATTTCTAAGAATACTTAAAAGCTATCATGGAGTGGCATGATAAGCGGTTTTGTAAAGAAGTTAAGTTATGAATGCATGCTTGTCTGTATCTAAACTGTTTGTATGTCTTAAGGCTCGGATAGCCTTAAAGCTAAGATCTTTAGTTATAAATGAATGTCTTGTTATGTTGTGACTTTATTGAGCATTTACAGGTTTTCAGAATGTCCATAGTACAGGGGAAACTCTGTCCGTTTTTCCCCTAAAATTTTGTGACCGGGTTTGGTATTGGGTTGAGAATAGCATGGTTATTAGAGCCTCCGGTCTCGTGAGGGATCGGGGCATTACAGGTGGTATCAGAGCTTAGTTAGCTCTAAGCCGGGACAGGGTCCTCGGCCTGTCGGGTAGTAACCCTTGCGTGTGTGCTTGATTAAGTGTGTGTCTTAAAAGTGTATGCCTGCATGTTTGATTGTGTGTCTGGTATTGAATGTGTGCACCTATGTGATATAATTATGTGTTACGTGCTAAATGTGTGCAAGGTGAAGCAAAGTGGCTAGTTATGCATCAAATTGACTTTGTGAATTATTAAATGCTTGAACTGTTGCTTGTAATGTGTGTATTTGAATGTCTTTGATTGAGTTGTGTTATGCTTGACTTGATTATCGTGCTTGAATGACTTTGATGATTACACTGTTTCACAAACTCTTTCATTAACATGTTTGCGTAATAGTTTAAAGAATGATTATACATATGCAATTGTTTGGCATGTATACATAGCTGTCGAATGGTAAGAAAAACTCCTTCCTCCCCTGAAGAGAGGTGATTAGTGGCAGGCCTTCCAAATTATGTTGATTAGCAGAAATGAGAGGCAATTAATCAGCCTTTATTTGGGAATTGGTGGATATAGTTGGAGCTCAGTTATTGGAATTCTTCTAAGGCCTTCTTCAGTGCTTAGCGGTCATAAATGAGTAGCTTCTTTTGGGGTTTCTATATGACAGTTTTCTGGAGTATATTCTTGGTATTTTCTTATCAGCTATTCATTTGGTATTCTTTTGTCGGCATCTCTCAGAAGAATTGGTATATGGGATTCTTTTTAGCCTTATTATCTGGTATTATTTACAATACTCCTGCTCGGAACTTTTATTGGTATTTTCTCTCCGCTCTTAGTTGGGATTCTATTCTTCTATGGTATTCGTACCAGCGGGATTCTTATTTGGATTTCGAAGTAGCGTCTCTATTGGAGCCTTTATTTGGCCTTATTAAGTGAGGTTCGCAGACAATACTACTGGGATTTCTTAATGAGCTTCCACGAGAATTCGTATATGGTATTCTTGCTTAGCAACTGATGACGAATAATCAGAGTTTGTTTTCAGTTGATGCAGATGTTCTCTTGTGAAGAAGAATTGCGTGGACGCAATTAGTTTAAGGGGGAGAGGATGTGACGTCCGAGATTTAGCCATGCATTCAATTACTGTTGCATCCTTTATTTGGGCACCTCTTTCTATGCCTTATTAATTGTCTTCTTAAATTACTATTCACTCCGTTTTTAAACTGCATTCTATTAGTTAATTAGTATTTTTATTAAATCATATTAATTGTTAAAGTAGTGGGAAAAATGTGCAATTGAGCTAGAGGCGATAGGAGAGCTCGTTTAGAAAATAATTTTTGTAGTTGAATGAATAGTGTTACGTAACATAACTTAGGGAATGAATTAGCTAGCATTCATTTTACTATCTAGGCTCGTTTTAAGCTAACTAAGCGCATTTAGTGAACCATTTAAGCAAGCAACTTAGCCCCATTTAATATATAACTCACACAACACACACATTAGCTCATAACTTAGCAAAACAAAAAAAAACAAAAAAAAGAGAGCATGCTGAAAACACTGTAGCAAATCCGAGAATTGCATTGGAGAAGAAATAGAGTTTTTTTGCTCAACAAATCCTCATTCCAAGCCAAGCCAAGCTAGGTGCAAGTGGTTTAGGGTGTCTACTAGCCTCCTAGGAGTTCCTACGCGCATTGGTGAGGGATTTCACGGCTTATTTTCGCATTTTAAAATAGTTGCTATTTTCTTGATTTGTTGTAAATGTGTTCAAATGCTATTGTATTGATTATCTATGCTATTATACCTTGTATATGAGTGCTAGAGAACATATTTGAGCCATCGTTTCACAATTTAAACGGTTAGAATCGTTAGTTTGATTTTTAGGATGAATAGTGATATTTTTCTAGGGTTTTGCGTAATTGCTCGAATTAGCTTGATTAAAGGCTTCTAATAGATGCCTTAGGTGCTAGTGAAGGTAATCTAATAGCCCCGTGCACTTGCATTGTCCTTAAATCGCTAAAAATGTAAAATAGTCGACTTTAATTTGGGGCTTTCGGGGTTAATGCGAATCCGGGTGAATTCAGGCTTCACTTCTAGTATTCTTAGGCTACCTAGGTGCTATAGAAGCTTTGATAACCCTTGTTTGAAGCCCGGATAAGGTATGTGTAGTTTAAAGCCATAAGAGGGAATTTGGGGATTCCGGGGTAATCGCGGGCGTTTGAATGAGTTAGATGGTTGAGAGGGTACCTTGAGGGTTAGTTAGAAGGTTGGGAGAGTTTCCCTTGAAAATGGAATCATTAACCTTGGTTTGGAAGAGAAATAGTTTGAAAAATAAAGGGGTTTAGGTGCAATTTCGGTTGACTCACACTTCTAAACCCATGGCATGACATCTTGAGTGTTTATATGTGATTTTAAATTGATTTGGAACTTTTGGTATGATTCTATGCTTATTTTGTATATGTTCCTTTGTAAACTGCTTATTAGCTTCTATAATTGCTTCTATTCTAATTGCATCGAGGTCAACCTACTTTGTTGATCCTCCTATGTGTTAATGCTTATATTATTGCTATTAATTTGCCATTGTTAAGTGCATTGCATCGTGGTTGCGCAACCATAGTGTCAGGGGCGGATGTGTTGAATATCGGCTGGGCGGTAGAGGGCTTGCCGGTGGCTATTCAAACTCCGTACCCTAGTCCCTCATTCGCCTGGTCCGGAGATTGCCAAGGGATGTTAGGTCGTAGGATTATCGGGGTACATCCGGAGTACACCCACTGGAGTGTTTGGGGTTATGCCGGCTTATCGCGATCGTGCTCGTGGTTCGTGGATCGTGAATGAAAACTAGTGAAGATTGGTGTATAGGGGTTATGAGAAATGTATCCTTTGTGACGCTCGAGAATTTGCCATGCATTTAATTACTGTTGCATCCCTTAATTGCGCATTTACTTCTATGCCTTATTAACTGACTTGTGACTACTATTCACTCCGTTTTTAAAATGCTTTCTATTAGTTAACTAGCATTTTTATTAAATCATATTAATTGTAAAAGTAGTGGAAAAAATGTGCTTTTGAGCTTAAGGCGTTAGGAAGGCTCGTTTAGAAAATGACTTTAGTAGTTGAATGAATAGTGTTACGTAACTAACTTAGGTAATTAATTAGCTAGCATATATTTTACCACCTTAGGCTCGTTTCTAAACTTTCAACGCACATTTTAGAAGCCATTTAATTACCCAACATGACCCCACCCCAAGTCCTACCTTATATAACATAACACAACACATTATAACACAAAAACAAAAAAAAAAATTCAGCTTGTGAACAGTGCCCTTACCCGACAGCCTCCCTTGTGCATTTGGAAGAGATTTTGCTCATCAAATCATCAATTCAAGCCAAGCCAAGCCTCGAGCAACTAGTGTAGGGTGTTTGCAAGGTTCCTAGGTGCTCCTACGCGTAGTGGTGAGGGATTTCATGGCTTGTTTTTGCATTTTTAAATAATTGCTCATTTCTTGAATCGTTGGAAATATGATTAAATGCCATTGTAAATGTTATCTATGCTAATATACTATCTATATGAATGCTAGAGAACACTTTTGAACCGTCGTTTCGCAATTTAAACGGTTAGAATCGTTAGTTTGATTTCTAGGGTGAATAGTGACGTTTTTTCTAGGGTTTTGTGTAATTGCTCGAATTGGCTTGAATTAATGCTTCTAATTGATGCCTTAGGTGCTAGTGAAGATAATTAAATAACCCCGTACACTTGCATTGCCCTTAAATCGTCTAAAAATGGAAAATAGCCGACTTTAAGTTGGGGCTTTCGGGGATAGTGCGATTCCGGGTGGATTCGGGCTTCAATTCTAGTTTCCTTAGGCTACCTAGGTGCTATAGATGCCTTGATATCCCTTGTTTGAAGCCCGGACAATGTAGGTGTGGTTTAAAGCCAAAAGAGGGAAATTGGGGCTTTCGGGGTAAACGCGGGCATTTGATTGAGTTCGAGGGTTGAAAGGGTACCTTGGGGGTTAGTTAGAAGGTTGGGAGAGTTTCTTTTGGAAATGAAATCATTAACTTTGGTTTAGAAGAGAAATAGATCGAAAAACAAAGGGGTTTAGGTGCAATTTAAGTTGTCTCACACTTCTAAACCCATGACAGGGCTTCTTAAGTGTTTATATATGATTTTAAATTGATTTGGAGCTTTTGGAATGATTCTATGCTTATATGGTATAAGTTCATTTGTAAACTGCTTATTAGCTTCTATCTTTGCTTCTATCCTAACTGCAACGAGGTCAACCTACTTTGTTGATCCTCATATGTGTTAATGCTTATATTATTGTTGTTAACTTGCCATCGTTGAGTGCATTGCATAGTGGTTGCGCAACCATAGTGTCGGGGCGGATGTGTTGAATATCGACTGGGCGGCAGAGGGCTTGCCAGTGGATATTCACACTCCGTGCCCTATTCCCTCATTCGCCTGGTCCGGAGATTGCCAGGGGATGTTGGGTCGTAGGTTTCGGGGTACATCCGGAGTACACCCACTGGAGTGATTGGGGTTATGCCGGCTTATCGTGATCGTGCTCGTGGTTCGTGGATCGTGATTGAAGACCAGTGAAGATTGGTGTATAGGGGATTGTTGAAACGTATCCTTTTAAATGTGTGGTTATTTAAGTTATCGTTGTTTCTTTAATTATCTAAGTGCTACTGTTGCATGATTGTATTATATGTTGCATTGCACGCCCCGGGACTATATCCCTCACTGGGCAACAGTGGTTGCTCATACCTCGATATCTGTTTCAGGAGACGCTGAGGGTGATCCCCAGCTTGTTGATTTAGTTGAGGAAGAAGAAGTTCAGATCGAGCCTTTACCTTAGTTGCTGTGTCTGATAACTTGAGGTGGTTAATGATTTTGTTGCTTTGTGGAAGACTCATCTGATTACTTTATGTACTATTTTGTAGCCCAAGGGCTTTGTATATGCTTGTTGTATAAGTTGAAGATTAGATGGATGGGTTGTAGCTTTGAAAGTCTACGAACTGTAATAACTTTTATTCTTGTCTTATTTCCTTGCATGCCTGGGAGTGGATAGTTGATGTAGAATGCTTTATCCCTTAAGTTGCTTTATTGATTTCCTAGAATGTTATGATTATAAGACTATGCTGTCAACTAGTTCTCGCATGCTTGTGTGTTTTGGAATTATTGTGCACTATAAGGCTCGGATGGCCTCATAGCTTTGTTGTTTAATTGAGTAAAGCTGTATGGTATTGTTGGGACCTTGTTTAAGTGTTTACAGGTTTTCAGAATGTCCACGGTACAGGGGAGACTCTGTCCGTGTGTCGGGTCCGGACTTAACCTTTAGCTTGGGGGTTGGGTCGGGGCGTGACATCCTTTCAAATATGTGGTTATTTAAGCTATCATTGTTTCTTGATTTGCTCAATTGTTATTGTTGTTAACTGTATTACTTGTCGCATTGCACACCCCGGGACCTTATCCCTCACTGGGCAACAGTGGTTGCTCATACCTCGCTAACATGTTTCAAGGGGTGCAGTTGAAAGAGTTGCATTAGTTGCTGTGTCTAGTTGCTTGAGGTGGACTATGTTCTTGTTGATGAGAGTATGACTTGTTTTCTTTACTTTATGTTCTATTTTGTAACCTAAGTGATATGTGTATATTATATAGTTTGCAAATTGAGGGATAGATGTTGTAGTGGTAGATTTAGAACCATGGCATGTAATAACTTATATTTCTGCTATTAGCTGCTTCGCATGCTTGGGAGTGAATGACTGGTTGTTTTCAATTTCTAAGAATACTTAAAAGCTATCATGGAGTGGCATGATAAGCGGTTTTGTAAAGAAGTTAAGTTATGAATGCATGCTTGTCTGTATCTAAACTGTTTGTATGTCTTAAGGCTCGGATAGCCTTAAAGCTAAGATCTTTAGTTATAAATGAATGTCTTGTTATGTTGTGACTTTATTGAGCATTTACAGGTTTTCAGAATGTCCATAGTACAGGGAAAACTCTGTCCGTTTTTCCCCTAAAATTTTGTGACCGGGTTTGGTATTGGGTTGAGAATAGCATGGTTATTAGAGCCTCCGGTCTCGTGAGGGATCGGGGCATTACAGACCCAAATCTCCCTGGGAGGCAACCCAAGCAAGAAAGGGAATAGGACACAGAGCTAGGGCAACCAACCCTGGCAACTCGAGGCTACCCAGAGAGGCCCATCACACTGCCCCTGACTCTATGAATGCAATACAATATACAATGCAACAATCGAGCAATCGAGCAATAGAGCTATACGTGGGAGAATAACAAAGTAGGTTACTCTCGCACGCAATAACAACAATTGATAAACATTTCAATCATAATCAACTTTAACAAGCATAACTGTGAGGCCCGACCCAAAATAACGTGTGTTACCTCGATTTACATGCCCCGTCTTGATTTTTGTGCATGCTTTGTCATTCGTGCCTTGACCTAGAATTATGTGCCTTAATCTTCGACTTACGTGCCCTGACTTTGAATTGTGTGCGTTACCTCGTTTCGTGTGCCCTAGCCTAGATTTGCGTGCCTTAACCTAGATTTAAGAATCGTGTTTTGTTTTGTGTGTCTTGCATTGAATTACGTGCATTCATTTAGGGTTACGTGCATTTACTTGAGAAACGTGCATTCGTCTCGTAGTTCATGTCTTGTCTCGTAGTGCATGCCCTAAACCTAGGAAAGCATGCCCACACGTTAATCAAGAAAGTATCTTACACGATGCACTAGGTCATTAATTAATCCTACAAATCCCACTAACTAATATTAAATTACTAATTCAACCCACTAGAAGACGAAATTGTACCAAAAGCTAGACATTCTTTATTCTTTGCATATCCTAAACACATAATAAAATAAGCCTTGACCAAGGCAAAAAATTCAGATTTGAACACCTCTTTGGCCGACCACCTTGTGTGCTTTGTGCTTGCTTTGCATAATTCAAATTGAACCTAGACAATTCTATGACACAAAGCAATAAAAAATTAGCTCAAAACCCTCATCAAAGCTCCAAATCTTGACATAAGCTCCTTGCCCATGCTAAACACTTCAAATGATGCTTCTTGAAGACACAAAATCTGAATTTGCAAAGCTCAAGGCCAACATATGTTTCAACATTTTGCAAGGCTTTTATTTTTCTTTCATTTCTCTCATTTCTTTTCACTCTTCTCTCTCCCTCTCATTCTTCTCTCTCTCTCTCGGCCTTAGCTGAGTTTCTACACTCCATAGCTTATCTTTATCACTCCATGGTTCATCAAGGCATGCAAGAAGCTAAGGAGCTCGACTAAGCAAGCTAGGTTGCAAGAAACACACATGCAAGCCCTTTGAACCTCCATTTCGGCTTAGGTGAGTTTGCTAGCTTCCATTTCTTTTCTTCTTGTTCTAACCACATGCACCTACTAAGAACTTGGTTACTAAGCTAGGAAATTTGAGAAAAATCGAGTGGTGTCTTGGCTAAGCAAGGAAAAGAGTCAATCTTGTGCAACCATCAAGAGTCTTGTGCATCTTCTTGTTGTTTTGCTAAGGTGAGGGCTAAAACTTCTTGAAAATCTTTCAAAAAACCGCATGCATGCCCTTAAAAGTCTATCTTTACTTCTGTACTTGAGATATATGTGTGTTCATAAGCTTTTATAACCATGCATGGCAAGATTTTTGGCTAGAATGTGATGATAGATGAAATCATGTATGTGACAGCTTTCTGTCCTATTGGTGCGAGGTGATTTTGGCTAGGTAAATGATATTGAAAATGCGTAAAAATTGGTAGGTAACTAGTTTTGCCAGTTCTGAACATTTTTCGCAGAAATAGGCCAAAGCTAATTTTGATTCTAAGGTTAAGCCCATCAATATTGAAGCTTCTGCTTTTGGCAACTGTTAAGCGAGTAATACCGTACGCAAGTCCAGACCAATATATTTAGGGTGCGTTAAGGCGAGTTGATGAGCTAATACGTTTGGCTTACTTTTCATATGTGGAGGCAAGCTGACGTTAAGCACTGGAGCCAGCCATAAAGAAATAGGCTTGAGTTAAGATAGACCTTCTTTCAGCTGACCTTTCCAAACCATACTTCACAATCAAGCTAGAAAAAGACTAAGCAAGTGCTATCCTAATGAAATAGCTGATAGTCTAGTAGAACATTCATTCCTTACCGTCGCTGCCTGCTTAAGACTAAAAGCTAGTAGTAAGACTTCTATTCTGCTGCCCTATTTAGTAAGAGCCTCTAAAGCTATGTTTGGCGTAATCAATAGTTGGGTTCCATTTCACTGAAGAAGAAGGGGCGGAGTCACAACTACCACACAACTACTATACTACTAGTACTCCACAAGTGGATTAGTTGAGACTCTAAATGATATCAATCACTAAACTCAACAAAGTATCAAAAATCATAAGAGAAGCAAAGTTCACAGAAGGTTGGAAAATAGTACGCCCGGTTCACCAGGTTCTACCACTGCAAGGCCCAATCATACTCAAAATCAGAGTTTGATCCTGGCTTAGAAGGAACGCTAGCTATATGCTTAACACATGCAAGTCGAACATAGTTTTTGGGGAGCTGGGCAGAGGGAATAGAGGCTCCTAGCAAAAGTTAGCTTGTCTCGCCCAGAAGGTGAGAAGAGTTGAGAACAAAGTGGCGAACGGGTGCGTAAGGCGTAAGAATCTGTCGAACAGTTTGGGCCAAATCCTGAAGAAAGCTAAAAAGCGCTGTTTGATGAGCCTGCGTAGCATTTGGTAGTTGGTCAGGTAAAGGTTGACCAAGCCAATTATGCTTAGCTAGTCCTTTCAGATAATCAGCCACACTAGGACTGAGACATGACCCGAACTCCCACGGGGGGCAGCAGTAGGGAATCTTGGACAATGGGCGAAAGCCTGATCCAGCAATATCGCATGAGTGAAGAAGGGTAATCCCGCTTGTAAAGCTCTTTCGTCGAGTGCGCGATCACGACAGGACTCGAGGAAGAAGCCCCGGCTAAATCCGTGCCAACGGCCGCTGTAAGACGGGGGGGGCAAGTGTTCTTTGGAATGACTGGGTGTAAAGGGCATGTAGGCGATGAATCGGGATGCAAGTAAAAGTCGCCAAAAACTTATGGAATGCTCTCAAAACCAATTCACTTGAGTAAGACAGAGGAGAGTGAAATTTCGTGTGTAGGGGTGAAATCCACAAATCTACGAAGGAATACCAAAAGCGAAGGTAACTCTCTGGGTCCCTACCGACGCTGGGGTGCGAAAGCATGCGGAGCAAATAGGATTAGATACCCTGGTAGTCCATGCCTTAAATGATGAGTGTTCGCCCTTGGTTACGTGGATCAGGGGCCCAGCTAACGTGTGAAACACTCTGCCTGGGGAGTACGGTCGCATGACTGAAACTCAAAAGAATTGACAGGGGCATGTACAAGCGGTGGAGCATGTGGTTTAATTCGATACAGTGCGTAAAACCTTACCAGCCCTTGACATATGAACAAAAAACATGTCCTTAACGGGATGGTGCTGACTTTCATACAAGTGCTGCATGGCTATCATCAGCTCATGTCATGAGACGTTTGGTAAAGTCCTATAACGAGCGAAACCTTCGTTTTGTGTTGCTGAGACATACACCTAAGAAGAAAGTCTTTGCAACCAAATTGAGCCGAGGAGTCGAGTGACGTACCAGCGCTACTAATTGAGTGCCAACACGTAGCTGTACTGTCAGTAAGAAGGTAGCTGGCGCTTTTCGATTTTTAGTTAGCGCTCTTTTTCGATTGCAGCTAGCGTGCTTTACTAATAAGAAGACTCGGCATTCAGGAGAGCCGCCTGGTGGTGTTGTACGTAGTGGGTTTAGTACACCCCTCCAAAATGGCTCTGAAACAAACAAAAAGGTGCATGCCGCACTCACAAAAGACTGCGAGTGATATACTGGAGGAAGATGGGGATGACGTCAAGTCCGTATGGCCCTTCTGGGCTGGGCCACACATGTGCTACAATGGAAATTACAATGGGAAGCAAGGTTGTAAGGCGGAGCGAATCCAGAAAGCTTGCCTCAGTTCGGATTATTCTCGGCAACTTGGGAACATGAAGTTGGAATTGCTAGTAATCACAGATCAACCTGCCGCTGTGAAGATATACCCGGGCCCTGTACACACCGCCTGTCACACCATGGGAATTGGTTTCGCCCGAAGCATCGAACCAATGATCACCCATGACTTATATGTCACACTAGTACTACAATGGCTTTTGGTGGTCTTATTGACGCATACCACGGTGGGGTATTCAACTAGGGTGAAGTCGTAACAAGGTAGTCGTAGGGGAACCTGTGGCTGGATTAAATCCTTTGTGATGGATATTCCCTCTTCCCCCAACCAACAAGGGGGCTAGTTTGCTTAAGCTGGTTAGAACAAAGGACTGAAAATTCTTGTGCGGTTCGAATCCACTTCTAAGCAGGATTTTGGTCCAAAGGACATGTAGCTGGGGGCGAGTCAAAAAATCCAATAGTTCCATTTTCCTTCTTGTTTATCAACTTGTTCATCAATCGCAAATCTAGACAAACCGGGCACTACGGTGAGACGTGAAAACACCCGAGCCCATTCCAACCTCGAGATGTGGAATTTTCTTGTGCCATATGTACTGAGATTGTTCGGGAGACATGGTCCAAACCCGGTGAAGAAATTCAAATTGAAAGACGTTCACTGAGTCCTTCTATCAAGGGAAGAACTCGGCTTACATATCAGGATTGAATGAAACGCCACAGCTTCCGTTCTGACTCCTTCCTCTCCTTCGGTAGTAGATTCAAGAAAATACCAATCAATCTATTCAATTTCCCATCAAGCCAGGCAAGGGTCACCCGCTGAACGTTCTACTTCCTATTTCTATTAGAGTAGAGTTAGCCCGTCTTTGCCGACAGGTGATTCGGCAAGCAATGAGGCCCATCTTAAAAGGGTGGGTTACTCTCCTTTAAAGGTGTCCCTACTATACTCTAAGGATAGCATATGATTAACTAGCACAGGAGAGAGAGTTAGCCTTGGCTTTGGTATTTCCTCGCTCAATCTCATATCAGTCTGTCTACTTGCCCGAAGCTACTGCCTTAGCCGAAGTGAACCGAAGGAAAGCTATCATAATGGACTAGTTCTCTTATCCGTTAGAGGAGTCTGGGGTATTTAGAATATGTATTCAGAAGAGGTTGAATAGCCGGAATGAGAGGTCGATGGCCTTCTTTCTATTCAAATTTGAACCTAAAGTAGGATTCGTACCTACCTTTATTCAGCTAAACTAATCGCTCTACCAACTAGCCTTTCGGGTGGGCTTAAGACACTGATTTGCTAGATCTATATACAACCTTCTTGTATCATGGGTTTGAATCCCATAAGAGCTACATAACCATGTAGCGTTAGGCTTAACTGAGACCAGACATCTGCTTTTACTGCCATTGGTTTTGTTCGTCGTGGCAAAGTGGTCCACAATTCACTTAGTACTTGGCATAACTCATGCGTAAAAGAAAGCCCTTTACACGCCTTTTGAGATACTGAATGAAACTTTCATAAAATGCCTTTCTTTCTGGCTTACTATTCTTTTCTTTGGCAAAGGGGTTGTCGAGTGATTCGAAAGAGGTTTTTCCTAGCGTTTGAGGAAATGTGGCATTGTTGGTAGGTTTTGGGTTCAGAAGCTAAACAGGAACTCAAGGACTCCGATCAAAGGAATCTTATTATCGGGAATGGGCCACTCCAAATCGAAGTACTACGGCGTCGTCATCACCTGACACGTGCTAGCCCGCCTTTGGTCTTTTGGTAATGCCCAACTCTACTTAAGGCAACAAAGGAGCCCTTACCCAAACTAGATGGACCCAGATAATCAATGTGTTCATAGTACCCCTCCCCTTGATATGACAATGATCGATGCCCTCCCCTCCAATTTCAGGGGCTTCTCTATACGATGAGATGCGGCCGTCACGTCAATATCAGATCCCAAAGATAGTAAGTCTTTTCTTTCTTTTGAAAGAAAGTCTTTTTCAAAGATTCTATAGAAATTTTTATATGAAACCGATATAGTTACCTTTCAAAAAATTCTAATGATAAGGGAAATACCTATGCTTCATTCTTCCCAATAGGATTTTAGCAAAGCAATGCACCTGCCTCATACAGATAACGAAAAGAAAGACTTAACCATAGAATATCACTTACGGCACGAAAAGAAGTCGATAGGTACAAGCTCGCTTCCCTCGGATAGTGGCAGACAGAAAGGAGTAGTTCGCTCAGAAAGGCCATACTAAAAAACTTTTTAATAAACTAGATTACATTCGCCTATCAAGGCTAAGTTGAAGCGTATCACAATCCCAAGGTCGGCCTACAAATATCACTTTTAGGTCTCCTTCTTTCGAGTGGAGGGAGCAATAAAATTCTGAGGCTCTACCCCCTTAAAGAAAGTACTACTACATGGAGTAAGCCAATATATCTACATGATTATCACATCTTGATCTTTCCACATTTGTATCATTGGGTAAAGCTTTTTTCTTCACTATTGCCAATTGGTTCAGCTCCTCTCTTTCTAGGTGCGTTAGGATGTGACCCCTTTCAATTGTTAGATATTTCCCTTTATGACTCATCTTCTTTTATAGGGTCTATCCAGAGATACTAAGCCTCGAATAAGTTTCGATCTATGGCAATTTCTTTGTAGTATTTGTAGTAACAAGGCCAATTAAAGCTATCAGATATAGGAAAGACTGCCTACTTCAAGTTCAAGGCAGGCTAGCTTAGTACATGATTCTCTTCCTTTAAATAGAGCTACTTCCGGCTCTTCTGTCTATCATCTATCAATATGTAACGGTCGCATCTATCCAGTAACTTTCTTGTAGACGGTCCAATCGCTCATCTGTCCACGCGTCCTACGAAGACTGTTCTCTAGCTTCTGTTATGAGTGAATTTCTATGGACTATTTGATCGAAAAAGAAGCCCTATGAAAGCCAATAGGGAGCTATATGGTCCATTAACGTTGCAACATTGGCCTTCTTTATGTGCTGTAGTCGAAGTGGCAAACAAGTTAGCCTTTTTCGATCCTTGTCCGATACAGCAACTGGATCACCGCATTTCCAATCAAAGAAAGGACTAGCATAGCAAATCGATCTATTCAATAGCATAGAGAATAGTACGTTTAGAATGACAAGGGTAGGGCTAAAGCAATGAGGATTGGATTTATATGGATTTGGGTAGTCTCCCGCTACACCTTCACAGCAAGGAAAAAATCTCATCTTCATATCTTAATGGGAACATTCAGTCATAGGCCATATCCCCTTTCCATCCTATTGAGCATCTTGTTCTCCTTTTCACATGAGAGCCTATTATATATGATCCCTACTCTTGCCGCTTGAAAAGACCCTTCTTTAAGGAATAGATCCCAAATCCAGGTAAGAAGATGCATCAAGCCAAGCCTCATAGCACAGGAGAGGTGTAGGAGTAGGAAGACGAGCTTTTTTATAGATGGTCAAAGCGCTCAAACCTGCTTACAGGATGAATTTGAAAAGGAGATTGTACCAAGTCAAGATATGAAAAGATGTGCTGCACGACACAGTTGACCACAAGGGGCATAGTCAGGAAAGTGTAAAGGACTGGAGATTGATCAAATTTTCCTTCTTCCATTAGTTCCTATTACAGGTTTTCCTTTGAGATATAATCATGACAGGCCACTGCCTTAATTTGAATTAGGAATTTTTTCTATAATGCCCTTATCACGATCTAGCCCTTTGTCTATATAATGGTTTGTTTACATATAACCTTAATACTGTATGGCTTGCTAAATAAAGTGTTGTGGGATCAATAATTGCATTTATCCATTCATAACCATCATATACGCTCTTTCAAGAAAATGGATAAAATGACAGTCTATCAGTCTGACCAGCATGCATACAAAAAGGAGTGTAGTTGCCTATCAGCTGGTTAAACAGATAAGATTCTTATTAATTATATAAGGAATAAGGATCCCATATCGATCAAATGAAGATGGATGGGTTTAGATAGGTTCGTTCCAACCTACTCTTTGGGACCATGAAAGAAGCAGGATCCAGCGCTATTAAACGACTATAGTTTCTACTAGTTAACAATCAGGTAGCCGCCTAATAGAGTGAGTGGCGGATACGGATCCATACTCCTAGCAGGATGTCGAAAGAGCTAGTTAAACGGTGGTTTTGGCCCCCTGCTGCAAAGCTACGATCCCAAGGATAGGCATTGTTCGCCATGTGCTTGGACCTGTAAGGAGGAAGAGATAGCACAGTCTTATAGGGGGCCTCAAAATCTATTGAGGGAAGGGAAAAAGAAACCTACAACACCCCTTGAGTAGGACAAGAGATGACTCCTTACTCTATCCTTATGGGAATGTCATTGCATGAAGGGACCTTGAGGGTTGACTTATTCTATGTTCGAAGGAAGCATTACATCAACCATAGATAGGGAGTAAGTCAGATTGGTGTCATAGCAAAAGTTAGGCCCCTGTTTCATGGATCGTATGGAAGGGCTCTTTTGGCTTATGGAATCTACAGAACTCGCTCAAGAAGACAAAAGAGTGAATGGAAGGTACTATAGGAGAAAGCTTCGTGTCTTTCCCCGATTCAAGAATCAGGAATCTAATCTTTGTTCTATGTTTTGGAGTAAGCCAGTCAATGTGCCCACTGTGGTATATAAGCAAGTGATCTGATCTATGCGCCTTTCTCTTTTTAGTGAAACCAACCTCCCTTAGCTCATGTTATCATAATAGTGCCAAGTAACTTCATCTAGTGAAAAAAGAAGGATAGGATTCTAGGGCTTGAATGAGAAAAATCAGAGCTAGTTTACTTCTATTCCAGCCTTCTACCTCTATGAGGCTTTGTGGTGTTGGGCTGGATATAGGGGGTCGTCTTATAAGCCGTAGCATTTAAGGCTTAATCACTCCATATAGACACACCTAGACAGCGAAGCTAAGACGGTGGGTAAGGAATCTTCTCACGTAGAAGCAGAAGGAAAGGAAATGAATTATTTGCATTGAAGTTGAGGGCGGTGGGTTGGAAAAGTATGGTAGTCTACGTTAGTAGTGATTCTCCTGTCAAAGTAAAGAGAATGGTAGGTCTTGAGTTATAGGTCATACCCTAGAGGACCAGATTCACCCTCATTTTCTATCTTTTTAGTGAAATATCAAACCTTTACTATATAGTAAATATAGTCAAAGATATCCTCAGTCAATCTCCAAGAGTCCTTTTCTAGGTTTAGGAAAGAAAGTCCACCTGCTAAGCCCAACCTCTTAATAGCTTCCTTTACTTTAGGTCTTAAAATAGCCTTCCACACCAACAAGGGCTTAGTTAACTTAACGTATAGTTCGTTTTTCTCCCCTACAAAAAAGGTTCTTTCACCTATCATGAAAGCTCAGATCTGGGCGCGGGCGGACGTGGACATCACAGTAGTCATTTAGAGCAGATGTGATCAGTCAGATTGAATCGAAGGAAAGCTACTTGATTGACTAGACAAAGACTAGCTCAACCTTCCTTTACTCGAGCTGAATCTTGATTACGTTAATTCAGAAAGGTTGAATTTCTATTGAAGCAGGAAGCCTAGAAATTAAGACCGAACGAAGTGAATGTTAAAGCATCTAATGTCTGCCCCGGTCTTTCTATTTCTTTGAAGATGGAACTTTCAATTCGAGACAATTCCAGCTAAACTGTAGAACAAAGGTAGTATAGTTTCGTTTGCCAGATCAACCAGTGGTTGAGGTAGCGGGAAACCAGGATGCTAAGACGAGTTTTATTATCTCATCAACTAAAGCTGTTAAACTGGTGAGTAAGGGGTGTTTGGGTTATCTAGCTTATTTAATCAACAAACCATCTGATAAGCTGAAGCTGGAGGAAGTTCCTATTATTCGGGAATATCCCAATGTATTTCCCGAGGCATTTGCCTAGTGCAAACTTTATACAACTTACCACCAAGAAAACCCAAAGTATTCCACAGCTAACCGTAAACAATGTGAGATAACAAGTCCGAACAGGATTCCAAGTGTAAGACTTCCAATAAGTGCTATTAAGGAAAATACTAGTAGAATGCCCAATAAGAATTCCAAAGAATGTTGTAAGTAATACTGTACAACAAATCGCCTAGGAATTCCAAATACCAAACCTACTGAGGAATACCAAAAGAAATACCCGATACAATGCTTCAATAAGAAAGGACCAAGGGTAACCTAATACAACTTCCATACAAAACCCCCAAAAGCAACCACTCGCTTGAGACTGTTGTGCACGGAAGAATGCCTTAAAGAAATGCTAACAACCAAGCTCCAACTTTAATACCAATTCCCAAATAAAGGCCTAATCAAATACTTCTCATTCCCACTAATCCACATAACCTGAAGGACCTGCTACTAATCACTTCTCTTCAGGATGAGGAATAAGTCTTTCTTACCATTTCAACAGGACATATATGAATGACAGTTTATCACATTTATGCATATATGCTTTAAACTATTATGCAAGCAAGTTTATAAAAGAGTTTATAAAAACAATTTAATCATCAAACTCATTCAAGCATGACAATCAATTCAATCAAAACACAATCACTTCAGATCACAACAAAACCAATTCAAGACATTCTAATACACACATTACAAGCAATAATTCAAGCAATTAACAATTCATGAGATCGATTTGATTCACAAGGTCGATTCAATGCAACTTTACTTCACTTTGCACACATTTAGCACATAACACATAACTATATCACATAGGTGCACACATTCAGGTCAAGACACACGATCTCACATACAGGCACACACTTTCAAGACACACTTAACAAGCACACTTTCAAGGATCACTACCCACCAGACCGAGGACTTTGTCCCGGCTTATGAGCTAACTAAGCTTTGATACCACTTGTAACACCCCGATCCCTCTCGAGACCGGAAGTTCTATTAATCAATCTAATCGCAACCCAATTCTAAACCCAGGCATAATATTTAGGGAAAGACGGACGGAGTCTCCCCTGTTTCTAGGCAAAATGCAAAACCTGCGACAGCATATAAGTGGACCAGTATCGTGTCCAACCATTCACAACTCCTCAAGGCCATCCAAGCCTTGGTTTCCAACAATTAAACAAACAGATATACATTTCCCCAAGTACCAAAACCACCCCAACTCCTTTTCCTTTAGACAATTACATACATGCAATGAACTCAAATCATACTATCCTGTTACATAGATTAGCTTATCATGCCACTCCAATAACCTAGTTAACTTAAATTACATATCTTTGAACACTAATTACATACAATACATGAAAATATACATCTTTTCACCTTTCTACAACTCAGCCATATAACACGCAAGACAACTCTTCAAGCACGAACTTTCCAACTAACACAACATTTTCCTGAAATGTGGTGGTGAGGAGTGAGTATACATAACACGTATACTCAGTGAGGGCGGAACAAATATAGAGGTGGAGAGAAAGAAGATCGTGCAATCCAAATAGGTACAGTTAAGCAATATGTTCAATAAGAAAGCATTCAATATAAACAGTACATAATAAACAATCAAGGAAAGTATAACATAACCAATCAAAGCTATACCACACTTTGAAGGCTGCGGTTCACTCATACGAGCAATGTACCAAGCGATTCAATTCTACAAGCGATACATCAATCTCGAGCTTGATGTTGACAACGATGACAATAAGCGCGCAACCACCTTATAACTTCAGTTGGAGTACTCCGGACATACCCCATCAAATCTACGACCCAAATCTCTTAGGGCGGCATCCCTAACGAGAATGGGAATAGGACACGGAGCTAGAGCAAACCAACCCTGGCAGCCTGAGACCGCTCAGAGAGGCCCATCACTCACGCGCCTGACACTATGCAATGCAATACAAGAAACATAACGATAATTGAGCGAGGGCACCAAAGTGCATATTAGTAGCAATATTCAATATAATAAGCAATAACAATCAATAACAATATCTAACAAGCAATACAAGTTCAATATACATTTCAAGTATCATAATCATTAATAGCAACAACTAAACAAGCAATAGCAGTTCAAACACGAAAAACGACAAATATCACAATTCAATTTCTAACTTTCTAAGGCTATGGCGATCAAACGAGTTACAGGATTGGGAAACCGTCTTCACTACATTCACTTAAGAACTACAAGGTATGTTTCTATGGTATTAAACCTCACTTTCCCAACCGGAGCCCAAAAGTCCACCTACTGCGTTTGAACTACAACTATGCTAACCGGTCACTCAATCAATGCCGCAACAGTGCCAAAAGTGCTTCCATGCTGCCACTAACCAAACCCCCAACTCAATTTGAGCACGGTCAACACTTGGTCAAACGCCCCCTTTACATTTCATTGCCTAATTCTCAATTTTAACAAAGGGTAATCCATTTTTATTTCATAATTAATCTTTCTATCATTAATGGCACATAACCTAATTAAGAAATCGCAATTCGGATCAAAAATCCAAAAATACAAGGGTTTACTATTCATATTTTACTATTCACTGTCTTCCTAAATTGCATTTTCAATTCCTAGCCATAAATTTTGCTAAAAAACTATAGAAACATGTTCTACTATCATCATAGAAGACATTTCAAGCATCAAAACGAATTAAATAGCATTATATGAACATTTGCAAGAAATTAAAGTTTAAACAAAATATATTCAAATGCACAAATAGGTATGAAATCCCTCACATTGATTGTTGAAGAAGCTTGAAGAAGACTCATGAAATCTTTAAACAACTCCTAACACAAGCTCAATGACCAATTTTTTAAGATTGCATGAACATTTTTCCATTTCTTTTCTTTTTCCTTCCTCACGGGTTTGCCCCTGATTTTTTTGTCTTTGCTTTGTTTTTTTTTCCCCTCTTTTGGCTTATAAGGATGACAAATAAAAGGGTCAAAGGGGTCAAAGGTGTCAAGGTCAAAAGGCTTGGGTATCTGGGCGGGTTTTATGGGTCAAATACAAGCTAAATGGATCATTGATTGTTTAATTTAAAAGCTGAAATCACTATTCATTGGGGACACTAAATATTTTTGTATCTCGCTCTCCCGATATTCTATGCACGTAGGACGATGATCGAACGATTATATAAATGATATAGAATATAAGAAAAATAAGTAATGCAGGAAAAAAATAGAATATTTTAGTCTCCGGGCTCGGAGCTACTTTATTCATTTAATTGAAAGCAAAGTAAATAAGTTCAAGGAAATGAAACCAAATATTAAAAATAATAAGATAATTAATATTCATTCCAAATAATTAATTTAACTATTATTCGCATATTTTGATAAATTATAAATATAATGCTAAAAATGAAAGTATTTCATTTAAAATAAACACATATTTTATGTTAGCATTCAAGATAAAACCTAATTATATGCAAATAGAAACTAATCACTATGTGTCGGGTTCAGGGTATCACAATAGCTAATAGCATAAAAACAAATCCAAGTAAAGCATAAAGGAAAAACTGATATGCTGCCTTGATCTTTCTTTGTCTCGAACCCCATACCCCTATAATAATGGTAGAGTAAAGGGTGGCCCCAAAGCTGAATTGACCGGTGGTGGTTGGTCGAAGCTCCAGTAGGTAGCCACTCCCTTCTCAGAGAACCGTACGTGAGACTTCCGCCTCATATGGCTCCATCCAGAGCTTCCGTCGTCATCCTTGGCATTAGACCACTATCTATGCATGTATTTTTAGCCTAGACTCTCGAATCTTTTGTTTCTCGAGTGGTGGCAAACAATGGTACTTGCCTTGCAAGAGATGCCCGCCCGTAGGGCCCGGCCTGCTTCCTGCCCGAAAGAACCGCTCACTAGCTAGCCGGACTAGTGGGGTCCTATCTGGAGACATACTGAAAACCATGCCTTTCGAACCGAACGCAAGGCCCATCTTTCAAATCAAAAGAAAAATGGGCTCATTGGGAAGAAAGATGGAGTGCAGCCTGTAAAACACATGTAAAGCACAGTCGGGTTGCTCACGCTGCGGATCTCTCTCTATCTATAGATAGAGAGAGAGAGGTTTGAAATTAATAGCCTTATGTTATGGCCGCCCCCCGACTTACGGCCTTTACGCTACTACTACTGTGATGTGAGCGGTTCAAATAGGTCTTTCCCAATAATCCTGGCTGGAACTTGTACGCAGCACTTATACGGCCATAAAGGTTTGGAACTCTTTTCTTATCTGAATCTTAACGACAGGACCTGATCCTATTCTCCAACCCTCTGTCGAGCTCTACCCTTCCCGCATTTCCTTTTGAAGGGGCCAAAAAAATGTCTCCACCTGCTACCAACAGTCTTTCTTCGGAATTTGACTGAACGGGTCGATCCTCCCATCTCGTTTGATTTAGCAACTTATCCTAAGGTCTCCTCGCCAAGAGCTCCCTAGCGACGACAGAGGAAGTAACCCGCCTGCTGTGGCGGGCGGCTTTTTTCTTTCACAATAAGACCTGGACGATTATCCCTACCCTTGGTAGCTTACGAGTTTATGTCCATTCCTGGTCGGGTACAGTTTCTTTTCGATTTCTCCCTTGTAGTCGTTACCCGAATTCGCGCAAGTATGTCCACACCCCCCAAACTGACTTCACGACAAATCCATTCTTGCGAACAAACACAACCCCTACACATACCTAGGAGCACCCTTTCCTGCATATTCATACAAGACCCGAGTAGGCGGGTCGAGGTCCTACGAGGTACCTACTACTCGGAGTACCCTCCTAAAAGGAAAAAGATATGTCTGTCAGGTTCAGTTCTTCTTAGTTAGGTTGAACGGGTTCGACCAGAAATGCTATGCTTACACACAAGACTACCCCTCTTCCCGAAAGCTTCGCGGGGACTACTTTACGGATGACCGCTCGTAGGGGGTTTACTACACAAGGCCCCTGTAGAGAAAAAGCTTTATCCCAGCGAATAAAAGATGCTCAGCTCTGCACAACATAGGGATTAGCATACTTTCGGGAAGAACATAGAATAGTAGAAGATCCAGCATGCAGAAGACAGCAATCATTAGAAATTCACAAATTAGAGATGCTGTAATATACTCTTTCTCATAACTTCTTATACCAGACCAACCCACTGAAATGCAAATAGGGATCAGAAATGTGGTCAATATCACGAAGAATAAAAAGATACCGTCAATACCCAAATAAAAATTGATGTTTTCATAAGGAAGCCATCGAAGGCTTTCCACAAATTGAACTTTGGCCGTAGAAGGATCGAATTGTATCCGAAGAACAGGGGGATACAAAAAAGTAATAAGAGAGGCGCACAGACCTATCAATTGTATCGGTCGTATTCTTGAACTTGGAATGAAAAGAGGAATAATGCTTCCTAGCACGGGACACAGAATAGGACCACTTAGATCAGAATAGCATTCACATAAATGCTCTAGCATAGAGTAGAATCGAACATGGAAGAGATTAATTGACAACAGAAAAAAGATGGGTGCCTAATTCCAATACAATAGGGGTCCATCAGTGCAAGTCAGCTGAACAGCGTGATTGACGAGTGGGTAGGTGGGTTAGGTGCACCTCTCGCCTAGTGGGAAGTAATGAGGCTAGTCTCTCCCCCCCCCCCCTGCCCCCTCTCCCTGAATTACGAAGTATTGGGTCCCCCTTCCTACGTATGCACTTTTTTTTATTTTGATTCTTTCTATTTTTGAATTACCAATGGAGAATCTTTCAAAAAAAAATCTCTCTAGAAAAACGCAATTCGTCTAGTTCAATCCAAGGCGTACCTTGACTTTTTTCAGGTAGCTTAGCTTTCTTACGCCTATTCAGCTAGTGGGGCATTGAGCATAGCCGAAATTCATCGAATGGATAAAAAATAAAGAATAGGTTTGAAGATGCTCGACCGATAGGGAGAGGAAGAAAGGGAAGTTTTTTCTTTCTTTCAATCCAAATAAGAGAACAAAGAAAGCACTCAAAAATGAAAGTTTTATAAAGAAGTGTCAGTAAGAACTAGCACTATACTTCTTCACCCCTTTCTACTTTTCCTCTCTCCTTTTGTTTGTGTTCCACCCGGGCTTTTCATTCTGTTTTATATAGACCCGAGGAATAAATTAATAATTGAAAGGTGACCCGACAAACGGAAAAAAATCGAGGATGACGGCTTGCAAAAGACAAGTAAGGGATGGGGAGAGGGAGGCTAAGTGAAATAATATATTGGTGCTATTATAAAATCTTATGAATCACATATGGCACACTTTCTATATCTCCTCCATCTACAAGGTGAACTGCTTAGCTTACAGCACAGCGTGTTTGTAACCAGACTGGCTGGTGCATTGGCCTTACCGTAATAAATCTGAGAGAGTCTTCGATTAGAATGCTCTATATCTCGTGACACGCGGAGCATGGCATTTTATTTTTAGAAGTCCGTATAACTTTAAAAGATTCATTCTTTATAAATAAAGTCAAAGGGTGCATTGCCTCTTTGAGTGAAGAAGAGAAGGGCTTTATATAGACATTCTTGAGCCATGTTCGTCACCCTAGGCTTACCATTATTTTATTTCATTCTATTGATTAGTTCTAGCTCCAAAGAACATATACATGGAGCTATGTCGACTTACGTACGTCTCGTTGATGAAACGATCAGGTATACCATGCCACGTATCATCCCCTTTTTCCATAGAGGAGAGATAAAGAAAAAAAAGAAATATAGTGATAAGACCTTGTTCGTTTCTACTTGACGTTATTTTTCTTAGTTTTTACATAAGGTAGCTTGCGCTAAGGATCTAATCAGAGTCAAACTTTGATTCAAAAAAAACCTTTTAGCCAGAGTACAAGTCTACTTTTTGATCTTTAGTAAAGGCGGAATAAGCCAAAAAATCTTTTTTTTGAATCAAAGTCTCAATGTCCTCGTTGAGAGTCACTCTGCGAGACATCCAGTAATCTCTGACTTGGTCTTCGAATCGTAAGTCTCAGCCCGTTCTCGGCTTGCCTTGCTCTCAGGTTAGCCTTTCTACTTGACTAAGTAGTATTCCACTCATGTAGTGGGTGTATGGGCTAGCCCATGGTACGGTCAACTATGATATACTCAACTTCTTCTTTAGTAGGTTCATCTACAAGATCTGGTGGTGCCCTCATGGGCACGTTCCTCTCTGGGTCGGTCTAGTCTAATCGAAGTCAACTGACTCACATGGAATAGGGGGTGAGTTTTCACCGAGCTAGTCACTTGAGTCTATAGGCTAACTCTCCTATCCGCTTTTCTACAAGGTCTACTTTCAGATCGGGCCAAGCCTGACAGTTGTTTAAGTAGGTTTGGGCTAGGTCGTTGAGCTCCTGCCGCCTTTTGGCAAAGTAGGCTGATGGGCAAGTCCCCTCCTCTCGCAATGGCGTGGGGCGTCAGAGGCTGTTGCCCCGTGGCCAACTCAAAGGGGCTGAAGTTTAACGCAGAGCTTTTTGGTTGTTAAGTTATAGGTGCACTGAGCAACATCCAAGAGCTCCAGTCTTTTTGGTTTGCACTAAAATGGCTTAAGTAGCCCTCAAGGAGTCCGTTTATTCTCTCCGTCTGAGCTTTCAAAGGTATACCAACCGCAGGTATCTGACCATCAGATACCGACAGTCGTCTTCTAACATTACCTACATTTCGGGTTTTCAAAAATTTCACATAAGATAAAAGCTCTTTTCATCATCAGAAACAACCTGATTTCGCATTGCATTACCATAACGAAAAGCAAAAATCATTATAAAAAAAAAAGGATTGCTTTTGTGACTCGGAATGAACCTTTATCGGTGGAGGAGTGGAGGAAAATGAATAGCGATGGATTCCTATAGAACATCCAGGAACAAGCAAATTCAATTGGACGACGAATTCTTACGTGGTCCAAGGAAATCAAAGGTCCACTTCCACGATTTCATCTATATTGAATCTCTTAATATCTGAATAGCTTATATAGTCATGATTCAATTCAGGCCCACAAACGAATAACTTCGATCACAGAATCCATTGACAGCTGCATAAATGACTAGAATTTGTTTTTCAATTGGAAGTGGTGCATATTGTGGTTGTTTCAGTACTTCTGCCAACCTTGCACCTCTATTGAGTAATGCCTAAGTCACAGCATCAAGGTCTAAGCCAAATTGAGTAAAAGTGGCCACTTCGCGATATTGTGCCAATTCTAGTTTTGAACTACCGCAAACTTGTTTCATAGCTTTCAATTGAGCGGCAGACCCAACGCGACTGACAGATAAGCTGATGTTAATAGTAGGTCTAATTCCATGATAAAAGAGCTCTGTTTCCAAACATATTTGTCCATCAGTAATGGGGATCACATTGGTGGAAATATAGGTCGATACGTCTCCAGCTTGTGTTTTAATGACGGGTAAGGCGGTCAAGCTACCTGCGCCTGTCTGGTTCGATCGTTTAGCCGCTCTTTCTAAGAGATGGGAATGTAAATAGAAAACATCCCCTGGGAAAGCCTCACAACCTGGTGGCCGATGTAACAATAATGACATTTCTCGATATGCCACTGCTTGTTTACTAAGATCACCATAGATTATTAATGCATGCATTCTATTATCGCGCAAATATTCCCCCATGGCACACCCAGAAAATGGGGCAAAAAATTGCAGAGGAGCAGGATTCGAAGCGATGGCTGCTACAAGAATAGAATATTCCAAAGCATTCACTTTTGAAAGAATTTGAACTAATTGTGCCCCAGTTGAGCGTTTCTGTCCAATCGCTACATAGACATAATACAATCTCTCACTCTCAGAGGTGGCCCTTGAGTTCATTTGCTTTTGGTTTAATATGGTATTGATAGCAATAGCAGTTTTTTCAGTTTTTGGGTCCTCGATTATAAGTTCTCGTTGACCACGACCTATAGGAACCAGGCAATCTACCGCTGTTAACCCTGTTTGCATAGATTCATGCACAGATTTACGTTCAATAATCCCAGGGGCTTTCACTTTGACACGTCTTCGCTCGTGATCACTTAGAGCCCCTCTTCCATCAATAGGTACTCCCAAGGCATCGACCACACACCCTAGTATAGCCTTTCCCACAGGAACATCCACAATGGATCCAGTGCGCTTGACAAGATCTCCTTCTTTAATAGCAGTATCACTACCAAAGACAATAATCCCTACATTCTCATTCTCAAGATTCAAGGCTATTCCTTTCACACCGCTGGCAAATTCAACCATTTTCCCAGCTTGAATCTCGTTCGATCCATAAACACGTGCAATCCTATCTCTAACTGAGACCACTCAACCAATCTCATCCACTTGAAAATTCGTGTAAAAGTTGTTAATTCGACTTTCTAATAGAGTCGTTTGTTCCACAGCTCTAGGAGAGAGTTCCATAATTCAATTACAGATCAAGTTAAGGGAGAATGCCAGTTTCAAATCAAATCAAAGATCTTTTTTGATTTTCTATTCATTAGGGGCATAACCAGGCTTTGCTTGATATATTTGATTTAACCCCTTTTTTTTAGAGTCTTTCTTTCATCATTCCAATTTTCAAGAATGAATGAAAGAGATTTTTTATTCACTTCTTTGACTTTGACGTATTCGTATTCGAAATCTCGCACTTTCATTTTTGTCTAATAATCGCTTCTAATTAGTTAACATTCAATCTACCCTGGCAACGAGCTTTATCTTGGTAGATAGGGGCATTTTCTTATCTTATCTTATTTTAGCGCCTTCTTCTCCTTTATTCCCGTAACACTCAAACAACTTTCCTGAAAAAAGGTGAACTTGAGGAACAGCATCTTTGGTGAAAAAAAAGAATGGTGAGGTCAGAAGCATAATGCACGTACTTCAATCCAAAGAAGGATATAAGCAAGATGAATCTTTTTGTCTTTCTCTTTCTATAACAAATTACGTAATGGTTTCAGGGCTAAAGCACATACATATGGAAAGGTGCAAAGGAGAGATGTGCCAGTTAGATGAAAAGAATTACCAGGGTCTACCAGCAGTATTTGATTGAAATAGTGTGGCACCACTACGAATGACTTTCTTTAATTATATAGCCCTTCTTCTAATTCCACGAATAGATTTGATCCATTAGGTTTTGACTCTGTCTTCTTTAGATTGCACTAGTTTGCCGAGCCGTAGTTTGCTTATTTTAGCCCATACAAGGCCTTCCTGAGTCGACTAACTAGATATGAAGAAACTGATCACCCTGGCGAATGCTTCATAGACATCATGTACTTTTCTATTCAGAAAAAAATGCCCCACATCTCAGACAAACGAAGACTACTTTCTCGTCATGGCAACTGCAATCAGAGCCTGTACAAAAGTAACCTTTTCCAGTTGGGCAAAAGTCTTCTCAGACCAATACCAAGAGTGAGTCTAAATTTCCCTCAATAGTATTCTTTCCATTAGTAAGAGGTTTGGAACCCCTCTCTATCTGATATGGTAATGAACGATGTCTTCTGCAAGACTGGAAATTCCTCAGATATGGGCCTGCTGCCACTAAGGCTCGAAGACCTCACTATCATTTTGCGGCTTCAAAGAAGAATGAACAATGGCAAGAAAAGCACTATGATGAGATTAAAGCATATGGGTGTCACAAATAAAAACAACGTACCTCAGGCAAGGACGAAAGGCCAACGAGCTCGGGCGATAGATCAATAGTAGACTCCGGGTGGGTAGCAGTAGAGTCACTAGCCTGTCAAGAACAAGAAGAGGTATGGAGTAACTCAACTGATAAGGAGAGGAAGGTAGACGCTCGACCAGGGTAGAATCAATTTTTTATGTTGGAGGATACTTTCCAGCCTTACTCAAATAGGGGGTATAAATGCCGAAGAAAAAGATAGGGAGACAGCTCGGAATACAACTGAGGGTCAAACTCCAGTTGGCTTTCCAAGATCGATGGATCAGCATGAGATTGTCAGGAATGAAACTTCCAATGCTCCTGATGCCTCTGGTTCTGCTTAACCCTCTCGGGCTCTCGTTACTGAATTTGACGAAGCAGGTCCCAGGTCCCAAGAGAATAGGTCATAAAATTGGTATTCAAATCAGGTCTAGCTCAGCAAAGGAGAAGGCGATCGGCAGTGAGAAAGTTTGAATTTCAAAAAAAAATGATTTGTTTAAAGATTATCTTATAATAATGTTGTTTTTTGACAGGAGTAGACTCGGTAGTCGAAGACTCATCTAAAAGAAATGAGACAGAGGTTGTAGAAGGATCATCTGCTGCAGGCGAAGCAGAACCCTCCTTAGAAGAGAAGACAATTCCTTCGTCAATCACAAATGTTCCTGATGAAGTGTTAGGTGGTATGAGTAAATCATTCTACTTTTCATCTTCGTATAGAGACTTAGAATGAACTGAGTTATCTTTGTATGACTTAGACTAATTTGAGATACATGTTATTGAAGGTGATGTCAGCCGTGTGGAAACTGAACCAAGGTCAGGATTGGATGTACCTGCTGGTGACCTCCAACAATTAATCCCAACTCTGACAGGAACATCCATGAGTCCTAACAACTTCTTTGCTAGTGTGCAAGATAAAGAACAAAACAAGGGCAGGCTGAAGCGAGAAATAAGGCAGAATTTTGATAACCCAGATGAAGGAGCTTCGTCAGATAAAGATGGTTATGCGCATTTATTCCACACGGGCTTAAATGTATAAGTTATTCACATGTCACCACATTCAAAAGACCGTTCGCATCCTATCACAATTTAAAAAAAAAAAAAAAAAAAGACAAAACGGGATTGGATTTCCACTCATAAGGAAGGAAGGTTAGATATCTTTGATAGACTTATATTTTTGGTTGAAATGGGATGTGTTCAAACTCCCAAAATGCAGTCTAGACAGCGGGCCTTCCCCTTTCTGACTAGACTGACTCGGGGAAGGGTCAATCTCCTCCGGAGCATGCTTCACAGCCACTCATTCGTCCTGACCAAATAGTAGAATCTATCTCTCAGCAATGGTTTTTTTCGCTAATCACCCATTCCCAACCAGCCCCCCCGATCGATCTTGTAAGATCAGCTAATGAAAGGGGATTAATCTGGTTCGAAGTTGTCAGAATGAATCGTTTGCTTTATCGAAAAAAGCTTTATTAGAGGGTGAAGGTTGGCCCCCTATTTTCAACCATTACAGCTGGCGTCGACCAGTTTTACGATACGGACGGACACGATGAAGAACGTAGGTAGCAGAAATGCAAAAGAGAAGAGCAAAGATTCCCGACCCAGAGCATGTTATTGACACAACCACAAATCTATTGAATGAAGGTAGCTTGCTTACTCTGAGCCACTAGTTAGATAAAAATCCCTTGACTTCGCTTATGCCCTTATGCAGTGCCCTAGATTTTGCTGTTCTCAGAATTAGAAGCTCATACCGAAAAATTTATTTCTTAATAGAACCAGGTGAAATGCGATCGGCCAGCGAGGAATTAGCCATAGAGAAGGGAAAGCTCCCAACCCAAGTGCAAGTGTCATCCTCAAATTTAGCTGTAGGAGGGATATCTTCTGCTATTGATGAAGCTGTTATTGGACTCACTTGGCTCGGCTGGTCTCACTGGAACTCAGGGTTGGAAGAAGAAGGGCTACTATAAACTAGAAGGGAGGCCTTCTCATACCCAGTTAACTGATTGAGGAGTCTTCCCGGAGAAAAGGCACTGATCTAACTTACTTAGAAAGCTAGAACGGAGAGGGAACACTCGCTTAAATAGAATAGGGTTGGCTGGTATAAAATCCGTTGCTATTGTACTTGGCAAGTCAGCCCAGAAGGAAGAAGTCGTAGCTGCTACCGCTATGTGGGCTTCTTCTTAGTCTGCTCAAAGGGAAGGTCAGTAAGAGTAGATAGAATAGAGTATGGCAAAACAAGAAAGTCTGTGGTATCATTAGCCAATGTATGTTCCCCCCTCCCAGGAGGCGAGGGCTGCCTCTCTACATCCTTCCACCTCGTTGGGGGTATGGGGGGAAAAGCAGCTTTCACCAAATCTCCCCAATTACCCCCCGATATGGAGCCAAGTTCTTCGAGTATAGCGGCCAGGTACCTCATTCGATTCAACTGAACCAAGGACCGGCGAACACAAGCAGACGGGGACATCTGGGTTTCGAAGCCAGAATTCCCGCCCTAAGCACAGCGTATCCCTCATACAACTCAAAATACCCTCTCGGATGTGAACAACCAGAGCCGTCTCCCTATTCCATGGTCAAGCGTAGTATCATCTCGGATAGAACTCCCACGAATAGTCTCTGGTCGCCTACGTAATTACAAACTCGACTTGGTCTGACCTATAATAGTTGCTCCCCCTGAGGGAAGGAGTTCCATGTGTAATAGCCCCATAGGGCATAAACATAATGCCTTGTAATACTCATCTTTATACGACTTGTAGTAGTGGACGGACCCTTTATATGGGTCCCGAACGGTACTAAGACCGTTTGCAAAAACCTTGTGTTAAGCAAATGACTATTGTAGTTATTGTAGCTACAAGTCCGCAATTCCAGTTATGGAATTGGGTAAGGCCTTTACCTTTCTTGTAGCTAAGCCTACTTCCCCGCCATTTCCTTTTGAAAATGGAGTAAGGGGAGACTGTTCTTGCTGCTACTAGCTGTTCCCCCCAAGGGCTTACTAGTTTTTCCTTCTCCTCCGGAGGCCATCTTGTTTTAAGCTAGTATTAAACTAGATAACACTCGATCTTATCTCTGAAGAAGGGTCACATTACTTCCTCTGTCACGCCCCAACTCGACCCCTCCTACGATTAGTCAGGACGCAACGGAATTTCAGCAATATAACGATAGTAATTAAGACACTGAGGCTCTAAACCAACCTCTCAGTACACCATACAATCAAACTCCTCAACCAAACAATAATCAATTCCTCAATATCATTAACAACATACAACATAACCATATTATACAATAATCATTCTTAGTTATACGCCTCCGTTCCAACATAATACATTAATTGAACATACATTTCAAAATAGGTTATAAACCAACTTAGCAACCTAGATCATAACAAAAGAAAGACTACTAAGTTAGCATCATTTAGTTCATTATCTTTACTACAACTTATACATCATAAACTACAAGGAAAATAAAAGACAACTAGTTTAATATACATGATAATAAAGTATACAACATCTCAAGCATCAAGGACAAGACTCTGGCACATAGGACTCGTCCACATACGGCACATTATCCCCTTCTGGAGACACGTACCCGTAATCTTGCTCAATAACACCTGTATGCATGCAATAATAGAAAGTGAGCTTATATAAAACAAGCTCAGTGAGGACCCGATAGATCTCTAACAGTATTTACTATACTCCTTGGAAATGATCCTTTGAGCAATAAACACACAATAAAACATCAATAACAATATAAACACATAACTATAATGACCAATCAATAAAGGATACTCTAGTTGGTGTAGCTCCAAACGCCATCACGATCTCAACCATTCTTCTTGTAACTCCCCATTACTCACGCACCCGAGGTACCTCACTAGCCCCTCCCTCCATGACACCTCTATCATGCGAGCTGGGGGTAGTCTCTGGTAGTCATGTCGTTATCAACCCGACAGCCCGATGCTACCCGAGAGGTGACACACACATACCAAGACTCAGCAATAATAATAAACATCATTCACAGGAGGACAATCTAGCAGAATTGCCTATCTCCCGGTTCATCAATCATCAATCAATAATCATCAATAATCATCAATTATCATCAATTGCCATCAATATAACATCAAGTAATCAATTAAACAACAAACAACTAAGTTAGATGACAAAGTAGGCCATGCAACTTAACATGCATTAAACATGTAATCTAACCCTAGTCTAACCATTAACAACTCACAATTCAATCACTCAAATACCACCCAATCAACTAAGGCTTAATTCAACAATTTAAAGAAAGACAACCTAAACTCCAAATAATCATATCTTACATTCTACTAATCCAAACAACTCTAAATCAGTTTCTAACACTCACCCATTCAATCAACTACATTATCCCTCTCGGAAACCAAACAAGACACATCAAAATCAAGCCCAACAACCCTAAAACCTCAATGCACCTAGGCTGAAATTTTTAGATTTTCACACAAACATCGCAATCGAAAATTTGGCATTATAACGGCATTACCACGTAATTAACAAACTTTTAGAAATCGACGGCAATCGATTCCAACCACAACAACTCAAGATATTCATCAAATGGTCAATCTATCAACTTTAAATACCCAAAAATAAATAATTTCACTACAATGGTTCAAATCTCGTAGTAATACACATAAATGATCCCTAGCATTCACTGAGCAATAATATAACTTCAAATTAACATTCTAACGATTCAAAATGCAATTATAAGCAAAAATATAAAATATGACTTTTGAGATCTAGAATTTTTCTCTCACCTTTGATGTGTTTTGATGCAAGAAATGTGTAGAATGGATGCCCAACAAGTGAAATCAAGCTTTGAATGAAGTGATTTGGACTTGAATTGCAAAATCTATGCGAAAAATATTTTGAAAAACCTTGAAAATGCCTTCTTTTTTCCTCCCCTTGGAATTTGGGTAATGTGTGTGTAAAATGAGTATGTTTTGTGAGCTTTTGATGTGTGTTGATGATATATTAAGCAAAGGTCAAACAAATAAAAGAAAGTCAAAGGTGGAAACTAATTATTTTTAGTGTTTTCTTGTCTTTTAATTCATTTTCTTGACTACTCTTGCTCAAATTAATTATGCAACACCTAAACTATCTCAAGTAGTTTATTTTTAGGAGACAAGAAGTTTTACATTCAAACAATTTCACCTGAGTCGTCTTAAAACGTGATTTTTGTAAAAGAAGGTAAAAAATCATATTATTTATTTTCAAATGTCTTTTGAATGCACAATTAATCTAAAATCATTTAATACCACATATAAATACATTTATAGTAATATATACTAGGTCAACGAAAGTCAATGCAAGAATCGGGTTTAGAAGAAATCACTATTTGGCTCAAAAATACTACTTTTTGCCCGAAAAGTCTATTTAAATTACTATTCAGCTTCAGAATCAATTTTTATCAAACATGGATCTATTAATAATAGAGGACTAGGTTTTAAGACGTTTAAAACACCCCTGTAAAAAATTTAGCGGACAAGTGTTCAAAACGCTATTCATAAAAATCGTCGATAAAATTTCTGATGCCGTTTTTTACGAAAATTTCATGAATGCACACATAGCATGTATTAGGAATATAAATCACATATTTAGCACATTTTAACTCATATAACACATAAACAGATCAAATCACGCAAATCGAGATAAAGACACGCAAATCGAGGTAAAGATAAAAATTGGGATTTCACATTTTTCCCCCTTAAAACAATTGCGTCCACGCAATTCTTGAATTGACAGACAATTAAATCCTCAATCGTTACACTTAACATTACTTCTCTTAGTTCCCATTTATCTCTTAAGATGACACCTAACCAAAGACCTCAAAAGAACAAATTCCGTTGACTGCAAGTTGATTATCATAATTCCAAGGCAATCTTCAATTCATAATTCTCTGCCACCTAATATCATATTGCATATGAAAGAAATCGCAACTCCAAGGTCTTAGCATGACACAACTACTTATCAATCATCCCCTACTACACAAAAGAGCTCTATGAACACCCCGAGGGTTTAAAAACTCATTCACGATAACATGAATGATTATTGATCAAGGAAATATCTCAAAAGTAACATTTGTCAGAATATGGCTCTTATGAAATTTACAAAGAAATACGAATATGAAAAATCATATTCGAGCCAACAATCAAGTGAACAAGAGGTCAAACAGGTTAGAGAATCAAGAGGTTAATAGTTTAATAAGGAAGTATGATAACTAAGATAAGAAATGTCTCAGTACCTATCAGTTAAATAAGTACGAACAAAGGATGATGACGAGTCAAAACAGTGCTGAGTATGTTGAACAAAAATTCCTGAACAAGTAGATATTTCAATTCTCGATGATTGTTCAAGGAACCAACAAGTAAGTTGTACTTGAGGCAAAATGAAATTAAGAAATAAGAGATGATTAATTCAATAGAAAACATGAGTGGCAAGAGTATCTCAACATGCAATAACCAAAGAAGTATAAATAAGAAGGACAATGCTGAGTATATTGAATAAGAAATTACAAGCAAAGTAATGGCTCAGGATTTAATAATAAAACAATAGGATTAACAAGGATCAACAAGAATGACAATGATGTACTTAGGTAGGGAGTACATCAAGCAAGTGAAATTCGAACAAGTAAAATGGTATACCAAAGGAAAAATTACTTTCAAATGAATAGTAATAGGATGAAATGAAATATTGAAATCAATGGCTAGAGATATAGAATGAAATATAGAAGTCTCAAACCTTAACTCCAATAAGCGACATTGCTATAAGAAGCAAATATGAATGTTAAGAATAGAAACAATGTCAAATGAGTATAGGATCCATTAATCCAATAAACAAAACTTTCAAGAAACAATTGATATGCTAGAAAAGTGTAACTCTCTCTCAAATAAGTGAGAATAGAGTAAAAGATAATAATAAGACTGATAGAATTATGAAGTACAAGAAGGGTGTCCCACCTACACACTTGAACACCAACAAGTCAAATCCTATAATCTATCTTCCTCCAAAACAAGACACTAAGGAGGTCTAGAGAACCTAAAGAGTCATAGCAATCACCAAACAAGATAAATCACTGATTACCCAACAAGATTAACTAATGAAGACTCCAAAAGCTGATAACACAATACAGATTCATACTAACCCATTATAACACAAGAGAATCCCCAATCAATAATTTAGAAAATAACACCACCTAGAATTCAAAAGCTTGATGTAGGCAAATAAATGTTCAGTCACCAAAATGCATTCTTATTTCCTCAAATAATTTTATCTCCCAACAATTACATCTTCGAATAAAGTAACTTTAGTTAGGAATCACTCCAATTGCCTCTAAGGTTTTAAGATCAAAACTCCAAAATATTCATTAATAATATAGCAATCCCAAATAGTAGAAATATGCACATGTTATACCACAATCTATTCAATTCACAAATATAAATCATTAATTCCTCAAATAAATTTTATTCTAAAATAACATTAAGAAAGTATAATATGAGTTGAGACTCCAAAAGTGCATGATCACATCTTCAAAGGAATCTCTGCTGATGACTCAACTCCAAGTAATAACAAGTTAAACAGGGCAAGAAAAGTAATTCTAATCATCAAAATACATTGTTATTTCCTCGAACAACTTCACTCTCGCTAAAGGAACATCAAGATCAATCCACTAAGCTAAAACTAAAATCCATAAACATAACAATTAAAATCTCACTGATAAACTACTAGAATAATAATAATTCAAAATCATGGCCTACCTCTATTTCTGAAAACTCTTACAACCACCCTAGACATTAAAAGGTCACTCACAAGTTAAAACATGTATGCAACCATATCATATGAAAGACAAATACAACGTAATGCGCAATTATCATACAATGCAACATTATCACATAACACACAATTCAGCATATAAGAAGCCAACATCACATAAACAAGTTATATCACAGAGGTAAGTTATAAACAATTAAAGTCACGTAATCAACAAATTTCACATAAGACAAGTTGATCACGTAACTCACATTGGTCACTTAAAGTACATTGAGCACCTAAAGCACGTTGTTTCACATAAGCTAGTTATAAACAATTAAAACCACATAAACAACTAACTTCACACAAACACTTCAATCACATAAAACACATTTGTCACATAATACACATTAATCACAAAATGCATATTAACTACAACACATTGAGTACGTAAGACACGTTATCACATAAAACATATTGACCACATTAGTTCACTTTACACATAAAGCATATTGATCACATAGAAAGTTAGACACATAAGTAAATTAATCACATAAACATATTAGCATATGTTTCACTTTTCTTTCACTTAATACATACTTGCATGCTTAGACCACTACCCACATTCCGAGGATACCCCGGCTGACAGCTAATCAAGTTCTGATACTACTTAAATGTCACGCCCCAACTCGACCCCTCCTACGATTAGTCAGGACGCAACGGAATTTCGGCAATATAACGACAGTAATTAAGACACAAAGGCTCTAAACCAACCTCTCAATACACCATACAATCAAACTCTTCAACCAAACAATAATCAATTCATCAATACCATTAACAACATACAACATAACCATATTATACAATAATCATTCTCAGTTATACACCTCCGTTCCAACATAATACATTAATTGAACATACATTTCAAAATAGGTTATAAACCAACTTAGCAACCTAGATCATAACAAAAGAAAGACTACTAAGTTAGCATCATTTAGTTCATTATTTTTACTACAACTTACACATCATAAACTATAAGGAAAATAAAAGACAACTAGTTTAATATACATGATAATAAAGTACACAATATCTCAAGCATCAAGGACAAGACTCTGGCACATAGGACTCGTTCACATACGGCACATTATCCCCTTCTGGAGACACGTACCCGTAATCTTGCTCAATAACACCTGTATGCATACAATAATAGAGAGTGGGCTTATGTAAAACAAGCTCAGTGAGGACCCGATAGATCTCTAACAGTATTTACTATACTCATTGGAAATGATCCTTTGAGCAATAAACACACAATAAAACATCAATAACAATATAAACACATAACTATAATGACCAATCAATAAAGGATACTCTAGTTGGTGTAGCTCCAAACGCCATCACGATCTCAACCATTCTTCTTGTAACTCCCCATTACTCACACACCCAAGGTACCTCACTAGCCCCTCGCTCCATGACACCTCCGTCATGCGAGCTAGGGGTAGTCTCTAGTAGTCATGTCGTTATCAACTCGACAGCCCGATGTTGCTCGAGAAGTGGCACACACATACCAAGACTCAGCAATAATAATAAACATCATTCACAGGAGGACAATCTAGTAGAATTGCCTATCTCCCGGTTCATCAATCATCAATCAATAATCATCAATTATCATCAATTGCCATTAATATAACATCAAGTAATCAATTAAACAACAAACAACTAAGTTAGATGACAAAGTAGGCCATCCAACTTAATATGCATTAAACACGTAATCTAACCCTAGACTAACCATCAACAACTCACAATTCAATCACTCAAATACCACACAATCAACTAAGGATCAATTCAACAATTTAAAGAAACACAATCTAAACTCTAAATACTCATATCTTACATTCTACTAATCCAACCAACTCCAAATCAGTTTCTAACACTCGCCCATTCAATCAACTACATTAGCCCTCTCGGAAACCAACCAAGATACATCAAAATCAAGCCCAACAACCCTAAAACCTCAATGCACCTAGGTTGAAATTTCCAGATTTTCACACAAACATCGCAATCGAAAATTCGGCATTATAACGGCGTTACCACGTATTTAACAAACTTTTAGAAATCAATTGCAATCGATTCCAACCACAACAACTCAAGATATTCATCAAATGGCCAATCTATCAACTTTAAATACCCGAAAATAAATAATTTCACTACAATGGTTCAAATCTCGTAATAATACACATAAATGATCCCTAGCATTCACTGAGCAATAATATAACTTCAAATTAACATTCTAACGGTTCAAAATGCAATTATAAGCAAAAACATAAAATATAACTTTTGAGATCTAGAATTTTTCTCTCACCTTTGATGTGTTTTGATATAAGAAATGTGTAGAATGGATGCCCAACAAGTGAAATCAAGCTTTAAATGAAGTGATTTGGACTTGAATTGCAAAATCTATGTGAAAAATGCTTTGAAAAACCTTGAAAATACCTTCTTTTTGCCTCCCCTTGGAATTTTGGTAATGTGTGTGTAAAATGAGTGTGTTTTGTGAGCTTTTGATGTGTGTTGATGATATATTAAGCAAAGGTCAAACAAATAAAAGAAAGTCAAATGTGAAAACTAATTATTTTTAGTGTTTTCTTGTCTTTTAATTCATTTTCTTGACTACTCTTGCTCATATTAATTATGCAACACCTAAACTATCTCAAGTAGTTTATTTTTAGGTGACAAAAAGTTTTACATTCAAACAATTTCACCGGAGTCGGCTTAAAACACGATTTTTGTAAAAGAATGTGAAAAGTCATATTATTTATTTTCAAATGTCTTTTGAATGCACAATTAATCTAAAATCATTTAATACCACATATAAATACATTTGTATTAATATATACTAGGTCAACGAAAGTCAATGCAAGAATCGGGTTTAGAAGAAATCACTATTTGGCTCAAAAATGCTACTTTTCGCGTGAAAATCTATTTAAATTACTATTCAGTTTCAGAATCAATTTTTATCAAACATGGGTCTATTAATAATAGAGGACTAGGTTTTAAGACGTTTAAAACACCCCTGTAAAAATTTTAACGGACTGGTGTTCAAAATACTATTCACAAAAATCGTCGATAAAATTTCTGATGTCTTTTTGGATGAAAATTTCATGAATGCACACATAGCATGTATTAGGAATATAAATCACATATTTACCACATTCTAACTCATATAACACATAAACAAGTCAAATCATGCAAATCGTGGTAAAGACACGCAAATCGAGGTAAAGAGAAAAACTGGGATTTCACATCCTCAGTCATCGACTTTAAGTTAACTACAGCCCGTAGTGTAACACCCCGATCCCTCTCGAGACCGAGAGTTCTATTAATCAATCTAATCGCAACCCAATTCTAAACCCGGGCATAATTTTTTAGGGAAAACGGACGGAGTCTCCCCTGCTTCTAGGCAAAATGCAAACCTGTGATAGCATATAAGTGGACCAGCACCGTGTCCAACCATTCACAATTCCTCAAGGCCATCCGAGCCTCGGTTCTCAACAATTAAACACAACAAGTATATATACATTTCCAAGTACCCAGACTATTCTAACTCTTTCCTTTAGACAATACAAACATGCATTGAATCCAAAACTTACTAACCTATACATAAAACTTAAATGACTTTTCTTTACACATTGATTATATACATCTCATGAAAGTAAAATCTTTACATCTTTGACAACTCAAGCCACATAGCATGCAAGGCAACTCTTCAAGCACGGTCTATCACATAACCACGAACTTTCCAGCTAACATGATATGTCCTGAAATGTGGTGGTGAGGAGTGAGTATACACCACGTATACTCAGTGATGGCGGAACAGATATCGAGATAGAGAGAAAGAAGATCGTCCAATGCAAATAAGACAGTTAAGCAATATAATCAACAAGTAAAGCAATCAATATAAACAACAATACAATAAATAATTAATAAAAGCATTAACACAACCATTCAAAGCTATACCACACTTTGAAGGCTATGGTTCACTCATACGAGCAATGTACCATTTCACGAGCAATACATCAATCTCGAGCTTGATGTTGACAACGATGACAATAAGCGCGCAACCACCTTATAACTTCTACTGGGTGTACTCCGGATGTAGCCCGACACATCTACGACCCAAATCTCCCAGGGCGGCACCCCTAGCGAGAATAGGAATAGGACACGGAGCTAGAGCAAACCAACCCTGGCAGCCCGAGACTGCCCAGAGAGGCCCATCACTCACGCGCCTGACACTATGCAATGCAATACGAGATACAAGCAATAAACGAACGATAGCACGAAAGTGCAGATTTGTATCAACATTCAATATATCAAACACTTATAATCAATAATAGCAATCAATTAACTTTCAAGCATGATTATCATTAATATCAACAAGATTATCACTTAAACAAGTAATTAGCAGTTCAAACAAGAAAAGCTACAAATAATACTATTCAATCTCTAACTTCCAAAGGCAATTACGAACAAACGAGCTACAGGATTGGGAAACTATCTTCACTACCCTCCTCCAGGCACTACAAGGCACGTTTCTATGGCACGAAACCTCACTTTCCCAACCGAAGCCCGAAAGTCTACCTACTGCGTTTGAACTACAGCTATGTTAACCGGACACTCAATCAACGCCACAACAGCGCCAAAAGTGCTTCCATGCCCTCAATAGCAAAACCCCCAACTCAATTCGAGCATGGTCAACTCTTGGTCAAATGGCCTTTTTACGTTTCTTTGTCTAATTTTCGATTTTAATAAAGGTCAGTCCATTTTTATTGCACATTTTATCTTTCTAACATTAATGGCACCTATCCAAATCAAGAAATTGCAATTCGGAGCAAAAATCCAAAAATCTAGGGTTTTACTATTCATTTTTACTATTCACGTTCTTCCCTAATTCAAATACGCAATTTCAGCCGTAAAAATTACTAAATAACTAACAAGTAATGCTCTACGAACCCTAAGGAAGTTATTTCAAGAAATAACAGGCATTATAACGCAATAAATATCAAATCTAAGAAATTGAATCAAAAATCAAATTGGAATAAAAATGCACAAAAAAAGTGAAAACCCTCACAGAGATTGAAGAGGAAGCCTTGCAAGGACCCGAGCCACGATCCCCGAGCAATTCCACGCAAGATTTTAGCTTAAAATGCAAAATCAATTTTTTTTTCTTTTCCCTTGAACTTTTGGCCATGGTGGCCTTTGCCTTGTTTTTATTTTATTTTTTTTTCTTTCCTTTGTTTTATAAAAGATGACAACTTAAGGGAAAAATGGTCAAAGGCAAAAAGGCTTGGTCAAAATCAAGTTAAAAATGGTCAAATTAGCCTATTTTGATGCCATTTAATCTAATTCAAGTTAAAACCTTGCAATTCAATAAAAATCAACTAAAAACTAGTTAACTTATGCTAGAAACACTATTTACAACATTCGAGAAATATTCCTCTCACTTTCATTTTCAATGTGATACGATCAAGCGGTCAATAAACGATCACTACTAGAATGATAAACAATTTCTTAAAAATATAATTTTTGAAAAGTAGAATAGTAGAATAGTTTAAAACCTACTCCGCCTCGGAGTTACTTTTCCATTTTGTTGAAAATAAAGTAATTTAAATGCAAGAAAATAAATCCGAGTTTTGATAACAATCAAAATAGTTAATACTCATTTAAAATAATTAATGTAAGTATTACTGAAATACTTTTAAAAAGAAATATGAAATCAATGCAAGATGAATAAACTAAGTTAAACAATCAATTAAATGCATCTAAATGCCATTAAATGCGTGCCAAGTTTGGGGTATCACATCCTTCCCCCCTTAAAACAATTGCGTCCTCGCAATTCCTCTTCCAATAGGACTCAGCATCACCAAAGATCCAACTCTGACCACTCTTCATTGGTTGCTGAGCAAGACACTGAATAAGATACTCGTAGGAAAACCCAAATAGAAATCCCAACCAAGAATGCCGAGAAAATACCAACTAAAGACTGAAGCAGGGATACTGTAGATAAAATTAACATCACATATTAATGACAAGAGGGATGCTGAAGAAATACTCCACATACGAATCTCCAGTAGAAGTTCAACAAGTACCAAATAAGAAAGTCAAAAGATAGCCAGAGTAGATGCAGCACATATAAGACCAAACTCCAAGACCTCATCACCATTTGTTGAGTGCAAACTTTATACAACTTACCACCAAGAAAGCCCAAAGTATTCCACAGCATACCGTAAGCAATATGAGATAATAAGTCTGAACAAGATTCCAAGTGTAAAACTTCCAATAAGTGCCATCAAGGAAAATACTAGTAGAATGCCCACTAAGAATTCCAAAGAATACCGTAAGTGGTACTATACAATAAGTATGATAGGAATTCCAAATACCAAACCTACTAAGGAACACTAAAAAAAATACCCGAAACAATGCTCCAGTAAGAAAGTACCAAGGATTGCCCAATAAGTAAGTACTAGATAAATGACCACTAAGAATTCTATAGAATGCCATTGAAGAATTTCCAACAAGGGATGCCAGTAACACACCAATAGAGACCGAGACACATATGCCATAGATAATACGATGCAGTAAGTCCGATTGAAATCCCAATAGCCAAGTCCACCGAGAAGTGCCAACAAAAGGTTCCAAAGAATACCCAATAAAAAAACCTAAGAATACTCCAGAGAACAGCCAAATAGAACCCCAAAAGAAAGCTACTCTTTCACAACTGTTAAGCACAGAGGAGGACCTTAGAGATTCGCCAACAACCGAGCTCCAAAAGCAAACACCAACTCCCAAATAAAGGCTAGTCAAATACTACTCATTCCCGTCAATCCACATAACTTGGAGGGCCTGCTACTAACCACTTCTCTTCAGGGGTGGAAGAAGTCTTTCTTACCATTTCAACGGGACATGTATGAATGCCAAGATATCACATTTATACATACATGCCTTAAACTATTATGCAAGCAAGTTTATAAAAGAATTTATAAAACAGTTTAATCATCAAAGTCATTCAAACATGACAATCAATTCAAGCACAACATAATCAATTCAAATCACGGCACAACCAATTCAAGACATTCCAATACACACATTACAAGCAATACTTCAAGCAAATAACAATTCACGAGGTTGATTCGATTCACGATGCCAATTCGATACACGAGTAGTCACTTCACTTCACATAACACACCTTTAGCACATACCACATAACTACATCACATAGGTACACACATTCAATTCAAGACACACAATCTCATATACAGGCAAAAACTTTCAAGACACACTTAACAAGCATACAACCAAGGGTTACTACCCGACAGACCGAGGACCCTGTCCTGGCTTATGAGCTAAACAAGCTTTGATACCACTTGTAACACCCCGATCCCTCTCGAGACCGGGAGTTCTATTAATCAATCTAATCGCAACCCAATTCCAAACCCGGGCATAATTTTTTAGGGAAAACAGACGGAGTCTCCCCTGCTTCTAGGCAAAATGCAAACCTGTGACAGCATATAAGTGGACCAGCACCATGTCCAACCATTCACAATTCCTCAAGAGCCTCAGTTCTCAATAATTAAACACAACAAGTATATATACATTTCTAAGTACCCACACTATTCTAACTCTTTCCTTTAGACAATACAAACATGCATTGAATCCAGAACTTACTAACCTATACATAAAACTTAAATGACTTTTCTTTACACATTGATTATATACATCTCATGAAAGTAAAATCTTTACATCTTTGACAACTCAAGCCATATAGCACGCAAGGCAACTCTTCAAGCACGGTCTATCACATAACCACGAACTTTCCAGCTAACATGATATTTCCTGAAATGTGGTGGTGAGGAGTGAGTATACACAACACGTATACTCAGTGAGGGCGGAACAGATATCGAGTTGGAGAGAAAGAAGATCGTGCAATGCAAATAAGACAGTTAAGCAATATAATCGACAAGTAAAGCAATCAATATAAACAACAATACAATAAACAATTAATAAAAGCATTAACACAACCATTCAAAGCTATACCACACTTTGAAAGCTATGGTTCACTCATACGAGCAATGTACCATTTCACGAGCAATACATCAATCTCGAGCTTGATGTTGACAATGATGACAATAAGCGCGCAACCACCTTATAACTTCCACTGGGTGTACTCCAGATGTACCTCGACACATCTATGACCCAAATCTCCCAGGGCGGCACCCCTAGCGAGAATAGGAATAGGACACGGAGCTAGAGCAAACCAACCCTGGCAACTCGAGACTGCCAAGAGAGGCCCATCATTCACGCGCCTGACACTATGCAATGTAATACGAGATACAAGCAATAAACGAGCGATAGCACGAAAGTGCAGATTTGTATCAACATTCAATATATCAAACACTTACAATCAATAATAGCAATCAATTAACTTTCAAGCATGATTTCATTAATATCAACAAGATTATCACTTAAACAAGTAATTAGCAGTTCAAACATGAAAAGCTACACATAACACTATTCAATCTCTAACTTCCAAAGGCAATTACGAACAAACGAGCCACAGGATTGGGAAACCGTCTTCACTACCCTCCTCCAGGCACTACAAGGCACGTTTCCATGGCACGAAATCTCATTTTCCCAACCGAAGCCCGAAAGTCCACCTACTGCATTTGAACTACAGCTATGTTAACCGAACACTCAATCAACGCCACAATAATGCCAAAAGTGCTTACATGCCCTCAATAGCAAAACCCCCAACTCAATTCGAGCACAGTCAACTCTTAGTCAAATGGCCCCTTTACGTTTCTTTGCCTAATTTCCAATTTTAACAAAGGCCAGTTCATCTTAATTCCACATTTTATCTTTCTAACATTAATGGCACCTATCCAAATCAAGAAATCGCAATTCAGAGCAAAAATCCAAAATTCTAGGGTTTTACTATTTATTTTTACTATTCACATTCTTCCCTAATTCAAATACGCAATTTCAGCCGTAAAAATTGCTAAATAACTAACAAGCAATGCTCTACGAACCCTAAGGAAGTTATTTCAAGCAATAACAGGCATTATAACGCGATAAATATCAAATCTAAGAAATTAAATCAAAAATCAAATTCGAATAAAAATGCACAAAAACGTGAAAACTCTCACAGAGATTGAAGAGGAAGCCTTGCAAGGACCCGAGCCACGATCTCCGAGCAATTCCACGCAAGATTTTATCTTAAAAATGCAAAATCAATTTTTTTTTCTTTTCCCTTGAACTTTCGGCCATGGTGCCCTTTGCCTTGTTTTTATTTATTTTTTTTCTTTCCTTTGTTTTATAAAAGATAACAACTTAGGGGCAAAATGGTCAAAGGCAAAAAGGCTTGGTCAAAATCAAGTTAAAAATGGTCAAATTAGCCTATTTTGATGCCATTTAATCTAATTCAAGTTAAAACCTTGCAATTCAATAAAAATCAACTAAAAACTAGTTAAATTAAGCTAGAAACACTATTCACAAAATCTGAGAAATATTCCTCTAACTTTCATTTTCACTGCGATACAATCAGGCGGTCAATAAACGATCACTATTAGAATGATAAACAATTTCTTAAAAATATAATTTTTGAAAAGTAGAATAGTAGAATAGTTTAAAACCTACTCCGCCTCGGAGTTACTTTATTTTGTTGAAAATAAAGTAATTTAAGTGCAAGAAAATAAATCCGAGTTTTGAAAATAATCAACATAGTTAATACTCATTTAAAATAATTAAGGTAAGTATTACTGAAATACTTTTAAAAAGAAATATGAAATCAATGCAAGATGAATAAACTAAGTTAAACAATCAATTAAATGCATCTAAATGCCATTAAATGCGTGCCGGGTTTGGGGTATCACACGTAGCCTCAATGTATTTACCTTCTTCTTGCTTGTTCTTACTAACCCATGTGTATAATAGGACCTTAAGCTACTGTAAGGATAGTAAGGGTAGCTTGTATACCTTCTTTGTTAGGAAGTATCTCAATTTTATGAGTATTTCTGTCTCTGAATTCCTTGAGTTTAACTAGTCTGTAATACCCTCCTACTTGAGCTTCTTATTACTACGGTTTCTATGTACTAGCTTTACTATAAGTAAAGCATTCTCCTGAGCTCCTCCCTCCCAGGAGGCGAGGGCTGCCTCTCTGCTTCCTTTCACCTCCCGGGGGTATAGGGGAAAAAGCGGCTTTCACCGAATTTTCCCAATTACCCTCTAGTATGGAGCCAAGTTCTTCGAGTATAGCGGCCGGGCACCTCGTTCGATTCAACTGAACCAAGGACCGGCGAACACAAGCAGATGGGTTACTCTGGGTTTCAAAGCCAGAATGCCTGCCCCAAGCATCGCGTATCCCTCATAAACTTAAAATGCCCTCTCGGATGTGAACAACCAGAGTCGTCTCCCTATTCCATGGTCAAGCATAGTATCATCTCAGATAGTACTCCCACGAATAGTCTCTGGTCACCTACGTAATTACAAACTCGACTTGGTTTGACCTGTAATAGTAGCTCCCGCAGAGGGAAGGAGTTCCACGTGTAATAGCCCCACAGGGCATAAGCCCCGCAGGGCATAAATATAATGCCTTGTAATACTCGTCTTTAGACGACTTGCAGTAGTGGAGGGACCCTTTATATGGGTCCCGAACGGTACTAAGGCCATTTGCGAAAACCTTGTGTTAAGTAAATGACTATTGTAGTTATTATAGCTGCAAGGCCGCAATTCCAGTTATAGAATTGGGTAAGGCCTTTAGCTTTCTTGTAGCTAAGACTACTTCCCCGCCATTTCCTTTTGAAAATGAAGTAAGGGGAGACTGCTCCTGCTACTACTAGTTGTTTCCCCCGGAGGGCTTACTAGTTTTTTCTTCTCCTCTAGAGGCCATCTCATTTTAAGCTAGTATTAAACTGGATAACCCTCGATCTTATCTCTAAAGAAAGGTCACATTACTTCCTCAGTCATCGACTTTAAGTTAACTATAGCCCGTAGCCTCAATGTATTTACCTTCGTCTTGCTTGTTCTTACTAACCTATGTGTATAATACGACCTTAAGCTATTGTAAGGATAGTAAGGGTAGCTTGTATACCTTCTTTGTTAGGAAGTATCTCAATTTTATGGGTATTTCTGTCTCTGAATTCCTTGAGTTTAACTACTCTGTAATACCCTCCTACTTGAGTTTTTTATTACTACGGTTTCTATGTACTGGCTTTACTATAAGTAAAGCATTCTCTTGAGCTCTCCCCTCCCAGGGGACGAGGGCTGCCTCTCTACTTCCTTCCACCTCCCGGGGGTATGGGGGGAAAAGTGGCTTTCACTTAATTTCCTAAATTACCCGCCGGTATGGAGCCAAGTTCTTCGAGTATAGCAATTGGGCACATCGTTTGATTCAACTAAACCAAGGACCGACGAACACAAGTAGACGGGTCACTCTGGGTTTCAAAGCCAGAATGCCCGCCCCAAGCACAGCGTATCCCTCGTAAAACTCAAAATGCCCACTCGGATGTGATCAACCAGAGTCGTCTCCCTATTCCATGGTCAAGCGTAGTATCCTCTCGGATAGTACTCCCATGAATAGTCTCTGGTCACCTACGTAATTACAAACTCGACTTGGTCTGACCTATAATAGTAGATCCCCCGGAGGGAAGGAGTTCCACATGTAATAGCCCATAGGGCATAAACATAATACCTTGTAATACTCATCCTTATACGACTTGCAGTAGTGGAGGGACCCTCTATATGGGTCCCGAACGGTACTAAGGCCATTTGCAAAAACCTTGTGTTAAGCAAATGACTATTGTAGTTATTGTAGCTACAAGGCTGCAATTCCAGTTATGGAATTGGGTAAGGCCTTTACCTTTCCTATAGCTAAGCCTACTTCCCCGCCATTTTCTTTTGGAAAAAGAGTAAGGGAAGACTGCTCCTGCTGCTACTAGCTGTTCTCCCCGGAAGGCTTACTAGGTTTTCTTTTTCCTCCGGAGGCCATCTCGTTTTAAGCTAGTATTAAACTGGATAACCCTCGATTTTATCTCTGAAGAAAGGTCACATTACTTCCTCAGTCATCAACTTTAAGTTAACTATAGCCCGTAGCCTCAATGTATTTACCTTCGTCTTGCTTGTTCTTACTAACCTATGTGTATAATACGACCTTAAGCTATTGTAAGGATAGTAAGGGTAGCTTGTACACCTTCATTGTTAGGAAGTATCTCAATTTTATGGGTATTTATGTCTCTGAATTCCTTGAGTTTAACTAGTCTGTAAAACCCTCCTACTTGAGCTTCTTATTACTACGGTTTCTATGTATTGGTTTTACTTTAAATAAAGCAGTCTCCTGAGCTCCCCCCTCCTAGAGGGCGAGGGCTACCTCTCTGCTTCTTTCCACCTCCTGGGGGTATAGGGGAAAAAGCGGCTTTCATCAAATTTTCCTAATTACTCCCTAATATGGAGCCAAGTTCTTCAAGTATGGCGGCCGAGCACCTCGTTCGATTCAACTGAACCAAGGACCGGGGAACACAAGCAGACGGGTTACTCTGGGTTTCAAAGCCAGAATGCTCGCCCCAAGCACAGCGTATCCCTCGTACAACTCAAAATGCCCTCTCAGATATGAACAACCAGAGCCGTCTCCCTATTCCATGGTCAAGCGTAATATCCTCTCAGATAGTACTCCCACGAATAGTCTCTGGTCACCTACGTAATTACAAACTCGAGTTGGTCTGACCTGTAATAGTAGTTCCCCCGGAGGGAAGGAGTTCCCCGCAAGGCATAAACATAATACCTTGTAATACTTGTCCTTATATGACTTGCAGTAGTAGAGGGACCCTTTATATGGGTCCCGAACAGTACTAAGGCCATTTGCGAAAACCTTGTGTTAAGCAAATGACTATTGTAGTTATTGTAGCTACAAGCCCGCAATTCCAATTATGGAATTGGGTAAGGCCTTTACCTTTCCTGTAGCTAAGCCTACTTCCCCGCCATTTCCTTTTAGAAATGGAGTAAGGGGAGACTGCTCCTGCTGCTACTAGTTGTTCCTCCCAGAGGGCTTACTAGTTTTTCCTTCTCCTCCTGAGGCCATCTCGTTTTAAGCTAGTATTAAACTGGATAATCCTCGATCTTATCTCTGAAGAAAGGTCACATTACTTCCTCAATCATCGACTTTAAGTTAACTACAGCCCGTAGCCTCAATGTATTTACCTTCTTCTTGCTTGTTCTTACTAACCTATGTGTGTAATAGGACCTTAAGCTACTGTAAAGATAGTAAGGGTAGCTTGTATACCTTCTTTGTTAGGAAGTATCTCAATTTTATGGGTATTTCTGTCTCTAAATTCCTTGAGTTTAACTAGTCTGTAATACCCTCCGAATCAACTTTTTGATGTGCCTGCTTTGCCTCTACCTTATCATCTAAAATTGTTTTTCTAAAGGAGTCGTCATTTTCTATCAAGAACGCGATGTCATTTATAACCCCGGCGTATTTCAGATGCTTGAAGGCCCCACTGACCCAAAGTGATTTAGAAATATTCTTCTTTATCGATGGTGATCGGTCATGGTATCCATAGCCTTGCTTCTTTTTCGGCCAAATCCTGATTTCGTTTTGCTTCTTCCGCTCGTCGGGCCTGATTGACTCGACTCTTTTCCCTGCCCCCCAGCCTCTCACTTCATTTCATTCTTCTTCTGTACCGTCCCTTGAATGAAGACACCCGATCACCGGCCCTTCTCCTTTCCGGGTCTGGATTTTTCGCCTCGTTTCAATTGTCGTGGCCGACGGGGAAAAAAGAAATGAATGAAAGTTCTTTTGGGAAAATATAGAATAATACACCTACCGAGACGAAAGCCAAAGGTGAGTCTCGTAGGTGGACGTATCGAACCGAAATACGATCTCAAATTGACATCTTGGTACACTGATTTACCATAATAATAAATAGAGTCAATGGTGACTCCACCATGGGAAGATCTGCTTCCTTCTTGTTTGATAAGAAGGGGGCTTCAGGGTCACATTACTTCCTCAGTCATCAAATTTAAGTTAACTACAGCCCATAACCTCAATGTATTTATCTTCTTCTTGCTTGTTCTTACTAACACATGTGTATAATAGGACCTTAAGCTACTATAAGGATAGTAAATGTAGCTTGTATACCTTCTTTGTTAGGAAGTATCTCAATCTTATAGGTATTTCTGTCACTGAATTCCTTAAGTTTAACTAGTCGATAATACCCTCCTACTTGAGCTTCTTATTACTACGGTTTCTATGTACTGGCTTTACTATAAGTAAAGCATTCTCCTATGCTCCCCCCTCCCAGGGGGCGAGGGCTGCCTCTCTGCTTCCTTCCACCTCCCGAGGGTATGGGGGGAAAAGCGACGTTCACCGAATTTCCCCAACTACCCCCCGATATGAAGCCAAGTTCTTCGAGTATAGCGGTCGAGCACCTTGTTCGATTCAACTGAACCAAGCCTGTGACTTCCTTCTGGGGGAGGGAAGGAACGGATCTAACTAGTCTCCCTAAGGAGCTTCCACAGGGAGACCTTCCGTAGCTACCCGCCCTAGGAAGAAGAAAAAGACTTCATCTCCTATCCAGTGACTGCCTTCTAGGGGAAGGCAGGAACGGATGAGCTCACTAGAAAGCGAACCAGCCTACAGCCTTTTTAATCAAAAGATGATAAGTATATTTAGATCCGCGGAATGATGATGGGTGAGGATGGGACCTACCACATGGAAATAATCTACCGCTGGGCTATTTGCAGCTTGGCATTAAGGCCCACTTCTCGAATATAACCTACAACGTAAGGCATCTCTCACTCTCATTGTGGTAACACAATCCCACATCGGAAGTCCTGGAAGTGAGAGAGCTGGATATAAGGGCTTAGTTCCTTGTATCAGCCGAGGCGCCTGTTGAGGAGAGATCCTCGAAGGGACAAACCCGTGAGGAGCCTGTGCCTACGGGCCAGGTTTCCAATAGCGGACAATACCTCGGTAGTAATGGCCCTGTGAGACTCTGCGTGGGCTTCACGTGGGGAGTGGGGTCGTTACAAATGGTATCAGAGCCAGTCCTCCCTTGTACTCGTGCCCGTGAGGGAGCGGGGCCTCTTAAGGGGGGTGGAATGTGGTAACACAATCCCACATCAGAAGTCCTAGAAGTGAGAGAGCTGGATATAAAGGCTTAGTTCCTTGTATCAGCCGAGGCGCCTTTTGAGGAGAAATCCTCGAAGGGACAAACCCGTGAGGGGCCTGTGCCTGCGGGCCAGGTTTCCAATAGCAGACAATACCTCAGTAGTAATGGCCCTGTGAGACTCTGCGTGGGCTCCACGTGGGGAGTGGGGTCATTACGCTCATGCAATTCAATACAATCTAAATTATTAATGAGCCAAAGGCACACTTACATTGTGAAAGTTACGAGCTCGAATCTCGCTACTTATATATGTATATATGTATAACTTTTAAATCTTCCTTTGAATCAAAAAAAATTATTAATGACAAGCCACTAAACACTTGCTTTAGTGGTATAATTCTCGCTTTAGATGTGAGAAATCTCAAGATTAAATTTCGTGTGTAATATTTTAAGTGATATAAATTATTTAGACCTCTTTTGAATAAATAAATTATTAATAACAGAAGAAAATCTAATTTATTATTTAATTTAACACAAAAAGAATAACAATGACAAAAAAATGACTATTATAACATAAAAAAAATGGTATTTTAGACCAGCTTATATGATATAAGATCCAAGACTACTACTCTTAGTATTAATTGGTGGTATCTCATAATTTTTAACATATATAATATTAGAAATGGGTCCTTAATCTAGTCTTATTCATCCACGTGTGACTCATATTTATGTGTGAATCCACCATATATGATCATCCGTGGGCTACCCTTTTTAAATCAGTCACACGTGAGGTATAGTGTTAGAATATATAGTTGTCCCATATCAAAAAATCATTACTCTACAACTGTCTTATAAGATGCTAGACTACACTATCTAGTAGCAATTGATTTCAAGAAGGGATCTTCTCCAACAAGTGACCCATTTTAAATCAGGTTACATATAGGGAGCATTAGAATATATAGTTGTCTCACGTCGATTTTAGGATGAGATCAACTCCATTATTTTTGCAAAAGAATTGGGCTTGTGTTTTTTCCATTTTGGACCTTTGGGCCGAGCTTTTGGTATTGGGCCACAGCCAATGTTGGTAGAGAAAAGAAAAGAGAATTTGGAAAAAAACTAAAATAAAAAGAAAATAGAAAAAAGAGATAAGAATGATTGGAAAGAAAAAGAGACAAAAAATGAAAAATAAAACAAAAAGATAAAATATGACAATGTAGATGACCACTCAATGACTCAAATATAAGGCAAGAACAAAACGGCAAGAACTGGGAGGTCTGCAAATGGGCACGGTGAAAGCGGTGGCTATCGTCTCCGGTGACCAAAATGTTAAGGGCTCTCTTCACTTCATTCTGGACCCCAATGGTACGAAATAAATTTATTCATAACTTTATGATATCACGAACAAAATTTAGCTGTCATTAATTGTTTACACCATGGGAAAATATATTGTTTGAATTCTACTCGTAACGTTTTTATTATGTTACGAGAAATCTTTACTCTCAATACTACTCTCTCTTTCTCACACAGACATATATGCTCATTTAATTGAATTCATGTGTTTACATGGTCTATGCAGGGCTGACCCATGTGAAGGGAACAATAACAGGGCTAACTCCAGGCCTTCATGGCTTCCATATTCATGCTCTTGGTGATACCACCAATGGCTGCAACTCCACTGGTAATCACCTTCCTCTTTGCATACTGATATCTATATATACTTATGCTTAGATGATTATGAACTTTATGCAGCTTATAGATGATATATGAAGTCAAGATTTTGATTTGGATTTGATTTTAAGCTCAAGGAAAAGCTCTTTGCTAGTTTTCTTTGTATTTAATTTGTTAGCTTATGCATATTTATGATGAAAATTTTTAGATATTTGTATCATTTAGGTAAATGTGTAGGATCACCGTTTTCTGTTAGAAGTTGGAATTGTCATTCACTATTATTTTCCTCCGTCCTAAGCCCAGAATGCCGAGCTTGTGAGACTATAGTCATCAGTTGAATAATTATCTTGGAACTCGAATCCACTGGCCCAAAACGGTCAACACGAGTTATTACCTAAAGACATCACACTCTCATCATATTTTTCATTAATGTGGACATCAGAATTGATGACCCGCACCCTCTTTGGGACTATCATGGTATTCAGGCTTTGTATACCATTTTGTCATGCCCTATGCTTTCAATTGCAAGACCGCAAGTAAAACTAGTGTTTTAGACTTAAATTGAGGCTGAAATCCCACTGTCCCAAAATTGGTCGACCGGAGTTATTTTTTAAACTCATGGTACTAAAGTATAAACCACATTCTTATCAGATCTCCCACTAATGCAAGACATTGTAATGTTGACTGAATACATTATTTACACTATATGGCTCAAGAATTGTTGTTGAAATGTTTTCCTTCTATAGAACTATTGAAGCTGTTGCATATATTATTCTATTTTGGTGATAAGCAATTGAGGTTGGATGAATGGGATAACATCTTTGTTCTGTGAATTTCTAGGACCTCATTTTAATCCCTTGAAGAAGGATCATGGGGCTCCCACAGATGGGGAGCGTCATGCCGGGGACCTGGGCAACATTGTCGCTGGCCATGATGGTTGGTTGAGTTTTTGTTGATCAATTAATGAAGTGATAAAATTCTAGAATAGTCTTTGCTCAAAAATATCTTATATAGATTCATTTCATTTTTAACAAACAGGGGTTGCTGAGATCTCCATTAAAGACACTCAGGTATGCAATTATTCAGAATGCCCTTGGAACTTATCAGAGACTTGGAATTGTTCAATATGTTGTTGTACTAGCATTAGGGCCTGTTCAGTTTTGAAGATGGATGTTCCATTTTTCTTTTCCAAATATGAAAGTTATAGCGGAAGGAGTCTTTGGCTATGAGTCTCAGAAAACAAGAAATATTCCAATTGCCTCTATTCCACCTTAACTTAAAGTCAATGCTCCTTAACTTATTACATTCTGGCCTAAATAAATAAGAATCAAATTTCTAAGTTCCTAGACTCTTTCTTACTTTAATATCATTTTTCCAAACGTTAGTTTCTAAGTCTAAAGAGGTGGTTTCTAAATTGTAGGTAATATTTATATGTTATTCATTATGCATACTTCTTAAAATTCCTAATCAACATGTGTATTGACATTTCAAAATCTCGATGACTCTTTTCTAAATAATTTCTGTTTCAATTTGTAGCATTATGAACTTTGCTTGTACATTTATGTCTTTCTATCAAGTGTTTTCACTATTATCTCTTAATTGTAGATTCCACTAAGTGGTCAACATTCCATCTTGGGAAGAGCAGTTGTTGTGCATGCTGATCCAGATGATCTGGGAAGAGGTATATATACATATTAATATAGTTAATATCTGCTCTTTTCCCCTTAAACTTACTTGTGCAAAACAAGCTTCTCAAAGCAGTATGTATATACTTCTTTCCTGCTAATGAGCATTTGGTAACTAATAACAACTATATTGAAAGGGATGAAGATTATGTGAACAAATAGTTAAAGAATCACGACTTCTCAATATGCTCCTAGGATGGTAAGAACATGGTATTAGTAATTCACCCATCATAATGTAGGACACAAGTTCCCCTAGTTTTCTTTATAAATTTATGCGGAGTACACATTACTATTCTCTATTTGGTATACACTAGGGCATGCACATTGATGGGCAATAACCTACCTTCAGTAGCTCTTGATTGGATTGCCTGAGATCAGCTACGAGCTGTTCTGAACCTCCAAATTTGCTTCCTGTATCTTATGTTGTTCCCCATTTCCATGCTTTATATTGCTGGTCAGTCTACTGAGGAAGTCATTATGCATGTGTATCTTGTATTTGGAAAGATCACATAAATATCACTGAAGATTGGATTTAGCTAATGGCAATGGGCCATGAAACAGGTGGACATGAACTCAGCAAGACAACTGGAAATGCAGGTGCAAGAGTTGGCTGTGGTAATTGCTTTTTTCCCTCTCAGTTTCTCTAGCCTTTTGTGTTATGGTTTGCTGTAAAAAATATCTAAAATAGTCAAGAAGATGATGGTTTGTTTAACCTGCAGTTTAGTCTTTAGGATTTGCTCTTTGCTATACTTATAAATGTATGCCTCTTCAACTATGGTCTCAACTCTATAATATGATGCATATGCTGTTCCAGACCTTATAGTCCTTTGCGCTCACTAGTTTTTATGACAACAAATACATTTGTTTCTGCATGCATATAAACATAAAGTATCTGACTTCTGTTTTTGGCAGGAATAATTGGACTTCAGTCATCAGTTTAAGGTTGTTTTCTCGCGTCAAATGCTAATTCCAGCCAGAATAGGTGGTTGTTATGTATGACTTGAACTGATTTAATAGCTTCTCTTTACTTGTAAAAACATTTACATGGTAATACAAGTTTTGGTCAGGTATGGAAATCCTCCTCTGATATTTTATTTGTAATTTTTACACAATTTTGTTCTGTTCGCGTTTCTGGATAAGGTTCAAGGTCACTTCACACAGCTTTCCTCCAGCCTATGCATTATGCACTTCCTGGGATTCTGTTCCGCTGGAACTCCTGTCCTACTCTTGATTTGTGGTCTACACAGCAAAATCGAGCTATTTGTGATATTGATTTTTGTTTTAATTATGATTCTAGTTGGACTTCTGCTTAATTCAAATGTGTGATATTGATTATAATGGAAGGAGGTTGAGCATTGAACCTTTTGTCTTGGCCCTTTACAGTTGTTTGGTACTTTCCTCTACCATGATCTCCCTTTTTCCATATTGCTGCATGTCTGCAAGATTTCCTTTAGGTAGACTATAAATTGAACCTTCTTGGGCAGCAAGTTGGTAGATGTGGCTATCTTATGATCAAATCTCCTGCCACAATTATGCTTACATTCAACAGTAATCCTTGCATTCTCCTTTTCTCTTTTCAGTAATGTCATACCGGATCGGGAACTTTAGTACAATGGTAAAGCTTTTACTGTGTGACTTGAAGGTCAAGGGTTCAAATAGTAAAAATAGTATCTTGCAAAAAACAAAGTAAGAATACACACAATAAATCTCAAAGTGCGTCTAGCCTCTCTCCAAACCCTATATATAGCAGGAGATATATAGGGGTTTCGGACTTTCCTTTATGTTGTCATATCACTCCCGTACATTCCACTCAATCATAGCCAGCAAAAACTGTTGTGGAAAAGCACATTTCATGGCCTCTACGAGTCTAAAACTGGGACATCTTACTTTCTTTCATTAAACATGGTTATCTTCACCTTCATCTAATGACCCATGTATACTATGCAAACTTCTCATAATTATCAATGTGTGAAAACCATCATCAAATTTAGTAGATGTGAAAGACCAAATAGGCATTATCGTTAATGTAGTAACAATTACGAAAATTTCGTATTCTTTCAAAATAAATAAAGACAGTGGTGAAGTCACACATAGTTGAGTGTATTCTCTGTTAATAAATGGTCAAACATTTTTATGAAGAAAAAGTACAAGTTTAAATTTGAGATATTAAGTTATAACGAATGTTATCAGACTACTTTATGCAACTATCGATGGCTCCTAATTACCTTTAATAATTCAAATTAAAAGAGAAAAATAACAACAAATCAACAAAAATGGCACCGGACAAAATTCTAACACCCGCAAAAAGGATAGATTTGGCTCCTAATTACTTTTAATAACTCAAATTAAAAGAGAAAAATAACAACAAATCAACAAAAATGGCACCGGACAAAAATCTAACACCCGCGAAAAGGATAGATTACCATCTCCAAAAATTAAGATCACTTTAAGATAGATATATATATATATATATATATGGAAAAATTGTACGAACAGTCCTTATTATTTTTTTAAAAAAAATTAAATTCTTCTTTATTATTCAAAATTAATCAACTTAGTTCTTATTATTTTTCAAAAAAATTTAAATTAGTTCATATTGTTTAAAATTAATTAATTTAATCCTTATTATTCCCCAAAAAATTTTAATTAGCCAATTTAGGCAGGGATTAAATTGAATTTTTTTGATAAATTATAAGAACTAAATTGTCTAATTTTAAACATAGAGATGAATTTAATATTTTTGAAAAATAATAGAAACTAAATTGATAAAATTTGAATAACAAAAATGAATTTAAAATTTTAGAAAAACAATGGACACCATTTGCGCAAATTTCCCTATATAGAAAGCAAACGTTGTTGTCTCCGAAATAAATTTTCCAATAGTTCCTTTTTTTGTTTCCCTTTTGATTCTCCGAAGTAATAATTCACCTGTTATTTTTGGTAGGAAATTCTACAATCCAGGGTGCGGGAAACAGGGAGGGAGCAGAAGGTGACACTTGACAGTAGGTCCCGCTTGAAGTTAACATTTTAAAATTATGATAAAGCAAAATAAGTAGTTAAATGACATTTACGCCCCTAAATAAAGGAATTAGACAATTAATACATTCTGAGTGATTTTGACTCACAAACCAATATAAAACGTACACGTGTCAATGCGAAAACAGTAGAGCATTTCAGAATTAGATTGTCCATTATACCCTCATGAAAAATGACCGGAAAAGCCTTAATAATCATCATAAATATAACATTGAAATGAACAAAATGGGTAAATAATAAAATAAGAGTTTTGTGTAAAAAGACGAAAAGACCCTTGATATGGAAGTGGAATTGTGAGAGAAGACGAAATTATCCTTTGGTATCGAAAATTATTGAAATAAGTTTTGAATTGTGCGCGTGTGTTGTATCTTCATAACGTAAAAATGTTGAAAAAGATAACCAAAAAACAAATGTAAGATAATATTTTACCTTCATTTTGCATTACAATATCATTTGTCGAAGATGAAGTGCTACAAGCAAGAATTTGTATGTTAAGAAATGAAGAAGAAAGAACAAAGAACTTGTAATTGAAATTGAAATTGTTTTTTTCATAATAGAGTCCCCATATACCGTAAATTCGAACATGGTTAAATAGACAATGAAAATAGGTTGAAATATAAATTTTCCTTTCTTACATCATATTTTATTTGATTTGTCACGTTAAATGAAGAGGAAGGGAAAAAGAGGTGAGTATTGAAGTGAAGTATGTCTGAGAAGCTTTGTCATAATCCAATTCAAATAAGGGTATAAACGTAACTTGCAACTTTGGTCAAATATTGATAAAATTAAAGTAATGAATGCAGATGACAATGTTTAAATAATCTTTAATTCAAAACATGGTTAAATTGGCAATAAAAATAGGTTACATGGACCATTTTGTGACATCATGTTTTTAGAAACGTAGCAATATTAAAGTACTTTAAGAATTACAAAGAGAACAAATAAGTTGTAATTAGAGTTGTTTTTCTCGTAATCGAGTCCCTGTATATTGTAATTCCAAAAAAGGCAATGAAAAATGGATTTTGATAGAGTATTTTCTCACATCATAAATAGTTTTGTTGCGCAAAATATAATAAGTGATATGCAGAAGCGTACCTTTGCAATTCTAGTCTAATCTTTTATTCAAATTATTCGTTGTTCTCCGCCAACTAATAGAGTAATAGAACGCCTAGAGTGTTGGGGTATTTATAAGTGTGAATAAATTGGTAGAGAATTGTGTCCTTTCACTCAAAATAAGGGTCTGAAAGTAATTTCATGTGTTGTGAGATTTTTGTTGCGAGGGTAATTTAGTCATTTTGTGATCCCATGTCATATTAATAAAAAATGGATAATAAACTAACATAACATTTATACACTTAACACGTGTCAAAACTTGCTCTGATAAGTCAACAAACATGTCTTATGTAGGTCCCACGACCTTATTACTCAAAGGGTCATATTGGTAATTTTACACAAAAATGAAGCAAAAAAAAACCAATCGCGAACTACAGCCGTCGATGAAAATTGACGGCTGACAATGCCTTCCCCGTTTCCCCGCACCCCATGCTGTAGAATGCCCCTTTTTGGTAGCATCGATGACGCTTTGTATATTATTGATTTGCGTCGTCGTTGTTGTCTCTTTGCTACGTTGTATCGCTTCAGCATCGCCTCTGCTATGCCCTCGCCAATCAGAGCCGTTCATTTTCCACACCATTCCATCTCAATGCCCTCTCTCTTTCTCCATTATTTCACCTCGTGAGCAGAGGCGGTCCCAGAGGGGGGACCAGGGGAGCCCGGGTCCCCCTAACCTCTAGCCAAAAAAAAAATTTGAGTACAAATTTTTTCTAAACATGCATTTGACCCTCCCAATGTCTAATAGACAACTAAATTTTTTAATAATTAACGTATGTGTATATATAGCTAAATATAATTTTTTACACTTATTTATGTTATTTGTTATCATTATTCTTTCTAAAAAACAAATAACCAAATTTTCTTAATTAAATTTCGGCACCCCTAATACTAATTTATTGAATCTGCCCCTGCTCGTGAGATATGATTTTAAACCTGTTAGAGCATCTCTAAATTTAGAGATCCAAAAATTGATTGGGTCTCTATTTTAACCAAAAAGTTGATAAAAGTGGCAGGACTCATGTATTTTGACTCTAAATTTAGAGATTCGATATCTAAAAATTACCAAAAATAGTTTATTTTTGTATATAGTGTCTCTTATTAAAAATACTCTTATATATATATATATATATATATATATATATATATATATATATATATGTTTAATTTTTGACCCTTGGTCAAGATAAAGCTGTAACGATGTGACATGGAAGTCAAGTGTTCATGTAGGAATAGTATCTTGTAGTAACAGTGGATTTAATTCTTTTTCGAGTTTCGAGAGATTTGTGTACGGTACTAACTTTTTTCACTTTTCTGATTAAACTTTTGTATGCCTTGGGATTCATGAAACTTAATGTCTTTAATCGTGTGTGGCAAAAGATACAACTCTATTGTACCGCAATTCAGACAATCTGCTAATTTCCTCTGAGAATCATGTTGTAGATATGTATATTGGTTGAGAATACAAGCAGTGCCTCTTGAGCAGCCATGAGAACAGTGCTATGAAGTTCGTATCTGGCTTAGTTAGGGGTCGCAGACTAATAAGTTGGATCCTAGTATTCTTTCTAGATGCCTTTGGATCTAACTGCTAAGCCTTTTGAGGAGACTCTTTGCTCTCAATGAAGTGTCTTCCAAGAAGCCTTGGCCATCCCATTTTCTCTTTACTCTTATCACATTCTTTGTATATGTGTGTGTATCTGACTTGTATACTCAACTGAACTTTTTCTGGTTCATTTCCTGAAGACATAAATATCTTTTTGGTCATTAGCAGGTTAATGGGGACTTATTCGACAGAGCTATAACTTTCAACAGGGAAATGTGTACACTTCTGTTCTTTTTTATGCTTCCTGGTGTCCGTTCTCATACCATGCCCGTCTGAATTTTGAAGTCTTTAAGTTCTATCCATCCTCAAATTGAACATTTGGCAGTAGAACAGTCTTCAGCCATGCCAAGGTAGGAGTTAACAGCTCTTCGTTTTACAATGTTCTGCACGGATGTTTTTCTGATTTGGTGTTAGGATATCTGCCTTTGACTTCACTAAAGCGAAAAACTATTGCAATACGAGCCCTGTGGTGAAACAATGATTTTACTTCTTAGTATTTTCATCATTTCAAGATTAATCTACATTTTTCCAAGTTTAGCTCGTATACTAACTCATCTTTTGTACTTCGTAACGTAGCTTGTTTTCAAGATATGGCATACGTAGCTTGCCAGCAATATTGATTGAGAACGGAACATCCAGATTGCGATACCATGGTTTGAAACATTTGGGTTTCTTATATTGTTCTATACGAGGACAATTGGTAATTGCTTCTCCTTATTATGATACTACAGAAACCTTCCCTTTTTCGATGTATGCACAAAAAAAATATCACATTTCACATTAATCCTAATTGCTCTTCTAGCTCCTAGGTTCATATGATCTTGTCTCAGCTAGAATACCTTGTGCTTTATTAGATTGGTCTTCATCAACGTATGGGAAGAATGAATTCGACCCATTTCACACTGCCAGTCTGTCTGACAGATCCGAGAGCGGAAGAAAGTTTATAATGCAGTCATGGATTGGACTGTCGGCAAGGGAGATAATGAAAAGGGAAACCTATCTAGTATTTGCTGTATTGTTCCAGTGTTTGAGGCTAGCTGTATATGCATTCCCTACAGTCTCACATCATGTCAGAGGCATTTGGGTATCATATGCACCTCATCTAAATTTGCAATTTTTGGAGAGACGAGCCAAATTTTGGGGCGTGTTCTTCGTATGATGGATGTGAAAAGGGTTTGGACTAAGCTTAGTGAGACGATCCGCGTGTTTTGGCCCTAAAGATACCGACGGCTTAGCCAAGACGCGCACGAAACGGCTCGAACGTGCCCGACACAAAAATTTGACTAAGGCAAGAACGGACCCTCTCCAATGGTTCTGGAGTATTCTGGAGCTTGGTAGCTTGTTGGGAAGGCCAGTGGTTCGAAATCTGGTGGGAAAATCAGACTGGTGCATGGGAAGGTTCCAGAAATTTGGCTAAGTGCTGAAATATCTACCCAGTCTGCCCAAGCTGCCCAGGCAGTGCTGGAATGTTCCAGAGAGGTACAGAAATGGCGCCCAGCAGTGGAGAACTCTGGAAATTCCGCCCAAGCTTGAAATTTAAACCTTGTAGATATTATTTTCATGTACATATGTGGCAAAATCACAAAGGTGCCAAGTGTATAGATCATAGGCCATTGATCTTGCTTGTAAACATGTATAAATAGGAGTTGGTTGTGAATGAAATGCAGCAACTTTGGCTGCCATACTTAGTATTTTCGTGCATCCTTTCCAGCTCATTTTACTTAGCTTTCTTAGTCCCTTACAAGTCCTACACTCTTGCTCAACTTGCCCAAAGGGTCCTACTTCGTACACACAACCCTTTGCAAGTTGCCTTGGTTACACCGTGCAAGTGTTAGGGTCTTCAACCTCTAACACCGCTAGCTGCGTACTCTGATCACTCAGGCGCACTTAGTCAGCCCACAGCGCTTGGCTAAGGCCGCACGGCGACGGGACTTTCAAACCCAATCTCTCAACCCGTGACAGGTGGTATCAGAGCCAAGGTCGACTTGGCTCAAACTATTGCACTAAAGACTTGGTGGTGCTTCTTGCTTTCAGTTCGTTGGATAGTGATCGAGAGGGACTATGGCTGCCTCGGATGAGGAGATGACCGGCACTGAACAGGTGGTCGTTGAGGGGATGACAACCAGGAGTAAAGTAAAGAAGGGGTCTTCGTGACATGGCTCGAGGGACCAGTTGAGTACCGTAGAAGCTAGGCTTGTGCGGGTGGAACAAGCGACGTTGGAGAACTCTGAAGTACTGGACGATGTGTATAGCAGGCTACGGCAGGTGGAAGCTGGTAGCGTGTCTGAGCTGGCTGAATGAGTGCAAGAGCTAGAGGACCGAAATGAAGAGTTGCAAGGTCAGGTGCTTTCTTCTATAAATGTTTTTGTAGATTCTATGCAAAAGAAGTTGGATGAGTTCCGTGCACAATTCAGCGCGAGTTTGGCTGAATTGCGGACAGAACTCGAGTCGGTAAAGGCCGACATGGCCTTGTGTAAGGCTGCTGTTAGCGGAGGTGCAGCTACTGTAGCCGTTTCTGGCCCAAAGTTGAACGTGCCCAGACCGAAGCCGTTTAGTGGAGAACGTAATACCAGGGAGTTGGAGAATTTCCTTTGGAACCTGGAACAGTATTTTGCTATGACTGGACTGATGGACGATGCAGCAAAACTTCGGGCAGCACCGTTGTATTTGACCAATATTGCCATGTTGTGGTAGAGACGTCGTTCTGTCGACATTGAACGAGGGCTGTGCACGATGAATACTTGGGATGATTTCAAGACTGAAATCAAGAGACAGTTCTACCCCGAAAATATGGAGTATGAAGCCCGTGGACGTTTGAGGCGCTTGACGCATAAAGGCATGGTGCAGGACTACGTAAAGGAGTTTCAAGAGGTATTACTTGAAATCCCTGATTTATCCGATAAAGATGCCTTGTTTGCTTTCTTAGACGGACTGCAACCGTGGGCGAGGCAAGAGCTCCAACGCCGTGGCGTGCAGGACCTTGCTTCGGCCATTGCTGCAGCCGAGAGCCTAATCGAGTTTCCAAGGAAAGGTGATAGTGCCAGGTCCAAGGGCCAAGAATCAGGCAATGATTCTGGTGGGGGAGAACGTGGCCGGGATAAGGGTGCACCTTCTCACCATAAGGAAGGCTCACACTCGCCTAAACGAAGGAAGGACAATTCCCGTCCCTCGTATGACAAGGATAAGTCGCAAGGCAGACGGAATGATAGAGATGGCGCGCAACAGACCATCAACCGTGACTGTTTCTTGTGTGGGAGCAGAGAACATTGGGTGTCTCGTTGCCCACAGCGGAAAAAGTTAGCGGCCATGATACAGCAAAGCGAGGCCCAACCGTCCCAGGGAGAGGAGGACCAGATTGGCTCGCTTCAGTTTCTCGGTGCGGTCAAGACCGAAGTAGAGAAGCCACAGAAGTGTTCACTTTATGTCCCCATCAATATCAGGAGCCGATGGTTGAAGGCTTTAGTAGACACGGGTGCTACCAATAATTTTCTTAGCAAGGACATTGCAAGGAGACTCGAGGTAAGAGTCGAACTGATGGGTGGCATGATCAAGGCAGCCAATGCCAAGGCATTGCCAATCGTGGGGATTGCTCGTGGTATGAGCGTGACGATTGGACAGTGGCAAGGTCGGGCAGATTTCACAGTCGTTCCGCTAGACGACTATGACGTGGTACTTGGACTGGAATGGTTGGACGATGTTCGTGCAGTCATCGTCCCGTTCAAGGACAATATCGTGGTGACAAGTGAAGAGCCCCCTTGTTCATTACCAGTGACCCGAGAGACCAAGACAGGCACAAAGTCTCTCTTTGCGGTGTAGTTGCTCAAGGGGCATTGCCAAGGAAACGGGCGAATCCAGGGAGACGACAGCCCGTTGGTCAGACAGGTTAGTGCGGGACAGTCCGCATGTTCAGGCGCAAAACCTCAGGCCATCAACAGGATGTGTGTCGACAACCGAGGCAGGCACCTGCGGTCCGAACAGCCAGCCCGATGGAAGGGCCAGTCCGTGCAAAGGAAGAACCAGCCTGAGGATGTGCGAAGGCAGGAACGAACAGGCACAGAGCAGGACACTTGTTCGGCGCGACGAGGGCGTCGCGAAGTTTGGTGGGGGAGGGTGAGACGGTCCGCGTGTTTTGGCCCTAACGAGACCGACGGCTTAGCCAGGACGCGCACGAAACGGCCCGAACGTGCCCGACGCAAAAATTTGACTAAGGCAGGAACGGACCCTCTCCAATGGTTCTGGAGTATTCTGGAGCTTGGCAGCTTGTTAGGAAGGCCAGTGGTTCGAAATCTGGTGGGAAAATCAGACTGGTGCATGGGAAGGTTCCAGAAATTTGGCTAAGTGCTGAAATATCTGCCCAGTCTGCCCAAGCTGCCCAGTCTGCCCAGGCAGTGCAGGAATGTTCCAGAGAGGTGCAGAAATGGCGCCCAGCAGTGGAAAGCTCTGGAAATTCCGCCCAAGCTTGAATTTTAAACCTTGTAGATATTATTTTTGTGTACATATGTGGCAAAATCACAAAGGTGCCAAGTGTATAGATCATAGGCCATTGATCTTGCTTGTAAACATGTATAAATAGGAGTTGGTTGTGAATGAAAGGCAACAACTTTGGCTGCCATACTTAGCATTTTCGTGCATCCTTTTCCAGCTCATTTTACTTAGCTTTTTCAGTCCCTTACAAGCCCCAAACTTGTGCTTAACTTGCCCAAAGGGTCCTACTTCACACACACAATCCTTTGCAAGTTGCCTTGGTTAAAACTGTGCAAGTGTTAGGGTCTTCAACCTCTAACACCGCTAGCTGCGTACTCTGATCACTCAGGCGCACTTAGTCAGCCCACAGCGCTTGGCTAAGGCCGCACGGCGACGAGATTTTCAAACCCAATCTCTCAGCCCGTGACATTAGGCTCTGCAAGGGCAGGAATTTTCATCAAGGTGCAAGAAATGCCCGTGTGTAGGCATCGTCTTTGACCTCTGTCTCCTTGGGCAAAACTTCGACCACTCGAGCGTCATTGTAACGTAGAATTGTGATTGTGCAGTGAGTTTGAACAAGATGAGGACTAGCTTTCTCGCAGCAGGAACCAGGACATTGATTGCTAAATATTTTGATCCGCTGAGTTATCAGGCTCTCCCTCCTTGACTGGCGGTAACAATAGCATTGCTGAAGCTGCTGCTGTTTTTGAGTTATGAATTATCTTCATTTTTCCTCTTCTATTATTTCGTTTTTTCTTAACTTTTCCCGATTGAGGAGGAGGGGTTGAGGGTGTCGTAGATTGTAAATCCAAGCTCTCTTTGTATATTACGCCCCGGGAGTTTCTACAGATTGGTGAAAAGGAAGAATGTAAAATTAGTCTTTTGCCTTCTCTGCTTGCAATATTTGTCCGCTGGATGAATTTTGAACCTTTAGTTTTGCTCTTGTTTATTTTCTTCTTTGTGCTATGAATAAGTGAAAATGAAGAGCTGTTCAAGGTTCAAAATGATGAAAAAATGATTAAATAATTTTGATAATTCACCATTATTGAACCTCTCTTGTAACAATGAGTTTCAAACCCCAAAATGCTGCTATGGCTCTATTTGTAATAGGGGAGGCCAGTATCCACTCTTCCTTTTAACTTTTTCCATATTGATGGAGCTTGGAAACGGACGCCTCATAGGGTAGACACTACAGTCTACAAGGATGGTTCAAGCTGCTTTTGGCATAACTGCTCACAAAGTTGCGTCTTGGCACATAAATATTAAAGCTATCTCGGCTTTACAAGCTGAAGCTGATTAATGCTTGTCCGTCCTTTGATGGACACAATGCAAACTTGGTGTCATGTCTTTTCTATAAAATTAGGTACATGCTAATGCGTTATGGGGCTAGCAAATCTAGCAGTTCTGTCATAGATGGAGAATATTTAAAAATGAAGAGGTTGGACATCTAGTTTAGAAAAAAATGTGGGTCTTATATACATGTAAGATTTACTTATTGTAAGTATCGCATGTTCGATCTTTTTGAACTTAAGAGTTATTTGTCACACATTAGCAATGTTTAAGTTTTGATAAAACAAATTAAGAGGAATAATTGGAGAAATGCAAATGTGAATGAGTCTCCCATGGGCATCTCAAATGAAAATTAGTCATTTAAAGAATAGTGTGGAGAGAGTATTTTGAAAGTCCCTGAATTTGTCTTGCCCGCCTTTTAATATACACACTTGAAATGTCAAATGTGCTGCAAATGAAAATTATAATGAGATGTATATAACGAATTATCACGAGTTGGGTACAGGTTGCCCTACAGTGTTCCAATTTCTCAAGGTGAGAGAGAGAACGAACATATTTCATTGAGTTGACAAATACAAATAAATCAATATAACTAATTCAGAACAAGTTAGTTACAGTATACACCTAAAATATGATATTACACGTTATTCTACAATAATATATGTGTAACCTGTGAGTTAAGACCTCTTAACTAAACGCCCAAATATATATATATAAAAGAAGTACTCACTATATATCACATTTTCACACTCTTATATAATAGAGCTTTTTTTTTTTCAAATATAAGAGAAATTTCTCATTTGATACGCAAATTCTCACTATACAAAAAAGGGAAAAAGAAGTGAAGTGGTGATAAAAATCATTACTATTTAGTGTGGTTTAAGATCTCCTAACTAAATGTCTAAATATATAGAAAATTAAAATTCGCAACTACGTAGTATACTACTTGACTAAAAAAAAGAGGATAAAAAATTACTTTATACAATAAAATATATAATATGATTTCTTTTCAAAGTTATGAAGCTAAAAAATCTTACTTTATACCATAAAATATTAATATGATATCTTTTCAAAATTATGATAAAAAAGTACTGCAAGTTAAAAATATGAAAAGTGATCCTTCCCAAAACCTACATATAAAATTCCAATATCTAACTATTTTGATGTCATCCCACTCCTAAATTTATTCTTTATTTATTCAAAAAAAAATATCACTTATAAAAATTATTATCACAATCTCTTACATTAACTACAAAATAAAAGAAATATTGATAAATGTACTCCTTATAAATGAAACATAAAAAAACAAAGCCCACAATATTTAGAGCTCCATTTAAGCAAAACTAGAAAACGTGGGCCACACCCTATAAATACTCTTCCCAAAAACTCATTCAAAATCTGCTCCATTTTAGCTACAACACACACTATTCGTTTCACTTATCACCAAATCATCATCATCATCTTCATCGTAATCGTCTTCTTCTTCTTTGTTTTCATGGTGGCTTCGATGAGTGAGAAGGTGTTGATATTGCTGCTCTGCATCATCATCTCTTCGATACGCTGCTTCGCATCAGCATCATCCTTGGTGTGGCCCCGCCAATCAAAGCCGTTGCTTCTTAATACTGTCCCTTCTCACTGCCCTCTCTCTTTCTCCAATACTTCTCCTCCTCTTGAGGTAAAAATTAAAATCCAACACTACTTTCACTTCATCTCCTATATTTTTATTTGGCTTTTCAAGTTAGTCCTCAATGTTGTAAAAGTAACGTTACGAGTTACTTTTTTTTTTTTAAAGTAAATATTTTTTCCAATTTTTATTGTGATTTATACTTGTATGTGCTTAATTATGGGACTTAACCTTGGATTTATTTTTAAATTTTGTTAATTTATCTGTTAATTATTGGTTTATGCTCTACTGTAAATTATTATATTATGCAGAAGTTTCGTGCATCGAGCTGTTATTTTTTGCACCTTTTGATTAGGGTAATGTGGAAAATGATAAACTGTGGTATAGAAAATGGAGAGCTTTAGAATAAATGTGTTAGAGTTTGACTTTGTCAATGTTCGGCTCGCGTAAGGGTGTAATGACAATTTAGTTGTTTGGAATAAAGAATCAATTTTGGCCATGTTATGACCCGAATATTTTAGAATTAGTTCTATTATAATGGTATGGTCCAGATTCTATTTGGGGCAAAAGGGGGCTTTTTTTTTTTTTTTTAGCTTATTTGGGTTGGTTGGCAATATGCTTTTGACTAATTAGATTAAAAAGGCCGTCGTGTCTAGTCATGCCACTTGTTCCGCTATGATGGTTATTGTTTACCGATATCTGCGTATGCGTGAAGTTTCAGTTGGTAAGGCGTTATTGATTTAATGGGTTGTTGCTAAAAGCTTGTTTTTCAACGAATCTTTCACTATGTGTGGGTCTAGTTTGGGTTTGCCCCTAACATTTTTGCTAAAAGCTATTTTCATGACTCGACTTCGTGACCTTCAGGTCATACGGGGACAATTTTATTGTTGTGCTAAGACTCTCTTTCTAGTGCGTGTTTTTTGACTCTATTGCCATAAAGTTTGGGATTACTGTTTCATTAAACAAATCAGTGGTGAAGACTGTTAGTGTTGCTTGTTCTATAAGAGCTAAATTTGGTCTTCCTATCTCATGTAGCAAGCCTCAAGATAGTGGTAATTATGATGACGAGTAGAATGGATAAAAGATAATCGGAACTCAATTTCATGATGACTTTTGAAGTAAACGGCAGTCTTGTTCTGCTAATTGTATACTGATACTTTCCTATTTGTCTTAACTTTAGTTAGTAGCTTGTTAACAATTTATTGGGTTGTTTAGACTATTGGGTTATTAGACTTTGTTGCTGTTATTCTTGGGATCAGTCTTTTCTCGGTGAAGTCAATTGTGAAGACTCTTGAGACCTGCTTGTTCTAGAAGAGCTGAATTTAGTCTTCCAATTTTGTGCTGCAACAACAGAAAAGTAATAAAAATGAGTAGAATGGAAGAGAAAAAAGTAAGGAATTCATGACCTTTGGAAATCATCTAGAATTTTTGACTTGACTTTTAGGTTAATAAGATTTCAAAGAAGTAATTCTGAATACAAGTTGTTTGCTTCATTTTCTTTCTAAAAACTTCGATGGGACTTGTCAAAATGATCCATTATGCCGTATATATTAAGAATTATTCCCTTGTTACTCTTTTTATTTAGTCATTATGGGAATGATTAAACCTTTACTGGAAAATTTTCCATAATCTTAATTCTATTAAGTTCAATTTAAGCCTTTTTTTTCTTTTTCTGGAAAGTAGGGGACAATACGGTTATCAATGAATGAATACTCAATGCTAAGCAAATTTTGCAATTTTAGATTGTGCTAAAACATTGATAGAATACCAAAACTCTCTCTCTCTCTCTCTCTATATATATATATGTGTATGTATATCAATTAACATGATTTATATAAATATAACATGATTTAGTCAAAGTGACTGAGAGATGGAAATCTTCGATGGTGCAAATTGATGATTGGAATGGGCATGGACTAAAAACAAGTTTCTCCTTTTTGCAAGATCTCCATTGGGAACCTCTAATCTTCAATAAGGGTTAATTATCTATGAACCTTGTAATCCGGTTATCCTACTTATTCTTCACTTCATTCTGGTTGTCATGTTATTTAGTTATTCAGCTTTTTTTATATTCTTCATCTTTTCGTTTCCAGCTTCTCCTTTTAGCAACATCTAACATTCTCAATGAGAGGATTAGTGATCTTCACCTGATAGAGCATGCAACATGTAATCTGAGTGTTATATTTGATCAAAACTTTTTGCGCAATATTTATCAAATATCTCACCATTGACCAGTAGGCTAGTTTCAGCAATTATTATGTAGAAGGATTTTGTTCATTTTGTTTCTCTTCTCTAAAACTCAAGTATTCACGCACGATATCTTAACTGTCTCTTGTGAGAATCTCTTACATTGGTTTCTTTTCTAGGGTATTTTTGATGATGTAGTTGGTGAAAAAGTCTTTATCAGATAGTCATTAACTTTTGTGCATTAACATTTTTCTGTAATTTTCAGTTGTCTGGGGAGTCACTTGAGAGAGCTTTAACTTCCAAAAGAGAAAATGTTTACACTTCTGTGCTTTTCTATGCATCCTGGTGTCCATTCTCACAGAAGGCTCGCATGATATTTGAAGTCTTAAGTTCCATGTACCCTCAAATTGAACACCTAGCTGTTGAACAATCTTCAGTCATGCCAAGGTGGGAAGCTAGTTACTCTTCTGTTTATCTAACATATTCTTTTGTCATTGTGCTTCAAAAATATGGTTATGTTTTGATTGCTCCCTGAAAATCAATTTTTAAATATTGGTCCTCCTAGAATCTTAGGCTACAAATATCATACTTTTGGAAGTCAACACTGCTTTTTAAGTACTAAAACGCATATCAGCATTTATGGTCTGAATCAATGATTTCATCCTCAAAGAAATCTGATTTCCTTTCTATTCTGAACTTTGATCCGACAAATTTATTTGTCTAGTGACTGGTGCTTTATGACTTGTTCTACAGTTTGTTCTCAAGATATGGCATTCGTAGCGTGCCAGCAATATTTATGGCCAATCAAACATCAAAGTTGCAATTTCATGGTTCAAAAGATTTAAACGCTTTCATGAAATTCTATAAGAAGTCAACAGGTAATGGTTTCTCTTTGCTGGATGACTATGTATGCATAAAGTATTCATTGATGAGTTCTGTACCATGACACGCGTCAATCTTTAGCCCTAGTGTCTTGTCACTAAGCCATCAATCATCAGTTATCATGTAATGTATGTGAATGTCTTCCTCACAATATTGCCTTGAATGCAGGATATGAACCTCTTCAGTTCATTTCTACAGACGACGTCGGCAGTTTGGGTAGCAAAGGAAAATTTATTATGCAGTCATGGATCGGGTTACCTGCAAATGAGATATTAATAAGGGAACCTTACTTGGTACTCTCTCTGTTGTTCCTCTGCTTGCGGTTAGTTATATACATATACCCTAGAGTCTTGCACTATTTCAAAGCTCTGAGGGTATCATACGCTCCCCATCTCAATTTGCAAATTTTTGGGGAGACGGGCCAAATGTTGGGTCATGCTCTTCATATGATAGATGTGAAGAGGATTTGGACTAATCTGAGGCTTTGCAAGAGCAGAAACTTCCATCAGGGTGCAAGAAACGCCCACGTGTGGGCTTCATCTTTGGCTTCTGTCTCTTTGGGTGAAACCTCTGCTGCCAGATTGTCATCCTCTGGCAAGGCCTTTTGAACAAAGGGAGGTTTCATTTTCTCTTTGCAAGAGCCAGGAGATCGCCGAGAGCTGACCTATGGGATAGGTGATCCCTTTCTCTTACACTCTTATCTTCTCTTCTTTCACGCGAGCAGTAGTTTTATCTTGGTTTTTATGTATTAGTGATAACAAGTAGCGGAAGCTGTTGCAGTTTTCGAGTGTTCTTTGTTTCATATTTTTGTCCCATTCCCATCTGTTTTCTTTTCGGGGAGCTCAGGGGTCTGTCTTCGAGGCAGTATAGATGTCACTGTAAATTTTAAGCAGCTCTTTTGTGTATATTAACCTGTCATGGTGAAAAATTGGAGTACAAAGTAGTGAAATTTGATGTGCAAGATTGCAACCTCTTGCTTATTCTGTTGCAGTCATATGCTGTGCTTACACCAAACCCCCACCCCTCTTTGGAGTTTATGTCTCATTCTGGCAATGAAGTATGGGAATGAATTCATAATGGATGAGAACGAGTATCAAATTATTAGGCATGGGATGATAATGCTTCTTTCCAACTAAATAATTCTTTATCTAAGAGTAGGATTCACTCTAGGCATGGGCATATGTATTTACGGTCATGGATGATGCATGTTTTTTTTCAACTAGGTAATCTTTTATCTAATTAACTTAATGCACGGAACTCTTGTTATTCACATATGATCCATATAAGAGTTGTGTTCACTCTAGACATAGGTAGATGTATTCATAGGTCAGTGGAGCCTGTAATCCTTGTTGGTTCTAAGAGTAGAACTATTGAGTGAGTTGAAGTTGTATTTTTTAAAAATGTTTGTTTTTAAGGTATTTTTAAATTAAAAAGTCAGTTTAGTTTTGAGTAAAAAAAATTATCTATATGTGAGTGTTAAATTGTGTTCTTGTTGAACGAAAATCTTGAATTTGTCTTGATTCTAAATTTATTATATATTTTATAGATTTTACAGGTGGTTCAGGCCACACAATAAAGTTTATTGTTTTGACGACAAATTAAAGAAGTTACTTTAATTGACATGAAAAGATATCATGAAAAAAAAAAGACATGAAAAAGGTTAATTTGTGAAAGTGAGACTTCTATAATACACAAAGGATTGCATTATTAGCGTTGTAAAGCAATTCCTTTCGTCTTTCAATCAAATTAGGTATCATGTCAGAAATTGGTGGTCCATGCAACATGGCGTCAATGAATCTCCCTATTTGCACAGGGATAGGGTGCACGTGTTATGCTTTTGCTTCCTATTACTTTGCCATATCACGTAAGAAAGAAGAATCCTTCCTGGAACCTGCTTGGATTCTTGCTGGTTAATGACGAAATGGATTCTTCTCCTTCCATGTAGAGCGGTGTAGATAAGTTTGATGCAATGAACATTAAACATGATGACATGTTATGTTTGAACTTTGGCAAACCTTTTTTTAGACGGGGTTGGGAGGATACAGAAATTCAATAGTTATAAATTATTTATACAGTTATAATTAAATAATTTGGACGGTTTAAAACTATCAAATCATCCCATCATTATATGTGTTACAAGAAGATCCATAGTTAACATGGACTTTAGTTTTTGGTATCTATAACACTTACTGAGTACTGACTCCACAAAATAATGTAACCAAATCAAACCAAACATTTTTCCACTATGTGAGGTCGCGTTATGGATTTGTCGACGACACTCATTTTTGTCAAGAACTATCTCTTCTGTTAGCTCTATACAAGTAAGATGTACGGGTAGAGGACGTTCCAACGGTAATATCATGATATCTCAAATATATAGGAAGAAGTCTAATGAGTTTTACGTTGACTATAAGCTACTTAAAGCAACCCTTCCCTTTATCCGGACTTGGAACTAGTTATGCTAGGGATACAACCTCCACCATAGGTGGAGTTAATGTTAAATTCATTAATATGTATAATTTGCTAAACCACTTGGATCTAGTGTTAATCACCAAATATTTAGCTGAAATTTAATCTTTACTAATAAAATATTTTACACTCGTCATTTCTTTTGACGAGATGCTCAGAATACTACATTTAAGATGTATGAAGCTGTAATGTTACAAATGACATGAGCCATGACTAACCTTAGTGGAAATATGAACCAAATGTCTATTAAAATCCTAGTGAGACTTTTGAATGGTAGTTAGGTGATTGACATGATACATAAGAACATTGAAATAAAGAAACCTAACCATGGACAGTTGTACAGGGGACTTCATTTTCACTTTTTCCCATTTTGGCCCACTGGGTCATTATCATTCCAAAACAATGCTCACAAGCAAACTGCACTTTCTTTCTCTTTTTTTTTTTTGGCTTTTTCTTTTACCAATTTTTTCAATAAGAAATCCGACAAGAAACTATAAAATACAAGAGAGAGACTAAAATAAGAATCTTCTATTAGAAACCCTCTCTAGAACCGTTCACAACAAAGTAATAGTAAAATACTGAAACTGATTTTCACTTTATATGCAAGTAACACGCATATCATAGTCATTTATTTAGTAAAATAGAACAAAAACTATTGCAATATGTCATGTCAAATCATTTATACTGACTCAAAAACTGTTTAAGACTATTTTTCTTAGATTAATTTTGATAAGTTTTATGGGTTTTTTTTTTTTTTTAGAGATAAACTTTATATTTAACTAATCAAAATTAAACTTCGGAATGAAATTATGTGCGAAGAAATTTATATTTATCAAGACAACATAGTAGTCAGAGCAATATTGAGGAGTCTCTATTAGAAAATTCAATAAAAATATCAAGTGGCCCAATCAAGAGGCATTAGGTGGGACCCTCCTCCACTTGTCATGTTTGAGGAGGATAAGCTCTCAATACATCACATGCCTGAAGAAACTGGCTCAATCTTCATTCCAAGTGCAAGAAGACACATCACGCGGTGGCCTATTTTGATTGAAATTCTACACTACACTCCATGAAAGCCATCTTTTGGTGTAAGACACGAGTGAAATATTCAAGTATCGACTTATTATTTTTAAAAAAAATTGAGTTAAAATTACAATTTTAACTTTTACTGTATTAATTATAAAAAAACACACCATCCTTAAATCCAGGGACACAAGACCAAAACTTAGCATACCCCCTCTTGCTCCATTGCTTCTTCAATGAAATGGATCTTCAAGAGTGGGAAATCCTCCCAGATGATGGATTTCTTGAAATCCATGATGATGGAGGGAAGAAAATTTTCTCTAGAAAATATGTGAATGATTCAAGAACCATGTTCAAGATGAATTATTTCACGTATCCATCATCAAAATCTGCAGAATTCGTCGAATCGACAGAGCACTCAAGGGTGCCAAAACAGCTTTTACCTCTGCCAATTCCAACAATTGACAAGAACCATGATGATGAAGTAGTGAAAGAAGTCACCAAACTCCCCATTGAGATTAGTATCATGCCATCATCTATATCAGACAAGATCAAAGGTGCTGATACAGGGCCTTTCCAAGCTGATCAAGATCCAATATCACAAGTTTTCTTCAAGAAAATGACGGAGAATGAAAAATTTGTCGACATGAAAGTGGACTCACCAAGGTCCAACAACATCAAGGGTGTTATGCACCAAGTTGATCCGTGTACTTTTCAGTTTGAGAGCAAAGAAAATTCCCTTAAAGATGAGGCCTTGGAGAGTGAAAATGATAGAGAAATGGCGGTGATCAAGAAAAACAACAAAGATGAAGTAAATTGGGAAGAAAATTCAGGTAATTTGAAGATATGGAAATGGAACATGAGTGGAATTGGTGCTATTTGTTCATTTGGTGTTGCTGCTGCCACTATATGCATCATCTTTTTTGGAGGTAGGCTGAAGAATAATAAACAGCATCATCAACAGACTCAGAAGCTTCAGTTTCATATATATAGGGATGATAAGGTGCAAACTTTTTTTAGAGCTCTTAATTATCTAAATACAAATTCCACTCTTCATCATAGTACAATTTTTATTGTTTAATAGTAATTTATTGTTAGTAACTTCAAATGATATTCTTCAAAAGATGGGATAAATATTGATTCAAGAACTAAGAACTTGAACGTGTCGGGTTTTGGTTCAATGTCCACCCGAGCCCCATAAAGACGAGTAGAATTCTAGTGAGAGGAGAATTGTAATCCTATTGGAATTAGCACTTATTTCTTATAAATAAAACTTTCTAACTTGTAGTTAATTGGCGTTAGGCCATATCCCTTGGCGGTGTGGGTGTGAGCCCCAGAGAGTGAGAGGTTTTGTAAGTGTTTTATCAATCTTTCATGAAAAGCCAATTTGGGGAGGATTTAGCTTTTCGTGCATATCCATGAGTGAACTTTCTCGTGCAAAAAATCATTGCATTGTAATCATGGATAGTGAATTTTTCTAGTTTTGGGTCGTGGATTGAGGCAGATAACTGAATTGAATTAAAAATATTGTGTGTGTTTCCGTTGTTTGTGTATGTGCGAGTGTCCTCGTTCAGAAATAAAGGTCACATTAACTTGAAGACTATAATCAAGCATAAACAATAGATGCATCAGATAAGGCTGATATTTTACCCAGTTATGAACATTTGCTTAAGCTAATCTGCATAACTCTCATCCTCTTTCTCTGACAGAGGATCAAGCGAGTGGTTCGCCACGCGACTCGATTGAACGAAGCAATATCAGCTGCAACAGGAGTACCCATCACCAGAGCTCATTTCACACTTGGTGGTTACTATGATGGCTTTCAGAGTTTACCATAATTCAAGACTCTTTTATCAATGCCATGCATGTTCTATATCATATAGATGAGATCCAATATGGGATTTTTACTTCAGCTGTTTATGTATATAAATATCTAGGACTACTCAAAGATTCTGAATTTGGGTATTTTCAGCATCATATATGGATGAATTCTCAATATGGAAAAGTCACCAATACTTAAATACAATCATAATTGTAGCCTTGTTTGCATTAGCTTTTACATGTTACAGTACTAATAAGTGGGTTATGGTGGTTGGTTTGAGTGCTAATCCACTAAACAGGATTTGCTTTAAAACGTTTCAAAACGAACGATTAGGTTGTGATGTGAGAGGCGTATGAGCCCCCAAACACCTTGCTCAAAAGAACAATCCCTTGATAATAATCTAGAAGTATGAAAGAAGAGAACTATTCTTATCCAAAATTTGACATCCGGCCTCTCTTGTATGAGGCCCACATTTTTATTTTATGGAGAGGAGGAGCCGAATTCCGGGTAGGAAAATTTTCTCCAATGTCCTTAGAGGTAGAATCTACACTTTTGAAAATTTATGTGTAATGGCCTTATATTGACAAGACTAAGAGTCTCCAGATTCTATGTCCTGCCTATTGCCTTTTCAAGATCACCTACCAGAAGCTCATGCGGGTTGCTAATTTTGGACCATCAGAGTAGCATGACAGATGCAGAAGGGTTTCATGTCCTTTGGGGCTTGTGGCAAGCACAGTCACATTTTGACTACCTGACTTAATTTAATCAAGAATTTATTTTCTCGGATCCTGAGCAATGTAGATAGATGAAAACTTCGTATACTGAACTATTTTAACATTTTTTTTAATTGCCGTTTTTTAAATTCGAATGAAATTTTCAAAGGATTTAATCATTATTTAAGCATATTGCAGAATTAGTAGTAGAATTACATAATCTTGAGAATGTAGACAAACACGTCCTCAACTTAAAATAATAATAAATTCGGTAAAAATAAAAAGACTAATATTGAACCCTTTTCATAGTATTACTACATTCACGATCCCTCCAGTAATAGTTTTACCCAAGCAGATATTTGTAAGATACGAAATTCAAGGAAAACGACATTGATTTAATAAACGATATTTATGAATTGTGACCCACGGCTGAAGGGGTGCATACGTTGCTTGATTAGATGCTACAAACAAACACCAAATGGTTTCCAATTTTCAACGCAAGTGCCGTGGGGTTCACTACAACTGAATGATATGATTAAATACTATTGGAAGTATGTGTAAAGTGTTCTGCACTTGAAGAATCTTCATTGCTTCGCGGTGGTGGTGTTTTCCCGTTGGTTCGAGTTTTAGTCAACACACGATTTTGCTTCAGTATTGGTTTTCAGTTTGTTAAATATTATATACAAGAATTAATCTCGAAACTGAAATAATCCGTTGCTAATTTGGTGTTTCACCCTATAATCTGCTGTGATGATTCCTGGATATGAGTCTTGTCTTATTAAGACTTTGGAACTGGAGAAATTTGTCGTGTTTGGACTTACGTGTTCTGAATTAGGCCACGGCAATTTTTCTGTTTCCTTTTTGGACCTTAATAGGTGAACTCTTTTGTTGTCGTTTTTAGGAAAAAAATTTCAGTCAGTCTGATTGACCGACCTTTTATGTGAGAGATATTTTGGTACGTCTGACTAATTAAAAGAGTTTCTTTTTTAGTTATGATAAAGAAACTTTCAAAATGATTAATAAAAACTTTCCAAACAGAAGAAGAAATGGAAATTAAAATTTCGGCCTCAATTTTTCTTATGACATAGAAAAACTAGATTGGGTTGGATTGTTCAAGCAATTTGAATAAATTCTCTCTCTATGGCCTTGTAATAAATCTTGCCTACTTGGTACATGTCATAAGTAACACTAATCTAGTAATAAATCTTGTTTACCAATTTTCTTCTTGCTCTCGCCGGTCACGTCTTCTTAACGCTAATATAGTCATAGGGCTTGTTTAGCTTAATTGTAAAATTTTAACTTTTGACCTCTATAGAATTTTTAGCAATGCAACTTTAATTAGAAGCAAGTTAAACAAAAATCGTTAATTATTTAACCAATATTTAGCAATATTGAGCTTTTAAAAATTTTGAAGACAATTGTAAACTTTAAAAAATATAAAAAAGTATATTTAAGAAATAAAAAACTCTCGTATTATATAAAAACAGTACATAAATCTTTTTTTAAAAGTTTTAATTTAAAACTTCTTTTAAATTGAGTCAAACGGATCCTAAATCTCGTTTACTTTGTCTTTAAATATAGTAACAAACTTTTTGGACATCTAACGCCTATTTGGATCAAATAGTTGGGGTCCAACGTCCCTTAACAAAAGTTATTTAATTTCTCTAAATTTTCCAACTTTGAGAACTAGAAACAATTGTCATGGGCCATGGCTTTATATTTGAACATTTGTTTTTCAACAAAAAGTCATATTAACAGATTAACAAAAAGAGTCATATCCTAAATCTCCCGAGCACCTTTTGTCATTAACAAAGCTTATTCCGTCTCACTACCCCCTCACCCCACTTGGTTTTGCCTCCCACGCGGATCTTTTTCTCCATTTTGCTAGTGCTCTCTTCCTTGACTTTCCATACTCTGGCGCAACTTCCTTTTATTCAGATTTTTTCGTCTGGACTCCATCTTCTTTTTCTTTCCTCTGCTCATCTTCTACCTTTCAGCTAACTCATCTCGCCTTGTGCAATTACTGCATTTCATCTGTTCTCAGTACAAAGATGGTTAAAGCTAAAAGAAATAGTGGAACTCCATCCCCTATTTTTCTCAACCCATCCGGTGTTACAAGTCTTAAAAGCTCAGAAAATCACACCCTTGTTAGCAAGGTTGTGTCCAACCAGTTCATTCCCTGCGGTGTAGTCAAGCGCGCCGTCAATAGAAGCTGGGGTCTCCGCGAAAATGCGGAAGTCCAACCCCTTAAGTTCAATGTCTTTCTCATCAAATTTCAGAATGAGGAAGACAAAGATAGAGCATGGAGCTTCAACCCTTGGTCAGTCCAAGGTTATCATCTGTTGCTCCAACCATGGAAAGAAGATGTGGCTGTGGAAAAAATGCTACTTGATCGAACTGTGTTTTGGGTTCAAGTGCATGGACTTCCAACAGCTTTCATCTCTGAGGAAAACGCCGTTAAAATCGGCAAAAGACTTGGAAAGATTGAGTTTATTGATATTCATAATGCTGGTGGAGTGCCAACGAGACTCCGTTTAAGGGTGCAATGGGATGTCAGAAAACCTTTGATGCTGGGTCTCCCAATGCCGAGGAAGGACCAGCCAGATGACTGGATTTTCTTCAAATATGAGAAACTTGGTGAGTTTTGTTTTAAATGTGGCAGATTAGGGCATGAAACCAAAGGGTGCAAGGAGAAGAAACCTGGAGAAATCATTAATGTGCGGCGTGTTAACCTGAAAAAATTTGGTCCATGGTTAAGTGCAGAGCCTACTAAAGGTCGTCGGCAACAGGATTTTATCACCATCCCTCCGGAGAACGAGGAAGTATCATTTGGTACGAGAAACCAAAAAAATCAGGGAGGTGATAGTGCAGGTGGTGCGGAATCATCGAACCAAGCTGGGTTTCGAAGGGAGGATAGGCAGGATTGCAGCCGTTCTACTCCTTTTGTCCAAACATCTAAAGAAAAATTTGGTGAGACCAATGTTGAAAAAAAGTCATATGAATTTGTTGGAAGTGGCAAAACTGAAAAAGAATCCTATTTTCCTGAGAAGGTTTTTGAAAAAGCTACAAAAAAAAGAAAAACCAGTAAACCTTTAGATAGAAGGTCTAATCCTTCTGACCATCAAAGTTGTGATGAACATTCGGGGATAAGTTCCAAGAAGAGAAGAGTTGTTAGCCAAGAAATTGATGGAAAAAGTGTATCAAATTACAGCAAAAAGCAAAAAGCCCATTTTGTATCAGAAAATCAAGGAGAGTTGCATGCTGGCGAATCCCAGCGAGATCAGCACCTAGGGAGCCAATTGCCTTTGGAAGAAAGTGGACCCAACAATACCGGTAAGGACCCAGATGGTAAAAGATTGGCTTCCCCTAAAGACAATAAGACCCAGCAAGTCAATTTGTATGGTCCGCGTGGTGTTAATGATCCAAATGAAAAGATAATGAGTACCTTGCATTTAGCAAATAATACCCAGGAACCTTCATCAGACGTGTCTGTCAGCCATGGTATTGATAACAATTTGGAGGATGCGGATCTCGATCTTGGGAATTTTGGCCCACTCGAGGAAGGGTTTGAAGATGAGCAGTTTGTTGAAAATAAGGCATTTATGGATACATCCCTTGTTGAGATCCCAATCGACAATGAATTGGTGACGGAGTTTGAAAATCCAAAGAATCTTAGTGCACGAAGGAAGCAAAACAAACAAAGTAGTGTGGCTCGCAATGTTGATAACATCAACCTTGTTTCCTCTTTTGATCCTGTTGAAAGTAGGGGTGCTGCTAATAAGCAGACCCTGAAGAGCAAATGAAAATTTTGTATTGGAACTGTCAAGGTCTTGGTTCGGCTTTAACAATTCGTAGTTTGAGGGATATTATATCCCGAAGTAGGCCTTGCATTATCGGTCTCGCTGAGATGAAGATGCATCAAAATAAAATTAGTAGTATTGCTAGGCGTCTTAATTATGCTCTTGTTTGTACTGTTGAACCTGTTGGCTTGTCCGGTGGGATGGCCGTGTTTTGTGATTTTGGAATTGATTTTGATATTGTTGATTATGACAAGAATTTTATTCATTTAAAGTTTAATGCTAACTCTACCTTCGAGTGGAGCTTATCGTTTGTTTATGTGCTCCCTTGTGCTCAGGAAAAAAGAAAAATGTGGAAAGGATTATTGAGAACCAAAAAAGGCATACAACACCAAATATTTACATTGGGGATTTTAATTGCATTCTCAGTCATGAAGAAAAGGATGGAGGAAGAAGAAAAGCTGATCGCGATATCCTGGAATTTAATTAGGTTGTGAGCGAGGCGGGACTACTGGAAGTTGTCGCTAAAGGATGTGCGTTCACATGGGTCAACAATAGGGATGAAAGAGGTTTCATTCGCCAAAAATTAGACAGAGCACTCGCTAGCATTAGGTGGCATGAGTTCTTTCCGAATGCAGAAACTATCAACCTTCCCCCGGTTGGGTCAGATCACTCGCCGATGATTCTTGATACAAATAATGTAGGGACTTTAAAGGGTAAGAAAAGATTTCATGTGGAACCCTTTTGGCTCGAAGACCAAGAATGTTCCGATATTGTCGAAAATATTTAGAGGCATCATGGGGTGGTTGGAGCCTGTCAGGCTTTCAATCATAATTTGGCGATTTGTCAGGCTTGCCTGTCTTGTTGGAGCAAAAGAAAATTTGGAAATTTTCGGATTAAGATCGATGGGATGATGAAGAAATTGGAAAGCCTAATGAACGGCCCTTTGGAGATGTTTAGCATGGTTGAGTATAAGGCTATATCGCGAGAGATTGATGCGCTCTGGGCACGGGAATAGCAATACTGGGCTATTAGTGTGACACCCCGATCCCTCTCGAGACCGGGAGTTCTATCAATCGATCTAATCACAACCCAAACCAAACCCGAGCATAAATTTTCAGGGAAAACGGACGAAGTCTCCCCTGTTTCTAGGCGAAATGTAAAACCTGCGACAGCATGTAAGTGGACCAATACCGTATCCAACCATACAAACACCTCAAGGCCATCCGAGCCTTGGTTCTCAACAATTAAACTCAGCAAGTATACATACATTTCCAATTTACAAGCTAACCTATCTCTTTTCATTTTTTTTTTTGACAAGTACATTCAAACTAAACAGTTAAACCATACTAAGTTACTGCATAAAATAAACTATCATGCCATTCTAATTCTTTTCTTTTGGACATTACAAACATGCATTGAAGTTAAGCTATGCTAACTGATTACATAAATTAACTTATCAATTTACCCCAACTACTTAGCTAAATTTAAATTACATTTCTTTTAACAATAAATACATACAACATATGAAAGCATATATCTTTACAACTTCGACACTCAAGCCACATAGACACACAAAACAACTCTTCAGGCACGAACTTTCACGAAATCACGAACTTTCCAGCTAACATGGCATTTCCTGAAATGTGGTGGTGAGGAATGAGTATACACAACACGTATACTTAGTGAGGGCAAGACAGATATCGACGTGGAGAGAAAGAAGATCGTGCAATGCAATTAAGGCAGTTAAGCAATATAACTGATAAATAAGCAATCAAGACAAACAATCAATACAATAAGCAATTATTGAAAGCATTAACACAGTCATTCAAAGTTATACCACTCTGAAGGCTATGGTTCACTCATACGAGCAATGTACCATTTCACGAGCGATACATCAATCTCGAGCTTGATGTTGACAATGACGACAATAAGCGCGCAACCACCTTATAACACCAGTTTGGAATACCCCAGGAGTAACTATCAATTCTACGACCCAAATTTCCTTGGAAGGCAACCCAAGCGAGAAAAGGGAATAGCCACGGAGCTAGAGCAACCAACACTGGCAACCCGAGGCTACCCAGAGAGGCCCATCACTCACGCGCTGGACACTATGCAATGCAAGACTCGATACAAGGCGATAAACGAGCAATAGCATAACAACACAGATAGAGGAGATAAACGAGATATCAAGCATTATTCAACAATTGTTAAACATTTCAATCAATAATCAACTCTAACATGCGTAATAAGCATTAGCAAGCATAACAAGCAATAATAAGCATTAACAAGCATTATAGCATAACTAGCACCTTTCTACATCAACAGAACGCGTAACGGAACAACTTCATCGAAATGAGGATTTACTATTCACAATTTACTATTTATTATACAATTTATATTTCAATTTCAATATTCAACCGCAGAAAATGTTAAAAAGCTATAAATACATGTTTTATAATCAACAAGGAACATTCTTTAAGCATTAAAATGATTAAACTAACAATCTACGCATAAAATCCAAAAATCAAAGTTTAGATACAAATATTTCAAATGCGCAAATAACGATGAAACCCTCACCTTAGACGCTCCTAGACGCTAGGAAAACCACGCTGGATGCCTCGTAAACCAGCCCGCACAAGCTCACGCGACGAAATGAAGATTTGAAGTTGAAATGTTTTTTTTTTCTTTTTCCTCCATGGTTTCGGCCATGGCTCTTTATTTTTCTGATTTTTGCTTCCTTTATTTCTTATTTCATGCTTAAATAAAGAATGACAATGGTCAAATTGTCAAGGCTTTGGTCAAACTAACTTAAACTTGGTCAAATAGGCTTATTTCATCCATTTTAAAGCTAAAACAACTAACATAAATCCAATTCTAGTTAAATACAACTTAAAACACTAAAATTAAAACACTAAATGCTAGTTTTCACTATTTGTTGAGGACTCGAATTCATTTCCTAACTATCGCTCTCGATATGCAATGCACGTTGCGACAACAAAGAAGTAACAATTAAATCTCAAATAATCTAAGAAATATATCATTTTGAAAAGCATTATAGTTTAAAATTCACTCCGGCTCGGAGCTACTTTTCTCATTTATTTGAAAACCGAGTGATTTTAATACAAGACAACCAAAACCGATTATTAAAATAATCAAAACAATCAAGGTAATCAATATTCATTTAAAATAATTAATTTAACTATTTCTAGAATATTTTAAAGAATTATGAAGTTAATATTAAGCTACAATTGAAAATTAATATAAACACATAGTCAATTACAATTAAACCCTAACATTTAAGATGACACTTAATTAATCATAAGAGAATAAATTCAATTATTATAATTATTAGATATAGATAACAATCTTTTAATTATTCAATATACAACTACTAAATGCTTCCAAGAGAAATATTAAAATAGTGCAAATTGATTGATTTAACTAATTAAACATTTAATCAAATGCAGTCAAGTGCTATTAAATGCATGCCGAGTTCGGGTTATCACAATTAGAGCAAAAGTTAAATGGCTCAATGCTGGAGATCTTAATACCAGCTTCTTCCATGCATCAACTAGACAGAGAAGAGCCAGAAACAGGATTTCGAGGCTTCAATTGCACGATGGAGAATGGACAGATGACCCTGGTGTTATCAAGGAGACTATCCAGAATTTCTACAAAGACATCTTTAGGACTGTTGGGAGACGGAACATTGATCCTGTGCTGGAGTGCATTGACCCGGTCATTTCCGGGGAAGACAATTTGTAACTTATTAAACCAATTTCCTATGAAGAAGTTAAAGCGGCAGTGTGGAGTTTGGGAGCCAACAAGGCCCCAGGTCCAGATGGTTTCTCTGGAGCTTTCTTTCAGAAGTTCTGGCACCTTTTGGATTCTGATATTTTCAATATGGTAAAGGCGACTCTTCTTGTGGGATCTGATCTGAGTGCTTTTAATCGCACAAATATAATTTTAATCCCTAAAATTAACCACCCCGAAAAAATTAGTGATTTTCAGCCCATCAGTTGTTCAAACTTTCTGTACAAAGTGATCTCCAAGGTCTTGGTGAATAGACTCAAGCCTCTGATGGATAAGATTGTGTCCCCGGAACAATCAGCTTTTATTCCAGGAAGAGTTATTCAAGATAACATCATTGTGGCACAGGAAGCAGGCTACTGGATTCAGAGGAAGAGGAAAAATGCAAAGAAATGTCATGCTATTCTCAAGGCTGATATGAGTAAAGCTTTTGATAGAGTTGAATGAGATTTTTTGGAAAGAATCCTCATAAGAATGGGTTTCCATGATCTGTGGATCAGGTAGATTATGAATTGTGTCCCCTCAGTGTCGTTTAACATTCTCATCACCCGTCCATCTGATACTATCTTTCCATCCCGTGGGATTAGGCAAGGGGACCCTCTTTCCCCTTATCTCTTCTCTATCCTTACTCAGGCTCTTTCGGCTCTCATTAAGAGGCAACTTAGTAGTTCATTGTTGAATGGCTACCGAATAACTAAGTCTTGCCCTTCTCTTACTCACCTCCTATTTGCAGATGACTCGATTTTCTTCTTTGAAGCCACCTATAAGGAAGCTTTCATCTTGCAAGATGTGATTTTATACTGCTTTGTGTCCGGTCAAAGTCTGAATCTGAACAAGTCAACTGTTGTCTTCAGCCCTAACACGCCTGAAGGAACACGAAGAGGAATTGTGGATATTCTCCGTGTCAAGCAGTTAGATAAGATTGGGAAGTATCTTGGCTTCCCGGCGGAATGGGGCAGGTCTAAATCGAAAGCATTGAGCTGGGTTCAAGAAAAATGTGCGTCCAAGTTGCATGGATGGAAGAGTAATCTCCTCTCAGATGGGGGGAAAGATGTTCTTATCAAAACTGTCTTGATGGCCTTCCCGTCTTATGCCATGTCATCCTTCTTGTTCCCTAAGAAGGTTTACAACTCCCTTTCCTCAATGGCAGCAAGATTCTGGTGGGGAAGGAGTGGGGAATCTCGATCGCATTGGCTCCAGTGGGATGAGCTAAAGAAGCCAAAGATGGAAAAGGGTCTTGGATTCAGAGATCTTTTTTGCTTTAATATGGCACTCATTGCAAAGCAGGCTTGGAGAATTTCCATCCAACCTGACAGCTTATCTGTAGCTGTTCTTAAAGGAATTTATTTCCCAAATGACAGATTTTGGACCGCAGGGATTAAAAGACAATCTTCATGGTCTTGGAGAAATATTGTTCAGGGAAAGGAATTCCTTAAAAAAAGAATATTGTGGAGGATTGGAAACGGAAAGTCTGTGAATATTTGGAAGGATAATTGGATTCCAACGGAGAAGGCTATCCGGCATAGGAGCCCAAACTCTCCAACGTGGGTTAGCGAGCTGATCATTCAGGATCAGAAGAGATGGAATGAGGAGATGATTAACCACATGTTTGATAGGTCGACTGCCCAAAAGATCCTTGCTATTATTCTTCCGTGGTTTGAGAGAGATGACTGCGTGATCTGGAGCCCAAGCAAGAACGGACAGTATTCTGTTAAAGCAGGATATTCTGTGGCGAGAGAGGTTCTTTGCAATAGGAGCCCAATTGATAGAGGAAGAGCCAGCTCGTCCTTCCAGACCCCTATTGATGTTTGGAGACTGGTGTGGTCCCTGAAAGTTCCCCCAAAGGTGAGGTTTTTCATATGGAAAGCATGTCGTAATTGCCTTCCAACCCAAGAAAATCGCTTCAGGAGGAAATCTGCATCGTCCCCTTCATGTTCTGTGTAATCAAGGCGTTGAGACGGTTGAACATTTGCTCCTTTTTTGTCCTTGGGTTCAGAGATTCTGGTGTGCTTCTCCTCTGCAGTGTGCTAATAACCTTGTTGGTTCTGGAAGGTTCAGTGAGTGATTTATGAGGTTTACTAAGAGATGTTGTGATGCGAGTTACTACGAGAAAGCAACGACAAAGATTGCACTTTGTTCCTGGCAAATTTGGAAACAGAGAAATGAGGGTGTTATAAATGGGAGAGTCGTTGATATTCAGAAGACGGTCATGAAAGTGCAATGCGCATTGGCAGAATGGTTCAGCGAAGACAACGCGTGGAGGAACAGGAGTGTCAGAAGAGATGTTGTCAATAGAGATCCGCCAACACAGTGGGCTCCCTCGATGCCAGGGACGGTTAAGGTGAATGTTGACGCCTCGTGGGAGAAGAATAAGAAAGCTGCTTTTGCATTTATTGGTCGGGATTGGAAGGGTTCAATGGATTTTGGTCAGACCGGCCTGTTTCGATGTTTTTCAGCAGCGGAAGCAGAAGCTTATGCGATTCGTAATGTGTGTTTATATGTTAACCAGATACAGCAGTCTTGCATCATTATTGAAAACGACGCATAGGACGTTCTTAAAGTAATCAGTGCTCCGATGACTGCTCTTTGTTGGAAAGCGTCTACCATTGTGGAAGACATCAAAAAGATTGTTGCTGAAGACCCGAAGGTGAATTTTCAATGCATCAGAAGAACGGCCAACCAAGCTTGCGACTGGATTGCAAAATGTAGACGTAAAGAAGAATTGCCTATTAATTGGAGTTCATGTATTCACCCGCAATTGTTGTACCTCCTTTCACACGATATCCACCCCACAAGGATTGGTTAATCTGTGTGTTTTTATTTTATGTTTTCTCTTTTGACCAAAAAAAAAACAGATTAATGAATCAAAAAAATAGACATGGGTCGAAGAATAGTACAACCATAAACCCAAAACAAGGCTCCAATTTTGCCCCAAAAAAATTTCTTCAAAAACATTTTTAAAATTGTCACGAGAAAGTACCCTTTCATTCCGATGTTCGAATCATCTACTTCTTGGATTAATTCACCAAACATTATTTAATTTCTATCTTTTCCTAATTTAAGAAGTACAAACAATTGTCACGAGGCAAGTCGACACAAAAAAACAAAAAAAAAACAAAAAAAGAAAAAATTGCTCATCCTTCATTGTACCACTACCATCTCAAGAATTGACAATTTGGTATAACTATCATTTGACTCAATTGAAATGTGAAGATTTTTATCACATACACTGTGTTAACATTTAAAAAAATCTTCTCATCAAATGTCATACGAAAAAGAGCCAAGGCAAGGCATCAGTTTTAAAAAGCTCGAATTTTGAAGCCTCATAATTTGAATCAGCTCAAATTATAATACATCTCATCATCTGCCCTCCATTGAAAATATTTTCAACTTGACGAAAAAAAAAAAAAAAAAATTGGAAATGAAAATGTATCAGATCTTGACAGGCAGCACAAAATTTGAAGCTCAACAATCACAGTTAAACATGGAATAGAGACCTAACGTGCACCAAGCCTAAGAGCACCCACTGAAGCCACTAGAGAAGCGGCCAGGAGCTCACCAACAGCAAGCGATGAGAACATGTGTAAAAAGGACGTGCAACCCCCTCTAAGGCAACAAACTAGAAGCCCTACCACAAAGCCAGTCCAATCCCACCAGTATACAGCGGAGATCACAGCCAAGCCAGCCAGAATGGAGCAATAAAAACCAACCATCAACAACAACAACACCGACATTGGTGTTTGACATCACAAGGGTGTGAGGGAGAAGCAACAAAAATGGCAGCACAAGTAAAGGAGCAAAACATTGATAGCACCACAAAAACCTATCATAGCTGGAGTTAAAATATTTACAAAAGAAAGACAAGGAGAAACAAAATATGGAAGCACAATCTAACAAAAATAACAAGTAACAAAGGAAAAACAAGAAAACAACAAGCCAAAAATAAAAGAGGACAATAGCTCTGACCAAAGGCCAATACATCAGAGCAATGACCACATGGAGGTGAGGGAAGGAGCCTTCAAAGAAAGGCAGAAGAAAGAGAGTTCAAAAAATTCTCTAGAACAACTTTCCTCTCACTCCAGAGAGTTATTTGGATTCCTTATTCCACCTCTAGTTGAAGGTTTCTTCCTCCACCCTCCTGTGAACCTCTTCAATGCTCAAACCATCCCCTTCTTGGACATGTAAGGCCAATTAAGATCACCTAGTTGGGGTCCAATGCCCCTTAACACATGTTTTCAGAATACAATTCTCAAAGGTAAGTAATTCAAAAACAATCACCCTTTAATTTCTGCCATTCCCTACTTTGAGAACTAGAAGCAATTGATCATAGCCCATGTTCTCTATATTTCAACACTTCAATGGGGGCAAGTCGCCACAAAAAAAAAAAAAATTGTTCGTCTTTCACAGTGCTAACACCTCAGGGTTTGCAATTTGGTATACCTATTATACCACCATTACTTTTAAAGTGCATTCTTTTATTTTTGTCACATACACTTATCTGTGTGGATGCAACATTGATAAAAATCTTCACTACTATTCCCATGCAATAATAACTGGTGAACTATTACCTAAGCCGTTACCAAAAAAAAAAAACTATTACCTAAGCAAACAACTGTATTGCTAATGAACATGTCACTTCCTTTTTATCATGAATAAGAACACACATAAAATATAATGTATAAATTATGAAAAAAAATAATATCTAGCATTTTTATTTGCCAAAAGCTTTTATTTATTTATTTTTTACCAACCTGATTATTTCACTTTTCTACTTCATTCATCATTAACAGAAACCTTCGACACCATTTCAACATCTTCCCCACTATCACACAAGAATTCTAATCAAGCAAAAAAAGGATGAAAACATGAAGAATTTTACTCCTATTCAGCTGCCAAATTACGCCGGCTGAGAAAAGTAAGAGCCAAACAAAAACTGACAGCCAAATAAAAGTCATAAAGTAGGTCAAAGCCAATTTTACATCACTTATAAAGAATTCAATCTCAAAACCTCTCTTATTCAAAACAAAAATCATATCACTAGACCAAATGTCACTAGACCAAACGTCAATAGCCCAAATGAGGGAGTCTTAACCTTACATAAAAAAAAATATGAAAAGAAAAAGACCAAAGGGAAGGCATCAGTTTTAAAAAGCTCGAATTTTGAAGCCTCATAATTTGGATCAGCTCAAATAATAATATATCTCATCATCTGCCCTCCTTTTCAACATAAAAAATAAAAAATAAAAAAATAAAACTAAAAATGGTATGAAAATGTATCAGATCTTGACAAAAGCAAGGCCGTTAGCAAAGAGAGCCCCCTTGGTCAGTGATTGACTTCTAATTTCGCTGGTCTCAGGAAGCATCCTTTCATTGCTTTCTCAAGACGCCGCTTAACCAGCAAATGATTTCAAAACTTATCAAAACAAAATTTATAATAATAAAGTTCGTACACAAGTTGTAACATCTCGGGCCACATTAATTTGTATATGTAGTTTAAAACATGTTTAAATTATGAACTGAATACATATGTTTTATAAAATTAATGTGGGACGAGATATAACACGATAAGGAATCTTGGAGCTACCACCCTCAAACTGTTTCAAGAGAATCAACCTCTGAAAACACACACGCACGCAGAAAGATGGATGAAGTTGTCTAAGGCTGCTTGAAGGACAATTTTACAAGTAACAAAAATTGTCCTCTCAAAAAGCCTTGGTGTGTTAGAATCTAACACTACCCATAAAAGGGTAGTATTAGGAATCTAAGTAAAGTTTAGTTTTGGCCTCCTAACTAAACCAGATATGAAATTGCTAAAGAAAAAAACTTTTCTTCATATGGCTACTCAAAGAGGCACACTATGATGGTTAATATTATAGCTGAATATAGCCTACCAATATATCACAAAGGGCAATACATCATGAGGATTTAACATTGAAGACAAATATTTTTGATATATAACAAGATAAAAACTAGCACTCAGGTGCATAGTCCAACGACTTCACCCTACCTGATGTAAGTGTGGACGCACACCACTGCAGGTGTACCATTTGGTTATCGAATTTCGTCAAATAATCGGTGATCGAATTTTGCCGAATAATTCGATAATCAAACTCCGCCAATTGCTTTTTCACATCATTAAAATAAAAAAAATAAAAATAAAAAACAGGTAAAAACATCATATTACTCGTATGTACATACATATAGATGCAGCTTCGACTTTAAACAAGATGTTTGCTTTGCTGCTGACTGCTGTTCTTATAATAAAAAAAAAAACAGCAGGGTTTAGGGTTTCTTCGAAGAGGGTTGGGTTATGTTGAGAGATGTTCTGGGCCTAAAAGAACATGTCCACTTTGGGCTGATCCAGTAAAGTGAATTTAGGAGTGGGCCGAAGATTTGGTTTGTCAAGTAACCTTTTTCTTCTTTTGGACACCAAAGTGAAATTGATAATTTGCTATAGCTCACAAGTTCAACATATATATATATAGAGAAGGGGAAAAAAAACTTTGGAACGTCTATGGGTGACGCGTTATTTTTATAGGGGCGTAAAAAAAATATGTAAGCTTCACCTGATTTATTGTAATTACTTCCATTAATTGGAAGAAAATTGTAAAAGTTAGCCAACTCCTTGATGGCACAAAATCATATACAATAAGATTGAAAAAAACTAGATGGAACATCAGGGAACCAATTAGAGAAAGGGAGCTCACCTTGCAATGTCTTGTTACTCAATCGCCAACCTTATTTCCTGATCTACAAATAAGAGAGAAGAAAGACTTGAGGAACAGCTTCGCACAATGATCATGTCTTCAGCAATACAAGAAATTTCCACAGGGGAGCAGTATAGTTGGGGGAATACTGCTTTATGCACCTAATTTCAGGGTTTGACACTCACCTGGCCTCCCGACGTTTGACACTCACATAAGTAAATTTTTATTTATGTAGGGTTTTGTCTTCTCTCTCAATTGGACGTTCAGACGTTCGAATGTAAACTATTTTTTTAAATAACAATTAACATCCAAAAATTTTATAGAACTCACTGTTGTTCTTAATCAAATAACTAAACGTACGAATATAAATTTTTTTTTTTCCTTAAAATAACACTCAAAAATTTATCTACTAAAAATTTTTTACGACTTGTTAATTCGAGATTTTCAAACTATTAGAGGTCCTCTCTATACAAGATTCCTTGGTAAAAGTGGCTTGAATTTAATGGATTATTGTACATCATCATCATAGTACTTAATTTAGTTGCATAATCAAGGTGACAAGGAAACTTTAAAACATAATTTAACATGATTGCTTTTGTCCATGAATGATGAATGTCATTAATTATGTATCCTCTATTTGAACGTAAATTGCTCCACCAACAAAAGGACCCTTGATGGGGGCCACTCGACAACCTTTTTTATTGAGAAAAAAAAAAAAAAAAAAACAGGGCAAAATAAAAGATTCATGGATGGATCGTTAAAAAAATTACATGGTCAACAAATTACGCAAAAGGTCTACAGATTACTTCTCTATTTTTTCTTGAAATAATTTTTATTCTTAAACGATTTACAAAATTAGCAGTCTAATATGCAATACGAATCAAGAAATTTCTAGATTACTAGAAGAATATAATGATGCTGTTAAATTCAGATCCCTGAGCCACAAATGCGAGTAATCTTACAAATTTGAAAATATTTATGTCATGTGTCAAATTTAGTGACTCGAAATTAGTATTCTAACTATTATTTAAATGCATATAAAAAACTTAGAAATCTGAATATCAAATATAAATGCAAAACTTCTTATTTAACCTATATTTAAGTACTACTCGCATAGCATTAACTTATAAATCGAACATCAAATATGAAAAAATTGCATAAATAATCCTTATTATTTTTCTAAAATTTTAAATTTATTCTTAATATTCAAAGTTAGTTAATTTAATCCCTATTATTTATAAAAAAAAATTAAATTTATTTCTATTCTTTAAAACTAGTTAATTTAATTTCTATTATTTTATTAAAAAATTAATTTAGTCTCAACTTCTTTTTAAATACATATTGAGGGCTAATTTAAATTTTAAATAAAAATTAGACTAAATAAATTTTTTTAATAATAATAAGTATTAAATTAGTTAATTTTAAACAATAAAGATGAATTTAAAGTTTTAAAAAAATTTACAAAAAAAAAAAAAAGAATCTTCATTTGCGCCATTTTCTCCATCAAATATAAACATAACGACTTCTCTTTGAACCTATGTTTGCGTGCTACTTTTATTGTAATTAATATAGGTTTGCTTTTTTGACCAAAAACAATAAATAAATAAATAAATAATTTAAGGGTTTCTTTATACAATTTTTTTTTATCCTCGACTTTTCAAGGCTCCGTTTGTTTGCCGTGAAATAATTTATTTGTGAAAAATATTTTTTATGAAAATATTTTTTGTAAAAAATATTTTTTTAAAAAATAAAATATTATACAGAGTTTCATTTGTTTGCCGTAAAATAACTTATTGGATGAAAATATTTTTCTAAAAAATAGAATACGGGAAAATATGTTCTGGTATTTGGATATACCGTAAATTCCATAAAATATTTTTTTCTCCTAAATAAAATGAAAATATTTTTCAGAATTTTGTACTAACCGCAATTGTTGATTAAAAAATATTTTATGGTTGATTAATTTTTCGGTGTTATTAAATACTGTAAAATTAAATAAAAATAACTGTATTTTTTGATCGAAAAATATTTTATAATTAATTAATTTTTTAATTTTATCAAATATCATAAAATTTAAAAAAAAATTACGACAAACAAACGGAGCCAAGTAGACGCCTCGCACCAATGTAGGTTGCGTCTAATAAGTCCATTTTGACTACAAGACAGTGAAATGCTCTGTCCGCGAGATTTTAACTTTTATTCGATAATTGAATAATGTAATTGAAAAATTGGGGTGGGTTCCATATGTTGGCATGGAAGACTTTTCCGTCGTCTAATTGCGAATGCAATAAATTTTCGCGAACTTGGTGGAAATGACCGTTTCTTAAATTTCATTGTTTTCTTAGGCACCCCTTAACATCAATGCCAGATTATTATTGAGTTACATATCAAGCAAAACTTCTACAGGAATAAATAGGGACCATAAAAATGTTTAGAGCATTGCAATATTCATCAGCATGGTATGGGTTTTCAAGATATATAGTTGTTATTTGAGTAAAAAAAATTTAGATCCCAAAGGTTTTATAAAAGTAACTTTTTAGTCTTATGGCTTTTGAAAAGTGATTATTGATCTATTTTTGACGAAAAATTGATGAAAAATGTTCACTTTTTTATAATTTTTCTATTTTACCCTTGGATCTATTTTCTCTCTCATGCATGACATTATGCACTATTTTGGCAGCCATGAGATATTACCAAAAGTCAGAAAAAAATCACCAAAAAAAATCACAAAATATACATGTCTAAACCAAAACAAAAAAATATAATTTCTACAAAATGATTTCAACATCATCATCCACCATAGTTAGAGAAGAAATAAACGGAACAATTATCAAGTTAAAAAATAGAAGATATTATTGTGGGTCAAAAAGCAATTGATCGCATATCTAAATAAGAAATATGAGAGTCTATCGTATTAGCAAAGAAAATAAGTATTTATCTCAAAAAATAAATGTTACAAATCATAATTTCGTATAAAATGCATTTTACACTCCGTTAACAATCTGAACAAGTATTTTTCAACTTAATTTGATGTTCGAGCCATTTTTAGAATGAAAATCGACAAAATCGATTTATTTTATTGCTTATTTTTAATTTTTTTCTAAATTTCATCGCTAATTTTGTTGCTATTTAGTGACGGATTTAGTGAGGAAATTACGACATGCTGTCACTATTCGATTGCAAATCTATCGGCCATCACTAATCCGTCGCGATGTTACGAGAGATTAGTGACGAAATTTAGTTATAAATTTTTCCGTTGCAAAATTATCACTAATCCGTAACTAATTAGTAATTGAATATTTTTCTCGCTAAATCTATTGCCACTTAGTGACCAAAAAAAATTCGTCGCCCATTTCAATTTTTTTTGTAGTAGACCACTTCATTTTTTTGTTTTGATTTTAAAAGAAAAAAATTAAAATATCTCCTATTTTTTAGCTTGATAATTGTTCCGTTTATTTCTTCTCTGACTGTGGTGGATGATGATGTTGAAGTCATTTTGTATAAATTATATTTTTTTATTTTTGTTTAGACACGTATATTTTGTGAATTTTTTGGTGATTTTTTGTGATTTTTTTTTCTAATTTTTAGTGATATCTCATAACTGCCAAAATGGTGCATAATACCATGTATGAGAGAGAAAATAGATCCAAAGGTAAAATAAAAAAATCACAAAAAAATTTAACATTTTTCATCAATTTTCAGTCAAAAATAGATTAAATGAGCAATTTTCAAAAATTGAAAGACCAAAAAATTACTTTTATAAAACCTAACAGACCTAAAGGTTTTTTACTCATTGTTATTTGTTCCTCTCTTTTTAGAGTTACTATTGATGGTGACTTCTACCATTCTTAACATACGCGTTTTTGCTTCTCTTTAACATTGAATGTAGGAATTTTTTACAAAGTAAAAAATTTTTAGTGCAACAGTTGGAGATCAATATCTTAAAAAACTTTCTTACATGTAGAGATTTTAAAGTTTTATGGCACTTGTCGAAGAAGACCTTATTTGTTCATCTCTTTTTAGAGTTACTGTCCATGGTGACTTTTAACATTCTTGATGTACGTGTTTTTGCTTCTGTTTAATTAATATAGTATCAAAGTCCAAGATTAAACATTAGACAATGAGGTGAAGAGGATCGGAAGGCATTGTACATCTATGATGAACCAATTAAAGAAATACAAATAAAAAAGAAAACTCTCACAAGAATTATGTATACAACAAAACAATGGCGACACAACACGAATAAATATGTTCAGCAAACAATGTTAAAAATACAACATGATCAAAGAATAAATACTTTGACTGAAAAATAAATCTCTACACAAATCCCATCTAATTTTTTTTTATTTAAAAAGCCCGAATATAAACACCAAAAAGTGTTTAATTTTCTAGAAGAAAAGCCCAAATGCAAGAGCTGCAAATGAAGCAAACAAAGCAGGTACGAAGGTGGTGGCATCAGATGCAGGTGCAGGTGCGGGTGCCTCTTGTGCAGCCACATTTTGGACCGTTGAAACAACCATCAACATCATCACAACAGCAACAAACATCTTCATCTTCATCGCCTCCATTTTTAGCAAAATAATAAGAGCTTGTGAAAAAATTAGTTTCAAGAATGCAATAAAAACTCGAAAGGCTTTTGAAAAGTTTAGAATTATACAAATGAAGAGGATTGTGTTGCTTATATATACAAGGATGTTTTCACGGGCAGGTCATGTCAGCCCGTAGAGACCGTTAGCTTAACCACTTGCCTTGAATCATTTGTCTCTGCCCGTGCTGCCCGTCTGTGGACAGGGTGTCCATTGTTTTTTTTGGTTGCCTACAGCTGTTGCCAATGGTTGTTTGTGGGGGTACCAATAGAACTTTGCTCTGAAAGTATGTTGGGGGATTTCGAAATTAATTTTTTTAAGTGATATTTTTTTATATATATTATAATTTATAGGTCTCATTTAAATTAAAAAGAAAAAAAATTGTTGTTTGTGGGGTCAAGTCTTTGTGGCTTGTCTTCTAACTACCACACCTTAGTGGGGGACCTCAAATTGAATGACAATGGCGGTTTTCTCTGGAGGGTCTATTATGCCCTCATATTTCTGCATGTTCTGAGGTTATGTTCAATTTCGACAAGGGTATTTTGGGCTTTATAACAGAGTGTTCATTTTGTTTATTTGAGATATTTTAAGGGGTGAATAATTTCTTATATGGTTAGGAAATTTAAGTTATTGAGTGGAAATGTGAGGTGTTGAGCTGGCTTGATTTTTCTGGATTTTACTGGGAGACTCAATTATTTGGTGTGGCTTTCTGTGAAAATTGTAAGGTGGGGAATCATTGAACAGCATGGGTCTTAACATTTAATAATAATCTCACACTGGTGATAGACTGACGTCAGTCTCTATAGATATGAATTTGTTTTACTAACATGTAAACTCTATTTTTATTTTATTGTGTGAAATTTACGTGTAAAAGTAACACTCATAATTTATGTTTTAGTTTATAAAATTAACTGTATAACTCTTGAAATAATAAGAACTATAATAAGACTAAATGTAAATAATGAGAACTAATCGTGTAACTTTTAAAACAATAAGATTAAAATAAGACAAAACATAAACAATGAGAACTATTTATAAGATTTGCTTTTAACTTTACAATGTTCAATGATTAATCTTTACAGATAATGTATTTGGTAATTTGAATTATAAATGACAATCGTTTATAAGATTAATTTATATCTCCAACATATAAAATCCACTCCAAGGATAGAAGTAAGGATAATACATAATTTTAACCCACAACCTCAATATACCTTAATTTTTGCCCTTTCTTATTGATCCCCATCAAGCATAATTTCATGGACGACGAGGTTCATATTAATGGCAATTGCCCCTTGCATTTCATGGAATTTCAATAACTCTTTTTATTGGTTTCTTAACTATTTCGAGGAAGGAGCAATTTGAGTTTACGTAGCTTTTGTACATGATCTTTATCGCGTTCTCTTTAATGGCCAACAAAAAGTAGGCTGCCATTAACGGCATAGAACCACAGTAAAGCATAAAGTGAGCATTTCATGATTGTTAAACGACTGACCAAATAATTGATGCGGGATTTTGAGAGAACATTTATAAAAATTTAATGTCGGATGGTCGGACTCTTTGTGAGATTAATCTCCACCCAAACAATATTAGTATGAGGTAAGTTTTAATATCGGATGAAAAATTCTCAAAACATTTATACTTGTAGAAAGTAAAGAATTCATTAATAGTAAAAGGAAAGTATGAAGGATAAACAAATGGCAAATAATAAGATCTTTAAATGATCTTCTGTTATCAAACCAATTCTGGAAGTTTCAAACATTTTTAATTCTATAAACAATATTCAATACTTTGTCATATCGTTAGCTTCATTTGTGAATTAGTAAGTATTTTCTTACTAATTTGTGCATGAAAAAAATACAAAAGTGAAATAAATAATGCATTGAGAGTTCTATTAATCTGAAGTTGAACCAAAATAAAAAAAATATTATATTAACTACAAGACCGAAAAGATTTTGGCTGGGGTCTCAAGTATAATATCGAGTTGCATGATAATCGAATGAGGTGAATGAGTCAGACACGTAGGCCTCAAACCATGTGCCATAATCCCCCATCTATTAGCTCGTTGTACATAAGCTTAGCTAAGAAAGGATTACTATTAATACAAATAGAAACTTCACAAACTGAGCCCAAAAAACCACTGTAGAGTACTGAGCTAAGCCTAAAAGCCCACTTTAGATTCTGACAATATCACAAACTATCCACTTCTGGTTGGGCTAAACAACAGACCAAGAGGATCCCAAGGTCTTTTATAAATGGGCCGGCCCTAGAAGACAAAATTAAAGCGCATTATAGACTTCACTTGAGATGGGTTATGGCCCTTTTTATGGTACAAAAGGGCCCTCAATACAATCGCCAATACAATTTTTGTTTTTATTTGCAAGATGAATTCACAACCGTACATTAGCAAATCCTACGGCTAGAAAACCATTACCAGTTAATCTTGTGCCACTCTCTCCATATATATATTATGAAAATGGTGAAATAAAGGAAACAATGCCTACCTTCATTGCATCATTCATATCCAACACAGTGTGAGAGAAGAAGAGAAGAAAAATACCCAAAACACACACATCCTCCATTAGAGAAACAAAGACAGGGAGAAAAATACCAAAGAAGAAACACTAAAATTCTTCAAAGGCCAAACAAATAGACAGAAAAAAGAGAGGATTTTTAATATGAAATTTATGTTGTCTTTGTTCTGAAGAAAAAAATTGATACCTTTTCTTGGCCTTGTAGGCAAGATCAACTAATTTGAAGAACAAACAATCTCAATTTTTTGTGTTAAATATCTCATATTTTTTACTGAGTATTTGCTCACACCCTCCAATTATAAGGTATATTTTTCCTTCTTCTTCATCTCATCCTTTTCTATGCATTTTTTTTTTTGCTTGGACTTTGCAGATTCTCCCTATAATACATATAAACATCTCATTCTTGTGTTAAAAATCTCATCTGTTTCTTTATTTTTGCTTAGACCCTCTTATTTACAAGGTAGTTTTCTTCTCCTCCTCCTCCTCCTCCTCCTCCTTCATATAATCTTTTTCTATGCATTTTTTTGCTTTTACTTCACAAATTCCCATTTTTCACATAGAGGCATATGCTGTATACGTGAAAAGTCCTAATTTTTTTGGATTTTATGGTGAAAGATTCAGTGATTTAGCCATAGATCTTGAAAATTCTGAAGAAACTGCTTCTGGGTTGTTGATGATAACCGTAAAAATCTAATCTTTTTGAAGAAAATGCATGTTGGTTATTGATAATAACTCAAAAAAATTTGTTATGTTTTGAAGAATTTGTATATGGGTTTGTTGATAACATCCAGAAAGTCAATATTTTTTCTCTTTTTTATCGGCTGGTAACAGGAGTTTCTTGCATCGATCTGCTCTCGTTTTAGCAGATATGGAGAAAGAAGAGAAGAATCAGAAGGCTACAGTAAGGCCAGCAGCAGAAACAGAGTTTATATTGCAGTGGGGTAATAAGAAGAGGCTGAGATGTGTTAGAGTGAGAGGCCCTCATGACCTCTCAACACACGCTTCTAACAACACAAATACAACCTCTAGAATTGCAAGAAAGACTTTTCTCACTGTTAAACATGCCTTTTTTCCTCAACCATCCACACGTCTCACCAGGTATGCAAAAATGGGAAGAATTAATTAATAAATAAATAAATTTTCCCATTTTTCTTTGTGTTGAGATTTTTGTTTCATATGGTTCATGGATTTAGTTTTCCAGAGGGGAAAAAAGAAAAGAATTGAGCAAAGAAGTTTGCTTCTTTTCTATGATTTCTTCTTTCCAGCCCCCCCCCCCCCCCCGCCGAAATTGTGGCTTCATTTGGTTCATGGATTTAGTGAACAAATGGGGAACAAAAGGAAGAAGAAAGGAGAAAATTGATTTTTTTAGTAAAAAGTCGAAGACATAATTTTTTCAGTTAAAAGATGATTTTTTTAAATACTTATTAATGTTATATTCTTTTCTCCGAAATTTTTTTAGAAATTTTTGGCTTCATTTGCTGTACTGGTTTTGGTTGGTAAAAAACAGGAGAAAAGGAAAGAAATAAAAATAAAAAAGTTTGGTCTTTTGGAAATGTTGACTGTAATCATTTATTTGCTGAAAATTTGTGCTTTTTTGAATGAAAAATGGAAAATTGATGGCGTGGGTGTGTTTGGCTTACAGGAATTCTGAAACGACGACTCTCAGATCGGAGAACGGGAAGTCAACGTCAGGGTCGCCGGAGAGGTACTACACGACAAGAGGGTCAATGATGGGGTTAAATGCGAATGGGAAGAATACTGTGGATGGTTGTGCAGGGAATCAAGGTGGGGACGCGAATAATAATAATAACAATTACGATAATAATAATAATAATGGTAAAGGAGTTGTTTGGCCAAAGATTTTTGTTACCTTATCAAGCAAAGAAAAGGAAGAGGATTTCATGGCTATGAAGGGTTGTAGGCTTCCTCAAAGGCCTAAGAAGAGGGCTAAAGTCATCCAAAGAACTTTGCTTGTAAGTTGGTCTATTTGTTCTTTTTCCATTAATTTTGTTTGATTTTGGATGGATCCGACCATTCCAGACTCCGCGATTGCGTTTGTGCACACGACTATTTCCCCGCTCTCTGCATAATGGGAGGTTTGGATGGGTCCGGCCATCTGGACTCCGGGTATGTTTTTGTGCACGCGACCATTTCCTGACTCTTCGCATAGTTGGAGGTTTGGAAAGGTCCGACCATTCCGGACTCTGGGTATGCGTTTGTGCATGTGACCATTTCCCGACTGCGCGTTGTGGAAGGTTGGTGCACCGGGCTATCGTTTATTTTAAATTCTTTTGTTCTTTTTTGGTTAAATTGATGGTTATTTTTTTGGGTGGTTATTGACATTTTACTGTTTGTAATTTTGCGGGGACTGCAGTTGGTGACTCCAGGGGCGTGGTTAACAGACATGTCACTGGAGAGGTATGAAGTTAGAGAGAAGAGTTCTAAGAAGGTACTTTTTTTTTCCCCTTATTTTTTTTTCCAATTTTATTAGATCTCTATATTATTTTGTAGTTCTGTTCTGTTTGTTTTTCTTGTCCATCTTTTCTGTTTTTTGGGGAAAGAGAAGAGGCGGGGTGATTGGTTTGTTTGGTGTGGTGTTGGCTTAATCTTGTGTTTTCTTTTTCTTTTACAATAGAAAGAGATGTTTCATCCATCTCGTCCTTTTTAATGTTGTTTTTGTCACGAAGATTTGAGAATTTGAGATGGTTTTTTTGAATGCTGATTTTGGGGTTTTGCCTTTCTTCTCTTTTACCTAATAAGTTTATTAAACGAAATGGAAAATATTTCCTAACTTTGGCTCCGTTTGTTTGCCGTAGAATATTTTTTTAAAAAATATTTTTTAAATTTTACGATGTTTAGTAACAACGAAAAATTGATCGAACATGCTGTGTTGTTGAAGCAAATGGCTCATCGATAAACTCTTGGGCCTTTCGAATGGGCACAATGGTGTTGCATGGGCGTCCTATGCGTTCACTATCGTGCGGCATGGATACACTATGCGTGCACGAAAATTGTAAAATATTTTTCGGTTAACAATTGCGGTTAGTACAAAATTTTAAAAAATATTTTTATTTCCTTTCAGAGAAGAAAATATTTTATGGAACTTACGGTACATTCAAATTCTAAAAAATATTTTCTAATATTATATTTTTCAGAAAAATATTTTTCTTCTAACAAGTTATTTTACGGCAAACAAACGGAGCACTGTAAAATATTTTATTTTTTAAAAAAATATTTTTCACAAATAAATTATTTTACGGCAAACAAACGGAGCCTTTTCTACAGTGTTTTCCTATTTGTGGCTGGAGAGGGTAGAGAATGTGTTCACTCCCGTCACTCTCACCTTTTATGAGCAGTTTCTCCGCCTCTTTTGCTTTATACGGTTTATTATTGCGTATAAATTTCGTAAGTCTTAGTTTGGTATGAGTTGGTTTACGAACTTACCCGTTGATTTCTCTGTTGTGATACAGAGACCCAGAGGATTGAAGGCTATGGGAAGCATAGAGAGCGATTCAGAATGAAGATGACCTTGATAAATTTATCAGCTTTCTTCTTTTTGGTTCTTTTCCCTTCAGATTGGTACGACAATGAAGGGATAGAGAATAGGAATTTCAAATATAGAGTTGTATCAGTGTTCTCAATGATATCATTAGTAATGCAAATATATGTTTTTCATTTTTGTCCTTCAATTTTGGCACATTCTCAACTCAATTCTATCATTTGTATTTTTCCTTCTTTTTTTTTTCAATTAAATTCCAAATGCAATGTTCTGCAATGGCATGTAGATCTCAAAATCTACCATCAAGATTGCTGACATCGGACTATGCAATTCAACGGAATGGACACCAACAACGTGCGCAATTAGAACGCAAAGGCACAGATGTAGTGTCGGTCAAATACACACTGACTGTAAAATTAACGTTGATGTCGGTTAAATATATTCCGATTAGTGGAAGGAGTAAGTTTAAGGCACAGATGTAGTGTCAGTCAAATACACTATGACTGCAAAATCGATGTTGGTGCCGGTCGAATACAACATTTTAGGCGATTAGCACCGGTCGAATGTGTGAAGTAAAGAGCATCTTGGTCAAGGGTTGGTCTTCGGTACATCTGCGGCTGTTCAGCCGCAGATGATCTTGGCCATCCTTTTTTGTGATTAATTTTAATCGTTGATCTCAACTCAAATTTAAAAAAAAAAATTAATTATTATATGTAATGACCATGTTGTCCTTTGTTTTATTAAATACATACAAGACCTACTAAATATTATATGTAGTGCTAAAATATCTTCTTTAACATTTTGAGTTGTACAATGATTAAAAAAAATATCCTTATCAATAACATCTAATTTTTATTTATGAATTTACTATTATAACCTGATAAGATATATTATATGTAGTGCTGAAATTGCTTCTTTAACCATTTTCATTATCTATTTAACCATATTTCTCATTTACGGTATATGAAGGTTCAATTACTGTAAGTACAATTTCAATTACTATAAGAACTATTTCAATTACAAATTGTTCGCTTTTTCTTTTTTACCTTTCTTAAGATAGTTTATTCGTGCTACTATATGTAAACCCACAGTAGCCAACCATTTAACCATATCCGAATTTTATGGTATATAAAACTTCACCGGTCACTTAACCATATGTGAATCAACGGTATATGGACACTCGATTACTAAAGATACTATTTCGATTGCATATTGTTCATTTTTTTCATTTCTTAAGATACAATATAACATCTTTAAATTAATAGTGTTGGATCACTTATTTTTATTAATTTAACGCGATATTAATTTATTGATAAATTAATAATTATTAATTTATAAAGATAGACATGTCATTAATAAATTGAGGGTACCGTCAAACTGAGATAAAAATCCTTAGAACACCATTTATAGATTCTATCTTTAGGAGTAAATATATTCTAAAAGTTGTTCCCGATCATAGAATAAATTAATTTGGCGTTAGTTTATCAGAATAGATTGAATTGCAGTCTACTAACCAAATAATATGATATATTAGTTTAGGCGATTAGTAGTACTTGTTAGGATATCTCCAATGACTTACACTATTCACAAAAACTTACAATTTTTGATAATTTTTAGAGACCCGGGTCTCTATTTTAACTAAAATCTCCAATGGGACCCATTACTTTTTAGAGATTTAAACCAAAATAGAGACCCAATCACTTTTTGGGTCTCTAAATTTGTTATCAAAAAAGTAAATTGGGTCTCTATTTTAACTCAAATCTCTAAAAAGTGGTGGGGCCCATTGAAGATTTGAGTTAAAATAGAGACCCGAGTCTCTAAAAATTACCAAAAATGAAAAGTTTTTGTGAATAGTGCACTAATTTTTTTGTCATTGGAGATACCCTTAGTAAATAAATGACTAGACTTAACTACCGATACAACGAATTACATGGATCAATCAATCCGGCGCAACAACGTGGTGGGTAGGGGTGGGAAAGGGTGGTGAGGGTAGGGGGTGGGGGGGAGGGGGTTGGGATGTTGGGGAAGATGACCATTTTTTTATTTTTTTTATTTTTTATTTAGCAGTAAATAAAAAAATAGGTGGAGATAAAGAGAAAAAATTATGTATTATAAAAGGGTAAAAACATCATTTAATAGTTTAGAGGGGGTAGTGCGAGGACTTTTTAATAATACATGAGACTTTCTTAGAATTTTACGAATACAAAGGATAGAGTGATCGTTTCACAAATCATAGGGGGGTAACGTAATATTTATCCAAAAACTAAATTAATTTTAGGATCGTCCTAATATTAATTTAATTGAGCTCGTAATAATTAGACATTTGATCTGGTTATTAAGGAGTCCGAGTCTTGTCAATTTAATTAGATTAAATTATTATATGCTTTAAATCTGCGTAAATAACTATGAACGGATACATGTAATTATTTTGTTGCATAATTAAAATTTTAATTATCATGTATATTTCGTAACAGTAATATTGTTAAGCAAATATCTTTTAAAGTTCTTACGTTTATAAGGGATCCGAACACTAAGACAGAAGAGTCTCTTAAGAGTTTGTGCAAAATTTTGCATGACAAGTCGGGATATCACCCTATTATCCATAAAACTCTATGTTGTCCACTTCATGACGTACCCAAGATAGGAATGGCAATGGGGCGGGGTAGGGGCGGGGGGAGCTATCCCCATGCCCCACCCCGCCACTCAAAAAGCTCTCCCATCCCCCGCCCCGTCCCCGCATTCTATACCCCTTCCCCCCGCCCCGTCCCCACCCCCGAATCCCCATGGGAAATGGGGATTACCCGCGGAGTTTTTATTATTCTTTTTAAACCTTAAGAATTATAATTAATTTAAATCATACAACTTCAAAATATAAATTAAAGTTATACTAATGATAAATATAAATATAGATCTTAAATAAAGTCTAATATTAATTATTCTTGCAATTAAATAGTAAAAATAATATTATAGTAATTGAGTCCCAAATATTTAAAATAAATTTTGACTTAACTATTGTGTATGAGAACTCTAATTGGAAAAGAACATTTCTTTGTGCTAGTGAGATTGTATTGATTATTATAATTTTTTTTCTTATCACATGTCATATATAATATTAGTTGCAATTCTTTAAAATTCATCTTTAGTTATATTATTTGAAACTTTTTGAAGTGCAGCTGAAATAATTAACAAATCTCTTAATTCACTATGAACAATAATAAAATTGAGGTATTTATGTCAAATGATAGCCAATTTCAAGTTACGGCATACAATGATTTTAAGAATAATTATAAAATCCGTTCAAATAATCTAATTTTTCTTCTCCATTTTATAATACTTTGCTTAATGTTATTTTTATACTTTTATATGTATAATTTTAATACATATATAATACTAAAATAATAAAAATAACTATCTATATATGTGAGGCGGGGTATGCGGGGCGGGAAATGCTTATCCCAGCACCCTGCCCCGCCCCCGCGCGGGGATTAAAAGTTAATCCCCATCCACCGCCCCATTCCCCATTTCTCGCCTTAATCCCCGCCCTATTTGGGGCGGGGGTGGGGCGGGTACCCGCAATCCCTGTCCCTATTGCCATCCCTAACCCAAGATGACAATGACGGGTTGGCTTCGAATTGAGGACTATGAGCCAATACACAAAGAATACAATAGTTGTCTATGTGACGTACACATTATAAAATTGTTTCATATCTTTTATCTTTTAATCGTCTAATAAAATGTAAGAAATATTACACATTTTGTTTTATAATATGTCAAATTTCAAATTTATGCTTTATTTTTATATATATTTTGTGAATTGTTACATTAAGAAGAAAGCACAAACATACCAAAAGGGTACTTTCATCTATTCGAACATATCTCATTTAAAAAAAAAAAAAAATACAACACAATCTGATTGCTTATCATTGAGGGGTGTTTTGAACTTTTGCAATACTATTATTTTTTCGTTCAAGGGTATATTCGTCTTTTGAAATGTCACTTTTATCTTCTTTCAATAATATAATCATATTATTAATATAAGGATAAAATAGTCATTCAGTTCTTTACCATGATTGACACACAAAACTCATTGCCACGTGTCATGCATTTACTGATCAATTCGTCTTATGTCATTCGGCATAATAAAAGCAGATGGACCGAAGATTTTTCCCTTGGTCAAAGATGTGGTGCAGTAGTATCCTGATTTCTGACTTCACATGCGCTCACAGGAATATGCCGCATAACAGATAATAAAGTAAAATAACACTTAAACAGGATAGAGACATGGGTTGCAGGCCAGCAGCCTAAAATAGAAGGCGAGCTTATTCGATCTCATATCAAAGAAGATTTACACTACAGCCTGCAAAGATTGGATAGAATGATTCGATGTCGGCTAATTTAAAACATGCATTAGAATGTTCAGATAGAGTATCCTCTCGCCATTCATGGACCCTAGCACACCATGGTAATCCTAGCGATTTTAGAACTCGGCCAAACAATTGCACATGCACAACGGGTGGGGAAGGAAAAAACTCGTGTGTCTACAAATCACTTTCTGATAGGCCATTGTGTCATTCCATGGTCGCTATTCCAATTCCATCAACATATGCTAATTTCCACTTGCAGATATTATTAACAGATACTATTAGCTAGCACTTTGAAAAATAGGAAGAAAACAACCCGGGATTAGCTACCAGGAAATTCCCGCGGTGTGCCTAGAATTTGCTAGCAATTTGAGCAGTAGGACGAAAACAAGCCAATCAAGTTCCTTGAAAGTTCAGAGAAAAATACAAGAATTGTTATAGTATTGGATCAACTTTACAAGTTTCACACCTGTTACTCTCTCTCTCTGCATATACAAGTATTTCTTCAGGAAACAACATAAGCTTTATTCATTGCACCCACCAAAGAGCTGGCCAAATGTATATCCAATCACCTCTTTCTTGATGCTATTCAGTCTTCAATAGTTGTATAATCCTGCATAAGAAGTAACCGTATCAATGCAAGGTTGTGACAAATTCCAAATTCACATACTGAAAATACCGTAATATCTGCAATAGTTCAGGAACTTTACGAGGACAAAGTCCGTAGATTATGGGCCAAGATTTCATGCGTGAAACAGGTTGGGGATGCATCTAAGAAAGCAAAAGCAAACCCGTCTATCTGTGTTTGGTTATAATTGCCGTTAGGATGGCACCTATTTAGTGCTCCTTCCGTGGTGATTGCTGTGCAAACATTAGCTCCAATCTTTCAAATACCTCATAGTGAAACTTAAGGACTTCAAATCTTGGCACATGATTACGAGAAATTGTACGCTATATTCTTTTCTGAAATATTTATAGCTCATTTTGAAACATTTCTAAACTGCAAAGAGAAATGGCAAGGCGACATGCATAACGCAAGGTTATCAAAGATTTCCATCATGAATATATTCAGGCAAATAACTTCACGCACTTGGGGTTGGAAGACCAATCCACAGTCTCCTCATTGTTGGAGAAGTTAAGCGGCTTGAGACTTAGCAGTTCTAGCAGCTTCGAGCATTTCAACTATCAGAGTCTTCACATCCCTACAGAAGTTATTAAGAGAAAAATTAGTAATGAACTACAAAGAAGGCACAGTTCTGTATATGCAATTCAATTGTTTCTCTGTTAACTGAAAGACATGGAACGGTACTCTGTCAGACAATACAGAATTGTAAAATTATTTAATTAAAGAATTTTGTAGCGCTATCTTTATTCTTTTTCGCTTCTCTCTTCATTTGGGGGGTGGGATGGATGGTGGAGATGAGTAATATTCTTCATTTTTTTTGCTCTGGTACAAAAGGAAACATTTACATAAAAAGATATTCTCCTCTATCCAATGTGGAAAAGCTTCTATAAGGTAATGTTTAGTGGCTAAATTAGGACTTCTCTCCTATTGCAAAACCTAAATATCCATCACAACTTCCTAGATCTCTGTGTCCAAAAAATCCCCCATATATAAGCCATATCTTTTCTACCTGATTCATCTTCACGGGGTTCTTATCGCCATTCTAGACAAGCACACCTTCCCCTTAAAGGACCAAGAAAAGGAATCTCTTGGAATCGAAGTAATATGGACGAGAAAGAAATGCAGAGAAACAAATATTAACTTAAAACCTGCCTCTTAAAGCATCTAACTAGAATTTTGAATAACTTACTTCCTTTCTACCGCACGCCTAGTAAAAGGAATTCGAAGCTTGAATGTGCTACCCTGATAACCAGCCTGAAAATGATCCAAAGCAAGGGAAAAGGTGGAAATAGCAAGCATTATACACTTCTAGAGTTCAGACGCACAGCTGTCTCACAAGCAAAGTATAGTAAAGATATTTGTAAGAAGAAGAAAGCTCGTGGCAATCTTTAGACAAGAGAAGCCTGACACATTAAGGCTAATCTACTTTTCAATGAACATCTATTGTTAAAGAAAGAGGCATAACAAAGGATTAGAACAAAAAGTGTTACTCAGGTCAGGGAAGATGGTATTTCCAAAATCACCTTGACATTAAATCCAAGACTATCGACATCAAGTATGTGAGCAAAATCCACCTGGCAAAAAAATAATAATGTAATTTCTAGTAACAGTTAAAATATGAGTTGGAGAATTAACATTTAGGAAAAATATGGATAAAGGAAGAATTAAGTTCACCGGTACAGATGTTGAGTGCTGCACAATCAGCTTTGTATCTTCTGCATGATCTTTATTCATGTGTGACTGAACCAACAAAATATATAAATCATAATGTTAGTGAAGACTGAACAGATGGTGACATAAAACCTTGTATGAATGAGCATCAGGCCCGCAATTAGCAGGTAATACCGCAATAGGTTTGGAAAACTGATATATTGGGTCAACTTTCGCTGCTCTGAACTCCTCCTTGTTAAATTCTGAAATAAGTAGGGGCAAACAGCAATAAGTGGCTAACAAATTACTAACACAAACAACATGGATATCAACTAGAATTGAGAAGTGTCAAATATATTGATATAATAGCCTTAAAAGAACACTGTTGCTTGAGAAGAGTGCCTGATGGTAAGTTCAGAGCACAGAGTGACCATATGATCTTTCTCAAGAGAAACAAACATCCAGGAATGACATGAGAAAATAGCAATGATCATTTGGCATCGTTGCATATTTACTGTAAAAGAAAGAAGAAACTCGCATCGTTGCATATTTACTGTAAAAGAAAGAAGAAACTCAAGCTCGATTATGTACAAACCTCCTGACCCTAGTATTGCTGTTGCGACACCGGAGACAAATCGTACAACTTTGGGTTCGATGCGCATAAATTGGAAATCACCAAAATCAACCTTCATAGAGATTTTCTTCAGAACTTAATCCAAGAGAATACAAGAAAGCAATACAACTACAATATATGAAACTGAAGGCCAGAGAACAGGTGATCAAGATACCCAGAAAGCATCAGGATGTCTTGCCAAGTATGCCGTACGAATAGCATCTGTATCGCTTTCGGCAACCTATATTTATTGACAACAACAGCATATAAGTTTATTAACTACATTCTGGTGCAAAATAGCATCAATTACTTTTACATATACCACTTACAGGAACAGCATCACCATGAACTGTGATAACTAAATCGGTCCTATCCTCAGGATCTTTAGCCACAAGCAATGAGCACTTGGAATTTGCCAAGAGGTCCTGGAAAAGACATGAACGTCTCAAGGTAACAACTGAATTTCCCGGATCAAGTCTACACAAGGAACAAAGAGGAAACTCGAAGTTCATCATCAAATATGTTTATGGTAGAACCTTTGTATGAACTGCCAAGTTGCTGACTGCCAGTATTGGAGATCCATATGCATCACACGCAAAGTCAACCATGGACCCTGATGGATAACCTTCATGCTTCTGTGAATGACAAAGCAACCAAATCAATAATTAAACATTACAGCAGTGAGGCAGGAATCAGGATATCGAACTGGTTACTCGCTCTACCCCACAACCCATTCACTTCTGTTGCTCTTTTGGAGGATGGGAGGATTAAAGAGGAAAAACACTTGTTGACAACTCGCAAGCATGTTGCAACAATGCTAACACACATACAACGATGCAAAATTTTCAAAAATAAAAACATAAAAAATCAATATTTTGGGCAATGAGATATCATTCTCACACCTGTTTCAGGTTATTGGAAGAAGCAATGAAACATATAATGACACAAAACATTCTAATCGCAAGTAACTTCAAATCTATAGCATAAACTTTAGCAAAGGTAGATATTACAAACAAATTCCAGAAGCAAGTAGCAAAAATAATTCAATCTTAAATTTGCACTTTTTCAATGTATTGGTCTCATAACTAACAGGGACATAATACACTATGCTTGGTACAGTTAATAGCAAACCAGCAATAGCTTAGAAAGTCCAGTACTCCAGCCTAGTTCCAAAGGTAATCACCTTGTCGGGGTGACACTCTACCAAAGTATGTTCTTTGATTTTTATTAAACAGAAACAATTACATGAATGTGTATAAGTGTGAAATAACACGTGTTAAAATGCACAAGGATATGATATTAATCTAAATTGCGAATTAGATTAGATCAAACTCTAATCTCTTGCAGTCCGTATTGCATAAAATCATACCTACTCTATATAACAGCAATACTTGTAAGCCAATGTGGGATCAAAAGAGCTATGACAAGGCCTAGTGCCCTAACTAAAATTCACATTAACACGCGACAACATAATCCTTGATCATCAATAACGTTAAAAAAAATAAGCTTAAAAAACAATTAACTAAGCTTTCATTGTTCAACTCATACAAGCATTCTTTCGAAATAAGCAACGCAAAAGCCACACGAATAAAAGTAAACCTGAGAGAAAGTAGATAGCATGCCGCGTAAGCTGTGATCAAGAATCGTTCTAACTTCCTCGATAGGAGGCAACCTCGCAGCCTTTTCCTGCCATATCAATAAGCAGAGTCCACAAGAATTGGATCAACAATACCTTATTTTAAATATATATACATATACATATGTGCGATCATTCAAGCATAAAGGCTAATGATCATTATCAAGAAAAACTAAAAACTAAAATTAAAAACTCATGTAATTATAATCAATATAAGAAGTATAAGCAGTACCTGATGAGCTTGAATCACTTGAAAATAATTAACTTCGGCACTAGCATCACCAGCTGATACATTCTAAAAACACACAGACACACACCAACAGATAACATTAATTTCAAATTATATTAACATATATGTGTGTGTGTGTGTGTGTGTGTGTGTGTGTGTGTGAGTGTACCTGAGTGGAGGACTCGGTGGTGGAGGCCATGGCAGGGAGGAAACGACGACGTATGAGTGGAGTGGCGAGAGAGAAAAATGGTTTTGGTTTGGGTAGGGAGAGGTAAATATGAGTGTGATTAGGGGTAAGGTTGTAAAAATGATGCTTATTAATATTATAAGAAAAGCGAGAAAATAGGGTTAGAGAAGAACATGAGCGTAGAGTGGAGGGAGCTACTATAGTCTTCATCTTTCTCTACACGCAAGCACGCACACACCTAACCCAACCCAACGACGACTCTTCTATTTTATCTTTGAAAATGGTTTTGGTACTTGGTAGCCCATGGGGAGTGGGTCCCATTGCGTATTATAATAGTATCAGAAAAATAGCAGTATTTCTTATATATCAACAGTGGGACATTTTTAAATTAATAGTGTTAGAATTATTAAATTTTATTAATTTAATAAGATATTAATTTATTTATAAATTAATAACTATTAATTAATAGAGATTTTTTAAAAAAATTTTAGATTTATTGTAAATATATTATAATTATGATGTTTTTTTTTAAAAGTGACTTGTATTTTTTCAGTCTAATTTAAAAGGATAAATAATGAGAATAGAATATAAAATTTAATTTAGTAGAATTAGAACAAAGTTTTTCTAATCTCGTATTTAAGTACTTGTACGATTAGAATGATAACTAATTTTTTTAATCTTGTATCTTAATTCTTGTAGGATTATCACAATTTTTTTTTTAAAATAATTAAATATAAGATTCAACTAGATTTGAAGTTCAATAAAAGACAAACTACTCTTAATTCATATTTTAAGAAAAACTACATAGTCAATTTATTATGTATTTTTTAATTAATTATTAATTTATAAAATATTTGAGTCAATAAAATACAAAAAAAAATTAAATGTATTATTTATAATTTTATCTAATTTATCAACTTTTTACATTTATCCTAAGTCTAAATCAGATATTTTTATTAATTAAAAGAAATTATTAATTTATCGAATATTAATATAAAAATGTTCTACTATATTTGTGGTCAAGATAAAGGTAAACATGGAAATATGTGGAAATTCCAATGTTTTAAAAAAATATATATATATATATTCAAGCTGAAGTCAGCAGGGATGAGGGGTTTTGACACTTCTTCCTCATCCCAAAGCACCCAAATACTCCCGACAAAACATATTGCAAAGTCAATATAGTTGGATGCACGAAAGAGAACCTCGATCTAGTAGATCGAGGCAGGTGGCTTAATTAGGAGTACACAGGGCCAATGAATTAAGGGATTTACTCATAACCTTTGGTGTTGCCACATCAATGGTGGCAAAAATTGCTGCAGTTTGCTAGCATTAGGAATCCAAGTCGTTGAAATTGATACAAACTCACAATCTGCAGTCAACTGCATCATGCATTCGATGCCAAACCATAGCCCATTGAAACCAAGGATTGAAGACTGTCAAAATCTGTTGCAACATAACTCGAGTATTTGTGTAGTAAAAGTTTATCGAGAAGCAAATAAGTGTGCAGATTGATTAATCAATTTTGATATTGAATAATATTCGAGGAACACTACATAAAACATGCTCTAATAACACTGATGACACTAATAAAAAAGGACAAGAGAAGATAATTTTCCCATCAAACTAGTAAAAAAAAGTCCAAGTGTATATTAGCCTTTATATTGGATGGAACCTATAACAAATGCTTAAAAAGATGATAAAATTTACAATTCACAAAAAGACAGTAAATTTTATAAGAAATAAATACGTATTACTATTACATACACCTACTGTTTCGTTGGTTCAAACCTACTAAGTTCGACGCCAATTGTGTTATTGGGAAAATTAGGCATATTATATTTGAATTGAGAGAAATGGAGCAACCAACTAGATAATTTGAATTTCCGGTTACTAAAACCGGTGTTGGTTTGTGATTTTTGGTTTTTAGTTTAAAAGACTTTAGGCATGGTTTTTGGTTGTGGTCATCTGGACGTGGCTTTAGTAAACGTTGTTGTTAGGTTTAAGTTGTCCTATGCTTGGCCCATATGGCTGTACTTTTTGATTTCATGGGCTTATACTTTTGGGGCTCTAGTTTGTATATGTTGTTTTTATATAATGTAGTTTTTTTTTTCTTATTTCAGCCGAAAATTGAGCGTAAAGGTCCGTAACAACTTGTTACAATTAAAGACTTTAAATTTAAATTATAATTTCAACTTCTATTGTATCAAAAAAAAATAAAGATCCCGCTAGATCCTGATAATTGGATTCTACCAACTGGGTTCTCTCGTCAGCAAAAATAAATAAAGCTCCACTTTTGTAGAAGATACGGAAATAAAGCAGGTGAGATTGGATTGAAAAGCCGTTTAGCTCAACTTATTGCCTAATGACAGGTTTTATTTTGATTTGCAAGCTACTCTATGGCGTTGGCTAATGTACTTTTGTGATTAAAAGAATTTCTCTTCAACCAAAAAAAAAAAAAAAAAATTACATTGAAATGTGGTCTACTTTTAAGTTAGTTCAATTAGTATATCGTACTTGCGTCTTCGCTTGAATCGGAATCGAGCAAACTACGACATATTATAACAGCAAGTTGTAGCCTTGATTAGATGAAAGAACTGTTGCTTGTCGCTAATCATGCATCAAATAATGCAACTAGCATATATCATAGGGAGACTCGTCCAAATGTTCCAGCCATGACCCATCTGCCTGACTAACCCCACAGTGCATCGAGCCTACTATTCACTCATCTGGATAGTCTAACCGTAAAGTTTTGGAGAGTGTTTCATATTTGTGAAAAGAGAACCACAGTATAAGCAAAGACATCCACAGGCACTCTATAAATTTGAAAAAAAAAAAAATTATTATTATCATTATTTTTATCAAAAAAGAAAAAACTTATTATGTTAAAACCCTATGTATCAATGTCTTTGTTGACCATCGTATCCTGACTCAGACCTCTTGTCTGAGTCATTACCATCATCCTTCAAGATACCAAATTTAAAAGAAGAAAGAAGACAAAATGATCGCCACATATGCACGTTTAGGTAGCACATGAAGGATTTGCCTGTAGAAAAGGAATTTCTATCAGAACAACAGATTTTCATTGGCATATGGGTATTTACATAAAGGAAAAGCCTTTATGAAAAACATGGCTATTGTTCTGATTGCAATGTTGCTTTGCTTTACTCCCAAAAGCCACGCTCATGAAAAACTAAGTTCACCAAAAAAACCAGCGTCACCTTCCAGTTCCAGGAACAATATAAATGAGGTGCATCCGTACATCTAAAGGACGAGGGTGTTAGCTTTGTAAATAAAAGTGCGCCTGACCACGAATGAGTAATAGGTCCCCCCCCCCGGGGCAGACTTAGTGAGCCCTGTAATAGGCTACCATTTTGCAAGGTTTAGGCACTATATCACATATATTGCTCAACTGCGCAGGCTCTATCACCTGTTACCAAATGCATTGATGTCTGCAAAATTTATACTTTTAACATTTTCGCCAGAAGGAGCCAAAAGGGATCTATCCAGCCTCAACCGCAGATCGTTGGTGTGGAACATTATGAATCAAAGTTAAAGGAAATAACCTAAAGAGCACCCTAGTTTTGAATTACAAGACGGTATAAACTTTCTAAGAAAGAAACTATCAATAATCTTATCCATCTCAAAGTATGCTATATAGTGCTAAAGAATTCTGGGATTTCATACAAAACACAAGAAGCGGGGATAAACAACCAAACTTCGAGCAGTGGAACACAAAACAACAACCATGAGAAATATGTCATTAACAGCCGGAAATGGCACATGGATAGGAAAACTAAGACAGCTACACCCATTCTGCTACAGTTTATCCTTTAACCCTTGTAGAAGGCAACTTATTTGTTTCTGTTCATTTCAAGCAAAACTGACAATTTCAAGATACTTATCTAGAACACTCATGTTCACAGTCATGCTGAAGAATATCATATCTTACCACCCGCAGCATTTTGGTGGACTTACTTAGCAGCAAATAATGTATTATCATTATAAAGTAAACAACCCCTCCAAGAGCCACAGCTCTTACAGAAGAGAGAAAGTTAAATAGTTTCTGTATGATCAAAGCTATTAATCAAATCCCACCCTATACACAAACATTTCCCCCTTCTCTGCTGCAAAAACTTAAACAATAACGAAGATGCCAATTCCCAACATATTAGCCCAGAAACAACGGATGAGGGTAACATGAGGGCAACAACTTGAATAGCTAATTCTCAACATATTAGCCCAGAAACAACCGATGAGGGTAACATGGGGGCAACAACTTGAATAACTACAGCATAAAAGGTTTCCCAGTAGGATTTCTCAAGATTGTCCAGATTAGCCAACAATACAACAATGAGACGTGTATGCAACGCATAAGGCCACACATAATATAGAAGTACAGAAACCTAAAGGAAATATCAGAATAGATAAAAACTGTCGAGGAAGACAACTTGTACAATTGAGACCTTGAAACCAAAAGTTGAAACTTTACTACCAAGAAAAGGCAATAAAATACAAAACTGCTATCTGTAATCCAAATTAGCAAAAAGCTTTAAAAGGAAAATTCACCCTGCCCAGTAGATAGCCAAAAAAGGCAAGAAGGATTAGAAGACCAAAAGGATTATGGGAGTACAAAAGCAGAACAAACAGTTTTATTTAATCATTCGTACCCTTAGTTAGCCAGGGGTTTCTATTTCAACAATCCGGACTTACATCAGCACATATATGAGGTCGAGCTCCTCACTCACGGAGAGATGTCAATCCGGACTGTTGGAAGAATTTTTCATTAGCCAGATTCACGAGAGCAAGCAGATGTTCAATTGGATAGTGACAGAAAACGAAATGACAAAAGCAACAACAATCAATTCAACAATAATTGATAACATACAAACAAGACCAGTCTCAACTATTTGGTTCTGTATGTACACACATAACATCCAATGGATCATACGAAGCGAAAAAAAGATCCAACGAATCAGACAAGCCAATCTCCATCATATTAATTGGCTAGCCTAACAATCATTGAATGCTCCAAAATAATATCTACATAATTATATATATATATATATATATATATATATATTTATTTATTTATTTATTATTTATTTTTTTTGGTCGTTTTGGATTGACATAAACAATAATTCATAATCTCAGGAGAAAAAGAAAATGAATCCAGATCTAAAACAACACAGCAATAACAAATACGAATTTAATCATCTAAACGACATAATAATTGGATCAAGAAATCAACTATAACCTTTGCATCATTCATGAGAAAATTACAAGATAATCTTATCATAACATGATAGTAAAAACAAAAATCAATAGCTAAAAAGAAAAAAGGCCGTGTTGCTTCCAAATAGCAGGGTGAGCTAGGTCATCGCAGCCTCACCTGTTCCCTTGAAATTGAAACCAAGTATTCAACAACTTGATAGTTAATTATTAAAATATCTAATCTAGTCTTTAATAAGTGAGCATTTGAACATCCGGGGCGCGGTCGGTTTGACCATTGAAATCAGATATTTTACATTAAGATAAAAGTATTTAATAAGTGCACTCAAAATACGACCCGCCCAAAAAGGAAAAAAAAGAAAAGAAAGGAAAAGAAAAGCTGTACATGGGTATGGTTCAAAAGTTTGTATCATTCAATGTGAGGGTGTGATTCTTGAAGATCGTAATCAGATGAAGATGATGAAGATGAAGATGAAGACGACGACGATGATGATGAAAAGGAGAGATAAGGGTCAGGTGGAGGGAAGCAAAAGAATGTCCAGAGGCAAAGAGAGAGACGGCGGAGCTGTTGAAAAGGGAAGCAAAAGAGGAGGTGAAGGACTTGGTCGCTGCTAAGCCTTTCTGGGTTGCAAGCTATGTATTGACACACATCTGCTGACACGTTCGCCACACCCACCAAAGCTATGCTGTTGAACACCATCGTCCCCTTTTGCTTTCTCTCTCTCTCTCTCTCTCTGTTTGCGATGGAACTGCTTTGTGCTATTGTCGTCGAGCTATTGAATCTTGATGGTACACGTTAAGCGGATGTTTGGGCCTTTTGAGATAAAAATTTTGTTTGATTGGCCGTTAAAGTAAATGTCATACCATTTTTTGTACTAACTATTGTCACGCGCCTAACGCAAATCTTTACAGAAAAAAAAAAAAAAAAAAAAAAATTCTCTTGTTTGGATTCCAAACAAATAATAAGAGAAAAAAAAATACAATTCTTTATTTAAATTAAAGAAGTAATAATAATAATAATAATAATTTTGGATGAAAAATTATTTTACTAAGAAAAGATTAAGAATAAATTAATCTTTTTATATATATTTTTTCTTTCCCTTTATTTTATCTCAAATTAAAAAGATTGTAAAATTTTTCTCATTAAAAAAAATAAAGAGATTTTAAATTTTTTCCAAATTCTTTTCTAAATCTCAAAAACAATCCACACTGGAAGATAAATTAGGAAATCCCCACCCTTCCTTTATTTTCCTTTAAAAAAGGTAATCCAAACATAGTGCAATGCAAAGTTTTTAGAAGTAAGTATACGAGTAACGTTCCTTTTATAATATTATAACATTTTGAAAAAATTTAACGATTATAAATTATTTTATCATAACTTTATCGACAATCGAATCTCACTCTTAAAATCATAATGTTATGAGCCAATGATGGAGCTACTTTTTTTGTGCCCCACTAACTTTAAAATTGTTTAAAAAAATTGTATAGACTAAAAAATTAATTTAGCCCCACTAAAAATTTTGTATATATAAGCGTTAAATTGTGTAAAATCATGAATTTCCATATTATGAGTAGATCTATTTATGTAATTATACATGGGTGACTAGTTAAAATAAATTAATGTATATAGTCTATTTTGAATCTATCAAGGAGTCATATGAGGTGAACACTATTTATCTGGATCATATATATCATATGCCAATTTGTAGCGAGTATAAGTACATCTCATGCAGTTATGAGGAACTGAGCTCTGTGATTATATGGGTGATTTTGTTGAAGTATTTTTTGAGTAAATTTCAGTTGTAGTCTCTAGTATGTAATAGAATTGCTAAGTTAGTACTGTACTTGTGATTAAAAAGAATTACATTATGAGTGTTTAATATATATAAGTTAAGTTCAAATTGGCCCCTCATGTTATCTTTACATCAAAAGGTCATGAAAATTGAAAATGGAAAAAGATGTTTAATATCATGTAACGGTCGTGATGCATTTTTTTTTTTGTCTATATTTGAATGATAAATAACGAAAAAGACCAACATGAATACTTTGGAAAAATATTGAGTACTCATAATATGATTTTTCTAACTGTTTAGACTAATTTGGGTATTCAACTAATCATTAGGAACTACCATGGATGCACTCTTCATTTAATTTTATAAAAACGAAATAAATGCAATCAATATAAACTAATTTATGGCATTCTTTTAATTTTTCCCCATGAAAATGAGAAGCTCCTTCTAATACTTAAAATTAAATGAAGAGTGCAGAGTGATTATCTGATTGCTGTTATTGTAAATACATATTGTTATCTCCTAGTTCCCAAAGCAAACATTGATTATCTAAAGTAAATTTATCGTTATCTTCTACAAGATCTTGAACTTATTTGCATTTATTTTTTATTTGATCACATTTGTTGAAGTAGGAATTATAGAATTATTAGCTTCTTGCAAGAAAAATAGTTCATGGAGTTTTGTGTCCTTTTGATATAATAACATCACCTAGACAAGTAAAAGAAATAAATTATTGTCGGGATTAAAGTTTAATTTTGACTACATTTCTTTTCAAGACAACTTTCGTGCTACTAATTACTAACATCAACACTTCAAAACTACTCTTTTGACAAATTAATTTCCCAGTGTCATTTTTTTAAGTACAATCAAATTCTATCATGTTTACGAGTTGACAAAAGTTTAATGAGTAAAAATTCTTTTATAATATCATAACATTATAATTAGGAATTAATAATTATGAATCATATATATCTTATATAAATAACTAACAATTATTAAATTTTACTTATAGTATTATAACGTTATAAATAAATTTATTTCCGAACTTTTAGCTCTACATCCTTTAGATAAATAGTGATTATGAGTCATTGTTGTTTGTATGATATGGAGCAAATGTCCACGAAGGATGTTACATTGTCTATTAAAAAGGATAGTTACATTGTCTATTAAAAAGGATGTAATGATGCACGTTCGGATATCGCGGCCTGCTGTGCTGGTCTGCTGGAGTGGACAAGTCTACTTGTCCTCATCCACTAAGCATATATGGGAAATTCTACAAAACGGGGTGCGGGAAAGGGATTACAGCAAGGCGTAACATGTGGCAGTGGATTCTACTAGAAGTTAAATTTTTATAAAGATGATAAAGCAAAATATATTGATAAGGAAAACTATTTAAAACATCCAAGTGCATGTGAGTCTCTGACCAGCCAATCATGTTTTGCCAAGTAAGTAAAATAGACTTTAATGCTATTGTTCAAAAAGTGAGTGAAAACGATTAAATGACCTTAAAGTCCTCACGTTACAATTCGTTGCATAGTGGAAGGTGTAGTGTTAAGAGCCCACCAAAATTTAACACGCCAGGTGTAGGTCATACAAAAGAGTTGCAAGGTTACCATAGTACCCCTATATAGATATGGAGAATCACCTTTATGGGCTGATGTATAATGTGCATAAAGACAAAAGTAACGTAAAATTACCATAGTGGGTATTTGTAGCATTTAGTGCAAGATTTTTTGTTTCTCAAGAATCTATAACCAAAGTATTATCTATGGATGTGAAACGAAAGATAGATCTACGAATGGTCAGTATAGATATCTATGAATATGAATATAGATCTTTTGTTTACATCTATAAATAATTATTTCGTAGAATGTTATTATAAATTTGTAGAGAATATCCAAAGTAGGATTTACAAATGTCCATGTAGGGATCTATGAATATAAAGTTTTTTCATTTATGTTTATAGATAATCATTTTGTAGATTGTTATTATGAAATTGTAGGTGTATTCAAAGTTGGATTTACAAATATGCTTGTAACTAATAATCAAAGTAGGGATTTACAAATATTCTTCTTGATATTTACAAATAATTATTTTGTAGAGTATCATTACGAATTTGTAGGGAATGTATCATATTAGTAGAATTTGCTTCTACTTATTATGATTGATTATATTAGTCATCAAATCATATCATCAAACTATTTAAGTAAGCTAGAAAAAACATCATATAAAGTTTAAAAGCTCATAAAGCTTTACTTATAATTTCCACATACTTTCATTAATAAAAAGCTTTCGCTATAACTTGTAGTATTTTGAATATATGAAGAGAAAGAAGATATATATTACTCCAATTTCAGGTTATATTATCACAATTTTTTAAGTATTATAATTACGGTTATATATTGTTGTTCCATGTTATTTAGTAGTAGATATATAATATTAAAACATATATATGTGTGTATATATAGACATAATCATAAAGTAGAAAATTGTACTACCTCAATAACAAGTTAGTGAATCAAATATCATCATTGGTTTTTTTTTTCAAGCAAATATTAGTATTTATGCTATTTTTGTTATGTAAAGATCCCATATGCAACTATGTAGGTATTCTTATGCTTAATGTGTAATATTTTGTAGAGAGACCATATGTATTTCAGTGGTGGGCTAGGATCTTGAGGACATTTTTGTCTACGATCAATGGGGTATAGATATGGAAGTATTTCACCATGATATGGAGATGTTGGTAATACTATATGGAAGTATTTCACCATGATTTGAAGATGTTAGTGAGATCATCATTTTATATGACAAATTTTTTATCTGGGTGATTGATGATAAGGTAAATAGAGAGTGAACTTGTGACGAACTATTTCTAAGCGCTCTTTATTTTAATTTCAACCAAACAACACTAATTATTTCAACTAACGTACTAATAAAATATTAGTTCTATTACTTTTTTTATTTTTCATTTTATTTTTTAAGTCTCAAGCATTAAATTTAAATAATCTCTATTTCTTCAAAAGTTACATTATTAATAACTAAAATAGTTACAACCCACAATTACACAACATAGATAACTATTCACATGAACTACAACAAAATACTTAAAATTAGCTTCGCCCTTGATTCCATAGAAACAGGAAAAAAAAAAAAGACAAAGGCCTACAACAGAGTGAGCTATTGACAAATTTAGGAACATCTATAAATTAAGCAAAACTGAAATCAAGCACATTTGTCATCTCATGAACATTCATTTTGTCAAATCTTGGATGTTCCTCTTGAACTGGAGCACATCCTCTTTCACCTATCAAGCTTCCTCTTGATGTTTGATGCTTATACTCCAATGTCATCATGCCCTAAAAGCTGGCAAGTAAGACATAAGTCTTTTAACTCCATTAGAAGAAGCATGTGATTTTGACTAGTTTCTTGCTCTTCTAATAGAAAGTCTATGCAACATTTGACATATAAAAAAACTTGTATTAATGTCTTATATCATAAAAAAAAATTGACACATAGAAAAACTTGCAATCTTTTAAAAAAGAATTGTTAGTCAAATCAAGTGATCACATATAACTCAATCATACTTGTATTAATGTCTCTCAAATCATACAAGTTTCTAATACCTGAGGAAATCTCACCTTCCAACAGATTGTTGGTCAAATCAAGTGATCACAAAGCACTCAAAGACCATAATCCATAATACAATTGACCCAAAAGTACGTAGATTCCAAGAGAAATTTACTTTCTTCAACATTGAGCATGAGCTCAAAGAATCAGGGATTAAACGAGTGAAGTTGTGCTTGGCAAGGCAAATTGCCCATAAAGAAAGAGGGACATTGTTTAAAAGGTTCATCTGTGATCAACCCTGAAAAGTTGTTCTTCAAAAACTCTCTAATTCTCAATTTGGGCTAAAACGGGGTTAATATTCCCTGCGAAGTTGTTCTTTGACAGTGAAAATACTTGCAAGTATTGCAACCTCTTAAGGCTTCGACCAATATGCCCAGAAAGTGAAAAATCAACAAGAATAAGTTGAGTAATCCAATCGAAACTAGGATCAGATTTAATATCAACCCAATTGCATGAACTATCATTATCTTCATTCCAAGATTTGATCTTTGATTCAGGGTCTATAAGACTAGCTTTGAAAATGATAAAACGAAGAATATCATCACTTAAAGCTGGATTGATAGACAACCAACATGGTTGGTGCTAGAAATATACTAAATAATATGTAAAGTGAAAATTTTCAAATGAGAAATATGCCCATTTTCAGTATTCTAATTCACGAATGGCAAAAACCCAAATAAGAGTATTCTATGATTAGCCTAAAGATAAAAACAAATAGAAAAACCCCAAAAGGATATACTATTGACTCACATTCTTTTTAACCAAAATCAAACATAATAACTAACGATAAAAAGAAAAATACGCAAACAAAGATAAAGATACAAAAAAAATCCAAATATTAACAAAGATAAAAGCGAATATCATAAAAAACAAAGATAAAAACAAAGAAAAAAAAACTTAAAATCATTTTTTTGGGTGTGAGACAAATGGATTTACTATTTTTTGTGAAATGAACAAATATATTATCATAAAAATTAACCATAAAACAAACATAAAATGCAAATCGTTAAAAAAATTAAAAAAGATAAAAATCAAAATCATAATAAAAAAAAATAAAGAAAAAAACGAAACCATAAACAAAAAAAACTCACGTTTATTAAGTTAAACGGACGACGGGGATGGTGATGCTTGATGAAGGTGTTAAATTGATGGTTAAAGAAGAAAATGATATGATATTTTATTTTTTTTATTTTTCTAAAGAAGATGAACGGTAGACTAAAATGGGTCTGAGTTTGGATTTTCTTGGAAATGATCAGAGGTTAAAAAGGTCATTCTAATAAAAGGATAACCCAGACTTTTCCGTATGTGAATGGATTTGAGAGATGGCAAACAAATAAGGGTAATTTGGTAATTGGAATCCTAAATTAACAAATTGTTTAAATAAAAGGGTGAACATCAACCATTGATGTTCAACCTTTATGATCAACATTTCAGATCCATCTGGACTGATGTCAGTCCAGATAGACTGAAGAGTGACCCTATTAGTAAATGACAATTGTACCCAAATGCGTGAATTTAATGAGTTATGACTGATTATGACAAGCAAACCAATATAAAAATTGCCACGTGTCACTGTGTCATGAGTTCAGCCAATTCAAATGAGATAGTCCATTATACCCTTATTTTGTAAATTAAAATGACCGGAATACCCTCAATAAACATGATAAATATAATATTGAAATGACCAAAATGGGTAAATAATAAAAAAATAGTTGTATGTAAAAAAATTAAAAAAACCCGTGAATAGAAAAGTTAGATTTTCGTGAAAAGACGAAAATAGCCTTAGAAATAGAAAATTACTAAAATAGGTTTTGAATTTTGCGTGTGTGTGGTATTTTCATAACGTAGAAATTCCAAAAATCTAAGAAATATATGTTTGGCATTAGGGTTGTTTGGGGGAAAAAAATAAATAATGTAAAATCCGAATTTTGACATAATATAAAATAAAATATATAATAATATAGCTACGTTGTTACATTTTAATTGGACGATTAGTACATAATATTAGGAAACAATTTCATGATGTGTACATCACATAAACAGTCATTGCATTGTTTGTGTACTGGTTCACAGTCTTGAATCCTAAGCCAACCCATCCTTATCATCTTGGGTGGATCATGCACTTAATAACATAGAATTTTCTGGATGATAGGGTGATATCCCCATATTTTAGTAAATAGTTTGTACAAACTTTGACGACACTCATCTGCCTTTGTCTTCATATACTTAATAAACACGGTTAGGTTTGCTATCGTTTCTTCTCTTGATGGATTAGCAAAAAAAAGCTTCAAGACCAACAACGTATATTGTGCACCAAAATGACCATAACTTGCCGCTTTGGTCAAACATTGATATCCAAACGTCCCATCCCCATATGCCCAATAACACTCATGCTACTAAGCAAGCATTTATGGAGACATAAAATTATATTTTTCCAAAGGTGGGTTCATTATTGTAATAGGCAAAAAAAAAAAAATATTGATATTGTAAAACTTACAACTCCCATTTGGTACAAATACTCTACATTTCCACTTTCATGTAACCTTTGTCCGATAATATCCATTCCATTATAGTTATTCCACCATCACGGCTCGGGCATAATGGCGTTAACGTTGGTATGTTCATATAGGTAATTTGATTCACCGATATTTCGAAATAACTTGCAACTGTAAAAATAGGTGCCAACATTAGGAAACATGTAACCCATATTAACAAAGTTGCACATGTGTGTAGATAAAAGATAACCAAAGAGAAATGTAAGAAAGTATTTTACCTTAATTTTGCATTTACAAGATTAGTTGGCGAAGATGATGCAATACATGCAAGAATTAGTTCTATTAATTCTTTAGGTAAGCCCTCAAACTATGAAGCCATAACGTAGTAAGCTAAGAAAAACAATTACATGAGAGACTATCGATGCACGTATATATTGTTAGTAAATAGTTATGAGCATTTGGTGTTGGATTGTTGGAGAAATGAAGATGCAAGACTGAGAAAAGTAATTGGTAATCAAAAAGCGTTCCCTAATTTAAGTGGTGACCGTAGTAGTTAGATTGTGACTTGTGGTATTCCTGATGACATAATTAATAATATGTTTGGTAACAGTTGATGGAAGTATTTAGTATGATTCTGTTTGTATTGTAAGCAAAAGATTGGCTAATAAATTTAAAGTAATGAATGCAGATAACAATGTTTAAATAATTTTAAATTCAAAACATGGTTAAATAGGCAATAAAAATGGGTTGACATGGAGCATTTTGTGACATCATATTTTTAAAAACGTAGCAATGTTAAAGTATGTTAAGAATTGCATACAGAACAAAGAAGTCGTAATTAGAGTTGTTTTTCTCGTAATCGAATCCTTGTATATCGTAATTCTAAAAAAGACAATGAAAATAAGGGTGTAAATGTAATTTCATGTATTGTGAGATTTTTTGTTGCGAGGGTAAATTCGTCATTCCACTATTATTTAGATCCATGTCATATTAATCAAGCAAGGGTAGTAAAGTAAATACACGTTCATAAACTTAACGCGTGTTTACACTTGCTCCTTAAGTCAACAAAAATGTCTGATGTAGGTTCCACAGCTTTATCACTTAGAGGGTAATATTAGTAATTTCACGTAAAAATGAAATTAAAAAAAAAAATTAAACCAATCACGAATCACTCGACGGCTGCGATATCCCTCCCCGATTTCCCGACTGTAGAAGGTCCCAGTATATTTCTTAGTAAAGTTAAATGCAAAGGTCTGAATCACTACATCGTATTACTAGCCAAGACCATTCAGCCACGATGATTATTTTTTTTTGCTAAATGCCACGATGATTATTTGTTTCATTGTAACTAGCCCAATTAGTGACAAATAGATGTAATTAAATTGTTCAACTAATTCTATACATGTTGATGAATTCAATATTCAACTAATCATATTTGTGATGAAGTTGAGCTGGAGCACGAAAAAACTAATATTTTTTTTAGATGATGTGAAAATTTAATTGACGAAATTTGATTACTTAATTATTTAATGAGTTCGACTATTAACTCGCGAATCTTCGAATGTAGTAGTGTATCCCGACACATGCACCAGAGATAAGTCAAGAGCGAAATTTCAAATAGTAAAGAGTGTTGAATCTGTAACTTCACATGAATAATTTTACCCTATTAACGCTAGACTATGTCCCTGGAGGCATGAGAAAATTAATGTTGAAGAAGGTAAAACTTTGTTGATTCAAAGAGTAGAAATTGGGTTTGAATTAGTTAAGAAATAATTTTTTAAATTAATTTTAATAAATTTTATGTCTTTTTAATATAAACTATATATTTTTTTCAAACTAAGTCATGGTTTTCAAAATTTACATCAGATATAAGTTCAAAAGGTTTCCTTATAGTGTTTTCATTATCAAAAAATAAAAATGTAAAATGGGCAGAAACTACATCGAATTTGGTGATTTAGAAATCATGATCACGATATGAAAATAGCGGGAAACAATGTAAATAATGAGCATGTACATTCTAACACGAAATTAAAAGACGAATAATCACCCTTTACATCGAACTCAAGTCTAAGTTAATTTCTTGTGCTATAGACAGTGACGGACTTAATTAAGAATTAGCTAGTGTTACAGTTTTCATTGATTAAAAAAATTAAAAATTTATGATTTTTTTACAAAAAAAATGCTTATTTATATATTTTTAAGTAAGAAATTAGTTAATTCTATTTAAAAAAATTATTTAATTAAAAAATTATGTGTTACAATTCCATTGAAAAAATATTTTTAATGATTATGGAATTACAAAAGTAAACAGACTTTATCCCAAATTTCCACTTTCAATGCAATTTCAACATGTGTGCAGCCATCCACTCATCTTGATATTTTTCTTTTCTGTCCTTAGTAGGCAACGTCGTACAGCATTATTTTTCTTTTTCTTGGCTAAGCATTATCTTTTACTTGATTGGACACTCATATGGGAGAAATTATTGCATCCGTTCTGGGTAATAGATCAATCTCTTACATTACTAATAAGATCTACATATATAAATTTTATTAATAGGTATAAAGTTGATATTAGTTCAGACTAATTAAATTTTTTTTCCTCATATAATTCCTTTGGTTGAATAATATTTTATCTATTATATTTTAAAAATATAAATAAAATTTAATAATTAAAAATTATTCATCTCATATATTAGAACACGATTATAATAAAATAAAGTCGTGAACAAGTTCATTCACTACTCGGTCCATGATTTTCGACTTATCCTTCGTGCATGCACCAGCTCATGTTGGTAGTTGTATCTTATCCTTTTTTATTTATTTATTATCAAATAGTTGTATCTTATCCAAGTTGCACAGAAAAGTAACACGTCTGAAAGGACGTTGAAGGGTTAGGCATAAAAACATTTATTGTGTTTTGCTTTTTAGCCCTTTCATTTTTTAATTATAAAATTCAGTTCAAACTAGTATTGAATTTATTTGAGCGGTAATTGAACCTATTCGAATATTTATTGGACTTGCCTAGGAGGTTATTAAACTTGTTTGGATGATTATTGAGCCTACCTAGACGACTATTGGACTTGTCTTGCCACTCGAGTGATTACTAGATTTTCCCGGAGAGCTATTATACCTGCTCAGGTGACTCTTTTCAAGTTTGAAGTACCATTTGTATAAATAAAAATACCCTTCGTTATATGATTTCTTCTTATATAGATAGATATATGATCTATGGGACAATAACTTAGAAGTACATTTTGTACTACAACCCTTCCTATTTGATAGAAAAGGATCCCATTCCTGAATCAATCTTACCTGCAATCACAAATCCCAAGTTTGTATATGAATAGTGGATCTAATTGTATTACTGTCTATAATTGATTTCTTAGCTAACTAAAAGTCTAAGACTAGGAGCTGATTCTATACCAGTCACAGTGGATTTTGGGTACCAATGCACTAACTCATTTGCTGTCTTGCTTGCCTTTCTTGCTTCTTTTACCATATTGCAATTAACACAAAAAAAGGTCTATTGAAAACGTTAAGACGTTGAATACGAAGTTGAATGTTGGACGTCACCGTTGTTGTATTAACATTCATAAAGATTGCTGGGAGCGGGTTTTACGGGTACCCACCTTACCCCAGCCCCAAAAGGAGCGGGAGGTAGGATTAACTTTTAATCTCTCCACGGGAGCGGGACGAGACGGGACGCGGAGATAAGTATTCTTCACCCCGTATACATGTATAATTATTTTTGTATCTTTAGTATGTGCTAAAATTTTAAAAATATAAATATAAAAATATAGAAAAATGACACTAGACAGAGTACTATAAAAATGGAGAAGAAAAAATAGATTATTTAAAAGAATTTTATAATCATTCTTTTAATCAAAATTACTATATGCCGTTACTTGGGATTTCCTATCATTTGACATAAATACCTTTATTTCACTATTGATCATAGTATGTTTAAGAGATTTGTTAGTTGTTAACAGTTGTACTTCAAAATAGAAACAACACAATTAAGGATGATATTTTAAAGATTTGCTATTACTATTATATTTGACATGTGATAAGAAAAAATTTATAATAATCAACGTGATCTTAATAACACGAAGAAGTATTCATTTTTCACATATAGTTCTCATAGACAATGGTTTAGTCAGAATTTATTTTAAATACTTAAAACTCAATTACAAAGATATTATTTTACTATTTAACTGCAAGCATAAGTCGCAATATATAATTAATATTTAACCTTTATTTTAATTTATCATTACTATAATTTTAATTTATATTTTGAAGTTACATGGTTCAAATTAAATTTAATAACCTAAAGTTTAAAAGAATAATAAAAAACCCGTAGATAATTTTCATTTCCCACGAGAATTTGGGAACGGGACAGGAGATAGGTTATAGAACGCGGGAATGAAAAAGGTATTGAAGGGATTTTCTAAATGGTAAGGCGGAACATGAGGATAGCTCCCCTGCCTAATTGCCACATTCATATTAAACCGAAGAAACAGAAAACAACACATAGTCGGCCTTAAGACAAAAGCCCACCTGAAAGAGAAAGCAAACACAATGGGACAAAGCCCATTACAACTAAAACCAACAAAGTAGACTGCCTAACTACCAGATCAAGCCACCGACAGATCTTCTTCTGTGCATGAGGCAAAGGGCCCAGATCTTATTAATAGTTCACCTTAAACCTAAGATCGATAGATTTTTTTTTTTTTAAAATTCAAGGAAAGCGTAAGTAATTAATGGGATTTAAACTTACAACTTCTTTAATATATATCAAGTAACTTTATGCAAAATTGTCATGGGCCCTAACACGTGGACAGCCACCAAGGACTCTGGGTCATGTAATCAGCACTTATGAGAATTTTGTAATCCAAATTGCTTCAGCATCTTCTCTCTCTGTCTTCTCTCTCCCTCTCTCTTCTTCTTCTTCTGGAGTTACCAATCTCTCAAAATTGGTCTATTTGTAATTTCAATTCTTCCAAGGAAATAAAATTCCATTTAAATTCAGTTCAAATTCTTAGCTTAAACATCTTATTGCAGCAATTAACTCTAAACTTCATCACATTGGTGCTTTCATTCCCGAACTATGGCTGACGGTACACGACTCAAAGTAATCGACGATGCTCTGAAACATCAAGCTCAAATGCTTGATTCTTTGCAATCAGCCATAACGGCGCAACAAAAATCCATGGAGCAGTTGGCCTTGCAGTATACAGCGCTTGATGGCAAAATTGAACAAGTGGTTCGAGTTGGAGACTCGTCGTCGGCTCTGCGCTCCACGGCGGGGTTGGGTTCTTCTAGTACAGCCACCGGACCTCCGTCGGCGGCCAGATCCTTACGACTGGATTTCCCTCGTTTTGATGGAAGTGATGCTATAGGGTGGCTTTTCAAGGTGGAACAATTTTTTGATTATTACTGTACTGATGATTCTCAACGGCTATCCATCGCATCGTTTCACATGGATAGACCAGCTCTTCATTGGTACCAATGGATGGCGTGGAACAAGCAGCTCAGTTCATGGAAGCATTTCGTTAAGTCCTTGGAGGTTCGATTTACCCCAATTGAATTTGACAATCCTCACGGATCACTGGCAAAATTGGTTCAAACATCCTCTGTTGCTGAATATCAAGCTGCGTTCGAAGCTTTAGCTAATCGGACTACAGATTTGCCTACTGATTTCTTGATGAATTGTTTTATTTCTGGATTGCGAGCTGAAATTCGTACAGAGGTACATGCCTTTCAGCATAATTCAATGAATCACGCCATCGGGTTGGCTCGTCTTCAGGAAGCCAAACTCGCTGAACTCCGCCGCCATACTACACGGCCCAACCCACATTTCTGAAGCCCAGTAGACCAAAGTCCTAGTCGCAATTTATACATCTTTTGTGTTCTAACCAACCAATTTATACATATTTAAATGTATTATCTATGAGTGGCACCATAAGGGGTTTTGTGATCTTAGAAACTTAAATGAAGCATTGTCGTCTATTCAATTGGAATAAAAGAAAAAATGCTATATGTGAATGTCTGCATCTAGAGTTTGAAATACCTTGCCATCATTTTAGAGATTGAGATCTTTTTTGTATTTCCATATTTACGGATAAATAAAATTGTTTTTTTTTTTTGTCAAAGATAAATTATATTGTTGAAGAAATATATATTTACGGACTAACCAGTTTCCAACATTTATTTACACTTAGGAATGTAACTTACAAAAGATCTGAAATTTAAAATAAAAGAAAACAAAATAACTAATTTCATCTTCTTTTTCTCTCCGGGTGAATTACATCGATCTTGTATATTCTTTTTGTTGGTATCGGGGGTGTTATACTGAAAATTAAACTACAAATTTGGCATATAATTTATGTAGTTCGACAAAACCTATGTCAATAGTTTTTTCATGCCGGCGTTACAGAAATAAGCAACCCATGTTTCCATAGCTTTTCTCTAGCAGCTTTTTATCTTTTCATCGTTCATCTTCCCTAGATTCCTCCACAAGTAGCTTCCGCTGGCCATGTCCACGAACACCCAGAAACCATTTTGAATCATCTAAAATCAAGAACATTATTTAAAGTTAAGAGAAATATTGAATATTACTCGAGGCAGGCTCGATTCAAATATAGATCAAAAAATATTTTATGATTATTTTCTTGTAGGTCAAGGATTCGCCATGTAGAGAGGGATTGTCTTTTTAGAGTTTGTAATTGATTAATTTTTTCATTAGTTACGATTATTTATGTATCAAAATAAAATGTTGAATCACTAAAAGGTATAACAGTTTTCAAACATGGCATGATTGCTGTATGTTCTCTTATACGATGTAACGAGAGTTAGCCTTTTAGAGTTTGTAATTGACTAGTTTTTTCATCAATTAAATTTGTTTACTAGTTCAAACAATGAATTATTATCGTACCTTAACCACATTGAATTCATGTTTCTCTTCAGGAGATGCCATTAACTCTTCTGAAACCTTCAATGCATCTTCTTCTGATGATTTAACCGTCTGCCATGCTAGGTAGCCAGCCAATATTGCCGAGAAAAACACCAAGATGAACCTCATCGGACACATTCTGTCGTGATGGTTAACAATACTGAGTTGGGTTCAGAACGTCGTGAGACAATTCGATATTGCTGGTAACGTTGTCCCTTTTATGATAAAAACTTATACCTTAATTTCTTTTGGAACTTTTCTGAGCTTATTCTTCGATCAAAACAGTAGTTGTTTGGGAAGCGTAGAAGATCAGATTAAGGTTTTTGCCCTATAAAGGCTGGGCTGTGCCTGAAATTGGAAAAAAACGCGTTCTTGTCTTTGAAAGTAAGACATGTGTGATGAGAATATTAGTTGGCTTGCGACTAGTCGCTTACAAAGTCAAAGGTTTTGCCAACAACTACGTACAAAGCTGTTAGTGGTCATTTTTAAAATGTGGCTCAACCAATTAAACGAGCCTAAATTGACTTAGTGCTCAGCTTCTAGAAATGCTTCTTTTGGTATTCCCGTTGTCTTTGTTAAAAAATACTTCTTCTTTGTAGACATTATCTATATAAAGCAATGATCAGCACGGGAAGAATTAGATTAGCTCGTAATGTTATTCTCCTAAATTTCAATTATTAAATTTTGATTTGACATGACTGGGCCCTCTTGCTATTATTTTAGTGACTCATAGGACTTTCCTAAAATTTAGATACAGTTTTAAATTTATCTAATTATGTAATGATACTAATGTTAATTTAATTTAATGGTCAAAATTTCTCTCGTGATATTATAATATTACGAAATTTTTTTTACTCACGAGTGAATTCTCAAAATGTATAAGAGAGAGGGTGGTTGAGGTGTAATTTCTAACGAATATGTTTAAGTAAATGGAAGAGTTGTTGGTAGTTTCACACTTGTTCAAGAAAACAGCAAATTGAACAAGAGTGTAGTGACAATGAGGTCAAACCTTCTAGGCTTCTAATATGTAATCAATGGAGTTGGAAAGCAAATCTGTATATCACGTTGTATATATAAGTGTACAAGAAGGGGCTTTATATTGGGTTCATATCCTGATATGCAAAACTCACTAATAATGGGTTCATCTCCTTATATGTAAAACTTACTAATAATAATATAAAGAGATTCAGGAGTAGTCGGTAGTAGGTTCCTTCCTCTAACAGTTAGAAGATTAGGTTTGAATCTCATAGGAGTGGGTAGAGGTGGTATTTGAGTCGGGCCGACACAAGCCTAATTCAGTCCAACACACGAAAATTCGGACCCAGCTTAGCTCGATTGAAAGTGGGTTTGACTCGGTCTAACCCATCATATATAGGAGGGTCGAGTTGGATCATATATTTTTTGACCCAGCCCATTTGTGCCCAAACTCATTTGTCCCCAAGTTCAGCCCAACTTAGCCCATAAACTCAGCCCAGCCCAGCTTGAACCCAGCACAGGCCCAACTCGAGGCCAGCTCAGCCCATAAACTCAGATGGTTGGAATCATTTTACTTATTTTGAAGAACATGAGTATGTAATTGTAACTATTGTGAATGTAAATATATATTTTGTCGTCAATTTGAAACTGGAACGCTTGTAAGACATCTTATATCTTAACACTTAAATGTTCCAAACTATTTCAATCATCAACCACCGTCACCACTACCACTAGCAGACCCAACACCCACACAAGGAACACTTTTCACTAACTTTCTTCAAACATTTATGTAATGTTCTTTTTTTTATGTTTATTAGTAATGTATCTGTATCTCGTGAACTTGTAGTTTGTCAAGTAATATTTTATCATTTATATTAATATTATCAATCAATTTATGTCTTGTTAATCGTTAAATTAACTTTTTCGTAAAAAGGTTAAGCTTAAGCCTTTTCGTTTAATCTAACTATCAAAATTCAGAATACACTAATCACAAAAAAACAAAACAAATGGGCTGGCCTAGCTCACCTTGCGACTCGTGGTAGCGGGCTCGTGAGCTGAGTTGGGTCTTATATTTCAACAATTAAGCCCAGATTAGCTCAGCTCACTAAACATATGTGCCGAGCCGGATTTATTTTTCTTATCCCATGATTCAGCTGCGCCGTGTGGAGCTGGTCCATTTGCCAGCTCTAGGAGTGGGGGTTGAAAAAAAAAACTGAGTAATATGAAAACTCACCAAAATTGTAATAAAGGAAAGGAAAATACTTATCTTTAATACCACCCGAGTTTTGGTTAATGTCAATTGTTCCTCAGTATTTTGAAAATTTAATTATCATTCCCAACTATCAAGTTTGACTATTTGGTATTATAATGGTCCTTTCAGCTGATAGAGCAAAAGAGGAAAAGAAGTGGATTCTTCACTTACTCATTTGAATTGAAAGGGTAAATGTCATATTTAGACTTTTATCTTAATTTATTGTATTTGATAAGTTGATCCTTTATTTTTAAAAGTATTAGTTTTTGATCCCTTATCTATGTCAATTGTGTTAGTCCTTTAGCCGCTTTTCGTTCGAAAAATTAACATTTTTATCATGTGCTGCTCAAGTGGAGTAAAAAACCTACTTGCATCCACTTGTGGTCACGTGACCAGCACGTGAAAAAAGTATATATATACTAAACTAATATAGATAAGGGGATTAAAAATCAGCACTTTTGAAGATAGAGAATCAACTTATTAAACACGATAATAATAAGGGACTAAATTTCCTAATTAATAATAGAGAAAATATTACGCTATCCCCTGCGAGATGCGAAATTATCACACTACCCCCCTGTATTTTTAAAACTATCAAAGACCTCCCTGTGTTTTTTGAAACTCATCACCCCATACCCCTCTGTCTACAGTTCGTTAGCTTTGCCATTGAATGTGCAATCCACGAGCATAAGAAGCAACTTGGCGAGTTTTTGAGTTTTATATGCGGTATAAATTGACCAAAAAACCCTTGAACTTAAAATATATATAAATAAATACATATTTATATATACACACAAATCAGAATATATATAGCATATATATATATATACATATATATATACATATATATATATATATATATATATATAAATATATATATATATATATATAAATATATATATATATATATGTCTTGAATGGGTGTTGGGGAGGGGTGATGGGGATGGGGGCAAGGATGGGGGGTGGAGGCTGACAGGCAGGTGGGTGGGTGGGTGGGTTGGTAAGGAGGAGGTGGCGGGAATGGGGGGTGGAGGGTTGACGGGTGGGTAGGTGGGGGGGGCGGGGGGAGAGGGGGTAGAGGAATATGATCTTGTTTTAAAAAAAAATTATTTAGTGAAAATAGGTGGAGATGAAGGAATATATATATATATATGTGTGTGTGTGTGTGTGTGTGTGTGTGTGTGTTTTCTCTCTCTTACAAAACATATTAAAAGAGGGACAAATTGGTCACTTCATCTATTTTTCTAACAGTGTTAATTTAACATAACAGATGAGGATAGTGTAGTGAGTTTCAAAAAACACGAGGGGATTTCTGACAGTTTTTAGAATACAATAGGGTAGCATGATAGTTTCCCATTACACACGAGGGTAACGTGATATTTTCTCTTAATAATATTGCATACACAACAAAATCTCCTAAAATCCAGAAATCCTATTTTTTGACCTGATCGTATTGCCTCATTGTACTTGGTTAAGATCATATTGTGTGTGTTGCCTGTCGCAAATAATTCCTAAAACATATAGGTGATCAGCTACCTTTCTTTTGTAAGGAAATTCCCAGATCAACTTTTCAAGGTTACTTCTACTAGTGAATTCTACATCATCACTTTATTCTTCTATCACATATGAAAGTTTAGGTTTAGGCCTCATGTACATTTCAAGTGTCTAGCAATACTTAATATTTTCTTGAAAAATCAAATATTCTGCTATTATATAAATGATAATGCCTCTGCAAGCTAGATCATCACTTTATTCTATCAACTTGATAAGGTATCTACTGTAAATTAGTGAATCTTCATATTACTTCATATTAAGTGCTCATATATTCTTTTGTACATGGGAAACACATTCCCCAGATTGCTAATATTTTAAATCAAGTTAAGTAAATTAAAGACTTCTTTAATCCTTTAAACAATTTTTAGGTTTCTCTATAATTTTTGGTTAGTAAAGAAACACTTTGCATTTCACGAACAAATAAAAGTAGATACGCCTGACAGTTGGATAAAATAATCGAATAATAATCTATTATAATAAAAAATTTCAAATTTGAAACACAACTTCAACTTTCGTTGTACTAAAAAAAAAAAACAGATATTTATGACCACGCAACAAGACAAATAAGGATTCCAATGTGGTTGTTCTTAGTAGTAGGACCATCTAACTGGTGAAAATTGAGCAAGTTGCGTATACTTTTGTTAACTGTTTGCTTAGACGAAATGAAGAGTCTTGAGTGTTACAATTCCTCTCTAACTTTTGAAGTCCATTGGCACATAAAAGAGAAGCTTTTTTGTTAGTGGATTCGAATGTAGTGGTTCTTTTTATCTTGATCTGTAGTCTCTCAAGAACTCTTGGAAAGCAAAAATGTATGAATTGTGCAACTATGCTCTTAAAGATCAATGCTGCTTTTTTTAACCTTCATCATCCACCCTTGTCCTCTTACCATCTGATTTAAGCATAAAGTTACATAAACATACTCTCCATATTTTTAGAGGATTAATTTTTCATAACGTCATAACATTATGAAAAAGATATAATAACAGTGACCCGTTTAGATTATTTCATCTTAACTGAATGATCAGCTTACTACTATTAAATCTTCCTCATAAGAACGACATTATTTTTACGTGTTTCACTAAGAGGGAGCTAATTTGGTCTTTGCGATCTGAGTCATAATCTATCTTCTCAATAATTCCGACTTTGGTGTATAGGTTGTCTTAGATTAAGCGTCCGACAAATTCTATTACGCATATATTCGGTTTTTTTCATGCATTTACATGTCTATTGCACATACAATCGAGTCACTACATGGTCTTGAAGTAATTTATAACATGAAATTACATTCTTTTGAGGATAGATGAAATTCCTCGTAATTTATTTCCAAACTGACATTTTTAGACCTTCGTTTCTTAGTTTTTCTATTTTGCTCACTTTTTAATTATGGAAATTAAACTACTAGTTCATATTGTTTTGCTACAAGTCTCAATCATTCTTCATTTTTCTAAAGAAGTGACACGTATATTAAGCCTTTTACTTTCCTCTCATTAATAGTCCCTAATCAAATTAACAAGTCTAGTTTTAGTTAATTTATGGTTAGACTAATTGTTAAAACTATGAAAATTGTTAAAAATATTCATATACACATGAGACTTATTGCAATTAGTGATCCTTGTGCTTGAGGCGTCATCTCCACACGCTAATGTTGCTGACGCTGTTATCTTTATCAGGTGTGAGATTTCGAGATTCTTACGTTGGCTGTTTCTTAACACATCATGTTTTCTGCATTTTCTCTTTTGAGGGAAACCAAATTGGGCTAGTCTTCTTGGGCTCGAGCATCAACTTTCTCTTGGCCTACTGTTGGACTTTCTTCCCTTTGGGCCATTTTTGAGCTAAAAGTATTTTTGGCAATCTACACCATCCTTTCTTTGTTTTTATAATATTCATTGTTCTGCTTTTTTCTATTTTTTTGAGTATATTTAAGTCTATAATCTAATCTTCTAGAAACAAATCGAATGTTTTAGGTCTTGCAATCTAATGCAATAATGCACAGTTGCTTTAAATTTCCTTTATTTAATAGGTTATTAAGTATACAAGAATTTCTTAATTTTTCAATCGCTTTATTAATACGTCATGTATCGTGCCAAACAAACGGTGGAAGCATAACCACTTGTGGCAATTAAACACACACAATATAACCAAAAGCCCTCATACGTAGAGGAGAACCCCACTTTTCAACGAACACTTTTGATCACAAATTTGTCGCGACCTAATACGATGATGATGTTTTACACTCATTTGATGTCTTTATTAGCTAGCTCCAATGAATTAGCAAATAAAAAGGATACATAATATACTTTCTTTTTTGAGCTTACTTGCAAAAGGAAAATGAATCGAATCTTGAATTGGAGAGAATCTCACTTGCAGAAGATAGAATATATACATGATCGTCTACTGATAGAACATTGCTATATATCACTCGTTCATGATCAATTTTCTACCCTCGACCCTCTTTCGAAGTAAAAAAGAGCTTTCATAAAGTTCCAAGAACCCTAGTTTCTTTTTGTCACAACAATTACCCAGAACAAGTTGTAACGTGCAATTCGCGTCAGGAACCACTTGGAGAGTGATTTGCTAGACCAAAGTTTGGTGCATCCACGTAAGGAAAATTATTCTGTCTTTTTTACTATCTTTAACGTACAAAACAGTGGCGTATTTAGCAAGATTTAATGGAAGATGATGAGATATGCTTCTGCTGATGTTGTAGGGACAACATCATATCATGTAATAAGCATCATATTCATATTCTTATTGATCATAATCTTCATAAAGGGTAGGAGGCAATGCATTGATAGAGATTCCACTGACTTTTTTTTATTGCATCCTTACGTCACAAACATGTATATATATCTGAAAACTTTGGCTTTTGCTTCAGAGATTCTTGAGAGAGAAGAATTGATTCTGATTTAATTAATTAGTGTTGCCTGCTTATATACATGTAGAGTTGGTGTTGTATACACTTGGAGTTGTTACTTGCTCTGAGCCAAAGGGTGTGGATCAGAGTCTGTTAAGATTGCTGTTGACTTGTTCTTCATATATACTATCCGGGTATGATGATCTTGTAGCTCTATTTTGCTTTTTACATATTGCGTAAATTTATTATGTTTTTTTGTTTGATGTCTTATATTACTACGACACATAATATGAGTTTTGATTTATAAATTGGTGTTATGGATTTAAAATAATAATTTGGATTATACATTTTGGCCTAGTAGTTAGCGCTTAGGTCGAAATTGTTATTTTTAATTCTATAGAATTAATCTTTTTTGTAAAGTGTGGGATTTTGGTTTCTGACACTTGTGGTTTAATGCTAACTATTGATAATTAGACGAGACTAATATCTTGCAATTTATGTTTCTTTAATTTTATGCACTCGAATATTAGATCATTTACTTTTATGACGACATTTTGGAGTGAAATAGAGACCGAACAAGTGTAAAGAATAGAAAGTGGTCAAGGGTGGTTGGGTGGAGTGATCAGATAGAAAGTGGTTAAGTTTATTTTATGCTCTCTCATTTTAAATATTGTTTGACTATTGATTAATTATTTGAAATATATGTTGGGAAGCGTTGCTACATTATAAAATTTATAGTTTCTTCTTCCATGAAGTATGTGGCAAATCTGTCACAGCCACATGGACAAAAAGTGCTTCAATTAGTTGACAAATATCAATCAATTGTCATAAGTCGGGGTATCATAGTAATTTACTTAAAACTCTGTAAAACCAAATTAGTAAAAAGAGAAACTTATGACATTCTGACATGGCATGTCTGCACGATACAGATTAACGTAAATTAACCTCATAGAATAACAACTTTGACATAAAATTGTGGCAGATTTGCCACATACCTCATGAAAGAATTTTTCAAAGTTTATAATCTTAAAGTGAATCCAATGTAATCTTGTTTAAGTGAGTTCCTCGTTATTTAAAAAAAAAAACGAAACGAAAATGGTCCCATTGCTTCCTCATGTTTCTCTCCTACTTTTTTGGCCCTTTTCTTTTCTTGGGAAATGACAAAGGTAGAATGAGATAGGAGTTTGATCTAAGAAGCCCTATATTTTGGGCAGTTAGAACTCATTGGAAAAGTGGTGAAGCAGAAGGCTAATTTATGGAACAAAACATCAGTTACCATGTGTGCTTGAGTAATCACAATCAATTGCAAGATAGATCAAAAGTATTATGTTGGTAAATCTTTCTTTTCTTTTCCTGTTAGTTTGAATTTGCTCCCTCTTTTGAGTTTGTAATTGTTTGATTTTTCATTAAAAAAAAGAGTTGCTTAATTATAATTATCCGAAAAAGAAAATTTGAAGAGGAAAAAAGTGTTTTTTTTTTTTGGTCAAATCAGAAATTCATTAATAAAAGAAAAGTACATAATTAGCCAACACCAGAGGAAAAAAGTGTTATTTACAAGTAAGGGAGTGATCCAAAGTATAATCCACATGCATATGTCATTTGCATATGTCAATTTTCTTCTTTACAATTGTGTAATCTGATAAAACCCAACAATTCTAAGTATAATCCATGTGGATTGGCCAATTTTTTTAATAACGGTTTTTAATAACAGAGATCACTTTGAAATTTTTTTTGAACTCATATCAAGGTATGAGACCTGTAACGCCTCGATCCCTCCTAAGATCGGAGGCTCTAAAAATTAAGTTATTCTCAACCCGATTCCAAATTCGGGCACATATTTTTAGAAAAAACAGACAGAGTCTTCCTTGTACCGTGGACATTCTGAAAACCTGTAACAACCAATAAAGCTACAAAACAACCTGGAACTCCAATTCTAATTAAAAACTCAAACTTTAAGGCCATCTGAGCCTTAAAACATTCAAACAGTGAGAATCATGCAAGCATGCATTCACAATATATTTTCTTTACAAAACCGCTTATCATGCCACTCCATGATAGCCTTTAAACATTCTTAGAAATTGAAAACAACTATACAACCGATCATTCACTCCCAAGCATGCAAAGCAGCTAAGAGCAGAAACATAAGTTATTACATGCCACAGATACATATCATACATTACCTTCAAACTTATAGCTAAACAATATATACATGAACCCATAGACTCCGGAATAGGACATAATTAATACAAACAGATTCTTCATATAACCAACAGGAAACACATCCACCTCAAGCAAGTATCACACAACAATTAAGGAAACTCCTCCTCCAATTGCACCTCCTGAAATATATTAGCGAGGTATGAGCAACCATAATTGCCCAGTGAGGGATAAGGACTACCCGGGAGAAGACAAGTAAAGTACATTTGCAACAGTAGATAACCACACATTTCAAAGGATATGATACACTTAACCCCAACACTCCAGAATACTTTTGTCTTTGATCACGAACCACGATCCACGAACCACGATCAATATGCCGACAAATCCCTAATCACTCCAGTGGGTGTACTTTGAATGTACCTCGATAATCCTACGACTCAACACCCCCTGGCAATCTCCGGACCAGGCGAGTGAGGGACTAGGGCACGGAGATCGAATATCCACTGGCAAGCCCGCTGCCGCCCAGTCGATATTCAATACAATCGCCCCTGACACTATGGTTGTGCAACCACTATGCAATGCACTTAAATCCAATGACAGTATAACAAGAATATAGGACAATAACACATAGGAGGGACAACAAAATAGGTTGCCCTCGAAAACAATTAAGATATAAAAAGAATATAACTCAAGCAATTATCTTAAGTCATACAATTTATTAAAGAGAAAATGAACCAAAATGCACAAAATGATGAAAATCCCTCACCTTTACCAAGCTCCAAGATGCAAGAATTTGCTTCACTCTCAAACATTTTGAATAGTCAATTGAAGCATTCTTGTGGCTATAAAATATTTCATAACCTCCTAGATAGCATTAACTATATTAATATTTTACAAGTAACCTTTATAACAAGCTCAATCAAATGCCTTTTTTTTTTTTTTTGTAACAACCATTAATAATTCAATAATTCACATATAAATAGCAATTTACTTGTAGGCAATTAAACTCACAATTTCAATCCATTAATTTCATGAGTTAAGCAAGTGAAAATATTACATAGCATGATCCTGAAATAAGTAATCTAAGTTAGAAGCTTCTCACTAGCAAACTTAAGGTTAAAAGTAAAAGAATGACTTAACAACTCAAGAAGGGAGTGTTTCAACTAAAATATTAAAGTTAGGTGCATTTAAGTTAAAACATAATTAACCCAAGTTAACATAATACCATACATTGTTTATGATTTTCTTCATTCTAGATTAGATAATAACTTACATGTGAAACTAGTTCAACTCCACCTAATAATGGACTAGCAATTAACTCAATTTAAGGAATCCTCTTAAGAGTTTATAGCTAAAATAAAACAAGTTCCATTAATTGTTCAATAATACATTCATTAACATCGACTTCCAAACATTTACTTCTTAAAAGATTTCTAAATCATACATTCTCTTACTTTCCAATAATTATTAGTTAGTGCATAATATTTAACTCAACCAACATTCCAGCTCTTAGTTAGCTAACTATTTAAGAAATAAGTGTTTCACTTAAGACTTTATAACTGATAACAAACCATCCTAATCATATCATTATCTAGCTCAACAAACTTTAATATAACTTATAACTCATTATTTCACAAATAAGACACGGGATAGGGAGCCTATCTATCAATAACTTCAATATTAACTTGACAACAATTTAAAATAAGAACAATTTCATCTCATTTTCATAGCAAACTCAAGTTAAAGATAACATTTAACAAGCCAATAAATAACTACTTCACAATTAACTTACATTCTAACTAAACCCCTACACAATTAAACTAACTCTTCAATTTAAAACTAAATCATAAGCTTAAAGAATAGATGCTACACCAAAATACTTGTCTTCATTTCCAATCAAATTAGCATTCAAGATAAACAATAGATCTAAATCACATTCATTTATAACTAAACAATTATTTTCATGTAGGTAGTATGACATTCAAACTATAGTTAACCTCTATATGACTTAATAAATGAGTTCACATTTTAGCAAGATGGGTAAAAAGGCAAGGGAAAAGGCAGTTGCATTCCATACTAACTCATGATTTCTATTTACTCATTCAATCTCAATTATATCACAATTTACATAATTATAAGAGCTCCATTACGCTATTAATCATCAAAGAACACTACACAATAAAGTCTTGATTGAAGATATCCAATTAGAGTTGAAATATATCATCACTTCTAGCAAAATAACAATGAAATTCAGATTCTCGCGCAATAAGACAGTTCTGACACATCTCACCAAAATGATCATAACTTATTCTAGAAAACTCTGATTAATGCACCGTAAAAAGCATTAGAAACTAGACTCGTAAAGCTTTCTAAGGTATATAATTCAACCTCTAATCCTTCTCAAATTAATACAGTTTTAAGCTCAAAATTGCCTTAGTTTTGCTGAAAAAATCTGGACAGCCACGGTTGAACACACACACATGTGCACGCGTGAATTTTGCTTGGTTCCCTTACATTCCTAGCTAGTTTTAAACATTATTTAAGCATATATAACTGTTGCACACTTAATTAAGCACTTTTATCAAACATCTAGCCTACATATGTCCAAAGATAGCAAATTAACAACAACGACAAATATAACAATAACAATAGAAGCAATAACACATGAGAGGAACAATAAAGTAGGTTGTCCTCAAAACAGTTAGAAAAGAAGCATTTTCATATAAGCAATTAAGAGATTTACAAAGGAGCATTTTCAAGATACATATTAAACTATACCAAAAGCTTCAAAACAACTTGAAATCATATTTAAATACACAATGAGTCATGCCAAGGTATTAGAAGCGTGAGACAAGCGAATTTGTACTTAAACCCCTTTGTAACCCAACCCGTTTTCCTTCCAAATTCAAGTTATGGTTCTAGATTAGCAAGCGGCCTATACCATGCTTCTAGTTAACTTTTTAAGCACCTTTACAACCCTCAAACACATTCAAATACTCGCAATTACCGCGAAAGCCTCAATTTTCCTCTTATGGCTTTGAACTACACATACCTTAACCGGGCTTCAAACAAGGGTTAGCAAAACTTCTATAGCATCTAGGTAGCCTAAGAATACCAAATGTGAAGCTCAAATCCACCCGGATTAGCATTAACCCCGAAACCTCTTTTAAAAAGTCGGTTATTTCACGTTTTATATAAGTTTAGAGCAATTCGAGGGCACGAGACTATTGGACTACCTTCATTAGCACCTAAGACATCTATTAGAAGCAATGAATCAAGCCAATACGCACAATTACACAAAACTCTAAAAATTCGTCACTATTCACCTCATAAAATCAAAGTAACGATTCCAACCGTTTAAAATACGAACTAATGGCTTAAATGTGTTCTCTAGCACTTATATACAATGCATCATAGTATAAATAAGCATTTCAATAGCATTTGATAGCATTTCTAACAAATCAAGAAAAGTATAACATTTTTAATATGCAAAAAGAGCCATGAAATCCCTCATCTAAAGCGCGTAGGAGCACCTATAAGGCTTGCACACACCCTAAACTACTTGCTCTAGACTTGGAGAGGCTTGAATTGGAGATTTGATGAGCAAAAGATCTCCCTCTTGGCTGTTAAGGGCTGTTCGGATTTTGAACAGCAATTTCTGCATCTTTTTTTTGTGGTGTTTTTATGAGCTAAAATGGTTAAGTTGAGTATATATTAGATTGAAGTTATGTTGGATGCATAAGTTGACTACTAAAATGAGCCTAGTTGGCTTTAAAAATGAGTCTAAAAGTGCAATTCAATGTTAACTAAGGCTATCTTCAATAGAGTCTTTAAAATGCAAAATTTTCCTAATTTGGGTATTTTTAGATACTCCAGTCTCTAAAAGCAACACTATTTATGACAAAAGTACGTGGGGTCCATCACTTTTGACTTAAAAGATGCCAATATAGAGACCCAGTCTCTATTTTTTTCAACAAATTTGTGGAAGAAAATGGAGACTGGGTCTCTATTTTGGCATCTTTTAAGCCAAAAGTAGTGGACTCCACGTACTTTTGTTATAAATAGTATTGTTTTTAGAGACTGGAGTCTCTAAAAACACCTAAATTAGGAAAATTTTACATTTAAAAACTCTATTGAGGATGCCCTAATTAAAACATTTAGTTTAGTTACGTAACACTATTCACTAGATTGGTAAAACATTTTCTAAACGGGTGCTCCTATCGCTTTTAGTTCAAATGCACATTTTTCTCATTCTTAAAATAATTAATGTGATTTAAAAAAATTGCTAATTCAAGGTAGTTAAGTAGTTGAAAAATGTAATGAATAGTAACCACTTAAAGTAACAAGTAAAGTATAGAAGAAATACACAAATAATAGATAAAACAGTAAATAAATATACGATAAAATTCTCAAACGTTACAAGACCGGTATTTAAAACAGTGTTTAAACTCATGTCTAACATTTAAAATTTCAAGATACAAAACCTGTATTCGAAATTTGAACACATCATGTGCATCGGGTATTGGTAAAATAAATTAGTGCTTTATCAACCCTTTTCACCAAGATCAATAACCAGCACGGGCAGACAGGAAAGTGGATATGCTTTGTTGGCGCTGGAGTCAGTTAAACCATTGGAACAATAATTTCTTCGGAATGCTTGTAGGTTTAGGTTTCATCAATACGGTGTAGTCTTGACCAAAAAAAAAAATACGGTGTAGTCCAATCTAGGATAAGCAAAATCTGTTCCTTATACGCGATGGTTCGATTATGCTTCTTTGCTAGTCAATTATTGTTTGCCAAAAATAAAAAATAAACAAGTCTCATCTCTAGAAAATTTGACAAAAAAAAAAAATCTCTAGAAAATTATTTGTGAAGAAGACAACCTTGAAATGAGGATGTAAATACATGGAAGTGGATGTAAATAAATTGGTCATAGGCTCGTGGATACTATAATATTTGAGTCTTATGCTTGACAATGAAGCTGAATTTGCTACAAGCCTAATGTGCAAACCTTGTGCACAAAGAAAAAAATCATTGAAAAAAATGCAAGTGTTTATCGTGTTGATGAATTTTATATCCTTTCTGATCTGATCTTGTATCACATGGTATTTGACATGCCTAGAGAAAACTTGAAAAAGAATCTCAATGATCTCATATTAGACAAGTTGATTGTGAAAGGTTACCCTTAGACAAGTTGATCGGGAGTTTTAATTCAACATTAAAATTATTGTTGTGTGACCAAGAGATTATGGATTCGAGTCATGACAACAACTTCTTGTAAAATATAAGGTAAGGTTGCTTATAACAGATGTTAGAGTAGATTCAACCCTGTTTTATACCCGCGTATAGCGGAAGTTTCGTACACCAAACTATCCTGTACAAATAGAAGATAGCGAAGAACTATAAAGGAATATTTCTTTTAGGAGTGGCAATGGACACCATTGTAAGAATGTCAGAAATGGTAATGGTTCTGAGCTACATCCTAATCTAAACAATTAATTAAATCTTCCGCAGCCTCATAAATCAATTTTTTTTTTTCTTGTGAATTTCAAGTCAATAATTGTTGGTTACAATAATTTATACTAATGACAAAAATCTGTAACATGTGTTCGGATAAGAAGACAGCTAAATGATGACCAATGTAACATCTTATCTAGTATAGAGTTCTTTTTTCTTCAGGAGGCAGGTCATGCAATGTAATTATCGAGACTTGAACTCGCAACCTTTTGTATATATAGCGAGTACTATTAGACGGAAGTGCTTGTGGCTATAGAGTTCTTTGAAGATGGCTAATAAACATGCATAATTTATATCTTCTGAGATCTTAATGATGTATCATATGCTTTCATGGAGAATAAACAATGCTTCGTGGTACACGTTTTTCTGTCATCTGCTGCATGCGTTACACTAAAATTCGCATCCTTTTAAGTACAAAGTCAACTTACATTGTCGTGTCTCACATGTTATCTGCATCGTGAAGATTGTGATGTTTATATATGTATATGTATATATATATGTGTGTGTGTGTGTGTGTGTGTTATATCTCTTGTGTAGTTTTGCTTCTGAAAGATAAAAATCAAACGTTTTCTCTGGTGAAGTTTTCAGGCAGCCCTGTGAAGAATCATGAATGCATTAGCAGCAACCAACAGAAACTTTAAGCTGGCAGCTAGGCTGCTAGGCTTGGACTCGAAGCTTGAGAAGAGTTTGCTCATCCCTTTTAGAGAAATTAAGGTTAGTATTGATCTTTTGCGTGTTTTAATTGTTGATTCGCTTCTTTTGTTGTTAAAATCAAGATATTAGAAAAAATGTGTGTATTTTGGAATGTGGAATAGACTCTTGCAAACTACGGGTTAAAGTTATGTATGATAGATCATAAAGTGTGTCTAACATTTTCTCGGACCTTGCACGTAGTGAAAGTTTCATGCACTGGACTGTCCTTTTATTTTTGGTACCCTATTGATCTTCTTGCATTTTTAAGGACTCTTGCAAACTGCAAGAATAAGTTGTGTATGATAGACCCCGAATTGCATCTGACTATTCCCCGAACCTTGCATGTAGTGAAAATTTCGTGCATTGGGCTGCTTTTTTAGTTTTGGTACCCTCTTGATCTTCTTGCATTTTCACGCACTCACAAGCTAAACTTTTGGTATCCTTTAGTTGTTGAGTCATATGCTTCTCGTTAAAATCAAGATATTAGAAAAACATGTTTGTATGTTCGAAAGTGGAAATAGATTTTCACAAACTGTAAAGTAAAACTATATATGATAGACCCCAAAGTGCATCCGACCCTTGCCCAGACTCTGCATGTATTACGAGTTTTGTGCACCGGACTGCCCTTTTATTTTGGTACCCTATTGAACTTCTTGCATTTTCAACCACTCACAAGCTAAATTATTTCAATTCGGTTGTTCTTCCTTTTACGTCCTCTGCATTCATCGTTTAGGATTCAAGTCATTTGCATCCCTTAAGTAGTTAATACAATTTTGTTCTTGTAACTTCAGTGTGTGCGAAATGTTTCTCGACTGTGTTGAACAAAATTGCAGGTTGAGTGTACCATACCGAAAGATGATGGAACCTTGGCATCTTTTGTTGGATTCAGGGTTCAACATGATAATGCTAGAGGACCCATGAAAGGAGGAATCAGATACCATCCTGAGGTTATTTGAATTTCTATTTTACGGAACATTTCAGATCGATAAAAAGTAGGAATTTCCAGCCACTAAACCGATCATGTCTTTATCTTCGCGTTTAAAAAAAAAAAAAAAACCGAGTACTTTTTAACACTAGAAGTAGTACTTATTTGCACTTGAAGAACCATATTTTGATTGTATGGTTTTTGAACAATGTAGGTTGATCCAGATGAGGTGAATGCTTTAGCACAACTAATGACATGGAAGACTGCAGTAGCCAACATACCTTATGGTGGTGCTAAAGGAGGGATAGGCTGCAATCCTTCTGAGCTGAGCATTTCTGAGTTGGAACGACTCACGCGTGTTTTCACTCAGAAGATACACGATCTGATTGGAATCCACACTGATGTTCCAGCTCCTGACATGGGAACGAATCCACAGGTACGTAAGCAACTTAACCAGTCTTCACAAAGTAAAGTTCCAGTGTATTGAATATAATGTCAAAAGCAAACTGTAGTAAAAGTAGTTACCAAATGTTTAGCCTTAACATAGTCGAAATTCATCTGAAGCTTGTCGTTTTCTTTTCCTTTTGTTGATTATTTTGCTCCTGGACAGACAATGGCATGGATACTGGATGAATACTCGAAGTTCCATGGCCATTCACCTGCAGTTGTAACAGGAAAACCAGTTGTAAGTGTGCATAACCAAACAAACTCTTGATTTCTCATCAATGGTCGTTAAGCTATTAATATCATTTGCCTGATAGATGTTCTTCTCTCATGGTTATGAACAATTATTCTAAGAATAAAATCTTTGCGATCAAAAGCTTTGTGTTTTCTGAGAGACTCGACATCTTCACTCCAGGATCTTGGTGGATCCCTCGGCAGAGATGCGGCTACAGGAAGGGGTGTACTCTTTGCAACAGAAGCCCTGCTTAATGAGTATGGAAAGAGTATTGCTGGGCAACGATTTGTTATTCAGGTACATGCCTTCATTCTGAAAATCATATTTAGATACATCCAGCAGCAAATAATCATTAAAGAATTACATAAAAAATTCAAGATAATTTGAATGGAAAAAACAACCTTTTCTGGTTCCCTGACTAGGTAAAATCCTCGTTGATAATTAGAATTCTTCAGTCACTATAAACTCTTCGTGATGGCAGGGGTTTGGAAATGTTGGTTCCTGGGCTGCTCAGCTAATTCATGAGAAAGGTGGAAAGATTGTCGCTGCGAGTGACATAACAGGAGCAATAAAGAACAGTAATGGAATAGACATACCAAGCCTGCTCAAACATGTCAAAGAAAATCGCGGCGTCAAAGGCTTTAATGGTGGTGACTCGATAGATCCCAATTCAATATTGGTTGAAGACTGTGATATTCTCATTCCAGCAGCCCTTGGAGGCGTGATCAACAGGTTCGTCTCACTCATTCACTGCCTTTAACAACTTTTTTGAGGTTCTGGCTTTCTAACACAGACAAATTACTATGTTTATGTCATTAAAGGGACAATGCTCAAGATATCAAAGCCAAATTCATCATTGAGGCAGCAAACCATCCAACAGATCCGGAAGCTGATGAGGTTAGCGCACAATTGAATTCTAACAATCACAAAAGCAACATTATTGCAGCATTACAACAAATTCTTTCTGTTTTTCCTTAAAGATTTTGTCAAAGAAAGGAGTAGTCATCCTACCAGATATATACGCGAACTCCGGTGGTGTTACTGTTAGTTATTTTGAGTGGGTTCAGGTACGAATATGATACTTCCCTCAGTTTCTGATCAAGCAAGATCTTTCTTTTACGCTTCTTAAACTGAAATAGTTTGATAAATTGTTAATATATATACAACACAGAACATCCAAGGCTTCATGTGGGATGAGGAGAAAGTGAATGCAGAGCTAAAGACATACATGACAAGAGGTTTTAAAGATGTGAAAGAGATGTGCAAGACTCACAATTGTGATCTTCGTATGGGTGGCTTCTCTCTTGGTGTCAATCGTGTTGCAAAAGCAACAATTCTCAGAGGATGGGAAGCTTAAGATGATGATGATGGTGGTTTCTTAAAATAAAACGAAGGATCTTCATATGAAGATCCTTCAAATCTTCAATCTTTTCAGCAAAGATTCTTGACTTTGCTATGCTCTGTTTTTTTTAGTTTTCTGCCTCTGAATTTTGGCACTTCTGGAATTTTGAATAGCTGAGATAACTAATGAACTTCATGGAACTATTTACCAGTTTATGAAAACTCTTTTTCTTCCCCCTGTTTCTTTATTAGTGTTGAAAGCTTCCAAGATATCGAAAAATAGTTCCTCAGCATTTTCTTTACGGGTTTAGGTCCTTTACAATATGTTTTTCCTGTATTTTCCTAAATACAGGTCTTGATTTATTTAATCTGTGCTTGCTTTTGTTGACACATGCCATCAATCGAGACCAAATTATCGAATTCAAAATAAATGTCCAATAGTAAGTCGATCGGTTAAATAAAGGAAATAATGGTAAAATGTGTATTGTAAGGGAGCTAGACCCCTTACTATACGGCCACTTCCGAAATAATTTGAGAAGAAAAGGAGAGTAACACAAAAAAAACCTTGATATTATTTGAAGTGAAAAGCAGATACATTATAAACTGATAGCATGATGGATGTTTACTCTTCATATATTAGTATTTCACAACCTTCATGAAACGTTGATATGTAACACCAAAGCAGAGACGTCTCTCTTTTTCCTGAGGTGAAAATTGCAAAATATACGGCAATACTCCTAAATGCAACAAGTTTGTAAGAGCAAGTCTGGAACATTTTCATTTGTGTCTTTGAATTCAATCTTAGAGAGACCGACTCTATTTAGTGAGATAAAATTTTATTTGTTAGTCCAATCGTTCAGAGGGGACAAGCAGATAAGAACGAGTATGAACCAGTCTTTGTTCATGGGATTAGTGCCTAGCCTTAACTAGATGCAGATAATCTTGACAACCACCCTTGGATGCAGATAATCTTGACAACCACCCTTGTAGCATCTAGAGGGAGATAATCTCGACGACAACAATCCCTGTAGTATTCTTAAAATATGAAGTTTGTTCACGATGTTCAATTTACACGTGATATCCGCCATTTTTGACGAGCGGACACGCAAAACCATGCTCCATCATCCTCCTCGAGGCATTCACCATTCTTATAATTGATCTCTCGCAGGGATTTAGAGCTTTCCAGACATAAATCTATGGCAAACTGGCCAAGTCTAGCCCACACCTAGGGCGACGACGTAAGGTAGACAATGAACTTAACAAAACTTCAAAACTTGAGAAGAAACGGAGAAACAGTGTCTTGCTTCGTCCAGGGGGTTCATGCGTCTAAGCTGGACCAGACTGGAATATAGTAGCATCAAGGCAGCTAAACCCCTTAGCAGAATCGTCAGTGCACAACTGCAAGTTGTCACCGCCCGTCCAACCCTCCTAGGGTGTTTGGTAGCCTAAGGTTAAAGTGCGGGTTTTCGCACACTCATCCAACCCTCCATGGGTGTTGGGCAGCTAGGCCACCAAAACCTGGCAAACAAGGATCATACCCCTGCTAAAATACCGCTAGGGTCAAAATACACAAGGATCAAAACCTAGAACCAGTTACTACTACAGATCCCTTTCATGCTTTCAAGTGAAACACTCTTGGCCTCTGAAAGTAAAGAAAATGAAAATAAACTCTTGTTAATTTATGCCGTTCACGATTAAGCATAATAAGTTCATTCACAGGAGCAAATAAACACGATAATCTTATAGCTGCTCTGTTAAAATGTTATCACTAATTGCATTGTTCCGATGGATTAACATTTCACAACACATCCAGAATCAATTGAAGCAAAAAGGCATAAGCTGAAGTACAAATGCCATTCTATGATCTACCTCTGCCCCTGAAACTACCACGACCACCACCTCGTGGACCACCTCTGCCTCCCCGAGGAGCACCTCTTCCACGAAAACCACCCCCACCTCCACGTCCACCCCCTCTTCCACCACCTCTTCCTCCCCCACGTCCTCCGCCTCTAGCAGCTTGACCCTGAGCCCTGCAACCACAGTGCAAAGATTAAATTAACTTGGAAAACGAGATACAACCCTCTATACAAGATGGACATTTGCATCAAACTAATCCTTATCAAGAAGCATTGAAGAAAAAGCCAAACTACACCAACTACATCCGGACTAACCAAATACTTAATTTCTCTCTCTCCGGATTCAGATGAATCATGCTTATCCACTTTTGAGTATCAGATTTTTATTCTAATATTATAGGCTGGAATGAGTTCATTTTGTAACTTCTAACCTATACCTTTTGACTTCACCCCTTATCCCTGACCCTCTAAACAACACTGCCACTTTTAACAAAATACGTGCTAACGGGTGTCAAGCACAAGAAGAAATGGCAAATGATTTTAAATAGCTAAGTATTGAAACAAGAAAGGTTAGTGGCTTGTTCGAAACAAGAAGACTACTCATTCTCTTATATTTTTCACCAAGGGATTAAAGGGAAATTTCGAGATATTGAGAGAAAAGCAACTTGATTTGGCTTCAGTCCTTCTAAATGGTTACAACTCAAAAAGTAAACATCGACATAAAAGTCTTTCTCTACAACAATGTGCAAGTTAAAAACACATTGAAGTCAGTCAATGGATAGCCCAGTTGAGATTCATTTTGCAATACACAGCCTCCAGATTTCAAATTAATTGACTAGAGGGGCTTAAGACATGCTCATGAGAACTGAAAACAAAAGTAATATTTGGGGAAAAGCCATAAAAAGAAGAATTAAAGAAACACTATTCAGGCCTAGTTCTGAAGAAGGCGGAAGAGGGGAAAAAAACAATGAAAGACGCAGATACAGAGACATAATTAGAAGCATAAGTTGTAAAAAGCTTGAATTTTGGAGCCTCATGCTTAGATCAGTCCATAAATAGTTCTCATCATTTGCCTCGATTCATGGGGGAGATTTTCTCACATACCATAACTTCGTGATATTAGAGCTTTACAAGATTTACAAAGACCACTGATAATCATAAAGTGATACTAGGTACAAGGTAAGTGATAGCAAATATTACAAGAGAATACAGAAAATTAGAATGCATTATAGCTAAATTATCATCTATCAAAGTGTTGCTAGAAATGTTTGAAGCTATCTAGGAAAGGAACAGGAAAAAGAGCGTCCCTTACCCTCAAACTGATTCAAGCAAGACCAAAGGCAATCTCCCTTACTTAAGGCCTCTGTCTGAACCGAGTGGTGTAAACAATATCGCTCCTCCCTCGTTTATTCTAGAGGCAGTATCTCCCAATCTTGGCATACATATATTGGTAAAAAAACACTTGCACACACACACACAGAGGAAGAGAAATTGAGACAATGAGGAAAGAGAAAATGGGATGTCCAAGGCTGCTTTTGGACAACAATTGATTGATAACAGAGAGTCCCCTCAAAAGGCCTAGGCAGTTAGATCTAAAGGTATCTAGAAAGAGACACTTGAATTCACTTGTTAGTCCATGGCCCCTAACTAAGCCAGATATGAAATTCGTAAAATTGTTCATATGGCTACTCAAAGAGGCACAAAATGAGTACACAGCTCTCAGAGGAGAAACAGATTGTCCGGTTGCTGTCAGACAAGGTGTTGAACTGCTAAAGAAAACAAGAAGTCCAAGTGGCTTTTTAATTGTAAGAAATGCTCTCATTTATTTTTACGCAATGCACCTAAATAGCAAAATGTTTGATTAAAAAAAAAGAGAGCATGTTATCTCCATAATTAGATAGATCAGAAGCTTAATTAACACGCAACAGTTCCACCCCAACAAAAACTTTGCAGCAGATTCGTGGAATATCTTGTAACATAATACTCAAAACAGCATAAAAAATGAATCATTGAATGGCAACAACACATATCTATATAATGCTAACTAGAAAGTAAGTAAAGAAAAAAACATACTTGGGCTGTGGAAGAAATCTTGCAAGTGGCAAAAGCTTAGCTGGGTCAATGTAGAACTTATCACCGGCCTGGTATGACGTTGCCACAATCCCCTCCAACATTTTAATTGAAAAATACTATAACGAAAGAAGACCAAATAAATATTAACAGAAAAACACAAAAGATTGAATCTTTTACACTAAAGGTTAGCAAAAAAAATTAACTAATAAGAACATACAGATTCATTAATGGGGCCAAAGATTTCATCAACTTTGCCAATTTGGGTCTTGTTTTGAAGATAAATTGGTGCATTAAAATAAGGGATTTTCTCATTCGTTAATTTTGTTACTGCATCTCCTTCACAAGCATGAAGAAATGTTGAAATCTCTGCACACACAAAGAAAAGAACACGCATCATCAAAACATTACTAAAAAAAAATCTTTATGCATCAACCTGAGCATATAAAAATATATACACATACTCAATCCGTATGTGTGTGCGTATATATATACATATATGCTATATATATGGAGAGAGAGAGAGAGAGAGAGAGAGAGAGAGAGAGCAGACCAACTACTTCAGCAGGAGGGCCTTCGTCGCGTTGAAAGCCACGGCCGCCGAATCCCCGACCACCACCACCTCTGCCACCGCGGCCGCCGTCTCTACCGCCCCTAAAGCCGCCACCGTCTCTGCCGCCCCTAAAGCCGCCGCCGCCGCGCCCTCTCGGGGGTCTCATGGTTAGGTGTTATGGGAGAAAAGAGAAGAGACTCCAACTGACACTGAAGTAGTGAGGGGAATGGGTTAGGGTTTAGGGTTTAACTAAGAAATCTTACCCTTCTGATTTTCCATATTTGCCCTCATAAGGGTCTTCCTTTTATATTTTCTTTTTTCTTTTTAAAGATTTATTTTGTCAATTGAGAAAAATAAATGATTTTTTTTTGGCGTTATGTAATTTTCTGTGAAGTTACGTATCCCGTTCTCCACACCTTTTTCTTGCTCGTTTCTAGTGGGCTTATGGCCATGTGTATGGCGACTTCGGCCACTGTGGTGGTTTGGGTTGTAGGCTACGTTTCTGCCTTGATTTTTGGTGTTGGATGTGGGTTTTGGTCTGCCAGCAGTAGCTTCCAGTAGGGTGGTTGCTGTGTAATAGGATTTGTGATGTTGGACTTAGAGTTGTTAGCTTTGTTTCCCTTTGGACTTTAAGTTTGGCCCGTTTGTATTTTTTTTTCTTGGGCTGTGGTATGCTGGCCAATAATGTATATTGTGTTTCACTATCAATATAATTACAACTTCTGACAAAACAAAAAAAAAAACTGATAATTTTTAAGAAGTCCTTTACAATTTTGAACTCTAGTAAATCTTACATAATGAGGCTTAACAAGAGTTTGAAAGACAAACATTGATGAATTGAAACTTTAAGATCTCTTTTAGAGGCATCTTATTACATTGTGAAAGACCTTCTCCCGACACCACGCTTGTGGGTGTGGTGGTGTCTTGCTTTAATATCAAAATAACCAATGGCATATGCAACTCCGATTGCTGAAAATAAACCAATAGGGTAACCAATTCCTGCAAATTTCCATGAAAACCATGTCTCCTCGGATGATGCTTCTTTGTCGGATCCCGACGGTGGTGGTGGTGGTGGAAGTTCACAAAGAACCTGGATTTGCACACCACATAATCCGCTATTGTTTGCATAGAAGTCTGGATCAATTAGCCTATCCATTTGAGGACTTTCTGGAATACGACCTAAAAGCCTATTGTTGCTCACATCCAACCAATTGAGCTCCAGAAGCTTGATAAAGCTTTGTGGTATTTCACCTGACAAATTATTACGTGACAAATCCAAGGTCTCTAAATGCTCTAAATCACCAAAAGTTGCAGGAATTTCCCCTGACAATGAGTTGTATGAGAGGTTGAGTAACTTCAAACCTTTGAGAGCACCTAGTGAAGCTGGAATCTCATCTGATAAATGGTTGTTAGATAGGTCTAACAACAAGTAAATGTCAAGGTTTTTACTGGATAGACCTTGTTTTGATCTCTTCCAATTGACTACGAGGTCTCTGATCTCAATATTGAAAGTGAAAACATCAGAGAGACTTGAGGTAATGTCTGGAGTATTAACCATACCATTGAGATTGCCTACACTTGAAGGAATGCTTCCGTTAAGGTTGTTGTTAGAGAGATCCAAAAGCCGAAGGCTTGGAAGAGTGGATAGATTGTCAAATATTGAGCCCTCAAAGGAATTGTTTCGCAAGTTTAGCACTTGCAGAGAGGACAACCTGGAAAGAGATGCTGGAATTTCACCTGTAATCTTGTTGTCATGAAGATCAAGATGTTCGAGCTGATTGAAATTGGTTAGATTGTCAGGCAAATGACCCGAAAATTCATTTTGACCCAAAGACAACATAATTGTATTTTTACCAAAAGTTGTTGGTATTTGACCTGAAAATTTATTTGAAGATAAATCAATATATGAAAGGAGGGCATTTGAGTCAAAAATTGGGAAATTGTCTCCAGAAAAACTGTTATTCGACAAATCTAACAATAGTAGCCGGTATATATTTGAAATTGACTGTGGCACTGGCCCTGAAAAATTGTTACTTGACAACATTAGAATCATTATCCCATTTGATTCACCAATAGTTTCTGGCAATTCCCCAATAAAATTATTCCTTGAGAGAGCAAGGATAGATAAACTTGTAGACTGAAATAGACGTGCCGGCAAAGAACCTGTAAGCTTGTTATCAGATAGAATTATGCTGCCTATATCCAAGTTAGCTAGCCATAGTGGGAAGATTCCTTCTAGCTTATTGTCACTCAAATCCAAAAAGTTGAGCCCTGTTTGATTGGAGAGCCATTGAGGGATAGGCCCTGTAATGTCACAAGATCTTAAAGACAACTGAGATAGCATACTTTTTGGGACAATTTTGCCGTTGTTGTTCCAGGAAAGCTTGTTTCCTCCTAGGTGCAAGATCTTCATCTCCTTGAGCTCAAGCAACCACGTCGGAATCTGACCAGAGAGTTGATTATTGTCAAGCTGAAGCGTCTTCAGCTTTTCCATCTTTTGTATAGATATTGGTATTCCACCTGTGAGGTAGTTCTTGCTCAAGGCCAAAGTTGACATGTTCACCAAGTTCCCTATTTCAGCTGGAATCTCTCCTGATAGTGAGTTATTTCGAAAGTCTAACTCTTCCAGCTTTTTCAGACTCAAAATAGACAAGGGTATTTCACCTCTAAATCTATTTTGGCGAAGTGATAAGGTTTGCAGTTCAGTGAGATTTTCAATTTCTGCAGGAATGATTCCCTGGAGAAAATTCTCATCCAATTTTAGCAGTTTCAAACTTTTAAGATTACCAACCTCACTACTTAGCATCCCTTCAAATGAATTACTACTCATGTCGAGATATTGAAGATGCCTTGAATTAAAAAGCTGAGGAGGAATTGAACCATTAAAATTGTTCTGCCAGAGATCGAGGTGAACGAGCCTAGTTAAATTGGCAATTCCAGCTCCTGATATTTCACCTCGAATGGAATTGTAGGAAAGGTCAAGCAACATTAGAGTTCTTATACGAAAAAGTGGGGTTAAGACATCTGATATCACAGTAGTGTTTAAGAAGTTCATGGGAATTATGAGAGAGTAGAGATTAAGACCAGTCACCTCTTGTGAAGATCCATGACTGTGACAGATGACCCTGCTCCATTTGCAGCAACTTAAGCTAGAATTCCATGAATCTAGACCAGCGAGAGGCATCCCATTTGAATCGTTTCCTATCGAACGAGCAATCAACAATGATTTGAATTCAAGAAGAGCTTCTTTCTGCACTTGAGGGCAACATAGAGAAGTAGTATATAAGAGGTTCAAGATACAATATATGAAGCATGCGCTAAGCTGAAAGCTTGATCTGGCCATTTGCCTATAAACAGAGTGGACTTATATATCAATGGAATGCTGAAAGAGAGAAAGTGGTATGTAGAAGACAATAACTTGTGGGCATTGAATTAATAGGCATTAAGTCCACGGTTTCATGATTATCCAGTATCAAATCTGTACGATATTTGGAAAAAAGATGGAAGTTTCACATGCTATATTTTAGAGGATTTGTTGGCCTTGTTAATTGATTAACAATTTAAAATATCGAAGACAAATCCATCATTAAGAAGATTTAACAATTTAAAGTCCCTTTAGGTCTATTTGACTCTTGTTTATGTTAAGTAAATGACCTTTACCTAGCTCAGCACTTCCGTCACTTAGATATAATCTGCAGACTGGAATACACAAATTTTGCACAATTTGTATAATAAGCTTTTCTTAGAATTTTGGAGTAACTTAGTTGGTGGGCTACTTTTTTTGGCACGTGGTTTCGAACCCTAAGGGGTGGGGGCAGGTGGGCTAGAGTTGTTGAAAATAATAAATAATATAAAAAAATTCATCTCTGACAGCTAACAACCTAACCTTTTAGATGAGGTGGCAATTTAACATGGTATCAGAATTTAAGTGCCAAAGTTCCTGGGTTTAAAACACAACGCCACCCATTTAAAAAATATTAAAACTAAAATTGTCCAAGTGCAAGGCAAAAAAAAAAAAAAATTAACTCTGCCTGCACTTGTGGGAGCGTGCTAAAGATAATAAATAATATAAAAAAGGGGCATCCCTTTCTAACAACTTAAACTTTTAAATGAGTTTTTCACTTAACACGGGTTAAAAAAATAAAATAAAATAACAAAAACATTGTTCTTGTCTCAATCAGCATATTTTGAAACCAGTAAACAGCAAATTATTCAACTCCAGGCAATTATTCAACTACAAACGTCACTGTCCCACCCTAACATTTGAAAGCTTGCAGATTCTCACTGCAAATTGCATGGTGTCTCCATGCTGTTAATTTAGACCATTTTGACTTGATCAACAACTCATTTGTCCTCAAGACCTATTTCACCACATTATAATTGGATTCGGATCTCCTCGTAACTGTTATGAAGGAGACCTAGTAATAATAAACTGTTCAGATCATCTCCTCATAATTACATGAACAGACCACGATCATTGCTCATAACGTCATAGCATATGGTGAGGTAATCCAAGTCCATAATAATTGGAAATCAATCACTGGATTTCAAGTTTGTCTTATAAACCAAGGTTTTTATTTTTGGTCAATTGTATTCATTCCATTAGAAATCAAAAGCATGTATAGCAGTTCATCCAATCCTAGATGGGGGGTTGTCCGATGTCAAATTTCAAGTATAGCACACATGACACTTCTTCAATTGTTCATACGGTAAGGCGAAACTCTTCGATCAGTTCAAACTAAGAACAGTTTGTCATATATTAATAAAATCTACACGTGTGAGTCAGATTAACAATGTGAGAAACTGTCCTAAGATTTTTCATATGTTAAGCTGTCTGTGATGTAATACTCAGAGCTATATATCAGTCTTTTTATAGTACGGCCTTAATGCTTACCACGAATGAGTCAGATTAACAATGTGAGAAAGTGTCCTAAGATTTTTCATATGTTAAGCTGTCTGTGATGTAATACTCAGAGCTATATATCAGTCTTTTTATAGTACGGCCTTAATGTTTACCAGGTCTACGGCACTCAAGAGTTTTAAGCTTCCAAAGTCATTCTCAGACAAAATTTCAAGTTTTAATATTGGCATGCACGCGGTATTAGGTGAGATTATGTTTGTTGACTTTGAGAACCTTATTAGTATAGAGACCAATAATAAAATGCAAATCGAGTGTCACGCCTGATGTACTTTGAGGAAGGTTGGGTTAATGTTCATTTGATCAAGCTTTCTTCTTACCAGATTTTTGTTTGAATGTCTAATAACCAAATTAAGTCAGTCTAGTCCATTGGATAAAGTCGACTATATAAATCTAACATTATGTACACAATATCTCTTTTGAGTATCTCATCCAACTCTTTTTTTTTTTTCGGAAGGGAGGGGGGGGGGGGGGGGGGGGGGGGGGGTGTTAGTTATATCTCATCCAACTTATCTTAAACCTTCGTCTACTCTGTATTTGATCTCGTCTGAAAAACAAATAGTGATGATTAATAATGCCAGCTGAATTGTGTGCTAATATCATTAACTATGTGCAACTTGACTCTCTCTCTCTCTCTATTAACAAGCGGGCAAAGCCTAGGCACATAGGTCGATTTATTTGGGGGCCAGTCAAGACCGTAGGCTCCACTGATCCAAATGAGCTATTAAAAAGTAAGTTGAAGTTGCATTTTCTTAAAATGTTGTATTTTAAGACATTTTTAGGTTAAACAATCAATTTAGTTCTCATCGGAAAAAAAAAAATCATATATGAGTGTTTAATTATGCATTTTTAGTCTCCACTAACCAAAAATCTTAGATCCACGACAAATCTTGATAATATTTCAAAACTTTGATTTTCTTGATAAACTCTTCATTTCTTTTTTATTTTTTTATTTTTGCTAAGTTAGCAAGGAATTCATTGATGCTAAAAACTATACACAAATACAAGTAAAAGACGATCAATGAAGAATCATCTAATAATATTCTAGTCTACTCTCCAAGAAATGCAAATAGCCCTTAATTTATTTTTGTTAAGTTAGCAAGGAATTCATTGATGCTAAAAAACTATACACAAATAAAAGTAAAAGACGATCAATGATAAGAATCATCTAATAATATTCTTGTCTACTCTCCAAAAAAATGCAAATAGCGCTGTTCAAAAGAGTATTTCTAGCCTCTAAACATGTACAATTTGTTTCTAATATCAAAGCTAATATTGTCCATCAATTGGGTAACAATTTTGTTATCAAAGTTGAGTTGCAAATTGTCTCTAGGGACATGGTCTAACGGTAGTGAGGGTGAAATTACTCATGCAATGTCGTGGGTTTGGCATTTTTTACTGATCTAGAATTTCACCCTTGACTGACCTAGTGTATATGTTGGGGCGCCCTGCTACATCCGAAAGTTTATCAGTTGGTGGTTAGGTTTAGCCAGTTGAGTTCCCACATCATAAAAAAAAAAAATTTGAGTTGCAAATTAGTAAGGTATTGTATTCTCATATATATATATATATATACTTATTCTACTTGAATGTAGTCCTAGTTGGACGCCTAACGTTAATGATGGTTGGGATGATTAAGTGAAAGTTCAAACCGCAGACCCGCGTCTATAGGCTTGAAAAATAATTAATTGGATCTTAAATTAATTAATCCTAAATAGTTAATCCAAGTTAACATTTAATTTCAGTGTACATACTTTTAAACCACACATGTAATACTCTTCCTACCAATGTGAGATCTTACACCGCATAAGAGAGTTTCTGTTTGAAATTTTTGTTTTATTTGTGTTAGGAGAGTTTTCAACAGGTTGATCCTTGAGTTAGATCTAAAGGCGCTTCTTAACTCTTTTTTTTTTTTTCCTTAAGTAAGCAAGTATTTTATTAGTGCTCAAACAATTACATTGAAACTATTCTTAGCTCTTTTTTTTTTTTTTTTTTTTCCTTAAGTAAGCAAGTATTTTATTAGTGCTCAAACAATTACATTGAAACCAAAAAAAAAAAAAAACTGATGAATTTCAATTGGGTTGAACATCTTGATCTCCACGACAATAAAATTACTGGTTGAAATTCCAACATTTCTTTCTGAGTTGCCCCATTTGCAAGTGTTAAACTTGCGAAACAATTTTTTGATGATGTCCTAGTTGATTTACTATTCAGAGACCTCATAGTGTCCAAATTAATATCTCATATAGTTAACTGAAAGAAATCAAAACAAAGTTTATCCCACCAAAATGTTGGCATTTATTTATTGTTAGACGTACCATAAAATCATTTATTAGGTGAGATTCATTCTTCATTAGGTGCTCTCAAAGGTCTGAACTTGCTGAACCTTTCATACAACTCATTCTCACCTACATCTTTTGATGAATTGAAGATCTAACTAATATTGAATAACACAATTTTATGAAAATTTAGATGGTCTCCTTGTGCTCTTTCCTTTGATGCCTCCTATTTTCTAGTTACATGAAAAATAATTGGTGATAATGCAAATCAAATCACATGTAATTTTAATTTTAATTTTTTTTGATTGGATTTTGGAATCCATATCTCTATCATTTACTGATCTTCTCGTATTTTGTGAATCATACTACGAATCATTGCTTCTTTGAGAAAAAAAAGGTCCAAATTGTTTTAATTAAAGTTAGTATTATTTTAAAGATTTTGAGTTTTTTATTAATTGATTATGGCCAACTCCGTTCGCAATATAAAAGCCTTTCCATTTTTCTTATAGTGATCAAATGGCGATTTCTAAAAGAGGTAGTGTTGGAGGAGGATTTATAAGAGATCTAACATGTTCATGTTAAAATTACTCCAAATTTGAGCATACAAATCTGTAAAGAAAAATGTATTTTATATCAATAGTTGACTATCCTATGGGGCATATTACGCTCAAGACCAATGATGCTATACTTTCCGTAAAGTATCTTATCTTACGTCTATAACTCCTAGCTCTGTATTTATTTTGACAATTAAACATATTCCACACAACTATTATTCTTGAACATGTATTTGGAGAAGTATTTGCTATATTAGGATGAGGTAATCGTGGTATTCAAGCACGATTAAATTATGAATTTTGTCCAACACTTGGATGATTATAGGAACCCATAAGAGAGGATGACAAATTAAAAGCATATATGGCTGCACACAAGAAGTCATAATAACCCGACTAGCAAGCTACTTCTTTGGTCAATTCAAATCACCTTTAGGTCTCATCACGATAACTTTACTGTTAGAGCAAGGGTCCTCATATAAAAGTTGTTAAACGTGTAAAAACAAAACAAGATTAATGACTTTGGGTAAGCCCAAACTTGAAACATAGGATAAACTAACAAGTGTAAGTATGGAAAAGACAAGGTTTGGAGCTCTAATAAAATACGTCATGGAAAAACTGCTTAAAAACTAGATTGACTTTGGAGGAGATTGTTGACTATCAGTGTCCCTTCTTCTCTCAATGATCGGTGCGGTGGTATATATAAGTGTAAGTTTGAAAAAGGTAAAATTTAGAACTCTAATAAATTTTTTAAGGAATTTGTGGATGTATAGGAGAATAACACTCTTTCAAATAATATGAGAAACTAACTCTCACTCAATAGCTAAAGACAATAAAACCTACACTACAAATAGAATGGGCAATGGCGGCGGTTTTTTTGCTTTTTCGTGGCGGTTTAAGCGTCGCCTTTGATCATACCGGCGGTTTTGAAATCGCCTCCAAAATGCCGTTTTGGGAGTAGTTGTATTAGGTGTATGCTGACGGAAAGTGCAAGCATCGGAATTTTCTGTCTTTATTGATGGTTAGGAGAAATCGTCGACATTAACTATAAAGGTATAGCGGCGGAGGTGAATAATCGTCGACATTAACGATAAAGCTATGGCGGCAGTAGTGAATAATCGTTGACATTGATACTTGTTAGAAGTTATGCAGCGTAACTATGGATAAATTCCAAGATAAAAAAGTAGAGTTGTTCAACAGATAAAATTCTGTTAAACAAGAAAATGATTGATGTAACAACTTGATGAAAAACAGAAACTGTTACGCGTGATGTTGCAACATTAACTGAAATATCTATTCAATCACAGACCATTAGCAATCTGTTTCTTGTCTGGTCAGTTTGTTTCACTTAATGTTTCAACATAAGTAGCAACAGTATGCAACAGCGGACATAATAAAACTTGTAAGTAAAACAAAGAACACTAAGATTTAACGTGGTTCAACCGTGCAGTTTACATCCAAGGGACCTCCCTTGGTCCAACAAACCTATTCATTAAGAAATACCAAATTACATCATCAATGGACTTACACAAGTAAAGACTCCCTCTTATCATTTGACTCCTAGATGAAGAATTCCTTAACGAACTTTGGTTTGGTGAGCTCTCCTCAACTTGCAACGTTCTCTCCCGAGGACAACACCTTCTTCTCCCTAAGAATGAATAAAAGAAACAGTAAACTAATCACTCAAATACTTAAATAATTCGCTCATGACTCACTGTCATAACAAACAAAATTGTAACACTTAATACACTCAAAGACTGAAACACAGATAGTGTTGCAACATCTCTTGGAACTCTGGACAGAAAACCTCTCTCGAATTTTCTCTTGTAGCTTTCTGTTTCTGCCTCTATTCTTTTTCTGCCTACTCTCATTTTTCAATTGCTTTCGAACGACAAATATATAATATGGTGACGGATCACCAACCGACTTAGGCCTCAAGACATTCCAAAACAATGTGCAATAAATGCTTTACCAAATCAATCCAAGCTTCATATGGTAACATGCCAAAATATGGTTCTTGTCCCCAGCATGGTAAGTTGCCGAAAATATATTTCCTGTAACACAAAAATAAAGCCAGCATATATATGGAAAAGATCATGAGATTTTTGCAAAAACATAGCCAACCAAATTAGACCAAACTAGCACAGGGTCACGGCCTCAACAATCTCCCTCTTTGGCTTTGTTTTGGCACAAACCATGATTAAGGAAAGACAGTGATACTGTATCACAAAATAGCAACAGAAGCAGTATCATAAATATCATAAGAAAAGAACAAACAACTGAACTAAAACTAACTCCCCTTTTTTGCCAAACCAAAGTCAAAGATAGACATAATACTAGAATAGGAGAGGAAGGAAAAAAAATTTAACTAGAGGAGGAGCCCATTAAGTGTGCCATCAAAGCATTTTGTCCCTTGAGAAGTTGAACCAAAGTCTGGTTAAGCTGATCCTGATTAGCTTGAATATTCCCTTACTCCTCTCGAATTTCTTCAATGGCCTCACGAAGTTGCTAAAATTGTTGCAACAGGGTAGACTGATCAGCAGAAGAACTAGCAGCATCAGTGCTAGGAGCTGATGGACCTTCAGCATGCTCCCCCGTAGTATCATCTTTGTGAGCCCCCTGCAAAAAATTTCTAGAGAACAGCAAAAAAGACCTTGGTTTGTGTAACATTTCATCAGGATCAAGAACCTTGTGATGTGACACGAGAACCGCACAGATAAGAGAGGGATAGGGCAGGTACTGACTAGAAAAGTTTTTAACAGCTTCCTCAATGATGCGCTAAAAAATAACCCGACCTAGATTAAAATTAACCCCAGTACCTATGGAGTACAACAATTGGCCCATTGTACTGCTGAGAATAGTGGAGTGCTTAGTCAGATACTAGTTTGCCATAGCCATTTTGTGCAAAGCAGCATACTTAGTTGTGAGCCTATTCCCTGGCAATCTGGAATCAGAGTTCCACTCAAAAGGCTCACCTATGAGTTCCAAAGCAATAGTAGACAAAGACACATCTGGTATAATTTTAGTAACAGGCATACATCCTAAGAAATTACTTAGAGATGCAGGCGAAAATTCGAACACATGGCCGTGCACATAAATCTGATGATAATATTTTGATGTTGCAACACCGACATTGATATACAGATTTGAGTAAAACTCATAAACCAAATTGCTAGAAAAAGACTTTATCAAAGTAAACGATCCTAACAGATTCCTTTCCCTCAGTAAGGCGAGTACCCCTGTTCCCTGATATGATTTCTCATTCAGTGGTTTCTCAAGAACAAACTTTAGCTGTGATACAATTTGAAACTTTTCTTTTGATTCAGAAAAGAAAAATTGTGAAGAGTAAACAATGGAAGGATCATACCCTGGACATGATCGTTTTTCCGTCTTGGATGGCCTGGGTCGTGAAGACTCAGCAATTTTAACCCCTTTGTGTTTGAAGCTACCAATGTGTTTCTTCCTTTTGGTCATCGATCGTCGACCATCTTGGTCAGGTGGTGCTTCAGTTTCAGATGGTGCACTCGACGCTGCAACCTTATCTAGGACAGAGATAGGTATGCTCTTCGATTGCGCATTGAGTGACTCAGTAGCAGCATGACTCGTCCTACTCTGTTCAGCCGTTGCCTTGAAAGAAAATGATATTGTGACAGTAGGTACAACCTTGGGCATTGCATCAGAATCTGACGATTGTGTGTCCTGTTTGTGGTAAGATGGGGTTTTGGTGTGAACAACCAGATCCATGCCTGTCGGAGTCCACCGAGGGTCAATAAAGGGCCCTTTAGCCCTTGCTTTGGTTGTTCGAGGTCGGAGTGACCCACTAGTTCTTGTGTCACTAGATGATGTTGCATCGCCGCCTTTAGTCGCTGGTGGAGGAGATGGTTCATCAATGGTGATAGGTTGTGACAACACCCCTCCATGTGCTCCAGATTTGGGGGTTCCCCACCGTCTTCTACCTGATCGCGTCTTCACCATGGTTGTGCTGCAAGAGTAGATATAGCAAAGATCTTGACAAAAAACCACAGAGAAGATGAGAGAGAAAACAGTGAAAGTGATGCACTATTTGAACACGAATGGCAAAGTAATGAAAATACAAAGAGGCGAAAATTATTCAATTAACTGTGCCCTAATCGTGGGTAACTGCCCTACAATTTAGCCAATCACACGATCTTGGGAAATTCAAAAATTAAAACAGCAAAAGTACGTTAACTGTCAATTAATGATATCCAAGTTTCCCGCTCAAAACAGAATAACCTATGTGTTATACGAAAGTTGCAACATTTTTGACATAAGTTATCACAACACAAACATGTTGAGTTTAAAAAAAAAACTTTGTTGCAACCGAAAACAAACTAGCAATATATCCCACTGTCTTTAGATCCACTAGGAGTTTCTTCCCCTTTTTTTTTTTTTTTTCAAATTTAAAGACAGTAACATAAAAAAAAGACATGAGTCCAGTTAGAATGAATTTACTCAAGAAGCTTTACTTATCAATACCCATTTCAGTCAAGGATTTAATTAATGAACCATATGTGTGTGTGAGGCTGAATTCTAAAACAGATAGCTTTCACCATCAAACCTGCAAGCTGTAGGAATTCTCACAATCAGATCAAACATACTTGATCATCTATTCATCTAGTAGGAAACCACAATATTTTTCTTGTGTCAGCTCATGTTGTAACTAGTAGCTTGTACCCTGTATTTCTTTTCATATGTATTTTTCACTATTTTAGCTCATGTTGCAACTGGTGCTTTCACACTAATCTCTTTTATTTTGGATTAGGTAGCTCTTTCCAGTGTTTGATAACCACAATATTTCCTGCCCCCTTTTTTTTTTGATCTCAAGGATGAATAGAATACAAGAATGGATTTAGAGAGACTTCTCTCTTTATCCCTAGTCATCAGAAAGTTCAAGCTCCTGCACTTGTAGATCATTAAGATTAGCTTTCTCAATCAGTATTCAGTGTGTACAAGGAAGTATGAGTCATAAATTAAATCACTAGCTGAATTGAATATCAAACTTTCAAATTTCTCAAGTTTATTTCATGTTACTGATATACGTCATGCTGCAACTTTAAATATTGCAAATTCCTATAGCCTTTCTTAGGGTCTCAAATCTTAGAGTATCGAAAGCTTTTGTGAAAATATCTGCCAATTGTTTTTCTGTTGCAACATATTCTAAGACAATAACTTTGGGTTCAACAAGTTCACGTATGAAGTGATGCCTTATGTCAATATGTTTAGTGCGAGAGTGCTGAACGGGATTCTTGGATATGTTAATGGCATTCAAGTTATCACAATAAACAGTCAAAACCTAATTTTCAACTCCATAATCATCCAGCATTTGTTTCATCCAAAGAAGTTGTATACAACAACTTCCTGCAGCTATGTATTTGGCTTCTGCTGTTGACAAGGAGATTGAACTTTGCTTCTTGCTGTACCAAGACACTATGTTGTTACCAATGTAGAAGCATCATCCTGTTGTACTTTTTCTATCATCTGCATTGCCTGCCCAATCAGCATCACTAAAACCAACAAGATTGGTGTTAGTGTCATTTGTAAACCATATTCCAAGACGTACTGTACCACTCACATATTTGATTATCCTTTTTACAGCAAGTAAGTGAGATTCTTTTGGATTTGCTTGATATCTTGCACATACTCCAACACTAAAACATATGTCACGCCCCGACCCGATCCCGCAAAAGGCCAAGCCCGGACCCGACACACGGACGGAGTCTCCTCTGTACCGCGGACGATCCGAAAACCCTAAAATCATCATAATACTTGCGAAAGCCATAAAACAATTCAAACAAGCCAACTTTCTTTTAAAAAAAACATACATCCTCTTATTAACCAACTTTCCAAACCAAAATGCCATGCATACTACACAGGTATTTATGCCACTAATCAATTCCATTAGCATGCATTTTCTTACTAGTCACAAGGGTATAAGTTTATAACTTTACATTCTTCCAACTTATACAACATAAGACCGTAGAGGCCTCAAACTAGAAAATACATACAAGGCTACAAGCCTCAAAATTAAGCGACATCCAAGCAATATACATAACAAGCAAGGCTCGCACAAAATCTGGTAACCAACCACCAGCAAAGCAGAGAAGTGCTATCACGGAAACACCTCCACCTGCTCCTCCTCCTCTATTACCTCGATAGGTTCTGCTTCAACTACTCCTGTAAAAATATAGTATAGAGAGGAATGAGCAAAAACTATTGCTCAGCGAGGGCAATTGGTCTCAAGGACGGAGATGAGAGGAGTATGCAATGCAATTAGTCAAGCAATACATACAAATCATATAGAGATACAACCAAAGCCAACAATAAAGCAAGGCAAGTATTTAAAGCTGCAAACACTCATTCAAAGGATACGATACTCTTTTCACGAGCAACTTTCAAACACAAATTCGATGACGACGCGCCGGCCCAAACCACCTTATAACACCAGTTTGGAATACCCCGGAAGTATCTATCAACCTACGACCCAAATCTCCTTGGGAGGCAACCGAAGCGAGAAAGGGAATAGCAGCGGAGCTAGAGCAACCAACACTGGCAACCTGAGGCTACCCAGAGAGGCCCATCACTCACGCGCGAGACACTATGCAATTCAAGACTCGATACAAGGCGATTAACAAGTGATAAAGCCACATGTGGGAGAATAACAAAGTAGGTTACTCTCGCACGCAATAGCAGCAATTGATAAGCATTTCAATCCAAATCAAGTCAAACAAGTATTTCAAGTAGCCCTAAGCATTCTATAGGCATAAAGTCAAGAAAACACACAAAAACACAAATCGGCCCCAACTATCAAAACACTACCATTTCCAAACGAGCCATGAGTTTTGGAAGCCGACTTCGCCAACCCTCCTAAGTCACCATAAGGCACGTCTAAAGACCCCGAAACCTTACTTTACCCTAGAACTCGCGCAAAGCCTCGATTTCCCCCTTTCTCATTTGAACTACAACTATACCAACCAAACACCCAAACAACACCATAATCGCACCAAAAGTGCTTCCATGGCTTCCCGAAGCAATGCCAACACGTAAAATTAGAAAACGCTAAAGTCGACCTAAACGACCCCGACTTTCCCAAAGGCATAATTCTCATTTTTTCTACTACGCAACCCAAACAAACCATGCATTTAGGCATTCTAGCATACCTAGAACAATTCTACATCAACGGACAGCATAACGGAACAACTTCATCGATCCAAGGGTTTACTATTCACAAAACACTATTCAACATCCAAATTTAATTGCAATCTCAACATTTAACCGCAGAAAATGTTAAAAAGCTATAAATACACGTTCTACAATAGCCAAGGAACATTCTAGAAGCATCAAAACGATTTAAACAACAATCTACGGATAAAATCTAAAAATTGCAAAGTTGATACACTAAACATTTAAATGCGCAAATAGCATGATTCCCTCACCTCAGGTACTCCTAGTCGCTAGGAAATCAATGCTAGTTTCCTCAGAAATCACCCTGCACGAGCTCACGCGAAGATTGAATGATTAGAAGTTAAAAGGTTTTTTTTTTCTCTCTTCAAAGCCACGGCCTGCTTGCTGTTTTTCAGCTGGTTTTATTCCTATTTTGCAATGTTATTTTGCTTATTAAAAGACAACAACTTGGTCAAAGGTCAAAGCACTTGGTCAATATAGCTTAAGTTGGTCAAATTGCCTATTTTTGAGCATTTTAAAGCCATATTAACTAAGAAAAAATTAATTATAGCTAACAACAATTAAAATACAAAATTTAAGTCATCTAAATACTAGTTTCACTATTTGCTGAGGACTAGAAACCGTTCTCTAGCTATCGCTCCCGAAATGCAATGCACGTTGCAACAGCGAGAAAATAATAATTAATTCACAAAGAATTGAAGGAAATATAATTTTCAAAATAATAAACAAGTCATTTTCACATTCCGGGCTCGGGTATTACACCCTCTCCCCCTTAAAACAATTGCGCCCACGCAATTCCTACCTGGTCAACAAACAACTACGGATACTGATCCCGAACCTGGTCCTCTCTTTCCTAAGTTGCTTCCTCAAACCCATGATGATTCCACAGAACCTTTACTAACGGAATACTCTTCCTGCGAAGCTCCTGAACTTTCCGATCCACAATTCGAATCGGTTTCTCTTCATAAGACAACTTCTCTTCAATCTGCAAAGGCTCTGGTTCAAGTACATGTGAAGGGTCTGGATGATACTTCTACAACATAGACACGTGGAACACATCGTGCAGTCTCGACAAGCTCGGAGGCAAAGTTAATCGATAAGCCAAAGGACCTACCTTTTCGGTGATCTCATACGGACCCACATACCTGGGACTAAGCTTCCCGCTCTTACTGTACCGAATCAATCCCTTCGGTGGAGAAATCTTAAGAAATACCCAATCTCCCAAATCAAACTCAAGATCCCGACGGTGCTTATCCGCATAACTCTTCTGACGACTCTGAGCTGTAAGCATACGCTCGCGAATAAGGTGAACATTATCTACCATCTTAATCATCTCAGGTAACACAGTCAGATCAACTGTTCTCATCTCTCCAACCTCTTCCCAATCTAACGGGGATCTGCATTTCCGACCATACAATGCCTCACAGGGAGCCATACCTATAGTAGATTGATAACTATTATTGTAGGCGAACACTTCTAAAGGCAAAAACTTCTCCCAATTCTTCCCAAAGTCTAGCACACATGCCCGAAGCATGTCTTCCAAGATCCTGATGGTTCTCTCAGACTGGCCATCAGTTTGTGGATGATATGCAGTACTGAAGCTCAACTTAGTTCCCATGGCCTCTTGCAACTTCTGCCAAAAACGAGATCTGAATCTGGGATCCCTATCTGACACTATACTTTGTGGCACACCATGCAATCTCACAATATTAGCAACATAAAGCTCAGCTAGCTTATCAAGGCTATCCTGTTTGTTCACGGGAATAAAATGTGTAACTTTAGTCAAGCGGTCCACAACAACCCAAACAGAATCACATCCTCTCGGAGATCTAGGAAGATCGGTCACAAGGTCCATTGTTATATGTACCCACTTCCATTGCGGAATCGACAACGGCTGTAGAAGTCCGGCTGGCCTCTGATGCTCAACTTTAACCCTCTGACAAGTCAAACATCTGGATACATACCCAGCAATCTCCCTCTTCATATTGTTCCACTAGAAGTGTTGTTTCAAGTCTCTATACATTTTTGTACTGCCCGGGTGAATCGTATACCTCGAATTATGTGCCTCGGACAGGATCTCATTCTTCAAAGTCGGATCATCAGGAACACATACTCTATCCCTGAATCTGAAGATGCCATCTGCATGTAATTTAAACTCCGACTCTCCCCCTTTTGATTTTTCTTGGATCTTCAAGATGTGAGGATCAGTCTTCTGAGCCTCTCTGATATGTTCTAGCAACCCTGACTAAATCTGCAAACTAGCAAATCGCCTCCCTACCTCATTAGCTTCTGGCTTCCATGAACAAATTTCTTCCAAAGTTTCCCAATCCTTGATAATCAAGCTTGCAACAGTAGCCTTTCGGCTCAAAGCATCAGCAACAACATTTGCCTTACCTGGCACGTAGTTAATAGAACAGTTGTAACCACCCAATAGCTCTAGCCATCTCCGCTGCCTCATATTCAGATCCTTCTGTGAAAACAAATACTTGAGACTCTTGTGGTCAGTAAATATTTCAAATCTGCAACCCCACAAGTAATGACGCCACTTCTTCAAAGCAAACACAACTGCAGCTAACTCAAGATCATGTGTAGGGTAATTGACTTCATAAGGTTTCAACTTCCTAGAAGCATAGGCAATCACCTTACCATTCTGCATTAAAACACAGCCCAAACCTTCTTTTGATGCATCACTGTAGACAACAAAGTTCTCTGTTCCCTCAGGTAAAGCTAGTATAGGAGCTGTAGTTAGTCTCTTCTTCAATTCTTGGAAACTGGATTCACACTTGGCATCCAAGTTGTAAGCAACTTTCTTCCGAGTCAACTGGCTCAAAGGTCTAGAAATTTTGGAGAAGTATTTAACAAATCTTCAGTAGTAACCTGCCAATCCAAGAAAACTCCGAATCTCTGACACCGTCTCAGGTCTTTTCCAAGATGAAACAACTTCAATCTTAGCTGGGTCCACTGAAATTCCTCGATCTGAAATGATATGGCCTAGAAAAGATATCTGATTCAACCAGAACTCGCACTTGCTGAATTTAGCAAAAAGCTTGTTTTCCTGCAAAGTCTGTAGCACAATCCTCAAGTGTTGCTCATGTTCAGCCTCATTCTTCGAATACACTAAAATGTCGTCAATAAAGATCACGACAAACTGATCAAGATAAGGTCGAAAAACCCTCTGCATCAAGTCCATGAATGCGGTTGGTGCATTCGTCAAACCAAACGGCAAAACAACAAATTCATAGTGGCCATATCTAGTCCTGAATGCTGTCTTTGGTATATCGTCACTCTGAATCCTAAGTTGATAGTAACCCTGCCTCAAGTCAAATTTGGAGTAAATACTCGCACCCTGCAACTGGTCAAACAATTCTTCAATCAACGGCAAGGGGTACTTGTTCTTAATTGTGACTTGATTAAGTCCCCTGTAATCAATGCATAACCGTAGCGTGCCGTCTTTCTTTCTCACAAACAACACAGGCGCACCCCACTGTGAAGAACTAGGTTGTATAAACCCTTTCTCAAGCAAGTTCTGAAGCTGAATTTTTAACTCCTGAAGTTCAGCCGATGCCATTCTATAAGGACTCCTAGAAATTGGCGCGGTGCCCGGCACAAGATCAATCATGAACTCAATCTCCCTATCCGGTGGTAAACCCGGTAATTCCTCGGGAAATACACCAGGGAAGTCTTTAACAATCGGAACCTCATTCAAACTCAACTTATCAGTAGGCTGATTGATCAAATAGGCTAAGTAAGCTTCACAACCACTATTCAACAACTTAGAAGTCTTGATTGCTGATAAAAGAGGAATTTAGGCAGCCCTGCAGTTCCCAACAATCTCTAGTACCAGTAGGTCAGGAACCTGAAGATAAACGACCTTTGTTCTACAATGCAACTGAGCATAATACTTTCCCAACCAGTCCATTCCCAAAATGATTTCAAAGTCACGGAATGGCAATATAATTAAATCAGTAGGAAATTTACGGTTCTCAATGCATATATCACAAGATTTACAAATAGACTCAGTAACAAATTTTGCACCCAAAGGCGTACTAACTTCAACTTCAGGAGGCAATTTATCAATGCAAACATTCACAGATCGTGCACATGCAGGAGTTATAAACGAATGTGTAGCTCCGGGAAAAATCAAAACTTTAACTGGCTGAGTATTGAGAAGAAATGTACCTTCTACTATAGCTGTAGTATCGGGCAGCTCCTCCGCATCTAGTGCAAAGACCCTAGCCTGAACTCTCTGTGCTGGACGTGCACCTGCAGCCCTATTCTGAACACCTTGGCCTCCACCACGGCCCTGAACATTGTTATACTTAGGGCAATCTCTCACCCTATGATCATCACTACCACAACCCGTACATTTACCACTCTTCCTCCAGCAGTTAGCCTCATTATGCCCTGATCGATTACAATAAGTACACTGCTGATTTTGCCTAACTGCAGTGTTTCCCGTAGGTGCTGGGGCTCTGGCAGTAGTAGGAACTGTAGCTCCCTGCTGGGGTCTAGTCACAGCTGGCCTAGCCTGAATCTACTGCTGTGGCTGATACGGACGTTGCTGAGGAACCTGTGCAGAAGACTGATACTGCCTCGGCTGACTCTGGCTGCTCTGGCCCAAATACTGCTTCTTACTCGGCTGACTGCTCTCAACTAACATCTCAGCCTTCCGTTTCTCAAACTTCGAGGCTGCCTGAAATGCCTCGGGAAAAGTAGTGTAGGTCTGCCCAGTCAAATGCAACTGAATGTCCATTCTCAGCCCACGGACAAACCTATGAATCATCCTCCTAGCCGGCCGTACCAACTCGGGCATATACCTCGACAGGCTAACAAACCTAGCCTCGTACTGCGCAACAGTCATATTTCCCTGCTTCAGGGCCACAAACTCGTCCTCCCTCCTTTCCATAGCCATCTCGGGAATATACTTATCCCGAAACTCACTTACAAAATCATCCCACAAATGTGGTACATCCTCACAATCCCACCTCAATCTGACAGTATTCCACCACTGCTCTGCATCGCCCTCAAACAGGAATGATGCATAATCTATTCTTGCCTCATCAGTATACCTCAAAGCGGTGAAAATTTTCTCAACTCGATTAATCCATCTCTCGGCCGCCTCATCATCCGGCTCTCCGAAGAACTTTCCTGACTCGTGTCTCAGAAATTTCTCTAGCTGGTTATTCTCAACTCTATACCCCTGTCCACCAGGATTAGCTTGATTTCCCTAGGGATTATTCCTGTCCTGCCTCTGCTCATGCAGCACCTGTGTAATCCGGTCTACTGTAGTAGTCATGGTAGCCATAAACTGCTCGGGCAACGGCTGCTGACCCAGTTCTGCTGCCTCTTCATCTGATCCTATACCTTGAGTACCATGACGTGGCGGCATAGTGGCAATTCACAATAGCTGGTAACATTTAAAAGCAGTTTATAGACAGAAATATAGCACATAAGATTATATAACACTCAAGTCAATAACAATCAAATATTCTATCACACAATTCACATAAGACAAGTTTAACTTGCCAAACTATTTCACTTAAACACATAAACATTCCAAGTTCACAAAGTCATGCTATATCATTTTCTTTTCACTTAGCAATCATACATAAACACTTTAGCATTTTAGACCTTTACCCCACAGACCGAGAATCATATCCCGGCTCATGCAAGACTACCATGCTCTGATACCACCTAAAGATGTCACGCCCCGACCCGACCCCGCAAAAGGCCAAGCCCGGACCCGACACACGGACGGAGTCTCCTCTGTACCGCGGACGATCCGAAAACCCTAACTCATCATAATACTTGCGAAAGCCATAAACAATTCAAACAAGCCAACTTTCTTTTAAAAAAACCATACATCCTCTTATTAACCAACTTTCCAAACCAAAATGCCGTGCATACTACACAGGTATTTATGCCACTAATCAATTCCATTAGCATGCATTTTCTTACTAGTCACAAGGGTATAAGTTTACAACTTTACATTCTTTCAACTTATACAACATAAGACCGTAGAGGCCTCAAACTAGAAAATACATACAAGGCTACAAGCCTCAAAATTAAGCGACATCCAAGCAATAAACATAACAAGCAAGGCTCGCACAAAATCTGGTAACCAACCACCAGCAAAGCAGAGAAGTGCTATCACGGAAACACCTCCACCTGCTCCTCCTCCTCTATTACCTCGATAGGTTCTGCTTCAACTACTCCTGTAAAAATATAGTATAGAGAGGAATGAGCAAAAACTATTGCTCAGCGAGGGCAATTGGTCTCAAGGACGGAGATGAGAGGAGTATGCAATGCAATTAGTCAAGCAATACATACAAATCATGTAGAGATACAACCAAAGCCAACAATAAAACAAGGCAAGTATTTAAAGCTGCAAACACTCATTCAAAGGATACGATACTCTTTTCACGAGCAACTTTCAAACACAAATTCGATGACGACGCGCCGGCCCAAACCACCTTATAACACCAGTTTGGAATACCTCGGATGTATCCATCAACCTACGACCCAAATCTCCCTGGGAGGCAACCCAAGCAAGAAAGGGAATAGCAGCGGAGCTAGAGCAACCAACACTGGCAACCCGAGGCTACCCAGAGAAGCCCATCACTCACGCACGAGACACTATGCAATACAAGACTCGATACAAGGCGATTAACAAGCGATAAAGCCACACGTGGGAGAATAACAAAGTAGGTTACTCTCGCACGCAATAGCAGCAATTGATAAGCATTTCAACCCAAATCAAGTTAAACAAGTATTTCAAGTAGCCCTAAGCATTCTATAGGCATAAAGTCAAGAAAACACACAAAAACACAAATCGGCCCCAACTAACAAAACATTACCATTTCCAAACGAGCCATGAATTCTGGAAACCGACTTCGCCAACCCTCCTAGGTCACTATAAGGCACGTCTAAAGACCCCGAAACCTTACTTTACCCTAAAACTCGCGCAAAGCCCCAATTTTCCCCTTTCTCGTTTGAACTACAACTATACCAACCAAACACCCAACCAATGCCATAATCACACCAAAAGTGCTTCCATGGCCTCCCGAAGCAATGCCAACACTCAAAACGAGAAAACGCTAAAGTTGACCTAAACGACCCCGACTTTCCCAAAGGCATAATTCTCATTTTTTCCACTACGCAACCCAAACAAACCATGCATTTAGGCATTCTAGCATACCTAGCACAATTCTACATCAACGGACAGCATAACAGAACAACTTCATCGATCCAAGGGTTTACTATTCACAAAATACTATTCAACATCCAAATTTAATTGCAATCTCAACATTTAACCGTAGAAAATGTTAAAAGGCTATAAATACACGTTCTACAATAGCCAAGGAACATTCTAGAAGCATCAAAACGATTTAAACAACAATCTACGGATAAAATCTAAAAATTACAAAGTTGATACACTAAACATTTAAATGCGCAAATATCATGATTCCCTCACCTCAGGTACTCCTATTCGCTACGAAAACAACGCTAGTTGCCTCGGAAATCACCCCGCACGAGCTCACGCGAAGATTGAATGATTGGAAGTTGAAAGGTTTTTTTTTTCTCTCTTCAAAGCCACGGCCTGCTTGCTGTTTTTCAGCTGGTTTTATTCCTATTTTGCAATGTTATTTTTCTTATTAAAAGACAATAACTTGGTCAAAGGTCAAAGCACTTGGTCAATATAGCTTAAGTTGGTCAAATTGCCTATTTTTGAGCATTTTAAAGCCATATTAACTAAGGAAAAATTAATTATAGCTAACAACAATTAAAATACAAAATTTAAGTCATCAAAATACTAGTTTCACTATTTGCTGAGGACTAGAAACCGTTCTCTAGCTATCGCTCCCGAAATGCAATGCACGTTGCAACAGCGAGAAAGTAACAATTAATTCACAAAGAATTTAAGGAAATATAATTTTCAAAATAATAAACAAGTCATTTTCACATTCCGGGCTCGGGTATTACAACATATATCTGGTCTACTTGCTGTAAGATACAGCAGGCTTCCTATCATACTCCTATATAAAATTAGATCAATAGATTTTTCATTCTCACTCCTAGCCAGTCTAGTGGTCACACTCATAGAAGTTCTAGAAGTCTTGGCAGATTTTAACCCAAATCTTTTAACAAGATTTTTGGCATATTTCTCTTGAGATATAAAGATCCCATCTGCACATTGCTTAACTTGCAACCCTAAAAAGTATGTTAATTCTACAACCATACTCATTTCAAACTCATGTTTCATATGCCTAATAAACTCGTCAACCTTATTTTCAGATATTGCACCAAATACAATGTCATCAACATAAATTTGAGCAATGAGGATACCTGAACCGGACCTTTTGATGAATAAGGTTTTGTCTACTTCCCCTCTCTGGCAACCTTTGTCCAGCAAGAATTTCGTCAATCTGTCATACCAAGCTCGTGGAGCTTGTTTCAATCCATACAAGGCCTTTTTCAATTTATACACATACAAGGGATAGTGAGGGTCTTCAAAGCCTTTAGGTTGCTCAACATAAGCTTTTTCATTTAAAATGCCATTCAAGAATGCACTTGTTACATCCATTTGATATAATTTAACCTTTAACACACATGCAATGGATATTAACAATCTAATAGATTCAAGCCTAGCTACTGGAGTAAAGGTCTCATCAAAATCCACACCATCTCTTTGTGTATATCCCTGAGCTACAAGTCTTGCCTTGTTTCTAGTGACATTTCCACTTTCGTCAGTCTTATTTTTAAAGATCCACTTAGTTCCAATTACATTTGCATTTTTAGGAACTAAAACCCAAACATCATTCCTTACAAACAGATTCAACTCATCTTGCATGGCATTTATCCAAACTTCATCCTTTAAAGCTTCATTTACATTTTTTGGTTCAAGAGTTGTCGTATAACACACTAATCTTACCATGTATCTATAGTTCCTCCTGGGTTTACCTCTGGTTTGAATTCCATCATGTATTGAGCCTATAATATCAGTTGGGGCATGATTTCTGTGGACATGTGGCAGTTCCACTTGAGTTCCTTCACTACCGTCCTCTGTAGTTCTGTCACAAGTTGTACCATCTGGTGAGACATCATCCGACTGCTCTGCAATTCTGCCTGATGTTTCATCTATCTCGGTCTCACTGGGTTTTGAAGTTCTTTCTTCCTTCATTGTTGCAGCTTCTTCTAACTCGTTGGTATTTGTTTTGCTGCCACTGAATTCTCCCGTCGGTTCTCCTGCAAATTTTTCCACTTCGTCAACTACCACATTAACAGATTCCATTATCGTTTTAGTAGTTAAATTGAAAACTCGAAAAGCACGACTGTTTGTAGCATAACCAAGAAAAATGCCTTTATCACTTTTAGCATCAAATTTTCCTCTTTGTTCTCTGTCATTCAAAATGTAACATATACTCTCAAACACATGAAAATGCCTCAGTGAAGGTTTCTTACCTTTCCAAATCTCATAGGGTGTTTTAGAAGTACCTGGACGTAAGAGAACTCTATTTATAGTGCAACACACAGTGTTAACTGCTTCTATCCAAAACCTGTGAGAGAGTTTTTTATCATTCAACATTACACGAGCCATTTCTTGAATGGTTCTATTCTTTTGTTCAACCATACCATTCTAGTGTGGGATCTTCGGAGCTGAGAATTCATGGGTTATTCCATGCTCGTTGCAAAAATCAGTGAATGAGTGATTCTCAAATTCTCGGCCATGATCATTTTTTATTTTGATGATTTTCTGAATATTGCATCCTTTCTCATTTTTCAATTTTAAACACAATTTCTTAAATACATCAAAAGTATCAGACTTTTCTCTGAGAAAGTCCACAAATGTATATCTTGAAAAATCATCCACACAAACAAACACATATCGCTTACCTCCGATGCTTTCGGTTTGCATTGGACCCATAAGATCCATGTGCAATAGCTCCAAGATATTCTTGGTTGACACATGTTGCAACATCTTGTGAGATGCTCTTACCTGTTTACCAATCTGACAGGAGCCACACACACCTGAATGCTTATTTTTCAATTTTGGCAATCCTCGGACTGCACCTACATTCACGATTTTGATCAGCAAGTCATAATTTAAATGTCCCAATCTTTAGTGCCAAATCTCAGCATTGTCCCAGGAGCTGTTGTAACATGTCACTGATTGTTTCTGTGATGGTGTAAGTATATAACAGTTGTCAGACGACCTTTCACTTGAAAGCACACAATTGTTAGTAGTGTCTAGCAAATGACAACCATCTTTAGTAAATTTTACTTGTAAACCTTGATCACATAGTTGACTAATACTAATAAGATTAGCTTTTAAACCATCTACGTGCAGTACTTTCTTGAGTTTTGGAAAACCTTCAATATCCAAAGTTCATCTCCCAAGTATTTTTCCTTTAACACCATCACCAAACGTAACTTGTCCTTCATCTCGCTCCTTGTAGCTATTCAAGGCTTCTCGCATTCCTGTCATATGTCTAGAATACCCACTATCAAAACACCAAGAGTTAGTAGTACAAGCATGCATCGAAGTATAAGCAACACAACAGGCTAACTCAGTTTTCTTTACCCATAATTGTCTTACCTTGTGTTTCCGAGAAGCATGTGAGGATCTTTTCTGCTTACTATGAGACTTACCTTTCTCTTGCATTCTTTGAAGTTTGAAACAATGAGGTCTGATGTGGCCCGGTGCAAAATAGTAGTGACATGTAGGAATGAACCAAATTTTCTTTTTCCCATATTGCCTCTGTAATATTGTTGCTGCTGTCGCAACATTAGACACCATGGCACTTTTTCTGCTGTTCTGAGCAGTTGCATCTTCATGTTCAGATTCTGGGTGATTAGAACCTTTCACAAAAATTGTTGTACCAGAAGATTCTCCTTCATAGAAACCAAGTCCACTATGATCTCTACTTGACTTTTTAATGGATAACATGTGATCCAATTTTTCAGTTCCTGAGTTTAGCATTTTTACATTTCGCTGCATCTGCTTCAAATCATGTTGCAGCATCTGTACTTCACACAGTTTTTCTTCAACCAGTTTTTCTAGTTCAGCCTTTTGTTTTTCCAGTGCAACAATCATGAGTTCTAGTCCTTGGTTTTTCTTACACACTACCACCCACTTTTCGTACATGTTCTTGTATGTTTTCATGACTTCTTCATCATCTAATTCACCATCAATATCTGATTCATCACAGTTAGACTCATTTATTTCCCCATAATGATCATCTGTTGTTGTAACAGCAGTACCTGCTCCCTCATCCATACTAATCTTGCCTGGTGCTGTTGCAACAGTGAACGCAACAAAGTTCCCAGTGTGCTCTCCTTCACTTTCTGAGGAGTCTTCCGATTCTGCATCACTCCAGGTTACCTTCATAGCTTTTTTCTTCTTTTTCAAAGTGTTTGCACATTCAGCTTGAATGTGACCAAACCCCTCGCATTCACGAAATTGAATACCTTTGCTCTTTTTCTTCTCATCAACTGATTTCAAGTTTTGCTTTTTAACAAAATATGTTGTTGTTGCAGCCTGAGGTTTCTTATCAAAGTTTGATTGTTTAAACCCTTTTCTTTGCTTATCCCATTTTTCAGAACTCTATTGAAATTTCTGGTGAGCAAAGCTAAGGATTCAGTGATTTCAGATTCCTCATTATCAGAAGAGCTATTCCTTTCCACATTAGACTCTAACGCAATGCCTTGTTCTTTCTTCTTAAACTTCATTTCAAAAGTCTGAAGGGACCCCATTAGTTCATCAAATTTGATTTCATCCACATTTTTTGATTCTTCTATGGCAGCCACCTTAATTCCAAATCTATCTGGAAGATAGCGCAGTGTTTTCCTCACTAGCTTGTTATCAGAATATTTTTCTCCCAAAGCAAAAGATTCATTCGCAATGTCACACAATTTTGCATTAAGGTCTGCAATGGTTTCATCCTCCAACATCCTTAATTCCTCAAATCTAGTGGTAAGCATCTGCAACTTTGATCTTCTGACTGACGTTGTCACTTCATATGTTGTTTGTAATATCTCCCAAGCTTCCTTCGCAGATTCACATGTTGAGATTAACTTGAATTGATTCAAGTCGATAGCATTGAATATTGCATTCAGTGCCTTATAGTTCCAACTTGCCGAAAAATCTTCATCTGTAGTCTAATCTGTTTCAGGCTTAGTTGTAACATTGCCCTGAGCATCTGTTTTGGTAAGGGATGTCCAGCCAGTAAGTACAGCTTTCCAGGCCTTTTCATCAATAGACTTGATGAACGCCCTCATTCTAGCCTTCCAGTAGGAGTAATTAGCACCATCCAACAAAGGTGGTTTAGAGATCGAACCACCCTCACGTAGAGTGTCCATACCTATTTATGCAAAACAACTTTCTCCCAAGAATCTAACTGAACTATCTCGTAACCTGCTCTGATACCATTTATTAGAAGTTATGCAGCGTAAGTATGGATAAATTTCAAAATAAAAATAGCAGAGTTGTTCAACAGACTAAATCTTGTTACATAATAAAATGATTGATGTAACAACTTGATGAAAAACAGAAACTGTTACACGTGATGTTGCAACATTAACTGAAATATCTATTCAATCACAGACCATTAGCAATCTGTTTCTTGTCTGGTTAGTTTGTTTCACTTAATGTTTCAACATAAGTAGCAACAGTATGCAACAGCATAAATAATAAATCTTGTAAGTAAAACAAAGAACACCAAGATTTAATGTGGTTCAACCGTGCGGTTTACGTCCACGGGACCTCCCCTGGTCCAACAAACCTGTTCATTAAGAAATAACAAATTACATCATCAATGGACTTACACAAGTAAAGACTCCCTCATATCCTTTGACGCCTAGATGAAGAACTCCTTAACGAACTTTGGTTTGACGAGCTCCCCTCGACTTGTAACATTCTCTCCCGAGAACAACACATTCTTCTCGCAAAGAATAAATAAAAGAAACACTAAACTAATCACTCAAATACTTAAATAATTTGCTAATGTCTCACTGTCATAACAAACAAAATTGTAACACTTAATACACTTAAAGACTAGAACATAGATAGTGTTGCAACATCTCTTGGAACATTGGACAAAAAACCTCTCTTGTATTTTCTCTTGTAGCTTTCTGTTTCTGCCTCTATTCTTTTTCTGCCTACTCTCATTTTTCAACTGCTTTCGAACGACAAGTATATAATATGGTGACGGATCACCAACTGACTTAGGCCTCAAGACATTCCAAAACAATGTGCAATAAATGCTTTACCAAATCAGTCCAAGCTTCATATGGTAACATGCCAAAATATGGTTCTTGTACCCAGCATGGTAAGTTGCCAAAAATATATTTCTTGTAACATAAAAATAAAGCCAGCATATATATGGAAAAGATCATGAGATTTTTGCAAAAACATAGCCAACCAAATTAGACCAAATTAGCACAAGGTCACGGCCTTAACAATACTAACCCTTTGTCGACGGTTATGATATGCGTCGCTCTATACTTTGAACATTAACGACAATTATTTTTACTGTCGATCATTTTAATACCTTTGTCGGCGGTTTCAAAATATCAAAATATACATTAAATTTGTGGGCAGTATTTGGTTTTCGCTTTGGGCCTTAACACATCTTGTTTTTTCATCTAGTCACTTTCGAGCTTAAATTTGTTTGTATTGTTCTTAATGAATATTTACAATAGAAATTCGTTGTCATTTTTGTTGAATTATTTAATTAAATTAAATTTGTATTGTGATGTGAGTCATATTGAAAAACTTATAACAAAAAGCATACTTAAATTGATCAACCATTCATACAATCAATCCATGCCAAAAAGCTATTCAACATTATCTGAAATAAAGAATTCACATTCAAAAGATACTAATGAAATTAAAACACAAAATTAATAGTTCGCAATTATCAACACTACTAGTATTAAGTTGAAGAAGGACTAGCATCTTGACTTGAATCTGCTTCCGGATTCACACTTGCATTATTAAATGCCTATAAGAAAAAAAAAAAACATAAAAGTGCATGTTAATATTTGAAAAGACTATATGAAACTTGAAAAAAAAACATGTAATTAATTATTTATGTAGGATTACCTGAGAAGAACTTGAAAATAGGTAAGAGTCAAACAATTGTCTCAAACCAAAAAATAGGTTAGGATTACCATGTCATCTGGTAGCGATTGTATGGCAACACATTTCGTTGGACCTCTTCTTTTTCATGTTTGGGAACTTTCTGAAATTTCTACCTAAAAAAAAAAGAAGAAACATTCTGAAATAAGTTTGAACAAATTAGAAGCTTTTTCTTTGGTAGAAGATGTGGTACTACGATGCAGGAAAATAACCATTGAAATCTAAGTTATTAGTTGTAGAAAGAGTGGTGTATGATCATTTTTTTGCTTCAAGCACTGTATCAGCAGGCTGATGAGTTCTCCAATATCAGGTGAAAATTTGATTAAGCAACGCTTATGTGATACTTATGACCTATCATTTTCTGTAACCAGAATCATGGGAATTCTTGTTACTATTAATCTTGGATCTGATGTTTATAAAAAGATCTTGGAGTACAGGCTTAAAGCAAACATAGACACAACTTTTTATATGGAATCTTTATGCAACATAAAAGTGATTTGATATTATTATTGTCGACAATAAAAGCATAAAGAACGTGAAGAACAACAAAGGAAAACCAATAATTAGGCTTGACATTATCGTCTGTTGCAGAGCATATTTGTTTATCTCTCACAAATGTCCACATGAATTTTATAAATTGAAAGATCTTATTTCACGAATGCATAATTTCATTGCACTCTTTATCCAAGTCCACCTAAAGACAACATCTTCAATAAATTGTTTCTTATACAATTAAGCATGGATCCTGAATGTTAGAAAAATAGATTTGCTTTTGATGCAATTCTACGACAAGGGCAGGGGCAATAGGATACAAATTAAAAGCTTCTCAAATATGCATAGAAATAAATATGAGTCACAACAAATATTTTTACCGGACTCTGTGAAGAAGCCTGAGTTTCCAACTTAAAATCAATTGGTGCCAAATTGAGTAGCCCAGGATCTTATTAAGTGGTCTAAGAGTTTATGATTTTTCTATGTAGGACAAGTACATATTCTAACACTCCCCCTCACGTGTGACTTGATTTGAGAAAGGTCACACGTGGAATATTGAACACGCGTGGACCTTATTTTGAGATGGTCATACTTGGAAGATTAAATACATGTAGACCGAATTTTTTGAGATGGGTCACACATAGAAGATTGAATATATATGTGGTAGATAACACATGTGGAAGATTGAAAGGGCGTGAACTATGCACACGCAAAAGATTAAAGACAAGTGGACCTAATTTGAGATGGGTCGCACGCGAAAGATGAATGAGACTAGATCATGAGCCTAACTCTGATACCATGTGAAGAAGCATGAGGTTCCAACTTAAAACCAATTGGTGCCAAGTGGAGTAGTCTAGGATTTTATTAAGTGGTCTAAGAGTTTGTGATTTTTCTATGTGGGACAAGTGCATATTCTAATACCATGGTAGTATCTCTGTGTGCATCATTAGTTTGGGAACCTTCAATAGTACACTCTTCTTCACTGCAAAGGTTGTAAACACTCACCACATGGACAAAGAGTGATTGTAAAAGAAATTATTTTTTATGAATATTACATAGTACTGACACAACGATGAATACCCAAAAACTGAAATTTATAAAATAAAAAAAAAACCCCATATCAAAAAACAAAACATACAAGAGATTAAAATGAAATCGAAAAAGCACGATCAATATGAAAGTATAAGGCAATTGAAATAGCCATACCAGATGTTCAAGCATAGAGTTATATCACAAAATAAGATGGCAATAAGAGAGGTAGGGATAGATTTGTGAGTGATGGTGATCAACAAGTTGAGGATTAGTTTTTTCATAGATATATATGGCAGATTGCAGAGAGACGATGTGCCCTTATTTAGTGCTAGAATTTCGGTGATTGAAGATAGTAATTGGTGCTTCACCAAAAAATAAGACACTGATTGACGCCTAAAAAAATAAAAAGAGACACTAACTGGCGGGACTCTAATTTTTCAGCTATATATTTTTTTTCTTGGTGATAATTTGAATTATTTTTAGTTTCGATAAACTAATACTAGAAATAGTTGAAATTTTTTTGTAAATTCGTCCTTGGAATTTTTTTTTTTTTTTGTAAATTCATTTGTAATTCTTTGATTCTTCGCGGTCGACTTTCTCTTGATAGCTTTAGAAATCTCTAATCTCAAGCGAATGTATTTAATGGAAGATGTAGTAACGATAAGGCTTATTTTTATTTTTATTTTTTTTGTTAATCTTCATAAAGAAATAGAGTATACCACTGTATTATGGAAGTGGAAAAAATGACATTATATATAACATATTTTAATAAAAATAATATTTTTTCGATCGTTTCTCCTGAGCTAAAGGAAAAGATACGATCATAAATAGAAAGTTCATATTTTTTAGTCATTAATAAATAATTTGTCTCAAAACAATACTTTTACCGATCTATTAACAACAAGTAGATCTTTGCCAAGAGAATTAGTAATGTGTTATGAACAAGGCCAAATAGTCAATTTTACTTTAATAATTATTTTTAAAGTTACAAATGAATTATTACACTAATAAATAATTATATGAACCTTTGTTAGCACAAAAAAGTGAAGTAATCCTTAATAGTTATTTTTTAAATAATAGATAAATTATTGTGTTTCAAATAATAGTATCGATCACCGTGACCATTTACCATAGTCAAGTATATACGGCCAATTTACAGTAGAGGAGAAAGTTACATCGGAACAATTATTTATTTCAATTTAGTTTAGGGTTCCCTTTTTTTTTGAAGGAAAAAAAGGGATGGTTGTAGGGGAGAAATGAAATGACAAGAAAATAATGAAAGATCGATTTGAAAGAGATAATGGAGACAGGAGTCCATTTTTTTAAACCCTACTATTTCATCCCTAAAATCAATTAAAAGCTCAATGAAGAGTAGTTGGAAACTTATAAGAGAGTGTTTTTAAATTGATAAACAAGAAAGTTCTAGCTTAAATTTTAAATACAATTTTAAATATAAGTATATACTTGGCAAACAATAGAAGTATATAAGTATTTTGAAGAAATTGTTTATTTTTTTTGTTTTTGGTCAGCACTATCGTTAGGATACTTAGAAGTATAATCACAAAGTTTAAGTTTTACCTTTTGTCAAATCCTAAGCGAACTGTTTAGAATTTCAAAAAAAAAAAAAAAGCTGAGTTTTGGCGGCGATTGATGACAACTGTCGCCATAGATATAACTAGAACTATAATCAACGACGAATACCGTAAGTGTCGTCAATGTCAATTTTTTTTTAATCAATGACCATGCTTTATTTTAGGATCATCGAGAATGAAGTCCAAGTGAACAAGTTGGGAATTGTCTAGCCTATCCAAGCAACAAGGGCGACGTTTAATAAAAATTGCCGCTGAACAAAATTAAATGCAACGCTTCTACAAAGTGTCGACAAAAATAACCCACCTAATTCCGCTTTGACGGCAGTTTTTATTTCGTTGTGTTATAAGCGACGCCAATACACCCAATTTCTTGTAGTGCTATATATTTTTTCTATCTATTTTTCAGGGATACTAAAGGGTGAGGAATGAGCTTCTATTCCACACTATATTTCAACGCACCATGCAACAAATTTCTTCATCGGGCAGTGCCAAGAGACAGGAAATTGCATGTGCCTTTTTTTCACTTCTTTGAAGACATCACATTCCACATGCATACAATCACCTTTTCCTACACAAGAATCCTATAAGCATATTTTGACCATTCCATTGTAGAAATTTTTTACTTTGTCTAGTATCTTATCCAGAAATTTCTCCATCTTGACAAGTAATCTAATAATGAATATCCACAATTCTATATTTTGATAACATTCCCTCTTGGGATCTTTAAGAATATGACTCGTTAAAACCATATTAGGAAAAAATCTAGTGGGAAAAAATTCTAAAGAAGGAAAAAGAGCACCATATGCTTGGTATACGCTTCTTGACCTGCCTCATTAAAAACTTTGCCAGGAAAACTCATTGGGATAAAACCTATGCTAAGGGAAAAATAGTACAACATGTATATGGTTCCCCTCTTGTGGGTATATTAAGAGTGATCACAAAGTCGACTCATGCCAATTTTACATACCAGTTTCTTGAACATTGTTGCAGGTAATGACTTTATGAATAAATCTATTAGATTCTCACTTGAACGAATTTGGAAAACATCCATCTTGCCTTTCTTTTGAAGTTTATGTGTGAAAAAGAATTTTGGTGAGATACGTTGAGACTTTCAGGTCGTATTCTAGAAAGTCCTCAAATAGACACGTTGGTTGATCCAAGCCCTACTATGCAAAAGATCTGAATTATATGGCATACAAATCTAGGTCCTTTGTGAAGTTGCACCACCACAACCACCAGATTCAGACATTGAAGCATCTCACAAGACATGGTTTTCATGGAAATTTGCAGGAATTGGTTACCTTGTTGGGTTATTTTCAGTAGTTGAGTTACCTATGTCATTGGATATTTTGATATCAAAGCAAGACAACATCATCACCACAGGCGTACTGCAAGGAGAAGAATATAAATTTCAAGTCTTTAGACAGGGGTAAATGTACCTTTAGAAAAGTAGGGGGTTACAAATCTTTTATCAATATAGCAGGTGGTGAAAATAGATTGGTATTTAGCAGAACTCCTAATAATATTACCATATCCATTAATTTCCTAGACATCATCTTTTCCTTTTTCTGTTAAGTAACAACTTCATCTAAAAGTTTAAGTTGTGAAAGAAAGGTTTATTATCTTTTTCTTTTTTGTTAAGTGACCACCTAATCTAAAATGTTAAGGTGCTAGAGAGAAGTTTGTTATATTTTTATTTTTTGTTAAATGACCACCTCATCTAAAAGTTTAAACTGTTGGAGAGATGTTTATTATATTATTTATTATCTTTAACACGCCCTGCGAGTATAGGCAGAGTTAGTTTTTAAGCCTTACCCTTCGACTATTTTAATATTTTCAAATGGGTGGCGGTGAGTTTTAAACCCAAGACTTTTTGGCACCTAGGCTCTGATACCATTTTAAGTGACTATCTCATCTAAAAGTTTAAGTTGTTAAAAAGAGGTTTATTGTATTATTTATTATTTTCAAAACTTTTCAAAATTACTTGCAGTTTTTAGATCATTTAGTGTAAACACCATAGATTTTATTAAGTTTTGTGTCTCCCTGTATTATATAAAACTCTAAAACAATAATCTAGGAGATCAACAAATTAAGACATTGCTTGAGATAGTTAAGCTCCCATTTCCTGATTCTTGCTGCTTCTCCTTATTCTTTCAGGTTCATAGCCTTACACTTAGAGACGTTGGTGTGAATTGCTTGTAAAGAATCCGAAAAAATTGACAAAAAAAAAACTCTTTTTGAAATAACACTATCATCAAAATGTCAGGGACTCCAACCCTTTAATTAATAATTTTCAACAAGGCATCTTAAAGAAGGTTCAAGTAATTAGTGCTTGTTGAGGTTCATTTATTTCATGAATCCTTATTGCACATCACTTTATTTAGTAATTTCCTTGGATTCATATCTTAGTACGGTTCTCTCCGAGAGTAATTAATATTAGTAATTGCTACATTGAATTGGTTAGAAGGATGAAATTGTGAATTTGAAGTTCAAGAAAGTACATGTTAATATTGGGATAGATTACAAAAGTAATATACTTGAAGTCTATACTATTTGACAAAAAAAAAATCTATACCTATTTTTATAATCTTTAGTGCTTTTCCCTTCAGTCTTGTTGGTAGCTCCTCAAGTTGATGCAAAGCCGCTATGCAAGGATAACATAAATAGATTATTGCCTCGGCCTCGCGGGCGATGGATTTGTAAGTTGCTGGCTTGTCAAAACATATGTAAAGGCATACACAATTCACAAAGTAGTGCAATAGGACGTTGCATTCAGAGAAACTGCATTTGTACGCACAAAGACTGTTGAGAAGCTTGTTCCTTTTCGAAATATAGTAAAATCTACCAATAACTAATATCGAATAACGTAGTTTTATGAGAAATTAGATGGTCTCCTTGTGCTTTTTACTTTGATGCCTTGTCTTTTTGGCATCGATATGTTATCTGGGGTATTGACAACACTGGAGAGCAATTCTATTTCTTTTATATAACCATAGGATTGCTAAGTATATGGTTGAAGTTACATGAAAATAATATATGATAATTATTGCAAATCAAATCATATGTAATTTTCTAGTTGTTGTGTCAAAATTATATTGTTGGTTTCTCTTTCGTTCGAAATATATATATTTTTTTGGATTGGATTTTGGAATCCGTGTCTCTATCATTTACTGATCTTCTCGTATTAGTGAATCATACTACGAATCATTGCTTCTTTGAGAAAAAAAAGGTTCAAATTGTTTTAATTAAAGTTAGTATTATTTTAAGGATTTTGAATTTTTTATTAACTGATTATGGCCAACTCGGTTAGCAATATAAAAGCCTTTCCATATTTTCTTATAGTGATCAAATGGCGATTTCTAAAAGAGGTAGTGTTAGAGGAGGATTTATAAGAGATCTAACATGTTCATGTTAAAATTACTCCAAATTTGAGCATACAAATCCGTAAAGAAAAATGTATTTTATATCAATAACCGACTACCCTATGAGGCATATTATACTCAAAACCAATAATGTTATACCTTCCGAAAAGTATCTTATCTTGTGTCTATAACTCCTAGATTGACACTAATCTTTCGAATCCCTCAAATTAAGATAGGCCTCTCTAAAATCTTTGTTATATCGATGGAAGTGGAAAGTCAAAAGGTAAAATTAGTGTGATGCAAATCGAAACTCTAGTAGAGATCCAATCCTTATTAATCAAAACTCTATCAAGTAAGGCTCTATTATTTCCATCCAAACCACGACTGGTCCAAGTGAAGTGCGGTCCTACACTCTTGTGCTCCAAAAGGTTAGCATTTTCAATACAATTAACAAAATCCACAGAGCTAGGCCCAAGCATGTTGCAGTGCAATCTCTATCATTAGTATTTAAGATCTCATTAAGATCCCTACCAATGCAGAGAGGGACATTAGAGAAATGAGAACAACACATGCCAAGGTTTCTCCACAAAACTTATCTCTGTTTAGCATCATTGAAAATGGATAGGGCTATTCCTGAATTTTATTTTGCACAGAATAACTTGTTTAGTAGCCTCAATCTTTTCCACCTCCACTCTAGTATCATCCCACATAACCCAAATTCTGCTTGATATGTTGTACTCATAATCGTTAGCAAAAGACCACTTACTAAATCTCAATCTGATGGTATGGTTGGCATTACTCTTTTTTATTTTATTTACTTTTGAAACGACCCCGCTCCCCACGTGGAGCCCACGTAGAGTCTCACAGGGCTGATACTACCCAGGTATTGTCCGCTATTGGGTTACCCTGCCCGTAGGCAAAGGCCCCTCACGATTTTGTCCCTTCGAGAGTCTCCTCTCAAAAGGCGCCTGGGCTGATATAAGAGACGAGCTCTTTTATCCAGATCTCTCACTTCCAAGACTTCCGATGTGGGATTGTGTTACCACATTCCACCCCCCTTAAGAGGCCCCGCGCCCTCGCGGGCACGAGCACAATGGAAGACTGGCTCTGATACCATTTGTAACGACCCCGCTCCCCACGTGGAGCCCACGCAGAGTCTCACAGGGCCGATACTACCCAAGTATTGTCTGCTATTGGGTTACCCTGCCCACAGGCAAAGGCCCCTCACGGTTTTGTCCCTTTGAGAGTCTCCTCTCAAAAGGCGCCTGGGCTGATATATGAGACGAGCTCTTATATCCATATCTCTCACTTCCAAGACTTCCGATGTGGGATTGTGTTACCACATTCCACCCCCCTTAAGAGGCCCCACGCCCTCGCGGGCACGAGCACAATGGAAGACTGGCTCTAATACCATTTGTAATGACCCTGCTACCCACGTAGAGCCCACGCAGAGTCTCACAGGGCCGATACTACACAGGTATTGTCCGCTATTGGGTTACCCTGCCCGCAGGCAAAGGCCCCTCACGGTTTTGTCCCTTCGAGAGTCTCCTCTCAAAAGGCGCCTGGGCGGATATAAGAGACGAGCTCTTATATCCAGATCTCTCACTTCCAAGACTTCTGATGTGGCATTGTGTTACCACATTCCACCCCCCTTAAGAGGCCCCGCGCCCTCGCGGGCACGAGCACAATGGAAGACTGGCTTTGATACCATTTGTAACGACCCCGCTCCCCACGTGGAGCCCATGCAGAGTCTCACAGGGCCGATACAACCCAGGTATTGTCCGCTATTGGGTTACCTTGCCCGCAGGCAAAGGCCCCTCACGGTTTTGTCCCTTCGAGAGTCTTCTCTCAAAAGGCGCCCTCGCGGGCACGAGCACAATGGAAGATTGGCTCTGATACCATTTGTAACGACCCTGCTCCCCACGTGGAGCCCACGCAGAGTCTCACAGGGCCGATACTACCCAGGTATTGTCCGCTATTGGGTTACCCTGCCCGCAGGCAAAGGCCCCTCACGGTTTTGTCCCTTCGAGAGTCTCCTCTCAAAAGGCGCCTGGGCTGATATAAGAGACGAGCTCTTATATCCAGCTCTCTCACTTCCAAGACTTCCGATGTGGGATTGTGTTACCACATTTTGTAACGACCCCACTCCCCACGTGGGGCCCACGCAGAGTCTCACAGGGCCGATATTACCCAAGTATTGTCCGCTATTGGGTTACCCTACGAGCAGGCAAAGGCCCCTCACGGTTTTGTCCCTTCGAGAGTCTCATCTCAAAAGGCATACTACCCAGGTATTGTCCGCTATTGGGTTACCCTGCCTGTAGGCAAAGGCCCTTCACGGTTTTGTCCCTTCGAGAGTCTCCTCTCAAAAGGCGCCTTTTGAGAGGAGACTCTCGAAGGGACAAAACCGTGAGGGGCCTTTGCTTGCGGGCAGGGTAACCCAATAGCGGATAATACCTGGGAAGTATCGGCCCTGTGAGACTCTGCGTGGGCTCCACGTGGGGAGCGGGGCCGTTACAAATGGTATCAGAGCCAGTCTTCCATTGTGCTCGTGCCCGCGAGGGCGTGGGGCCTCTTAAGGGGGGTGGAATGTGGTAACACAATCCCACATCGGAAGTCTTGGAAGTGAGAGATCTGGATATAAGAGTTCCTCTCTTATATCAGCCCAGGCGCCTTTTGAGAGGAGACTCTCGAAGGGACAAAACCGTGGGAGCCCACGCAGAGTTTCACAGGGCCGATACTACCCAGGTATTGTCCGCTATTGGATTACCCTGCCCGCAGGCAAAGGCCCCTCACGGTTTTGTCCCTTCAAGAGTCTCCTCTCAAAAGGCGCCTGGGCTGATATAAGAGACGAACTCTTATATCTAGATCTCTCATTTCCAAGACTTCCGATGTGGGATTGTGTTACCACATTCCACCCCCCTTAAGAGGCCCCGCGCCCTCGCGGGCACGAGCACAATGGAGGACTGGCTCTGATACCATTTGTAACGACCCCGCTCGCCACGTGGAGCCCACGCAGAGTCTCACAGGGCCGATACTACCGAGGTATTGTCCGCTATTGGGTTACTCTGCCCGCAGGCAAAGGCCCCTCATGGTTTTGTCCCTTCGAGAGTCTCCTCTCAAAAGGCGCCTGGACTGATATAAGAGACGAGCTCTTATATCTAGCTCTCTCACTTCCAAGACTTCCGATGTGGGATTGTGTTACCACATTCCACCCCCCTTAAGAGGCCCCGCGCCCTCGCGGGCACGAGCACAAAGGAAGACTGGCTCTGATAGCATTTGTAATGACCCCACTCCCCACGTGGAGCCCACGCAGAGTCTCACAGGGCCGATACTACCCAGGTATTGTCCGCTATTGGGTTACCCTGCCCGCAGGCAAAGGCCCCTCACGGTTTTGTCCCTTCGAGAGTCTCCTCTCAAAAGGCGCCTGGGCGGATATAAGAGACGAGCTCTTATATCCTGCTCTCTCACTTCCAAGACTTCCGATGTGGGATTGTGTTACCACATTCCACCCCCCTTAAGAGGCCCCGCGCCCTTGCGGGCACGAGCACAATGGAAGACTGGCTCTGATACCATTTGTAATGACCCTGCTACCCATGTGGAGCCGACGCAGAGTCTCACAGGGCCGATACTATACAGGTATTGTCCGCTATTTGGTTACCCTGCCCGCAGGCAAAGGCCCCTCACGGTTTTGTCCCTTCGAGAGTCTCCTCTCAAAAGGCGCCTGGGCTGATATAAGAGACGAGCTCTTATATCCAGATCTCTCACTTCCAAGACTTCCGATGTGGCATTGTGTTACCACATTCCACCCCCCTTAAGAGGCCCCACGCCCTCGCGGGCACGAGCACAATGGAAGTCTGGCTTTGATACCATTTGTAACGACCCCGCTCCCCACGTGGAGCCCATGCAGAGTCTCACAGGGCCGATACTACCCAGGTATTGTCCGCTATTGGGTTACCTTGCCCGCAGGCAAAGGCTCTCACGGTTTTGTCCCTTCGAGAGTCTTCTTTCAAAAGGCGCCCTCGCGGGCACGAGCACAATGGAAGACTGGCTCTGATACCATTTGTAACGACCTCGCTCCCCACGTGGAGCCCACGCAGAGTCTCACAAGGCCGATACTACCCAGGTATTGTCCGCTATTGGGTTACCCTGCCCGCAGGCAAAGGCCCCTCACGGTTTTGTCCCTTCGAGAGTCACCTCTCAAAAGGCGCCTAGGCTGATATAAGAGACGAGCTCTTATATCCAGATCTCTCACTTCCAAGACTTCCGATGTGGGATTGTGTTACCACATTTTTTAACGACCCTGCTCCCCATTTAGAGCCCACGCAGAGTCTCACAGGGCCGATACTACCCAGGTATTGTCCGCTATTGGGTTACCCTGCCCGTAGGCAAAGGCCCCTCACGGTTTTGTCCCTTTGAGAGTCTCCTCTCAAAAGGCATACTACCCAGGTATTGCCCGCTATTGGGTTACCCTGCCCCCAGGCAAAGGCCCCTCACGGTTTTCTCCCTTCGAGAGTCTCCTCTCAAAATGCGCCTTTTGATAGGAGACTCTCGAAGGGACAAAACCGTGAGGGGCCTTTGCCTGCGGGCAGGGTAACCCAATAGCGGACAATACCTGGGTAGTATCGGACTTGTGAGGCTCAGCGTGGGCTCCACGTGGGGAGCGGGGTCATTACAAATGGTATTAGAGCCAGTCTTCCATTGTGCTCGTGCCCGCGAGGGCGCGGGGCCTCTTAAGGGGGGTGGAATGTGGTAACACAATCCCACATCGGAAGTCTTGGAAGTGAGAGATCTGGATATAAGAGTTCCTCTCTTATATCAGCCTAGGCGCCTTTTGAGAGGAGACTCTCGAAGGGACAAAACCGTGGGAGCCCACGCAGAGTCTCACAGGGTTGATACTACCCAGGTATTGTCCGCTATTGGGTTACCCTGCCCGCAGGCAAAGGCCCCTCACGCTTTTGTCCCTTCGAGAGTCTCCTCTCAAAAGGCGCCTGGGCTGATATAAGAGACGAACTCTTATATCCAGATCTCTCACTTCCAAGACTTCCGATGTGGGATTGTGTTACCACATTCCACCCACCTTAAGAGGCCCCGCGCCCTCGCGGGCACGAGCACAATTGAAGACTGGCTCTGATACGATTTGTAACGACCCCGCTCCCTATGTGGAGCCCACGCAGAGTCTCACAAGGCCAATACTACCCATGTATTGTCCGCTATTGGGTTACCCTGCCCGCAGGCAAAGGCCCCTCACAGTTTTGTCCCTTCGAGAGTCTCCTCTCAAAAGGCGCCTAGGATGATATAAGAGACGAGCTCTTATATCTAGATCTCTCACTTCCAAGACTTCCGATGTGGGATTGTGTTACCACATTCCACCCCCCTTAAGAGGCCCCGCGCCCTCGCGGGCGCGAGCACAATGGAAGACTGGCTCTGATACCATTTGTAACGTCCCCGCTCCCCACGTGGAGCCCACACAGAGTCTCACAGGGCCGATACTACCCAGGTATTGTCCGCTATTGGGTTACCCTGCCTGCAGGCAAAGGCCCCTCACGGTTTTGTCCCTTCGAGAGTTTTCTCTCAAAAGGCGCCTTTTGAGATGAGACTCTTGAAGGGACAAAACCGTGAGGGGCCTTTGCCTGCGGACAGGGTAACCCAATAGCGGACAATACCTGGGTAGTATCGGCCCTGTGAGACTTTGCGTGGGCTCCACGTGGGGAGCGGGGTCGTTACAAATGGTATCAGAGCCAGTCTTCCATTGTGCTCGTGCCCGCGAGGGCGCGGGGCCTCTTAAGGGGGGTGGAATGTGATAACACAATCCCTCATCGGAAGTCTTGGAAGTGAGAGATCTGGATATAAGAGTTCGTCTCTTATATCAGCCCAGACGCCTTTTGAGAGGAGACTCTCGAAGGGACAAAACCGTGAGGGCCCTTTGCTTGCGGGCAGGGTAACCCAATAGCGGACAATACTTGGGTAGTATCGGCCCTATGAGACTCTGCGTGGGCCCCACGTGGGGAACGGGGTCGTTACAAATGGTATAAGAGCCAGTCTTCCATTGTGCTCGTGGCCGCGAGGGCACGGGGCCTCTTAAGGGGGTGGAATGTGGTAACACAATCCCACATCGAAAGTCTTGGAAGTGAGAGATCTGGATATAAGAGTTCGTCTCTTATATCATTCCAAGCGCCTTTTGAGAGGAGACTCTCGAAGGGACAAAACCATGAGGGGCTTTTGCCTGCGGGCAGGGTAACCCAATAGCGGACAATACCTGGGTAGTATCGGCCCTGTGAGACTCTGCGTGGGCTCCACGTGGGAAGCGGGGTCATTACAAATGGTATCAGAGCCAGTCTTCCATTGTGCTTGTGCCCGCGAGGGCGCGGGGCCTCTTAAGGGAGGTGGAATGTGGTAACACAATCCCACATCGGAAGTCTTGGAAGTGAGAGAGCTGGATATAAGAGTTCACCTCTTATATCAGCCCAGGCACCTTTTGAGAGGAGACTCTCGAAGGGACAAAACCGTGAGGGGCCTTTGCCTACGGGCATGGTAATCTAATAGCGGACAATACCTGGGTAGTATCGGCCCTGTGAGACTCTGCGTGGGCTCCACGTGGGGAGTGGGGTCGTTACAAATTTCCACAGAACCCAAATTCAACCTGAATGATTACAATCTTCTTCTCAACTATCCCAAGCTCCGAGATTTCCTCAACCTCTAGCTCAAAAGAGTCAGGAAGCTATCGGGGCATCCAATTGCACTTGCCAAGTAGCTAAACTGGTTACCGTCATCTCAAGTTGTTGACTCAGTCTTTTTGTTAAATCACAGTCTAGTCATATTTATGACCATTATTCAGTTCAGCCCTTGACTGTAGCTATTGGGCCTTGCTTATTAGTTTGAGTTTATTTCATGGCCCATCAGCAAGTATTTTATTGATACTCAAACAATCACACCGAGATTCGGAACCACAAAAAAATAAAAATAAAAATAAAAATAAAAATACAAAAACAAGAGGTGTTTACAAATTACACTAATATATTACCAAGCTTCAATCTACCATAAATCTCCTCATTCAAAGGACTCCTCCTTTATACTTCTTAGAAACCGAGATTTTCATTGTAACTTCATGAAAATTGCTCTCACCACCAATTTGGAGCTTCTTAGTTTTAACATTTTTTAACTTCAATTTTTTTTTTAATCTAAAAGTTCTTTTAGAATTGGGCCAAACAAGTTAGTTTTAACTTCTGAACTAATTACAGAAAGTGGTTTTAAGTATCTAATTTAAAAAATACTTTTAAATATCTAGAAGTTAGACCAAACAGTTCCTAAAACACTCCAAATTAGAGTGTTTCAAAAAAAGTTTTTGCTAAGGTGTTTTTTTTTTACTAAGATGAATGTGTTAATTATGAATATAATGCCGGTATTATATCGTTTTTGTAAGAGATATTGTTTAGATTATAATAGCTTAAGTTCACTATTACTCTCACTATGAACAAGATAAGTATTTTGAATTAGTCGAATTGGCTCAATATACTAACATGTTAATAATTAAATCAGAGTCATTGCAAAAGTATTGACCTAGTGTATGATGTTAAACACGTTAGTTTCAGAATATAAATATATAGGAGTCAAATAGACCTAAAATGGTTATAGAGGTTTTAAAACAATAATAGCATGCGAAGCTTCCATCTGTTTTCCAATTCCCCATTGGGATGCAGTGACGATTTCTGTAATTGTTATGGTGTAGAAATCTTCCACATGGAAAAATCCCCAAGAATATCAAAGTCTTATAAAAATAATTTAGGTCAATAAGTCTCCTTAACGTCTCTGCGAAGCTAATTACAAAAGTCGTCGTCAACAGATTGCGTCGTCTTCTTAACCATGCATTTGTTGATTGGAATATTTTGCTCTGGTTACTGATGTGTCCCAATTCCAACCCATGCATTGGATATATGTTTGACCCACAAGTTGGCGGGAAAAATATGCAACGACCAAGCCCACTGTCGAGGGCCACCCTTTTTCCAACCATCCTTCCTGGATATTTACTCTAACACGCCCACACGCACAGACACATATATATTACAATTCATTTATAGTTGTGTATTTTTGAAAATATTGGTATTGTTATGATACCACGACATAGATTCTGTCATTGTATAACAATTGCTAATTCTGCTACCGCTATAGTGGAATTAGGACCCTACGTTTATCATGTGTTAATAATACATATGTTTTTTTTTCGAAAAATATGTGGCTTTATCTCTTTATATTGTATTTTCAGAAGTAATTGATTTGAACAACTTAATTTGCTTCTATTTATTTATGTACTCGAACATCAACTAACTCACATCTTAAATTTGGCGGGATGAAAGTGACCAAAAAGGAGAAGGTCTTCTAGATAAAATTAAGTGACATTCTTGCAATATATGTAAATGAATTTAGATTTCTTCTCATCATTTCATTGAATTACTTATACCTTCAACAAACACGAACACTTTAGGAAAAGCTCTATATCTATTTGATAATAATTCCATGCATATATAGAATTGCACTTGGTATAAACATCGATCATCAAGGGCTACCATGTGAAGACCTCTATAAATTTTAAATATTTTAACTTTTTAATCTCTGCTTTTAACTCAATATTTTAATTAATGCACTAACACGTGAAATAATATAACCATGCTTCATGGTCTTCACTCTTGACGAGTTCATTTACCACGAGGAAGAATGCACGCAGTAGCTAATCGCGTGATGGGTCAATGGCTTCTAGGCCTTCTTCAAAGTCCACAGTGGGGAACATTAAATTTAATTAGCTAGCCAAATTGACAAAAGGAATGACCACGAATTATTATTGTCTTCCACACTCCAATTTCTCTTTACCAGCATTCAATTGATCTATATATAAATCCAAGCTATTTCAAGCTAGGCAAAGTGAATACAATAGAAACAAAATGGCAAATTTAAGCCTTCAGCTCAGCTTATGCTTTATGTATTGTATCTTGAACCTCTTATATTCTACTTCTCTCTCTTGCCTCAGGTACAGAAAGAAGCTCTTCTTGAATTCAAGTCATTGGTTGGTCATTTGAGAGGAATGGATCCTAATGGACGAGAATCATGGAATTCCAACTTAAGTTGTTGCAGATGGCCTGGGGTCACTTGTGCATCTACAGAAGAGGTGATTGGTCTTGAACTTAGTAACGCTGTCATGTCTCGAGACACTGCCATGACATTCAGGTCAGATGTCTTAACGCCACTTTTCGTATAACAACTCTTACGTGGCTTGACCTTTCTCATAATCTTATTCAAGGTGAACTATCAGGAATAAGAATTTCCAATTTAACTAGACTTATTCATCTCAATCTCTCATCGAACAATTTCAATGGTTCAATTCCTCATCAGCTTTTCAATTTAAGGTATCTTCAATATCTTAACATGGGTGGTAATTCATTTGAAGGGACACTAAATAACGAACTTGGTAATCTCAAAAAATTGAAGCTACTGGAAATGGAAGAGAATTTTCTCCAAGGAATTATTCCTGCAGAAATTGGAAATCTTATTGAGTTGCAAACCTTGTCGCTACACCAAAACAAGTTTATAGGTATGATACCCTTGTCGATTTTGAGCTTGAAAAAACTAAAAGAATTGGACCTGGGAAATAATTCACTATTAGGTGAGATTCCAACTAAAATAGGGAACTTGTTGAACATCTCAACTCTAGCCTTGAGCAACAACAACCTCATTGGTGTTATACCAGCATCTATACAAAATATGGAACAATTGGAAACCCTTCAGCTTGACAACAATCAACTCACGGGTCAGATTCCAATAGGGTTGCTGGAGCTCAAGGAGATAAAGAGGTTATACTTTGGAGAAAACAAGCTTACGTTGAATCACAATGACAACATTGTTCCGAAAAGTAAGCTACGGGAGTTGTCACTGAGGTCTTGCAACATTACTGTCCCTATTCCTCAATGGCTTTCCAATCAAACACGTTTATACTTTGTGGACTTGAGTGGCAATAAGCTAGAAGGAACCTTTCCACTCTGGCTAGCTGATGACCCTTTTGAGATTTTATTTTTATCCGATAACAAGCTTACCGGTTCTTTGCCGACAAGTTTGTTTCAGTCTGTCAATTTAGTTGCACTTGACCTCTCACGGAATAACTTTAATGGGAAATTGCCAGAAAGTATGGGTGATGCAAGACAAATGATGTTTCTAAGTCTTTCAGATAATAATTTTTTAGGGTCAGTGCCACAGTCCCTTTCAAATCTTGGGCTACTATTGCTAGATTTGTCGAACAATAGTTTTTCTGGTGAATTCCCTGGTTTAGAGTCACGGCTTGTGACGCCCGAGATTTAGCCATGCATTTAATTACTGTCGCATCCCTTGTTTGCGCATTTACTTCTGTGCTTTACTAACTGACTTTTGTGACTACTATTCACTCAGTTTTTAAACTGCCTTCTATTAGTTAATTAGCATTTTTATTAAATCATATTAATTGTTAAAGTAATGGAAAAAATGTGCAATTGAGCTAGGGGCGATAGGAGAGCTCGTTTAGAAAATGATTTTTGTAGTTGAGTGAATAGTGTTACGTAAGTAACTTAGAGATTTAATTAACTAGCACACATGTTTCACCTTAGGCTCGTTTTTAAGCTTACTACGCGCATTTTAAAAGCCACCTAAACGCTCAAACTAGACCCCACCTTTTATAAAGCCAACACAACTCACACTTTAGCTCATATAGCACACAAAAAAAAAAAAAAAATAGAAGCTGATTTGCACTGTAGCAGGGCCGAAACACTGCAGCAGCTTTGGGAGAAATTTTCCTTCTTCAACTCTTCAATCCAAGCCTAGCCAAGCCTTGAGCAACTAGAGTAGGGTGTTTGCAAGCTTCCTAGGTGTTCCTACGCGCATTGGTGAGGGATTTCACGGCCTATTTTTGCATTTCTAAATAGTTGTCATTTTCTTGATTTGTTGAAAATGTGATCAAATGCTATTGTATGGGTTATCTATACTAATATACCATCTATATGAATGCTAGAGAACACATTTGAGCCGTTGTTTCACTTTTTAAACGGTTAGAATCGTTAATTTGAAATTTTGGGTGAATAGTGATATTTTTCTAGGGTTTCGCGTAATTGCTCGAATTAGCTTGATTCAATGCTTCTAATAGATGCCTTAGGTGCTAGTGAAGGTAACCTAATAGCCCCGTGCACTTGCATTGTCCTTAAATCGCTTAAAATGTAAAATAGTCGACTTTAATTTGGGGCTTTTGAGGTTAATGTGAATCCGGGTGAATTCGAGCTTTACTTCTAGTATTCTTAGGCTACCTAGGTGCTATAGAAGCTTTGATATCCCTTGTTCGAAGCCCGGACAAGGTATGTGTAGTTTAAAGCCATAAGAGGGAATTTGGGGCTTTCGGGGTAATCGCGTGCATTTGAATGAGTTAGAGGGTTGAGAGGGTACTTTGAGGGTTAGTTAGAAGGTTGGGAGAGTTTCATTTGAAAATGGAATCATTAACCTTGGTTTGGAAGAGAAATAGTTTGAAAAACAAGGGGGTTTAAGTGCAATTTCGGTTGTCTCACACTTCTAAACCCATGGCATGACTTCTTGAGCGTTTATATGTGATTTTAAACTGATTTGGAGCTTTTGGTATGACTCTATGCTTATTTTGTATATGTTCCTTTGTAAACTGCTTATTAGCTTATATATTTGTTTCTATTCTAATTGCCTTGAGGTCAACCTACTTTGTTGATCCTCCTATGTGTTAATGCTTATATTATTGCTATTAACTTGCCATTGTTAAGTGCATTACATAGTGGTTGCGCAACCATAGTGTCAGGGGCGGATGTGTTGAATATTGGCTGGGCGGCAGAGGGCTTGCCGGTGGATATTCAAACTCTATGCCCTAGTCCCTCATTCGCCTGGTCCGGAGATTGCCAGGGGATGTTGGGTCGTAGGATTCGGGGTACATTCGGAGTACACCCACTAGAGTTATTGGGGTTATGCCGGCTTATAGTGATCGTGCTCGTGGTTCGAGGATCGTGATTGAAGACCTGTGAAGATTGGTGTATAGGGGTTTGTGAAATGTATCCTTTTTAATGTGTGGTTACTTAAGTTATCATTGTTTCTTAAATTGTCTAAGTGATATTGTGGTATAACTGTATTATCTGTTGCATTGCACGCCCCGGGACTATATCCCTCACTGGGCAACAGTGGTTGCTCATACCTCGATATATGTTTTAGGAGACGCTGAGGGTAATCCCCAGCTTGTTGAGTTAGTCGAGGAGGAGGAAGTTCAGATTGACCCTTTACCTTAGTTGCTGTGCCTGATAGCTTGAGGTGGTTTAATTCCTTGCTGCTTTGTGGAAGACTCAACTGTTTATTTTATGTCCTATTTTGTAGCCTAAGGGCCATGTATATGCTTGTTGTATAAGTTGAAGACTAGTTGGTTGTGGTGTAGCTTTGAAAACCTGTGTACTGTAATAACTTATGATCTACTTCTATTCGCTTTGCTTGCTTGGGAGTGAATGGCTTAAAGTAGAAATGTTTGATCTTTCAATTATGTTTAATTGATTTCCTAGAATGTCATGATTATAAAACTATGTTGATAACAAGTTCTCGCATGCTTGTGTGTTTTGGAACTATTGGGTACTATAAGGCTCGGATGGCCTTAGAACCTTGTTATTTAATTAAGAAAAGCTTGTATTGTATTGTTGGGACTTTGTTTGAGTGATTACAAGTTTTTAGATTGTCCACGGTACAGGGGAGACTCTGTCCGTGTGTCGGGTCCGGACTTAACCTTTAGCTTGGGGGTTGGGTCGGGGCGTGACACGGCTCCCTTCATATATTGATTTATCTTCAAATAAATTTTTAGGTGAGATACCAACAACTTTTGGTACATTTATACTTTTGTTGTCTTTGAGTCAAAATTAATTTTCGAGTCATTTGCCAAACAATTTGACCAATTTGAAATTGCTTGAACATCTTGATCTTTCAAACAACAAGATTACAGGTGAAATCCCAACATTTCTTTCTGAGTTGTCCAATCTGCAAGTGCTAAACCTGCGTAACAATTCTCTTGAGGGTTTAATATCTGATAATTTGTCCATTCTTCCAAGCCTTTGAATTTTGGATCTCTCCAACAACCACCTTAATGGGAGCATTCCATCAAGTTTAGGCAATCTCACTGGTATGGTTAATATTCCAGACATCTCCCCCAGTCTCTTTGACAACATCGATTTTGTTGTTGTCCAAGGTGATATAATACACTTGAACGACCTTATAACGTTCAAATATCTCATAGTTAACTGGAAGAAGTCAAAACAAGGTTTATTCTGTCAAAACCTAGGTATTTACTCATTGTTAGACCTATCAAAAAATCATTTATCAGGTGAGATTCCTTCTCCAGTAGGTGCTCTCAAAGATCTGAAGTTGCTAAACCTTTCGTACAACTCATTCTCAGGAGAAATTCCTACATCTTTTGGTGAACTGGAGAGTATAAAGACCTTAGATTTGTCACATAATAACCTGTCATGTGAAATACCACAAACGTTTTCCAATCTTCTAGAGCTCAGTTTGTTGGACGTGAGCAACAATAGGCTTTCGGGTCATATTCTGGAAGACCCTCAAATGGATAGGTTCAATGATCCAAACTACTATGCAAACAATAGTGGATTATGTGGTGTGCAAATCCAAGTTTCTTGCGGACTTGCGGCACCACCAACACTTGGATCAGAAATAGAGACATGGTTTTCATGGAAATTTGCAGGAATTGGTTACCCTGTTGGGTTTTTTTCAGCAGTTGGAGTTGCTTATGCCATTAAATATTTTGATATCAGAGCAGGACAACATCATCGCAACAAGCGTGCTACTAGGAGAAGAATTTAAATTTCAGGTCTTTAGACGTGGGTAAATGTAACTTTATGGGAGGGGGCTTTGCAAATCTTCTTTAAATATATGGGTTGTTTTAAGATATTTTTTGAGTATTTTTAATTTAACCCCTCTAAAAAAATAATTTTTTATGTGTTTTAAATTGTATGTTATTTTTTTTTTATTCGGTTAGCAAGTAAGATTTCATTCAACAATCAAAAACTTGACAAAGCCATTTACAAGGTAATTATATTATCAAAAAGACAAAAATGACCAACTAACTCATTAACTCAGAGGTTAATTGGTTCTCCATTCCCAACCATGTCATTAAATTGGATTCCAAAATTTTTTATGCACTCGCATATGCTTCCCCCACCATCAGCTAAAAGAACAAAGAATAGGATGTAGATATATCAAGTATTAGAAGCAAAATTAGAAGAAGAGAGAGGGGGTGATGTGGGTACTTTATTAAATTAATAAAATCACAATTTTTCTGACCAAGAAAAAAGGAAAAAGAAATTCAATTTCACATACTAGTTTCTTGAACGTTGTTGCAGGTAATGACTTTGTGAATAAATCTATTAGATTCTCACTTGAACGAATTCGGAAAACATCCATCTCGCTTTTCTTTTGAAGTTTATGTGTGAAAAAGAATTTTGGTGAGATACGCTTAGACTTTCAGGTCGTATTTTAGAAAGTCCTCAAATAGACACGTTGGTTGATCCAAGCCCTACTATGCAAAAGATCTGGATTATATGGCATACAAATCTAGGTCCTTTGTGAAGTTGCACCACCACAACCACCAGATTCAGACATTGAAGCATCTCACGAGACATGGTTTTCATGGAAATTTGCAGGAATTGGTTACCCTGTTAGGTTATTTTTAGTAGTTGAGTTACCTATGTCATTGGATATTTTGATATCAAAGCAAGACAACATCATCACCACAGGCGTACTGCAAGGAGAAGAATATAAATTTTGAGTCTTTAGACAGGGGTAAATGTACCTTTAGAAAAGTAGGGGGTTGCAAATCTTCTATCAATATAGTAGGTGATGAAAATAGATTGGTATTTAGCAAAACTCCTAATAATATTACCATATCCATTAATTTCCTAGACATCATCTTTTTCTTTTTGTGTTAAGTGACAACTTCATCTAAAAGTTTAAGTTGTTAGAGAAAGGTTTATTATCTTTTATTTTTTTGTTAAGTGACCACCTAATTTAAAAGGTTAAGGTGCTAGAGAGAGGTTTGTTATATTTTCCTTTTTTGTTAAGTGACCACGGACCATCTCATTTAAAAGTTTAAATTGTTAGAGAGAGATTTATTATATTATTTATTATTTTCAATACGCCCCGCGAGGACAAACATAGTTAGTTTTGAGTCTTACACTTCGACTATTTTAATGTTTTCAAATGGGTGGCGGTGAGTTTTAAACCCAAGAGCTTTTGACACTTAGGCTCTGATACCATTTTAACTGACTATCTCATCTAAAAGTTTAAGCAATTAAATAGAGGTTTATTGTATTATTTATTATTTTCAACACTTTTCAAAATTACTTGCATTTTTTAGATCATTTAGTGTAAACACAATGGATTTTATTAAGTTTTGTGTCTCCTTGTATTATATAAAACTCTAAAACAATAATTTAGGAGATCAACAAATTAAGACATCGCTTGAGACAGTTAAGCTCCTATTTCCTGATTCTTGCTGCTTCTCCTTATTCTTTCAGGTTCATAGTTGATTTATTTTAGATACGTGCGTTTTACAGCATTATGGCCTGTGATACCCCGAACCTGGCATATATTTAATAGCATTTAAAGTTCATTTAAATTGCATTTTATTGACCTTTCACCTTCTTTGACCAAACTAGTTGACTTTTCATCTACAATGACCAACTAGGACAAGGTGAAAATTTTTGAAATGTTTAGTAAAGGGCAAACTTGGGATTAGAAATAAAAAAATGCAATGTTAAGTTAGTCAAATTTTGGGTCAACTTTGGAACTAAATCTGAACCAATTAGGAAAGAGTTAGGAAGCAAATTATATATGGTTGGAAAGCTTTATGAGTCTAGTTTATGAGGCTTCAAACCGTTCGTGAATTGGAGTTTTCTAGAAGAAGTTATGGCCGTTTTCGTAAGGTCGCGCATAGCTGTTTTGGTTTAGCGGGTTGACCGAAGCTTTGACCATTTGTCATCTTTTATTTAAGTATGAAATACAAAACAAAAGAGCAAAATCAGGAAATAAAGGAGGCCATGGCTGAAACCATGGAGGAAAAAGAAAAAAAAAACATTTCAACTTCAAACTTCAATTTCTTCGCGAGAGCTTGTGCGGGGTGGTTTCCGAGGCATCCAGCGTGGTTTTCCTAGCGTCTAGGAGCGTCTAAGGTGAGGGTTTATCGTTATTTGCGCATTTGAAAATGTTGAACATAAACTTTAATTTTTGTGATTTAACCGTAGGTTGTTATTTTGTCCGTTTAATTGCTTAAAGAATGTTCTCTAGCAATTGTAGAACGTGTATTTATAGCTTTTTAACTGAATATCGAATTTGAAATATAAATTGTGTAATGAATAGTAAATAGTGAATAGTAAACCCCCGTTTCGATGAAGTTGCGCTGTTATGCTTTCTGTTGATGTGAAAAGGTGCTAGGTATGCTAGAATGTCTAAATGCATGGTTTGTTTAGGTTGCGTAATGGAAAAAATGAGAAAAACGCCTTGGTGAAAGTCGGGGTCGTTTAGGTCGAGTTTAGCATTTTCTCGTTTTGCGTGATGGCATTGTTTCGGGAGGCCATGGAAGCACTTTTGGTGCGATTATGGCATTGGTTGGGTGTTTGGTTAGTATAGTTGTAGTTCAAATGAGCAAAGGGGGAAATCGGGACTTTGCGTGAATTCTAGGGTAAAGTAGGGTTTCGGGGTCTTTAGACGTGCCTTATGGTGACCTAGGAGGATTGGTGAAGTCGGTTTCCAAAGCTCGTGGCTCGTTTGAAAGTAGTAGCGTTTGAAAGTTGGGGTCATTTTTGGGATTTTGTGTGTTTTCATAGTATATTGCCTATAGAATGCTTATAATGCCTATAGAATACTTGTTATTGCTTGATAATGTTAGTTGGTGTTGTTCTTGTTGCTTGTTTGATTGTAAATGCTTGTTAATGCTTATTACGCTTGTTAGAGTTGATTATTGATTGAAATGTTTAACAATTGTTGAATAATGCTTGATATCTCGGTTATCTCCTCTATCTGTGTTGTTGTGCTATCGCTTGTTTATCGCCTTGTATCGAGTCTTGCATTGCATAGTGTCCAGCGCGTGAGTGATGGGCCTCTCTGGGTAGCCTCGGGTTGCCAGTGTTGGTTGCTCTGGCTCCGTGGCTATTCCCTTTTCTCGCTTGGGTTGCCTCCTAGGGAGATTTGGGTCGTAGAATTGATGGTTACTCCCGGGGTATTCCAAACTGGTGTTATAAGGTGGTTGCGCGCTTATTGTCATCGTTGTCAACATCAAGCTCGAGATTGATGTATCGCTCGTGAAATGGTATATTGTTCGTAAGAGTGAACCATAGCCTTCAGAGTGCGGTATAGCTTTGAATGGTTGTTTTAATGCTTTCTTGAATGTTTAATATATTGTCGTTTGTATTGAATGCTTTCTTATTGATTTTATTGCTTAGCTGTGTCTATTTGCATTGCACGACTTTCTTTCTCTCCAATTCGATATCTGCCTCGCCCTCACTGAGTATACGTGTTGTGTATACTCACTCCTCACCACCATATTTCAGGAAATGTCATGTTAGCTGGAAAGTTTGTGATTTCGTGAAAGTTCGTTGCCTGAAGAGTTGTCTTGCGTGCCTATGTGGCTTGAGTGTCGAAGTTTGTAAAGATGTATGTTCATATGTTGTTTGTATTTATTGTCAAAAGAAATGTAATTTAAATTTAGCTAAGTAGCTGAGGTGAATTGATAAGCTAGTTTATGTAATCAGTTAGCATAGCTTAACTTCAATGCATGTCTGTAATGTCCAAAGGAAAAGAGTTATAATGGCATGATAGTTTATTTTATGCAGTAGCTTAGTATGGTTTAACTGTCTAGTTCGAATGTACTTGTCAAAAATGAAAAGAGATAGGTTAGCTTTTAAATTGGAAATGTATGTATACTTGCTGAGTTTAAATTGTTGAGAACCGAGGCTCGGATGGCCTTGAGGTGGTTTTGAATGTTTGGACACGGTATTGGTCTACTTATATGCTATCGCAGGTTTTACATTTCGCCTAGAAACAGAGGAGACTTTGTCTGTTTTCCCTGAAAATTATGACGGAGTTTGGTTTGGGTTGTGATTAGATCGATTGATAGTACTGCCGGTCCCGAGAGGGATCGGGGTGTTACAATGGCAGTGCGTTTTCATTTGTCCCATCGATCCTTTATTACGCATCACTTAAATGATAAATGCTTACAGTTTCATGTACGAGTTATGTTCTATTAATTGCTTAAAAATCTGTTTTTCCTTTTAAATTTTCTCTGCATTTATATAATATACTATAAATAATAACAGATTTCATTAACTTATTGGTGTCCCCCGATACTATATAAACTCCTAAATTAACTATATAATTTAGGAGGCCAACATATTAAGGCATTGCTAACGATGGCTAAGCTCTCATTTTCCTATTTCTTTGTCCTTCTCCTTGTCCTTTCAGGTTCGTAATATATTTTAGATAAGAGTTAGCAAGTTATGTGTATAATCTTTATCAATAGACAAATAAATGATAGAAACAAGAGAATTTGCATCAAATGTATGTATTTCTTAGAGACGTTGGTGTGAATTGCTTGTAAAGAATCCGAAAACATTGACAAAAAAACTCTTTTTGGAATAACACTATCATCAAAATGTCAGGGACTCCAACCCTTTAATTAGCACTCGTTGAGGTTCATTTATTTCATGAATCCTTATTGCACATCACTTTATTTATTAATTTCCTCGGATTCATATCTTAGTTCGGTTCTCTCCGGGAGTAATTAATATTAGTAATTGCTACATAGAATTGGTTTAGACGGATGAAATTGTGATTTTGAAGTTCAAGAAAGCACATGTTAATATTGGGATAGATTACAAAAGTAATATACTTGAAGTCTATACTATTTGACAAAAAAAAAAGTCTATACCTATTTTTATAATCTTTTGTGCTTTTCCCTTCAGTCTCGTTGGTAGCTCCTCAAGTTGATGCAAAGCCGCTATGCAGGGAAAAGATAAATAGATTATTGCCTCGGCCTCGCGGGCGATGGATTTGTAAGTTGCTGGCTTGTTAAAACATACGTAAAGGCATACACAATTCACAAAGTAGCGCAATAGGACGTTGCATTCAAAGAAACTGCATTTGTACGCACAAAGACTGTTGAGAAGCTTGTTCCTTTTCGAAATATAGTAAAATCTACCAATAACTAATATCGAATAACGCAGTTTTATGAGAATTTAGATGGTCTCCTTGTGCTCTTTACTTTGATGCCTTGTCTTTTTGGCATCGATATGTTATCTGGGGTACTAACAACACTGGAGAGCAATTCTATTTCTTTTATATAACCATAGGATTGCTAAGTATTTGGTTGAAGTTACATGAAAATAATAGATGATAATTAATGCAAATCAAATCACATGTAATTTTCTAGTTCCTGTATCAAAATTATATGGTTGGTTTCTCTTTCGTTTTAAATGTGTTTTTTTTTTTGGATTGGATTTTGGAATCCGTATCTCTATCATTTAATGATCTTCTCATATTTGTGAATCATACTACGAATCATTGTTTCTTTGAGAAAAAAAAGGTCCAAATTGTTTTAATTAAAGTTATTATTATTTTAAGAATTTTGAGTTTTTTATTAACCGATTATGGCCAACTCCGTTAGCAACATAAAAAGCCTTTCCATTTTTCTTATAGTGATCAAATGGCGATTTCTAAAAGAGGTAGTGTTAGAGGAGGATTTATAAGAGATATAATATGTTCATGTTAAAATTACTCCAAATTTGAGCATACAAATACATAAAGAAAAATGTATTTTATATCAATAGCTGACTACCTTATAGGGCATATTTTGCTCAAGACCAATGATGTTATACTTTGCGAAGAGTATCTTATCTTGCGTCTATAACTCCTAGATTGACACTAATCTTTCGAACCCCTCGAATTAAGATAGACCTCCCCATCCAAACCATGACTGGTCCAAGTGAAGTGCGGTCCTATACTCTTGTGCGGTCCTATACTCTTGTGCTCCAAAAGGTTAGCATTTTTACAGTTAACAAAATCCACAGAGCTAGGCCCAAGCATGTTGCAGCGCAATCTCTATCATTAGTATTTAAGATCTCATTAAAATACCCACCAATGCAGAGAGGGACATAAGAGAAACGACAACACCATATGCCAAGGTTAATTTCTCCACAAAAATCGTCTCTGTTTAGCATCATTGCTATAGCATAAACAAAAACATATAGAAAATGGATAGGGCTATTCCTGAATTTTATTTTGCACAGAATAGTTTGTTTAGTGGCCTCAATCGTTTCCACCTCCACTCTAGTATCATCCCATAGAACCCAAATTTTGCCCGATTTGTTGTACTCATAATTGTTAGCAAAAGACCAAATACTAAATCTCAATCTGATGGTATTGTTGTCATTACCATATTTTATTTTAGTTTTTACAGAACCCAAATTCAACCTAAATGGTTATAATCTTCTACTCAACTACCCCCAACTCCGAGATTTCCTCAACCTTTGGCTCAAAAGAGTCGGGAAACTATCGAGGCATCCAATTGCACTAGCCAGGTAGCTGAACTGGTCACTGTCATCTCAAGTTGTTGACTTAGTCTTCTTGTTGAGCCATATCCAGTCATATTTATGACCATTATTCGGTCCAGCCTTTGACTGTAGCTGTTAGGCCTTGCTTACTGGTTTGGGATTATTTCATGGCCCATCAGCAAGTATTCTATAGCTGAGAAATAGTAGGGATATAGATCGAAAATATGAGAAGATGGAAAAAAAATTTCCCATCCTTCGTCTATGAAAAAACCATTTTCATATAGAAGGCGGAATTCAAATTTTTCCTCAATCTTGTTAATGGATCAGTCTTGATTCTGATTTGCGGATTTCAAAACCATGTTTACAAATCCATTCTTGTCATTTTTCAGAACACGGCAAGTGAGCAAGATGGTTTTCTTTTCTTTGTCGGGATGTTTTGGGGATGTTTTGTCCTTTAGGGTTTAGGGTTTTCTTCTCAATGATGATGTCTTGTCCATTCTTTTCTTTGAGTAGATGCATAGAATGTGCAATTGTGATGAAAGAAACTCTTGTTGAACTGGTTGGATTGTTTGGCACTGTGTGGGATTCTTGTTAAACCATGTTCACACTGCTTCAGTACGTAGAACATGTATTGTTGTTCATATTGTCCCACCATTTGAGTTTAATTTGTCTTCCATAAGCTGGAAGATAAAGATTGTTTGCAAAGATATGGTTTAAAACAACATATCAAAAAGAATAGATAAGGATATCTCTTTACTTGTTATTGAAATCTTTGATCAAAGATACCAGCCCAGCATAACACAACATATTATAACAGCCTTGTTATTGAAATTATATTGATCAAAGATTTACAATGGTCTGATGCTTTGATGTTTACAATGGTCTGATGTTTTTGTTGAAATTTTTGGTGTATGAAAATTCAAATGGTTTCCTTGCACTACAACAAACAGCCTCGAGGCTACGAAAATGGAGACAAATTTTTTTTTCGTAGCCATTTTGAAGGACTGGTGACGAAATAAAATCTTTCGTCACCATTTAGTAGCTAAAATGCGAGAAAATTTTTTTCCTAGGAAGAAATACAAATGGTCGCCATATGGTAACAAAACGACGACGAAATAGCGACAATAAAAGATAAGTATTGTTTAATTAGTACCTGGTCGCCAATAGGTCGTTAAATGGCGACCACATAGCCACCATTATCATTAATTTTTGTTCGCATCTTAATCGCAAAAATTAAATGAGAAAAAATAATTATAAAATAAAAAAGTATAAATGTGGTCATCGTTTGGTCGCTACGTAGCGACCAAATGGCTACCAAAAAACGTAAATATTTCTTTAAAAAATTATAAAAAAATAAATTGACAAAAAGCAAATGTTAAATAAATAAAATAAACAATTGTTGCCCTTACGTTGCAAAAAGGTGACTCATACGCGACAAATATTATTTACATAAAACTAAAACAGTTATAAAATAAAAGAATTGATTATATAAAATAAATTACATCTTTTACATCATAGTTCGTAGCCCCGTAGTGGCCATTGGCTACCAAATGGAGACGAAAAGTAAAATTTTGGTCGCCCTTTGGTCGCCAATAGCTACGAAAGGGCGACAAAATGTCCATGTTCATTGGAAGTTAGATTGATTTAGAATGTAAGAATTAATAATAACAAGTGCATTACAAGTTTGTGTTAGATCTATTTTCTTTTGATTAAAAATATAATTTATGGTTTATTTAATGGTATGAGGTTGTACATATTTAAGATATAAGTGCACGAAAATAAATTGATAATTAATGCTTTTATATTCTAATTAACAAAAGTAGGGTCGCTGAAATACAAAGTGAAAAATAATGAAGATTTTATGCATTGTTATTAGTTTTTCGTATGCCAATCAAATTCTAATTTCGCACTAGCATAAATGAATTAGTGTAAATTGAAGATTGACTATAATAAAAGAAGATATTTAGCTTAGAAGAGCTACTTAAAACATAAGAAGTGATTATATGAAACCAATTACATCTTTTGCATAATAGTTTGTAGCCCTGTGGTGGCCTAGAAGAGCTACTTAAAACAGAAGAAGTGATTATAAGAAACAAATTTCATCTTTTGCATAATAGTTCGTAGCCCCGTGGTGGCCATTGGCCACCAAATGGCATCGAAAAGTAAAATTTTGGTCGCCCTTTGGTCGCCAATGGCTACGAAGGGGCGACCAAATGTCCATGTTCGTAGGAAGTTAGATTGATTTAGAATGTAATAATTAATAATAACAAGTACATTACAAGTTTGTGCTAGATCTATTTTCTTTTGATTGAAAATATATTTTGTGGTTTATTTAATGATATGAGGTTGTACATATTTAAAATATAAGAGTACGAAAATAAATTGATGATTAATACTTCTATATTCTAATTAACAAAAGTAGGGTTACTGAAATACAAAGTGAAAAATAATAAAGATTTTATGCATTGTCATTAGTTTTTTGTATACTAATCAAATTCTAATTTCGCACTAGCATCAATGAATTAGTGTGAATTGAAGATTAACTATAATAAAAGAAGATATTTAGCTTAGAAGAGCTACTTAAAACAAAAGAAGTGATTATATGAAACAAATTCCATTTTTTGCATAATAGTTCGTAGCCCCGTGGTGGCCAAATGGCAACGAAAAGTAAAATTTTGGTCACCCTTTGGTCGCTAATGGCTATGAAGGGGCGACAAAATGTCCATGTTCATATGAATTTAGATTGATTTAGAACATAAGAATTAATAATAACAAGTACATTACAAGTTTGTACTAGATCTATTTTCGTTTGATTGAAAATATATTTTATGGTTTATTTAATGGTATGAGGTTGTACATATTTAAGATATAAGAGCACAAAAATAAATTAATGATTAATACTTCTATATTCTAATTACCAAAAGTAGGGTTGCTGAAATACAAAGTGAGAAACAATGAAGATTTTATGCATTGTCATTAATTTTTTCGTATACCAATCATATTCTAACTTCGCACTAGCATCAATGAATTAGTGCATATTGAAGATTGACTATAATAAAAGATGATATTTAGCTTAGAAGAGCTATTTAAAACAAAAGAAGTGATTATATGAAATAAATTCCATCTTTTGCATAATAGTTCGTAGCTCCGTGGTGGCCATTGGCTAACAAATGACGACGAAAAGTAAAATTTTGGTTGTCCTTTAGTCGTCAATGACTACGAAGGGGCGAAGAAATTAGAAACATGTAAAAATTACAAAAAAAAAAATTATAAAAAAACTAAAAAAATAGGATTTTTGGGAGACCAAAAGGGTCGTGGCCCTTTGGTGGCGAGAGCCACTTAAATTAGAGGGCAGCGCCGCTGCCCTCTAATTTAAGAGGGCGACCAAAGGGCTTGGTGGCCTTTTGGTCGCCCCATTTTATTAAAAATGTTCTGCCCCCTGGTTTTAGTAAGACTTATAATTTTTTTTTTCAAAAACCCCACCCTACCGCACCGCACCCCACCCCTCACCCCACCCCATCCCACCAACCTACCCGACCCCTCAAAGGTATGTATTTTTGTTTTTACTTTGTTTATTACATTATGCATATAGTATGTGTGTATATGTATATATACATATATATATATATGTATATGTATATCTATATATATATATATATGTGTGTGTGTGTGTGTGTGTGTGTACCTATTTGCACATATATTTACATATGTGTATATATATATATATATATGTATGTATAACTTAAACTTTATACATATATGTATATGCATTCTTTTTTTTCTGTTTTTTTTTAAATTTTCATTTTTGCCTTTTTTGTTATATGTAGATCCTACTTTTTGTATAGATCCTATATAAATATGTATAATATATATATATGCATTTTGCTTTTTTTTTCCTGTTTTTTTTTATTATTTTCGTTTGTCCCTTTTTTCTATTTTTTTATTTTTGCTTTTCTTTTTATTTATTTATTATATATAGATCCTATATATATATATATATATATATATATATATATATATATATAGGATCTATATATATATATATATATGTATAATTTTAAGTTACTAACTGAAAAAAAATCATAAAAAAATGAAAAAAAAATAGTAAAATAAAAGCTAAATGCATATATATATACATTCTCCCTTTTTCTATTATTTTATTTTATTTTATTTTATTGTAGATTTTTTTTTTTTTTAGTTAATGTTGGATCTTTGAAATATTTTTTTGCAGGATTGGAGTTTGTTTTGGGTGATAGGCCAGACTATTACGGCTCAAGTTAGTCTTCTAATTCACTATCTTTTATATTCGTGTTGAGATATTATATTCGAAATAATGTTGTAGGTGAGATATTGTTATGATGTTTGTTGAGATAATAATTGCGTATATAATTGATTATTTATGATGTTTGTTGGGATATTAGCTAAAAATTAAGTTGATTCTTGAGTTATTTCTTGTTTATGAAGTGAATATGCGTACTTGTAACAATATTACATAGCATAATGACCTTACAACGCAAAATGGTGGAAATGTTTGTGGTGTTTGTGGGCTGAACTTTCCAGCGTCGACAGTAGGCTTGTCGGCGCTGGTTGGGCTAATTTTGGGGGCCATTTGGGTTGCTCTTGGGGTAGTTTAGGTGCATGCTTCGTTGGTTAATTGATAGGTGGTTGTTTGGGTATTGTTTGATTGAGTAATTTCGGAATGTGTGACGCCCGAGATTTCTCATCACGTTCATTTGTAACTGTTGCATGTCTCTTTGAGCATTTCAATGTGCATTTCTTATTCTTGATTATATGTTTTATTAGTGGCTACTATTCATAAGAAAATCAACTGTCTAATTTGCTCGAATTAATATTTTTCCTAGATAGTATAACTTATAAAAGGAATCGGGAACTTGTAGTTTTGGATTTTGAAGGTCGGGAACTTGCGTTTGAAAAATGATTAGTGTTTCGTTGAATAGTGTTACGTAATGTAAACATTGCTTTTAAACTAGTTAGCATTTAAATTGAGATTTAGCATAGTTTGACCAAGATTTTGTGGTAATTGACTTAAGCTAAATATACAACACATACATATATACATCATATACCATATATGCATACAAATATTCAAAAAAATAAGCCAAAAATACCCAAAAATAGCCAAAAAACCCCTATACGGGAATAGTAATTTTTCATGCAAATTTTGCTCAATTTGATCTTCCAAGCTCTTCCAAAGGATTTCAAACCATCAAAAAGCTTCTCCTTTGCTCCTACATCTCTAATTTGGTGAGGGATTCCCCTATATTTGTGCATTTGAATGTTTAGCTACAAACTTTAAATTTTGAGATTTGTTATATCTTGCTTATTTATGGTTATTTATGCTTAAATTGGTCTCTATTATGATCATACAACATTCTTTTATAGCTATTTGAAGAATTTTGTGGTTGAAATTGAAGTTTGGAGACTTGGAGAAGAAGATGAATAGTGTTTGTGAATAGTAACCTGCGAATTTTGGAGTTTTTTGCGTTTCTAATTGTTTTGTTGCTTCTAATAGTTGCTAGAACCGTTAAGTATGTTATATGTATCATGAATATAATTAGAACTTAGCTAGAATTGGATTTATAGCTTGGATTACGAAAGGGACTTGAAAATGAAATATTGAATCTAGTTGAATTATATCTTGTCTTAGTTAGATAATTGATTTTTATGAATCTTATGTGAGGTTAAGTGTTGTGTGCTAGCTAAACATGAAAGATTTTGTTATAGTAGTTGTGGTTAGGGTTATGGTTGTATATGATGAAATGTGTATATGAAGTGCTTGATCTAATGCTTGAAGAGAGTTTATACTAGCTCAAGAAGGTTTCTAAGCTCAATTATTCACAAAATGTAAGCAATAAGTTAGTACCTGTTTTGGACAGATTTTCCCCCTTGTATTCTAAAGGCTTTTTGACATAGTAAAAGTGCTCAAAAATTAACCAAATTTACATGGTAGCTAGATTAGGCAGTTTTGAACAAATGTTGATTTCTTGGACTAAGGCTAATTCTAATGTTTTAGCCCTCTGATCACATCATTTCCGAAATGTAGCTCAAAAAATCGCTGGTTCTGCCCAGCTATGCGTAGTTGCGCGGTAAGGGTTATAACTTTTGAAATTTAACACGAAATTGAGAACCGTTTGAACCTAAAATTAACTACACTTGAAGAGCTACGTTTGTACATAAAAATCAGATAGTTTGGAGGTCAATAGCATAGATAACCGAATTGATTAATTTAAGTATTTGTTAAAGAAATTAGAAAATGTTTTAGTGGGATTACGATTTGATATTGTTAATTGGGGTTACGAAGTGGTGAACTTGCCAATTCTTGCTAACGTCTATTGTTGCTAAGTAATATTTAATCATGTGGAATTGTTAGTTCTTGCATATTAATTGTTATTTCTTGTTGTATATTCATTATGTAATTTAGGGCAAATGTAGATAAGTTTGATTTTGTGTTGTTTTTCATATCTATCTTGTTCTTTGGTGCTTATGAGGTAGAGAGAATATTCTTTTGCACGTTTTAGAGGTTTTCATGGTTAGTTACTTAATGAATTAAAGTATAGTAGCTTTAGGTATAAGTGAAGAACAAGTGTTTGAGTTTATGCTTGAATGAAGTGTTTTGTAGTAGAAATAGGCTTTATATGAATTATGAACCACAAATTGAACAAGAAATCCAAGTAAAAATGCATGTGATAATTCAGCCCCTTTGTTGTTAATTGGAGATTTTGAGATTTTGGGTGTTATGATAGTTTAGCGACTAAGTGTTATACCTATATGAATAACTAGGGGTTGCACATTTGAGTGGATTCAAGGAGGTTGGAGTGAATGTAAGTTAGTTTCTTGCATGCTTGGCTTAATCCAAGGTGAGGGAGTTCATTTTTTTGTGAAGTTAAAGTTTATGCATCTTGGTTGAATTTCTTAATTTGTTGATTATAGCTCTAATACTTGTTATGAATGCTTATTATATGCTTAATAGATGCTATAGAGTTAACTTTTGAAGCTTGTTATCATAGTTTATGGTTGAAAGTTGAGATTCAATAAAAGAGATGATGAATAATGCTCGTTTTAGGGTTTTGAATAAAAATTGCTAATTAGCTTGAATTGAGACTTCAATTAGATGCTCTAGGCCCTAGTGAAGCAATTTGAAAAGTCACGTGAGGTTGAATCAATCAAAACCGAGCTAAATTACGTAATTAGTCGACTTTAAAAAGGGGACTTTTCTCGTTGAGCAATCCGGGCAAGTTTGGGCTATGGTTCGGCTATCCTTGAGCTGAGGAAGCACTTTTGGTGCTTTCATTACGCGAAAATGGGGTTCGGTTAGTATAGTTATAGTTCAAATCCGTTCGAGGCCTTCCCAAACTTTTGCTTCTAAAATAAGTTTTTATGATTTTAATAGGTATCTTTGGGCTTAATTAAGAATATAGAAAGATTAGGATATGGTTTGGAAACCTTGAAACACACATAGGAGAAAGAAATCTTGGATAAAGAAAGGGAAAAAGTAATTTTTAGCCATTTTTGTTACATTTGGAACTTATTGTGGAGTTGTCTTGTCTTGTATTGAATATCTAAGATATAATTAAGCTATTTGAGTAGCTCATGGGAAATATTTATGTTGATTGCTTCTTTTTGGACTTTAAAGCTATTTTCGTGCTATTGTGAACTTATATTGTGCATATATGCGAGGGTGGCCTACTTTGTCGACCCTCTTACGTGTTATATGATATCTTGATTGCTTGTGACTTGTCTCGGGGTTGCGCAACCTTTTCAGACATGGTAGTGTCGAGAAACACGGGCGGCGTCGGGCTTGTCGTGCTCCCTCGACTACCATGGTGCCTATTCCCTTCTCGCTGAGGCATACTCCATTACCCCAGAGGCGTGGTTCACCTGCTGGGCATGGACCTACCTCAGGAGAAAGGGTCATAGGATCGGGATACATCCGGAGTATCCCAACTTGTTGGTGTTTTGGGTTTGCCGGCAGTTGCGTGAAGTTCGTGGCTCGTGGCTCATGGCTCGTGATTGAAGACTTGAAGTGGAACTGTATCCTTTTTAATGTGGTTAACTACTTGCTATTTAATCTTGTTGTTATGTTATATATATGATTTCTTGTATCTGCATATCATAATGCACGCCTGGTATATTGCATCACCTCCCTCACTGAGTAACCTGGTTACTCATTTCTTTTTTCAACATATTTCAGGAAGAGCTGAAGACTGGATTGCCTCTTGTGTGACTTGCTTGCTCTATCGGTGTGTAAAACATGGAAGAATGTGATCATGATATGCTTGTATTGTATTTGAGACTTTGTGCCCATGTATGTATTTATGTTATATCAAGGAATGTAATATTAAAGTTTTAGTTTGTTTGATGATTAGGTACTAGTGGGCTTGTAATATCTTCTATTTGCTTTACTTTATTACTTAGTAGTGCATGCTTGTGTGGACGATGAAAACTAGTTAGTGGGTTGGACACAAATTATAAGAAAGCTTGATTGATAATATAGAGTAGTATGATAAGTGGATTAAAAAGATAGAACTTCAATGGATTTGACTTTGCATGCTTGTGTGATATGATGTTGGGTTCCAAGGCTCGGATGGCATTGAGGAGCTGGTTGGCTTTATGAATCTTGAAAGCTAGGTTATGAATGGTTGATTGTGATTCAGGTCTTGTATGTGACTATTGGTAGGTTTCTAGATAGACCTACATATAGGGGAAACTCCGTCCGTTTTCCCCTAAATTTCATGCCTGGGGTTTGGAATTGGGTTGTGATTAGCATGGCTATTAGAGCCTCCGGTCTCGTGAGGGATCGGGGTGTTACAGAATGTGTTGCTAGAAAGTTGAAGTACTGTTAAAGAAAGTTAGTTTAAGTGTTGTTTTACATTCTTTTGTATTGTGTTGTTAGAGCTTGAGTTGGAATCAAGTAGGGTCGGAATTGGTTAATATCTAGACATATATGCTTGAGGTTAGGTAACTTACTTCGTTGCCTAATCAATGTGTTTTAAGTGATTTTTACATGTAGAATTACTAAATGTTGCATTATTTAAAGTGTTGAAGTGTTGTTGTTGAAGTATTATTATTGAAGTGCCGAGGGGCATCCTCTTTGAGTCGTGAAAACTCACCCTCATTTACTAACATTAATTTCAAGTGAGCCAGAGTTGGGATTCGTGGCTCAAGAGGCTGAGGCCGAGCCATTTGATGTCGTGCATTATGTGAACGAGTCTTATGCTCAAGAGCCCCATCAGTGCTTGCTTGGATATTTCCTATGTTATCTTAGTGTTTATGGTTATAATGTATGAAAGACTTGCACTTATATAATATGTAATGTTGTAGCTTTATTTTAAGTTAGTAGTTTATAGTCTTTTTGTTGAATGATCAAAGTAAGCATGGCTTAATGCTAGCTTGGAAAGTTTATTTTGGATATGTATATGTTGTTAGACTTAAGCTAGATTTGGAAGTCTATTTGGAGCTTATGTACTTTTATAGTTATGTCTAAAGTAGTTGTGACGGATGACTTTATATTTTGGTTTAATGTTGGATGGTTAAATTGTGGAATGTATTGGTTTCATTGTGGCTTATATGTAATTTTTTACAGGTTTGAAATGTTTAAGAGTATTATTACAAATGTTATAATGCCAAAATTCTATCGCGTCCCGACTTGATTTTAGGTGAGGTCGAGTTGGGGCATGACATTATGTACTTTATTTTGAAGATCTTTTAAATACTATAATATGCATATCTTAAATTAAATTTTTTTAAACATTAAATTTAATATTTTTTAAAAATTATTGTGTGGCGATGAAATGCCGACAAAAACGTAGTTACCACGTGGCGACTATTATTGACTACGATATGGTTAAAAATGACGACTAAATATTGGCTACCACATGGTGACAAAAACTAATAAATAAAAATAAAAAATAAAAAATTTGACTACCTAGTGAAGACGAAAAAATAGCTACCATACGGTCACTAAAATGTGGCTACAAACTTTGGCTACCAAATGGCAACGAAGTTTAATAATTTAAAAAAAAAAAGTTTGGCTACCTAATGGCAACGTAATTATGGCGACCACACGGCTACCAAATTATCGCTACAAGAATTGGCCACCATATAAAGACGAAATTAAATAAAAATATATTTAAAATAATTTGCTACCTAATGGCGACAAAAATTGGCTACCATGGGGCAACCATGCATAATTAAATTATACAAAAATTAATAAATTATTTAATAAAATTGTTAATTATAAAAATTAACTAATAATTAATTTTTGTAAAATTTGCGACCAAGGGGCTACGAAATGGAAAAAAATTATACTTTTTATTTTTTTTCGATTTGGCCACCAAAATGCGACCAAATCAGCAAATTGCGACGAGGGTTTTTCGATGCTATGTTTTTGGTCGCTCTTTGGTCGCCCAATGGGGGTAGGCGACCAAAGGACGACAAGAAACCTTCGTCGCCCTAGACCGATTTTCTTGTAGTGTTGTGTTATTTCCTTTGATGCCTAATTGTCTTTTTGACATCGATATGTTATTTGGGGTATTGACAACACTCGAGAAAAATGTACTGTATTTCTTTTATCCATAGGATTGCTAAGTATTTAGTCGAAGTTACATGAAAATAATTGGTGACAATGCAAATCAAATCACATGTAATTTTCTAAATGTTGTGTAAAAATTAATTGTTGGTTTCTCTTTCAATTGAAATGTTTTTTTTTTGTTTTTTGCTAAAGTATTTTCTTATGTTGAATACTTGGATCCCTTCGCCCAACACAATAGGTATAAAAAAGGTAGTGTTAGATGAGGATTTATAAGAGATCTAACATGTTCATGTTAAAATCAATTACTCCAAATTAGAGCATACAAATCCGTAAAGAAAAATGTATTTTATACCAATAGCTAACCACCCGATGGGGCAGAACAATGATGCTATCAGGGGCTAACCACCCTATGGGGCAGAACAATGATGCTATCAGGGGCGAATAAACAAATTCTTCTTAATGGGGCTAAACACATAATTTTTCAACTATATGAGTATATTATTTTTTTCAATAGGGGCTAATTAATATTTTTACCTCAAAATACGTAGATATTTTAATTTTAATTTTTTAAATATAAATAATTTTTAACGTTCTTCAAGGCCAATGAGAACTGTAGTCCCCGCTGACCTGACTATAATCCGCCCCTGGATGCTATGCTTTTCGAAGAGTATCTTATCTTGCATTTATAACTTCTAGTTTGACTAGCATCTAGAAATATCATTTGATAAATAGCTATCTCTTCACCTTCTAACGCCATTAGTTAGCTTATCAAGCCCTTAGCTATACCAAATTTATTTCATATATCCATTGTGTACAATGGTTATTTGGTATCATTTAGTGTACGATATATTAAAATTGGATCCAATCCTTCTTCAAATATTTTCCTCTACAAAAGCGAGTTCAAGCTTATTAGAACTTTTTTTTTTTTGGTCAAAAAGCTTGTTAAAACTTGAAAGATGCAAAATTTAACTAAAAAAATTTTAAATGGCGATTCGGCATTACGTGTAGACTTGACACTCTTTGCTTTCCCATTGTTGAGAACATTATAATATTGTATTGTTAAATCAAACAACTATCCATAGTATTTATTTCCATTCATGTTTTTTGAGTTGAGTTGATAAGTTTTCAATTGTTGGTCCATGATTCACCAAAAAAAGAAAAAAATTATTGGTTCATATACGACTTTTTTGTCCAATCCTACAATGCTACCTTTTTGTCTCATATACCATGCCTATAGAGAAGAAGAAGATGCTTTGTGGAAATGATGGATTTGATGAGATTTTCTCTCCAGTTGTGAAGATGTCATCCATTCGAGCTGTTCTGGGTTTGGCTGCTAGTCTTGATCTGGAAATCGAGCAAATGGATGTAAAAACTGCTTTTCTTCACGGTGATTTGGAGGAAGAAATTTATATGGAGCAACCGGAGGGGTTCAAAGAAAAAGGAAAAGAGGATTATGTGTGTAAACTGAAGAAAAGTCTTTATGGCTTAGAACAAGTACCTCGACAATGGAATAAGAAGTTTGAATCTGTTATGGGGGAGCAAGGCTACATGAAAACTTCTTCAGACCATTGTGTTTTTACTCAAAAATTCTTTGATGATGATTTTATTATCCTGTTGCTATATGTTGATGATATGTTGATTATTGGCAGGAATTCTTCAAGAATTGACAGGTTGAAGAAACAATTGAATAAGTCTTTTGCTATGAAAGACTTAAGACCGGCAAAGCAGATTCTTGGCATGAGAATCAATCGAGACATAAATGGCAAAAATGTGTATTTGTCACAGGAGAAGTACATCGAGAAAGTACTTCAAAAGTTCAACATGGATAAAGCTAAAGTGGTTAGTGCTCCTCTTATTACTCACTTTAAGCTAAGTGCTCAACAGTGTCTTTCTACAGATGAAGAAAAGAAAGATATGCAGAATGTTCCATATTCTTCAGCAGTGGGAAGTTTGATGTATGCTATGGTGTATACACAGACAGACATAGCACATGCAGTTCGTACGGTGAGTCGTTTTATCTCAAATCCTGGGAGAGAACACTGGAATGCAGTGAAGTGGAATATGAGATATCTTTGAGGCACATCCAAACTGAGACTTTGCTTTGGATGTGAGAAGCCTATGCTTGTGGGTTACACAGATGCTGATATGGATGGAGATGTTGATACTCGTAAGTCTACTTCGGGTTTTTTGATTACCTTTGCAGGGGGAGTTGTGGCATGGCAATCGAGATTGTAAAAATGTGTTGCCGTTTCCACTACTGAAGCAGAGTTCATTGCAGCAACTGAAGCATGCAAGGAGTTGCTATAGATGAAAAAGTTTCTGGAAGAACTTGGGTTTGAGCAAGATGATTATGTCTTGTATTGCGATAATTAGAGTGCAATACATCTTGATAAGAATTCTTCATTTCATTCAAGATCGAAACATATTGATGTGAGGTACCATTGGATCAGGGATGTTTTGAATTCAAAGTTGTTGAAACTTTAAAAAGTTCACACAGATGACAATGGCTCCGATATGTTGACGATGGCATTGCCAAGAGAAAAGCTTGAGATATGTCGTTTGGTTGCCGGGTTGATTGACCCACCCATATGAGTTGGTGGGGGAGTTTGTTGTGTACACTAACCCATGTGGGTTGGTAATGATTTTGCTTTTGCTTTTACTTTTTGACCAAAAGAAAACGAAACAAAAAAAAGAGAAAAACAATAAACAAAAAAAAAGGTGAAGACAGATCAGTCAAGTTGACTGATCTGTCATGTGGTGTGTGTGAGAGTGAAAGAAAAAACGAGAGAGAGAGATAGAAACAGAGAGAGAAAGAAGAAGAAGAGAGTAGAAATTTTAGTATGCACAATCTTCATCAAATCGACGATCGGAGGGTTATTTGTGGTCCGATCGAGCTGAAATTTTGTGTGCACGTTCACAACTCGTGGGTCTTCAATCTGAACGGTAGAGATCAGATTTGGAGCACTCTACAACCCGTTTTTCTGATGTGAACAGTGACAACGTTTTTGGTGATTTCTTTCCTACTTCTTGGTTTAATCTCTTTTGTTGATGCATTGTTTGCAAGAATATGTTATTCTTGGTAAATGTATTGTGTATGCCTCTAGTTGTAGCTAGAGAAGACTCTCTTGTACCAATTATTTATTGATAGTGGAAGTTTTTGGGTGGACTATAGTCCCGTGGTTTTTACTCTCCACGGTGGGGAGATTTTCCACATTAAAATATTGGTGTTGCTTTATTTGGTTGAATTTTTCAGATTGGGAAGATTTGTGCATATTGTTGTTAGCTCTATTTGTTGCTTCCTAACAGGTTTATATAAGGTGGGAGAGTGTTATTTCCGCTGTGCATTTGTTGTTTGTGTTTTGATATCGGGTTTCCTCCGAACACCTTCGTCTATGAAAAAACCGTTTTCATATAGAAGGCGGAATTCAAAATTTTCCTCAATCTTGTTAATGGATCATTCTTGATTCTGATTTACGGATTTCAAAACCATGTTTTCAAATCCATTCTTGTCATTTTTCAAAACACGGCAAGTGAGCAAGATGGTTTTCTTTTCTTTTTCGGGATGTTTTGTCCTTTAGGGTTTAGGGTTTTCTTTTCTATGATGATGTCTTGTCCATTATTTTCTTTGAGTAGATAGATGCACAGAATGTGCAATTGTGATTAAAGAAACTCTTGTTGAACTGGTTGGATTGTTTGGCATTGTGTGGGATTCTTGTTAAACCATGTTCGCACTGCTTCAGTACGTAGAACATGTATTGTTGTTCATATTGTCCCACCATTTGAGTTTAATTTGTCTTCCATAAGCTGGCAGTGAAATATTGTTTACAAAGATATGGTTTAAAACAACATATCAAAAAGAATAGATGAGGATATCTCTTTACTTGTTATTGAAATCTTTGATCAAAGATACCAGCCCAGCATAACACAACAGATTATAACAGCCTTGTTATTGAAATTATATTGATCAAAGATTTACAATGGTCTGATGCTTTGATGTTTACAATGGTCTGATGTTTTTGTTGAAATTTTTGGTGTATGAAAATTCAAATGGTTTCCTTGTGCTCTTTCCTTTGATGCCTAATTGTCTTTTTGGCATCGATATATTATTTGGGGTATTGACAATACTCGAGAAAAATGTACTGTATTTCTTTTATCCATAGGATTGCTAAGTATTTAGTTGAAGTTACATGAAAATAATTGGTGACAACGCAAATCAAATCACATGTAATTTTCTAGTTGTTGTGTAAAAATTAATTGTTGGTTTCTCTTTCATTTGAAATGTTTTTTTTTGTTTTTTGTTTTTTGCTAAAGTATTTTCTTATGTTGAATACTTGAATCCCTTCGCCCAACACAAAAGGTATAAAAAAGGTAGTGCTAGAGGAGGATTTATAAGAGATCTAACATGTTCATGTTAAAATCAATTACTCCAAATTAGAGCATACAAATCCGTAAAGAAAAATGTATTTTATACCAATAGCTAACCACTCTATGGGGCAGAAAAATGATGCTATCAGGGGCGAATAAACAAATTCTTCTTAATGGGGTTAAACACATAATTTTTTTAACTATATGAGTATATTATTTTTTTCAATAGCGGCTAATTACTACAAAGAGTTTTTAACGTTCTTTTAGGCCAATGAGGATTGTAGTCCCCGCTGACCTGACTATAATCCGCCCCTGGATGCTATGCTTTTCGAAGAGTATCTTATCTTGCATTTATAACTTCTAGTTTGACTAGCATCTAGAAATATCATTTGATAAATAGCTATCTCTTCACCTTCTAACGCCATTAGTTAGCTTATCAAGCCCTTAGCTATACCACATTTATTTCATATATCCATTGTGTACAATGGTTATTTGGTATCATTTAGTGTACGATATATTAAAATTGGATCCAATCCTTCTTCAAATATTTTCCTCTACAAAAGCGAGTTCAAGCTTATTAGAACTTTTTTTTTTTTGGTCAAAAAGCTTATTAAAACTTGAAAAATGCAAAATTTAACTAAAAACATTTTAAATGGTGATTCGGCATTACGTGTAGACTTGACACTCTTTGCTTTCCCATTGCCGAGAACATTATAATATTGTATTGTTAAATCAAACGACTATCCATAGTATTTATTTCCATTCATGTTTTTTGAGTTGAGTTGAGTTGATAAGTTTTCAATTGTTGGTCCATGATTCACCAAAAAAAGGAAAAATTTATTGGTTCATACACGGCTTTTTTGTCCAATCCTACAATGCTACCTTTTTGTCTCATATACCATGCCTATAGAGAAGAAGAAGATGCTTTGTGGAAATGATGGATTTCAATAAAGAAGTAAATCGCTATGAAGATTTGATTGCCCAACTACACTCTACAGTGACTTATTGGCTATCATATTGTGGACCAATTACCACATCCACGATCCTTCTTTTACATAGTGTTTGGATTGCACAAAGGAATGGAAAGGAAAGTAGAGTGGAGGAAAAAAAATAAAAGAAAGGAAATAAAATAAATTACCTTGTTTGGATTGCAAAAAAATAATAATGAAAAGAAAAAGAAATGATTTTATTATCTTTTGTTTGGATTGGAGAAGGAAAGGAAATGAAAGTGATAATTTTAAATGCAAAATTATTTAAATACCATTTTTATTTTTATAATCATGAGATATGTAGGGATAAAAAAGATTTTTTATGTTCAAACCTTTCATTTCCCCTCCGAACACCCCAAATTGGAAGGATTGTAAAATCCATTCAATTAAAGGAAATGAAGGGGGTTTTAAATTGCAATCCAAGCAAGGGGAGGGATTCCTTATTCCCTCTCCATCCTTTTATTTCCTTTAAAATTGTGAATCCAAACAAGCTGTTAGAGAAGGATGACATAGATGAAATATCCCCGAGAATAATTATTTTGTAATTTATCTTTGCCTCCAATTTCAAAAAAAAAAAAAAGAAATCCAAAAATACCTTCAATGTTCTCTAATTCTTCTTTATTCTTATTGGAATTTTCATTAGCCTTTTATAATCTTTCCAAAAGTAATGCTATATATCATTTTGGATAAATACCCAATTTAGTCCACTATTTTTAATGTTTGTATTGATTTAGTCCATATCTTTTAAAATGTACCCTTTTAGTCCATTATCTTTATTACTTGTCCCGATTTAGTCCATATCTTTCAAAATGTACCATTTTAGTCTACTATCTTTATCATTATGGTTTATGTTCGTCCTCCACTATTTTTTTATCCCAAAAAAAGAGACTAAATCGGGACAAACATTAAAGATAATGGACTAACGTGGACCATAATAATAAAGATAGTGGATTAAAATGGTACATTTTGAAATATATAGACTGAATCGGGATAAATAGTAAAGATAGTGGACTAAAAGTATACATTTTAAAAGATATGAACTAAATCGGGACAAACATTAAAAATAGTAAATCGCTATGAAGATTTGATTGCCCAACTACACTCTACAGTGACTTATTGGCTATCATATTGTGGACCAATTACCACATCCACGATCCTTCTTTTACATAGTGTTTGGATTGCTCAAAGGAATGGAAAGGAAAGTAGAGTGGAGGAAAAAAAATAAAAGAAAGGAAATAAAATAAATTACCTTGTTTGGGTTGCAAAAATAATAATAATGAAAAGAAAAAGAAAGGATTTTATTATCTTTTGTTTGGATTGGAGAAGGAAAGGAAAGGAAAATGATAATTTTAAATACAAAATTACTTAAATACCCTTTTTATTTTTATAATCATGAGATATAGACTTTTTATGTTCAAACCTTTCATTTCTCCTCCAAACACCCCAAATTGGAAAGATTGTAAAATCCATCCAATTAAAGGAAATGAAGGAGTTTTAAATTGCAATCCAAACAAGGAGAGGGATTCCTTATTTCCTTTCCATCCTTTCCTTTCCTTTAAAATTGTGAATCCAAACAAGCTGTTAGTGAAGGATGACACAAATGAAATATCCCCGAGAATAATTATTTTGTAATTTATCTTTGCCTCCAATTTCAAAAAAAAAAAAGAAATCCAAAAATACCTTCAATGTTCTCTAATTCTTCTTTATTCTTATTGGAATTTTCATTGATCTTTTATAATCTTTCCAAAAGTAATGCTATATATCATTTTGGGTAAATACTTAATTTAGTCCACTATCTTTAATGTTTATCTTGATTTAGTCCATATCTTTTAAAATGTACCCTTTTAGTCCATTATCTTTATTACTTGTCCCGATTTAGTCCATATCTTTCAAAATGTACCCTTTTAATCCACTATCTTTATCATTATGGTTTATGTTCGTCCTCCACTATTTTTTTATCACAAAAAAAGAGACTAAATCGGGACAAACATTAAAGATAATGGACTAACGTGGACCATAATAATAAAGATAGTGGATTAAAATGGTACATTTTGAAATATATAGACTGAATCGGGATAAATAGTAAAGATAGTGGACTAAAAGTATACATTTTGAAAGATATAGACTAAATCGGGACAAATATTAAAGATAGTGGACTAAATTGGATATTTACCCTATCATTTTTTTTTATCACATTTTATCACCTCTTACGTGAAATCCTACATAGTATGTCAACTAGACTATATTTATTTCTATTTTTTAAAATTATTTTTCTCTCTATTAATTAATATAGACTCAAAATAGTTTTCTTTCTTTGTTTAATCATATTAGACCCCTTGACTTGAAAACAAGAAACATATTAGAGAAACATCAATAAATCAATTGGCCAAAAGAAGGGAACTAGTCTTAAGTAATTTTTACTTTCTTTCTTGTTTCTTGTTGTGCGTTGTTCTCATTGGAGAATTAATACTGCTTTTTACATCTTTCGGTGAACCATTAACAACTTGATGAATTATAGATTCACGGTATTTGAATTAAGTAACCATTAATAAATGGTTAAACAAAGAAAAAATATTTATTTTGAGTAAATATTAATTAAGAGAGAGAAAAGAATTAAAAAGATGAAAGAGAAATAAAAATAGTCTAGTTGACATGCTATATAGGATTCAATATAGGAGGTGATAAAATGATGATGAAAAAAATGGTGATATATAACATTGGACAACAAGAGAGAGAGAAAGAAAGAGATTGAGAGACGGTTAACCAAGAATTGTTGTCTAGGTATTTTTTTTTTGCTAAGCCATTTACAAGGTGTGAACCAAAGGAGAAACACAACTAACGAAGAATATCACAAATGTCAAAAGACTACAAATTTTCTAACCCCTCAAAGTAAGATAGGCCCCTCTCAAATCTTTGGTATTTCGATGGAAGTGGAAAATTAATGAGATAAAATTAAATGTGATGCAAATTATAAAAGATGTTTGAAGTAATGAAAAGCTAATGCACTTGCCATTCTTTTATGTTTGAGAAAAGGTAGCCTAGGTATGATAATCAACGTAACTGGCCAACTTTCTCTTTCCCTACTAATTGCTTTAATGTGAGGGACGTTTTATTGTCATAACTTTACCGTACTTTATAAATTAATATGCTTAAAAAATAATTACTTGAACCTTAAATTAATTGACTTAAAATAATTAATTTAAGTTAACATTTAACACTATTCATACCAATGTGAGATATTACAGTGCATAAGAGAGTTTTTGTTGAAATTTTTGTTTTAGTTGTGTCATGAGATGAGAGTTTTCAACACAATGATCCATGAGTTGGACCAAAAAGCGCTTGTTAATTCTTTTTACCATTAATACTCAAACAATTACATTGAAACCAAAAAGAAAAAAAGGAAAAAAATTAGGAAGTTTAGACTAATATATTAAAAAGCAACCATCTATCAAAATCTACTCATTCAAAGGACTCCACCTAAATTTTCATCGAAACTTTAATGTTTTCTGTTACCACCTCCTCCAAAACAAAGGTGGCTCTATCACTTGTTTATTTAACAAAAAAAATAAACGTGACTCTATGAATTATGTGATTTATTTCTTTTTAAATAAAATACACAAAGGTACAAAGGAACAATTAGCATTGAAGTCTCCCCTTAATTCAGAGCAACATTACACATCATAAATAGGGTTAAATTCAAAATTTATATATTTGTTCCAGCTAATAACATGTCGTGCATTACTACATTTTCTCATTAAAACCATGCCTATGGGCTACGGCACTCCTACGTTTCCATTCTCATACAAAAAAGCCCAAGTTCCAGAGTGGCACACAGTATTCGGTGAGAGTAATAAGTTGATTTGAAAATGATTTAGTAACGAACAAAGCCTTCATTATAAGTGTAAAAGATTGTCAGATCAATTTTTATAATTGATATTTTTTTAATATATATTATATGTTCTTTGAAAAAAAAAAATAGTGTGACCTAATAAGAAAATGCAAATCAGTGACGAAAAAAGAATGTTGTGTCGTATGTAGTATACTTGGTGGATGATGGGTTAATTCTCATTTGATCACGCTGTTCTTTACTTCTTTTGTTACCAAGTCTTCCTCCAGTGTTCGCCCCAAAAAGAAAAATACGTCTTCGTCTAGTGATGATTAATAAGGCCAAGCTGAAGAAAGCTAAGGCCTAGGCTTTTCTGGATCCACACTACATTTTCTTGGGTTTGGTGGACTAAATCTTCATCCAGTCATAATAAGTAAGCTAGGGCTTTGGCTTCGGTTTCTATCATAATCTTTAGAATTCCATTTTTTTTTAGTGGTTGAAGATGGAAATTCATTTAATACAAGCCTACTCATATAAATCCATATCTCTTATAAATCACATGTGAGCAGACGGGTTTAGATATTTTAATAACATAATACTATTATTATAAAAATTAATAGTGGTAGAGTGATGAGTGGTGAGTGGTGAAATAATTACTTGACCTTCACACTGAAAGATTTAGATAATTTCATCTTAACCACATCATCACTCCATCATTATTAACTTTCATAATAAGGTTATCATATCCTTAGGATATCCTAACTTAATTGCAAGTTGTCAGTAATTATTGGTTAGAAAAAATTGAAAGTGAATAGATTTAGCCATATCACGGATTTCTTTAAAAAAAAAAAAAATACTTCCCCCAATACCCTTACATGCATGTATTAACATCTAAAAATAACTAAGTTCCAAATTTACAACTTATTTCCAAACCAGGATGCATTAATTGCACATGTAATATCAATGATCATAGGCACGCATCAACAAGAAAATTTCTCAAAGTAGCTTTTCTGTGGACCGTAATGGTAATCGGTAACATGTGGTGTTCTTTTTGATAAAAGCTACGTTAGGCCGAAATGAAAGGAAGTTTCTACGAGCCATGGTTAATTTTGTATGAAATTTGCTTTGCCACCTATTCATATAACCATCGATAGAAGCCAATTATTCTACATATATTTATAGGAATGCATGGATACACGTTAAAATTTATAAATTCGAATCAAAACCCGTTTAAATTACTTTTTTTCAAATTTATAGTGGATAACCGAGGGGTTTAATTTTTGCTTATCCAACCCGAACCTTATAAGCATTTAAAAATCCACGAATACCGACCTGACCCGTTAATGAATAATTTTTTAAAAAAGAATAGTCTAAAAATGTTTTAAAAACTAATTAAAATAAATATACATTTGAAATTTAAATGTTAAGAAGACTTAAAAAATAAAATAAAAAATTAATAAAAAAATGATAAAGTTAAAAATAAACAATATAGTACGGTATTTGTCCGTAAATAGATTACTAATCTCAATGGAACTATAAATACCAAACCAAATCAAACCAAACTAAGACTTGTCCTATTAGTTGGGGTCAATTATATGAATCATGTGACGTCATTCCTTCCTGTCGAGAGTCATCTCTCTATGAGATCCATACACGCGAGCTCTCGCCTAATTGTCTTCGTCTAGGTAATCTTAGGTCTACATCTACCTCTCTTCTGGTGTATTATTTATAAACATTCGTACCATCTAACAGGCGCCTCAACAGGTCATCTTCTTACGTGGCCAAACCATCTCAGACGATTTTTTCTCATTTTATCTTCAATCGGAGTCATTCCTACTCTTTCATGTATCACCTCGTTCCTAATCTTGTCCTTCTTAGTTTTGCCACATATCCATCTCAACATTCTCATCTCAGCCACCGACATTTTATGAATATGTTGATATTTCACCGTCCAACACTCCAAACCATATAACATAGCAGGCCTAATGGCTATCTTATAGAACTTATCTTTTAGCTTAAGTGGTATTTTTCGATCACACAAGATTGCTGATGCATTTCTCCAAATATATAAATATATGTCTTTAATTTTTTTTCACTTTTGCTTTATTTCTTCACAAATTATTCCTTTTTTTTTATTTTTATTTTGGCCCAGTTCTTCATTACAAACACCACATTTTCCCAATGAATATGGCCTAAATCATAAAAATTTGCATTAGTTAACTATTTGAAACCTTAAAAATAATTGTTGACCCTTGATAACCTAAGAGGGGAGGGGGGGGGGGGGGGGGGGGAGGGGTGAATTAGGTTGTTTGGCAAGGTTAAACAATTTAAAAATTCTTGATGCGGAACTAATGTCTAGTGAAAATGATAATACTCTAGAAGTTCTTGTTGAAAATTTATCAAGCACTTAGAAAGCACACAAGTATATAGTACTAGATAAGCAATTAGAACTACAAAAATAAATTCCAAATAGATAAATCAACAATTATCAAACAGTTAATATGAACAATATCCACATAAAGGTAAATGACTTGAAAATAGCGAGAGTAGAGTAAGAGAAATCAAACATGATGATTTTCAAGTAGTTCGTACTCCCGGAAGTCTAGTCCACCACCTAAGGTCTTCCATTCCCTTAGGATTTAACAACTCTTCACTAAGATGCTTCTTCAAATGTTGGTGAAGCAAAAATCAATTACAATTACTCTTGAGTTCACAAGAGTTACACAAGCTCCTTCAAGTGTAGGTGAAGCTTAACCTACTATCTTATCTTCCTTTGAGTCCACAAATGATTACAATACTTCTTTTCATAATGATTCTCTCAATCTATGTGAAAGAGTGTATTACAAATATTGTGTAATAATATGAATGACAATTGCAACTCCTGTTTGAGTTTGATATTACAATTGAAGAATACTTTGAATGCTCAAAGGTATGAAAATGATAGCTCAATATTTCTCAATGAAAATGATATGAAAATCTCTTTGAATTAACTTAGAAATTTGAAGATTGAAGCTTGGAGAGATGTTTGAAATGGTGAGAGAGCATGGCTTAAAAATAGGAAAAAGTTAGATACAAATCGGATATTAAGCAAAAATCCCAGATTTTCCCGTTAAGTCATCCAGTCGCTGATTCCTTTATCCGGTCGATCGGATGGGGCAGGTAACGCCTGGACCAGAGCTCTCTGTCGAGCGTTGTGGCCTTCATCCGGTCGACCGGATGAGGCTAGTAACGCCCGAATGCTTAAAATGCTAAAAAATGACCTTTTTGAGCCCCAAAATAATTTATTAAATAATAAAGTATTTGGGCACTTTTAAGGGCACTTATAAAAAAGTGTTCCTAGCATTTTTAACATCTCAAAAAATTTTCAAACACTCTCGAAATGATATAGAACAATTTTTATGTCACAAGAGTTTTAAATCCAAAAAGTCTTGTTTTTCAAAGATGAGTTTGTAATGACCTTTTTGAAAATATATGTTCAAAAGATATTTTGCAAGTAGAAAATCTTTTATGAAAAACCTTTTTGGAGAAATTATGTGCTACACAAGTCATACTTAGGCAAACAACATTTTTAATGCCAGTACCCCTTAGGTCGCCACTTCTTCTTCCTTGTAACTCATTTTTTATCATTGAATCTTCAACTTCATTTCTTTGAGTTGACAAGTCTTTTTCTTCGGGTATTCATAGCTTGATTCCTCATGAGAGACTTCATTTGAATGAGACAAGTTATAAGAATACCTTTTGGGCTTTTAATACAATTTCTAATTGGGCTTTGACTTTGATCCAATATATTTGAAGCTAGCATTTGATCATTTTGAATGAACAAGTTGATGTGGGCTTTGTTTGGGACAATCATGTGTTGATGGGATTTGAATAACTTACCCAAGATACAAATAAGAATTCTTAAATCACAATTTAGATGTTTTGTTATTATCAAAATAAAGATTATAAGCTTTTCAGGCCAACAATCTCCCACTTTTTGATGATGACAAAACATTGAAATTTAAACACGTGAAATAGTATAATATTGGAAAATAAAACAAGATTTGAGGTATCCATCTCAATTTGTGCATGATTGAATCATTTGCTTGCTCATGAAAAGCAAGCTCCCTCTGAATAATTGCACAGCATTATAAAGTAAAATCACTCAAGTATAATCATTTAATCATACACAAGTATTTTCATGCAATTTCAATATTCATACACAAGTATTTTCATGCAATTTCAATATTTTTCTTCCCCTATTTGACATCAACAAAATATAGACAGTAGATCATAGAAGAGCAAACAGTCATAAAAGAATTGGTAATTAAAAGCAAGTTGACATATCAAAATTCCAAAATATCCAATCAAAGTGAGAAATAAGATGCAAAATGCAAAGGAGTACTTGAGGCAAATAAGACTAGAAAGCTAAAAGGAATTGTTTGAAGAACAATTCTCAAGGCATCCACAAACTAAGAGCCAAGATGGTGGTCATGTAATGCTTTCAACATTTGTTCCATACGATCCAAACGAACATCTTGTGCATTCAGGCGAGCAATGATTTCATCATGTGAGGAGGATTGAGAAGAAGATGTTCTAGCTCTTCGAGAACTTCCAGCTCCACCTCGACCAGTGTCTTGACCTTCCATTGGATCTCTGAAGGAATCGGGATCAATATCAAGAGATTCAAACACAATAGTATCACCGCTTGTATCTACATCAGCATCAAAAACTTGGTTGTTATGAAGCTTCAACTTTTGACGAGAGATGCTAGTATGATTTAGAAGATAAGATCTGGCACTTATAGACTCAAAATCTTGATCTCGGGGAACATCTAAAGAATCAAGGAGATGTGTTAAGGGCACCCTATTAGCAAGTTGGTTTTCTGCTTTAGTGCGGATGATGTGGTTGATAATGATGTGTGGAAGATTGATCCTTTTTGCCTCAAACATCAGATACATCAACAAAGCAGTGAATTTCGGAATAGAACCATCATTAACTTCCCTAGGAATAATGACTTCATGAAGGATGTAAAATAGAAGCTTCTTTTCAGGGGTGATTTCCTTTTTCTTAGGATATTGAGTGCTATTATGCCCTGTTCCTTCCCAAAGAAAATCTATAACCCGTTTTTCAAGATCCTCATGAATGCCTTCTGACATGCCCTTGTAAGAATGAAACTTAGTTCCTTGATTTGGAATTCTGAAAGCTCGAGCAATATCATTAGCAGTAAATTCTAACACCCTACCCTTAATTAGACTTTGCAATTTCATGGTGTTAAAGTCTAGATTTGCATAGAAGTAGAATTTACGAATCCAAGAAGTACAACCCTTATTTACGAAACTTAGCATAGGTAACCAACCTTGAGCATCGAAAATCCTCAAAATTCTAGTTCCATTAAGTAATATAGGAGGGTCCAAAGTCTTACCCCATAAGTTGTTTTATTGAGGAAAGACATCGTGATTGTCAATGATTTGAGGCCCGGATGACGAAGATTCTCCTTGCTTGCGCTTCCTAGAGTTAGCTCTTGGTGGTGCCATTGAGAATTTGCAAGAGATTGAAGCTTTTTAAGGAAAGATTGTCTTTGAGGAAATTCGTCGAACACCTTGTGGGCAAAGGAGTTTAAAGCTTTTCTTGTGAAGATTTTGAAGAGTTTGATGATGCAAAGACAAGGATTTGAAGATAAATATGTTTTGTGAATCAATTTGTGATGAAGAATTAGTGGATTTGATGAGTTGAAATAGAAGAGATTGAGAGGGATTGAGAGAATTTGAAGTTGAGTAGGATAAATTTTGAAAGAATGAAGCCAAATCTCGTTTTTCAACCAGTGCGATCCGGTCGATAGGGCCCTGATCCGGTCGATCGGATAAGGGCAGTAATGCCCGATAGTGGTGCGCGATCCGGTCGTTGAGTGCTTCATCCGGTCGACCGGATGAATGCAGTAACGCCCGGATCCCTTGTTTTTGAAAAAAAAATATAATTTTTCAAAAATCAAGTGACCCAAAACATTCATAACTCTCTTCTAATGGCACAAAATTGATTTTCATACAATGGTTTTGTAAAAATGTCAGCCAATTGATGCAAATAATCAACAAATTCAAGTTCAATATCACTTTTTTGCACATGATCTCTTAGAAAATGATGACGAATTTCAATATGCTTAGTTCTAGAATGTTGAATTGGATTCTTTGATATACTTACAGCACTTGTATTATCACATTTGATCGGCACACGATCATATTCTAAACCAAAGTCAAGCAAAGTTTGTTTCATCCAAAGAATTTGTGCAACACAACTATCCATAGCTACATACTCGGCTCCAGCCGTTGAAAGAGCAACACTATGTTGTTTCTTGCTAGACTATGAAACTAAAGCATGTCCTAGAAATTAACAACTACCACTAGTGCTTTTTCTATCAATTTTACAACCCGCATAATCGGCATCGAAATATCCCAAAAGTTCGAAAGATGTGCCTTTAGGGTAAAGAATTCCTAAATCAATAGTACCTTTAAGGTATCTAACAATCCTTTTTACAGCATTCAAGTGGGATTCATTGGGAGAAGATTGAAAACGAGCACATAAGCACACAGAAAACGTAATATCAGGTCTTGAGACAGTTAAATAGAGAAGGCTTCTGATCATACCTCGATATTGTTTTTCATCAACTGATTTACCTTTTTCATCTTTGTCAAGCTTGATTGACATTTCCATAGGAGTGCTAATTTCTTTTGTGGTTTCAAGCCCGAACTTCTTGATGTGTTCCTTACTGTACTTCGCTTGATTTATCAAGATCCTTTCCTTTATTGTTTGATTTGAAGTCCAAGGAAGAAATTTAATTCTCCCATCATTCTCATTTCAAATTCTTTATGCATACATTCAGAAAAATACTTACAAAGGGATTCGTTAGTAGCATCAAAGATAATATCATCAACATATATTTGAACAAGTAAGATATCTTTAGATTTTCTTTTTACAAATAATGTAGAGTCTAGTTTACCTCTAAAAAATCCGTTATCAAGTAGATAATTACTTAACTATCATACCATGCCTTAGGTGCTTGTTTAAGTCCATAAAGAGCTTTTTGAAGTTTGAATACATGACTTTATAAATTTGTATTTCAAAACAGGGTGGTTGTTCAACATAAACTTCTTCTTGAAGATAACCATTTAAGAAAGCACTTTTGACATCCATTTGATAAAGTTTGAAGTTCATAAAACATGCAAATACTAGCAACATTCGAATGGATTCAAGTCGAGCTACGTAGTCTATTCCTTCTTCTTGATTATATCCTTGTGCAACTAATCTAGCCTTATTTCTAGTTACATTACCGGATTCATCTAGTTTGTTTCGGAAAACCCATTTTGTACCAATAATTGGGTAATTACTAGGTCTTTCAACTAAGGTCCAAACTTGACTTCTTTCGAATTGATTAAGCTCTTCTTGCATAGCAATAATCCAATCATCTCCAATAATGCTTCTTTTATATTCTTAGATTCAATTTGAGATATAAAAGCAACATGTTCACAAAAAGTATTTAGATTGGAACGAGTTCTTACACCTTGTGATGGATCTCTGAGGATTTGATCATTTGGATGATTTTTGACAAATTTCCAACATTTTGGAAGATCTTAATTTGTTGATATGATTTGATCATTTGATGTTGGTTTTTCTTCCTCAATTTGAGTATCAATTAGATTGCTTGTGGATGTATTACATTCTTCGCTTGTAGAAATAGGTTGACCCTGTTCTTCAACTTGTTGAATGCTTATATCATCATCTTCATCTTTTCTTGACATAAAGGGATTAGTTTTATCAAAATTAATATGCATAGATTCCTCAATTACCGAGGTTCTTTTATTGTAAGCTCGATATGCCTTGCTTCTAAAAGAATAACCAATAAAAATACATTCGTCGGATTTTGAATCAAACTTACCAAGATGATATTTGTTATTTAAGATGAAACATTTACATTCAAAAACTTTAAAATGTGAAATATTTGGAGTACGTCTTTTCCATAGTTCATATAGAGTTTTCTTGAGAGAAGGTCTAATCAAAACTCTATTTAAAACATAGCAAGCCGTATTGACAGCTTCTCCCCAAAAGTATGTAGACAAGTTATTTTCTTTTAACATTGTTCTTGCCATTTCTTGTAGAGTTCGGTTTTTCCTTTCAATAACCCTATTTTGTTGAGGGGTTCTAGGAGCCGAAAAGTGATGCTCAATGCGATTTTGTTCACATAATTCCACAAAAGATGCCTTAATGAATTCCGTGTCTTGATCACTATGAATGCATGAAATGTAGTATCCTTTCTCATTTTGCACTCTTTTACATAATTTTGTAAACTCATTGAAAGCATCACTTTTGAGAGCAAGAAACATGACCCATGTGTGTCTACTATAATCATCAACAATAACAATAACATATCTAGATCCTCCTAGACTTATTACATCCATTTGTCCAAAAAGGTCCATATGAAGTTTTTGTAAAGCTTTTGATGTAGTCACATGACTAATAGGTTTGAAAGATACTTTATGTTGTTTTCCAAATTGACATGCATCACATAAATTATCTTTTTCAAACCTGGTCTTAGGAAGGCCTCTCACAAGATTCTTTCGAGAAAGTTTACCAAGTAGATCCATGCTAATATGTCCTAATCTTCTATGTCATAACCAAGAACTTTCATTTGTTGTGATTAAACAATCAATATTTTGGCATGATATACTTTCAAAGTCAATGATATAGATATTTTCATGTCTATTTGCAATAAACAACACATTTTTTATTTTGTCAAAAAAAATGCAACATGATGATTTAAATTCAACTAGATAATCATTATCACATAATTGAATTACACTAAGCAAATTATGTTGCAATCATTTCACAAGTAGCACATCATGAATAGATATATTATTTTTATTTCTAATGCTACCTTTACCAATAATTTTACCTTTCTCGTTATTTCCAAAGCTTACAAAAACTTTGTATTTTTTGATAGACTCATAGAAAATAGATGGATCACTGGTCATATGTCTTGAACATCCATTATCAATGACCCAATTTTCTTCATACTTCATCCTTAGGGTAACCTATATACAAAAACAAAATTTAGGTCTCCAAGTTCTATTAGGTCCTAGATTGTTAGTATTAATTTTTAACACATTTAATAATCCATTTTGGTTTGAGCCAAGAAGGAATTTTAGAGTCTCTACCTACCATATTTCGAAATTTACAATGTGATGTTATATGACCTTGTTTTTCACAATAGGTGCATGATTTTTGAAATCTTTTTGATGTTGATGCTTCATTTGTAGAAGATGATACTTTTACAAAATAACTTTTTAGAGATTTTTGTTTTGAAGAAGGTTCATATCCTCTTACACTTTTATCAAAAGGTATTTTTTGTGAGCCAAGCATTTTATCAAGATTTTCTTTTCCTTTTGTAAATCTTGCTAGGCTTCCATTTAATCATTGATTTTCTTTTTCAAGTTTTTCAATTTTTGTTTGAAGATTATCATTTTCAAAATGAATCTTAAGTGCATTTTCATGAGCACAATTTTGATCTTTTTTAAGCAACTTATTTTCTTCTTTTAAGGTATTATTTTCCTTTTGAAATTTATGTATCTTGATAATTGCAATTTCAAAACTATCATGCATTTTAGAAAATTCATATTGTAATTCTTCAAAAGAACATTCATTATCAATTAATGAGCTAAAAGAGTAATATTCAGAGTTAAAAGAAGAACATACCTCATCATCCTCTTTTGTCATATGACAAAAGTTGTTTGCCACTTCTTCATTTTTGCTTTCTTTACCGGTTGATGCATCGTCATCAACGTATGTTGCTTTCAAAGCTTTTCCTCCCTTGGTTTTGGACAGTTTGCTTTTATGTGACCCGTCTTGTCACAATTGAAACATCTTCTTTCTTCTTTTGGTTTGTTTATCCATTTGTTCATAAACTTTTTGTAAGGAGCTTTGCTTACCTTTTTGAATTTGAGAAATTTCTTAAAGTTCCTTGTAAGAAGAGCTATCTCATCATTATCTTCTTTGTTTTCTTCCTCTTCATCACTTGAGTAAGCCTTTGATGCAAGAAGTGCAAGTGACTTCTTGTTATTTCTTTTTTCTTCTTCTCAGTCCTTCTTCTTCAACTCATGGCTCATAAGAGATCCCATAAGTTCACTAAGAGTGAGAGTTTTGAGGTCTCTAGCTTCCTCAATAGTCGTTACTTTAGCTTCCCATGGCTCGGTTAAGCTTCGAAGAACTTTTCCTACCAATTCTTCGTTAGAATACTCTTTTCCAAGAGATTTTAGAGCATTAACAATATCGGTAAATCTAGAAACATTTGTTCAATATTTTCATCAAAAGACATTTTGAACATTTCATTTTTATGAACAAGCATATTTATTCTAGTTTCTTTAACTTGGTTAGTTCCCTCATATGTGACTTCTAGTTGATTCCAAATTTCTTTACCACCTTTGCATCCAGAAATTTTGTTGAACACATTTGAATATAAAGCAAGATATAACATGTTCATAGCTTTAAAGTTTCTTTCACACATTTTCAAATCATCATCATTATAGTCTTTTTTCCGGTTTAGGGACAGTGATGCTTTGTTCTCCTTCCTTTTTAGTTAGAGTAGGATTGACTGGTCAATTTTTTATCACATTCCAAACTCTTATGTCATTTGCTAGAATATAGATTCTCATCCTAGTTTTCCAAAAAGAATAGTTTGTTCCATTAAACAATGGTGGTCTAGAGGAAAATTATCCTTCAACTATATTAGACATTGATGAGCTTGCCATAGGGATCCTCTACTAGATGTTAAGCTATATGTAGAGTATTAGCATTGATACCACTCATTGACCCTTGATAACCTAAGAGGAGGGGGAGGAGGGGGAGGGGGTTGAATTAGGTTGTTTGGCAAGGTTAAGCAATTTAAAAATTCTTGATGCCGAACTAATGTCTAGTGAAAGATGATAATACTCTAGAAGTTCTTAGTGGCAATTTATCAAACACTTAGTGAGAACACAAGTATATAGCACTAGATAATCAATTAGAACTACAAAAATAAATTCCAAATAGATAACTCAACAATTATCAAACAGTTAATATGAATAATATCCACATAAAGGTAAATGACTTGAAAATAACGAGAGTAGAGTAAGAGAAATCAAACACGATAATTTTGAAGTGGTTCGCACTCCCGAAATCCTAGTCCACCAGGTGAAGCAAAAACCAACTACAATTACTCTTGAATTCACAAGAGTTACACAAGCTACTTCAAATGTAGGTGAAGTTTAACCTATTATCCTCTTTTCCTTTGAGGTCACAAAGGATTACAATACTTCTTCTCACAATGATTCTCTCAATCTATGTGAAAGAGTGTATTACAAAGATTGTGTAATAATATGAATGACAATTGTAACTCCTATTTGAGTTTGATATTACAGTTGAAGAATATTTTGAATGCTCAAAGATATGAAAATGATAGCTCAAGATTTCTCAATGAAAATTATATGAAAAACTCTTTGAATTAGCTTAAAAATCTGAAGATTTAGGATTGGAGAGGTGTTTGAGATGGTGAGAGAGCATGACTTAAAAAGAGGGAAAAGTTAGACACAAAATGGATACAATGCAAAAATCCCAGATTTTTCCCGTTAAGCCATCCGGTCGTTGAGCCCTTCATTCTGTCGACCGGATGGGGCAGAAAATGCCCAGACCAGAGCTCTCTGCTAGGCGTTGTGGCCTTCATCCGGTTGACCGGATGAAGGTAGTAACGCTTGGATGCTTAAAATGCTGAAAAGTAACCTTTTTGAGCCCCAAAACATGTTGTTAAATAATAAAGTATTTGGGCACTTTTGAGGGCACTTATAAAAACGTATTTCTAGCATTTTTAACATCTCAAAACATTTTTAAAAACTCTTAAAAATATATAGAACAATTTTTATGTCACAAGAGTTTGAAATCCAAAAAGTTTTGTTTTTCAAAGATGAATTTGTAATGACCTTTTTGAAAATATATGTTCAAAATATATTTTGCAAATAGAAAATCTTTTATGAAAAACTTTTTTGGAGAAATTATGAGCTACACAAGTCATACTTAGGCAAACAATATTTTTAATCCCGGTACCCCTTGTGTCGCCACGTCTCCTTTCTTGTAACTTCATTTTTATCGTCGAATCTTCAACTTCATTTCTTTGAGTTGACAAGTCTTTTTCTTCGGGTATTCATAGCTTGATTCCTCATGAGAGACTTCATTTGAATGAGACAAGTTATAAGAATACCTTTTGGGCTTTTAATACAATTTCTAATTGGGCTTTGACTTTGATCCAATATATTTGAAGCTAGCATTTGATCATTTTGAATGAACAAGTTGATGTGGGCTTTGTTTGGGACAATCATGTGTTGATGGGATTTGAATAACTTACCCAAGATACAAATAAGAATTCTTAAATCACAATTTAGATGTTTTGTTATTATCAAAATAAAGATTATAAGCTTTTCAGGCCAACAATAATAAAGTAAATTTATCAATAAATGTTACAAAAAACTAAAAAAAACAACCAAGTACGTACAAAACACCCTAAAAAATATATTCATTTACCCTCCAAAACATAAACACATCAATACATTAGATAAAAAAAAATGAAATATATATACATACCATACAAAAGAAAAAAAAAATTTTACTTATGTTATTATGAAAAAAAAAATTACTACTTATATTTTTACAAAAGATATTACTAGTAAAAAATCGATGAGGTTGTGATTATAACAATGGAATTCTAGTAATTCCATTACTAGATAATAATTTGTAGACCATTGGCATCTTATGTATTAATTGATGCAATTTAAACAGTGATAGGCTTGCAAATTCTTCTTCTTTTTTCTTTGTCAAATATGCTTGCAATTTCTAAATGATACGATTAGCTTTGTGGTCCATCATGGATCAAATAAAGAAGTAATTACCAACTTCTAAATTTTGCGACGGTCCGTCGCTATCCTGTCACCAATACAGCGACGGTTTGGTGAAGGGAAAGGTTGACGCCAATTTTATGACAGGACAGTGACAGCATAATGTGAGACGGAAAAAATCATCACCAAGCTGTCACTATTAGTGACGACATAGTTCGTCATCTCTAAAATTGGAGACGGGAGTGCATCCTGTCTCCAAAATTGGAGACGGCATACTTCATCGCCTCCAAAATTGAAGATGGGAATAGTTCGCCGTCTCCAAAATTGGAGACGGGAGCGCCTCCCGTTTCCAAAATTGAAGACATGAACACCTCCCGTCTCCAAAAATGGAGATAGACCAGCTATGTCTGTCTCTAATTTGGGTTTTCAAAAAATTTGGAGTTTTTAAGAAAAAAAAGAGTTAGATTTTTTTTTTTTAAATTCAACCTTTCCCCAAACCACTCATCTTCCCTCCTACGGTACCCCACCCCCTCCCTCACGCATAGCACCCCTACCCCTCACCCTGCAGCGCCTCCACCCCTACCCCTACCTCAATTGTGCCCCCAAACCCACCCCGTCTCCCACGCATAGCACCCTCACCCCCACCCCCATACCCACCCTGCAGCACCCTCACCCCACAACTCCTCTACCCCTATCCCCACCCTAGCTGCGCCCCCAAACGCACCCCGTCTCCTATGCACAGCACTCTCACCCACATCCCCACACCCACCTTGCAGTGCTCCCACACCTACCTCCACCCTGCAGCGCCCCCACCCCCCACCCCAGTAGTACCCTCAAACCTACCCCGTCTCCCACGCACATCACCTTCACCCTCACCCTCACACCCACCCTGTAGCGCCCCCACACCCACCCCCACCCCGTAGCGCCCTCACGTGTAACGGATTGTATGTTGTATTGCACTGTTGCTACATCAAATTTTTGGTTCCCAGACCCATTGGTGAATTCATTTATTGGAAGGTTTGTCTTAGGCGTGCGTTACATAAATTTCTTGCTTTGTTTTTGGTGATCTGAGTGAAGCAGCACTTGCTCTTTCTATTGCAGGCTGTTTACCGAAGAATATATTCCAACTACTGACGATCGTTACGCTACTAATGTTGTTGAACAACCTGGTATAAGTGAACTCTGTGATCATGATAGCTTTGGAAAAAAGATAGAGATGATAGGAAAAGGAAATGAAGTTGTGAAAAGTTTTCAATTTCTATTGTCTTGCTTTTTCTTTTAATTCTAGTTCCCCTCTTTTACTGTGTTAAGCTTTTATAGTTTAGTAATCTTGGTGGTATAAATCATATTAGCTGAATGATAAAGGTCTTTAAGTTGTAAATGTTGTGTTGCATTTTTGCAGGGCACTAAGAAAACTCTTATATTGCGGGAGATACCAGAGGGAGGAGTGAAAAGATTTTTGTCTAGTAGGTATGCTTTGGCTGCATGTGATATAGCGATCTTTGTTCATGGTAGGTAAATGATTAGTAGATTTTTGGATAGGTTCTGAAGTACATATCACAATCACTAAAGGAATGGTTTTTGATTTACTTCTCTTCATGAAACATTTACCTTTACTTCAAATTCCATGTTTATCTGCTTAATTGGAAGAAATTATAGACATGCTAGCTGTTGGTTTATAATAACATGGTTTATATATGATGTTGTAAATTACTAAGTGGTATAGGGCGACTAGCAATTTTCATAAGCTTGTAGATAATATGTACATTTGTTTTGTTAGCTTGTGACATAGAGTTGACGTTGAGAGAAGGTAGGGAGAAACAGAGTACTGAAGTGATTGTTTGACTTGTGAATTTATTATAGTTGCTAGGTTAGGTAGTACTTGTGACACTCGAGAATTTGCATCATAGTTATAAAGAATTGTAGCATATCTTTTATGCATTTTAATGTGGTTTATTTATAGTTTAAATATGTTTACTCGATGGTCAGTATTCATAAAAAAATTTACTGTCGAAATTGCTTGGTTTGATATTTTTCCTAGGTAGTATAACTTATAAAATGAATTGGAAACTTGTAGTTTTAGACTTTAGAGGCTGGGAACATGCATTTGAAAATGATTTGTGCTTTGAGTGAATAGTGTTACGTAGGTGAAACATTAGGTTTGATTAAGTTAGCATTTAAGTGGAGTTTTAACTTAGTTTGACCAATAATTAGTAGCATTTGACTTAGTCTAATTACACATACAAATACATATACTCAATATACAACTAATACATACATATGCTCATCAAAAACAAAAAACAAAATAAAACCCCAAAAGCCCCCCCAAACCCGACAGCCCTATGGAGGAGAAGAAGTGATTTTCCATCTTCAAAACTTGCTCTTGGATGCTCAACTAAGCTTCTACAAGTGAATTCAACCTAGCTAAAGCTTGGTTCTTGCATCCACAAGGCTTATATGTGAGGGAGTTTTGCATTTTATGATGGTCAAAGTTTATGTTCAACTTTCAATATTCCTTGTATTGTTATTATAGGCCTATATTATGCTCAAATGTTGCTTGATACATCTTCTACAAGCTTTATATGCCTTGATTATGTTGTGTAATAGTTATTTCCATGGTCGAAGCTTGAAATCACAAAGAAGATGATGAATAGTATTTATGAATAGTAACCTGCGAATTTTGGGATTTTGCATTTCTAATCGTTTTATTGCTTCTAATACATGAAATGATAGGTAGAGAGCTTGTAGAGTAAACTTTTGGCATTGTATTACTTGTATCTTGAATGTTGGTTGTGATTTTAATGGCAACTAGTAAAACTTGAATAGAATTTTGTAGTAGCAGCTAAGGTGTTTGTTTAATGTCCTAAATGAAGTGTAGGATTGTGTCACATGCTAGTTTAATGCTCATAGTTAGTTCAATGCAAGAAATATGCATGTGTGTGTGGATACCCTGTCTGGGCAGTTCACTATCGCCATCTTCGAGAGCAGTTTTGACATAATAAATGAACTTAGAATTGAACGAAATTTGTACAGAAGCTAGATTAGGCAGTTTAGAGAAAATGTTAATTTCTAGGACTAAGACTAATTCTAATGTTTTAGCCCTATGATCACATCATTTCCGAAATGTAGCTAAAAAATCGCTGGTTCTACCCAGCTATGCGTGGTTGCGCGGTAAGGGTTATAACTTTTGGAATTTAACTCAGAATTGAGCACCGTTCAAACCTAGAATTAACTACACTCGAAGAGCTATGATTATACATAAAAATTAGATATATCCTAGGTAACCGAATTGGTTAAGCTAAGCTTCTGTTAGAGGAATTGGAAAATGTCTTAGTTGAGCTTGCGGTATTAACGATTAAATTATGAATTTTGTCCAACACTTGGATAATTATAGGAACCCATAAGAGAGGATGACAAATTAAAAGAATATATGGTAGCACACAAGAAGTCAAAATAACCCGACTAGCAAGCTACTTCTTTAGTCATTTCAAATACGTGACCTTTAGGTCTCATCACGATAACTTTACTGTTAAAGCAAGGGTCCTCATATAAAGTTGTTAAACGTGTAAAAACAACACAAGATTAATGACTTTGGGTAAGCCCAAACTTGAAACATAGGATGAACTAATGAGTGTAAGTATGTAAAAGACAAAGTTTTGAGCTCTAATAAAATACGTCATGGAAAAACTGCTTAAAAACTAGATTGACTTTGGAGGAGAGTGTTGACTATCAGTGTCTTGTCTCCTCTCAATGATCGGTGCAGTAGTATATATAAGTGTAAGTTTGAAAAAGGTAAAATTTAGAACTCTAATAAATTTTTTAAGGAATTTATGGATGTATAGGAGAATAACACTCTTTCAAATAATATGAGAAACTAACTCTCACTCAATAGCTAAAGACAATAAAACCTATATATTTTTTCTCTCTGTTTTTCAGGGATACTAAAGGGTGAGGAATGAGCTTCTATTCCACACCACATTTCAACGCACCATGCAACAAATTTCTTCATCGTGCAGTGCCAAGAGATAGGAAATTGCATGTGCCTTTTTTATCACTTCTTTGATGACATCACACATTACATCACATTCCACATGCATACAATCACCTTTTCTTACACAAGAATCCTATAAGCATATTTTGACCATTCCATTGTAGAAATTTTTTACTTTGTCTAGTATCTTATCCATAAATTTCTCCATTTTGACAAGTAATCTAATAATGAATATCCACAATTCTATATTTTGATAACACTCCCTCTTGGGTATTTATATTTAAGAATATGACTCGTTAAAACCTTATTAGGAAAAAATCTAGTGGGAAAAAAATCTAAAGAAGGAAAGAGTACCATATTCTTGGTATAGGCTTCTCGACCTGCCTCATTAAAAACCTTGATAGGAAAACTCATTGGGATAAACCCTATGCTAAGGGAAAAATAGTACAACGCATATATGGTTCCCCTCTTGTGGGTATATTAAGAGTGATCACAAAGTCGACTCGTGCCAATTTTACATACTAGTTTCTTGAACGTTGTTGCAAGTAATGACTTTGTGAATAAATCTGTTAGATTCCCACTTGAACGAATTCGGAAAACATCCATCTCGCCTTTCTTTTAAAGTTTATGAGTGAAAAAGAATTTTGGTGAGATACGCTTAGACTTTCAGGTCATATTCTAGAAAGTCCTCAAATAGACACGTTGGTTGATCCAAGCCCTACTATGCAAAAGATCTGGATTATATTTCATACAAATCTAGGTCCTTTGTGAAGTTGTACCACCACAACCACCAGATTCTGACATTGAAGCATCTCACCAGACATGGTTTTCATGGAAATTTGTAGGAATTGGTTACCCTGTTAGGTAATTTTCAGTAGTTGAGTTACCTATGTCATTGGATATTTTGATATCAAAGCAAGACATCATCACCGCAAGCGTACTACAAGGAGAAGAATAAAAATTTGAAGTCTTTAGACAGGGGTAAATGTACCTTTAGAAAAGTGGGGGGTTGCAAATCTTCTATCAATATAGCAGGTGATGAAAATAGATTTTCGTAAAACTCCTAATAATATTACCATATCCATTAATTTCCTAGACATCATCTTTTCTTTTTTTGTTAAGTGACAACTTCATCTAAAAGTTTAAGTTGTTAGAGAGAGGTTTGTTATCTTTTTCTTTTTTGTTAAATGACCACCTAATCTAAAAGGTTAAGGTGCTAGAGAGAGGTTTGTTATATTTTCCTTCTTTGTTAAGTGACCACCTCATCTAAAAGTTTAAACTGTTAGAGAGAGGTTTACTATATTATTTATTACCTTCAACACTCCCGGTAAGTACAAACAAAGTTAGTTTTTGAGCCTTACACTTCGACTATTGTAATGTTTTCAAATGGGTGGCGGTGAGTTTTAAACCCAAGACCTTTTGGCACCTAGGCTCTGATACCATTTTAAATGACTATATCATCTAAAAATTTAAGTTGTTAAAAAGAGGTTTATTGCATTATTTATTATTTTCAACACTTTTCAAAATTACTTGCATTTTTTAGATCATTTAGTGGAAACACCATAGATTTTTTTAAGTTTTGTGTATCCCCGTATTATATAAAACTCTAAAACAATAATTTAAGAGATCAACAAATTAAGACATTGCTTGAGATAGTTAAGCTCCCATTTCCTGATTCTTGCTGCTTCTCCTTATTCTTTTAGCTTCATAGTTGATTTATTTTAGATACGCAAGTTTTACAGCATTATGGCAGGCCGTTTTCATTTGTTCCATGGATCCTTTATTGCACAACACTTAAATGAAAAATGCTTACAGTTTCATGTACGAGTTATGTTCTATTAATTGCTTAAAAATCTATTTTTCCTTTTAAATTTTCTCTGCATTTATATAATAATAACATAGTTCATTAACTTATTGGTGTCCCCCGATACTATATAAACTCCTAAATTAACTATATAATTTAGGAGGCCAACATATTAAGGCATTGCTAACGATGGCTAAGCTCTCATTTTCCTATTTCTTTGTCCTTCTCCTTGTCCTTTCAGGTTCGTAATATATTTTAGATAAGAGTTAGCAAGTTATGTGTATAATCTTTATCAATAGACAAATAAATGATAGAAACAAGAGAATTTGCATCAAATGTATGTATTTCTTAGAGACGTTGGTGTGAATTGCTTGTAAAGAATCCGAAAACATTGACAAAAAAAAAAAACACTTTTTTGGAATGACACTATCATCAAAATGTCAGGGACTCCAACCCTTTAATAATTTTCTACATGGTATCTTAAAGAAGGTTCAAGTAATTAGCACTCGTTGAGGTTCATTTATTTCATGAATCCTTATTGCACATCACTTTATTTATTAATTTCCTCGGATTCATATCTTAGTTAGGTTCTCTCCGGGAGTAATTAATATTAGTAATTGCTACATAGAATTGGTTTAGACGGATGAAATTGTGATTTTGAAGTTCAAGAAAGCACATGTTAATATTGGGATAGATTACAAAAGTAATATACTTGAAGTCTATACCTATTTTTATAATCTTTTGTGCTTTTCCCTTCAGTCTCGTTGGTAGCTCCTCAAGTTGATGCAAAGCCGCTATGCAGGGAAAACATAAATAGATTATTGCCTCGGCCTCGCGGGCGATGGATTTGTAAGTTGCTGGCTTGTCAAAACATATGTAAAGGCATACACAATTCACAAAGTAGTGCAATAGGACGTTGCATTCAAAGAAACTGCATTTGTACGCACAAAGACTATTGAGAAGCTTGTTCCTTTTTGAAATATAGTAAAATCTAAGAATAACTAATATCGAATAACGCAGTTTTATGAGAATTTAGATGGTCTCCTTGTGCTCTTTACTTTGATGCCTTGTCTTTTTGGCATCGATATGTTATCTGGGGTATTGACAACACTGGAGAGCAATTCTATTTCTTTTATATAACCATAGGATTGCTAAGTATTTGGTTGAAGTTACATGAAAATAAATGATAATTAATGCAAATCAAATCACATGTAATTTTCTAGTTGCTGTGTCAAAATTATATTGTTGGTTTCTCTTTCATTTGAAATGTTTTTTTTTTTTGGATTGGATTTTGGAATCCGTGTCTCTATCATTTACTGATCTTCTCATATTTGTGAATCATACTACGAATCATTGCTTCTTTGAGAATAAAAAAGGTTCAAATTGTTTTAATTAAAGTTAGTATTATTTTAAGGATTTTGAATTTTTTATTAACTGAATATGGCCAACTCGGTTAGCAATATAAAAGCCTTTCCATTTTTCTATAGTGATCAAATGGCGATTTCTAAAAGAGGTAGTGTTAGAGGAGGATTTATAAGAGATCTAACATGTTTATGTTAAAATTACTCCAAATTTGAGCATACAAATCCGTAAAGAAAAATATATTTTATATCAATAACTGACTACCCTATGAGGAATATTATGCTCAAAACCAATAATGCTATACCTTTCGAAGAGTATCTTATCTTGTGTTTATAACTCCTAGATTGACACTAATCTTTCGAACCTCTCAAATTAAGATAAGCCCCTCTAAAATCTTTGTTATATTGATGGAAATGGAAAGTCATAAGGTAAAATTAGTGTGATGCAAATCGAAACTCTAGAAGAGATCGAATCCTTATTAATCAAAACTCTATCAAGTAAGGCTCTATTATTTGCATGCAAACCACGACTACAAAAGGTTAGCATTTTCAATACAATTAACAAAATCGACAGAGCTAGGCCCAGCGTAATCTCTATCGTTAGTATTTAAGATCTCATTAAAATCCCCACCAATGCAGAGAGGGACAATAGAGATACGAGAACACCATACGCCAAGGTTTCTCCACAAAAATTGTCTCTGTTTAGCATCATTGAAAATGGATAGGGCTATTCCTGAATTATATTTTGCACAGAATAGCTTGTTTCATGTTAAAATTACTCCAAATTTGAGCATACAAATTTGTAAAAAAAAAAAGTATTTTATATCAATAGCTGACTACCCTATGAGGCATATTATGCTCAAAATCAATAATGCTATACTTTCCGAAAAGTATCTTATCTTACGTCTATAACTCCTAGCTCTGTATTTATTTTGACAATTAAACATATTCCACACTATTCAAGCACGATTAAATTATGAATTTTGTCCAACACTTGGATGATTATAGGAACCCATAAGAGAGGATGACAAATTAAAAGCATATATGGCAGCACACAAGAAGTCATAATAACCCGACTAGCAAGCTACTTCTTTAGTCAATTCAAATCCGTGACCTTTAGGTCTCATCACGATAACTTTATTGTTAAGGGTCCTCATATAAAAGTTGTTAAACGTGTAAAAACAAAACAAGATTAATGACTTTGGGTAAGCCCAAACTTGAAACATAGGATAAACTAACAAGTGTAGGTATGGAAAAGACAAGTTTTGGAGCTCTAATAAAATACGTCATGGAAAAACTCCTAAAAAACTAGATAGAATTTGGAGGTGAGTGTTGACTATCAGTGTCCCGTCTCCTCTCAATAATTGGTACGGTGGTATATATAAGTGTAAGTTTGAAAAAGGTAAAGTTTAGAACTCTAATAATTTTTTTAAGGAATTTATGGATGCATAGGAGAATGACACTCTTTCAAATAATATGAGAAACTAACTTTCACTCAATAGCTAAAGACAATAAAATCTATATATTTTTTCTCTTTGTTTTTCGGGGATACTAAAGGGTGAGGAATGAACTTCTATTCCACACCCCATTTCCACGCACCATGCAACAAATTTCTTCATCGTGCAGTGCCAAGAGACAGGAAATTGCATGTGCCTTTTTTTTACTTCTTTGATGACATCACACATTACATCACATTCCACATGCATACAATCACCTTTTCCTACACAAGAATCCTATAAGCATATTTTGACCATTCCATTGTAGAAAGTTTTTGTCTAGTATCTTATCCATAAATTTCTCCATCTTGACAAGTAATCTAATAATGAATATCCACAATTCTATATTTTGATAACACTCCCTCTTAGGTATTTATCTTTAAGAATATGACTCGTTAAAACCTTATTAGGAAAAAATCTAGTGGGAAAAAATTTTAAAGAAGGAAAAATAGTACAATATTCTTGGTATACGCTTCTTGACCTGCCTCTTTAAAAACCTTGCCAGGAAAACTCATTGGGATAAAACCTATGCTAAGGAAAAAATAGTAAAACGCGTATATGGTTCCCCTCTTGTGGGTATATTAAGAGTGATCACAAAGTCGACTCATGCCAATTTTACATACCAGTTTCTTGAATGCTGTTGCAAGTAATGACTTCGTGAATAAATCTACTAGATTCTCACTTGAACGAATTCAGAAAACATCCATCTCGCCTTTCTTTTGAAGATTATGTGTGAAATTTTATTTTGGTGAGATACACTTAGACTTTCAAGTCGTATTCTAGAAAGTCCTCAAATAGACACGTTGGTTGATCCAAGCCCTACCATGCAAAAGATACTGGATTATATGGCATACAAATCTAGGTCCTTTGTGAAGTTGCACCACCACAACCACTAGATTCAGACATTGAAGCATCTCACGAGACATGATTTTCATGGAAATTTGCAGGAATTGGTTACCCTATTGGGTTATTTTCAGTAGTTGAGTTACCTATGTCATTGGATATTTTGATATCAAAGCAAGACAACATCATCACCACAGGCATACCGCTAGGAGAAGAATATAAATTTCAAGTCTTTAGACAGGGGTAAATGTACCTTTAGAAAAGTGGGGGTTGCAAATCTTCTATCAATATAGCAGGTGATGAAAATAGATTGGTATTTAGCAAAAGTCCTAATAATATTACCATATCCATTAATTTCCTAGACATCATCTTTTACTTTTCTGTTAAGTGACCACATAATCTAAAAGTTTAAACTGTTAGAGAGAGGTTTATTATATTATTTATTATCTTCAACACGCCCCGCGAGCACAGACAAAGTTAGTTTTTGGACCTTGCACTTCAACTATTTTAATATTTTCAAATTAGTGGCGGTGAGTTTTAAACCCAAAACCTTTTGGCACCTAGGCTCTGATACCATTTTAAATGACTATCTCATCTAAAAGTTTAAGTGGTTAAAGAGATGTTTATTGTATTATTTATTATTTTTAACACTTTTCAAAATTACTTGCATTTTTTAGATCATTTAGTGTAAACACCATGGATTTTATTAAGTTTTGTGTCTCCTCTTATTATATAAAACTCTAAAACAATAATTTAGGAGATCAACAAATTAAGACATTGCATGTGATAGTTAAGCTCCCATTTCCTGATTCTTGCTGCTTCTCCTTATTCTTTTAGCTTCATAGTTGATTTATTTTAGATACGCAAGTTTTACAGCATTATGGCAGTGCGTTTTCATTTGTGCCATGGATCCTTTATTGCACAACACTTAAATTATAAAGGTTTACAGTTTCATGTACGAGATATGTTCTATTAATTGCTTAAAAATATGTTTTTCCTTTTAAATTTTCTCTACATTTATATAATATACTATAAATAATAACATATTTCATTAACTTTTTGGTGTCCCCCGATACTATATAAACTCCTAAATTAACTATATAATTTAGGAGGCCAACATATTAAGGCATCGCTAAGGATGGCTAAGCTCTCATTTTCCTATTTCTTGGTCCTTCTCCTTGTCCTTTCAGGTTCGTAATATATTTTAGATAAGAGTTAGCAAGTTATGCATATAATCTTTATCAATAGACAAATAAATGATAGAAACAAGAGAATTTGCATCAAATGTATGTATTTCTTAGAGACGTTGGTGTGAATTGCTTGTAAAGAATCCGAAAACATTGACAAAAAAAAACTCCTTTTTGGAATGACACTATCATCAAAATGTCAGGGACTCCAACCCTTTAATAATTTTCTACATGGCATCTTAAAGAAGGTTCAAGTAATTAGCACTCGTTGAGGTTCATTTATTTCATGAATCCTTATTGCACATCACTTTATTTATTAATTTCCTCGGATTCATATCTTAGTTAGGTTCTCTCCGAAAGTAATTAATATTAGTAATTGCTACATAGAATTGGTTTAGATGGATGAAATTGTGATTTTGAAGTTCAAGAAAGCACATGTTAATATTGGGATAGATTACAAAAGTAATATACTTGAAGTCTATACTATTTGACAAAAAAAAAAGTCTATACCTATTTTTATAATCTTTTGTGCTTTTCTCTTCAGTCTCGTTGGTAGCTCCTCAAGTTGATGCAAAGCCGCTATGCAAGGATAACATAAATAGATTATTGCCTCGGCCTCGCGGGTGCTAGATTTGTAAGTTGCTAGCTTGTCAAAACATATGTAAAGGCATACACAATTCACAAAGTAGTGCAATAGGACGTTGCATTCAGAGAAACTGCATTTGTACGCACAAAGACTGTTGAGAAGCTTGTTCCTTTTCGAAATATAGTAAAATCTACCAATAACTAATATCGAATAACGTAGTTTTATGAGAAATTAGATGGTCTCCTTGTGCTCTTTACTTTGATGCCTTGTCTTTTTGGCATCGACATGTTATCTGGGGTATTGACAACACTGGAGAGCAATTCTATTTCTTTTATATAACCATAGGATTTCTAAGTATATGGTTGAAACTACATGAAAATAATATATGATAATTAATGCAAATCAAATCACATGTAATTTTCTAGTTGCTGTGTCAAAATTATATTGTTGGTTTCTCTTTCGTTTGAAATTTTTTTTTTTTTGGATTGGATTTTGGAATCCGTATCTCTATCATTTACTGATCTTCTCGTATTTGTGAATCATACTACGAATCATTGCTTCTTTGAGAGAAAAAAAGGTTCAAATTGTTCTAATTAAAGTTAGTATTATTTTAAGGATTTTGAATTTTTTATTAACTAATTATGGCCAACTCGGTTAGCAATATAAAAGCCTTTCCATTTTTTCTTGTAGTGATCAAATGGCGATTTCTAAAAGAGGTAGTGTTAGAGGAGGATTTATAAGAGATCTGACATGTTTATGTTAAAATTACTCCAAATTTGAGCATACAAATCCGTAAAGAAAAATGTATTTTATATCAATAACTGACTACCCTATGAGGAATATTATGCTCAAAACCAATAATGCTATACCTTTCGAAGAGTATCTTATCTTGTGTTTATAACTCCTAGATTGACACTAATCTTTCGAACCTCTCAAATTAATATAGGCCCCTCTATAATCTTTGTTATATCGATGGAAGTGGAAAGTCATAAGGTAAAATTAGTGTGATGCAAATCGAAACTCTAGAAGAGATCCAATCCTTATTAATCAAAACTCTATCAAGTAAGGCTCTATTATTTGCATCCAAACCACGACTCCAAAAGGTTAGCATTTTCAATACAATTAACAAAATCGATAGAGCTAGGCCCAGCGCAATCTCTATCATTAGTATTTAAGATCTCATTAAAATCCCCACCAATGCAGAGAGGGACAATAGAGAAACGAGAACACCACATGCCAAGGTTTCTCCACAAAAATTGTCTCTGTTTAGCATCATTGAAAATGGATAGGGCTATTCTTGAATTTTATTTTGCACAGAATAGCTTGTTCAGTAGCCTCAATCTTTTCCACCTCCACTCTAGTATCATCCCACAGAACCCAAATTCTGCCCGATATGTTGTACTCATAATTGTTAGCAAAAGACCACTTACTAAATCTCAATCGGATGGTATTGTTGGCATTACCATTTTTTATTTTATTTAAGGGTAAATAGCGTATTACCCTCCTGTGTTTTGCTAAAAATGTACAATACCCCTCTGTGTTTTAAGAATTAGCTGATTACCGTATGTGTTTTAAGAATTAGCTGATTACCACCTGTGTTTTGCTAAAAGTGAACAATACCCCCCTGTGTTTTTAAAAAATAGCTAATTACTCCCCTGTATTTTGCTAAAAGTAGCTGATTACATCCTTGTATTTTATAAAATTAGTTGATTGCCCCCTTATATTTTTTAACAAAAGCGCTAATTTTTAAAAAGTACAGGGGGGTAATTAGCTACTTTTATAAAAACAGGGGGAGAATCAGCTAATTTTTAAAATATAGTGCGTATTGTGCACTTTTAGCAAAACACATGGGGTAATCAGCTAATTTTTAAAACACAGGGGGGTATTGTGCATTTTTAGCAAAACACAGGGGGGTAATATGCTATTTAAATTCAACCTGAATGATTACAATCTTCTTCTCAACTACCCCAAGCTTCGAGATTTCCTCAACCTTTAGCTCAAAACAGTCAGGAAGCTATCAGGGCATCCAATTGCACTAGCCAAGTAGCTGAACTAGTCACTGTCATCTCAAGTTGTTGACTCAGTCCTTTTGTTAAATCACGGTCCAGTCATATTTATGACCATTATTCGGTCCAGTCCTTGACTGTAGCTATTAGGCCTTACTTATTAGTTTGAGTTTATTTCAGGGCCCATCAGTAAGTATTTTATTGATAGGGAGAATAACATGAATAGTCCCCATTGTTTCTAAAAAAATCAGTTTAGTCTCCATTGTTTTAAAATATTCAAAAAGGTTCTAATATTTTTCAAAATATTCAGTTTAGTCCCCATTGTTTTAAAAGATTCAAAAAAGTCTCCAATGTTAAAAGCATATATGGCAGCACACAAGAAGTCATAATAACCCGTCTAGCAAGCTATTTCTTTAGTCAATTCAAATCTGTGACCTTTAAGTCTCATCACGATAACTTTATAGTTAGAGTAAGGGTATTCATATAAAACTTGTTAAACGTGTAAAAACAAAACAAGATTAAGGACCTTGGGTAAGCCCAAACTTCAAACATAGGATAAACTAACAAATGTAAGTATGGAAAAAGACATGGTTTGGAGCTCTAATAAACTATGTTATGGAAAAACTCCTTAAAAACTAGATTGACTTTGGAGGAGAGTGTTGACTATCAGTGTCTCGTCTTCTCTCAATGATCGGTGCGGTGGTATATATAAGTGTAAGTTTGAAAAAGGTAAAGTTTAGAACTCCAATAAATTTTTTAAGGAATTTATGGATGCATAGGAGAATGACACTCTTTCAAATACTATGAGAAACTAACTTTCACTCAATAGCTAAAGACAATAAAACCTATATATTTTTTCTCTTTGTTTTTCGGGGATACTAAAGGGTGAGGCATGAGCTTCTATTCCACACCACATTTCCGCGCACCATGCAACAAATTTCTTCATCGTGCAGTGCCAAGAGACAGGAAATTGCATGTGCCTTTTTTTTACTTCTTTGATGACATCACACATTACATCACATTCCACATGCATACAATCACCTTTTCCTACACAAGAATCCTATAAGCATATTTTGACCATTCCATTGTAGAAAGTTTTTGTCTAGTATCTTATCCTTAAATTTCTCCATCTTGACAAGTAATCTAATAATGAATATCCACAATTCTATATTTTGATAATACTCCCTCTTAGGTATTCATCTTTAAGAATATGACTCGTTAAAACCTTATTAGGAAAAAATTTAAAGAAGGAAAAATAGTACAATATTCTTGGTATACGCTTCTTGACCTGCCTCTTTAAAAACCTTGTCAGGAAAACTCATTGGGATAAAACCTATGCTAAGGAAAAAATAGTACAACGCGTATATGGTTCCCCTCTTTTGGGTATGTTAAGAGTGATCACAAAGTCGACTCATGCCAATTTTACATACCAGTTTCTTGAATACTGTTGCAGGTAATGACTTCGTGAATAAATCTACTAGATTCTCACTTGAACGAATTCGGAAAACATCCATCTTGCCTTTCTTTTGAAGTTTATGTGTGAAAAAGACTTTTGGTGAGATACGCTTAGACTTTCAGGTCGTATTCTAGAAAGTCCTAAAATAGACGCATTGGTTGATCCAAGGACAACACTGGAGAGCAATTCTATTTCTTTTATATAACCATAGGATTGCAAAGTATTTGGTTGAAGTTACATGAAAATAATAGATGATAATTAATGCAAATCAAATCACATGTAATTTTCTAGTTCCTGTATCAAAATTATATGGTTGGTTTCTCTTTCGTTTGAAATGTTTTTTTTTTTTGGATTGGATTTTGGAATCCGTATCTCTATCATTTAGTGATTTTCTCGTATTTATGAATCATACTACGAATCATTGCTTTTTTGAGAAAAAAAGATCCAAATTGTTTTAATTAAAGTTAGTATTATTTTATGGATTTTGAGTTTTTTATTAACTGATAAAAGCCTTTCCATTTTTCTTATAGTGATCAAATGGCGATTTCTAAAAGAGGTAGTGTTAGAGGAGGATTTATAAGAGATATAACATGTTCATGTTAAAATTACTCCAAATTTGAGCATACAAATACATAAAGAAAAATGTATTTTATATCAATAGCTGACTACCTTATAGGACATATTTGCTCAAGACCAATGATGTTATACTTTGCGAAGAGTATCTTATCTTTCTTCTATAACTCTTAGATTGACATTAATCTTTCGAACCCCTCGAATTAAGATAGGCCTCCCCATCCAAACCACGACTGGTCCAAGTGAAGTGCGGTTCTATACTCTTGTGCTCCAAAAGGTTAGCATTTTCAATACAGTTAACAAAATCTACAGAACTAGGCCCAAGGATGTTGCAGCGCAATCTCTATCATTAGTATTTAAGATCTCATTAAAATATCCACCAATGCAGAGAGGGACATCAGAGAAACAACAACACCACATGCCAAGGTTAATTTCTCCACAAAAATTGTATCTGTTTAGCATCATTGCTATAGCATAAACAAAAACATACAGAAAATGGACAGGGCTATTCCTGAATTTGATTTTGCACAGAATAGTTTGTTTAGTAGCCTCAATCGTTTCCACCTCCACTCTAGTATCATCCCACAGAACCCAAATTTTGCCCGATTTGTTGTACTCATAATTGTTAGCAAAAGACCAAATACTAAATCTCAATCTGATGGTATTGTTGTCATTACCATATTTTATTTTAGTTTTTACAGAACCCAAATTCAACCTAAATTGTTATAATCTTCTACTCAACTACCCCAAGCTCCGAGATTTCCTCAACCTCTGGCTCAAAAGAGTCGGGAAGCTATCGAGGCATCCAATTGCACTAGCCAGGTAGCTGAACTGGTCACTGTTGTCACGCCCCAACTCGACCCCACCTACAATCAGTCAGGACGCAACGGAATTTCGGCAGCGTAACGACAGTAAAAAGATTTCCGAGGTTCTAAACCAACCTCATTAATAACATTTAAACATCCAATTCTATAACCATACAAACAACAACTCATCAACAGCATAACAAAACAAAACAGAACATAACCGTAATATACAATAATCAGTCTTCGTTATCTGCGTCTGTTCTAACATAACATACAATACCTCAACCTTATCATACATTTCAAAAATAAGTTGAGACACATCTATAACTTAACCATAGACAAAAGAAAGCCACTAAGTTAACATCATTTGGATCATCATCTTTTCAACATCTATTACAAAAAGAACCATAAAGCATATAAAAGTCTGTTAAGCTAATATACATGACATAAACAACATAGAATCATGGATAAGACTCAGGAACATATAACTCGTCCACGTAAGGCATATTTTCCTCCTCAGGAGGCACGTACCTGTAATCCAACTCTGCAACACCTGTAAGCATACAATAATAGAGAGTGAGCTTATATACATAAGCTCAGTGAGGATCCGATAGATCTCGACAGTATTCACTACGCTCCTTGGATTTAGTCCTTTGAGCAAGTAAACACACAACAACAATAATAACATTATCATCACATAACTATATAACCATTCATTAAAGGATACTCTATTTGGTGTAGCTCCAAACGCCATCACGATCTCAACCGTTCTTCTTATAACTCCCCATTACTCACGCACCCGAGGTACCTCACTAGCCCCTCCCTCCATGACACCTCCGTCATGCGAGCTGGGGGTAGCCTATGGCAGTCATGCCGTTATCAACCCGACAGCCCAACGCTGCCCGAGAGGTGGCACACACATACCAAGACTCCATAATCATCAATCATCAATCAATCAATTGGGAGATCAGCAACGAAAGTGCCCGATTCCCGAACTCAATAATAATCAATCAATAACATCAATATAACATCAATATTAAATTAAACAACAAACAACGAAGTTAGATGACAAAGTAGGCCATCTAACCGGACATGCATAATATACACAATTAAACCCTAAATTACTCATCAACAACTCACCATTCATCACTCGAACACTACCCAACCATCTAAAGGTATCGTTCAAGAAATTAAAGAATGACAACATAAACTTCTAAAATTCATAACTTACAATCTACTAATCCAAACATTGCCAAATCAGTTCCTATTACTCACCCATTCAACCTACTACATTAGCCCTCTCGGAAATCCACCATAACACCTCCAAATCATGCCCGATAACCCTAAAACCCTAGGATGTCTTGGCTGGATTTTCCAGTTTTTCACACGAACAATGTAATCGAAAATTCGGCATTACAACAGCGCTAACACGTGATTATCAAGTATTTAGAAATCGACGGCAATCGATTTCGATCAACACAACTCATTTAATTCGACTTTGAACATTTTAATCAAAATTAAATACCCGGAAAATAAAAATTATGCTACATCCGACAGAAATTCGTAGTATTAGTATATAACGATCCCTAGCATGCAAGGAGCAATAATCTATCATCAGATTTCAATTCTAACGGTTAAATTTTCATTTATGAGCAAAAATATAAAAATGACATTTTGAGATCTAGAATTTTTCTCTCACCTTTGATGCGATATAAGCCTAGGAATGCGTGCTATGCGTGCCCAACAAGCAGAATCCAAGTCAGTGCGAAGTTCTACGGACAAAAACTAGGTTTTTCTTTGAAAAATTGGATTGAAAAGCTTTGAAATCTCTTTGGCTTTCTCTCCCTCAAACTCACGGAAATGTGTGTGTTTGTGGTGGTGTTTTGTGTTGTGTTGAGTGTGTGTTGATGACAATAGCTTATAAGGTCAATAATTAATTAAAGTCAAAGTTAATTTAAATTGGTATTTTAGTGTTTTAATGACTTTAATTGTATTTTATTGCTCTCCAAGGCTCAAAATAATTATGCAACCCCCAAGATATCTCAAGTGGATTATTTTTAGGTGACAAGAAGTTTTACAATCCAATAATTTCACCCGAGTCGGCTTAAAACTCGATTTTCGCAAAAGTCGGTGTAAAAACCCTAATAAATTCTTAAGCCGATTTGAAATCCGTTTTCATCAAACACATGTCTATTAAAGTATGTGGACTAGGTCTAAAAGGGTTAAAAAGACCAGTTTCAAAATGTTAGCGGACGGGTTTCGAAAACACTATTCACTAAAAATCGACGATAAAATTTCTGACTCCGTTTTTGATAAAAATTTCATGAATGCACATTTAGCACGTATTAGGAGTATTGACATCAAAATTATAACTTTCTAGGTCCTATAGCACATAAACAGAACATATGCACGCAAAACGAGGTATAGCACGTAAAACGAGATAAGCAGGAAAGTGGGGTTTCACATTATCCCCTCCTTATAGAAATTTCGTCCTCGAAATTCTTACTTGATGTACGGAAAAGATCTGGGTATTGCTGCTGCATCTGATCTCGTCTCTCCCACGTAGCTTCCTCAATGCCGTGATGTTTCCACAACACCTTAACCATCGAAATCCTCTTCGACCTCAACTCTCGGTCCATCTGATCTAGAATACGAATCGGATGCTCGTCATAAGTCAAATTCTCTCGAAGCTGTAACGGCTCTGGCTCAAGAATATGAGAAGGATCTGGATTATATTTCCGCAAATTAGACACGTGAAATACATTGTGAACATTAGAGAAGTTCTCCGGTAAAGCCAACCGATATGCCAACTTACTAACCCTGCCAATAATCTCAAACGGCCCAACAAATCTCGGACTCAACTTTCCACCTTTACCATAACGAGCAAACCCCTTTCGAGGAGACAATCTCAAGAAAACCCGATCTCCGATTGCAAACTCTAAGTCTTGACGACGCTTATCAGCATAACTCTTGAATCTACTCTGCGACGTAAGCATTCTCTGCCTGATTAACTGAACATTCTCAATTTTCTCAAGAAGTTCTGGCATAATAGTCGGATCAACAGTCTTCATTTCTCCTACCTCGTCCCAATATAAAGGTGAACGGCACTTACGACCGTAAAGAGCTGCGAAAGGCGCCATCCCAATAGTAGCTTGATAACTATTGTTATAGGCAAACTCGGCAAGTGGTAAATGTTTCTCCCAGTTCTTCCCGAAGTCCAGAACACAAGCCCTAAGCATATCTTCCAGAATCTGAATAGTCCGCTCAGACTGACCGTCGGTCTGTGGATGATACGCTGTACTGAAGTTCAACTGAGTACCCAAAGTCTCCTGAAGTTTCTCCCACAAACGAGAAGTAAATCGAGGATCTCGATCAGAGACAATACTAGATGGAATACCGTGAAGTCTAACAATCAGATCCAGATAGAGATCCGTCAGCTTTGTAACCTCATCTCCCATCTTCATGGCAATAAAATGAGCTGTCTTCGTCAAATGATCCACGACAACCCAAACTGCATCATTACCCCTCGGTGATCTAGGAAAACTAGTGACGAAGTCCATCGTAATATGCTCCCATTTCCACTCTGGTATAGCCAACGGCTGAAGCAAACCTGTTGGTCGTTGATGCTCGGCTTTCCCTCTCTGCCAAGTCAACCATCTAGACACAAACTGAGCAACCTCTCTCTTCATGTTGTTCCACTAGTAATGTTGCTTCAAATCCCGATACATCTTGGTTCCACAGGGATGAATAGTATATTTAGAATTATGAGCTTCCTCTAGAATACCTCGCCTCAAGCTCGGCTCATCAGGAACACAAACCCTGTTCCGAAACCGAAGAATACCGTCCTTATACAGTTTGAAGTCAGACTGATCATCAGTGATCTGATCCTTGATCTTCTGAAGTTTAACATCAAGTTGCTGAGCTTCCCTGATCTGAGACAATAATAAAGGCTGAATACGGAGATGTGAACACATCACTCCAACCTGAGTCAACTCTGGTCTCCAATAACTAAACTCCTCAAGAACCTCCAACTTCTTGACAGCCAAACAAGAAATACTAGCCTTCCGGCTGAGAGCATCTGCCACAACATTTGCCTTTCCAGTCAGATAATTGATAGAACAATTATAATCTCCAAGAAGCTCCATCCACCTCCTCCGACGCATATTCAACTCCTCCTGTCACAACAAGTACTTCAGACTCTTTTGCCCAGTGAAAATTTCAAACTTACTTCCCCACAGATAATGACGGCACTTCTTGAGTGCAAAGACAACTGCTGCCAACTCAAGATCATGAGTCGGATAATTTTCTTCATAAGGCTTCAACTTTCGAGAAGCATAGGCAATAACTCGGCCATCCTGCATAAGAACACATCCCAAGCCCTCCTTGGATGCATCACTGTAAATGACCATATTATTGGTCCCCTCTGGTAGAGAAAGTACTGGAGCGGTAGTTAACCTCTTTTTCAACTCCTGAAATCCACTCTCACACTTCTCGTCTCAATTAAAGATAGTCCGTTTCTGAGTCAACTTAGATAGTGGCCCCGCAATCTTTGAGAAGTCCTTGACAAACCTACGGTAATAACCCGCCAAGCCAAGAAAGCTACAGACATCAGTAACACTCTCTGGCCGCTTCCAAGACATCACCGATTCAATCTTAGTGGGATCTACAGAAATACCACTCTGTGTAATAACATGGCCAAGAAAAGAAATCCTTTGCAGCCAAAATTCACATTTGCTGAACTTGGCAAATAACTGATGCTCCTACAACTTCTCTAATACAAGCCGTAGATGTTGCTCGTGCTCCGATTCAGATTTAGAATAGACCAAGATATCATCAATAAAAATCACCACGAACTGGTCCAAGTACGGCTGAAAGACTCGATGCATCAAATCCATGAATGCTGCCAATGCATTGGTCAAACCAAAGGGCATAACAACAAACTCATAATGCCCGTACCGAGTCCTGAAGGCAGACTTCGGAACATCCTCCGTGCGAATCCGAAGCTGATAATACCCCTGCCTCAAATCAAATTTAGAATAGACTTTGGCTCCCTGAAGTTGATCAAACAACTCATCAATCAGTGGCAAAGGATATTTATTCTTGATGGTCACCTAATTCAAACCACGGTAATCAATACACAATCTCAAAGTACCATCATTCTTCTTCACAAATAAAACAGGAGCTCCCCAAGGTGAAGAACTCTGCTGAATGAATCATTTCTTCAATAACTCATGTAACTGAGTCTTCAACTCCTTCAACTCAGCTGGTGCCATCCGGTACGCCGATTTAGAAATAGGTTGAGTACCGAGAACAAGATTAATCACAAACTCTATATCCCTCTCAGGCGGCAATCCTGGCAACACCTCGGGAAATACATTAGGATATTCCCGGATAATAGGGACTTCCTCTAGCTGTAGCTTATCAGATGGCTTGTTGATCAAATAAGCTAGATAACCCGAACACCCCTTACTCACCAACTTAACGGCTTTAGTTGCTGAGATAACAAAACTTGTCTTAGCACCCGGGTTACCCGCTACTTCTACTACTGGCTGATCTGGCAAACAAAACTGTACTACCTTGGTTCTACAGTTCAACTGGGCATCATACTTAGAAAGCCAATCCATACCCAGAATAACATCATACCCCCGGATAGGAAATAAAATAAGGTCCGAAGGAAAATTATGCCCCTTAACATGTATTATACAATCCTTACATACTAAGCCAGTAACATACTTATCAGTCAAAGAGGTACTAATCTCAACCACATAAGGCAATCTTTCAGGTTGCAATTTAACACGATGCACACAAGCAGGAGTAATGAAAGAATGCGTAGCACCAGAATCAATCAACACTTTAACAAGTTGATCAAGTATAAGGAAGTTACCTTCCACAACTGCAGTCTCCTTAGGCATCTCCTCCATATCAACTGCGTAAGCCCGAGCCTGAACCCGCTGCTGCTGTGGTACATTGCCTGTAGGCCTACCCTGGTAACCCTGAGTCACTGCTCAACCCTCAGTCCTCGCATATCTAGGGCAATCCTTCGCCCTATGCTCGATGCTACCACAACCCAAACATGTCCCTGCCTTTACCCTGCAGTCGGACTCCACATGCCCTGGGCGCTTGCAGTAATTACACTGCGATGACGTGGCACTAACACTGCCTCTAGAAGAACCAGAAGCTGAAGAAGCAGCTGATACAGCCTGCTGCTGAGGTCTCACCACACTAGGCCTGTACTGACCCTAAGACTGCGCTGGCCTATACTGAGTCTGAACCTGATATGGCCCCTGCTGAAACTGAGGCCGATAGTAACTCTACTGACCCTGTGGCCTATAAGAACCCTGCTGGGCTGGTGGCCTGTAGACAACCTGCTGTACTGGAGGCCTGTATATAACCTGCTGGCCTTGTGGCTGATACGGCCTCTTACTAGGCTGACTGGAGACAATCTGATCCCCTTTCCTCTTCTCTAACCTAGAAGCTGCATCAAAAGCCTCAGTGAAGATATCATAGCGATTCAGAGCCATTGCATCCTGAATCTCGGGCCTCAATCCCAACATAAATCTACGGGTCTTCCTCTCCTCCACAGCTACAAACTCCGGTGCATACTGGGACAACCTAGTGAATGTAGCCTCATACTGAGCCACAGTAGAATCCCCCTGTACCAAAGACAAGAACTCAGCCTCTCTCCTCTCCCGTGCAACCCTCGGGACATACTTATCCCTAAAAGCAGTCAGAAAGGTATCCCAAACATACAGAACACCCCGGGTCTCCCAACTGGCTCTCACAGTGCGCCACCATTCCTCTGCCTCATCATCAAGCAAATAGACAGCACAAGTCACCTTCCTCTCATCAGTGTACCCGAGAGAATCAAAAATTTTCTCTAACTTACTAATCCACGACTCGGCCTTCCTATCATCAGGCTCTCCCTAAAATCTAGGAGGATAGTACCCCAGAAACACTTTCATAGTACCTCGACCATGATTACCTCCCTGTACATTCTGTATCTGAGCCTGCAACGCCTGAGTCTGAACAGCCTGACCTGTTAACAACTGGGCCTGCCCAGCCATCAAATCTGCAATCTGATCCATTGCTGACCCTAACCTGCCATCACCCCTATCACTGCCCTGTGCCACATTACCAGGAACCTCATCTACAATCTCGGGCCTACCACGAGTCCTCGGTCTACCGGCCATCGTACTAATCAAAGAGTTAGCATAGGTTATAGCACATAAACAGATTATATACAACTTTTAACACATAAACAACAAACTCATATAAAACACATAAATCACATAAGTTTCAATCACATAAGCAAATTGATCACATAATCACATAAGCACTTAAATCACATAATCACTTAATCATTTAGTCATATCAATACATAATTCACTTTTCTTTCTTTTCACACATATTTCATGCTAAGACCATTACCCACATTCCGAGAATACCCCGGCTGACAACTAACATGCGCTCTGATACTACTTAAATGTCACGCCCCAACTCGACCCCACCTACAATCAGTCAGGACGCAACGGAATTTCGGCAGCGTAACGACAGTAAATAGATTTCCGAGGTTCTAAACCAACCTCATTAATAACATTAAACATCCAATTCTATAACCATACAAACAACAACTCCTCAACAGCATAACAAAACACAACATAACCGTAATATACAATAATCAGTCTTCGTTATCTGCCTCCGTTCCAACATAACATACAATACCTCAACCTTATCATACATTTCAAAAATAAGTTGAGACACATCTACAACTTAACCATAGACAAAAGAAAGCCACTAAGTTAACATCATTTGGATCATCATCTTTCAACATCTATTACAATAAGAACCATAAAGCATATAAAAGTCTGTTAAGCTAATATACATGACATAAACAACATAGAATCATGGATAAGACTCAGGAACATATGACTCGTCCACGTAAGGCACATTTTCCTCCTCAGGAGGCACGTACCCGTAATCCGGCTCTGCAACACCTGTAAGCATGCAATAATAGAGAGTGAGCTTATATACATAAGCCCAGTGAGGATCCGATAGATCTCGACAGTATTCACTACGCTCCTTGGATTTAGTCCTTTGAGCAAGTAAACACACAACAACAATAATAACATTATCATCACATAACTATATAACCATTCATTAAAGGATACTCTATTTGGTGTAGCTCCAAACGCCATCACGATCTCAACCGTTCTTCTTATAACTCCCCATTACTCACGCACCCGAGGTACCTCACTAGCCCCTCCCTCCATGACACCTCCGTCATGCGAGCTGGGGGTAGCCTATGGCAGTTATGCCGTTATCAACCCGACAGCCCAACGCTGCCCGAGAGGTGGCACACACATACCAAGACTCCATAATCATCAATCATCAATCAATCATCAATCAATCAATTGGGAGATCAGCAACGAAAGTGCCCGATTCCCGAACTCAATAATAATCAATCAATAACATCAATATAACATCAATATTAAATTAAACAACAAACAACGAAGTTAGATGACAAAGTAGGCCATCTAACCGGACATGCATAATATACACAATTAAACCCTAAATTACTCATCAACAACTCACCATTCATCACTCGAACACTACCCAACCATCTAAAGGCATCGTTCAAGAAATTAAAGAATGACAACATAAACTTCTAAAATTCATAACTTACAATCTACTAATCCAAACATTGCCAAATCAGTTCCTATCACTCACCCATTCAACGTACTACATTAGCCCTCTCGGAAATCCACCATAACACCTCCAAATCATGCCCGATAACCCTAAAACCCTAGGATGTCTTGGCTGGATTTTTTGGTTTTTCACACGAACAATGTAATCGAAAATTCGACATTACAACAGCGCTAACACGTAATTATCAAGTATTTAGAAATCGACAGCAATCGATTTCGATCAACACAACTCATTTAATTCAACTTTGAACATTTTAATCAAAATTAAATACCCGGAAAATAAAAATTATGCTACATCCGACAGAAATTCGTAGTATTAGTATATAATGATCCCTAACATGCAAGGAGCAATAATCTATCATCAGATTTCAATTCTAAATGTTAAATTTTCATTTATGAGCAAAAACATAAAAATGACATTTTGAGATCTAGAATTTTTCTCTCACCTTTGATGCGATATAAGCCTAGGAATGCGTGCTATGCATGCCCAACAAGCAAAATCCAAGTCGGTGCGAAGTTCTACGGACAAAAACTAAGTTTTTCTTTAAAAAATTGAATTGAAAAGCTTTGAAAATCTCTTTCTTTTTCTCCCTCAAACTCACGGCAATGTGTGTGTGTGTGGTGGTGTTTTTGTGTTATGTGAGTGTGTGTTGATGACAATAGCTTATAAGGTCAATAATTAATTAAAGTCAAAGTTAATTTAAATTGGTATTTTAGTGTTTTAATGACTTTAATTGTATTTTATTGCTCTCCAAGGCTCAAAATAATTATGCAACCCCCAAGATATCTCAAGTGGATTATTTTTAGGTGACAAGAAGTTTTACAATCCAATAATTTCACCCGAGTCGGCTTAAAACTCGATTTTCGTAAAAGTCGGTGTCAAAACCCTAATAAATTCTTAAGCCGATTTGAAATCCGTTTTCATCAAACACATGTCTATTAAAGTCCGTGGACTAGGTCTAGAAGGGTTAAAAAGACTAGTTTCAAAATTTTAGCGGACGGGTTTCGAAAACATTATTCACTGAAAATCGACGATAAAATTTCTGACTCCGTTTTTGATGAAAATTTCATGAATGCACATTTAGCACGTATTAGGAGTATTGACATCAAAATTATAACTTTCTATGTCTTATAGCACATAAACAGATCATATGCACGCAAAACGAGGTATAGCACGTAAAACGAGATAAGCTGGAAAGTGGGGTTTCACAACTGTCATCTCAAGTTGTTGACTTAGTCTTCTTGTTGTTGCCATATCCAGTCATATTTATGACCATTATTCGGTCCAGCCTTTGACTGTAGCTGTTAGGCCTTGCTTACTGGTTTGAGTTTATTTCATGGCCTATTAGCAAGTATTCTATAACTGAGAAATAGTTGGGATATAGATCGAAAATATGAGAAGATGGAAAAAAATTTCCCATCCTTCTGTTGTGTAGACCAACCCATGTGGGTTGGTATTGATTTTGCTTTTGCTTTTACTTTTTGACCAAAAGAAAACAAAACAAAAAAAAGAAAAAAATAATAAACAAAAAAAAAGGTGAAGATAGATCAGTCAAGTTGACTGATCTGTCATGTGGTGTGTGAGAGAGTGAAAGAAAAAATGAGAGAGATAGAGAAAGAAGAAGAAGATAGCAGAAATTTCAGTCTGCGCAATCTTCATCAAATCGACGATCGGAGGGCTATTTGTGGTCCGATTGAACTGAAATTTTGTGTGCATGTTCACAACTCATGGGTCTTCAATCTGTACGGTGGAGATCATATTTGGAGCTCTCTACAACCCGTTTTTCTGACATGAACAGTGACGACATTTTTGGTGATTTCTCTCCTACTTCTTGGTTTAATCTCTTTCGTTGATGCAATGTTTGCAAGAATATGTTATTCTTGGTAAATGTATTGTGTATGCCTCTAGTTGTAGCTAGAGAAGACTCTCTTGTACCCATTATTTATTGATAGTGGAAGTTTTTGGGTGGACTACGGTCCCATGGTTTTTACTCTCCACGTTGGGGAGGTTTTTCACATTAAAATCTTGGTGTTGCTTTATTTGCTTGAATTTTTCAGATTGAGAAGATTTGTGCATATTTTTGTTGGCTCTATTTGTTGCCTCCTAACAGGTTTATATAAGGTGGGAGGGTGTTATTGCCGCTGTGCATTTGTTGTTTATGTTTTGATATCGGGTTTCCTCCCAACAAAGTGGCCTCAGAGCTTGGTTATTGAATTGTTGTCTTGTGTAAACAATGGAAGTTAATACAAGTAGAATGATATTTTTGAATGGTTTGAATTATGGCATGTGGAAAAGAAAAATGGAAGACTTGTTGTATGTGAAAGATTATTATCTACTTGTCTTTACTACTGAAAAACCCAAAAATAAAACTGATGAAGAATGGGAATTATTTCACAAACAAGTGTGTGGTTATATCAGGATATGGGTAGATGATAATGTGATGAACCACATTAGTGAAGAAACACATGCACGCACATTATGGAACAAACTTGAAGAATTGTATGCACAAAAGTGTGGGAGCAACAAGTTATTTTTGATAAAACAATTGATAGGTTTGAGATACGAGATAAAATCCCTATAACTGATAATGTAAATGAATATCTTGGGATTATAAATCAGTTAGCTGCCACTGGAATTAAATTGGATGATGAACTTAAGGGGTTATTGCTTCTTGGTACTTTACCGGACTCATAGAAGACATTTAGAATGTCATTGTGTAACTCAAGCCCAGATGGTGGAATCACTTTGAATCTAGCTAAAAGTGGACTTTTAAATGAAGAAGCTAGAATAAAGTCACAAAATTCCTCTTCAGAGTCAGATGCTTTGGTTGCTGAATCTAGAGGGAGGAATAAGCAAAAGGGTTCGGAAAATAGAGGAAGTAGTAGAAGCAAGTCAAGAGGGAAGTACAGTAATGTCAAATGTCATCACTGTGGAAAAATGGGTCATATCAAGAGATTTTGCAGAATATTGCAAAATGAAAATAAAAACAAAGATAATGATAAGAAGAAAGATGATAATAGTGGTAAAGATTGAGTTGCTACCACTACACAGAAGTTTTTCATTGTATATGACAGTGATGTTATTAATCTTGCATGTCATGATACATGTTGGGTGATTGACAGTGGTGCTTCTATTCATGCTACTTCTCGAAAGGACTTTTTTATGTCTTATACAACTGGTGATTTTGGGGTTGTGAAAATGGGTAATGATGGTATCTCCAAAGTTGTCGGTACAGGAGATATTTGTTTGGAGACCGAAAATGGTGGCAAATTAATCCTTAAAGATGTGAAACATGTTCCTGACATTCAATTGAATTTGATCTCTGTAGGTAGACTTGATGACGAAGATTTTCTCAATACCTTCGGTACTGGTCAATGGAAACTTACAAAGGGCTCTATGGTTGTAGCCAGAGGTAAGAAATGCTCAACTTTGTATTTGATGAACTCAAAGGTTTGCAGGAGCATTGTTAATGCAGTGGAGAATGAAGATGCAACAGAGTTGTGGCATAAGAGACTGGGTCACATGAGTGAGAAGGGAATTTCAGTTTTATCCAAGAAGAAAATTTTATCGGGACTAACAGATCCACATATGAGAAAATGTGATAATTGTTTTGCAGGAAAGCAGAACAGGGTTTCTTTCCAGAGTCATCCACCTTCCAAGAAGGAAAATGTACTTGAACTGGTACATTCGGATGTATATGGTCTGATGAAAATTAAAATACTTGGCGGTTCCCTTTACTTTGTGACGTTTATTGATGACCACTCCAGGAAGACTTAGGCTTATACCTTGAAGTCTAAAGATCAAGTGTTGGATGTATTCAAGCAGTTTCAGGCATCTGTTGAAAGAGAAACATGAAGAAAGTTGAAATGCATCCGTACAGATAATGGAGGTGAATATTGTGGTCCATTTGACAGGTATTACAGAGAGCAAGGTATCAGGCATCAAAAGACACCGCCAAAGACACCACAGTTGAATGGTGTTGCTGAGAGAATGAATAGAACTTTGATTGAAAGGTAAGATATTTGCTTTCACATGCAAATCTACCACATTCATTCTGGGGTGAGGCTTTGAATACAGTTGTTCATTTGTAGAATCTCTTACCATGTATTCCCTTAAAGCTTGATGTTCCTAACAGAGTTTGGATAGGGAAAGATGTTTCTTATGATCATTTACGAGTCTTTGGATGCAAGGCGTTTGTACACATTCCAAAGGATGAAAGATCCAAACTTGATGTGAAGACACGACAATGTATATTTGTCGGTTATGGCCTTGATGAATTTGGTTACAGGCTATATGATCCAGTTGAGAAGAAAATTGTTAGGAGCAGAGATGCTGTATTTGTGGAGGATCAAACAATTCAGGACATTGGCAAAGCAGAGAAAGAGTTACCCCCACAGTCAGATGAATTGGCTGATCTTGATATAGTGCCTTCAACGCCACTAGCAACATAGCAAGTTGAAGATGATGATCAAGGTGACTTCCCTGATGATGATCAAGCAGAAAATCTTACACAGGTTGAGGTAGGTGATGATGATAGTCAGCCTGAGACTCCACCAATAGTTCTACTCAGGAGATCTGTTAGAAACAGACAACCTTCCATGAGATACTCTTCTGATGAGTATGTTTTATTGACAGATGGAGGTGAACCTGAAAGCTTTGAAGAAGTTATGGATGATAAACATAAAAATGAGTGGATGGAAGCTATGCAAGATGAGATAAAATCTTTGCATGAAAATTGCACATTTAAGTTGGTGAAGTTGCCTAAAGGCAAAAGAGTTTTGAAGAACAGATGGGTTTACAGGTTAAAGCAACAAGAAAATACTTCACAACCACGATACAAAGCAAGACTGGTTGTGAAAGGGTTCAGTCAGAGAAAGGGTGTTGACTTTGATGAGATTTTCTCTCCAGTTGTGAAGATGTCATCCATTCGAGTTGTTCTGGGTTTGGCTGCTAGTCTTGATCTGGAGATCGAGCAAATGGATGTGAAAACTGCTTTTCTTCACGGTGATTTGGAGGAAGAAATTTATATGGAGCAACCGGAGGGGTTCAAAGAAAAGGGAAAAGAGGATTATGTGTGTAAACTGAAGAAAAGTCTTGATGGCTTAAAACAAGCACCTCGACAATGGTATAAGAAGTTTGAACCTGTTATAGGGGAGCAAGTGTAGCGTCCCGATCCCTCACGAGACCAGAACTCCTATTTATCACGCTATTCTCAACCTAATTCCAAACTTCGGGCATGAAATTTAGGGAAAATGGATGGAGTTTGTGAAACCCCACTTTTCCTGCTTATCTCGTTTTACGTGCTTTACCTCGTTTTGCGTGCATATGATCTGTTTATGTGCTATAGGACCTAGAAAGTTATAATTTTGATGTCAATACTTCTAATACGTGCTAAATGTGCATTCATGAAATTTTCATCAAAAACGGAGTCAGAAATTTTATCGTCGATTTTCAGTGAATAGTGTTTTTGAAACACGTCCGCTATAATTTTGAAACTGGTCTTTTTAACCCTTCTAGACCTAGTCCACGGACTTTAATAGACCTGTGTTTGATGAAAACGGTTTTAAAATCGGCTTAAGAATTTATTAGGATTTTTACACCGACTTTTGCGAAAATCGAGTTTTAAGCCGACTCGGGTGAAATTATTGGATTGTAAAACTTCTTGTCACCTAAAAATAATCCACTTGAGATATCTTGGGGGTGGCATAATTATTTTTAACTTGGTGAGCACTAAAATGCAATTAAAGTCATTAAAAACATAAAAATACCTATTAAAACTAACTTTGACTTTGCATTTTTTTAATTGACCAAGCTTTTTATTATATAATGTCATCAACACACACTCACACAACACAAAACACACTCCACAAACACACACAATGCCCAGAGAAAAGAGAGAGAAAAGACAAGAGAAAACTCAAGCTTTTCAATCCAATTTTTCAAAGAAAAACCTGGTTTTTGTCCGTGAAACTTCGCACCGACTTGGATTTTGCTTGTTGGGCACGCATAGCATGCATTCCTAGGCTTATATCGCATCTAAGGTGAGAGAAAAATTCTAGATCTCAAAATGTCATTTTTGTGTTTTTGCGTATAAATGAAGATTGAACCGTTAGAATTGTAATCTGATGTTAGATTATTGCTCCTTGCATGCTAGGGATCATTATATACTAATACTACGAGTTTCTGTCGGATATAGCATAATTTTTATTTTCCGGGTATTTAATTTTGATTAAAATGTTCAAAGTTGAATTAAATGAGTTGTGTTGATCGAAATCGATTGCCGTCGATTTCTAAATACTTGATAATTACGTGTTAGCGCTGTTGTAATGCCTAATTTTCGATTACATTGTTTGTGTGAAAATCCGGAAAATCCAGCCATGACATCTTAGGATTTTAGGGTTATCGGGCATGATTTGGAGGTGTTATGGTGGATTTCCGAGAGGGCTAATGTAGTAGGTTGAATGGGTGAGTGATAGGAACTGATTTGGCAAGGTTTGGATTAGTAGATTGTAAGTTATGAATTTTAGAAGTTTAGGTTGTCATTCTTTAATTTCTCGAACGATGCCTTAGATGGTTGGGTAGTGTTCGAGTGATGAATGGTGAGTTGTTGATGAGTAATTTAGAGTTTAATTATGTATATTATGCATGTCCGGTTAGATGGCCTACTTTGTCATCTAACTACGTTGTTTGTTGTTTAATTTAATATTGATGTTATATTGATGTTATTGATTGATTATTATTGAATGCGGGAATCGGGCACTCTTGTTGCTGATCTCCCAATTGATTGATTGATTGATGATTGATTGATGATTGATGAATATGGAGTCTTGGTATGTGTGTGCCACCTCTCGGGCAGCGTCGGGCTGTCGGGTTGATAACGGCATGACTGCCATAGGCTACCCCCAGCTCGCATGACGGAGGTGTCATGGAGGGAGGGGCTAGTGAGGTACCTCGGGTGCGTGAGTAATGGGGAGTTATAAGAAGAACGGTTGAGATCGTGATGGCGTTTGGAGCTACACCAAATAGAGTATCCTTATTGATTGGTTATATAGTTATGTGATGATAGCATTATTTATGTTATTATTGTTGTTGTGTGTTTACTTGCTCAAAGGACTAAATCCAAGGAGCGTAGTGAATACTGTCGAGATCTATCGGATCCTCACTGGGCTTATGTATATAAGCTCACTCTCTATTATTGCATGTTTTCAGGTGTACTTTCACAAGATTACGGGTACGTGCCTCCTGAAGAGGAGAATGTGGAAAACGTGCCTTTCGTGGATGAGTCATATGTTCCTGAGTCTTATCCATGATTCTATGTTATTAAACGTCATGTATATTAGCTTAGTAGACTTTTATATGCTTTACGGTTAAGTTGTTAGATGGGTCTCAACTTATTTTTGAAATGTATAATAAAGTTGAGGTATTGTATGTTATGTTGGAACGAAGGCAAATAACAAAGACTGATTATTGTATACTACGGTTAGGTTGTATGTTGTTATGCTGTTAAGTTGTTGTTGTATGTATGGTTATGGAATTTTGAATGTTTAATGTTATTTACGAGGTTGGTTTAGAACCTCGGTAATCTATTTACTATCGTTACTGCCGAAATTCCGTTGCGTCCTGACTGATCGTAGGTGGGGTCGAGTTGGGGCGTGACAGTTTAAGTGGTATCAGAGCTCATGTTAGTTGTCAGCCGGGGTATTCTCGGAATGTGGGTAATGGTCTTAGCATGGAATATGTATGAAAAGAAAGAAAAGTGAAATATGTGATAATATGATTAAGTGATAAGTGATTATATGATTAAAGTGCTTATGTGATTATGTGATCAATTTGTTTATGTGTTTTATATGAGTTTGTTATTTATGTGTTAATAGTTGTTTATAACCTGTCTACGTGCTATAACTGTGCTAACTCTTTGATTAGTCGAATGGCCGGTCGACCGAGAACCAGAGGTAGGCCTGAGATGGCTGATGAGACTCCGAGTAACGTGGCACCGGGCCGTGACGGGGGTGATGATCGATTAGGAGCAGCTATGGAACGGATTGCAGATTACCGTGGTTTGAATCAGGTGACTATCAAGAATAAATATCCTTTGCCACTGATTGATGAGTTGTTTGATCAACTTCAGGAGACCTTAGGTACTCAGTTGAACTTCAGTACAGCGTATCATCCACAGACCGACGGTCAATCTGAGCGGACTATTCAGATTCTGGAAGATATGCTTAGGGCTTGTGTTCTGGACTTCGGGAAGAACTGGGAGAAACATCTACCACTTGCCGAGTTTGCCTATAACAATAGTTATCAAGCTACTATTGGAATGGCACCTTTTGCAGCTCTTTACGGTCGTAAGTGTCGTTCACCTTTATATTGGGACGAGGTAGGAGAGATGAAGACTGTTGATCCGACTATCATGCCAGAACTTCTTGAGAAGATCGAGAATGTTCAGTTGATCAGGCAGAGAATGCTTACGGCGCAGAGTAGATTCAAGAGTTATGCTGATAAGCGTCGTCGAGACTTGGAGTTTGCAGTTGGAGATCGGGTTTTCTTGAGATTGTCTCCTCGAAAGGGGTTTGTTCGTTATGGTAAAGGTGGTAAGCTGAGTCCGAGATTTGTTGGGCCGTTTGAGATTACTGGCAGGGTTGGTAAGTTGGCATATCGGTTGGCTCTACCGGAAAACTTTTCTAATGTCCACGATGTGTTTCACGTGTCTAATTTGCGGAAATACTATCCGGATCCTTCTCATATTCTTGAGCCAGAGCCGTTACAGCTTCGAGAGAATTTGACTTATGACGAGCGTCCGATTCGTATTCTAGATCAGATGGACCGAGAGTTGAGGTCGAAGAGGATTCCGATGGTTAAGGTGTTGTGGAAGCATCACGGCATTGAGGAAGCTACGTGGGAGAGACGAGATCAGATGCAGCAACAATACCCAGATCTATTCCGTACATCAAGTAAGAATTTCGAGGACGAAATTTCTATAAGGGGGGGGGAGAATGTGAAACCCCACTTTTCCTGCTTATCTCGTTTTACGTGCTATACCTCGATTTTCGTGCATATGATCTGTTTATGTGCTATAGGACCTAGAAAGTTATAATTTTGATGTCAATACTTCTAATACGTGCTAAATGTGCATTCATGAAATTTTCATAAAAAACGGAGTCAGAAATTTTATCGTCGATTTTCAGTGAATAGTGTTTTCGAAACACGTCCGCTATAATTTTGAAACTGGTCTTTTTAACCCTTCTAGACCTAGTCCACGGACTTTAATAGACCTGTGTTTGATGAAAACGGTTTTAAAATCGGCTTAAGAATTTATTAGGATTTTTACACCGACTTTTGCGAAAATCGAGTTTTAAGCCGACTCGGGTGAAATTATTGGATTGTAAAACTTCTTGTCACCTAAAAATAATCCACTTGAGATATCTTGGGGGTGGCATAATTATTTTTAACTTGGTGAGCACTAAAATGCAATTAAAGTCATTAAAAACACAAAAATACCTATTAAAACTAACTTTGACTTTGCATTTTTTTAATTGACCAAGCTTTTTATTATATAATGTCATCAACACACACTCACACAACACAAAACACACTCCACAAACACACACAATGCCGTGAGAAAGAGGGAGAAAAAGAGAAGAGAAAACTCAAGATTTTGAATCCAATTTTTCAAAGAAAAACCTGGTTTTTGTCCGTGAAACTTCGCACCGACTTGGATTTTGCTTGTTGGGCACGCATAGCATGCATTCCTAGGCTTATATCGCATCTAAGGTGAGAGAAAAATTCTAGATCTCAAAATGTCATTTTTGTGTTTTTGCGTATAAATGAAGATTGAACCGTTAGAATTGTAATCTGATGTTAGATTATTGCTCATTGCATGCTAGGGATCATTATATACTAATACTACGAGTTTCTGTCGGATATAGCATAATTTTTATTTTCCGGGTATTTAATTTTGATTAAAATGTTCAAAGTTGAATTAAATGAGTTGTGTTGATCGAAATCGATTGCCGTCGATTTCTAAATACTTGATAATTACGTGTTAGCGCTGTTGTAATGGCAGGTTTTCGATTACATGGTTCGTGTGAAAATGCGGAAAATCCAGCCATGACCTCTTAGGATTTTAGGGTTATCGGGCATGATTTGGAGGTGTCATGGTGCATTTCCGAGAGGGCTAATGTAGTAGGTTGAATGGGTGAGTGATAGGAACTGATTTGGCAATGTTTGGATTAGTAGATTGTAAGTTATGAATTTTAGAAGTTTAGGTTGTCATTCTTTAATTTCTCGAACGATGCCTTAGATGGTTGGGTAGTGGTCGAGTGATGAATGTTTAGTTGTTGATGAGTAATTTAGAGTTTAATTATGTATATTATGCATGTCCGGTTAGATGGCCTACTTTGTCATCTAACTACGTTGTTTGTTGTTTAATTTAATATTGATGTTATATTGATGTTATTGATTGATTATTATTGAATGCGGGAATCGGGCACTCTTGTTGCTGATCTCCCAATTGATTGATTGATTGATGATTGATTGATGATTGATGAATATGGAGTCTTGGTATGTGTGTGCCACCTCTCGGGCAGCGTCGGGCTGTCGGGTTGATAACGGCATGACTGCCATAGGCTACCCCCAGCTCGCATGACGGAGGTGTCATGGAGGGAGGGGCTAGTGAGGTACCTCGGGTGCGTGAGTAATGGGGAGTTATAAGAAGAACGGTTGAGATCGTGATGGCGTTTGGAGCTACACCAAATAGAGTATCCTTATTGATTGGTTATATAGTTATGTGATGATAGCATTATTTATGTTATTATTGTTGTTGTGTGTTTACTTGCTCAAAGGACTAAATCCAAGGAGCGTAGTGAATACTGTCGAGATCTATCGGATCCTTACTGGGCTTATGTATATAAGCTCACTCTCTATTATTGCATGTTTTCAGGTGTACTTTCACAAGATTACGGGTACGTGCCTCCTGAAGAGGAGAATGTGGAAAACGTGCCTTTCGTGGATGAGTCATATGTCCCTGAGTCTTATCCATGATTCTATGTTATTAAACGTCATGTATATTAGCTTAATAGACTTCTATACGCTTTCCGGTTAAGTTGTTAGATGTGCCTCAACTTTTTTTTGAAATGTATAATATAGTTGAGGTATTGTGTGTTATGTTGGAACGGAGGCAGATAACGAAGACTGATTATTGTATACTACGGTTAGGTTGTATGTTGTTATGCTGTTAAGTTGTTGTTGTATGTATGGTTATGGAATTTTGAATGTTTAACGTTATTTACGAGGTTGGTTTAGAACCTCGGTAATTTATTTACTGTCGTTACTGCCGAAATTCCGTTGCGTCCTGACTGATCGTAGGTGGGGTAGAGTTGGGGCGTGACAGAGTTTTCCCTATATATAGGACTATCTGGAAACTTACAAACAACAACATACAACCACAAGACCTTAATCTTTAACCTCAATCCATTTCATCCTTACAAGCATGCAAGTCAACTAGACAACAAGGTAAAGATTACAAATTAATAAAACATTACAAGCCATTCATAACTATCAATACATTCTAAACTTAACTTTACAATTACAAAACTGAATTCAATGACAATCCACGTAAGCCAGCATAGTCAACACGAAACTCTCGAGCCTTCTTTTCTACCTCTGATAGCACTGATCCTGAAAGGTGTTAGAAACGAGGGTGAGTATACAACATGTATACTCAGTGAGGGAGGTGATGCAGCATACCGGGCGTGCAATGCAGCAACTTAACACAATTAATACAATAAATAAGCAATGAATAACAATTCTAATACCACATTTTAAAAGGATACAATCGATAACCCTTATCACTCCAAATCTTCGATCCCCGATCCACGAACCACGATCTCAATCTCGATATGCCGGCATCCCTTACACCAATGGGTACTCCGGATGTACCTGATCCTACGACCCAACACCCCTTGGCAATCTCCGGACCAGGCGAGTGAGGGAATAGCAGACGGAGCTAAGGCAACCAACACTGGCAAGCCCGATGCCACCCAGCGAGGCCATCGCATCCGCCGCGACAATGAGGTTGCGCAACCACGATGCAATGCAAGAATGATAACAATGACAATATAATTACGAAATACATTTAAGGACAAAAAGTAGGTTGTCCTCACACCAAATTACTATTTAGCAATTATAAACATATATCAATTACGTAATTATACTAAACAATATACTCTTTTAGCAAAAAAATAAACTATAATGCATGTAAGGATGCAGGTCCCTCACCTTTATCAAGCTTCAAGATGTAAAACTGGCTTAGTTACTCCAACTTTCCTTTAGCTCGAATATGCAAATCCCTAGTATATTCATTAAAGTCTAACTCTTTAGCAATTGATTATATTAACTCCACATTAGCACGTAATCCCAAATAACTACATATTATTCATGTATGTCATATTGCCACATAGCCTAAGTCATCAAACGAATAACTCTAAAAAATTTCTTTATTCTTACCAAGGACATTAACTATATCAACTTTAACAAGTTAACTTCATAACTAATTCAACTTCCTTTATATTACAAAGGAATATCAAACTAAGTATTAAATCAAGATAACAATGCTTAACACTTAAACATAATTCAACTATAACAAAATCTAAGAATCATTATCATGTTTATTCACCCAAATACAATAACTTAATTAAAAATCAAATATACCAATTAAGTAGTCCGATTAACTAACTAAGTAACAAGTTCAACCAATTCATATAAATTCTAACAGAACTCTTTTCCAATTGCTTACGAATTAGATTCTAAATTTCACGTACGATATGAAACTTCAAATCTAACTTGACCAATCCCATTTAGCCACATTTTGATACACCTAAATGCCATGAACCCACATTTCCAAGCATATCCAAGCATAATTACACAAAAACACCAAAAAGCTCCTTAAGTGATTTGAACTACAGCTACCTAATTCGATTAACCAAACCACGTTATAAATACATTTTAGAGGCTTCCTAACACATCTAAGGTCATCTAGCTATTCAAACATGAAAAATTCAAACCTTCGTTCTAAAGTCCCATTTTTCAACTAGGCAATTCTACTTCCATACGAAATTCAAAACTCGAACTCTATAAACCCACTATACAACATCCCTAAGGATAACAAAGGTCACTTATTAAAGCCATGAAAACCCGCTTTGGAGGCAAAAGCTTGGAAAGGCCCCGAGTGGGTTTTAACTATGACTACCCTATTCGGACCCCAATTTCACTCAATGAAAGCACCATAAGTGCTTCCATGCCCCAAGGATACCTAATCTAAAGCTCAAACGTGCCTGGATTGCATTACGTGAAAAATTCCCTTTTAAAAGTTAACAAATTTTGCATTTTAACTCATTTTCGGGCAATTCAACCTCACGTGAGTCTTTGTCTAGTTTTACTAATGTTTAAAGCTCCTAAAGGAAGCCTCAATTCAATCTAATTAACAAATTATATCAAAAACTCTAAATTTTCGGATTTTACTATTCACTGTCACTATTCATCTTCTTCCCCAACATGTATTTTTCAATTCTAGCCATAAAAATCTCTAAATAACCAATAAAGAATGTTCTATAATCATATTAAGGAGTAAATGAAGCAATTATAACCATAAAATAGCAAGATAATTCAAATCTAGGAATTTTCAAGAAAAATAGAAACAAGCTTTAAATGCAACAAACACATGAATCTCTCACCAAAACTTGTTGTAGAATGGTTGATAGAAGCCCTAGACCCTTGAATTCAAGCTTGAAATGGAAGAAAATGGCCAATTATAGCAATTTTTTGTAAGAAAATTACTATTCCCGTAGGTGCTTTTTGGCTGATTTTTTGACCCTTTTTTTGTTTTGTTTTGGTTGAGTAATAGCTTGTATATATTATATAAGATATATATGCAAGAGTATGTGTAATTAGTTGTGGTCAAAAGCCATTAAATCCTAGTCAACTAAGTTAAAAACTCATACAATTGCTAACTAGTTGAAATTAAAGGTTGTTACATACGTAACACTATTCAAGTGACCCAAAAAATATTTTCCAAATGCATGTTCCCGAGCTCGAAAGTCTAAAATGACAAGTTCCCGATTCCTTTTATCGGTCATATGACTTAGGAAGAATATTAAATCGAACTTTTAAAACATTCGACTTTCTTATGAATAGTGCTCAATAGAAAATCAATTAAACAAGAAGATTAATGCACATAAGATGCTCAAGTAATTTATGTAACAGTTATTTAAATGATGTGATAAAATTCCCGGGCGTCACAGCAAGGCTACATGAAAACTTCTTCAGACCATTGTGTTTTTACTCAAAAATTCTATGATGATGATTTTATTATCCTGTTGCTATATGTTGATAATATGTTGATTATTGGCAGGAATTCTTCAATAATTGACAGGTTGAAGAAACAATTGAATAAGTCTTTTACTATGAAAGACTTAGGACCGGCAAAGCAGATTCTTGGCATGAGAATCAATCGAGACAGAAATGACAAAAATGTGTATTTGTCACAGGAGAAGTACATTGAGAAAGTACTTCAAAAGTTCAACATGGATAAAGCTAAAGTGGTTAGCTCTCCTCTTGCTACTCACTTTAAGCTACGTGCTCAACAGTGTCCTTCTACAGATGAAGAAAATAAAGATATGCAGAATGTTTCATATTCTTTAGCAATGAGAAGTTTGATGTATGCTATGGTGTGTACACTGCCAGACATAGCATATGCATTTAGTACGGTGAGCTGTTTTCTCTTAAATCCTGGGAGAGAACACTGGAATGCAGTTAAGTGGATTATGAGATATCTTCGGGGCATATCCAAATTGAGACTTTGCTTTGGATGTGAAAAGCCTATACTTGTAGGTTACACAGATGCTGATATGGCTGGAGATGTTGATACTCGTAAGTCTACTTTAGGTTTTTTGATTACCTTTGCAGGGGGAGCTGTGGCATGGCAATCGAGATTGCAAAAGTGTGTTGCCCTTTCCACTACTAAAGCAGAGTTCATTGCAGCAACTGAAGCATGCAAGGAGTTGCTATGGATGAAAAAGTTTCTGGAAGAACTTGGGTTTGAGCAAGATGATTATGTCTTGTATTGCGATAATCAAAGTACAATACATCTTGATAAGAATTCTTCATTTCATTCAAGATCGAAACATATTGATGTGAGGTACCATTGGATCATGAATGTTTTGAATTCAAAGTTGTTGAAACTTGAAAAAGTTCATCCAGATGACAATCGCTCCGATCTGTTGACGAAGGCATTGCCAAGAGAAAAGCTTGAGATATGTCGTTTGGTTGCCGGGTTGATTGACCCACCTACATGAATTGGTGGGGGAGTTTGTTGTGTAGACCAACCCATGTGGGTTGGTAATGATTTTGATTTTACTTTTACTTTTTGACCAAAAGAAAACAAAACAAAAAAAGAGAAAAACAATAAAAAAAAAAAAAAAGGTGAAAACAAATCAGTCAAGTTGACTGATCTGTCATGTGGTGTGTGTGAAAGTGAAAGAAAAAACAAGAGAGAGAGATAGAAACAGAGAGAGAAAGAAGAAGAAGAGAGCAGAAATTTCAGTCTGCACAATCTTCATCAAATTGACAATCGGGGGGTTATTTGTGGTCCGATCGAGCTGAAATTTTGTGTGCACGTTCACAACTCGTGGGTCTTCAATCTGAACGGTAGAGATCAGATTTGGAGCACTCTACAACCTGTTTTTCTGACATGAACAGTGACGACTTTTTGGTGATTTCTCTCCTACTTCTTGGTTTAATCTATTTTGTTGATGCAATGTTTGCAAGAATATGTTATTCTTGGTAAATGTATTGTGTATGTCTCTAGTTATAGCTAGAGAAGACTCTCTTGTACCCATTATTTATTGATAGTGGAAGTTTTTGGGTGGACTACGGTCCCGTGGTTTTTACTCTCCACGGTGGGGAGATTTTCCACATTAAAATATTGGTGTTGCTTTATTTGGTTGAATTTTTCAGATTGGGAAGATTTGTGCATATTGTTGTTAGCTCTATTTGTTGCTTCCTAACAGGTTTATATAAGGTGGGAGAGTGTTATTTCCGCTGTGCATTTGTTGTTTGTGTTTTGATATCGGGTTTCCTCCGAACACCTTCGTCTATGAAAAAACCGTTTTCATATAGAAGGCGGAATTCAAAATTTTCCTCAATCTTGTTAATGGATCATTCTTGATTCTAATTTGCGGATTTCAAAACCATGTTTTCAAATCCATTCTTGTCATTTTTCAAAACACGGCAAGTGAGCAAGATGGTTTTCTTTTCTTTTTCGGGATGTTTTGTCCTTTAGGGTTTAGGGTTTTCTTTTCTATGATGATGTCTTGTCCATTATTTTCTTTGAGTAGATAGATGCACAGAATGTGCAATTGTGATTAAAGAAACTCTTGTTGAACTAGTTGGATTGTTTGGCACTGTGTGGGATTCTTGTTAAACCATGTTCGCATTGCTTCAGTACGTAGAACATGTATTGTTGTTCATATTGTCCCACCATTTGAGTTTAATTTGTCTTCCATAAGCTGGAAGAGAAAGATTGTTTGCAAAGATATGGTTTAAAACAACATATCAAAAAGAATAGATGAGGATATCTCTTTACTTGTTATTGAAATCTTTGATCAAAGATACCAGCCCAGCATAACACAACAGATTATAACAGCCTTGTTATTGAAATTATATTGATCAAAGATTTACAATGGTCTGATGTTTTTGTTGAAATTTTTGGTGTATGAAAATTCAAGTGGTTTCCTTGTGCTCTTTCCTTTGATGCCTAATTGTCTTTTTGGCATCGATATATTATTTGGGGTATTGACAATACTCGAGAAAAATGTACTGTATTTCTTTTATCCATAGGATTGCTAAGTATTTAGTTGAAGTTACATGAAAATAATTGGTGACAACGCAAATCAAATCACATGTAATTTTCTAGTTGTTGTGTAAAAATTAATTGTTGGTTTCTCTTTCATTTGAAATGTTTTTTTTGTTTTTGTTTTTTGCTAAAGTATTTTCTTATGTTGAATACTTGAATCCCTTCGCCCAACACAAAAGGTATAAAAAAGGTACTGCTAGAGGAGGATTTATAAGAGATCTAACATGTTCATGTTAAAATCAATTACTCCAAATTAGAGCACACAAATCCGTAAAGAAAAATGTAATTTATAACAATAGCTAACCACTCTATGGGGCAGAAAAATGATGCTATCAGGGGCGAATAAACAAATTCTTCTTAATGGGGTTAAACACATAATTTTTTTAACTATATGAGTATATTATTTTTTTCAATAGCGGCTAATTACTACAAAGAGTTTTTAACGTTCTTTTAGGCCAATGAGGATTGTAGTCCCCGCTGACCTGACTATAATCCGCCCCTGGATGCTATGCTTTTCGAAGAGTATCTTATCTTGCATTTATAACTTCTAGTTTGACTAGCATCTAGAAATATCATTTGATAAATAGCTATCTCTTCACCTTCTAACGCCATTAGTTAGCTTATCAAGCCCTTAGCTATACCACATTTATTTCATATATCCATTGTGTACAATGGTTATTTGGTATCATTTAGTGTACGATATATTAAAATTGGATCCAATCCTTCTTCAAATATTTTCCTCTACAAAAGCGAGTTCAAGCTTATTAGAACTTTTTTTTTTTTGGTCAAAAAGCTTATTAAAACTTGAAAGATGCAAAATTTAACTAAAAACATTTTAAATGGTGATTCGGCATTACGTGTAGACTTGACACTCTTTGCTTTCCCATTGCCGAGAACATTATAATATTGTATTGTTAAATCAAACGACTATCCATAGTATTTATTTCCATTCATGTTTTTTGAGTTGAGTTGAGTTGATAAGTTTTCAATTGTTGGTCCATGATTCACCAAAAAAAGGAAAAATTTATTGGTTCATACACGGCTTTTTTGTCCAATCCTACAATGCTACCTTTTTGTCTCATATACCATGCCTATAGAGAAGAAGAAGATGCTTTGTGGAAATGATGGATTTCAATAAAGAAGTAAATCGCTATGAAGATTTGATTGCCCAACTACACTCTACAGTGACTTATTGGCTATCATATTGTGGACCAATTACCACATCCACGATCCTTCTTTTACATAGTGTTTGGATTGCACAAAGGAATGGAAAGGAAAGTAGAGTGGAGGAAAAAAAATAAAAGAAAGGAAATAAAAAAAATTATCATGTTTGGATTGTAAAAAAATAATAATGAAAAGAAAAAGAAAGGATTTTATTATCTTTTGTTTGGATTGGAGAAGGAAAGGAAAGTGATAATTTTAAATGTAAAATTACTTAAATACCCTTTTTATTTTTATAATCATGAGATATAGACTTTTTATGTTCAAACCTTTCATTTCTCCTCCAAACACCCCAAATTGAAAGGATTGTAAAATCCATCCAATTAAAGGAAATGAAAGGGTTTTAAATTGCAATCCAAACAAGGAGAGAGATTCCTTATTCCCTCTCCATCCTTTCCTTTCCTTTAAAATTGTGAATCCAAACAAGCTGTTAGAGAAGGATGACACAGATGAAATATCCCCGAGAATAATTATTTTGTAATTTATCTTTGCCTCCAATTTCAAAAAAAAAAAAATCCAAAAATACCTTCAATGTTCTCTAATTCTTCTTTATTCTTATTGGAATTTTCATTTACCTTTTATAAACTTTCCAAAAGTAATGCTATATATCATTTTGGGTAAATACCCAATTTAGTCCACTATCTTTAATGTTTGTCTTGATTTAGTCCATATCTTTTAAAATGCATCCTTTTAGTCCATTATTTTTATTATTTGTCCCAATTTAGTCCATATCTTTCAAAATATACCCTTTTAATCCACTATCTTTATCATTATAGTCTATGTTAGTCCTCCACTATTTTTTTATCCCAAAAAAAATAAGACTAAATCAGGAAAAACATTAAAGATAATGGACTAACGTAGACCATAATAATAAAGATAGTGGATTAAAATGATACATTTTAAAAAATATGAACTAAATCAGAATAAATAATAAAGATAGTGGACTAAAAGTATACATTTTGAAAGATATAGACTAAATCGAAACAAACATTAAAGATAATAGATTAAATTTGATATTTACCCTATCAATTTTTTTTTCCATCACATTTTATCACCTCTTACGTGAAATTCTACATAGTATGTTAACTAGACTATATTTATTTCTATTTTTTAAATTATTTTTCTCTCTATTAATTAATATTTACTCAAAATAGTTTTCTTTCTTTGTTTAATCATATTAGACCCCTTGACTTGAAAACAAGAAACATATTAGAGAAACATCAATAAATCAATTGGCCAAAAGAAGGGAACTAGTCTTAAGTAATTTTTACTTTCTTTCTTGTTTCTTGTTGTGCGTTGTTCTCATTGGAGAATTAATACTGCTTTTTACATCTTTCGGTGAACCATTAACAACTTGATGAATTATAGATTCACGGTATTTGAATTAAGTAACCATTAATAAATGGTTAAACAAAGAAAAAATATTTATTTTGAGTAAATATTAATTAAGAGAGAGAAAAGAATTAAAAAGATAAAAAAGAAATAAAAATAGTCTAGTTGATATGTCATATAGGATTCAATATAGGAGGTGATAAAATGATGATGAAAAAAATGGTGATATATAACATTGGACAACAAGAGAGAGAGAAAGAAAGAGATTGAGAGACGGTTAACCAAGAATTGTTGTCTAGGTATTTTTTTTTTGCTAAGCCATTTACAAGGTGTGAACCAAAGGAGAAACACAACTAACGAAGAATATCACAAATGTCAAAAGACTACAAATTTTCTAACCCCTCAAAGTAAGATAGGCCCCTCTCAAATCTTTGGTATTTCGATGGAAGTGGAAAATTAATGAGATAAAATTAAATGTGATGCAAATTATAAAAGATGTTTGAAGTAATGAAAAGCTAATGCACTTGCCATTCTTTTATGTTTGAGAAAAGGTAGCCTAGGTATGATAATCGCCAACTTTCTCTTTCCCTACTAATTGCTTTAATGTGAGGGACGTTTTATTGTCATAACTTTACCGTACTTTATAAATTAATATGCTTAAAAAATAATTACTTGAACCTTAAATTAATTGACTTAAAATAATTAATTTAAGTTAACATTTAACCCTATGTACTTGTTTATAAACCACATACTTAACACTGTTCTTATTAATGTGAGATATTACAGTGCATAAGAGAGTTTTTGTTGAAATTTTTGTTTTAGTTGTGTCATGAGATGAGAGTTTTCAACACAATGATCCATGAGTTGGACCAAAAAGCCCTTGTTAATTCTTTTTTACCATTAATACTCAAACAATTACATTGAAACCAAAAAGAAAAAAAAGGAAAAAAAATTAGGGAGTTTAGACTAATATATTAAAAAGCATCCATCTATCAAAATTTACCCATTCAAAGGACTCAACCTAAATTTTCATCGAAACTTTAATGTTTTCTCTTACCACCTCCTCCAAAACAAATGTGGCTCTATCACTTGTTTATTTAACAAAAAAAATAAACGTGACTCTATGAATTATGTGATTTATTTCTTTTTAAATAAAATACACAAAGGTACAAAGGAACAATTAGCATTGAAGTCTCCCCTTAATTCAGAGCAACATTACACATCATAAATAGGGCTAAATTCAAAATTTATATATTTGTTCCAGCTAATAACATGTCGTGCATTACTACATTTTCTCATTAAAACCATGCCTATGGGCTACGGCACTCCTACGTTTCCATTCTCATACAAAAAAGTCCAAGTTCCAGAGTGGCACGCAGTATTCGATGAGAGTAATAAGTTGATTTGAAAATAATTTAGTAACGAACAAAGCCTTCGTTATAAGTGTAAAAGATTGTTAGATCAATTTTTATAATTAATATTTTTTTAATATATATTATACGTTCTTTGAAAAAAAAAATTAGTATGACCTAATAAGAAAATGCAAATCAGTGACGAAAAAAGAATGTTGTGTCGTATGTGGTATACTTGGTGGATGATGGGTTAATTCTCATTTGATCATGCGGTTCTTTACTTCTTTTGTTACCAAGTCTTCCTCCAGTGTTCGCCCCAAAAAGACAAAAACGTCTTCGTCTAGTGATGATTAATAAGGCCAAGCTGAAGAAAGCTAAGGCCTAGGCTTTTCTGGATCCACACTACATTTTCTTGGGTTTGGTGGATTAAATTTTCATCCACTCATAATAAGTAAGCTAGGGCATGGGCTTCGGTTTCTATCATAATCTTTAGAATTCCTTTTTTTTTTGTGGTCGAAGATGGAAATTCATTGAATACAAGCCTACCCACATAAATCCACATCTCTTATAAATCACATGTGAGCAGACGGGTTTAAATATTTTAATAACATAATAATGTTATTATGAAAATTAATAGTGGTAGAGTGGTGAAATAATTACTTGACCTTCACACTGAAAGATTTAGATAATTTCATCTTAACCACATCATCACTCCATCATTAACTTTCATAATAAGGTTATCATATCCTTTGGAGATCCTAACTTAATTGCAAGTTGTCAGTAATTATTGGTTAGAAAAAATTGAAAGTGAATAGATTTAGCCATATCACGGATTTTTTTTTTTTTAAAATAATACTTCCCCCAATACCCTTACATGCATGTATTAACATCTAAAAATAACTAAGTTCCAAATTTACAACTTATTTCCAAACCAGGATGCATTAATTGCACATGTAATATCAATGATCATAGGCACGCATCAACAAGAAAATTTCTCAAAGTAGCTTTTCTGTGGACCGTAATGGTAATCGGTAACATGTGGTGTTCTTTTTGATAAAAGCTACGTTAGGCCGAAATGAAAGGAAGTTTCTACGAGCCATGGTTAATTTTGTATGAAATTTGCTTTGCCACCTATTCATATAACCATCGATAGAAGCCAATTATTCTACATATATTTATAGGAATGCATGGATACACGTTAAAATTTATAAATTCGAATCAAAACCCGTTTAAATTACTTTTTTTCAAATTTATAGTGGATAACCGAGGGGTTTAATTTTTGCTTATCCAACCCAAACCTTATAAGCATTTAAAAATCTACGAATACCAACCTGACCCGTTAATGAATAATTTTTTAAAAAAGAATAGCCTAAAAATGTTTTAAAAAATAATTAAAATAAATATACATTTGAAATTTAAATGTTAAGAAGACTTAAAAAATAAAATAAAAAATTAATAAAAAAATGATAAAGTTAAAAACAAACAATATAGTACGGTATTTGTCCGTAAATAGATTACTAATTTCAATGGAACTATAAATACCAAACCAAACTAAACGAAACTAAGCCTTGTCCCACTAGGTGGGGTCGGCTATATGAATCATGCGACGCCATTCTTTCCTGTTGAGAGTCATCTCCTCTATGAGATCCATACACGCGAGCTCTTGCCTAATTGTCTTCGTCCAGATAATTTTAGGTCTACCTCTACCCCTCTTCTGGTGTATTATTTATAAACATTCGCACCTTCTAATAGGCGCCTCAACAGGCTGTCTTCTTACGTGGCCAAAACATCTCATATGATTTTCCCTCATCTTATCCTCAATCGGGGCCACTCCTACTCTTTCACGTATCACCTCGTTCTTAATCTTGTTCTTCCTAGATTTGCCACACATCCATCTCAATATTTACATCTCAGCCCCCGATATTTTATGAACATGTTGATATTTCACCGCCCAACACTCCAAATCATATAACATAGCAGGCCTAATGGCTATCTTATAGAACTTCCCTTTTACCTTAAATGGTATTTTTCGATCACACAAGATTGTTGATGCATTTCTCCAAATATATAAATATATGTCTTTAATTTTTTTTCACTTTTGCTTTATTTCTTCAAACTTATTCCTTTTTTTTTTTTTTAAATTTTGGCCGAGTTCTTCATTACAAACACCACACTTTCCCAACGAATATGGCCTAAATCATAAAAATTTGCAGTAGTTAACTATTTGAAACCTTAAAAATAATAAAGTCAATTTATCAATAAATGTTACAAATAACTAATAAATACAATCAAGTAAGTACAAAACACCTTAAAAAATATATTCATTTACCAACACCTTAAAAAATATATTCATTTACCCTCCAAAACATAAACACATCAATACATTAGATAAAAAAATGATATATATATACATACCATACAAAAGAAAAAAGAAAATTCTACTTATATTATTATGAAAAAAAAATTTACTACTTATATTTTTTACAAAAGATATTACTACCTATATAAGATTCTAGTAAAAAATCGTGAGGTTGTGATTATAACAATGGAATTCTAGTAATTTAAAAGGTTAAGGTGTTAGAGAAAGGTTTGTTATATTTTCCTTTTTTGTTAAGTGACCACCTCATTTAAAAATTTAAATTGTTAGAGAGAGGTTTATTATATTATTTATTATTTTCAATACGCCCCGCGAGTGGAGACATAGTTAGTTTTTGAGTCTTGCACTTCGACTATTTTAATGTTTTCAAATGGGTGGCGGTGAGTTTTAAACCCAAGACCTTTTGGCACCTAGGCTCTGATACTATTTTAAGTGACTTTCTCATCTAAAAGTTTAAGCGGTTAAATAGAGATTTATTGTATTATTTATTATTTTCAACACTTTTCAAAATTACTTGCATTTTTTAGATCATTTAGTGTAAACACCATAGATTTTATTAAGTTTTGTATCTCTCCGTATTATATAAAACTCTAAAACAATAATTTAGGAGATCAACAAATTAAGACATTGCTTGAGATAGTTAAGCTCCCATTTCCTGATTCTTGCTGCTACTCCTTATTCTTTCAGGTTCATAGTTGATTTATTTTAGATACGTACGTTTTACAGCATTATGGCAGTGCGTTTTCATTTGTGCCATGGATCCTTTATTGCGCATCACTTAAATGATAAATGTTTACAATTTCATGTACGAGTTATGTTCTATAATTAATTGCTTAAAAATATGTTTTTCATTTTAAATTTTCTCTGCATTTATAAAATATACTATAAATAATAGCAGATTTCATTAACTTTTTGGTGTTCCCCGATACTATATAAACTCCTAAATTAACTATATAATTTAGGAGGCCAATATATTAAGGCATCGCTAAGGATGGCTAAGCTCTCATTTTCCTATTTCTTGGTCCTTCTCCTTGTCCTTTCAGGTTCGTAATATATTTTAGACAAGAGTTAGTAAGTTATGCGTATAATCTTTATCAATAGACAAATAAATGATAGAAACAAGAGAATTTGCATCAAATGTATGTATTTCTAAGAGACGTTGGTGTGAATTGCTTGTAAAGAATCCGAAAACATTGACAAAAAAAAAAAAAACTCTTTTTGGAATAACACTATCATCAAAATGCCAGGGACTCCAACCCTTTAATTAATAATTTTCTACATGGCAGCTTAAAGAAGGTTCAAGTAATTAGCGCTTGTTGAGGTTCATTTATTTCTTGAATCCTTATTGCACATCACTTTATTTATTAATTTCCTCGGATTCATATCTTAGTTCGGTTCTCTCCGGGAGTAATTAATATTTAGTAATTGCTACATAGAATTGGTTTAGACGGATGAAATTGTGATTTTGAAGTTCAAGAAAGTACATGTTAATATTGGGATAGATTACAAAAGTAATATACTTGAAGTCTATACTATTTGACAAAAAAAAAGTCTATACCTATTTTTATAATCTTTTGTGCTTTTCCCTTTAGTCTCGTTGGTAGCTCCTCAAGTTGATGCAAAGCCGTTATGCAAGGATAACATAAATAGATTATTGCCTCGGCCTCGCAAGCGATGGATTTGTAAGTTGCTGGCTTGTCAAAACATATGTAAAGGCATACACAATTCACAAAGTAGCGCAATAGGACGTTGCATTCAAAGAAACTGCATTTGTACGCACAAAGCCTGTTGAGAAGCTTGTTCCTCACAAAATTCATACTATTTGGAAGCACATGTCGTAGAATTTATACATGAATTACATTACGATTTGTATTTATAAATGAATTATCTTATTTAGAACTATAAAATATTATTAAGTCAATTCTATGATTTGCCAATATATTTATTATAGTTATTATTTTTCTATTCCTATCTCTTGAAACTTTATTTTTGAAATTTTCCAAGGAATATATATTCTATCAATACCACTAATCAATTTTAAAATCAAACTTAATTAATTAATTAGTATTGATGAATAGATAAAACGGGTGAAGTGCATCAGACCCCCTTGTACTTTAGCGAAAGTGCACAACACCCCCCTATAGTTTAAAAACCCCCTGAGTTAGTCCTTATAGTTTTCAAAAGTGCACAATACCCCCCTACCGTTAAAAAATCAGTTAAATTTAACAGAAAGTGTATTTCACACTCGTTAAGTGAGATTTTTTTTTGATTTTTAACGAATTTATTCATTAAATAATTATATGAATTGACCAAATTACTTTTTTTTTTGGCCTAAACAAAACAAAAGAGAGAAATGAAAAAAAAATGAGGGTATTTACGTCTTTTTTACAAAATCCGTTAAATATAACGGATTTTATAACTGTAGGGGGGTGCTGTGCACTTTTAAAAAACATAGGGACTAGTTCAGGGAGTTTTTGAACTATAGGGAGGTGTTGTGCACTTTCGCTAAAGTATAAAGGGGTCTGGTGCACTTCACCCTAGATAAAACTAATAAATATTTTGGGATTTTATATGACTAAGTATTTTAAGGCTACCTGAAAATAAGGATAAATAAATAAATAACTTATGATTTGAGCTTCTATTAATTTGAAGATGAAAAAAAATCTTGGGTTTAAAAAAAATATCAAAAGAGAAATTTTCCATGGAAGCTTGCGAGAATAATAAGAAGAACGAACTACATAGGCAATTAGAGTCAAAGAATAAGAGAAGTAAAAAAAGAAAGAAACTTCGAGGGTATTTTAGTTTTTAAAAGATGTGCAACTAATTTGGTAACTTGGAACTGCAAATTTTACATCTTGAATAATGATTTGGTAAAGGTTAAGTAAATTCCAGATTCGCAAATCTTAAAATTTTAAACTTTTAAAAAGGTACTTTCAAATATAAAAAGTTAGATTTGTAAACGAATTCCACAAAATTTATAAATTTTATAATGGATATGAAATTATATATGGTGCATGACTGGAGATCTCTTCGCTTAATCATTCTAGCTTCTTTTCCAATTTCCTGGGTTAATCTTTTTCCAGAAATGTTGGGATACACTGATTCAAGAAGCCTGCCACACAGAAAAATCCCCCAAAAATTAGTTACAAAGACTTAGAGTTTGAAGTCAAGAAGTCTCCTTAACGTCTCTGCAAAGCTAGTTACAAAAGTCTTGGTCAACATATTGCATCCTCTTCTTAACCATGCATTTGTTGTTTGACGCGCAAGTCGCCGGGGTCAAGACGCTGCACTGCAGTCTTTTTCCTAACATCCTTCCGGGATCTTTACTCTAACACGCGCGTCCACACACACATACACACACACACACACACACACACACATATATATATATATTATATACTATAATGAAGTATAATCCATTTATAGTTGTGTGTATTTCTGAAGATACTAGTATATCATTATGATACCACGACACAAATTCGGTCATTGTATAACAATTGCAAATTTCTGCTATTGCTATATATAGTGGAATTAGGACCCTACATTTATTTGATAATAATTCCATGCATACATAGAATTCCACTTGGTATATAAACATCATCCAAGGCATCTGTTAACGTTTTTGCCTCTGCTTCAACTCAATATTTTAATTAATGCACTAGCACATGAATGTTATAGTATAATATATATAGCCAAGCTATACATGGTCTTCCCTCGTGACGAGTTCATCTACCACGGAGAAGCTAATCGCGTGATGGTTCAATGGCTTCCTGGCCGGGGTCTCCCCCATTACTCTACCTGCCTTACGCACACGGTTATGGAACATTAAATTCAATTAGCCAAATTGACAAAACACTATGGCCCGCAACGACCACGAATTATTATTGTCTTCCACACTTCACTTTCTCTTTACTAGCATTCCATTGATCTATATATTATTATAAGTTCAAGCTATTTCTACGCAAAGTGAATATAATATAAACACAATGGCAAATAATTTAAGCCTTCAGCTTAACTTATGCTTTTTGTATTGTATCTTGAACCTCTTATATTCCACTTCTCTCACTTGCCCTCAGGTTCAGAAAGAAGCTCTCCTTGAATTCAAGTCATTGGTTGGTCATTTGAGAGGAAACAATACAGGTAACATGTCTCTTGGTGGTCTAGAATCATGGAATTCCAGCTTAAGTTGTTGCAGATGGTCCGGGGTCACTTGTCATCAGACCCGTGCATCTTCAGAAAAGGTAACTGGTCTTTTTCTCGCCAGTCTCATTTATGATTATGCTCTCGTGACACCCAAGTCAGATGTCCTAACGCCACTTTTTCGTATAACAACTCTTATGTGGCTTGACCTTTCCAACAATTTCATTCAAGGTGAATTATCAGGAATAGGAATTGCCAATTTAACTAGACTTGTTCATCTCGATCTCTTATGGAACAATTTCAATGGTTCAATTCCTCATCAGCTTTTCAATCTAAGGTATCTTCAATACCTTCATTTGAGTAGTAATTCATTTCAAGGGACACTAAACAACAATGTCGGTAATCTTAAAAATTTGAAGCTACTGAACATGGAAGGGAATTTTCTCCAAGGAATTATTCCTGCAGAAATTGGAAATCTTATTGAGTTGCAAACCTTGTCGCTGCGCAACAACAGGTTTGTAGGTGAGATACCCATGTCAATTTTGGGCTTGAAAAAGCTGAAACAGTTAAACCTACAAAACAACTCACTATCGGGTGAGATTCCAGTTGAGATAGGAAGCTTGTTGAACATGTCAACTTTGGACTTGAGCAACAACAACCTCACAGGTGTGATTCCACCATCTATACAAAAGATAGAGGAATTGAAAATGCTTAATCTTGGCAACAATCAACTTTCTGGTCAGATTCCAACGTGGTTGTTGGAGCTCAAGGAGATGAAGTTCTTATACCTAGGAGGAAACAAGCTTACATGGAATGATAATGGCAACATTGTTCCGAAATGTATGCTATGGGGGTTGTCAATGAGGTCTTGTAACATTACAGGGCCAATTCATCAATGGCTTTCTAAGCAAACAAAGCTCCAAGTTTTGGACTTGAGTGACAATAAGCTGGAAGGAAACCTCCTACTCTGGTTAGCTGATCACTTGGATCGTAGCACTTTAATTTTATCCGATAACAAACTTACAGGTTCTTTGCCAGCAAGTTTCTTTCAGTCTGACAGTTTATCTATAATTGATCTCTCACGGAATAACTTTAACGGGAAATTGCCAGAAAATATTGGTGATGCAACTAGTATGGAAATTCTATGTCTTTCAGATAATAATTTTTCAGGGCCAGTGCCACAATCCTTTTCAAGTCTATCCGAACTACTATTGCTAGATTTGTCAAAAAACCTTTTTTCCGGCGACAAGTTCCCAGTTATCAACTCAATCAACCTTGCATATGTTGATTTATCTTCAAACAAATTTTCAGGTGAGGTATCAACAACTTTTGGTGAATACACAGTTATATTGTCATTGTGTGAAAATGAGTTTTCAGGTCATTTACCCATCAATCTTACCAAATTTAATTATCTTGAGCATCTTGATCTCCAAGACAACAAGATTACAGGTGAAATCCCACCATTTATTTTTCAGTTGTCCTCTCTGCAAGTGCTAAGTTTGCGAAACAATTCTCTTGAGGGTTCAATATCTAATAATCTGTCCATTCTTCTAAGCCTTCGAATTTTGGACCTCTCTAACAACCACCTTAAAGGAAGCATTCCATCAAGTCTAGGTAATCTCAGTGGTATGGTTAATATTCCAGACATCTCCACAAGTTTCTTAGACCGCTTCAGTTTTACTATAAATAATGTCCCAGACATCATTGTGTTAAAAGATCTCATAGTTAACTGGAAGAAATCAAAACAAGGTTTATCTAGTCGAAACCTTGGCATTTACTCTTTGTTAGACCTATCCAAAAATCATTTATCAGGTGAGATTCCTTCTTCATTAGGTGCTCTCAAAGATTTAAAGTTGCTGAACCTTTCATACAACTCATTCTCAAGAGAAATTCCTACATCTTTTGGTGAATTGGAGAGTATAGAGACCTTAGATTTGTCACATAATAACCTGTCAGGTGAAATACCACAAACATTTTCCAAGCTTCTAGAGCTCAATTTGTTGGACGTGAACAATAATAGGCTTTCGGGTCGTATTCCACAAGGTCCTCAAATGGATAGTTTCAATGATCCAAACTACTACGCAAACAATAGTGGATTATGTGGCGTGCAAATCCAAGTTTCTTGTGAACTTGCAGCACCACCAACACGTGGATCAGAAAGAGATGCATCATCTGAGGAGACATGGTTTTCATGGAAATTTGTAGGAATTGGTTACCCTGTTGGGTTATTTTCAGCAATTGGAGTTGCCTATGCCATTGGTTATTTTGATACCAAAACAAGGCCCCATCATCGGCGTGGGAACACTTTCAGGAAGAGGTTCTGCATTTCAGGTCTTTGAAGATGCAGAGCTAGCACTGGAATTTGTGACATGTTAGTACGTAGGTTATCTATTCCAACCGTGTCATTTGTTGAAATATATTTAGATTTTAAAATAACCCTGATATCAAGTACTAGTTTAGGCTTGAATTGAGGAATTTCTGAATTTCTTTATTGAACTAAGTTTCTTATTAGTTAAATCCTCTCTATTCTTGTTCATCAAATTTTGAAACCTATAAATATACTCTCCTATTGTATTTCACAATAACGAGTAATTCAATATGTAATCATTATCGTTTCTTTTTCTCTTATAGAGTTACCGTTGTTGGTAACTCCTAATGTCTTCTGCATATGTTTTCATTTTTCTTTTATTTTATTAACATCATTAACTTAGACTCAAGAAATAGATATGCATTGATATGTCCAAAAAATTTCTCACAATGATATAGTAAATCAGGGAAATACCTTACAAACGATCATCATTGTGTTTGACATGTAAACCAAACAAATGACCGTAATTGTTTGCAAACAAAATAATCGTTTGCAATCCATTTTCGGTAAGTCATATGTGATATGCGATGTCATGTAAAAACACATAGTTGTCTGTGTTTGTATAGTTTAACTTTTCTTTTGTTACCAAGTCTTTTGAACAGAATGCTTTTAGGTTTGAAAATATACCAAATAATATAAGGGGAAATAGGTACAAATCCTCCTTAGTTATTAAAAGGCATATGCTCTCCTTCCCTTTCCTTCTCTCAACCATTTATTGAATCAAACATAACCTTAGACATAAACAAATTATTTGCACTAGATCTATTTTCTTACTAGAGAACAAGGCCCAAAATGTATATCCAGGGAACTTGCTAATAGGACATTTTTCCTATTCGCTATCAAATGATTCAATTTGCTCAAGAGGGAAGCTAATGCTGCGGCAGATTGAATTATAAAGCATGCCAAATTAGAAAAATTACCCCTTGATTGGTGCTATAAAATCCCCGAGCTTATAATTATTTTTTACGGTAATTTCCCCTGGGGAATATGTTAACTTTCTTAAATTAATACAATCACAATTTTTCTGACCAAAAAAATTTACGAATTTAGAATTTAGGAAGTTTAGGCCTAAATAAGATATATAGTATTTACATGTACTGTACATGTTACCTGTGAATGTCATATGTAAACCCTTAATACTTGTAGTATATGGATGTTCGACTCTCAGAGATAACAAAATCTATCTATCTAGGGCAGCTATTAATCAAAATGTATTATGCATTGGTTAGTGAATTTTTTAGATAGGCTAGCTTATCTTACTTAATGCTGAGATTACCCCAATGGTGGGGTTATGTACAAGTCAGCAGCCCCTATCGGCCTAATTTTTTTTTTTTTAAATATGTGTATTTACCCTAATATTTTTTAAAAAATGCGTATCTTTAGTATAAAAAATCAAATCCACCCTCATAAAAGAAAATATTTTTTGTTATAGCCTTTAGTTAAATAACATTCTAAATCCATCCCTAGTTACCCCTGAGAGGATTGGCTAAGTTTGTACTCTAATTCTTTATTACTCTTGATGCAAGTCAAATTGAGAATAAAGATAACTCAAGCTCCAACCAATTTCAACCTGCCATTGAGTGATTTCTATGGAACATCAAGCTAAAGCATATTGACTATGAGTGAGGATCATCTTATAATGTTATTACGTTATAAATGAAAATATTTTGGGTCTACACATCCTAGCTTCATTTTTAACTGAGAATAGGGGAAGTGTTAAAAGGGCTGTGATTTAAAAGAAATGGTTGGGATGATCAAGAGAAAGCTCAACAATCCAGCAGATGACACATTAATTAGACCCGAAGGCGTTGAGCCCAAAATTTAGGAGGCAGAGTCCTTTTCGCCTTGAACGTTGATTATTGTTAGCAATTGGATCATAGGCTTTGGTTGAAACCCAACCTTGAAACATCGGATAAACTAACAAGTGTAATATACAATTGTAAGTTTTGAAAATGCAAAGTTTGAAACTCTAATAAAATACGTCGTGAAAAAACTCTGTAAAAACTATGTTGTTGCAACAAAAATAAGAACACATAAATTTTAATGTGGTTCAACCAACTTGGTCTACATCCACGCGGCTATCCCTTGGCCAACAAACCAATCCACTAAGTTTCAAGAGTTTACAGACACCAATAGAAACTTACGCAATTGAAGACTTCCTCTTAACCCTTGCCGCCTAGGTGTAAAACTCCCTTAGTAGATTCTCTAGTTTGGCGAGCTCCCCTCGACTTACAAAAGTTCTCTCCCGAGAACACACATTCTTCTTCCGAAGAATGTATACTAAAAAAATAATAAAAAGAGTCTTGAAACTCTAGATGAATTGGTCAATACATATAACTTAAAATAGACTGTGTTGCAATACTAAATAAAACATTCTAACATTCTGTTACACAGCATGTTGCAATACGACTTGACACAGACAGCCTACACCTAACTCACAATTCTGCTGCTACTTTTCTGCTCACTGCTCACCCTCTATTTTCTGAGACTTGAGACGCCTATTTATGGAGCCTTGGTGTAGACGTCAAGTATAGATAGGAGTGTCTTCAAGGTTATCTCTTTTGCACAAGAGTTCTTGATAACTTGAACTTTATCACCTTATCACCTTATCCCAAAAATGTAGAAACTTATCATACTTCATAACTCTACTTGAACTTAGACACTTCAAAGCATGAAGTCTTCTTTCATTCGGACTCCTCATAATCATTTGAATGTGGAGTCTTCATAATCAATTACCTGCAATAGTCAAACAACTACACAAAATATCCACACAATATTTTTGCTAAAACATAGTCAATAAAATAATTAAAATCAGATCCTAACAAATAGTGTGTGTCTGTAAGAGAGAGAGAGAGAGAGAGAGAGAGAGAGATTTATCCTCTAATGAAAAATGACTTACGCAGCCCATGGCACAAACAGCAATAATAATGTTCAAAAGATCTTGAAGTTCAATGTTTTTGGACAAAATTCTCACTATTTAATGTTTTCTGTCTGTAGTTTAATTTATTTATTGAACACTAAATTAAAACAAGTGCTTAACGTCATGATGTTCCACATGCAACCGATCAAGTAATGCTGCAATTAGCGGAAATGAACAATAACTTAAGCAAATTTAAGGCTGAAAAGAGTGAGGGAAGGAAAATTACATCTTCGTTTTATCACTATTTGAATCCCATTTCGTGCATGATAAATCAAGATAAGGCAACAGAGGTTTAATTAGCTATTATCCTATACTTTACCTTCTTTTATGCGAAAGTTGACGTTGATCAATTTGCGAACGAATTTAGCATTTAAAAAATTATTTTCTCTTTTTTTACTCGCTATAGAATGCCAACTCCCTCCTCCCCCGCATATAGTAAGAGCATTGCGCAGCTCTTCCTTATAGGGGTCTATTTCCTCTAACTTGCCATCTACCATGAGGACTCAAAGTAGCTTTATCATTGTAGGAGATAGTGTATTTTAGTTTTCATCGCTTGTTTTTTTGTTAATTAAGTAAAGTATTTTATTAAGATCAAACTCGAAAATGATTTACAAAAGATCTACGCAAAAAACAACCGAGTGAAGCAAGCTTAAACAAGTAGATCACCGAAGCTCCATGACCTACATAAATTAGAGTTAACAAAACTGTGTCTAAACTTCCTAGACAAACTGATCTTCAACCGCTTGTTATTTTGGGCAAATCCTCAAAATCTACTATCGAAGTGTTGTCTAATATTGTGGTGTTGCCACATCAATAAATAAATAATTTCACATTTCACGAAAGCAGAAGTTGTCTCACCTTAATGGTCTTCCCCATGGTAGCGGTGCATAAAAGCTGTGTAAACACGTGAAGAGTTCTGTTTGTGTATTATGTTATCTGGCATACACATTTTGGCTCAGACTTGTTTCAGAAATGCTCTTCTAGTAATTTTTACTTTTGCAGAACTTGTTGAAAGATGGTATTGTTTGCTGGAAGCATACAACAGTTATATACCGATGATAATTAGATAAATGTTAACCGAATGTATGGTAAAGGTGCTGAAACTATTTGAAACAAATAAATTTTATAAAATTTAATTTTTTGTATTTGAAAACACCTTTTTAAAAAGTTAGTAATCGAAAATTTACGAATTCTGAATTTGTTAAAATTTTACTCAAATCCTTACTCAAAAAGTAGAATTTGCAATTCAAAACTATCAAATTAGTTGTTCATTTTACCAGGTAAACTGGCTTCTTAGTTTTGTTTCTTTTTTATTGTTCTTGTTAATCCAAGCTTGTTTTTCGTCTTCAAATTAGAAGCAAAAATTATGAGTTATTTATTCATTCATCCTTATTTTTTGATAGTTTTAACATACTTAACCATCTAAAATAACAGATTATTTATTTGAGTTATCTATTCATCAATACTAATTAATTAATTAAATCTATTTTTAAAATTGATTAGTGGTATAGATGTAATACATATTTTTAAAATAACACATTGACTTAATATTGTTTTACAGTTTTAAATAAGAGAATTCATTTGTAAATACAAATCCTCACGAAATTCATATTGTTTGGAAGCACTTGTGATGTGGAATTCATTTATAAAAATCAAATGAATTCCATGAGAATTTGTATTTACAAATGAATTTCCCTTGTTTATAACTGTAAAATAATATTAAGTCAATTCTATGATTTGCAAATATATTTATTGTTGGTGTTACTTTTTTATCCGTATATCTTGAAACTTTGCTTTTGAAACTTGCTAGGAATAGGTATTCTATTAATGCCACTAACTAATTTTAAAATTAAACTTAATTAATTAATTAATTAGTATCGACGAATAGATAACACGAATAAATAATTTATAATTTTAGATGACTAAGTATGTTAAGACTACTTGAAAATAAAGATGAATGAATAAATAATTTATGATTTGAGCTTCTAATTCGAAGATGAAAAAAATAATTTTTTCATGGAAGCTTGCAAGAAGAATAAAAAGAACTAACTACATAGGCAATTATAGTCGAAGAATAAGAGTAGTAAAAAAATGAAGAAATTTAGAGGGCAATTTAGTCTTTAAAAGATGTGTAACTAATTTGGTAGCTTGAAATTGAAAATTTTACCTCTTGATCAGTAACGATTTGATAAAGTTTGAGTAAATTCAAGATTCACAAATCTTGAATTTTTAATTTTTTAAAAAGATGTTTTCAAATATAAAAAATTGGATTTGTAAATGAATTTCGTAAAATTTTATATTTTTTTAAAAAAAGGCGAGCCTAATGTAAAGGATATGAAATTATGGTGTATGATTGGAGGATCTCTTCGCTTAATCATTCTCGCTTCTTTTACTTTTTACAAGGACATTTAATTAACTTTTTTAGTAATTCAAGTAATTAAGAATATGGGTCTTCCAGCAGATTAACTTGATGCGAAAAGTTGTAACATCTAGTACTGTATCATTTTGTAAGAGAATGTGTTTAGTTTATAAATATTTATTTAAGTTGACTATTACTACACTACGGATATAAACGCTTAATAGTTAAATTTGGGTCATTAAACAAGTGTTGAGCTAGTTTAAGATATTAAACATGATGTTTTAGAATACAAATAGGACTCAAAGGGAGAAACAAGAAGCCTTCCACACAGAAAAATCCCCCAAAAATTAATTACAAAGACTTAGAGTTGATCAAATAATTTAAGTCAAGAAGTCTCCTTAACGTCTTTGCAACGCTAATTACAAAAGTCTTGGTCAACATATTGCGCCGGGGTCAAGACGCTGGTGCTGCGGTCCAGGCCTACTATCGTGTCTTCAAAGTACACAGTGGGGAAACATTACTCTACCGTTACGCATACGACGGTTATGGAACATTAAATTCAAATAGCCAAATTGACAAAAGTAAGGCCCGCAACGACCACGAATTATTATTGTCTTCTCTGTACCAGAATTCCATTGATCTATAAATTCAAGTTGTTTCTGGGCAAAGTGAATATAATTAGTAGAAACAATTAAAATGGCAAATTTAAGGCTTCAGCTCAGCTTATGCTTTATTTATTGTATCCTGCACCTCTTATATTCTACTTATCTCTAAATACCGATGTTGGTAATCTTAAAAATTTGAAGCTACTGAACATAGATAATAATTTTCTCCAAAGAATTATTCCTGCAGAAATTGAAAATCTTATTGAGCTGCAAATCTTGTCGCCAGGCAACAACAGGTTTGTAGGTGAGATACCTATGTCAATTTTGGGCTTGAAAAAAATTATTGTGAACTGGACCTGATTAATTTCCAAAAACAACAAAAAAGAGGCTCTTTTTAATAATTATTCTCAATTTTGATAGGAATATTTGTTAATAATTCCGAGGTGATTTTTTTTTTGCATATTAGTGGTAATTAAATTTTAAGAAGTCCATTATATTCGTACTTGACAGATCCATTGTCACTATTTATAGTGTGATTCAAATCTTTCACAAAATATCATGCTCGTAGTTTCATTCATTTTTCCAAATTTACATTAGGCTTTGAGTCGAATATTCATCGAGCGAAAATGACCTTTTATCCCCTCCAAACTTTTTTAGTTCATATTTTCTTTTTTCTTCTTACAACAGGAACACTTTCAAAAGATTTTTCGGGCTTATACTAGAATTTAAACTTGAGATATATGCCCATACTTAGAAGAGGTATGATCTGATTTAGTTAAATATAAGACTTAGTAACATTGATTCTAAAGAGAATAATCTTTTAAATATTTTAAACTCAAGATATTAACAAGTTTCGGGTTCAATTCCCGTTAGTTCGTAACTTAGGAATGTAGAAATTAAGCAAGTTCTTTAAATTACTTACAGATAACCACTCAATGCACTTTTCCCTCCAAGAAAACAAAACCCTGATATCAATATTGTGCTTGACCTGAAATGTCATAAGTCAATTTTATTTTTTTGGTCAAAATGATAAATTCATTATTTAAAAAAGGGTACAAAAGAGTCCAAGCCCAAAAGTGACCAGGCATAAGGAGTGAGTCGTGGCCCATAACACAGAAACAACAAAACATTGGGTCAAAGCCCAAACAACAATCTTAACATGATAGGTCCAAAACAAACTGACTCAAACAAAATGTAAAACCCTGATAACAGATCCTGAGGGGAACAGTGCCATTGAGGGAAACAGTTCCATTGACGGCCAGCGGCCAAGTTCCGACTGAAACCAAGGGAGTCAACACTACACCATAAAATCAGAAGCAACATCTATGGTTACCAAAACAACACATGTTGGAAAATGCCCTTGTAAATTCGCTGAGAAGACTATCAGATCAACAGTCCAAAGAGAGCAAAAAACACAAACCCCCAAGATGAGTTCGGCGGGACTCATCAACCCAGATAGAGGATGGGCCTAAGATTTATAAAACCCAAATTGTCTAAACATTCCGAACAAAGGTACGGATCCTCTGAGCCCCAAGCTTGAACAGGTGGTGCCAAAAACCACCCTATCTCCTCCACAGCTAAAAACGACAAATGCGGGGACAAGAGCACAGGACCAATGATGGTGTCTAAAACTTAAAAATGAAGCGTTTGAGTGACGAAAAATGGTAAGGGGCCAAAAGTGGAAGCACATATTCAGGGAAAGCCTCTAAGTCAGCTACATAAGCATAAGAGTTAAAACAAAGCCAACATGAGGACAAAGTAACCACAATCAAAAGGGATCTGAAGATATGAAAAGCAACCCAGGATCTTGTCTTAGTTCTACCATCACTGAATAGGATAACAACAAAAGAAAATAACCTTTGACACCAACTCATGGACATATCTATAACAACAAATAAATCTTCATCATCATCCAAATCTGGAAGCAAAAGGAACAAGGAGCAGGGGGAGGCCATGGCCAACTCAAGGATGTGTTGCTAATTTAGCTACACTAAAAGGGTGAAAAACCAACAGATTTTTGAAGGGGATGAAGGAAACCCAAAATAGGTTCCTTCAAATGGTTGGGAACTCTCGAGAGAGAGTTAAGAGAAAGAGGAGATGCAGTACATTGATGCTATTTGCAATTTTCTGACATGTTTTTGTTGATGTTGATATTCTTCAGTTGCAGCGTTGGTGATTTTCTTTGTTAGAAACCATCTACTTCGTTAAAAAGGGGAAGAGGGATGGAGGCGGCTAGGGTTTTTTCATCAAATGTCATAAGTCAATTGAAAATTGATAAATAGTGTGATATCCCTATTCATGGTCAGTAGAGATTGATACCTGAGACAACATTGTCGTGAAGTACGAAACCGTCGTGTGTTATCATAAATTATTGGGTGAAGTGCACCAGACCCCCTTATACTTTAGTGAAAGTACACAACACCCCCCTATAGTTCAAAAACTCCCTGAACTAGTCCCTATATTTTTTAAAAGTGCACAACACCCCCCTACAGTTATAAAATCCGTCATATTTAACGGATTTTGTAAAAAAGATGTAAATACCCTCATATTTTTTTTTCATTTCTCTCTTTTGCCATTTCCTCTTTTGTTTAGGCAAAAAAAAATGGTAATTTGGTCAATTCATATAATTATTTAATGAATAAATTCATTAAAAAAAAAATCTCACTTAACGCGTGTGAAGTACACTCTCCGTTAAATTTAACGGATTTTTTAACGGTGGAGGAGTGTTGTGCTCTTTTGAAATACTTCAAGGTCTACCTCAGGGGGATTTTTAAACTATAGGGGGGTGTTGTGCACTTCCGCTAAAGTACAAGGGGGCCTGATGCACTTCACCCTAAATTATTTGCATAAACATAAGTTACCATTGATCATTTGATTTAGTGGTATAATACTCATTTTAAATGAAAAAAAGTCGTGAATTAATTTTTAAAGTGTATAATATCTTTTAAAAGTGATATAAAATCAATTTAGGCTTTCTTTCAAATTCGTAAAAAAAAGCATGTTAACTCAGCCAAAAACTTCTTGCCACCATCATTGTTTTTATCGAACAACTTATTATGTCATCCCATACTTGTTTTTCCTGTGTTGAATGTTGCAGCTTTTTACACCTGTATCATCATATACACATTTTTTTTTTAATAAACCCGTCCATCTTAAGTTGTCTTTCTCCCTCCCCTCCCCTCAAAATCTTGAAATTTGTGACATAATAACCTATCTGATGAAATACCACAAACCTTTGCCAAGCTTCTAGAGATCAGTTGGTTGGACGTGAGCAACAACAGACTTTCAGGTCGTGTTCTAGAAAGTCCTCAAATATACATGTTGGTTGATCCAAACCCTACTATGCAAAAGATACTGGATTATATGGCATACAAATCTAGGTCTTTTGTGAAGTTGCACTACCACAACCACCAGATTCAGACATTGAAGCATCTCAAGAGACATGGTTTTCATGGAAATTTGCAGGAATTAGTTGCCCTCTTGGGTTATTTTCAGTTGTTGAGTTACCTATGCCATTGGATATTTTGATATCAAAGCAAGACAACATCATCACCATAGGCGTACTGCTAGGAGAAGAATATAAATTTCAAGTCTATAGAAAGGGTTAAATGTACCTTTAGAAAAGTGGGGGTTGCAAATCTTCTATCAATACAGCTGGTGATACAAATAGATTGGTATTTAGCAAAACTCCTAATAATATTACCATATCCATTAATTTCCCATACATTATTTTTTTCTTTTCTGTTAAGTGACCACCTCATCTAAAAGTTTAAGTTGTTAAAAAGAGGTTTATTATATTTTCCTTTTTTTGTTAAGTGACTACCTTATCTAAAAGGTTAATGTATTAGAGAGAGGTTTGTTATCTTTTCATTTTCTGTTAAGTGACCATCTCATCTAAAAGTTTAAGTTGTTAAAGAGATGTTTGTTAAATTATTTATTATCTTCAACATGTCCCCTAAACTCTAAAAGTTTATGTTGTTAAAGAGAGGTTTGTTATATTATTTATTATCTTCAACATATCCCGGTGAGTGCAGGTGGAGTTAGTTTTTGAGTTTTGCACTTGGACTGTTTTAATGTTTTCAAATGGGTGGCGGTGAGTTTTAAACCCATGACTTTTTGGCACCTAGGCTCTGATACCTTATTATGTAACCATCTTATCTCAATGTTTAAACTGTTATAGAGAGGTTTATTATATTATTTATTATTTTCAACACTTTTCAAAATTACTCGCATTTTTTAGATTTAGTATAAACACCAAAGATTTTATTAAGTTTTGTGTCTCCCCGTATTATATAAAAATCTAAAACAATAATTTAGGAGACCAACAAATTAAGACATTAATATAAAAAATCAAATGCTAAAAGAGATAGTGTTAGAGGAGGATTTATAAGAGATATAACATGTTCATGTTTAAATTACTCCAAATTTGAGCATACATATTTGTAAAGAAAAATATATTTTATATCAATAGCTAACTACCCTATGGGGCATTTTATGTTCAAGACCAATAATGTTATACTTTCTGAAGAGTATCTTATCTTGCGTCTATAACTCTTAGATTGATACTAATCTTTCGAACCCCTCAAATTAAGATAGGCCTCTCCAAAATCTTTGTTATATCGATGGAAGTGGAAAGTCATAAGATAAAATTAGTGTGATGCAAATAAAAACTCTAGTAGAGATCCAATCCTTATTAATCAAAACTCTATCAAGTCTGTAAGGCTCTATTATTTCCATCCAAACCACAACTGGTCCAAGTGAAGTGCGGTCCTACACTCTTGTGCTCCAAAAGGTTAGCATTTTCAATACAATTAACAAAAGCCACAGAGCTAGGCCCAAGCATGTTTCCGTGCAATCTATCATTAGTATTTAAGATCTCACTAAATCCCTACCAATGCAAAGAGGGACATTATGTTGGATTATATGCCCTAAAAGCCAATTTTAGGACATAATAATTATTATATTATGTATTTAATGTGGGCAGTCTATTTAAATATAATTAATGCGATTAATTATTTAAATAAGAGTCTTTAGAATAATATTTATAGATTCTATCCTTAAGAGTAATGATATGAGTGACAGAATCTATATTCATAAATATATTCTAAAATAGTCTCCGATCGTAGGATAAATTAATTGGGCGTTGATTTATCCGAAAAGATCGGATTACAGTCTACCATCTAAATAATATGAGATATTGATTTAGGCGATTAGTCTCATACCGTAAGGGTAGATGTATAAGTGCTTGCTGAGAACAAGTAACTGGACATGACCGCTAATACAACGAATTACATGGAATGGTCAATAATTCGTTGTACAGTGTAATGGTGCAATTAAGTCATTAGACCTGAGACACCACGGTTATCTTGTGTTAGGGGTAATGTGATTTACTGGTGCAATAAAGCTAGTCCTTATCAAGGATTGGATAATGTACTAAGTGGTTACGATCTATTCCGACATGGAGATAGGTGTGTGTAGATACGGAATCTGTCAATTAGGGATCCTATGCGATCTATTAATTGAGTAACTAGAAATCCTTGGCCGAGGTGGAATAGTGGAAGTTGTTCCATGTATTATTCATAAGTTACTGATTAAATAGATTTGGACATATGATTGAGTAATATAGTTTGACGATCCTATCCATGACTCTGGCTCAATCGGGATAATTTAGACAGAAGGAATTGATTGTATGATAATTACTAAGGGTTCGTAGAATTTATACTTCATTATTAGTTGGGTAGTCGTGATATACTGCTAGGTATCACTCACGACTTGCAAGAATTAAATTAGAAGAGTTTTAATTAAATATTAATTAGATTAATATTATTTCGCTGCCAATTAATTATGAACCCGAGAGGTCACACACAAATGAAATTTGCAGATTAATTGGATTAGAGAAAAAATTAAATTAATTTTAGGATCGTCCTAATATTAATTTAACTGGGCTCGTAGTAACTTGATAATGATCTGGTTATTATGAGTCCAAGACTGGTTTGTTTAAGACTGGCCCTATGTGGCCCTAGGTCATGTATGTTTCCTATATAATGTAATATTCTGACACAGGTTTAGCTAGCACAAAAATCATAGTCAGAATAATATGTAGGATTTCTCTAAAAAACTTAGTGGGGGTGAAATCCAATTAAGGGTGCAGATTCTGTGTGGATACTTTCGGAGACTTCACAATTAGGGAGTTTTGGATCGTTCAGATTCTGCAACAGATTCGTCACTAGAAAGGTAATCCTGAAAGCTTTAATGCGTAATTAATAGTTGATTATTTATGCATGTTGTAATCTACATAATTAGCCACGAACGGATGCATGTATTTTAATATTAATTTCCGCTGCGTTTATTCTGATTATAAAATTTAAAATACCATGCACGATTCCCAACACATTAGAGAAATGAGAACACCACAAGCCAAGGTTTCTTCACAACAATTGTCTCTATTTAGCATCATTGCTATAGCATAAATAAAAGAGTAAATGACTGAAATGGTCCCTTATCTTTGATATTTGTGACATTTTCGTCCCTCATTTACGAAACATGACATTTCAGTCCCGTATCTTTTATTTTGTGATGACGTTAGTCCTTTTTTAAAATTCCGTCAAATTTTTAACGCCTATTGCATGTGTGTCGCACATGACCTTTTTTAAGTCAGATTTCGCAAGGGTAAATTTGTCATTGCACTCATTTGCAACCCTACCCAATTTTTTCCAAATTACAAAACTCTAGATTTAGCCCTAATTGCAAAACCAACAATTAATTAGCCATTAACATAAATTTTTTTTCGATTCTTGATCTTCTTTGATCATACCCCATCAAAACGCTTTAAATTTTTCATTGTTTTACATAAAAACATTGTCTCCTACATCAACAACCACCATCCATGGCCAAACCACCACCATCTTCATCATTCTTTGGCAACTTCCAGTAGTGGCGAACGATGGGGATGCCACCACCATCTTCTTCTTTTCGTTCTCAATTGTTTGGTGCACTTCAAGGCTGTCGAAACTCTACACACACACACACACACACACACACACACACACACACACATATATATATATATATATATATTGTTTGAAGATTTGGTTGCATATAACATTTGATTTCATTTTGCAGATTTGATCAGTCGTGAATGCAGATTTCATTTTGCAGATTTGCCTTCTTTCTTAGTTTTTTTATGGTGGTGATAAAGAGTTGATGGGTATGGTGGTTATGGTGCTTAGTATGGTGGTGATAATCTATTATTGATGTTGATGTTGGGTATGGTGTGTTGGTATATGTCAATATCTACCTCCTCATAATAAGTATCGTTAATTTATGTGGTAGTATAAATTAATGATTCCGACTTTAAACATCGATGAAGTCAAAAGAGACCGCGATGGCTACAAGAAAGAAGTTCGAGAATTTGGAGTTACCTAAGATGATGCCGGGATGATGCAATGCTAAAGTTAGCAAATTTGACCAAAGGAAGCTTCCTAAAGGTTGGTTTGGATACTAGCCACCCATGTGGTCAATTGTAGCCACCCATGTGATAAATATAGGTGGTCAATACTTTGAACATGGTTGGTAAAGCCAACCAAGATGAAAAATGTTTGATAGAAAATCTCCTATGGCGGGCTAGCTGAATTCTATAAATAAGCATGCATTAGTTCATCATATTCATTCACAACACACCTCTAAACACAAACCCAAAGTTAGTTTCTTTCTTGTATTCTTCTTGTAAGTCCAAAAGTCATTGAAGCTCTAATCTTGAGAGCGCACGGTAGGACAATTATCTTGTAAGTGTTATATTGAATTGTTATAAAGAGTAGTGTTTGTTAGAGATATGCCCTAATGCTACATATTTGGATGACATATATTAAGGCATTTTGACATTAACTTGTACATTATGGCATGTATGTCTATATATGTGTGTTTTCATATTGACATAATTAGCACATTCATATTCTCCTTCTTTTATGTGTATGAATGAGTCCCTAGTATTTTCATTATAGGAATGTATTCTAAAAGTGTTTAAATATGTTGGCTTATTTCCTTAATATGATAAATACTTAAAATATTCATAGTCCTTAGATTATTTGATCGGGATTTCAATAATCTATTACGGACTATCACATGTGTTGTTACCTTTGATTAACATAGAGATGTTAATGATAAAGGATGGTGAGCCACGTGCCATAATAGTATAGGGATGTGATTAACAAATGTGTGGGTAGTTATTAATTGAATAGATCACTGAATGTGACGTGAATAACAAATTACATGACTTCAGATTAATAATTAGTTATCTGTTGCGATTGTGTATGTAATCCTTAGACTTGAGACATTACGGCTGTCATATGTATTGGGGTTTGATTCAAGCGTTTGGATAATGCCTGTCTCGACAAACGAGATGAGATGCATCTTCTCGCAGTTTCATTCGTTCGGTATAATGATTGACAGGTAGTGGTCAAGATAGGATCCATTAACCTCCAGCGTGAGGCGATGTCCTATGCGATCTACGCTTAGTTGTTTAATGAGGAAATCCTTGGCCGAGGTGTGAATAATGGAGAATGAGTTTTTCATGTGTCATCTCTTATTATACCAATTAGATCTATGCATGGTATCGAGTTTATGAACTTAATCGAATCATGGTTCTTGCTTGACGGGACAATTAATGGAAGGATTGAATTGCACAATAATCAGCGACCATAAATAGATTCACCTGTTTTGACTTCATTGCTATATAAATTGTCTTGATACGTTGCTAGACGTCACTCTAGAACGTGGGGATATTTTGGGAATAGCGAAGATATTCCCAAAATATATTAAAGTCGTTTAATGTTCCCTCATTGCTATATGGCGCGAATCTAGAGAATCACACACAATAAAGCGTAATTGAATGAGTTTCGGACAAGCTTGAATGTGCTCTTGGAACGTTAAGGTGTTAACGTTGGCAATGCTTGGCCATTAAGTAATAATGAGCCAAATGTGTAATTATTTGTAAGTGTTAGGGCAAAAGTACAAATACAAAAAATTTGTTTCCTTAATTTAAACTAATAATGATTAGATTAAATTAAATGTACAAATACAAGATTAATAAAATATATATACATGTATATGATATGTATATATACATATTAGTCTTGAAAATCAAGATGTCATATGGATGACTAAGATTGTTTCACATCATCAAGTTGACCATTATTTTTTAAATCAACGGTTAAGATGAAAGAAGACAAAACACATGTTTTGATGCATTGAGAAGTGCAATTGTTGTCTTCTAAATACACTACACACAATACATAAAACAATGAACACATTACACAAGACAAACATAGAAAAACACAATGCATTGAGAAGAATAATTAAGTCTTCTCTTTATTTATGGAATTTTCGTCCATTTCATTGGCAGCCCAAGAATGGGTTTTATTTTTTCAGAAAAAACTCTTATTCTAGCTTAAAAACATCCCAAAGAAGACTAGCACAAAATCTTTGGTGATTAAGGAACTCATCCATGCTTGTGTGGACAACCTAGAGCTCTTGCATTTGTGGGAGGACTTGTCAAAGCTTGTTCGTCATCTTCTTCATCATCTTTTGCAAGATCTACAAGTGGTATATCAAGATTAGAGATTCATATGAACATTATGCTTTGAAATTCTAGAAAGTTTTGAACTTCATGTTATGCTTCTGCTCGATTCTTAGCTAGAGGTTATTCATAGCTCTAAATTTATAAGATCCTTCAAGTGGTATCAGAGCAAGGACTTGATGCTCATGTGATTACATATGTGTTTGGTTGAAGTTTCTAAAGTCTTGAGCACAAAAGAACAAAGAAAAAGTTTCAACATTTCTGAAAATGTTTATATCTACTGTTTTTGCGTGACTATTTTGGCATAGTAAATATTGTTAGATTTGGCTGATTTTAGGATATGTTATGCTATAGAGATAGTAGAACATTTCATATTCTAATATACATTTCCAAATTTCGTGGTTAAGGGTTTCATTTTGAGCAATATCAGTAAGGTTACTGATTCTCGCGTAAGACTGGATAGTTTGCACGGTTGTGTTGTAAGAGGCATAACTCAGTCAATTTAACTCCGAATTGAGCTCCGTTTGATTCTAGAACTATCTACACTTGAAGATATACGTCTCTGAAAAAGTTTAGAATTTTTAGAGAACTGTAGATAGGTCAAACGAGTCAAAATAGTTGGTATATGTGCAACAGATTTATGATGGGTCATAAATTAAAAGCCATGACTAATTGGTTTGATTTTGGTTGAGTCCAATGGACCTAAAAATCAGTGGGCTTAAGTCTAATAAGATTAGATGAAGTTTTTTCTTAGTGAAGATTAAAAATAAGCCTTAGAACTCATATTGGGCCATGAAATTAGCAAATGATTTACATTGAGCCTTATTCATAAAGTATGTGCTTAAAATTGGTTTTATTGAGTTCTTTTGTGTGTTGTTTAACATTAGATGTTAAAAGGTCAAGATATGAAACTTATTGCAAACATGCATTTCAATGATTTAATGTATTGGATACATTAATATGTGCTAGGTTGCTTGTTTAGCATACATGTGTTTATGTATATGATGCATTTACTTAGCTTTATGAGTTTTATCTTATATTGTGATGTTGGATGATAAATGGTAAATTTGATCATGGATTTGGTTAGTGAATGGTTAATTGGTTGTAATTGCATTAGATGATGTTGTAATTAATTCTATCATTCATTAATATGTAATTGAGGCATAAGTCTCATTTTACTTTCTTGCAATTGAGAAAAAATTGTAATGAGACATAATGTATGTAATTTCTACAAGAAGTTTGCAAGAAGACTATTGGAGGCTTTCAAGGAGTTAGAGGTGCTTTGAATCATTTGAAGAAATCAAGAAGACAAGACCAAAGAAGACATGTTGATGTGCTTGTTTAGATTTTATTTTTGTCTTGATTTATTCATAGTCCAAATCCATGATCCACTATGATGTATGATTTTGCATGTATATTTATTTATTTGCCTATATGTGATATATGCTTGTAAATGAACTAATGTGTAAAGTGAGACATAATTAAATTCAAAATCTTCCTACGTGCAAACATATTAGATTGTAAAGCGGTAAAAGTGTTTATCGTTGCCCTCCACTATCCTAGGTTATATTTGCTCGATTCGGTATATCTTGACTAACCCAAAGGTAGGAAGACATATTCCATGAAAGTATTATGTTTACCTAGCAAGCATAGTGATGTTGTGTTGTTCTAATATCATGTGGCTAATAATGCACAAAAGCTGAGGTTTGGGATTCAAATTGTCGCAACACTGTGATGGTGGATATAATCTAACTAGATCACGTTTCCAATAATGCACCAAAGCTGAGGTTACGGTGATTTAGGGGCTAAAGGCCATATCCTATATAGTGATATATATAGTAATCGTTGTTAACTCTTTGTATGTATATTCTAATAATGCACCAAAGCTGAGGGGTATTCATATTAAAGAGAATTATGGTCACCTACTAATGAGTCTTTAATTAGATTCACGATTTCATTTAGGAAGTGTGGGAATCGATAAAATTAGTGGGAGGTATCATTTAATTAAAGGCCAAATTAAATGTTTTAATAAGTTTTATGTCAACTTGCGATCTTATTTTCTGCATACGTTTATGGCTACAACAGTGAACCCGTTATTTCAATTATCTAGACTTTATATTGCGCAAACGGACCAATTTTTTATTAACGTTATCATCTAAGAATGGTTCTTAGAAACTTAATAAAGTCTTAGAATTACATGCTCCATTATTTTTTATCTTGATAAAATATCAAAACAAAAAGTTGTAGTACTTATGGTTGATAAGTAAAATAAGTTTAATATACTAAGAATTTGTATTCTTTCATAGTTTGCATAAAGGTATGCAAGATGTAAAAAATATGATTCTAAACTAGCGAATGGTTGTGTGGTAAGCATATTTTATGGCATGGTATTAGATATAATTGGAATTCATTCTCACATTTGTATTTCTTCTTTAGTTAGTGGTAATGCAAAGAAGAACAGCAAAGAGAGATGATTTTTATTAGCCAGTGGGGGCATATCTAAGAAGAAAATTAAGGATTGTATAGACATGTGTAAAAGATGTTTTCATAGCCTTAAAACCGGACATTAAAAGGGATTTTAATCCAAAGTATCTTTATAGCTTGAATGTCAAGGTTGTAAAGCTACTATGAATTATAAATCTTCTTTGATTGTAATTGGTACTACTTTATGGATTCTAGTGAAACATTAGTGAATGTGTTCGAGGATAGAATCTTAATCACAGTAGTGCGCTTTCGGAAGCGTGTAATGTTTTCAGTGTTAGCAAATGAAACAAAGGTTGTTGTGTTAGCTAAAGACAATTTGTTTGGATGCCTTCTGGATATATTTTTTATTTTGAGGATTATACCTAAATAATGTTAGGAATAAAATGTATATTCCTAAATCTTGTAAAAGTGCATTATAGTGTAGTCTTTATTGTCTTAATATGGACGAAAGAATGCATTGCAAACATATTGTTAACCATTATAACTACCCAACAAATTTTAAGATTACTCAAATAATCCAAATCAATTGTAGTTTCTATATGATTAGGTTATTCTAATAATAAAATGATGATTAGATTGGTTTGATCAACTTATGCATCTTATTTATTGGAAAGGTAACTAAGTCATCCTTTGTTTGATAAAGGATTAGAACTACTAAATTGTTTAGATTAGTACAAGTTGATTTATATGGAGCTATTTCGGAATAGGCTCGTATAGAAAAATGTATTAGTGCCTTATAATTAGATCGTGAAGGTAAAATACTTAAGTACTATTTTGTTTGAGTATCCTAAAATTTTGATATAGTATCGAAATTAATAATACCCGGTGTACCACAATTAAATAGGATTTTCTTAGTGAAGAAATTGTGCTTTGTTAGACATAGTACAATTGTTGATTAGTTTGACTAATCATTCTATTTATTTGTGGGTCATGCTTTCCTCAATTTAATTTAATATTGAATAGTAAATCCATACTATTGCTAGAACTTTATATTTGATATAAGTTGGATAGCAACCAAGAATTAAATGTGTTAATTTTGGTTTGTCCCACTTTTATTGAAAAGTTTTTAAAGGACTAGTGAGAGTTTTGGTTAAATGTAATTTTATAGTATATCCTAGTTTTGTAGGATATAATTTCTATTTAAAGATCAATTTCTATTTAAAGATCAAATGTTTTGTTCAAGAAAATGTTACTTTATAATAAAATAGAAATTGAGGATGTATCCTCTAAAACTATAAAATCACCTAGACCAAAGTAATGAATCTATTTAATAAGGTCCGAGATGTGCCATCACACAAAATCTTTGCAAATCTAGTAGTGTATCTCATTCTTTAAAAGAATATAGGGATATCTTTTTGGAAGCACAAAAGTTGTTTGTGTATTTGAGATACTGATCAATTAGTTGATCCTACAATTTACAAAGAAATGATATATTTGATATCGACTCCAAGAAACTATATAATCCAAAGCATAATAATTAGACTCCATATACTTTAGCTTAATCTGGATATTGATATTCGTGATAAAGGTTGAAGTTAATGGAAAAAGGTAATGACCTTTTATAGCTATATTGGTTTCTGAAAGATATCATCAAAGCCAAAGGGTTGACTACGATGAAGTCTCTTTACCAATAATTGTGCTTAAGTCTCTTTGTATTATGCTAGTCATTATAGCACATTGTATTACTATATTAATGATTTGGATCATTGGATATGAGTAATATGTGAGTACTTGATAAATCCACTTGTGGATTTTTTAAGTAAATTTCTTGGAATTGTTTCATCCAATTCAAATGAGATTAAAGAGTTAGATTTCATTTAGAATGTGGATGAACCTTGTGATTTCAAAAGAATAGTGGGAGTGCATCCACTTTTCTATGACTACAATAATGATGACTTGGATATCATGGATGATGATATGTGTGTTGTGATATTAATTATAGTCTAGTCATATTAAATGTTCTCTATTTAGAACTTGTCGTTCGTATCTTGTGAATTCGTAGCTATAATAATAGTACGAAGAGATCACTTGGCATATTTCTTATATTGTACAAAGAGTATTTTTGAAGGTGTTCAAGAAACTCTAGTAGCGTAGCAAATTTGTATTCAAAGTTAAAGTAACTTCATATTTGTTATACTATGTACAAGACTTGATATTGCGTAAACTGTAAAGTGTTACGAGTAAATATCAGTCCAATCTAGGTTTGGGAATGGTTGATAGAATTGAAGTATATTCTTAAGTACTTGAGAAGTACTAAAGATATATTTTAGTTCATGGAGGAGGTAAATTCCGTAGTGACAGATTTACTAGTTCAGATTCTTAATCTGAATCTTATAATAGAATGTCTATATTAGGGTTCACGTTTATTTGTAGTGGGAGCTCAGTAAGTTAGAAAGGTTTTGAACAAACTATAGATTCCATTACATAACTCATGTCTTTTGTGATATGTAATATTACGAAATAAGTTGTTTGGATCGAGGAAATCATACGAGTTGGTTATGGTTCCTATCGTTAAGTTGTGATGCTTTTGTGTTACGACTATACGGAGCTACTGCACAAGCTTGTGGAACCCAGGTCTCATTGTATGTCCAAACATTTGGAAAAGTGTTTTCATTTTCACGTGTTGTATCTGTAGCCAATAATCATATTGAGATATGTCTTTGCAGAAAACGGCCACATCTCTCGATGTAGCTGATCCACTAACCGTTGCTATGAATCTGTCACAATTAGGTCCTCGTTTTGAGAATATGGATGTTCAATACCATTGTATGTTGTGCTAATACTATGTAACATAGTATTAGTAGAAGTGGGAGATTGTTAGAGATATGCCCTAATTCTACATATTTGGATGACATATGTTAAGACATTTTGACATTAACTTGTACATTATGGCATCTATGTCTATATATGTGTGTTTTCATATTGACATAATTAGCACATTCTTATTCTCCTTCTTTTATGTGTATGAATGAGTCCCTAGTATTTTCATTATAGGAATGTATTCTAAAAGCGTTTAAAATATGTTGGCTTATTTCCTTAATATGATAAATACTTAAAATATTCATAGTCCTTAGATTATTTGATCGGGATTTCAATAATCTATTACGGATTATCACATGTGTTGTTACCTTTGATTAACATAGAGATGTTAATGATAAAGGATTGTGAGCCACGTGCCATAACAGTATAGGGAAGCGATTAACAAACGTGTAGGTAGTTATTAATTGAATAGATCACTGAATGTGACGTGAATAACAAATTACATGACTTCAGATTAATAATTAGTTATCTGTTGCGATTGTGCATGTAATCCTTAGACTTGAGACATTACGGCTGTCATATGTATTGGGGTTTGATTCATTCGTTCGGTATAGTGATTGATAGGTAGTGGTCAAGATAGTATCCATTAACCTCCGGCGTGAGGCGATGTCCTATGCGATCTAAGCTTGGTTGTTTAATGAGGAAATCCTTGGCCGAGGTGTGAATGATGGAGAATGAGTTTTTCATGTGTCATCTCTCATTACACCAATTAGATCTATGCATGGTATCGAGTTTATGAACTTAATCGAATCATGGTTCTTGCTTGACGGGACAATTAATGGAAGGATTGAATTGCACGATAATCAGCGACCATAAATAGATTCACCTGTTTTGACTTCATTGCTATATAAATTGTCTTGATACGTTGCTAGACGTGTATTTTGGGAATGGCGAAGATATTCTCAAAATATATTAAAGTCGTTTAATGTTCCCTCATTGCTATATGGCGGTGAATCTAGAGAGTCACACACAATAAAGCGTAATTGAATGAGTTTCGGACAAGCTTGAATTTGCTCTTGGAACGTTAAGGTGTTAACGTTGGCAATGCTTGGCCACTAAGTAGTAATGGGCCAAATGTGTAATTATTTTAAGTGTTGGGGAAAAAGTACAAATACGAAAAGTTTGTTTCCTTAATTTAAACTAATAATGATTAGATTAAATTAAATGTACAAATACAAGATTAATAAAATATATATACATGTATATGATATGAATATATACATATTAGTCTTGAAAATCAAGATGCCATATGGATGTCTAAGATTGTTTCACATCATCAAGTAGACCATTATTTTTGAAATCAATGGTTAAGATAAAAGAAGACAAAACACATGTTTTGATGCATTGAGAAGTGCAATTGTTGTCTTCTAAATACACTACATACAATGCATAAAACAAGGAACACATTACACAAGACAAACAGAGAATGTTTTAATGCATTGAGAAGAATAATTAAGTCATCTCTTTATTTGTAAAATTTTCATCCATTGCATTGGCAGCCCAAGAATGGGTTTTATTTTTTCAGAAAAAAACTCTTATTCTAGCTTAAAAACATCCCAAAGAAGACTAGCACAAAATCTTAGGTGATTAAGGAACTCATCCATGCTTGTGTGGACAACCTAGAGCTCTTGCATTTGTGGGAAGACTAGTCAAAGCTTGTTCATCATCTTCTTCATCATCTTTTGCAAGATCTACAAGAGGTATATCTAAATCTACCTCTTTACTATATATATTGCTGAATATATGCTTTCCATATATTAATCACATGATATCAAGATTAGAGATTCATATGAACATTATGCTTTGAAATTCCAGAGAGTTTTGAACTTCATGTTATGCTTCCGTAGCTAGATGATGTTCATAGCTTTAAATATATAAGATCTTTCAGTGTTGTCTTTCTACTTGATTGTTGTTAAGACGTTTCTGGGAAATTTATTATATTCTTACACGGTATCAAGAGCTTAAGGGGCTCTTAACAACAATCTTGTCTAGAAAAGCTCAACAACTATGACTACTCAAGGTGCTAGTTCTTCTTCTACCAGTTCTAGTTCCAATTTAGTACCGACAATTCGTATTCGTCCCCCTACCTTCACAGAAGGTAAACTTGATGGCACAACTACCTATTGTGAAAGTTTAAAATCACTACAGTTCTGGACTCCTACGAACTCCTTGATACAGTGTTAGGCACAGATGCAGAACCAGTTGCAGTCCGTGCTGAAGATGACACAATAAAGGTCACACCTCGAGATCCTCAGCTTGTCAAAGAATAGAAGAGACGAAATGCTAATGCACTTTGTGCAATTGTAACAAGTGTTCAGGATTCCGTCCTTACTCTAATTCAACACACAACCAAGGCAACTGAAGCTTGGAACATACTGAGAAATCAGTATGAAATAAAGAATCAGACTCGCATTCAGAACTTGGAGAATCAGTTAGCTACTGAGAGATTAAGTGAAGATGAAACGGTTGAGTCATTTATCAGTAGAATGAAAAACTTATGTGATCAAATGACTGCAGTTGGTATTTCCAAATCAACCGAAGAACTAGCTCGAAGGTACATTAGAGTGTTGCCTCCAAAATTTGACGGCCTTGTGATAGCACTCAATACACAAGTTTGCATTCCTCATTTGACGTTTGAAGAATTCACTGCCATGTTGATGGAGGAAGAGATAAGGCTAAAAAGCAGAGAAAATTAACTTGACTCTGCCTTTGTAGCCAAAGCGAGGAGTAGCCAAGAAGAAAAAAAGAAAGGAAAGAAGAAGACGTTCTCTGGATCGTGCTACTACTGCAATAAGAAAGGCCATGCTGTCAAAGATTGAAGGAAACGAATCCATGACGAGAAGAACGGAACTCTAAAGCCAAATTGGAAAAATAAAGAATCTGCCAATGCAATTGAAATAGAAATGCATCTGTTTACTGTAACAGATGTATCAAAAGAAACGTGTTCTAGCGCACATGTATATCAAACAAGTGCATGGGTGTTAGATAGTGGAGCTTCCCGACACATGACCAGCAAGAATGAGTTATATGACTCCATAAAACCTCTACAAGAACCAATGAATGTTGTCGTCAGGAATAATGCTAGGTGTCCTATTGAGGGCACTGGAACCATCTCGCTCGTGTTTAAAGATGGAGGAAGCAAGAAGTTGTCCAACGTACTCTTTGTACCCCAGATCACCAGAAATTTACTATCTGTAGCTGCTATTACAGATAATGATCTAGAAGTGCGGTTCAAGAAGACGGAATCTTTGATTCTTGACAAGGATCAAAATATAGTAAGTAAAGGTATTCTAAAAAATAACCTTTACGAAATCAGCTATCTTTCTGCTGTCGTGGATGCCAAAACAAGTCAACTTTGGCATGAAAGGTTCGGGCACATTTCCTATCCTGTGTTAAAGGAAATGCAAAAGAAGAAGATGGTGGCTGACTTGCCTTCAATTGAAGAAGTTGAAGGAGCATGTGAAGCTTGTATGCTGGGCAAGTAATATAGACAGTTATTTCTCAAAGAGAGTCATAACCAATCAAAGGCTCCTCTATAGTTGGTGCATGCTGACCTCTGCGGAAAAATGACTACCACAGCATTGGGAGGATCTTCCTACTTTATGCTGTTAGTCGAAAATTATAGTAGGAAGATGTGGGTGTTCTTCTTTCAGGACAAGGCTGATGCTCTTGAAAAGTTTAAAGTGTGGTACAAACTTGTGACAAATGAGAACACAACTCAGTTGAAGAAACTTCATACCGATCGTGGGGGGGAATTCTGCTCTACAGAGTTTACCAACTACTGCAACAAGCTTGGGATTAAGCGCCAATTGACTGCTTCATACACACCACAACAAAATGGAGTTGTGGAACGAAGAAATCGAACAATTGTAGAAATGGCTCGATGCATGTTGAAAGGTGTTGGGCTACCTGACACATTCTGGGCTGAGGCAGTCAACACAGCGGTATACATCCTTAATCGGTGCTCAACCAGGGCACTCAACGATAAGACTCCTAATGAGGATTATTATGGTACAAAACCTTCTGTGTCTCATTTAAAAAACTTTGGGTGTGAATGTTTTGTACACGTCCCAAATGAAAATAGAAAGAAATTGGATGACAAGAGAAAGAAGGGCATTTCCTTGGGATATAGTGAAGAGTCTAAAGCATACAGACTCTATGGTGTAGAGGCCAAGAAGGTGATCATAAGCCGAGATGTGGTATTTAATGAGCGACCACACTCAATGGAGGATAGCGGTCATGCCATTTCTTCATCAACCGATGAAGTAATCCACCAAGTGCCTGAACAACGACCATTGAACAATAAAGAAGTCTCTAATGATGAGGAGACTGAAGACCAACCTATTATACCCACAAGGAAGCCACAACTGAAGTGGTTCCAACAGCTCTTTGACGAAAAAAATCCAATAGTTACTGATGAGAGTCCATGTCCTGATGGGCTAAGAAGATCAAGAAGAATAGAGGAGCAAAATCGATCAGGACAACAGTTAATAAACATGGCTTTGATGACCCAAATCATCAAGACGGTAAAAGAATCGGTAACTGTGGAGGAAGCCATGTCAGATCCAAATTGGAGAACAACCATGCAAGTCGAGTATGATAGTATCATGAAAAATGATACTTGGGAGATCGTTGAAAAGCCACCGAACAGAAAAATCATCAACACCAAATGGATCTGGAAAGTGAAGTACAAGGCAAATGGAAGTCTTGAAAAATACAAGGCACGCCTTGTAGCACAAGGATTTTCGCAAGTAGAAGGTTTCGATATATATGAAACCTTTGCTCCAATAGCAAAAATGTCAACAATCAGGTTAGTTGTTGCAGTTGCCGCACATTATGGATGGATTGTACATCAAATGGATGTCAAGTCAGTTTTCCTTAATGGGCAACTTGAAGAAGAAGTCTACATTGCACAACCCCCGGCTTCCAAATACCAGGTGAAGAAGAAAAAGTTTACAAATTGAAAAAGGCTTTATATGGGTTAAAGCAAGCACCACAAGCTTGGTACAAATGTATAGACTTTTTCTTCTTGCAACATGGTTTCTGTAGAAGCAAATCAGAGGCCAACTTGTATGTTCTAAGTGAACAAGGAAAAAAGGTAAATGTAGTCCTATATGTAGATGATCTTGTAATCACTGGTGACTATGAAGATAATATTCAGAAGACGCAAGAATGGTTAAGCCAAGAATTTGAAATGACAAATCTTGGTCTTCTTCATTATTGCTTGGGAATCGAGGTATGGCAAAAACCTCATACTATTTTCATCTCGCAGCAACGATATGTTCGTGAGCTCCTGACTGCATTTGGTATGTCCGAGTGTAAACCAGTTGTCACCCCAATGGAAGTGAATACAAAGTTATCAATTGACGATCCTTCAGAACAAGTTGATAACAAGCTTTATAGAAGGTTGGTGGGAATTTTAATCTTCCTTTGTAACACAAGACCTGATATTAGTTATGTTGTGGGAGTTCTTAGTCGGTTTTCAAATAAACCGAGACAAAGTCACTGGCAAGTAGGGATGCAGATTCTCAAATATCTCAAAGGCACGTTGGAGTATGGTATATCATACAAGACTGGAGATACTTTATCTAGGTACTGTGACTCAGACTGGGCTGGTGATATTGACTCAAGAAAATCTGTTATAGGTTACGTATTCATATTCGGTGGTAGAATCATCTTATGGGCTAGTAAGAAGCAACCCACCGTTGCACTTTTATCAACGGAGGTAGAATACAAGGTTGCTTGTATAGCATTCTGTGAAGTTGTTTGGCTTCGACACATCTTGACTGATGTATTCAAATGGTGCGTTATAATTAGGTACAAAATGACCAAGTTTTAATAACCCTCAAGTGCTCCAATCTTTGCAGTGTAGTGTGCTATAAGTGCGGAATCGTACCACAGGGAAGCACGTTAGCAGGTTGGTGAAGTAGTGTGTGAAAGTGTTAAAGCGGTAAGTGATAGTTTGTACAGGGTGTTTGATTATACTACAACTAAATTAAACTAAGTAAATATGAATACGAGGGGTGGTGATCTAGGGGTCGAATATGTAAATGAGACAATTAATCTAGGCTCGGTATTCAAGATTATTTAATTTTATGCAAGGGTTAAGCTACAAGCATTTAACCTAGTCAATTAACTTAGCTTATTAAAATCCCGATTACTAACTCTGATGTAGGTGTTGTGCCATCTACGAGCATTGGAGCCATAGTATGGAACTGTCCTTGCAGCCTGGTATAAAAGATATGTTTCGACTAAGCAATCAACTTCTCCTTACTGGTTTAGAAACTATGGTCTACTTAAAAACATTACCTATAGTTCATGGAATCTAAGGTTGTCAAGCTATTTTTGATTCACTATTAAAGCATGGATATATGGCACGAAAGTAAAGCAATCATACATCTACTGAAAGGCATTACGAATGAAAGACATTACTAAATTAAAACAAGCCATATATTGCATTTAAAACATATAATCCGAATTCGAGACCGTATATTAAAAGACTAATATTTACAATATTCTCCCCTAGATATCAATCTACTCAGACATAAATAAATACGAGTTATGTAAATAAAAGAGGGTCAAGAAAGACTCCCCTATATTGACGAACGTGTATTTCTGATTCCCAAAATTTGAGCAGAGGTTTGATACAAAATAGCTATTTGGGCGGAACTAATTTCCCCTGAATAAGAGCTACTAGGGATAAATTTCCCTCGAATAAGAGCTTTCCTATTGAAAGCTATTCGGGCAGAACTTCCCCCAACTAAAAACTATTCGGGTCGGACTTCCTTATAAAAGTAGCTATTTGGGCAAAATTTCTCTGAATAAGAGCTACTTAGGCGGGACTTCCCCCATATTCTACTACTACTTAATTAACTAAAACTAAAATAAAAACTAAATGGAATTAACTTGGAATTATATAAAAAATATTGATAATACTCCAAAATTAACTCATAAAATTCACAAAGGGTTCATGCTCTATTTATAGGCAAAATTCTGAAAATAGTTGACTTTTTTTGCATTTGTTGACTTTGACCGGATCGTTGACAGCGGCATTTTCAGGCATTTTTCAATGTTTTGACCCTCCAAACGATAAAATTGGGCTAAAATCACACCGCGCACAGGACTAAAGTCCTGGGTTTTGTTCAGAAGGCTGTTTCTACCTGAAAACTGATATGATTTGCCAAAAACAGACATGGGTCACTATTTGAGATCATCTGGGTCAATGTTCCGAGTCCGATTTCGTGCTAATTTTAGTCAAATTTCTTCTCTATGAGCTTCATTCTTCAACCGCTTCTTGTGCTTCCCCATTCTTACTTCTTGACTTGTAATTTGGATCATTTCGGGCCTGATTCTTCACTTTTTAATATTTTCCTACATTGCATCGAAAGTATCAAAGTGTTGTATTTATTCCAGAGTTAAGATGCAAATACAGTACAAATATCATAGTTTGAGTGCTGCAAATACAGTCACATCATTGACTAATATAGGCATTCTAATAGAGGAAGCAACAATGCTGAAATATAACAGTCAGAGTTGTATAGGCTTGTCAAAGAATTCGGTATTTCATGCTTGAACAAAACACATAGAGATTCAGTATCACTATGTGAGGGAATTGATCGATGAAGGTGAAATCTATGTGGAGTACTGCCCTACAGAAGATAATTGTGCAGATATATTCACTAAAGTGTTTGGGAGCGTCTAGTTGAGCAAGCATTTTCAAACATTGGGTGTTAGCCCAATAGCTTAGTCAACATGAGGTGAACATTGAGAAGGGGTGCTGGTATATGTCAATATCCACCTCTTCATAATAAGTACCGTTAATTTATATGGTAGCATAAATTAATGATTCTGACTTTAAATGTCGATGTGGTCAAAAGAGACCGCGATGGCTACAAGAAAGAAGTTCGGGAATTTGGAGTTACTTAAGATGACGTCAGGATGATGCAATACTAAAGTTAGCAAATTTGACCAAATGAAGGTTCCTAGAAGTTGGCTTGGATGCTAGCCATCATATGGTCAATTGTAGCCACTCATGTGATAAATATAGGTGGTCAATACTTTGAACATGGTTGGTAAAGCCAACCAAGATGGAAAATATTTGATAGGAAGTCTCCTATGGCGGGCTAGCTGAATTCTATAAATAGGTATGCATTAGTTCATCATATTCATTCACAACACACCTCCAAACACAAACCTAAAGTTAGTTTCTTCCTTGTATTCTTCTTGTAAGTTCAAAAGCCATTGAAACTCTAATTTTGAGAGCGCACGGTGGGACAATTATCTTGTAAGTGTTATATTGAATTGTTACAAAGAGTAGTGTTGTCTTTCTAGTTGATTGTTATTGAGATGTTTCTGGAAAATTTGTTATATTCTTACATGGTGATGAGAAAGAGTTGGTGATGGTGGTGATCAAGATGAAGAAAAAGGTGATGGTGGTGTCGTGGTGATGGTGTGAAGAAGGAGGAGCCAAAGAAGAAGAAAAAAAATAGCTAAAATGACGATTTTGGCTCTTCAAAATGAAGGACAAATGACACATGTGCCGCACATGTGACATTTCCGTTTGGATTTTAACGGAAGGACTAACAGTGTCACAAAATGAAAGATGTGGGACTAAAATGTCACAATTCGTAAATGAAGAACGAAAATGTCATAAAACTAAAAGATAAGAGACTATTTTGGTCATTTACTCTAAATAAAAACATACAGAAAATGGATAGGGCTATTCCTGAACTTTATTTTGTACAAAATAGCTTGTTCAATAGCCTCAATATTTTCCACCTCAACTCTAGTATTATCCCACAGAGCCCAAATTCTGCACAATATGTTGTACTCATAATTGTTAGCAAAAGACCAGATACTAAAATCTCAATGTGATGGTATTGTTGGCATTAACATTTTTTATTTTAGTTTCCACAGAACCCAAATTCAAGTCTTGTCTTGGATTCTATCCGGGCATCCAATTGCACTAGCCAGGTAACTGAATTGGTCACCGTCAGCTCAAGTTGTTGACTCAGTCTTCTTGCTGAGTCTCGATTTAGTCATATTTACGATCATTATTGGGTCCAGCCCTTGACTGTAGTTGTTGGGCCTTGCTTATTGGTTTGAGTTTATTTCATGGCCCATCAGCAAGCATTCTATTGATACTCAATCACACTGAAATTCGGACAAAAAAAAAAGGAAATACAAAAACAAAAGGTGTTTACAGATTACACAAAGGACGACTCCTTAATACTTCTTAGAAACCAAGATTTTCATTGTAACTTTCTAAAAATTGTCCTCACCACCAACTTGGGACTTCTTAGTTTTTAACTTTTTTTTAATTTTAATTTTATCTAAAAGTTCTTTTAGAATTGGGCCAAACAAGTTGGATTCAATTTCTGAATTAATTATAGGAAGCGCTTTTAAATGTCTAGTTCAAAAAACGCTTTTAAATATCTAAAAGTTAGGCCAAACACAGTTCCTAAAAAACTCCAAATTAGAGCTTTCCAAAAAAAAAATTTGCTAAGGTGATTTTTTTTCCCCCCTCAAATATATCCCTCCATATTTTTAAAAACCCAATATTGCATTCAAAATTTTTAAAATTCCCACATTATTCAATATAAATCAAATAATCAACGATTTTTGTTAAATAAAACTTCTAACCAAAGTTCTACAATTCAAAGTTAAAATTTCATTAACAAAAAGTAAATACATTTAATGGGCTACTTTCTTCAATAACTTAATTTATTAATATATAGCATGCGAAGCTTCCATCTTTTTTTCACACGGAAAAATTCAACCAAGAATATCAAAGACTTATAGAGTCCATCAAATAATTTAGAGTAAAATGCATTATACTCCCTGTGTTTTTATAAAGTTGCATCATAAACCCTGTGTTTTAAAAAGTGGCGTTATAGACCATGTGTTATGAAAAATGTTGCATAATGCCCCCCGCCGTCCATTTTTCTGTTATTTTTAACGTTGTTTGTCCTACACACGCCAATGATGCGAAGATGGAAGATATCATACTGTAAAACAAATGGCGAATGACAAAAATATCCATCCTCACATAGTAGCCTCTTTAAAATTCAACCTATTTTTTTTTCTTTTGTTTATCATTTTTTTAAAAATCTTTTTCAATCTTCTTCTTCCTCACCATTTGGACATCCCACCATCACCACATCTCTCTACCATAAATTACTCTTAACAGCTCACCATTAATAATCTTATGAGAATCTTTATCGCATATACATCATTTTTCTATAAGAATTTAACCTCAAAAATAGTTTGATTTAATTTAACCTTGTTATTGGGTTTTAAGCTAAACTTCAATTTTTATAAAGTTTTATGATCTAAAAATATTTATTGTCATTTATTTATTATCTGGATCTTTATGCTGATGGTTTTTCAAAGGTTGACGATTGGTGAAAGTAGTTGATGAAGATGGCTTTCAAAAATGGCAGATGTAGTTTTAGGTGGTTGTTAGATAAGTTAATATAATTCAGGCACTCAAACCAAACAAATGAATATACGTTAGCATAGTGGTAGCGTGTGAAGTTGAAAGGCTTTAGGGCGAGGGTTCAACTCTTGCTAGCAGCAAGCTTATTCAATTTTTGTGTTAATCCACTACTATGTGTCATTATGACATTGTCTAATCCAAAACGACGTCATTTTAGGCGTCTTCTACCTTCATCAGCAACATTTTCAGCCATGAAAATAAAATTAAAAAATTAATATCTTTTTCATTTCTTGTTCAAATTGCATGAAACTTGAAGCGTTGGATTCATAATTTTAAGAAGAATGGGGAGAAATAAAATTATATGAATTTTTTTTATCAATATTTTGTTATTGCGATCTATGACAAAGAAAAAAATTCAAAAGACTAGATGAAAAAATGTTTTTTTAACAGGGGTAATTTAGTCTTTTATGTCTTTTAACCAACAGATTTATGTGAGATTAAATTGGGGAGAGTGTGCAATATTTTTCATAACACATGGTCTATAACGCCACTTTTTAAAACACAGGGTTTATGATGCAACTTCATAAAAACACAGGGGGGCATTGTGCATTTTACTCAATAATTTAGGTCAATAAGTCTCCTTAACGTCTCTGCGAAGCTAATTACAAAAGTCCTCGTCAACAGATTGCGTCCTCTTCTTAACCATACATTTTATTTGTTGATTGGAATATTTTGTTCTGGTTATTGATGTGTCCCGATTCCAAGCCATGCGTTTGACCCATAAGTCAGCGGGAAAAGTATGCAGCGACCAAGCCCACTGTCGAGGGCCACCCTTTTTCTAACCATCCTTCCCGGATATTTCCAACATCCCCTATTACTCTACTCTTACGCATACGGTTATGGAACATTAAATTCAATTAGCCAAATTGACAAAACTAAGGCCTGGAAGGACCCAGGTGGTCATAGGTCATTAAACTGTGGACTCACTTATTGCCTTCTACGCTCCATTTTCTCTTTACCAGTATTCCATTGATATTCTATATATAAGTTGAAGCTGTTTCTAGGCAAAGTGAATATAATAGAAACAAAATGGCAAACTCAAGCCTTCAGCTCAGCTTATGCTTTATGTATTGTATCATAAACCTCTTATATTCTACTTCTCTCTCTTGCTCTCAGGTTCAGAAAGAAGCCCTCCTTGAATTCAAGTCATTGGTTTTGAGAGGAAACAATACAGGTGATAATTACATGTATGGTGATACTCGAAACCCGTATACTGATGGTGAACGATCATGGAATTCTAGCTTAAGTTGTTGCAGATGGGTTGGGGTCACTTGTCACAGGCGTGCATTTACAGTAGAGGTAACTCACATTTTTTTCAACAATCCAGTTTTTCCATTTAGATACAAGTCAGATGTCTTAACGCCACTTTTTTGAATAACAACTCTTATGTCGCTTGACCTTTCCGAAAATGGCATTAAAAGTGAATTATCAGGAACATGAATTTTCAATTTAACTAAACTCGTTTATCTCAATCTTGTTGCTAACAACTTTAATGGTTTAATTCCTCATTAGCTTTTCAATTTAAGGTATCTTCAATTCCTTGTGTTGGATGGTAATTCATTTGAAGGGACACTAAATAGTGATGTTGGCAATCTTAAAACTTTGAAGCTATTGGACATGAGTTATAATTTTCTTCAAGGAATTATTCCTACAGAAATTGGAAATCTTATTGAGCTGCAAACCTTGTCACTACACAACAACAGGTTTGTAGATGAGATACCCATGTCAATTTTGGGCTTGACAAAGTTGAAAGAGTTAGACCTACTGACGAGGGTGGACCCTGAGCTGAGGTAAAATACCTGCACCGAGCTGAGGCAGGCCAACCCGAGCCAAGGCCAGCATATTCAGCTAATACCCAACTTGGATGTTGATCCGACCTTACCCCGACCCAGGAAAACACCGACCTGTGCGCCAGCTATTCTGATAGGACATAAAGCCTTGATGGGACATAAATTTGCGCCGCATTAAATGTTGTTAGATCCTAATTTAATATAAATAGAGCTCCACCCCTTCATTTCTAAGGTAACTCATCAATAAATTCTCTCAGCTACTTCGCCAACTCGGACATATTAATCATTCGCATGCCCAAGGAAAAAATTCGGGTCATTACCCTGCCTTTTCCTTCATTTTTCTTGTGCAGGTTAGGTAGCCGACCCGAAAATCCAGGTCAGGAAGCCGACCCAGAATTCCAGCCGCGGGAGTAGCCTCCCAACCTTAACTGCAAGATTCTCAACCTCGACAGTTTGACGCCGTCTGTGGGAAACGAGTTCTGTCTATCACTTTTCCCACCACTCATTGAGAAACCATCATGGTACAAACAAGAAGCCACAACGCACTGGTAGAGGACTCACCCAACTCGGATAGGGACCTCGAAACCACGCAGGTGCCTAGCCAAGACTAAACCCAAACAGACGTTAGAACGAGCCAACGTATACACTTAGCCTCACAAACCAACCTTTTAACAGATGAAGACCTCAACTCCAGCTTGTCACCAGAGATGAAGATGATGCTCAGAATGTTTGAGGAACTTAAGGAGCAGGTAGCCCTGCTAGCTGCGGACCCCACGGCTCCACCATTAGTTACGCCGCGGCCCATACGTCCACAATTTCGCATCTCAGCCCCAAGGCAAAAGCGGGCGCAAAAAGAAAAGGGCTTCCTGGAGCTGACGGCGGGACCTGAGGAGGCAAGAGGAAAAAGGGCGGCTCATGCCGACTCCGAGCAGGCTAAGACTGCGGCTGCCATAGCCAAGGTCATTAACCAGCTCGGTGTAAGCCCACTCTCACCCGAGGTACTGGCCACGCCACTACCGTCGGCAACCGGATGCCCAACCTGGCAGTCTACAATAGGGATGGAGACCCAGCCAGCTACCTGCTCAACTTTGATCACCATATGACTCTGCATGATATGACCGACCTCATGAAGATGAAGACATTCCCGACTACCCTGGTTAGCAATGCCTTGGACTAGTTCTAAAAACTTCGTCCCAGCTCTATTGCAAGTTTTCATCAATTGACTGAGGCTTTCCTGTCCCGCTTCGCGGGAAGCCGATGTGCAACCCGCCACACTTCAATATTGTTGTCGGTGAAGTAGCATAGAGGGGAAAGTTTGAGGGCTTACACAACTCGATTCAATGAAGAGTCCCTCAGAATCCCCAACTTGGAGGACTCCATGGCATTAATGGCTTACCAAAGTGGGCTCAGGTCGGGCCCCCTCACATCCTCCTTGGCCATCGACCCCGTGGATACCGTAGCGTAGCTGATAGTACGAGCAGAATGGTACATACACTCGAAAGAAATCCATTAAGCGAAGAGAGACGATGACCAGGAGAAAGAAGCCGGGAAAAAAGGAGAAGCCTCTTGAGGCCAACCTAGGAGTAAGGCCTAAAATAATCGAGGCCAGCAGCTTTAACATCCAAAGCAGAACCCCCGATTCACTATGTTCACTCTCTTAACACTACAAGGGAGCAAATCCTGATAGAGATCTAGCACCAGAACCACCTACCTCCAGCGCCGAGGATGAAATGCCGACTTGAGAAGCGCAATAGGACCAAGTATTGCCACTACCATATGGATTACGACCACACCACTAAAGAGTACAAAGATTTGAAAAAGGAGATCGATGCACTGATAGCCCGAGTCACCTCTGGAGGTATGTAGATCAACAGCCGACCCGGAGTCACGATCAGATAGATAGAGAGAGAATTCCACCCAGGTGGTAGGCTGGGGGCGGACGTTTGGTTGTGATTGAGACCATCGCAGGAGGATTGGCATCAGGTAGGGAGACCTCGGTTGGCAGGAAAGGTTATGTTCGGGCTGGAAGGGAGTATGGGTCGGTACGGGGTCCGGTCCCAGAGATAGAGGAGCTCACTTTCTCCTTAGAAGACTTGGAGGGGGTGATATTTCCCCATGACGACCCATTGGTGATCAGCGCTGAAATAGCCAACTTCACCGTGAAGAGGTTGATGGTGGACACCGGGAGCTCGGCAGAAGTCCTATTCCTGAGCGCATTTGAGCAGATGGGGTTGGACAGGAGTCGACTTAGGCCATTGAAGGGTACCTTAGCTGGTTTCACTAGACAAGCCCATCGAGCTGAAGGAGTCATCAACCTCCCACTAAAGTTGGAAGACGGAGACAAGCAGGTTTCGATGCAAGCTAACTTCATTGTGATGGATTGTAACTCCACTTACAGTGGGATTTTGGGTCGGGTGGCACTCAATCATTTCAGGGTCGTTCCTTCAACTTACTATCAGGCCTTGAAGTCCCCGACCTCGGGTGGCACAGCCACCATTCGAGGAGCTCAGCTCTCAGCTCGGGAATGCTATGAAAGTTCCCTCTGTCCCAAATATCAGGTTGGATGAAGACCAGATTTGACCGAGGAGAAGAAGGATGCCAAGAGAGGAAGCCCAGCTAAAGACCTTCAAGATGTGGAGCTCTCCAACGAAACAAAGAGAGCAAAGATTGGGAGTGAACTCTCTGATGACCACAAGAAAGGTATAAGCCAATTTTTTCTAAAAAATGAACATATATTTGCATGGTCTGCCTCTGACATGACACGTATTGACCCGGGTATGATTGAGCATCACCTGAATGCCGACCCAAATCACTATCCGGTAAAGTAGAAGCGCAGGCACTTCCATTATGATAAGCAACAAGTCATAGCAGAAGAGGTTGATAAGTTGGTGGGCGCAGGCCACATAAAGGAAATTCAACACCCGACCTGGTTATCCAATGTAGTACTAGTGACCAAGTCCTCGGGCGGATGCAGATTGTGTATTGACTTCACCGACCTCAACAAAGCTTGCCCCAAGGACTGTTTTCCCCTACCTCAGATTGATCAGATGGTGGATGTCACCTCCGGGTTTGAGCTACTCTCTTTCATAGATGCCTTCAAAGGCTACAACTAGATTAAGATGGCTCCTGGGGACAAAGAGAAAACTGTCTTTTCCACCAATAAAGGTCTCTACTACTATGAGGTCATGCCTTTTGGCCTAAAAAATGCTGGAGCTACCTACACTCGGATGGTGAACAAGGCAGATTGGCTGAAATATGGAGATCTATGTAGATGACATGTTGGTCAAGAGCAAGAGGGCTGAAGACCATGTGACTGACCTGGCTGAAGCTTTCGCTGTAATGGGACACTTTGGGATAAAACTAAACTCGAAAAAGTGCGCATTCGATGTCAAGGCGGGAAAGTTTTTGGGTTTCATGGTCATGGCCCGGGGAATAGAAGCCAACCCGGAGAAGGTTCAGGTGATACTTGACCTGGCACCTCCAACCTGCGTGAAAGACGTCCAGGTGCTCGTAGGCAAGGTTACGGCATTGAGCAGATTCATGTCCAGGTCGGCCAACAAGTGTGTTCCTCTGTTCAAAATATTGAGGAATTCTAAGAATTTCGAATGGACTACGGAATACCAGAACGCCTTCCAAGAGCTGAAAATGTATCTAGCTTCGCCACCCCTGTTATCCCGACTTGAGGTGGGGCAGGAGTTGGTATTATACTTGGCATGCTCAGGGACAGCAGTGGCAGCGGCACTGGTTCGCGAGGAAGGGAAGGAGCAGAAATCGATCTATTATGTTAGCAAAACCTTGTAAGAGGTCAAGGCGAGGTACTCCTCATTGGAAAAACTAGCCCTCGCACTTGTCACGGTGGCAATAAAGCTAAAGCCATACTTTGATGCTTATTCAATTACGGTCATGACGGATGCCCCACTCAAGTCCATCATGCACAAGCCGGAGGTGTCGGGTAGGCTGTTGAAATGGGCAGTTGAGCTGAATCAATTTGACATCACCTATCAACCCAGAACAACCATCAAAGCCCAAGCCATTGCAGAATTTATGGTGGAATGTACTGGCTGAACCGAGCACAACTCGACGGATGTGTAGAAGGTCCATGTGGATGGGGCATCATGGAAGTCTGGAAGCGGAGCTGGAGTGGTCATCCTCGACCCGACCCGGCATGAGCACTAATACTCCCACAAGTTTGCCTTGTCGGCGTCCAACAACAAGGCTGAGTACGAAGCAGTGAACGCGGGATTGAAAATTACGGCTCAGCTCCGGGCACAAACAATTGACCTGAGTACCGACTCTCAATTGGTAGCTAGTCAGATATCAAGAGAGTTCGAAGCTAAAGACAATGCTATGCAGGCTTACCTCAACAAAGTTAAGGATTTGACCTCAGGGCTCAAGAGGCTCACCGTGCAGCAAATCCCGATGGAGGAGAATATAAAGGCTGACGCTCTGTCCAGGTTGGCCTTGGGCGAGAGCTGACCTACACTGGTCCATTTGGAAGAAGTCACCGAACCAAGTATCCAATTGGGTAGGCAAGCCGTAGCCGAGCTCAATTTAAGTCCAGATTGGACCAAACCAATCATGGACTACTTAGAGGGGGGGATGATCCCGGAGGATGAAAAGGCAGCTCGAAAACTCATGAAACAAGCCTTAAGGTTTTCATAATAGCGGGGCAACTTTACAAAAGAGCCTATACTTGGCCTCTCTTAAAGTGCGTCGGGCCCGAGGAGGGAAACTATGTACTCCGAGAGATCCACGAAGGAGTATGTGAAAACCACTTGGGCTCAAAAAGCATTGAGGCAAGGCTATTTTTGGCCAACCTTAGAGCAAGATGCCAAAGAGTATGTTAAAAATTGTGACACCTGCCAAAGGTTTTCCAAAATACAAAAAAAGCCTTCGGTAGACCTGACAGTGATGATAAGCCCGTAGCCATTCTATCAATGGGGTCTAAATATCATTGGCCCATTGCCAACCAGTGTTGGCCAGAAGAAGCATGTCTTCTTAGCTGTAGACTACTTCACCAAATGGCCTGAGGCTGAAGGTGTTGCTAGAATAACAAAAAAAACAACTTGGGATTTTGTGTGGAAGAATATCATTTGCCGATTTGGGGTGCCAAAGGTCATCATTACTGACCACGGCAAGCAATTTGACAGTGCATACTTTCGAGGCAAATGTTCGAAGATCGGGATCGACCTTAGATTCTCATCTATTGTTCACCCTCAAAGTAATGGCCAAGTTGAAAGGACCAACCAAATCATTTTGCAGGGCCTGAAAATCAAGCTGGAGGAAGTAGAAGGCCAGTGGGCATCGATTCTCCCCGAGGTACTGTGGGCTCAACGAACTACCACCAGTTCGGTAATGGGAGAATCGCCCTTCGAGCTGACCTTCGGTACTTAAGCAGTGCTGCCAGTGGAGATCGGGTCTCCGACCAGTAAAACTCTCCATCACGATCCAGTAATAAACGGAGCCCTAATCCGTGAAGAGCTCGACCTCGCAGAAGAGCTCCGAGCCAAAGCTCAGATCAGGATGTTGACCAGTAAAGCTGCCATGCAAAGAGCCTTTGCCAGGCAGGTCAAGCCTAAGCCTATTAAGGTTGGCGACCTCGTCCTTAGAAAGGCTATCTTTTTGCCGCGTTCGGGTAACAAGCTCTCCCCGACCTGGGAAGGACCGTACGAAGTCGTGAAAGAAGTCCGACCTGGGACCTTCTACCTCCACGACAGATACGGGAAGCAATTAAAGAATGCATGGCACGCAAAACACTTGAAGAGATATTTTGCCTAACGGCCCCCGAGCCGAAATCTTTTGTAACGGCCCCCGAGCTGAAATATTTGGTAACGGCCTCGAGCTGAAATCTTTTGTAATGACCCCAAGCTAGAAACTCTTGTAACGGCCCCCGAGCCAAAATCTTTTGTAAACGGCCCCGAGCCGGAAACTCTTGTAACAGCCCCGAGCCAAAATCTTTTATAAAGGTCCCCGAGCCAAAACTCTACATGTAATTGGCTCTCGAGCCCAAGTACTCCATGTACAAATTCAATACAATGTATTTTGTAAACTAGTGCGAAGCCCGACCCTGGCCCAAGCACCTCAGCTAAGCTATTGTAAACTCGGATTAACGCGGTGGCCACACTTAATTGTAAGATAAAGACAAGTAAACTAGCTCGGACAAGGTTCTAGCTCGGGTATAATCAATAATAATTTGCTTCACTTTACCAGTTCGGATTAGAGTCCAACTCGGTATTAGCCGGCTTTAGGTCGGTATGTTAGTTTGGGTCTAAACTCGAACTTAATATTCGTCAATATTAGTTTGACCAATTTTAAATCGGACTGACGAGTCCAGGTCGGTGACGAATATATGGTTGCCTAGTTAACCAAATTGGATTAGGATGAAAACTCATTAATCACGTCCAGCTCGATTCTTACATATAAGTCAATTATTTGAGTTTGAAAGGTCCATTATTTTGGTCTGACCCTACTTGAGAAAATTTGCGAAGGGAAAGTACACTTGTACGAACTCAAACAAAACGCAAATAAAGCTAAAAACATTCATTTCATTAGTTTGGAAAGTACAAATTATAAAAGCCCGACCCGGACAAATTACAAAAGTCATTTAGTTGCAGGGCCAATGGCGGTAACGTCAGCTTCATCCCCAGCCTGGTCCATGCCCTTCTTGACAAAGTCTATCACTTCCTGGGCTTGGGACTTGAGGTTGGCTGGAAGCTCAGGAACCTCCCAAAATTTCAGTGGTGGGGCCTCAAGATTTCGATGTAATCATTCTTGGAGGCGGGGAGAAAGGTCTTTGCTCGCTCCCGAGCGGCAACCTAGCCTCGGAAGTAATATTCCAGCTCGGCATACTTGGCCATGACCCCGTCCTCGCTCTCCACCCTGCTTACCGCTGCGTCGCTGGACTTGAAGGCCTCAACCGCCTTCTTTCCATTTGCCCCAACTTGGTCGAGTAGTTCCCGGAACTTCACCTCGGCATTGTGGGCATCAATCTTGTAGCGTTCCACAACTTTGGCTGCAGCCTGGCGTCAGGACTCTTTCGTCCGGAGCTCTTTCTTTAGCCGGTCGACCTCCTCGGCATCCTCCTTGTATCTTTTGAAGGCCTCATCCCTTTGGGACTCGAGCTCGGCTCGGGCATCAGCACATCACTACTCGAGCTCGACGCAATAGGCTTGGACTTTGGTGAGGAGGCTGGGTAAAAGAACATGGGACTCCGCCTGCACAAAGGGCAACAGACATGGTCAGCCGAGCCAACAGACCTCACAATACACGTAATCCAGTACAACTCACCATGACGACGGCTGTCCTCAGGCCAAGTGAGAGCTGCTCCGCTGGGACCCCTGCCAGCTTAGGGTCGCGGGCCACCTTGGCCGCCTCTATAAAATCCTTGCTGGGAGGGATCACCTCTGCAGCCTTGCCTTTCCCTGAATATTCTATCCGGGGCCGCTTCCTGTTGTCAGGACGGGTTGCCGAGCACTCCTGCATCACCACGCCCTAGCTCGACCTCTTGGGCAGTAAAGACTCTGAGGTCCCCTTGGAAGTCACCTCGGCGCCGACCTCTCGAACTTGGCTACTAGACCGTTGCCTCTACTCTTGAGGAGCGGCGGGGCCAAAGCCGGACCGAACCGAGTTGTCGCCGCTGGCCTCAGCCCCTCTCCTCTTTCTCTGGGAATAAGCGAGCTTTCCAGTATCAGCCATGTCTGCAATAAACAAAGGAAATAGAGGTGAGCAATGACCAAATACTAATTGAGGAGAATAACGGTAGACAAGGAGACGGGGAAGTCGGGCATTAATCCTGTGAACTGACCCTTGTTTGAACTGGATTCCGCATTCTCTTCGGGCTCGGGAAGTAGATGTGGATGCTTCTTTCTCAGGTCGGGTTCTTTCCCGCATAATTTTGATTTCTAGATTCTGTCCCACCTGAGGATGCTGTCAATATTAATCAGCATACCCGGCTCGGGTCTCAGTACCTCGACCTCGACGAGTTCCGCTTCTAAAAGCTTGGGGTCGTCGTTCATATTCTTTTTTAAGGAAGGATTCCAATCCACTCTACACCCCGGGTTCACAGCCGGCTCAACCCAATAGTAGTCATTGTGCTAGCCCTTGTTGGAGGAGTGCCACTTGGTGAATATGGTATTACTGGCCCGAGTTGCGAAATGAAACCACCCTGGCTGCTTCAGGTTGGACTTGCATACAAAGAATTGTCTGAACCGATGCAGGGTTGGCTCTATTTCCTTCTCGAGACAGAATACATAAAACGCCACCACTATGGCCCAACTATTGGGTGACATCTGACTTGGGCTAAGCTCAAAGTAATTCAAAATGCCGGTTATGAAGTTAGGCAGTAGAAGCCGGATGACATTGAAGGCGAGGTCATAGATAGTGAAGTGATCGGGTGAAGGGTAGCAGGCGAATTTGTGCCGACCTGGAACCTTCATCTTGTGGTATCAGTCCACCGACTAATCCCTTAGCCTAGTTTTAGCCATTTGGATGGTGGAATGGCACTCACGCTTACAACAGGTGAACAGTTGCTCAATCCTCTTTCCCCGGGCTGACGAACCACTGGTTGTAGCTGAGCTCCGAGGTCGGACTGCCTTAACTGGGACTGCCTCAATCGGCTCTGCAGTGGGGGCTTTAACTAAATACTCCTGAGGTTTCTCAACCCCCTCCAACCAGTTCAGAGGCGACCCATATTTTCTATCTCCCAAATCTCCCAGGTCGGCCAAAGGATCCTCCTCAGCCTCCTCCTGCACCTGCCTGACCCCGATAACTTGGCAATCATCATCACTCTCCCTAGGCCCAGATTGCCGAGCTGATCCTTGAGACATACCGGTGCTGTCATTACCGTGACTTCCATCCGAGGTAGATTCCGAGCTCGATGGATTCTCATCCCCTCCATAGGATCTCAACTCCATCACTTAGGAATCTTCTGACTCCGACCTCCCCATCCTGTCCACAAATTAAAATATATGTACAGGAATATCTAAAGGGAGTCGGGACGTACCTACCGCTCTAGTTGTGGAAGATGACCCGATCTAATCGCCTCCGACCTAATTGGCTCCAAGTTAATGGATCCCGAGCTGAACACACCGAGAAGATTGTTTGCCGAGCTAAAAATGTCCGACCACTCTGGTTGCCAACCTGAAAGCTCTTCAAATTTTGTGATCAAAGTGTGAAATGAATCTCGAACTTCAAGGCCCTATTTATAGGCAACCCTAGTAACCGTCTCGGGAATCCCAAACATCGCATCTCGTCATAATTTCTAGGTGACGTGTCAGCCATCCGAAGAGCATACATAGTTGACGTGGCCATTCTCACTCTACCGAGGTCGGGCACCTCCAGCTCGGGAACAACACCCAAATCTAGATCTCACTCTCTCGATCTCGACTTGTGGGGGGGGGAGAAGATTGATGAGGATAGACCTTGAGCTGAGGTAAGATACCCGCACCGAGCTGAGGCAGGCCAACCCGAGCCAAGGCTAACGTATTCAGTTAATGCCTAACATGGATGTTGATTCGACCTCACCTCGACCCAGGAAAACCCCGACCTGTGCGCCAGCTGTTCTTATGGGACATAAAGCCTTGATGGGACAAAAAGTTGCAACGCATTAAATGCTGTTAGATCCAAATTTAGTATAAATAGGGCTCCACCCCTTCATTTCTGAGGTAACTCATCATTAAATGCTCTCAGCTACTTCGCCAGCTCGGACATACTAATCATTCGCACGCCCGAGGGAAAAATCCGAGTTGTCACCCCGTCTTTTCCTTTATTTTCCTTGTACAGGTCAGGTAACCGACCCGAAAATTCAAGTTAAGAAGCCGACCCAGAATTCCAGCTCAGCGGGAGTAGCCTCCCAACCTCAACTGTGAGATTCTCAACCTCGACACCTACAAAACAACTAACTATCTGGTGAGATTTCAACTAAGATAAGAAGCTTGTTCAACATGTCAACTTTGGAGTTGAGCAACAACAACCTCACAGGTGTGATACCACCATCTATACAAAAGATGGAGCAACTGGAATTGCTTTACCTTGACAACAATCAACTCTCCGGTCAGATTCCAACTTGCTTGTTAGAGCTCAAAGACATGAAGTACCTAAACCTAGGAAGAAACAAGCTTACATGGAATGATAATGACAACATTGTTCCGAAATATATGCTAGGTCAGTTGTCAATAAGGTTTTGTAACATTACAAGGCTAATTCCTCAATGGCTTTCCAATCAAACAGAGCTCGGGTATTTGGACTTGAGTGAAAATAAGCTGGAAGGAACATTCCCACTCTAGTTATTTGATTACTTGGAACTTGGCACTTTAATGTTATCTGATAACAAACTTACATGTTCTTTGCCTGCAAGTTTCTTCCAGTTTGACTCTTTATTTACTATTGATCTCTCACGAAATAACTTTAACAAAAAATTACCAGAAATTATTGGTGACACAAGTAGTGTGGAAATTCTAAGTCTTTCAGGTAATAATTTTTCAGGGCCAGTGCCCCAGTCCCTTTCAAATCTATCAAACCTACTAGTGCTAGATTTGTCGAACAACAATTTTTTCGGTGACAAGTTCCCAACTTTCAGCTCATATGCCTCTCTTTCATATATTGATTTATCTTCAAATAAATTTTCAGGTGAAGTACCAACAACTTTTGGTGAAAAGTTAACTATGTCGTTGTTGGGTCAAAATGAATTTTTAGGTCATTTGCCCAACAACTTGACCAATTTCTATGGGCTTGAACATTTTGATCTCCACGACAACAAAATTACAGGTGAAATCCCAACATTTCTTTCTAAGTTGTCCCATCTGCAAGTGCTAAACTTGCGAAACAATTCTCTTGAGGGTTCATTATCTGATAATCTATCCATTCTTTCAAGCCTTCGAATTTTGGACCTTTTCAACAACCACCTTCACGGAAGAATTCCATCAAGTTTTGGTAATCTCAATGGTATGGTTAATAGTCGAAAAGTCTTAAGTTACTTTGACCGCATAAAAGTTGCTGATGCTTTCGGAGACAACATTGTGGTAAAAGATTTCATAGTTAACTAGAAGAAATCAAAACAAGGTTTATCCAGTCAAAACCTTGGCATTTACTCTTTGTTAGACCTATCCGAAAATCATTTATCAGGTGAGATTCCTTCTTCATTAGGTGCTCTCAAAAGTCTGAAGTTGCTAAACCTTTCATACAACTCATTCTTAGGAAAAATTCTTACTACTTTTGGGGAATTGAAGAGTCTCGGGATCTTGGATTTGTCACATAATAAACTGCCAGGCGAAATACCACAAACATTTTCCAAGCTTCTGGAGCTTAATTTGTTGGACGTGAACAACAATAGGCTTTCGGGTCGTATTCCAGAAGGTCCTCAAATGAATAGGTTCAATGATCCAAACTACTATGCAAACAATAGTGGACTATGTGGCATGCAAATCCAAGTTTCTTGTGAAGATACAACACCGCCAACACCTGGATCAGACATAGAAGCATCATCTAAGGAGACATGGTTTTCATGGAAATTTATAGGAATTGGTTACCCGGTTGGGTTTTTCTCAGCAGTTGGAGTTGCTTATGCGATTGGATATTTTGATATCAGAGCAAGACAACATCATCATAACAGGCGTGCTACTAGGAGAAGAATCTAAATTTCAGGTCTTTAGACAGGGTAAATGTACCTTTAGGTTTAAGGGGAGTGGGGATTGCAAATCTTCTTTAAATGCATAGGTTGTTTTAATGTATTTTTTAGTTTAAATCCACTAAAAAAATAATTTTTTATATGTGTTTTAAATTGTATGTTGTAATATCTATTAAAATAAAATCTTAAATTCACTCATGTTTGTAAAGATGTAATCACTAAAATACATTGCAGCTCCAATCCATGTTAATAGGTTCTCCATTTCCTACCATGTCATTAAATTGGATTCCAAAAAAATTATATCCATTTTTATTTTCAATTTTAAACTCTTAGAGATAACAAAATTTGTCTATCTAGGGCATCTATTAATCAAAATGTATAATGCACTGGTTAGTGAATTTTTTAGATAGGCTAGCTCATCTTACTTAACTCTAAGGTTACCCTAATGGTGGAGTTATGTCCGAGTCAGCAACCCCTATTAACCCTAATTTTTTTTAAATATATATATATGTGTGTGTGTGTGTGTGTGTGTGTGTGTATTTACACTAATATTTTTAAAACATGTGTATTTTTAGTATAAAAAATTAAATTAACCCCCGTAGAAGAAAATATTGTGTTATAAATTTCACTTAAACAACATTCTAGATCCATCCCTAGTTATCCTTGGGAGGATTGAAGGATTGGCTAAGTTTATACTCTAATTCTTTTTTTTCTTTTTTCTTTTTTTGGTCGAATACTCTAATTCTTTATTACTCTTAATGGTAGTCTAAAATTGAGAATAAAGATAATTGAATTTCTAACCAATTTCAACCTGTTACTGACTGATGTTTATGGAACATCAAGCTAAAGCATATTTTTTGACTATGAGTGAGGATTAGTTTATAATATTATTATGTTATGAACGAAAATATTTTGGGTCTACACATGTTACCTTCATCTTTAATTGAGAATAGGGGAATGTGTTAAAGGGGCTGCGATTTAAAAGAAATGGTTTGGATGATCAAGGAAAGACTCAACAATCCAGCAGCTGACACATTATTAGTTAGGCCATCCTTAATAGAAGCTCTAAATTGAGGGGTTTTAAAAATAAATTTAGAGCCCCGTTGCTTTTTAGAGCCCTATTTAGAGCCCTATGTGTTTTTTAGGGGATATAAAAAAAATTCATCCCCAGTGGGGGCTCTAAATTTAAAGATCTATGGTAGGACCCGTCGTCTCTTCCATTTTTTTTAGCCTAAGTTGCCAATTTTTTTTTTTTTGGGTTAAAGTTGTCAGTCAGATGTCAAATCTGATTTGTTGAAAAGACTTATGTGGTCAAATCTGATTTGGAAGTGACCTATGTGGGCTCTAAATTTTTTTGTCTTTTTATTGGGGCTTCATTTTCTTCAACAAATTTGTTGAAGAAAATAGAATCCGGACTCTAAATTTGTTGAAACATGACAACTTTGCATCAAAAATCTGGATTTGGGGCTCTATATGTACTATTGGTGTTGCTTTTTTCTTCTAAAGTCTCTATATTTGCTAAAAAATTGTAATTATTGTATTTTAAAGCCTCCATTAAAGATGCCCTAAGACCCATAGGCGCTGAGCCCAAACGTTAGGAGGCAATCCTTTTTGCCTTGAACCCTGATGAACGTTGATTCTTGTTGGCAATTGGATCATAGGCTTTGGGTTAAGCCCAACCTTTGAAACATAAGATCTAACAAGTGTAATATACAAGTGTAAGTTTTGAAAATGCAAGATTTGGAGCTCTAACAAAATACCTCGTAAAAAACTTCTTAAAAACTAGATTGACTTTAGGGAAGATAATTGACTTGCAGTGTCCCATCTCCCCCGAATGATCGGTGTTGTGGTCAATACTGAAGTGGAAATTGTTCCACATGTTAACAGCTGAAGAGGAAAAAGATAGATGATAGATATGCAACATATTCTTGTTAATAAAAGCGAGAATTGCATGAACTAAAGTTGGTTACACAATGAGGCCAAAGTGACCATCTATGCTTTAATTCTGAGGTCTAAATACAAAACTTTAAGTGGTTCCATTAATTAATTATAACAGTTGGTACATGCGTAATGCTTTTCTTGATTCATAGTATGTGTCTGTGTGTGAGATAGAGCAATTTATTCTCTAATGAAAAATGACTTATGCAACCCATGGCACAAACAGCAATAATGTTCAAAAGATCTTGATGTTCAATGTTTTTGGACAAAATTCTCACTACTTAATGTTTTATGTCTGTAGTTTAATTTATTTATTGAACACTAAATTAAGACAAGTACTTAACATCGTGATGTTCCACATGCAACCGGTCAAGTAATGCTGCCATTAGCGGAAATGAACAATAGCTTAAACAAATTTAAGGCTGAAAAGAGTGAGGCAAGGAAAATTACATCTTCGTTGCATCACTATTTGAATCCCATTTCGTGCATGTTAAATCAAGATAAAGAACAGAGGTTTAATCAGCTATTATCCTATTCTTTACCTTCTTTTATGTGAAAGTTGGCCAACTTTTTTTATCATTTGGCGAGCGAATTTAACATTTAGAAAATTATTTTCTCTATTTTCACTTGCTATAGAATGCCAACTCCCTCCTCCCCCGCGTATAGTAAGAGCATTGCGCAACATTTCTTTATAGGGGCCTATTTCATCTAACTTGTCATCTACCATGAGGACTCAAGGTAGCTTTATCATTGTAGGAGATAATGTGTTTTAGTTTTCATCGCTTGTTATTTTTTCTTTGTTGTTTTAGGTGACCTTTGTAACTCTGCCGGTATAAAATGTTGTGATAGGCCTAGACTAATTTAGAGAACTAAATCTTATGTAGGAAATATTTAGGAAGTGGAATAGGAGAATTTTGGAGCAATTATAGAACTTGTATTGATGAGAAGATTTTGATTTTGGCTTGGTTCCAGATGCTTGTAGTTGCCCCTATTTATAGGTGCTCAAGGAGGCTTCTACATACTAGATATTTTGAAAGTACATAGAATATTCTAGGTAAACAATGTCTGTCATTTCGAATTCTCGTGCCATTGCCTTCTTGAAGTCTTCGAACATTTTTGGATTGCTTCCAGTGAAGATCAAGTCATCCACGTACAGATAGACAATCATTATATCCCCTTTTTCATCCACTTTTGTATATAATATGTGCTCGTGAGGACATTTCTTGAAATTATTTTCTTCAAAATACTTGTCGATTCTGGTGTTCTACGCTCGAGAAGCTTGCTTCAACCCGTACAAAGCCTTTTGATCTTTCATTTTAGACTCCTTCAAAACCTTCTTTTGTGCTTGAGTAAGAGTGGCCTCATCTTCGGGTACTTCATAGCCTTCTTCAACAACATCCCATATATCTTGGCCGCCAAGATATGTCTTCATTTGGATGCTCCACCTTCTATAGTTATCGTTGGAAAGCCTTGGAAATGGGAATGCTACACTTGATGTTACCATAACCTAGCTCTGATACCACTTTGTTGTGATAGGCCTAGACTAATTTAGAGAACTAAATCTTATGTAAGAAATATTTAGAAAGTGGAAGAGGAGAATTTTGGAGGAACTAGAGAACTTGTATTGATGAGAAGATTTTGATTTTGTCTTGGTTCCAAATGCTTGTAGTTGCTCCTTATTTATAGGTGCTCAAGGAGGCTTCTACATACTATATATTTTGAAAGTACATAGAATATTCTAGGTAATATTCCTAGATCCTTCTAGCTAGTCAAATAAAATATTTCTCTTTAGATGTTTCCTAGATACTTCCTAGAAAATATCTCAACTTCAAGATTTCTCTATATATAGGGCCCGGGCTTATAATTGGGCAATGCTCTTATTCTTTTGGGCCAAGTGAGTAAATATTTAGCTAGCCCAAATACTTGATGTCCAATTTACCTTAGTCCAAATTCAAGTTTACTTTCCAACATAAAATACAGCAGGTTCCAAGTCCAGGAAAAGGAGGAGGGCAAAGGTGCATGCAGTGACTTATCTTGCAGAATTCAATGAATTAAAGAGACAAAACTACTTGGGGTTTGGCCTTAGCGGCACGTTATAGTCTATAAAGCTTCTGAATGAAGCAGAGTAATTGATGAAAATGAATACGGCAAGAATGAATGAGCCCTTCAGCTTCTCTTTAGGAGTATAGCCTTTGTTTTTTGGCTGACAATGCTGTCTTTTGAATATTTTAGGCAAATCCTCAAATTCTATGTTTGAAGAGTTCTCTAATTAATATGGTGTCGCCACATTAATAACTAAATAATTTCACATTTCACGAAAGCAAAAGTTCTCACTTTAATTTTTAGAATATACATTTGTTTCACATCGAAACAATCGCAGCTAAGATCAATCATATTCGATTTCAGTGCACCAAGAGGACTTCAAACAAAGTTGTGGACTGGGTAGCGAAATGTAAAGCTAGAGATAAGTTAGCTATTAACTAGTTTATAAATATCCCCCCTCCCCTTTTAGCACTACTTGATGCTGATATGTGCCCCACAGGTGTGGGATAATCTTTTGTAATCTCTTTACGTTCATGTGAATGAAAATGCTTTATTTACCAAAAAAAAAAAATTGAAAAATCAAAAACTCTTAGACCACCTTAAAAAAATCTTGGGCTACTCTACTTGGCATCAATTAGTTTTAGGATGAAACCTTAGTTATCTTAACATTAATGGTTTTCCCCATTTCGACCAAAAAAAAAAACGGTCTTCCCCATGGTAGTAAGTTTTACTTTTGTAGAACTTGTTGAAAGATGATATTGTTTACTGGAAGCATACAACAGTTACATAGAGATGATAAGATAAATGGTAACCGATTGTATGGTAAAGGTGCCAGAACTGAAGATCACCTCATTGAGCTCATTCATTATATCAGTTTAATGGTGACCAAGGCTAGTCTTGGTAGGTTGTTTAGAGACACCATCATGAATTGGGCTATTTCTATAGCATATATAGAGATTTGTTAAAAAATTGAAAACGAAAGAATAATTCTTCCATTACAATAGTAGTAGAAATAATTATAATAGTTGTTGTTGAAGCACTATGTCTCCAATATTAATTTTGAGATCATGGCCCTATTGTTAGAGCTCATGACTCGTGATGTTTTGGAGCTCGTAGGCTCTTTGTTGGAGCTTAGTTTATGTAGCTCAATTATAAATACATCACAAATGCCTCATATTTATAGCTAGTTGAGGTGGTGGTTTCTTCCATAAAATATAGATAGTGTACATGAGATATTCTAGTACATTCTACTACTATCATTGTGTTGAGTAGACCAACCCATGTGGGTTGGTATGATTGTGTTTGGTCTTTTGACCAAACAAAGCCTAAAGAAAACAAAACAAAAAAAAAGAGAAAAACAATAAAAAAAAGAATGGAATGGACAGACCAGCTTTGATTGGTCTGTCACTTGTTTTGAAAAAGAGAGAGTGAGTGAACGAGAGATAGAGAGAAAGAAACAGAGAGAGAAAGAAGGAGAAGAGAGCAAAATTTCAGCCTATACAATCTTCATCAAGTCGACGATCGGAGGGCTATTTGTGGTCCGATCGAGCTGAAATTTTGTGTGCACGTTCACAACTCGTGGGTCTTCAATCTTAATAGTAGAGATCAGATTTGGAGCTCTCTGTGGCCCATTTTTCTGACGTGAACAGTGACGACATTTTTGGTGATTTCTCTCCTACTTCTTGGTTTAATCTCTTTTGTTGATGCAATGTTTGCAAGAATATGTTATTCTTGGTGAATGTATTGTGTATTCCTCTAGTTGTAGCTAGAGAAGACTCTCTTGTACCCATTATTTGTTGATAGTGGAAGTTTTTGGGTGGACTACGGTCCTATGGTTTTTACTCTCCACGTTGGGGAGGTTTTCCACGTTAAAATCTTGGTGTTGCTTTATTTTCTGAAATTTTCAGATTTGTGCATATTGTTGTTGGCTCTATTTGTTGCTTCCTAATAGGTTTATACAAGGTAGGAGGATGTTATTTCTGTTGTGCATTTGTTGTTTGTGCTTTGATTTTGGGTTTCCTCCCAACAAAGTGGCCTCAGAGCTTGGTTATTGAATTGTTGTTTTGTGTAAACAATAGAAGTTAATTCAAGTAGAATGATATTTTTGAATGGTTTGAATTATGTCATGTGGAAAAGAAAAATGGAAGACTTGTTGTATGTGAAAGATTATTATCTACCGGTGTTTAGCACTAAAAAACCCGAGAGTAAAACTGATGAAGAATGGGAGTTATTTCACAAGCAAGTATATGGATATATCAAGCATTGGGTAGATGTTAATTTGATGAACTACGTTAGTGAAGAAACACATGCACGCACATTGTGGAACAAACTTGAAGAATTGTATGCACAAAAGTGTGAGAGCAACAAATTGTTTTTGATAAAACAATTGATAGGTTTGAAATACCGAGACAAAACCCCTATAACGGATCATGTAAATGAATACCTTGGGATTATAAATTAGTTAGCTGCCACTGGAATTAAATTGGATGATGAACTTAAGGGTTATTACTTCTTGGTACTTTACCGGACTCATGGGAGACATTTAGAACGTCATTGTGCAACTCAACCCCAAATGGTGGACTCACTTTGAATCTAGCTAAAAGTAGACTTGTAAATGAAGAAGCTAGAAGAAAGTCACAAAATTCCTCTACAGAGTTAGATGCTTTGGTTACTGAATCTAGGGGGAGGAATAAGCAAAAAGGTTCTGGAAATAGAGGAAGTAGTAGAAGCAAGTCAAGGGGGAAATACAGTAATGTCAAATGTCATCATTGTGGAAAAATGGGTCACATCAAGAGATTTTGCAGGATATTACAAAATGAAAATAAACAAAGATAATGATAAGAAAAAAGATGATATAGTGGTAAAGATCGAGTTGCTACCACTACACAGGAGTTTTTCATTGTATATGACAGTGATGTTATTAATCTTGCATGTCATGATACATGTTGGGTGATTGACAGTGGTACTTCTATTCATGCTACTTCTCGAAAAGACTTCTTTATGTTTTACACGGCTAGTGATTTTGGGGTTGTGAAAATAGGTAATGATGGTATCGCCAAGGTTGTCGGTACAGGAGAGTTTGTTTGGAGACCGAAAATGGTAACAAATTAATTCTTAAAGATGTGAAGTATGTTCCTGACATTAGATTGAATTTGATCTCTGCAAGTAGACTTGATGATGAAGGTTTTCTCAATACCTTCGGTAATCGTCAATGGAAACTTACAAGGGGCTCTATGGTAGTAGCCAGAGGTAAGAAATGTTCAACTTTGTATTTGATGAATTCAAAGGTTTCCATGAGCATTGTCAATGCAATGGAAAATAAAGATGCAACAGAGTTGTGGCACAAGTGACTGGGTCACATGAGTGAGAAGGGAATTTCAGTTTTATCCAAAAAGAAAATTTTATCGGGACTAACAGATCCACATATGAGAAAATGTGATAATTGCTTTGCAAGAAAGCAGAACAGGGTTTCTTTCCAGAGTCATCCACCTTCCAGGAAGGAAAATGTACTTGAGTTGGTATATTCGGATGTATGTGGTCCGATGAAAATTAAAACACTTGGTGGTTCTCTTTACTTTGTGACGTTTATTGATGACCACTCTATGAAGACTTGGGCTTATACCTTGAAGTCTAAAGATCAAGTGTTGGATGTATTCAAACAGTTTCAGGCATCTGTTGAAAGAGAAACATGAAGAAAGTTGAAATGTATCCATACATATAATGGAGGTGAATATTGTGGTCCATTTGACAGGTATTGCAGAGAACAAGGTATCAGGCATCAAAAGACACTGCCAAAGATACCACAGTTGAATGGTGTTGTTGAGAAAATGAATAGAACTTTGATTGAAAGGGTAAGATGCTTGCTTTCACATGCAAATCTACAACATTCATTCTGGGGTGAGGCTTTGAATACAGTTGTTCATTTTTTGAATCTCTCACCATGTATTCCATTAAAGCTTGATGTTCCTAACAGAGTTTGGACAGGGAAAGATGTTTCTTATGATCATTTGCGAGTCTTTGGATGTAAGGCATTTGTACACATTCCAAAGGATGAAAGGTCCAAACTTGACGTGAAGACACGACAATGTATATTTATTGGTTATGGCCTTGATGAGTTTGGTTACAGGCTAAAAGATCCAGTTGAGAAAAAAATTGTTACGAACAGAGATGTTGTATTTGTGGAGGATCAAACAATTCAGGATATTGGCAAAGCAGAGAAAGAGTTACCCCCACAGTTAGATGAATTGGTTAATCTTGATATAATGCCTTCAACGCCACCAATAATAGTGCATGTTGAAGATGATGATCAAGGTAATTTCCAGGATGTTGATCATGCAGAAAGTCCTACACAAGTTGAGGTAGGTGATGATGATAGTCAGTCTAAGATTCCACCAACAGTTCCACTCAGGAGATCCGTTAAAGACAAACAACCTTCCACGAGATACTCTTCTGATGAGTATGTTTTATTGACAGATAGAGGTGAGCCTAAAAGCTTTGAAGAAGTTATGGATGATAAACATAAAAATGAGTGGATGGAAGCTATGCAGGATTAGATGAAATCTTTGCATGAAAATTGCACATTTGAGTTGGTGAAGTTGCCTAAAGGCAAAAGAGCTTTGAAAAACAGGTGGGTTTACAAGTTAAAGTAACAAGAAAATACTTCACAGCCACGATACAAAGCAAGACTGGTTGTGAAAGGGTTCAGTCAGAGAAAAGGTGTTGACTTTGATGAGATTTTTTCTCCAGTATTGAAGATGTCATTCATTCGAGTTGTTCTGGATTTGGCTGCTTGTGATACCCCAGACCTAGCATGTAGTGAATAGTATCTATTTACATATATTTATGTATTAATTTAATTGATTGGTTGAATTTAAGTGTTTATTCTAACTTTATATATATTATATATATATATATATATTTAGTAACTTTACTTTTAATATTTCTTTAAGTGTATAATTAGCACTTAATTAAATCATATAAAATGTTTAATCTCTTATTTTGTTATTTGTAAAATGTGATATTACTTTCTTATGTCTAATAAATTAGTTTTCATCATTTTAAGATGAGCAGCAAGTCCGGGGTGATTTTTGAAATACATTATTTTTTTAAATTTTAAATTTTATTTTTACTATATGTTTATTTTCATGCATACATTCATAATTTTTATGTGCATGGTGTTTCGGGAAGGTTGGTAAAATTTGACTATTTTATTTTTCAAAATTTATATTTTTCCTTTATTACTTACCTTATTAGATGTATTTCGTCCATTGGAACTATGGACATAACATGTCGAGAACGTGAGATATAAAAATATTAGTGTCCTGAATGAATAGTATTACGAAATAATAGTAACTTTTTGTAGAATTTTTATTTGGGCTTCTAGTGAATTAGCTAGACTTTGGACTTTTATTAAACTCTTAAATATATTTAATTAGAACCAATTTACTAACCCAACCCATTATTTCCTTAGTCTATTATCTAAATAACATAATAAGAGCCAAAACAAAAACAAAAAAAAGATTGCAAAAGCTGAAAACACTGTAGCAAATCTGAACAGCTTTGTGCAGCCAAGGAGGAGAGTTTTAACTCATCAAATCTCCATTCCAAGCCAACCCAAGCTAGGTTCAAGTAGTTTAGGGTGTCTACTAACATTTGCCGAGCTCCTACGCGCTTTAGGTGAGGGATTTTATGCTTGTTTGTGCATTTTAAAAATGTTGCTCTTTTCTTCAATTCATGGATTTGCTATCAAATGCTTATGTAATGCTTAAAGATTCTTATGTATGTTGTATATAAGTAATAGAGACCTTATTTATGCTATTGGTTCGTAGTTTAAACGGTTGAATTCGTTCATTGATCGTATAGTATGAATAGTGATATTTTTCTAGGGTTTTATGGAATTGTGCGATATGGCTTGATTCATTACTTCTAGTAGGTGCCTTAGATGTTAATAAAGATAGTTTAATAGCCACATGACGTTGAATTGCTAAAAAATTGGCTAACACATGAAATAGACGACTTTTAAAAAGGGGTTTCGGGGTTAATGCAAATCCGGGTTAATTTGGCCATTACATCTAGTGTTCTTAGGCTATATAGGTGCTATATATGTTTTGCTAAACCTCGATTGAGTCCCGGTTAGGGTACTTATAGTACAAACTCACAAAGGAAAAATTAGGACTTTTGTGCTAAACGTGGGTAATTGGGTAGTTTCTAGGGTTCTAGGGGTGCCATAAGGGATAATTAAAAGTATGAAATAACCCGCTCGCTTAACTAGAACATTAACTTGTGTTTGGAAGAAAAATGGCTTGTGTTACAAAGGGGTTTTGGGTCAAACGTAAATCCAGGAGAATTTGGTTGATATATTTGGTGTTCTTAGGGTAAGTAGGGACTAAATATACTTTCTAACTCTTAGTTGAGTTTTGGTTAAGATAATTGTAATACAAACGCAGAAAGGGGTAATCGGGGCTTTTGTGGCTAATTCGGGTTAATGAATGATTTCAAGGGTTCTAAGTGTGCCATAATGTGTAACTAAAAGATTAGAATAGTTAGTTGGCGAATTTTGAGCATTAGCCTTCGGTTTGGAGTTAAATGACTTAGGATAACAAAAGGCAAACTTGGGGTTTTCATGCTTAGCCTTTTACTTAGCTTTGGTGCTTGTATATCTTGCCTTTACATGTTATTATATGGCATTTGTGAGCATTTCATGAAGTTTCGTGATCATCGGTCATTGACCCCTTTGTGTTGGTATAGTAATTTTCATATTTAATACTTATATCTTGTTATAATGTTTATATTACTTGTACTTTGTTAAGATCAAACTCTAATAAACATTGTATGCCAAGTGAGTAGAACTATAAGGATAACTCATCTAGTTATATGATTATTGATTATTGTAATTAAAAGTAATTGGAATTTATAACTTATGATCTTAACTTAACGGTATTTGATGCTTCTAATATATCTTATGTTGTCTAATGCTATGGTAAGGTGAACATTGTAGTTTAATTGTGTGTGGGTTATGAACTTGTGTGAATAAGTGATTATAAATCTAGCTTCTAATGTTATAGGGTTGAGTGAAGTAAGAGTTGAGTTGGAATTGATATAGTTAATTTCTAAACTTATATGAATACCCTAGGGTTGCATACTTGAGCTAATTCGGGTAGTTGAAGTAAATTTGAGTTATTCTTTTAGCGTGCTTGGCTTAATTCCAGGTGAGGGAGACTTCATCCTTATGTGCGTAATAATTTATTTACTTGTACTTAGATTATGTGCACTTATTGTCCATATATTGTGTCTGAGGGCAACCTATTTTGTTGTCCCTCAATCATGTGTTTATTGATTTATTCTATTGTTATCATTTTGAGTGCATTGTATCGTGGTTGCGCAACCATTTGGGCATGGTAGTGTCGTAGAAACCGGGCGGCATCGGGCTTGCCTGTCTACCTCGGCTACCATGGTTGCCCAGTCTCTTTCTCGCTTGGGATGCCGCCCAGGGAGAGTTGGGTCGTAGGATTTCGGGGTACATCCGGAGTACACCCACTGGAGTGATTGGGGATTTGCCGGCATATTGATCGTGGTTCGTGATTGAAGAACAAAGTGAATCGTATCATTTTAATGTGTGGTAACTTGTTGTTTCAATTGTTCTTTCGTTGTAAAATGCTTTATTTGTATTAGCTGCTGCATTGCACGCCTCGGTAGACTTTATCTGTCACTAAGCAATTGTGATTGCTCATACCTCGCTAAACATGTTTCAGGTGGCGCAGTTGGAGGAATGGCCTTGGTTGCTTTGTGCTATTGCTTGAAATTGGAGTGTTTGCCTGCTAAATTGTGGAAGATTTTGTTTGTATTTTGTCTTGTTCTATTTTGTTCCTATAGGTTTGTATATATTTGGAGCCGTTGAAGAATTGTAATAGCTAGGTTAATGTATGACTTGAATGGTAGATTGTAATAGTTTATCCTTACTTTCCTTTATGCTACTTGCTTGTGTGTTAATGAAAGTTAACAGTTGTTTGACTTTAGTTCATAAGAAAGTCTAATGGTTAATATAGAGTGGTATGATAAGCGGATTAAAAGAGACAAGGTTTTAAGGATTGTTAAATGCATGCTTGGGTGTGTTTTCTATGTCTTGCTTAAGGCCCGATCAGCCTTGAAGTTGGGATAGTTAGAGCTGGAGTAGTTGGAGTTAGTGTTTAGTTGTATTGTGGCTTATATTATGTTTACAGGTTTCCAGAATGTCCACAGTACAGGGGAGACTCTGTCCGTTTTTTCTAAAATCTGTGGCCAGATTTGGGATGCGGTTGAGATTAGAGAGATCGATAGAAGTCTCGGTCCAGTGCGGGATCGGGGCGCTACAGGTGGTATCAGAGGTTAGTTAGGTCTCAGCCGGGACAGGGTCCTCAGCCTATCGGGTAGTAACCTTTCCACGTGTGCTTGTTAAGTGTGTCTTGAAAATGTGTGCCTATGTGTGTGATTGGGTGTCTTGAATTGAATGTGTGCACCTATGTGATATAGTTATGTGTTATGTGACCTCTTTGTGCAATAAGTGAATAACAATTGCTATGTGCAAATATGTGATTATGTGTGTCTCTATGTGGTATATTTGTGAAGTATATGTATTTTATATACTTTTCCCTGCATGCATACCTATATATTACCTTTTACAATGGTAAGTAAACTCTTCCTTATAGAGATAGCCAGAAGTGGATTTCTGAAGATGTGGACCAACAGAGCCGACTGTAGCTTATATCAGTGATCAACACAAAGTATTTCGAGAAGCAAGTTTGGAAGTCTCTTTGGGTATTTTTCTTCATTATTCTCTCGGTATTCGGAATTTGGATTCTCATTTGGTATTATTCTTGGTATTTTAATTTGGGATTCTCGTCAGGACATTTTACTCAGTAATTATATTTGGAATTCTTGTGCGGTATTTGTCTTCAAGGGGATTCACTTCCGGGAATTCTGTGTGGGTATTTTAAATGGAGCCTTTATTTGGCGTACTTATCTCTGGATTTCATATTTGGTATTTTCAGTAGTATTCCTACGGAGAATTTCGTGAGTATTCTGGCAGGCATTCATCTTGATGGATTTTCCCTTGGGACTTTTATTTGAAGACTTTTATTGGCATGTTTCTCAGTATTCAACCTTGGAGTTTTCATGAAGTATTTGTAACCGAAGTTCTCATCCAGAGTATTTAGAATGCTTATGAGAGTTCTTTTGAAAGAAGAATTGCGCGGTCGCAATTATTTGAAGGAGGGGAGAGTGTGATACCCCGACCTAGCATGTAGTGAATAGTATCTATTTACATATATTTATATGTTAATTTAATTGATTGATTGAATTTAAGTGTTTTTTTTATCTTTATATATATATATATATATATATATATATATATATATATATATATATATATATATATATATATATTTAGTAACTTTACTTTTAGTATTTCTTTAAGTGTGTAATTAGCACTTAATTAAATCATATAAAATGCTTAATCTCTTATTTTTTTTATTTATAAAATGTGATATTACTTTCTTATGTATAATAAATTAGTTTTCATCATTTTAAAATGAGCAGCAAGTCCGGGGTGATTTTTGAAATACGTTATTTTTTTAAATTTTAAATTTTATTTTTACTATATGTTTATTTTCATGCATACGTTCATAATTTTTATGTGCATGGTGTTTCGGGAAGGTTGGTAGGAAATTGATTAGTATAACAAATAAATTGTGTTCGGGGTATAAAATTTGACTATTTTATTTTTTAAAATTTATATTTTTCCTTTATTACTTACCTTGTTAGATGTATTTCGTCCATTGGAACTATGTGCATAACATGCCGAGAATGTGAGATATAAAAATATTAGTGTCCTGAATGAATAGTGTTACGAAATAATAGTAACTTTTTGTAGAATTTTTATTTGGGCTTCTAGTGAATTAGCTAGACTTTGGACTTTTATTAGACCCTTAAATATATTTAATTAGAACCAATTTACTAACCCAACCCATTATTTACTTAGTCTATTATCTATATAACATAATAAGAGCCAAAACAAAAACAAAAAAAAGAGTGCAAAAGCTGAAAACACTGTAGCAAATCTGAACAGCTTTGTGCAGCCAAGGAGGAGAGTTTTAACTCATCAAATCTCCATTCCAAGCCAAGACAAGTTACGTTCAAGTTGTTTAGGGTGTCTACTAACGTTTGCGGAGCTCCTGCGCGCTTTAGGTGAGGGATTTTATGCTTGTTTGTGCATTTTAAAAATGTTGCTCTTTTCTTCAATTCATGGATTTGCTATCAAATGCTTATGTAATGCTTAAATATTATTATGTATGTTGTATATAAGTAGTAGAGACCTTATTTATGCTATTGTTTCGTAGTTTAAATAGTCGAATTCGTTCGTTGATCGTATGACATGAATAGTGATATTTTTCTAGGGTTTTAGGGAATTGTGCGACATGGCTTGATTCATTGCTTCTAATAGGTGTCTTACATGTCAATAAAGATAGTTTAATAGCCACATGACGTTGAATTGCTCAAAAATTGGCTAACACATGAAATAGACGACTTTTAAAAAGGGGTTTCGGGGTTAATGCAAATTCGGGTTAATTTGGCCATTACATCTAGTGTTCTTAGGCTATATAGGTGCTATATATGCTTTGCTAAACCTCGGTTGAGTCCCGGTTAGGGTACTTGTAGTACAAACTCACAAAGGAAAAATTGGGACTTTTGTGCTAAACGCGGGTAATTGGGTAGTTTCTAGGGTCCTAGGGGTGCCATAAGGGATAATTAAAAGTATGGAATAGCCCGCTCGTTTAACTAGAATATTAACTTGTGTTTGGAAGAAAAATGACTTGTGTTACAAAGGGGTTTTGGATCAAACGTAAATCTGGATGAATTTGGTTGATATATTTGGTATTCTTAGGGTAAGTAGGGACTAAATGTGCTTTTCTAACTCTTAGTTGAGCTTTGGTTAAGATAATTATAGTACAAATGCACAAAGGGGTAATCGGGGCTTTTGTGGCTAATTCGGGTTAATAAATGATTTCAAGGGTTCTAAGTGTGCCATAATCTGTAACTAAAAGATTAGAATAGTTAGTTGGTGAATCTTGAGCCTTAGCCTTCAGTTTGGAGTTAAATGACTTAGGATAACAAAAGGGAAACTCGGAGTTTTCATGCTTAGCCTTTGAATTAGCTTTGGTGCTTGTATATATTGCCTTTACATGTTATTATATGGCATTTGTGAGAATTTCGTGAAGTTTCGTGATCATCGGTCATTGACCCCTTTGTATTGGTATAGTTATTTTCATATTTAATGCTTATATCTTGTTATAATGTTTATATTACTTGTACTTTGTTAAGATCAAACTCTAATAAACATTGTATGCTAAGTGAGTAGAACTATAAGGATAACTCATCTAGTTATATGATTATTAATTATTGTAATTAAAAGTAATTGGAATTTATAACTTATGATCTTAACTTAATGGTATTTGATGCTTCCAATATATCTTATGTTGTCTAATGATATGGTAAGGTGAACATTGTAGCTTAATTGTGTGTGGGTTATGAATTTGTGTGAATAAGAGATTATAAATCTAGCTTCTAATGTTGTAGGGTTGAGTTAAGTAAGAGTTAAGTTGGAATTGATATAGTTAATTGCTAAACTTATATGAACACCCTAGGGTTGCATACTTGAGCTAATTCGGGGAGTTGAAGTAAATTTGAGCTATTCTTTTAGCGTGCTTGGCTTAATTCCAGGTGAGGGAGACTTCATCCTTATGTGCGTAATAATTTATTTACTTGTACTTAGATTATGTGCACTTATTGTCCATATATTGTGTCTGAAGGCAACCTATTTTGTTGTCCCTCAATCATGTGTTTATTGATTTATTCTATTGTTATCATTTTGAGTGCATTGCATCGTGGTTGCGCAACTATTTAGGCATAGTAGTGTCGTAGAAATCGAGCGGCATCGGGCTTGCCGATCTACCTCGGCTACCATGGTTGCCCAGTCCTTCTCTCGCTTGGGATGCCGCCCAGGGAGAGTTCGGTCGTAGGATTTCAGGGTACATACGGAGTACACCTACTGGAGTGATTGAGGATTTGCCGGCATATTGATCGTGGTTCGTGATTGAAGAACACAGTGAATCGTATCCTTTTTAATGTGTGGTAACTTGTTGTTTCAATTGTTCTTTCATTGTAAAATTCTTTATTTGTATTAGCTGCTGCATTGCATGCCTCGGTAGACTTTATCCCTCACTGAGCAATTGTGATTGCTCATACCTCTCTGAACATGTTTCAGGTGGCGCAGTTGGAAGAGTGGCCTTGGTTGCTTTGTGCTATTGCTTGAGATTGGAGTGTTTGCCTGCTAAATTGTGGAAGATTTTGTTTGTATTATGTCTTGTTCTGTTTTGTGCCTATAGGTTTGTATATATTTTGAGTTGTTGAAGAATTGTAATAGCTAGGTTAATGTATGGTTTGAATGGTAGATTGTAATAGTTTATCCTCACTTTCCTTTATGCTGCTTGCTTGTGTGTTAATGAAAGTTAACAGTTGTTTGGCTTTAGTTCATAAGAAAGTCTAATGGTTAATATAGAATGGTATGATAAGCGGATTAAAAGAGACAAGGTTTTAAGGATTGTTAAATGCATGCTTGGGTGTGTTTTTTATGTCTTGCTTAAGGCCCGGTCGACCTTGAAGTTGGGATAGTTAGAGTTTGAGTTGTTGGAGTTAGAGTTTAGTTGTATTGTGGCTTATATTATGTTTACAGGTTTCCAGAATGTCCACGGTATAGGGGGACTCTGTCCGTTTTTCCTAAAATTTGTGCCCGGGTTTGGGATCGGGTTGAGATTAGAGAGATCGATAGAAGTCTCGGTCCCGTGCGGGATCGGGGTGCTACACTGCTAGCCTTGATTTAGAGATTGAGCAGATGGATGTGAAAACTGCTTTTCTTCATGGTGATTTGGAGGAAGAAATTTATATGGAGCAACCGGAGGGGTTCAAAGAAAAAGAAAAAGAGGATCATGTTTGTAAATTGAAGAAAAGTCTTTATGGCTTGAAACAAGCACCTCGACAATGGTATAAGAAGTTTGAATCTGTTATGGGGGAGCAAGGCTACATGAAAACTTCTTCAGATCATTGTGTCTTTACTAAAAAATTATCTGATGTTGATTTTATTATCTTGTTGCTATACGTCGATGATATGTTGATTATTGGCAGGAATTCTTCAAGAATTGATAGGTTGAAGAAACAGTTGAATAAGTCTTTTGCTATGAAAGACTTGGGACCGGCAAAGCAGATTCGTGCCATGAGAATCAATCGAGACAGAAATGGCAAAAAGGTGTATCTGTCGTAGGAGAAGTACATCGAGAAAGTATTTCAAAAGTTCAACATAGATAAAGCTAAAGTGGTTAGCTCTCCTCTTGCTACTCACTTTAAGCTAAGTGTTTAACAGTGTCCTTCTACAGATGAAGAAAAAAAAGATATGCAGAATGTTCCATATTCTTCAGCAGTGGAAAGTTTGATGTATGTTATGGTGTGTACACGGCCAGACATAGAACATGCAGTTGGTACAGTGAGCCGTTTTCTCTCAAATTATGGAAGAGAATATTGGAATGCAGTGAAGTGGATTATGAGATATCTTCAAGGCACATCCAAATTGAGACTTTGCTTTGGATGTGAGAAGCCTATGCTTGTGGGTTACATAGATGCTGATATGGCTGGAGATGTTGATACTCGTAAGTCTACTTCAGGTTATTTGATTACCATTGCAGGGGGAGTTGTGGCATGGCAATCGAGATTGCAAAAGTGTGTTGCCCTTTCCACTACTGAAGTGGAGTTCATTGCAGCAACTAAAGCATGCAAGGAGTTGCTATGGATGAAAAAGTTTCTGGAAGAACTTGGGTTTGAGCAAAATGAATATGTCTTGTATTGCGACAATCAGAGGGCAATACATCTTGGTAAGAATTCTTCATTTCATTCAAGATCAAAACATATTGATATGAGGTACCATTGGATCAGGGATGTTTTGAATTTGAAGTTGTTGAAACTTGAAAAAGTTCATACAGATGACAAAGGCTCCGATATGTTGACGAAAGCGTTACCAAGAGAGAAGCTTGAAATATGTCGTTTGGTTGTCGGGTTCATTGACCCACCCACATGAGTTGGTGAGGGAGTTTGTTAAGTAGACCAACCCATGTGGGTTGGTATGATTGTGTTTGGTCTTTTGACCAAACAAAGCTTAAAGAAAACAAAAAAAAAAGAAGAGAAAAACAATAAACAAAAAAAAAAGAATGGAATGGACAGACCAACTTTGACTGGTCTGTCACTTGTTTTGAAAAAGAGAGAGTGAGTGAACGAGAGAGAGAGAGAAAGAAGGAGAAGAGAGCAAAATTTCAGCCTACGCAATCTTCATCAAGTCAACGATCGGAGGGTTATTTGTGGTCTGATCAAGCTAACATTTTATGTACACGTTCACAACTCGTGGGTCTTCAATCTAAACGGTGATGATCAGATTTGGAGCTCTCTACAGCCCGTTTTTCTGACGTGAATAGTGACAACATTTTTGGTAATTTCTCTCCTACTTCTTGGTTTAATCTCTTTTGTTGCTGCAATGTTTGCAAGAATATGTTATTCTTGGTGAACGTATTGTATATGCCTCTAGTTGTAGCTAGAGAAGACTCTCTTGTACCCATTATTTGTTGATAGTGGAAGTTTTTGGGTGGACTACGGTCCCGTGGTTTTTACTCTCCACGTTGGAGAGGTTTTTCACGTTAAAATCTTGGTGTTTCTCTATTTTTTGGAATTTTCAGATTTGTGCATATTGTTGTTGGCTCTATTTGTTGCTTCCTAACATGTTTATACAAGGTGGGAGGGTGTTATTTCCGCTGTGCATTTGTTGTTTGTGCTTTGATTTCGGGTTTCCTCCCAACACGTTATAGCCCTTTTTTTATGCATAATATCTCTTGCCTTTTCTAGAATAATCTGGCACAATGGAGCACCAACTTCCAACAAGATTAGATGAAGGATATTTTCTTGTAATTTGTCAGATCCCTTGTTAAGCTAATGTTCATCCTCAATGTTTGAAAATTTGGACTCGGAATCTAATATTTGCACTTGCTGACTTATAAGCCAAAAAGTATTATAAAAAGATGGTAATTGAATGATCAAATGTTGGAACTATAAATATTAAATTTCCTATTCCAAGAGAATGATTTATTTGCTCAACTTTGTATCTGCTTGGCTCACAGATATATAGTCTATAGCATCACATGGATGTAAATGTCTCTTTGAAGGTCGCTACAGATTTTTTGTTCTGACATTTTATAATATATAGTCTATAGCAGCATATGTTTATTTGCCAAGGTGCTTCAAGTTATATTGTTGAGCATGCTACACAGGCTTTAAATGTGAGTGTGCCATACAATGCTCAAACTCAGGTACAGGCCTTTTATCGAAGGCATAAAGATTTGTAATACATCCATAAGAATTTGTGGACATATTATTGCATGATGTGATTCATGATAATTCATATTTTTTGCTTTAGGATATTAGTTCACTTGTCCAACTATCACAAGGCACAATCCAACCTCCAAATACCTCCCGGAATCCTTGATAAAACATACTCAGTCTTGATCAGTTTGTATTTTTAGAGTATTTAGTTGTTTGACTCAAGTATTTGATTTAGTTAGTTTGAATTCTATATATGGTTTTTCAGTTTTCTATTCAGGTTGATTTAGTTTTGAAAATGTATTGTTTGTTAATTATATGAAGTCTATTTACTATTTTGGTTCTATATTGCTTATATAATCTTCTGATCTTCTGATCTTGTTTTCTATTTTTTCTCTCTTTTAGAACTTATTCATGGCATCTGTTTCCATAACTAAATATGAAGTGATGTTGAATTGCATATAGGCGGTGACGACTTTTGAGGATATCAATGTCAGTATAATTACAGGGTGTAGTTAGCTTTTTGAGGATACCAACTAAATTGGTTAAATGCTTTTTGTTAAACAGTTACAATATTTGCTTTTACATGTATGGTAACGGATTGTTGAATGATGAGAAGATGTATGTAGTTTACTTTTTGGTCAACAACATATAATTTTATGGAGCTTTAATGGCTAAATTTTGCATGTAATTTCTTATTCAATTTTTACATTAGCCTATACCAGAGCAGGAGATTTATATCTTTGTTTGTAGCCACAACAGGGTTATGAATTTCTGCTTGTCTTACATAATGACGAAAGAGTAGAAAAGGAACTCACGGTTTTGGATGAAAGCATGAGTTATAATGTTATGTATTTTGTTGTCCATTTTATGGGTTATAATGTTATATATATATATATATATATATATATATATATATATTTGTCTGTATTTTCTTGTCCATTTTATATAAAATCATACAGAGCATAAATTGGCAAAAAGAATAGGTTGAAGTACTAGAAAATGTTTTACCCAAAAAAAAAAAAAACTAACTACTGGGATGGAATTCCCGCCACTTTTGTTGACATGCAAATTTAGTTGCCTTGGTAAAGTAAGGGCATAATTGTCTTTTGACAAAATAAGGATAAAATTGTCTTTTATCAACATTTAAACAGAAAAGTGGATGGATTATTAACCGAATGGGTGTGAGTCATAATTTTCAAAAAGTATGTGGTTTGAGTCACATTTATTGAAAGTGCAAGGGGTCTCAGTCAAAATTTTACCTCAGCTAACGAAACTCTAGTTGGACCCCACCCTTTCTTCCTCCCTCTGAGAGAGATAACATCAAATAAGTTCGAATGAATGGATAACTGATTGATCAGCAAAGAGTGTTAGAATATGGTTTTTGTTTCCTAATTGGATCCTTGATCCTCCCCTACAACTTGTAAACCCAACCACGGTAGTTTTAAAAAAATCTGGCATTAGATGATGTAATATCTATTTTGTTAATTAATTATATCATAATGTACAGACCAAAAAGGAAAAGGATAGTACATTCGACTTCAGTACTTGTCGACCTTGATTAATGGGGCTTAGACCCAAATTAGTGAGATAGAGATATTTCGATATTGTAAAATATATGTGTTATTTCAAACCTAGAGAGCTTATTACACATTATAAATAGGGCTAAATTATTTGAAATTTCTATATTTGCTTCAGCCAACGATATTTTCTGCATATAACATGATGTGCATTACTACATTTTCTCAACAAAAAATCACCTAATTAGAGCTATTAAATGTGCCAAAAAAATATAAAGTTGTTAAAGGTGAATGAGTAAAATGCATCATACCTCCCTGTGTTTTTATAAAGTTGCATCATAAATTTTGTGTTTTAAAAAGTCGCGTTATAAACCCTGTGTTATGAAAAACGTTGCATACACGCCCCAAACTCAAATTCTGTTTAACTCTGTTAGTTAGCCTTGTAAAAAGACAAAATTGTCCTCGTTTAAAGATAAATCCGTCAAAGGGGGTATTTGCAACTTTTTTGATATCAGAAGGGGGTATTTATCACTTTTTTAATATTAGAGGGAGGTATTTACAATATTTTTCATTTTGCAATATCATAACCATGTGCTAGTCTACCTTCTAAGGAGATCTACAACCTTAAACTAATAAATATCATTTAATTAAAAGAATAAAAAAACGTATAGCTTATATAACAGAACATTGATGTCCACCATAAAAAATATAAATCTTATGCTTGAAGTTCAAAGTCATATTGCAACTAGCAATAATCGTACCTTCACTTGGAATCACATTCTTCTACAAGTAGATTAAAATCTTTAAATCAGTGCAAAATCAACTTCAAATTGAAGAAAAATCACTTTGAAATAGTTTTTTTCTCTAGGATTGTTAATTTTTTTATTTTTTTATCTTTGAAGGGGCAATTTACATCTTTATAAAAAAACATAGGAGCAATTAGAAACCTTATAAAAAACACAAGAGGCAATTTATAACCTTATCGAAAACACAATGGGCCATTTACAACCTTATCGAAAATACAAAGGGCAATTAGCAACTGATGTTAAAAAGAGTATTTTCGTCTTTCTGCATGTGTTTTAAAGCTTGATAAATGTCATACTTACATTTCAAGCGTGTGTATTACACTCACGATAAAATTGACAGAAAAATAGACGGCGAGAAGTTATATGCAACGTTTTCCATAACACATGGTTTATAACGCGACTTTTTAAAACACAGGGTTTATGATATAACTTTATGAAAACACAGGGGGGTATGGTGCATTTTACTCAAGGTGAATTAATAGGTTTGGGTTAAACCCCGTACTTGAAACATAGGATAAACTAACTAGTCTATTCTTTTTATTTACATTCTATCACTGTTGCTTATATTTTTCTCTGTCAAGAATTCGAAGAAGCCATCAGGGGTTTTCTCCAACTTGTTCATATGGTACTTAATTACGCTAAGTAATTTTATGATACCATTGGGAATTCAGGTAATAGTGTAGTGGGGTTGAAAGACAGGAGTGTAGGCCACTTCAAATGCGACTTTTGGGAGATTTATGCAAGGTTTGGACCTAAAAGAGTAATATTTTTTTCATTAGAGTTCGTATATATGCATATACCATGATAAGACAGGAGTGTAGGCCACTTCAAATGCGACTTTGCTGATTTAAGTTAAGCATTTTAATGTCAGCACATGCACTTTGATTTGTTGGAAGTTTTCACGTTTTTGTTTATTTGAACCATGATAAGATTCATGCATCTGCCATATCTATTCCAAGAATGTTTAAAGCAGCAAAATTTGGTCTGTTTTCAAATTGCTCTTTAAATTCTAATTAGCATATTTGGAAAAAGGTGTATCTTTGGTACAGCAAGGCTGGCATAATGCCAAAGTAATGGTCCCCTTCCAAAGAGATCAAATAAATGACCATTTACCTTTTGGATGATTTTCATTTTCTCGAATGATATCTTTATAATTTGGGATTAAATGGCTGACAAATTAAATATATTTAAAGATTCATTTTATGAACTATTTGAAAAAAATTATGATGAATTTTTTAAAGAAAAAAGAAAAAAAACTCACATAGGAGTTGAAAAAGAAAACAAAAATGTAATACCGCTAGTTAGAGTACATCTTTTATATAAGTCTAAGTTATTCGATTCAAGGTTTAATTAAGATTTGATAGAGTCTTACGATAGATAAGAAATCTTATCTAAATATAATTTATAAATTTAAATAATATAATCAGGATAATTATCTGTAATATTAATATGTAAAAATCTTTTCCAAATTTCAAAATTAATTTTGTAGTATATCTGCATATAATAATATGATTATTTAATTTTTTGTAAAAATGTTTACAAATGCACATAAAGCGACACATGACACTCTTGGTTGTTCTCTTAGAATATACTAGTATTGTACCCGTGCGATGCACGGTATAATGTAAATATTCTAAAAATATGTAATATAAAATTAATTCATTCAACTTTTTAATCACACTATTGAAAAACTATAATATATAGTTACCCTAAGTAATATATTACTACTAAAGAAACCAAGTAAAGTAAGCATTTATTTTTCAAAAAATGTGATAGTAAGAAATACTTTACAAATATCGGACCTTTTAAAAGACACATGTATTTTCTTTCTCTGAATTGTTGTTTGTACAAAATTCACACATGCCTCATTCTAGTTTGGCACCATTCTTACTCTTTTCACATGTGATCTACTGGCAAATTCATCTCCTACCATCAAAAGTTTGAATGATCCAATAGCCAAAAGAATGTGTTGCGATCTTGCGTAGATATGCTTCTCAACAAAAGATGTTGGAATACTCACATTATACAAAAAATATATATATATATATATATATATATATATATATATATATATATATTTAATGTGAATAACATGAACACATACTCTAAAGATTATTATGGAATACCTAACAACTTATAACTGGTTGCTATAATGAGTTCGAATTGACACAAATCTATTATCGCTTTCAATTCACAAACATGTCTCATTAGTTTGAAATACATTAGTAATATTTGAAGTAGATTTGTTATACGATCTAAGTGAAACTCAAATGATTAAGCAAATCACCTAAGAAGTCATATAGCATAAGACTTTATTTATACTGCTACCATTATATTATAAGATAAAAATAATGAATAAGGAACATAAACATGTTAAATAAAATAAAAAAGAAATAAAAGTTCCACGTTGTACCTATTTTTTCAATGCAATTTTATCTTTTACTAAAAAAATAAAAAGAAAAGTTCCACATTAGATCTCTTTTTCGATGCAATTTCATTTTTTGATAAAAGAAAAAGTCCCATGTCACACCTCTTTTTCAATGAAATTTCATTTTTTACCAAAAAACAAAAAAAGTTCCACGTTGGACCTCTATTCAATGCAATTTCATTTTTTTACAAAAAAATAAAAAATAAATAAAGAGAATAAGTTCAACTTGGACACCTTTTTTTTCAATGCAATTTCATTGTTTACAATAAATAAATAAACGTTGAATATCTTTTCAGTGCAATTTCATTTTTGACTAAAAAAAATAAGAAAACTTCTACATGTGACCTCTTTTTCTATACAATTTCATTTTTGACTAAAAAAAGAATAAAACTCCATCGTCAAACCTCTTTTTTAATGCAATTTCATGTTTGACAAAAAAAAAAAAAAAGTTCCACATTGGACCTCTATTCAAATGCAATTTTATTTTATACCAAAAGAAAAAAAAAGTTCAACTTGAACCTCCTTTTCAATGCGATTTCATTTTTTCCGAAAAGGAAAAAGAAAAAAAAAAGTTCAACATTGGATATGTTTTTCAATGCAATTTCATTTTTGAAAAAAAAAAAAAATAGAAAAGAGACCAACCTAACCATTGATATGAAGCTCGTGAGATAACAAAAAAATCATAAATAAATAAAAAATAACATATGAAAACAAATATAATTTTTTTAATTTGATTTTTAATATTAATATCTACTATCTAAATTTGTTTTTATTTCAACAATATTTACATGTCATTTAACACATAAAATAATTGATAAAGACAAATAAGTATCGAATATTTATTTTTTGATAAAAGTAAGATTCTTTTTTTGTCAGATTGAATTTATTAAAATTAATCAAACTTTTAATTGAAAAATAAAATAATTTTATGAGAGCAATTTTGTCATTTTAAAAACAAATGTGGAATTTTCTTTTCACTTATTTATGATTCTTTAATTTAACCTTTACCATATAAAATTTAATTTTCTAAATTAATCAAACATGTAATTGAAAAATAACGTAATTTTATAAGGGAAGCTTAGTCACTTAAAAACCAAATATAGAATTTTATTTTTCCTTAATTATGATTTTTTTAATTTGATTTTACTGTATGAATCGAATATTTGATCTTTTTAGATAGAAGTAATGTTCATTTCCTCTTTTTTTTTTAAGGAATGATACCTATTTCTTTACACGTGGCATGATGGTGTTTTTGGAGCGATATTCTATGTTGGACCTTTTCGTATGCAATTTCATTTTTGACTAAAAAATCCATGTTGGACCTTTTTTCTCGATGCAATTTTATTTTTGTTAAAAAAAAAAGGTTCCACGTCTAACCTCTTTTTCAATACAATTTTATTTTTTGCCAAAATTAGTTTTTTAGTCATGTAAATAATTCCTCTGCAGTGCTCTTGCCTATTTGAGGAATTCTATTGTTGAACTACATTGACCATGTTGTGTGATCCTTGAGTATTAAAAAACTAATTATGTGGGATGAAGAAAGCATGCTTTTCTAAGGTTCTCGCTATTTTTGAAGCATTTGTTGCTCTGCTATATGGTGCGGTCTCTTGAAAAAATTTTGTTAGATATTCTGAAAGGGATTTTTTTTGTCATTAAAAGGGAACCGTTTTATGAAAGGATTCGCATTAAATCATTGACAATAATTGGAGTTCTCCTATTAACATGTAAAAATTGGTCAACTGAATAGAAAAATAACTAAGTGTGTGAACTATACAGATTATAGATTGGAAGTCACATAAAAATAATGAAAAAGTCAATATTTATTTAATTCGTTCATGAATAATTTTGATGGTTAAAAATTGTCAACTTTGAACCAAACCCTTCCAGAATTTCAAGAAGAGATGTGATCAAATTGAAAAAAAGAAGAAGAAGAATAAGAAATAACCTTGATTCTGAATGATGAATGCACAATAACGATAAGGAAAAAAAAACTTACAGCTCTTTGATTTAATTTCATAAATCAATAACTTTTAAAATTTAATTTAATTTAATTTAATTATCATAAAAATATTAATAGATAAAAGAGTTTAAATAATGATAAGATAGAGTTCTAATATACATAAGACACAAATTTATGATATGATTTAATTTCATTAATCAAGAGTTTTTTATAATTTATTTTAATTTAATTATCATAAAAATATTAATAATTTACACATGGCATGATATAGTTATTCTTAGAGGAAGATAATTTTTTTATACGTGACATAGTGTTTGTTCTTTTAGAATATTAATAGAATAGAATAGATTAAGATAGAAATAATCTGGAAAAATCTACCTAGTAGACCTAAATCATGAAGGGCCTCTTCAAAATATTTGTAAGCAAATCATGTAAGCCCTGCAAGGGGATTCAAACGAAAGACTTGTTGATAAATGTCAATATCCACCTCTTCATAATAAGTATCGTTAATTATATGGTAGCATAAATTAATGATTCCGACTTAAACGTCGATGAAGTCAAAAGAGATCGCGATGGCTACAAGAAAGAAGTTCGGGAATTTGGAATTACCTAAGATGACGTCGGGTTGATGCAATGCTAAAGTTAGCCAATTTGACCAAAAAAAACTTCCTAGAAGTTGACTTGGATGCTAGCCACCCATGTGGTCAATTGTAGCCACTCATGTGATAAATATGAGTGGTTAATACTTTGAACATGGTTGGTAAAGCCAACCAAGATTGAAATGTTTGATAGGAAAGTCTCTTGTGGCGAGCTAGCTGAATTCTATAAATAGGCATGCATTAGTTCATCATTTTCATCCACAACACAACTCCAAACACAATCCTAAGTTAGTCTTTCTTTCTTGTATTCTTCTTGTAAGTCCAGAAGCCATTGAAGCTCTAATCTTGAAAGCGCACAGCGGGACAATTATCTTGTAAGTGTTATATTGAATTGTTATAACAAGTAGTATTGTCTTTCTACTTGATTGTTGTTAAAACGTTTCTGGGAAATTTGTTATATTCTTACATGGTATCAAAAGCTTAAGGGGCTCTTAACAACAATATTGTCTAGTAAAGCTCAACAACTATGACTACTCAAGGTGCTAGTTCTTCTTCTATCAATTCTAGTTCTGGTTTAGTACTCACAATTCGTATCCGTCCCCCTACCTTTACAAAAGGAAAGCTTGATGGCACGAACTATCTTTTGTGAAAGTTCAAAATCACTATAGTTCTGGACTCCTACGAACTCCTTGATACAGTGTTAGGCACAGATGCAGAACCAGTTGCAGTCCGTGCTGAAGATGATACAAAAAAGGTCACACCTCCAGATCCTCAACTTGTTAAAGAATGGAGGAGACGAAATGCTGATACACTTTGTGCAATTGTAACAAGTGTTCAAAATTCCGTCCTTACTCTAATTCAACACACAACCAAGGCAACTGAAGCTTGGAACATTCTGAGAAATCAGTATGAAACAAGGAACCAGACTCGTATTCAGAACTTGGAGAATCAGTTAGCTGCTGAGAGATTAAGTGAAGATGAAGCAGTTGAGTCATTTATCAGTAGGATGAAAAACCTACGTGATCAAATGGCTGCTGTTGGTATTGCCAAATCAACCGAGGAACTAGCTCGAAGGTGTATTAGAGTGTTGCCTCCAAAATTTGACGGCCTTGTGAGAGCACTCAATACACAAGTTCGCATTCCTCCTTTGACGTTTGAAGAATTCACTGCCATGTTGATAGAGGAGGAGATGAGGCTGAGGAGCAAAGAAAATCAACTTGACTCTGCCTTTACAGCCAAGGCGAGGAGTAACCAAGAAGAAAAGAAGAAAGCAAAGAAGAAGACGTTCTCTGGATCGTGCTACTACTACAATAAGAAAGGTCATGCTGTCAAAGATTGCAGGAAACGAATCCATGACGAGAAAAACCGAACTCTAAAGCCAAATTGGAGAAATAAAGAGTCTGCCAATACGGTTGAAACGGAAGTGCATCTGTTTACTGTAACATATGTATAGGAGGAAACATGTACTAGCGCATATGTACATCAAACAAGTGCATAGGTGTTAGATAGTAGAGCTTCCTGACACATGAGCATCAAGAAAGAGTTATATGACTCCATAAAACCTCTACAAGAACCAATGAATGTTGTCGTCGGGAATAATGCGAGGTGTCCCGTTGAGGGCACTGGAACCATCTCGCTCGTGTCTAAAGATAGAGGAAGCAAGAAGCTGTCCAACGTACTCTTTGTACCCCAGATCACCATAAATTTGCTATCTGTAGCTGCTATTACAGATAATGATCTAGAAGTGCGGTTCAAGAAGACGGAAGCTTTGATTCTTGACAAGGATCAAAATATCGTAAGTAAAGGTATTCGCAAAAATAATCTTTACGAAATCAGCTCTCTTTCTGCTGTCGTGGATGCCAAAACAAGTCAACTTTGGCATGAAAGGTTCGGGCACATTTCCTATCCTGTGTTAAAGGAAATGCAAAAGAAGAAGATGGTGGCCGACTTGCCTTCAATTGAAGAAATTGAAGGACCATGTGAAGCTTGTATGCTGGGCAAGCAACATAGACAGTCATTTCCCAAAGAGAGTCATAACCGATCAAAGGCTCCTCTAGAGTTGGTACATGCTGACCTCTGCGGAAAAATGACTACGATGGCGTTAGGAGGATCTTCCTACTTTATGCTGTTAGTCGACGATTATAGTAGGAATATGTGGGTGTACTTCCTTCGGGACAAGGCTGATGCTCTTGAAAAATTTAAAGTGTGGCACAAACTTATGACAAATGAGAACACAACTCAGTTGAAGAAACTTCGTACTGATCGTGGGGAGGAATTTTGTTCTACAGAGTTCACCAACTACTGCGACAAGCTTGGGATTAAGCACCAATTGACTGCTCCATATACACCACAACAAAATAGAGTTGTGGAACGAAGAAATCGAACAATTGTAGAAATGGCTCGATGCATGTTGAAAGGTGCTGGCCTACCTGACACATTCTGGGCTGAAGCAGTCAACACAGCGGTATACATCCTCAATCGGTGCTCAACCAGGGCACTCAACGATAAGACTCCTAATGAGGCTTATTATGGTACGAAACCTTCTGTGTCTCATTTAAGAAAATTTGGGTGTGAGTGTTTTGTACACATTCCAAATGAAAATCGAAAGAAATTGGATGACAAGAGCAAGAAGGGCATTTTCTTGGGATATAGTGAAGAGTCTAAAGCATACAGACTCTATGATGTAGAGGCCAAGAAGGTGATCATAAGCCGAGATGTGGTGTTTAATGAGCGACCACACTCAATGGAGGATAGCAGTCCTGCCATTTCGTCATCAACCGATGAAGTAATCCACCAAGTGCCTGAACAATGACCGTTGAACAATGAAGAAGTCTCTAATGATGAGGAGACTGAAGACCAACCTGTTGTACCCACAAGGAAGCCACAACCGAAGTGGTTCCAACAGCTCTTTGATGGAAGAAATTCAGGAATTACTGATGATAGTCCACGTCCTGGTGGACTAAGACGATCAAAAAGGATAGAGGAGCAGAACAGATAAGGACAACAACTAGTAAACATGGCTTTGATGACCCAAATCATCAAGACGGTAAAAGAACCGGTAACTGTGGAGGAAGCCATGTCAGATCCAAATTGGAGAGCAGCTATGCAAGCCGAGTATGATAGTATCATGAAAAATGATACTTGGGAGATCATTGAAAAGCCACCGAACAAAAAAATTATCGGCACCAAATGGATCTGGAAAGTGAAGTACACGGCAGATAAAAGTCTTGAAAAATACAAGGCACGCCTTGTAGTACAAGGATTTTCGCAAGTCGAAGGTTTCGATGTATATGAACCATTTGCTCCAACAGCAAAAATGTCAACAATCAGGCTAGTTGTTGCAGCTGCCGCGCATTATGAATGGATTGTACATCAAATGGATGTCAAGTCAGCTTTTCTTAATGGGCAACTTGAAGAAGAAGTCTACGTTGCACAACCCCCTGGCTTCCAAATACCAGGTGAAGAAGAAAAAGTCTGCAAATTGAAAAAGACCTTATATGGGTTAAAGCATGCACCACGAGCTTGGTACAAACGTATAGACTCTTTCTTCTTGCAACATGGTTTCTGTAGAAGCAAATCAGAGGCCAACTTGTATGTTCTAAGTGAACAAGTAAAGAAGGTAATTGTAGTCCTATATGTGGATGATCTTGTAATCACTCGTGACCATGAAGATAATATTCGAAAGACGCAAGAATGGTTGAGCCAAGAATTTGAAATGACAAATCTTGGTCTTCTTCATTATTGCTTGGGAATCGAGGTATGGCAAAAACCTCATACGATCTTCATCTCGCAGCAACGATATGTTCGTGAGCTTCTAATTGCATTTGGTATGTCCGAGTGCAAACCAGTTGTCACCCCGATGGAAGTGAATACAAAGTTATCAATTGACGATCCTTCAGAACAAGTTAATAACAAGCTCTACAGAAGGTTGGTGGGAAGTTTAATATTCCTTTGTAACACAAGACCTGATATTAGTTATGCTGTGGGAGTTCTCAGTCAGTTTTCAAATAAACCGAAACAAAGTCACTGGCAAGCAGGGATGCGGATCCTCAAATATCTCAAATGCGCGTTGGAGTATGGGATATCATACAAGTCTGGAGATACTTTATCTGGGTATTGTGACTCAGACTGGGCTGGTGATATTGACTCAAGAAAATCTGTTACAGGTTACGTATTCATATTCGGTGGTGGAGTCATCTCATGGGCTATTAAGAAGCAACCCACCGTTGCACTTTCATCAACGGAGGCGGAATACAAGGCTGCTTGTGTAGCATCCTGTGAAGCTGTTTGACTACGATGCATAATAACTGATATTGGCATTCCAATAGAGGAAGCAACAATGTTGAAATGTGACAGTCAGAGTTGTATAGCCATGTCAAAGAATCCGGTATTTCATGCTAGAACAAAACACATAGAGATTCAGTATCACTATGTGAGGGAACTGATCGAGGAAGGTGAAATCTAAATGGAGTACTGCCCTACAGAAGATAATTGTGCAGATATCTTCACCAAAGAGTTAGGGAGCGTCCATTTGAGCAAGCATCTTCAAACATTGGGTATTGGCCCAATAGCTTAGTCAACATGAGGTGAACATTGATGGGGGGTGTTGGTATATGTCAATATCCACCTCTTCATAATAAGTATCGTTAATTATATGGTAGCATAAATTAATGATTCCGACTTAAACGTCGATGAGGTCAAAAGAGATCGCGATGGCTACAAGAAAGAAGTTCGAGAATTTGGAATTACCTAAGATGACGTCGAGTTGATGCAATGCTAAAGTTAGCCAATGTTACCAAATGAAACTTCCTAGAAGTTGACTTGGATGCTAGCCACCCATGTGGTCAATTGTAGCCACCCATGTGATAAATATGGGTGGTTAATACTTTGAACATGGTTGGTAAAGCCAACCAAGATTGAAATGTTTGATAGGAAAGTCTCATGTGGCGGGCTAGTTGAATTCTATAAATAGGCATGTATTAGTTCATCATTTTCATCCACAACACAACTCCAAACACAATCCTAAGTTAGTCTTTCTTTCTTGTATTCTTCTTGTAAGTCCAGAAGCCATTGAAGCTCTAATCTTGAGAGCATACGGTGGGATAATTATCTTGTAAGTGTTATATTGAATTGTTATAACGAGTAGTGTTGTCTTTATACTTGATTGTTGTTAAGACGTTTCTGGAAAATTGGTTATATTCTTACCCCAGTGAGTCTCAGCAAAAAAAAATAATAATAACATCGAAATATACCACGTTTTATAAGGTTTTTAAGTTACTCAATCTACCCTAATGCTGTTTTATTTATCTGAATCTTTGAAAACGTACAAAGTAAGTAGATATAGAAAAAAGAGTTTAAATAATGATAAGATATAGTTCTAATATAGATAGGACACAAATTTATGATATAATTTAATTTCAAAATCAAGAGTTTTTTATAATTTGATTACCATAAAAATATTAATAGATTTACACAGAGAAAACTTGATTGAAAAGGGGCTTTAGACTGCTTTACCTTATGCCCATCAGTTGATGGTAACTGATGGGTTACCATGTGCGTTATTCTCTATTCGTAGTAGTCCAATCCTAAAACAAATAGTCAACACAAAAGTTCAAAATCTCAATGAGAAAGGGCAAGTAAATAATTGCTAAAATGAAAAATGCACAGATTCCTTTGAATCAAAAAGAAAAAGAAGACAAAATTAGAACCGTGAAATATGAAATACCTTAAAGCCAAGGTTCACATTCAAAGAGTTAGGTGAAATGGTATAAGTAGTGATATGTTGTTCCTAGAGGTTTTGCGTTCGATACTCCCGCCTTTATTGTAATAGGAAAAGAAAAAATAAAAAAGGAAACCCCAAAGGTTCGATTATGCAATTAACAATGTATGGAAAAGTAGACAAAGACACTAAATCACCACTAAAAAGAAGCCAATTAAATTGAACATAAAATGGCGATTTTGTCACCCACTAAAACTAACAAAATAAATTAAAAATAAAGCAAAATGATGTATGTATGTATGTACTTAAAATATATACATATATATAATATTGTCTCTTTGTATACATTACACGAGCTAGAGTGCATAATCAAACAACAAAGAAATCAATCTTCTTACTTATGAATAAAAATAATAGAACACCATGCATGAAAAGAAACAAAAGAAAGGGAAATGTTTACCTTCTTATTCTTTAGTCCTCCGCTTTTGAGACCCAATAGGAATTGAATCACAAATATACAAGAAAAACTAATTAGATATTATGAAAGAGACTTTTTTTTGGTCACGAAAAGGGACACTTTCTATGATATTAGAGAAATTAGAAGACAAGATGAAACCAAAATAAAGTAAAATTAGATATTAGAGAAAAAAGAGAAATTAGAAGACAAGATGAAAAAAATCAAGAACAGTTGCATCTAAAGCAGAAAAATAATACTATCAAATACACTAACTTGGAGTTAGGAATAAGAACTGTAAACCAGTCGAATGGAGTTGTACCTGCAGTTTGACAAGTAAAAAAAAAAAAGAATTGTCAGATATAAAGGAAAAAAAACAAAATGAAATAAATATAAATAGAGAGAATAAGAGAAATTAGGCGGCAAAATGAAACAAAATCAAGAATTGTTGCAGCTAAAGCGGAAAGATAAAGTAAAATCAGTATACAATAACCTGGGTTGGAGTTATGAATACTTGAAAACAAAGTTTGTGGAAACGTACCTGCAGTTTGACAAAAAATAAAAAATAAAAAAATTGTACCTGCAGATAAAATATAATAAGGTTATTAATAAAGTGAATTCTACTGATAGTGATTAGCTTAATTTAAGGTTTAAATTAAGATTTGATAGAGTCTACGATAGATAGGAAGTCTTATATGAATATAAGTTGTCAAATTAATTGATATGATTAGGATAATTATCGGTAACATTAATTTGCAAAAGTCTTTTTCAAAATTCAAAATTAATTTTGTAGTATATCTGCATATAATATATATGCATCTAATAATATAATTATTTAATTTTTGTAAAAGATAATATGATTATTTTATTTTTTGTACAAAATATATGCAGAATCTCATAACGTGACACATGACAAAATGGTTGTTCTCTTATAATATATAATGATAATAATATATAATGATGAGTTACTAATATTTCCAAGGTAGCACCTATATTAGCACTAACAAGTCATAAATTCATAGGGTCTTTGATTTCAGATCTATATTAGCATGGGTTACTATTCAATCAGTTTGGACTGATATTAGTCTTCTCACATGGAATGACCTCACATACATGTAAGACACACTTCTTTTCTTACAAACTAATAGAAGAGTTTTTTTTCTCTTTTTGTGTTTTGTTAGAAGAATATGATGCCAAAGGCAGTAATAGGCACGGTTTTCCAAGCAATTAGGCAACTTCTGTCAATAATTATTTGCGAAAAAAAATATATATATATTTCTAAGATTTTAAAAGAGTAGCTGCATTTAATATGTTCTTTATATGTGCCAATGATTTTAGTCAATTATATGAGCAATTCGTTACAGTGACTAATGCTAATTTCCTGTCAAAGGGCTACTAAAACTATATTTTTAATTTCATGAGTTTAATGGCTGTTCAACTTAGCAAGCACATAATGGAAAGAGAACGAAGAAGAAATCAGAATATTTAGCATTGCAATAATGCCTTCTGGGTTTTGTAGCTTGATCCATGTCTTTTCACTATTTTATATAGAATCCTCAGGCATATGGGTCATGTATATACAAGTGTATGCGGTTATACAACTAAGAAAACATCAATTAATTTATTCAAAAGTTGGGTAAAATGGTTGGATAGAGACCCATTAAATCAAGATTCTAAATTTGAATCACAGTTTCTTTATGATTTATATCCCAAAAAAATAAAAATGATCACTTGGTCATCCTCATGTCTTGGATGGGTGTGCATTTATGGCCCTTATCATGCAATTGTAGAATTAGGATTCTCTGCTCATTTTGTCTCTTAGCTACTAGGAGGTAAAATTCATCTACCTCATAATGAATAAATTTAAACCATGCATTTTAAGATTTTAATTTTTCTCTTTTCTTTTCTCTTTTTCCTTCTTTTTTCTCTTTATTTTCGTTAATCTCAACTATCTAATATAAGATGAATAATTAGGATTTCATCTTCGAGTCACTAAGAAACACAAGTAATTAGAAAAGATTTAAGTTTGTAATATTTTGTGACAACAAAGTTTTTAATGAAGGGGACCAACTCTAAGCGATAGTGGTATTTTAGTAATTGATTCATGAACTAGTACCAAGATAACGTTATCTTCCGTGAATGTCCAAAACGAATATGAGTAATTGTTGATTTAAGTTCAGCATTTTGATGTCAGCACATGCACTTTGATTTGTTCGAAGTTTTCACTTTTTTGCTTATTTCAACCATGACAAGATTCATGCATCTGCCATATCTATTCCAAGAATGTTTGAAGCAGCAAAATTTGGTCTGTTTTCAAATTGCTCATTAAATTCTATTTAGCATATTTGGAAAAAAGGTGTATCTTTGGTACAACAAGGCTGGCATGATGCCAAAGTAATGGTCCCTTTCCAAAGAGATCAAATAAATGACCATTTACCTTTTGGATGATTTTCATTTTCTCAAATGATATCTTTATAATTTGGGATTAAATGGCTGACAAATTAAAGATATTTAAAGATTCATTTTATGAACTATTTGAAAAAAATTATGATGAATTTTTGAAAGAAAAAAGAAACTCACATAGGAGTTGAAAAAGAAAACAAAAATGTAATACAGCTAGTTAAAGTACCTCTTTTATATAAGTCTAAGTTATTCGATTCAAGGTTTAATTAAGATTTGATAGAGTCCTACGATAGATAAGAAATCTTATCTAAATATAATTTATAAATTTAAATAATATAATCAAGATAATTATCTGTAATATTAATCTGTAAAAATTCTTTCCAAATTTTAAAATTAATTTTGTAATATATTTGCATATAATAATATGATTATTTAATTTTTTGTAAAAATATTTACAAATGCTCATAAAGCGACACATGATACTCTTGGTTGTTCTCTTAGAATATATAATAATATATAATGATGAGTTACTAAAATTTCCAAGGTAGCACCTATATTAGCACTAACAAGTCATAAATTCATAGGGTCTTTGATTTCAGATCTATATTAGCACGGGTTACTATTCAATCAGTTTGGACTGATATTAATCTTCTCACGTGGGATGACCTCACACACATGTAAGACACACTTATTTTCTCACACATTAATAGAAGAGTTTTTTTTTTTTGTTAGAAGAATATGATGCCAAAGGCCGTAATAGGCAAGGTTTTCCAAGCAATTAGACAACTTCTCTCAATAATTATTTGCGAAAAAAAGAAAATTTCTAAGTTGGGAATCCAATCAAACAATGAGAGTAGCTGCATTTAATATGTTCTTTATATGTGCCAATGATTTTAGTCAATTATATGAGCAATTCGTTACAGTGACTAATGCTAATTTCCTGTCAGAAAGCTACTAAAACTATATTTTTAATTTCATGAGTTTAATGGCTGTTCAACTTAGCAAGCACATAATGGAAAGAGAACGAAGAAGAAATCAGAATATTTAGCATTGCAATAATGCCTTCTGGGTTTTGTAGCTTGATCCATGTCTTTTCACTATTTTATATAGAATCCTCAGGCGTATGAGTCATGTATATACAAATGTATGCGGTTATACAACTAAGAAAATATCATTTGGTTCACTCAAAAGTTAGGTAAAATAGTTGGATAGGGACCTATTAAATCAAAGCTCCAAATTTGAATTACAGTTTCGTTATGATTTATATCCCCAAAAAAAAAAAATGAACACTTGGTCATCCTCATGCCTTGGATGGGTGTGCATTTATGGCCCTTATCATGCAATTGTGGAATTAGGATTCTCTGCTAGTCACTTTGCCCCTTAGCTACTAGGAGGTAAAATTCATCTGTCTCATAATGAATAAGTCTAAACCATGCATTTTAAGATTTTAATTTATCTCTTTTCTTTTCTCTTTTTCTTTCCCTTTTCTCTTTCTTTCGGTTAATCTCAACTATCCAATATAAGATGAATAATTAAGATTTCATCTTCGAGTCACTAAGAAACACAAGTAATTAAGAAAGATTTAAGTTCGTAATATTTTGTGACAACAAAGTTTTTAATGAGGGGGACCAACTCTAAGCGATAGTGGTATTCTAGTAATTGATTTATGAACCAGTACCAAGACAACATTTTCTTCTATGAATGTACAAAACGAATATGATTGATTGCTGATTTAAGTTGAGCATTTTGATGTCAGCACATGCACTTTGATTTGTTGGAAGTTTTCACTTTTTTGTTTATTTGAACCATGATAAGATTCATGCATCTGCCATATCTATTCCAAGAATGTTTAAAGCAGCAAAATTTGGTCTGTTTTCAAATTGTTCTTTAGATTCTAATTAGCATATTTGGAAAAAGGTGTATCTTTGGTACAACAAGGCTGGCATGATGCCAAAGGTAATGGTCCCCTTTCAAAGAGATCAAATAAATGACCATGGCACGAAAGTCTCTCCTTCGTGCCCAACATCGCTCCATCAAGAAAGGGACTCTCTCTGTTTCTGATTACCTTCACAGCTCTAGCTGCAATCGGAGATCCCTTGTCTGACAGTGATCTTGTACTTATTACCTTGGATGGCCTGCCTAAGAGCTACAGACCGTTCATTACTTCTGTCCAGAACATCACTCCATCACCTACCTTTAATCAGCTGCGTGCCAAGCTACTCACCTATGAACAGCGGGTCTTGTTGGATGATGCTGATTCTTCGTTTCATGATGATGGCACCACATCTGCCCTCCTTACCCAGTTCAAGACCACTCACATCTCTGATTCCTCAAACTCCATAGCGTCAAAATCGAATCCTTCCTATAACTCTCAGTCCTCTTCTAAGGCCAATCAGTCATCATACAACTCTACCTATAAAGGCAAGTGTCAGATTTGTCATAAAAATGGTCATTCCGCTGCTCGTTGTGGGTTCCGCTATATGCAATCTCGCAAGAGTGGTCCAAACACTGAGTTCGCTGGCTTTCACTCTACCCAATCACTCTCTCCTTCGCCTTCTCAGTCCTCCTCGGCTTCCTTTTCATCTTGGGTACCCGACTCCGGGGCGACGTCTCACATGACTGCGGATCCTTCGCTTCTTCAAAATCTCCAGCCTTATAATGGATCTGACAGTGTACAAAGGGCTCTATACTGGCAAGCCCCGGAGATGCAGAGGTGCTTTCTCTGTACGGAAAATTGAGTTGGGAGACGCAGAGAGATGAAAGTAGAGCCAAATGTTACTTTGATCAAGCCGTTTATCAGGTCAGTGATTAGTTCTCTTTCATTTTTTTTTTTTTTTTTTCTCATCAGCGTAAGCTTTGTGTGTGCATGTGTATATATATGTGTGGATGTGTGTGTGGGTTGTCTATATATATGCGTGTGTAAGGTTTGTGTGTGCATCTGTGTATATATGCGTGTGGATGTGCGTGTAATGCGTTGTTTCGTTTAAAATCTTGTAGTTTTAGCGTTTATTTGATGATCATCTTTGAAATTACTGATATTAGCATGGATTAGTTGAAAAGATTGAACTTTATTATTTTACCGATGGATTTTCGTGGATAAGGAAGATAATCATCTTAATAATGACTCTCTTGGAAGTAAAGTTCGAATTTTCTTCCTAATTTAACTTATGTTTTGAGGTCTGAAGTTAGTTGTTTATTGCTGGAAACGTTATATAAGTGTATTGTGAAAGGATCAATTGGAAACTGGACACAAAATGGAAAAATTTCTTGAGATAATGTGTTGTTCTGTGTCAAATTTAGTAGCTTGTTATTCTAAACATTTTAGCCGTGGACTTATTTGAAACAGATTCTGATCGCTATTATAGATACATTCACTGATCAATCGTGAAAACAAAAATAGAAGATGAGATCTTGATGCCATCTTTTTCTTTTTCTTCATCTTATAGCATAAGGGAGGTAGAAACTCTACAAGTTTACTAGACTATTTATTGGGGCACCAAATTTGAAATGTCAAAATAGTCTTTATGCAATAACATTGCTAATGCCAGCCTATATAAGCACTAAGATTGAAAACAAGAGAGGTTATCAACTACATCCTTTATGCATTTTACACAATAATATGACATTAATTTTGATTGTTACTAGATTATTATTGTCATATTTCTGACTTTTATATTGCAATGTCATCAGGATATTGCAAGTACCTTGACAACTACGGTGGCCGAAAAACGAGAGAAACAAGGTAACTATTTTAGTGCAAAAGCTATATTTTGTTCATCGTGTTTAAATCTACATTTCCATTCATTCTGCACAGTTGGTTTGTTCATTTCTTTGTCCCAATTTTGTTTGATAATCATATATGCAGTCAAAGTTATTGAGTTTTTTTTTGTTTTATTGAATTATTATTTTGCCCCTAAAAAATCTAGAGCTGAATTAATTTCTTCTATCCTCTCATTATTTATCTTTACTATTTTGTTTAATCTGATGTTGTTTCCAAATGTGCTAGTTGTTCTTTTGTTCTCTTGTAGTTTCTCATGTTTGACTTATTATTTTCCAATTTGGCTTTCACTTTTAGGGGACTGTTATCTATGAAGTCTGTAGTTAAATTGAAATGATCTGGTATGGCTTGTATAGTAGCTTGGATCAACTAGCGTGTCTATTTAAGAACTTTCTGAAATAAGACCTGAAAGCCTATAATTGCTCACGTCCAACCAAATTGATCTCTAGAAGCTTGGCAAAGGTTTGTGGTATTTCACCTGATAGGTTATTACTCCTATCAGTTGTATCTACACAAATCTGTCTACGTCAAAATTCTTCCAAACCACACCTAACCTCATCCCACGAAGTGGGATCCGCTATGTTAAAATTCTGCAATCGCGCAAACATGATGTCAGAAACTGTCACTTTCGAAAAATGGAGTTATTCAAAGTTTTTACATAACCATTCCTCCATCAATGGTGAAGACCTGAAACAAAGGGGATAAAGTATATAAAGAAGTTACGCCAAGTTATGCCTCGCATAGATAAAGAAAAATGACCGGAGGAATTTTTTCTGATACCTGTCCAGTGATATAACTAGCAGCTGGACTACGAGCCAGGAATTCTACTAGTCAGGCAACTTCCTCCGGTTGACCGTATCATTCTGTATCACAACCAAATAATGAGTATTTGCACTTATCTGTGTGAACTTTCATGTTTCTCAAATGTTATTAATTTTATGCTATATAAGGTATAACAAATGACCAACTACGTACACAGTTAACAACCGAGTGTAGACATTCATAAATCAGATGACAATGCTATCTGTATCTTTCATGAGAGCATCACATGTTCTAATTCTCAACCAGTAAGACGATAAATAATCAGAAATGTCAAACAATCCAATTAAGCACCATTCCTGAGAGCCCGATAAAAAATTTATGTACCAACTTGTAGCTGAGGAGAAAGCCTCGGTTGAAGTACAGACAAATTCCGTGGGACAATACTTTCCTTTTAGGTTGTATGTTCGCCCAGAAGGCAATTGTTGATTTTACAGGTCACTAGGTTATGTTTTCCAGAAAGTCAATAATCAGAGGTGAGAGTTTGTAAGTAGAGATAAATCTTAAAGAAAGCCCACAGTAAACTAAGTTCCACCAGAATGGAAGAGAAGAAGCGGGGAGGGAAGATAACGTTATCCACATCATTAACACCAGATCATTTCCTCCACTCTACAGATATCTAACTGATTTATTTGGTACATGCATATAAAGAAAAGTGAGTTGAAAAGATGATAACTCATACATTGTTGAAAAATTTGACATGTGAAACTAAATATAAGCAGAAAAGATTATTGATTATCTAGAGGAATGTTCTGTAAAATTTTAAAGGTCACTAGGTTATGTGTTTGGTTTACATGACAGACACATTGATGATCGTTTGTAAGGCATTCTCATGACTTACCATATCATCCTGAGAAATTTCTTGGGCGTGTCAATGTATATCTATTTTTTGTGTCTAAGTTAATGATGTTAATAAAAAAAAATGTAAACATATGCCGAAGACATCAGGAGCTACCAACAATGGTAAGTCTAGAAGAGAGAAAGAAACAATAATGATTAAACCAAGAATTACTCGTTATTGGGGCTCAAAACTTGATGAACAAGAATCAAGGACTTGACTAATAAGAAACTTAGTTTAATAAAAAAACTCGGAAATTTCTCAATTCAAGCCAAAACTAGTACTTGATATAAGGATTATTTGAAAATCTAGATATATTTCAACAAATGACGTGGTTGGAACTGATAACCTACTAACATGTCACAATACGAATTGTATCTAGAATTTCTTTTAGTGCTAGCTCTACATCTTCAAAGACCTGAAATGTAGAACTTCCTCCTGATAGTGTTCCGATGGCGATGATGGGGGCCTTGTTTTGATATCAAAATAACCAATGGCATAGGCAACTCCAATTGCATAAAATAACCCAATATGGTAACCAATTCTTGCAAATGTCAATGAAAACCATGTCTCCTCAAATGATGATTTTGTTTCTGATCCAGGTGTTGGTGGTGTTGCAAGTTCACAAGAAACTTGGATTTGCACGCCACATAATCCACTATTGTTTGCATAGTAGTTTGGATAATTGAAACTATCCATTTGAGGACTTTCTAGAATACGACCTGAGAGCCTATTGTTGCTCACGTCCAAAAAATTGAGTTCCAAAAGCTTAGAAAATGTTTGTGGTATTTTATATGACAGATTATTATGTGACAAATCTAAGGTCTCTATACTTTTTCAATTCACCAAAAGATGTAGGAATTTCTCCTCATAATGAGTTGTATGAAAGGTTCAGCAACTTTAGGTCTTTGAGAGCACCTAATGAAGAAGAAATCTTTCCTGATAAATGATTTTTGAATAGGTCTAACAAAGAGTAAATGTCAAGGTTTCGATTAGATAAACCTTGTTTTGATTTCTTCTACTTAACTACGAGATCTCTTAACACAATGATGTATGAGACATTATCTATAGTAAAATTGAAGTGGTCAAAGAAACTTGAAGAGATGTCTAGAGTATTAACCATACCACTGAAATTACCTAAATTTGATGGAATATTTCCTTTTAGGTGGTTGTTGGAGAGGTCCAAAATTCGAAAGCTTGGAAGAATGGATAGATTATTAGATATTGAACCCTCAAGAGAAATGGTTCGCAAGAAATGTTGGGATTTCACCTGTAATCTTATTGTCTTGGAGATCAAGATGCTCAAAATAATAAAATTTGGTCAGATTGTTCGGTAAATGACCCGGAAACTCATTTTGGCAAATGACAATATAACTGTGTTTCCACCAAAAGTTGTTGGTATCTCACCTAAAAATTTGTTTGAAGATAAATCAATAGTTTCTTTGCCTGTAAATTTCTTTCAGTCTGATTTATAATTGATCTCTCACGAAATAACTTTAACGGGAAAACCTTCCTTTCACGAAATAATTTAATTATCTTCAGCATCTTGATCTCCAAGACAACAAGATTACAAGTGAAATCCCAGCATTTCTTTTTGAATTGTCCTCTCTGCAAGTGCTAAACTTGCAAAACAATTCTCTTGAGGGTTCAATATCTGATAATCTGTCCATTCTTCTAAGCCTTTGAATTTTGGACCTCTCCAACAACCACCTTAAAAGAAACATTCCATCAAGTCTAGGTAATCTCAGTGGTATGGTTAATACTATAGACATCTCCTCAAGTTTCTTCGACGGCTTCAGTTTTACTGTAGATAATGTCCCAGACATCATTGTGTTAAGAGATCTCATAGTTAACTGGAAGAAATCAAAACAAGGTTTATCCAGTCGAAACCTTGGCATTTACTCTTTGTTAGATCTATCCAAAAATCATTTATCAGGCGAGATTCCTTCTTCATTAGGTGCTCTCAAAGATTTAAAGTTGTTGAACCTTTCATACAACTCATTCTCAGAAGAAATTCCTACATCTTTTGGTGAATTGGAGAGTATAGAGACTTTAGATTTGTCACATAATAACCTGTCAGGTGAAATACCACAAATGTTTTCGAAGCTTCTAGAGCTCAATTTGTTGGATGTGAGCAACAATAGGCTTTGGAGTCGTATTCCAGAAGGTCCTCAAATGTATAGTTTCAATGATCCAAACTACTACGCAAACAATAGTGGATTATGTGGCATGCATATCCAAGTTTCTTGTGAACTTGCAGCGCCACCAACATCTGGATTAGAAAGAGATGCATCATCTGAGGGGACATGGTTTTCATGGAAATTTGCAGGAATTGGTTACCCTGTTGGGTTATTTTCAGCAATTGGAGTTGCCTATGCCATTGGTTATTTTGATACCAAAACAAGGTCCCATCATCGGCGTCGGAACACTATCAGGAAGAGGTTTTGCATTTCAGGTCTTTGAAGATGGAGAGCTAGCACTAGAATTTGTGGCATGTTAGTAGGTTATCCATTCCAACCATGTCATCTGTTGAAATATATTTAGATTTTAAAATAACTCTGATATCAAGTACTAGTTTAGGCTTGAATTGAGGAATTTCTTAGTTTCTTTATTGAACTAAGTTTTTATTAGTTAAGTCCTCTCTATTCTTGTCCATCAAGTTTTAAGGTCTATAAATAGACTCTCCTATTCTATTTCGTAATAACAAATAATTCAATATGTAATCATTATTGTTTCTTTTTCTCTTTTAGAGTTACCGTTGTTGGTAACTCCTAATGTCTTCCGCATATGTTTTCATTTTTCTTTTATTTGATTAACATCATTAACTTAGACTCAAAAAATAGATATGCATTGACACGTCCAAGAAATTTATCACAATGATATGGTAAGTCATGAAAATGCCTTATAAACGATCATCATTGTGTCTGACGCGTAAACCAAACACATAACCATGATTGTTTGCAAACAAATAAACGTTTAGCAAAACTCCTAATAATATTACCATATCCATTAATTTCCTAGACATCATCTTTTCCTTTTCTGTTAAGTGACAACTTCATCTAAAAGTTTAAGTTGTTAGAGAGAGATTTATTATCTTTTTCTTTTTTGTTAAGTGACCACCTAATCTAAAAGGTTAATGTTCTAGAGAGAGGTTTGTTATATTTTCTATTTTTGTTAAGTGACCACCTCATCTAAAAGTTTAAATTGTTAGAGAGAGGTTTATTATATTATTTATTATCTTCAACACACCCTGGGAGTACAGACAGAGTTAGTTTTTGAGCCTTACACTTCGACTATTTTAATGTTTTCAAATGGGTGGCGGTGAGTTTTAAACTAAAGACCTTTTGGCACATAGGCTCTGATATCATTTTAAGTGACTATCTAATCTAAAAGTTTAAGTTGTTAAAAAGAGGTTTATTGTATTATTTATTATTTTTAACACTTTTCAAAATTACTTGCATTTTTTAGATCATTTAGGGGAAACACCATGGATTTTATTAAGTTTTGTGTCTCCCTGTATTATATAAAACTCTAAAACAATAATTTAGTAGATCAACAAATTAAGACATTGCTTGAGATAGTTAAGCTCCCATTTCCTGATTCTTGTTGCTTCTCTTTATTCTTTCAGGTTCATAGTTGATTTCTTTTAGATACGCATGTTTTACAGCATTATGGCAGTGCGTTTTCATTTGTGCCATGGATCCTTTATTGCGCATCACTTAAATGATAAATGTTTACAGTTTCATGTGAGTTATGTTCTATTAATTGCTTAAAAATATGTTTTTCCTTTTAAATTTTCTCTGCATTTATAAAATATACTATAAATAATAACATATTTCATTAACTTTTTGGTGTCCCCCTATACTATATAAACTCCTAAATTAACTATATAATTTAAGAGGCCAACATATTAAGGCATTGCTAAGGATGGCAAAGCTCTCATTTTCCTATTTCTTGGTCCTTTTCCTTGTCCTTTCAGGTTCGTAATATATTTTAGATAAGATTTAGCAAGTTATGCGTATAATCTTTATCAATAGACAAATAAATGATAGAAACAAGAGAATTTGCAACAAATGTATGTATTTCTTAGATACATTGGTGTGAATTGCTTGTAAAGAATCCGAAAACATTGACAAAAAAAAACACTTTTTGGAATAACACTATCATCAAAATATCAGGGACTCCAACCCTTTAATTAATAATTTTCTACATGGCATCTTAAAGAAGGTTCAAGTAGTTAGTGCTTGTTGAGGTTCATTTATTTCATGAATCTTTATTGCACATCGCTTTATTTATTAATTTTCTCGGATTCATATCTTTGTTCGGTTCTCTCTGGAAGTAATTAATATTAGTAATTGTTACATAGAATTGGTTTAGACGGATGAAATTGTGATTTTGAAGTTCAAGAAAGTACATGCTAATATTGGGATAGATTACAAAAGTAATATACTTGAAGTCTATACTATTTGACAAAAAAAAAAAAAAAGTCTATACCTATTTTTATAATCTTTTGTGCTTTTCCCTTCAGTCTCGTTGGTAGCTCCTCAAGTTGATGCAAAGCCATTATGCAGGGAAAACATAAATAGATTATTGCCTCGGCCTCGCGGGCGATGGATTTGTAAGTTGCTGGCTTGTCAAAACATATGTAAAGGCATACATAATTCACAAAGTAGCGCAATTGGACGTTGCATTCAAAGAAACTGCATTTGTACGCACAAAGACTGTTGAGAAACTTGTTTTTTTTCGAAATATTGTAAAATCTCCCAATAACTAATATTGAATAACGCAGTTTTATGAGAATTTAGATGGTCTCCTTGTGCTCTTTACTTTGATGCCTTGTCATTTTGGCATCGATATGTTATCTGGGGTACTGACAACACTGGAGAGCAATTCTATTTCTTTTATATAACCATAGGATTGCTAAGTATTTGGTTGAAGTTACATGAAAATAATAGATGATAATTAATGCAAATCAAATCCCATGTAATTTTCTAGTTGTTGTGCTGTGTCAAAATTATATCGTTGGTTTCTCTTTCGTTTGAAATGTTTTTTTATTTTTATTTTTTGGATTGGATTGGATTTTGGAATCTGTTTCTCTATCATTTAATGATCTTCTCTTATTTGTGAATTGTACTACGAATCATTGCTTCTTTGAGAAAAAAAAGGTCCAAATTGTTTTAATTAAAGTTACTATTATTTTAAGGATTTTGAGTTTTTTATTAACTGATTATGGCCAACTCCGTTAGCAACATAAAAAGCCTTTCCATTTTTCTTATAGTGATCAAATGGCGATTTCTAAAAGAGGTAGTGTTAGAGGAGGATTTATAAGAGATATAACATGTTCATGTTAAAATTACTCCAAATTTGAGCATACAAATACATAAAGAAAAATGTATTTTATATCAATAGCTGACTACCTTATAGGACATATTTTGCTCAAGACCAATGATGATATACTTTGCGAAGAGTATCTTATCTTGCGTCTATAACTTCTAGATTGACACTAATCTTTCGAACCCCTAGAATTAAGATAGGCCTCCCTTTCCAAACCACGACCGGTCCAAGTGAAGTGCGGTCCTATACTCTTGTGCTCCAAAAGGTTAGCATTTTCAATACAGTTAACAAAATCCACAAAGCTAGGCCCGAGCATGTTGCAGCGCAATCTCTATCATTAGTATTTAAGATCTCATTAAAATACCCACCAATGCAGAGAGGGACATCAGAGAAACGACAACACGACATGCCAAGGTTAATTTCTCCACAAAAATCGTCTATGTTTAGCATCATTGCTATAGCATAAACAAAAACATACAGAAAATGGATAAGGCTATTCCTGAATTTGATTTTGCACAGAATAGTTTGTTCAGTAGCCTCAATCGTTTCCACCTCCACTCTAGTATCATCCCACATAACCCAAATTTTTCCCGATTTGTTGTACTCATAATTGTTAGCAAAAGACCAAATACTAAATCTCAATCTGATGGTATTGTTGGCATTACCATATTTTATTTTAGTTTTCACAGAACCCAAATTCAACCTAAAAGGTTATAATCTTCTACTCAACTACCCCAAGCTCCGAGATTTCCTCAACCTCTGGCTCAAAAGAGTCGGGAAGCTATCGGGGCATCCAATTGCACTAACCAAGTAGCTGAACTAGTCACTGTCATCTCAAGTTGTTGACTCAGTGTCACGCCCCAACTCGACCCCTCCTATAACCAGTCAGGACGCAACAGAATTTCAGCTGTATAACGACAGTATATAGGATGCCGAGGTTCTAAACCAACCTTCATAGGACATCATACCTCAACTACATAAACCATACAATAAACAACTCTTCAATAAATACAACATACATCATGACTATATTATACAATAATCATTCCTCGTTATACGCCTCTGTTCCAACATAATACATAAAACATAATATACAATACAAAAACATATTGAGCCAATCTAGCAACCTAAACAAAAGAAATGCTACTAAGACAACATCAACTAATTCATTAACTTATCAACATCTTATACATTATAAACTACAAAGCAGATAAAAGACTACTATGTTAATTTACAAGATAATAAAACATGTACGACATCACGGATAAGACTCTGGAACATAGGACTCATCCACGTAAGGCACGTTTTCCACATTCTCCTCTTCATGAGGCACGTACCCGTAATCTTGCGAAAGTACACCTGAAAACATACAATAATAGAGAGTGAGCTTATATAAAATAAGCCCAGCGAGGATCCGATAGATCTCGAGCAATGTCTACTAAACTCCTTGGAATAATCCTTTGAGTTAGTAAACACACAATAACATAAATAATACTATCATCACATAACTATATAACCATTCAATAAAGGATACTCTAGTTGTTGTAGCTCCATACGCCATCACAATCTCAACCATTCTTCTTATAACTCCCCATTACTCACACACCCGAGGTACCTCACTAGCCCCTCCCTCTATGACACCTCCGTCATGCGAGCTGGGGGTAGTCTCTGGCAGTCATGCCGTTTTCAACCCGACAGCCCAACGCTGCCCGAGAGGTGACACACACATACCAAGACTCCATAACAATCATCAATATTCAATCAATCATCAATCAATAATATGGGAGATCAGTAACAAAAGTGCCCGATTCCCGTACTCAATAATCAATCAATATAACATCAATATTTTAATTAAACAACAAACAACTAAGTTAGATGACAAAGTAGGCCATCTAACCGAACATGCATTAAAGACACAATCAAACTCTAATTTACCCATCAACAACTCACAATCCAATCACTCGAACCACACCCAATCAACTAAGGCTAAATCTAACATTTTAAAGAAAGACAACCTAAACTTCAATTAATCATATCTTACATTCTACTAATCCAAACAACTCCAAATCAGTTTCAAACACTCACCCATTCAACCATCTACATTAGCCCCCTCGGAAAACCACCATAACACCTCCAAATCATGCCCGATAACTCTAAAACCCTTAGGTGTCAAGGCTGAATTTTCTGGATTTTCACCCAAACATCATAATCGAAAGTTCGGCATTACAACGGCGCTACCACGTAATTATCAAACATTTACAAATCGACGACAATCGATTCCGATCAACACAACTCAATTAAATCAATATTGAACAATTTAATCAAATTTAAATACCCAAAAAATAAAAATTATGTTACAACCCATAAAAACTCGTAGTATTACAGCTAAATGATCCCTAGCATGCAAGGAGCAATAATCTATCATCATATTAGAATTCTAACGGTTCGATTTTCAATTATACGTAAAAACACAAAAGTTGAGTTTTGAGATCCAGAATTTTTCTCGCCCCTTTGATCCAAAGTAAAGCTAGGAATGCGTGCAATAGGTGCCCAACAAGCAGAATCCAGCCCGGTTTGAAAAGATTCGGACTTTAAATGAGTTTTCTAAGGCAAAATTACTTTGAAAATAAGTTGAATAAAATCTCTTTTTTTCCTAAGCTTTCACGGCCGCAAGGTGTGTGAAAATGTGGTGTTTTGCTTTGTTTCATTGTGTGTTAGTGATATATGCATGAAAGTCAACAATTTAAATGAAAGTCAAAGTTGAAACTTTAGTATTTTTAGTGTTTTCTTGACTTTCAATGTATTTTCTTGATCACCAAAGTTCAAAACAATTATTCAACACCCAAGATAGCTCAAGTAGGTTATTTTTAAGTGACAAGAAGTTTTACAATCAAACAAACTCACCCGAGTCGGCTTAAAACTTGATTTTGGCAAAAGTCGGTGTAAAAATCCTAAAAAATTCCTAAGCCGATTTTAAAACCGTTTTCATCAAACACAGGTCTATTAAAGTCCGTGGACTAGGTCTAGAAGGGTTAAAAAGACCAGTTTTAAAATTTTAGCGGACGTGTTTCGAAAATACTATTCACTAAAAATCGACGATAAAATTTCTGACTCCGTTTTTTATGAAAATTTCATGAATGCACATTTAGCACGTATTAGGAGTATTAATATCAAAATTATAGCATTCTAGGCCCTATAGCACATAAACAGGTCATATGCACGCAAAACGAGACAAAGCACGTAAATCAAGTTAAAGCAGAAAAGTGGGGTTTCACATTCTCCCCCCCTTAAAGAAATTTTGCCCTCGAAATTCTTACTTGATGTACTGAATAAATCTGGGTACTGCTGCTGCATCTGATCCCGTCTCTCCTAAGTAGCTTCCTCAATGCCGTGATGCTTCCACAACACCTTAACCATCGGAATCTTCTTCGACCTCAACTCTTGTTCCATCTGATCAAGAATACGAATCGGACGCTCGTCATAAGTCAGATTCTCGCGAAGCTATAACGGCTCTGGCTCAAGAATATGAGAAGGATCTGGATTATATTTCCACAAATTAGACACGTGAAATACATCGTAGACATTAGAGAAGTTCTCCGGTAAAGCCAACCGATACGCCAACTTACCAACCCTGTCGGTAATCTCAAACGGCCCAACAAATCTCAGACTCAGCTTTCCACCTTTACCATAACGAACAAACTCCTTACGAGGAGACAATCTCAAGAAAACCCGATCTCCGACTGCAAACTCCAAATCCCGACGACGCTTATCAGCATAACTCTTGAACCTACTCTGCGCCGTAAGCATTCTCTGCCTGATCAACTGAACATTCTCAATCTTCTCAAGAAGCTCTGGCATGATAGTCGGATCAATAGTCTTCATCTCTCCTACCTCGTCCCAATATAAAGGTGAACGGCACTTACGACCGTAAAGAGCTGCGAAAGGTGCCATCCCAATAGTAGCTTGATAACTATTGTTATAGGCAAACTCGGCAAGTGGTAGATGTTTCTCCCAGTTCTTCCTGAAGTCCAGAACACAAGCCCTAAGCATATATTCCAGAATCTGAATAGTCCGCTCAGACTGACCGTCGGTCTGCGGATGATACGCGGTACTGAAGTTCAACTGAGTACCCAAGGTCTCCTGAAGTTTCTCCCACAAACGAGAAGTAAATCGAGGATCTCGATATGAGACAATACTAGATGAAATCCCGTGAAGTCTAACAATCTGATCCAAATAAAGATCCGTCAACTTTGTAACCTCATCTTCCATCTTCATCGAAATAAAATGAGCTGTCTTCGTCAAACGATCTACGACAACCCAAACTGCATCATTACCCCTGGATGTTCTAGGCAAACCAGTGACGAAGTCCATCATAATATGCTCCCATTTCCACTGTGGTATAGCCAACGGCTGAAGCAAACCTGCTGGTAGTTGATGCTCGGCTTTCACCCTCTGACAAGTCAAACATCTAGACACGAACTGAGCAACCTCCCTCTTCATGTTGTTCCACCAATAATGTTGCTTCAAATCCTGATACATCTTGGTTCCACCGAGATGAATAGTGTACTTAGAATTGTGAGCTTCCTCTAGAATACCTCGCCTCAAGCCCGGTTCATCGGGAACACATACCCTGTTCCGAAACTGAAGAATACTATCCTCATGCAGTTTACAGTCAGACTGATCATCCATGATCTGATCCTTGATCTTCTGAAGTTTAACATCAAGTTGCTAGGCTTCTCTAATCTGAGACAACAATAAAGGCTGAATACGGAGATGTGAACACATCACCCCAACCTGAGTCAACTCTGGTCTCCAATAAGTGAATTCCTCAAGAACCTCCCATTTCTTGACCGCTAAACAAGAAATACTCGCCTTCCGGCTAAGAGCATCTGCTACAACATTTGCCTTGCCAGGCAGATAATTGATAGAACAATTATAATCTCCAAGAAGCTCCATCCACCTCCGCTGGCGCATATTCAACTCTTTCTGTGAGAATAAATATTTCAGACTCTTATGATTAGTGAAAATCTCGAACTTACTGCCCCACAGATAATGACGCCACTTCTTCAGTGCGAAGACAACTGCTGCCAACTCAAGATCATGAGTCGGATAATTCACCTCATAAGGCTTCAACTTCCGGGAAGCATAGGCAATAACTCGGCCATCCTGCATAAGAACACATCCCAAGCCCTCCTTGGATGCATCGCTGTAAACAACCATATTATCGGTCCCCTCTGGTAGAGCAAGTACTGGAGCAGTAGTCAACCTCTTTTTCAACTCCTGAAACCCACTCTCACACTTCTCATCCCAATTAAAGATAGTCCGTTTCTGAGTCAACTTAGAAAGTGGCCCAGCAATCTTCGAGAAGTCCTTTACAAACCTACGATAATAACCCGCCAAGTCAAGAAAGCTATGGACCTCATAAACATTCTCTGGCCGTTTCCAAGACATCACCACCTCAATCTTAGTGGGATCTACAGAAATACCACTCTGTGTAATAACATGGCCAAGAAAAGATATGTGTTGTAGCCAAAATTCACATTTGCTGAACTTGGTAAACAACTGATGCTCCTGCAGCTTCTGTAAGACAAGCTGTAGATGTTGCTCGTGCTCCGATTCAGATTTAGAATAGACCAAGATATCATCAATAAAGATCACCACGAACTGGTCTAAATACGGTTGAAAAACGCGATGCATAAGATCCATGAATGCTGCCGGTGCATTAGTTAATCCAAAGGGCGTAACAACAAACTCATAATGCCCGTACCAAGTCCTGAAGGCAGACTTCGGAACATCCTCCGTGCGAATCCGAAGCTGATAATACCCCTGCCTCAAATCAAATTTAGAATAGACTCTAGCTCCCTAGAAGCATTTAGGGAGGAATTGGAGGGAAACAGGCAGAATTGAGTTTGGAAGGTTCCAAAAAAATGGCTAAGTGTGGGAAAATTTCTGCTAGGCTACCCAACTGCCCAAGCAGGCTGCCCAGTCTGCCCAAGACTGTCCAGAAAGTTCCAACTTTGTGCATAGACCGAATTTCTGGATTTTTTCCAGCATATGTGAGTGTAGATAGCTCTAGAAATTGTTTTTGTACATAGACAAATGTACGGCTAGGATTGCAGCTACTTGGCATTGATCATAGGCATTAGTTTAGGCCATGTACATGCATAAATATGAGTTGTAGTGCAATGAAATGCAAACCATTTTACCTTGCTATTTTCGTGTGCCATCTTCCAGCCATCTTACTTAACATTTTCCAAACTCCTACCAATGTTGCCTACTGGTGCTCGACTTGCACAAGGGTCAGCCCTCGTACCCAAGCACCCTTTGCAAGCTATTTGGTTCAAACATGCTAGTGTTAGGGTTCTCAACCTCTAACACTTGTGTTTGTGCTATGCTACTTTGATAACGTAGGCATACTTAGTCGACACCCACGTTGGCTAAGGCCGCACGTAGTCGGGATTTCAACCTCAATCTCTTACCACGTGACAATAGGCTTCGGTTTCTATCATAATCTTTAGAATTCCTTTTTTTTTTTTTTGGTCGAAGATGGAAATTCATTGAATTCAAGCCTACCCACATAAATCCACATCTCTTATAACTCACATGTGAGCTGAAGAGTTTAGATCTTTTAATAATATAATAATGTTATTATGAAAATTAATAATGGTGGAGTGGTGAAACAATTATTGAATCTTCACACTGAAAGATTTAGATCATTTCATCTTAACTACATCATCACTCCATCATTATTCACTTTCATAATAACGTTATCATATCCTTAAGAGATCCTAACTTAATTCGCAAGTTATCAGTAATTCTTGGTTTGAAAAAAGTGAAAGTGAATAGATTTAGTCATGTCACGGATTTCTTAAGAAAAAATAATAATAATACTTTCCCAAATACCATTACATGTATGTATTAACATCTAAAAATAACAAGTTCGAAATTTACATGTTATTTCCAAACTAGGATGCATTAATTGCATATGTAATATCAATGATCATAGGCACGCATCAACAAGAAAAATTCTCAGAGTAGCTTTTCTGTGGACCGTAATGGTCAAAGACTGAAAGACATGTGGTGTTCTTTTTTATAAAAGCTACGTCAGGCCGAAATGAAAGGAAGTTTCTACGGACTACGGGCCATGGTTAATTTTGTATGAAATGTGCTTTGCCACCTATTCATATAACTGTCAATAGAAGCCATTTATTCTACATAAATTTATAGAAATGACAACGCGTACGTTAAAATTTGTAAATTCAAATCAAAATCTGTTTAAATTACTTTCTTTTAAATTTGTAGTAGATACCTGGTGGGTTTAGTTTTTTTTATTTAACCTAAACCCAATAATTATTTAAAAATCTACGTATACCAACCTAGCCTGTTAATAAATAATTTTTTAAAAAAAGAATAGCTTTAAAATATTTTAAAAAATAATTAAAATAAATACACATTTGAAATTTAAATGTCAAGAAGACCTAAAAAAATAAAATAAATAATTAATAAAAAAAAGATAAAGTCAAAACAAAACAATATAGTACGGTATTTGTCTGTAAATAGATTACCAATCTCAATGGAACTATAAGTAATAAATTAAATTTTTTTACTCATCAAAAGGTAAGATTTACAGCTAACAGTCAGGTACTGGGTCAATATTTGCCTTGGTCAACAATAATACAAATATATAAATATATGTCTTTAATTTTTTTTCACTTTTGCTTTATTTCTTCACAACTTATTCCTTTTTTTTTTTTAATTTTGGCCCAGTTCTTCATTACAAACGCCACATTTTCCCAACGAACAAGGCCTAAATCATAAAAATTTGCATTAGTTAACTATTTGAAACCTTAAAAATAATAAAGTCAATTTATCAATAAATATTACAAATAACTAATAAATGCAATCAAGTAAGTACAAAACACCCTAAAAAATATATTCACATTTTAAAATTTAAACTCCTCGTATTAATTTGTAGATTTTGCCTTATCTGTGCAGTAATTTGTTTTAGCTGAACTCTGTCCATCTATTTATATGATGTAAGTCAGTTGTAAAACTCGATCAACACAATATATACAAACTCCACTTCTATCATGGTATCAGCTGATTAACGTCATACGTCTCCATCTCTTAACCTTCAGACTTCGGCTCCACCTGCTTTCTTCTTTTCCTACTCTCGTTTCCGCGACCTTCTTCTCTTCCACACTTTCTGCAGGTTTCTTTCTTCCCTCGCACCAGCTAAATGGCTTCCTCCTCAAACACCTCCATGACTTCTGCAAACACCTTTTCGCTACCGCCTAACAACATTAAGATTTTAGTGACAATAGCAACTACTTGACCCGGAAGACTCAGGTTGTCAATTTTTTAACGTTCAATGGGTTGCTGGGCTATGTGGATGGCTCCATTACCAAAACTTCCACAGCCTCATCTACTGCTACGGATACAACTTCTTCCTCCTTCGAATTCACACTAGAGGACTGGACCAAATACGATCGTTTTGTCACCGCGTGCATTACAGCCACGCTTTCTGATGCTTTGGTTCACCAAGCCCTAGGCCATGAATCAGCTCACGACTTGTGGGTATCCCTGAAAGACTCTTTCCTACAACAATCGTTAGCTCGCAAGTCTCTTCTTCGAGCACAACTTCGTGGTCTCAAGAAAGGATCCCTATCGATTGCTGGCTATCTCCATCAAATCAACTCTATCTCTCAGGCTTTAGCAGCGATCGGTGACTCTCTATCTGACTCGGATTTGGTCCTTGCAACACTTGACGGATTACCCAAATTAAGACTATCGTCCGTTCGTGACATCCGTTGAAAACCTTTCCAGTCCTATCACCTTTTCTCGACTGCGTGCTAAACTTCTCACCTACCAACAACGAATACTCTTGGATGACCCTCACTCCACTTCTATCAGAGATGAAAGCAGAGCCAAATGTTACTTTGATCAAGCCGTTCATCAGGTCAGTGATTAGTTCTCTTTCATTTTTTTATTTTATTTTATTTTTCTCATCAGCGTAAGCTTTGTGTGTGCAAGTGTGTATATATATGTGTGGATGTGTGTGTGGGTTGTCTATATATATGCGTGTAAGGTCTGTGTGTGCATCTGTGTATATATATGTGTGGATGCGCGTGTAATGCGTTGTTTCGTTTAAAATCTTGTAGTTTTAGTGTTTATTTGATGATCATCTTTGAAATTACTGATATTAGCATGGATTAGTTGAAAAGATTGAACTTTATTATTTTACCGACGTGGATAAGGAAGATAATCATCTTAATAATGACTCTCTTGGAAGTAAAGTTTGAATTTTCTTCCTAAGTTAACTTCTGTTTTGAGGTCTCATGAAGTTAGTTGTTTACTGCTGGAAACGTTATAAGTGTATTGTGAAAGGATGACACAAAATGGAAAAATTTCTTGAGATAATGTGTTGTTCTGTGTCGAATTTAGTAGCTTGTTATTTTAAACATTTTAGCCTTGGACTTATTTGAAACAGATTCTGATCGCTATTATAGATACATTCACTGAATCATGAAAACAAAAATAGAAGATGAGATCTTGATGCCATCTTTTTCTTTTTCTTCATCTTATAGCATAAGGGAGGTAGAAAACTCTACAAGTTTACTAGACTATTTATTGGGGCACCAAATTTGAAATGTCAAAATAGTCTTTAAGCAGTAACATTGCTAATGCCAGCCTATATAAGCACTAAGATTGAAAACAAGAGAGGTTATCAACTACATCCTTTATGCATTTTACACAATAATATGACATTAATTTTGATTGTTACTTGATTATTATTGTCATATTTCTGACTTTTATATTGCAATGTCATCAGGATATTACAAGTACCTTGACAACTACGGTGGCCGAAAAACGAAAGAAACAAGGTAACTATTTTAGTGCAAAAGCTATATTTTGTTCATCGTGGTTAAATCTACATTTCCATTCATTCTGTACAGTTGGTTTGTTCATTTCTTTGTCCTGCCAATTTTGTTTGATAATCATATATGCAGTCAAAGTTATTGAGTTTTTCTTGTTTTATTGAATTATTTTTTTGCCCTTAAAAAATCTAGAGCTGAATTAATTTCTTCTATCCTCTCATTATTTATCTATACTATTTTGTTTAATCTGATGTCGTTTCCAAATGTGCTAGTTGTTCTTATGATCTCTTGTAGTATCTCATTTTTGACTTATTATTTCCCAATTTGGCTTTCACCTTTAGGGGACTGTTATCTATGAAGTCTGCAATTAAATTGAAGTGATCTGGTATGGCTTGTATAGTAGCTTGGATCAACTAGCGTGTCTATTTAAGGGCTTTCTGAAATAAGACCTGAAAGCCTATAATTGCTCCCGTCCAACCAAATTGATCTCTAGAAGCTTGGCAAAGGTTTGTGGTATTTCACCTGATAGGTTATTACTCCTATCAGTTGTATTTACAAAAATTTGTCTACGTCAAAATTCTTCCAAACCACACTTGACCTCGTCCCACGAAGTGGGATCGACTATGTTAAAATTCTGCAATCGTGCAAACATGATGTCAAAAACTGTCACTTTCGAAAAATGGAGTTATTCAAAGTTTTTACATAACCATTCCTCCATCAATGGTGAAAACCTGAAACAAAGGGGATAAAGTATATGTGACATCCCACATCGGATATTGATAGTGTTTGTGAGTGGTTTATAAGTGGGTATTGTGGGTATAAGAAACAACTTGGGTTAACCATTTTAGGCTAGTAGAAAAGAGGTCCAAGTAGTTGTTTCTTATGCCTACAACACTAGTCACAAACACTATCAATATCCGATGTGGGTATGTGTACCCGTGACGAGGACGTTAGGTCCTTAACGGGGGGTATATGTCACATCCCACATCGGATATTTATAGTATTTGTGAGTGGTTTATAAGTAGGTGTTGTGGGTATAAGAAATAACTTGGATTAACTATTTTGGGTCAGTAGAAAAGAGGCACAAGTAGTTGTTTCTTATGCCTACAATACTAGTCGCGCTTGCGAGTCCGGGGTTTTGGGTTCAGGACATGACAGTATATAAAGAAGTTACGCCAAGTTATGCCTCGCATAGATAAAGAAAAATGACCGGAGGAATTTTTTCGGGTACCTGTCCAGTGATATAACTAGCAGCTGGACTAAGAGCCAGGAATTCCACTAGTCAGGCAACTTCCTCCAGTTGACTGTATTGTCCTATATCACAACCAAATAATGAGTATTTGCACATATCTGTGTGAACTTTCATGTTTCTCAGATGTTATTAATTTTATGCTATATAAGGTATACCAAATGACCAACTACGTACACAGTTAACAACCGAGTGTAGACATTCATAAATCAGATGACAATGCTATCTGTATCTTTCATGAGAGCATCACATGTTCTAATTCTCAACCAGTAAGACGATAAATAATCAGAAATGTCAAACAATCCAATTAAGCACCATTCTTGAGAGCCCGATAAAAAATTTCTGTACCAACTTGTAGCTGAGGAGAAAGCCCTGGTTGAAGTATAGACAAATTCCGTGGGACAATACTTTCCTTTTAGGTTGTATGTTCCCCCAGAAGGCAATTGTCGATTTTACAGGTCACTAGGTTATGTTTTCCATAAAGTCAATAATCAGAGGTGAGAGTTTGTAAGTACAAATACATCTTAAAGAAAGCCCACGGTAAACTAAGTTCCACCAGAATGGAAAAGAAGAAGCGGGGAGAGAAGATAACGTTATCCGCATCATTAACACCAGATCATTTCCTCCACTCTATAGATATCTAACTGATTTATTTGGTATATGCATATAAAGAAAAGTGAGTTGAAAAGATGATAACTCATACATTGTTGAAAAATTTGACATCTGAAACTAAATATAAGCATAAAAGATTAATGATTATCTAGAGGAATGTTCTATAAAATTTAAAGGTCACTAGGTTATGTGTTTGGTTTACATGACAGACATAGTGATGATTGTTTGTAAGACATTCTCATGACTTATCATATCATCGTGAGAAATTTCTTGGACGTGTCGATGTATATCTATTTTTTGTGTCTAAGTTAATGATGTTAATAAAAAAAATGTAAACATATGCGGAAGACATTAGAAGCTACCAACACCGGTAAGTCTAGAAGAGAGAAAGAAATAATAATGATTAAATATTGAATTACTCATTATTGGGGCTCAAAACTTGATGAACAAGAATAAAGGACTTGACTAATAAGAAACTTAGTTTAATAAAAAAACTCAGAAATTTCTCAATTCAAGCCAAAACTAGTACTTGATATAAGGGTTATTTTAAAATCTAGATATATTTCAACAAATGACATGGCTGGAACTGATAACCTACTAACATGTCACAATACGAATTGTATCTGGAATTTCTTTTAGTGCTAGCTCTACATTTTCAAAGACCTGAAATGCAGAACTTCCTCCTGATAGTGTTCCGATGGTGATGATGGGGGCCTTGTTTTGATATCAAAATAACCAATGGCATAGGCAACTCCAATTGCAGAAAATAACCCAATATGGTAACCAATTCTTGCAAATGTCAATGAAAACCATGTCTCCTCAAATGATGATTTTGTTTCTGATCCAGGTGTTGGTGGTGTTGCAAGTTCACAAGAAACTTGGATTTGCACGCCACATAATCCACTATTATTTACGTAGTAGTTTGGATAATTGAAACTATCTATTTGAGGACTTTCTAGAATACGAATTGAGAGCCTATTGTTGCTCACGTCCAAAAATTTGAGCTGCAAAAGCTTAGAAAATGTTTGTGGTATTTTATATGACATGTTATTATGTGACAAATCTAAGGTCTCTATACTTTTTCAATTCACCAAAAGATGTAGGAATTTCTCCTGAGAATGAGTTGTATGAAAGGTTCAGCAACTTTAGGTCTTTGAGAGCACCTAATGAAGAAGAAATCTTTCTTGATAAATGATTTTTGGATAGGTCTAACAAAGAGTAAATGTCAAGGTTTCGATTAGATAAACCTTGTTTTGATTTCTTTCACTTAACTACGAGATCTCTTAACACAATGATGTATGAGACATTATCTATAGTAAAATTGAAGTGGTCAAAGAAACTTGAAGAGATGTCTAGAGTATTAACCATACCACTGAAATTACTTAAATTTGATGGAATACTTCCTTTTAGATGGTTGTTGGAGAGGTCCAAAATTCGAAAGCTTGGAAGAATGGATAGATTATCAGATATTGAACCCTCAAAAGAATTGTTTCGCAAGTTTAGCACTTGTAGATAGGACAACCCATAAAGAAATGTTGGGATTTCACTTGTAATCTTGTTGTCTTGGAGATCAAGATGCTCAAAATAATAAAATTTGGTCATATTGTTGAGTAAATGACCTGGAAACTCATTTTGGCCAATGACAATATAACTGTGTTTCCACCAAAAGTTGTTGGTACCTCACCTGAAAATTTGTTTGAAGATAAATCAACAGTTTCTTTGCCTGTAAGAATCTTTCAGTCTGATCTATAATTGATCTCTCACGAAATAACTTTAACGGGAAAACCTTCCTTTCACGAAATAATTTAATTATCTTCAACATCTTGATCTCCAAGACAACAAGATTACAAGTGAAATCCCAGCATTTCTTTTGGAGTTGTCCTCTCTGCAAGTGCTAAACTTGCGAAACAATTCTCTTGAGGGTTCAATATCTGATAATCTGTCCATTCTTCAAAACCTTCGAATTTTGGACCTCTCCAACAACCACCTTAAAGGCAACATTCCATCAAGTCTACATAATCTCAGTGGTATGGTTAATACTCCAAACATCTCCTCAAGTTTCTTCGACGACTTCAGTTTTACTGTAGATAATGTCCCAGACATCATTGTGTTAAGAGATCTCATAGTTAACTGGAAGAAATCAAAACAAGGTTTATCCAGTCGAAACCTTGGCATTTACTCTTTGTTAGATCTATCCAAAAATCATTTATCAGATGAGATTCCTTCTTCATTAAGTGCTCTCAAAGATTTAAAGTTGTTGAACCTTTCACACAACTCATTCTCAGGAGAAATTCCTACATCTTTTGGTGAATTGGTGAGTATAGAGATTTTAGATTTGTCACATAATAACATGTCAGGTGAAATACCACAAATGTTTTCGAGGCTTCTGGAGCTCAATTTGTTGGACATGAGCAACAATAGGCTTTGGGGTCGTATTCCAGAAGGTCCTCAAATGGATAGTTTCAATGATCCAAACTACTACGCAAACAATAGTGGATTATGTGGCGTGCAAATCCAAGTTTCTTGTGATCTTGCAGCGCCACCAACACCTGGATCAGAAAGAGATGTATCATCTGAGGATACATGGTTTTCATGAAAATTTGCAGGAATTGATTACCCTGTTGGGTTATTTTCAGCAATTGGAGTTGCCTATGCCATTGGTTATTTTGATACCAAAATAAGGTCCCATCATCGACGTCGGAACACTATCAGGAAGAGGTTATACATTTCAGGTCTTTGAAGATGCAGAGCTAGCACTAGAATTTGTGGCATGTTAGTAGGTTATCCATTCTAACCATGTCATTTGTTGAAATATATTTAGATTTTAAAATAACTCTGATATCAAGTACTAGTTTAGGCTTGAATTGAGGAATTTCTTAGTTTCTTTATTGAACTAAGTTTTTATTAGTTAAGTCCTCTCTATTCTTGTCCATCAAGTTTTCAGGTCTATAAATAGACTCTCCTATTCTATTTCGCAATAACAAATAATTCAATATGTACTCATTATTGTTTCTTTTTCTCTTTTAGAGTTACCATTGTTGGTAACTCATAATGTCTTCCGCATATGTTTTCATTTTTCTTTTATTTTATTAACATCATTAACTTAGACTCAAAAAATAGATATGCATTGACACGTCCAAGAAATTTATCATGATGATATGGTAAATCATGAAAATGCCTTACAAACGATCATCATTGTGTCTGACGCGTAAACCAAACACATAACCGTGATTGTTTGCAAACAAATAAACGTTTGCAATCCATTTCCAGTAAGTCATATGTGATACGCAATGTAGTGTAAAAACACATAGTTGTCAATGTTTGTATAGTTTAACCTTTCTTTCGTTACCAAGTCTTTTGAACAGAATACTTTTAATTAACAACTTGTTTGGATTGGCAATATTAATGGAAAGGTTATGCAAATTTAGAGGAAGAAAAAGTTATGGAGGGTTTCAAAATCCCTTCATTTCTTTTAATGAGAAGAATTTTGCAATCTTTTTTAAATTAGGGTGTTTTGGAGGGAAATGAAAGGTTTTGTTTAAAATGTCTCTTTTGTCCCTACATATCCATGGTTATAAAAATAAAAAAGGGTACTTAATAATATTGTATTTAAAATTATCGTTTCTTTTTCTTTTTGTCTCCAATCCAAACAAAAAATCATAATTTTTTTTTTATTTCCATTATTATGTTTTTGCAATCCAAACAAGGTAATTCATTTACTTTACTTTCCTTTATTTTTCTTCCTCCACTCTATATTCCTTTCCTTTATTTTTCTTCCTCCACTCTATATTCCTTTCCTTTCCTTTTTGCAATCCAAACAGGCGGTAAGGTTTGAAAATATACTACATAACATAAGAGGAATTAGGTACAAATCCTCCTTTGTTATTAGAAGGTGTACGCTCTCCTTCCCTTTCCTTCTCTCAACCATTTATTGAACCAAACATAACCTTAGACATAAGCAAATTATTTGCACTAGATCTATTTTCTTACTAGAGAACAAGGCCCAAAATGTATATCTGGGAAACTTGCTAATAGGACATTTTTCCAATTCGTTATCAAATGATTCAATCTGCTCAAGAGGGAAGCTAATGCTGCGGCAGATTGGATTATAAAGCATGCCAAATTAGAAAAATTACCCCTTGACTGATGCTATAAAATCCCCGAGCTTATAATTATTTTTAACAGTAATTTCCCCAAGGGAATAGGTTAACTTTCTTAAATTAATACAATCACAATTTTTCTGACCAAAAAAATTTGCGAATTTAGAATTTAGGAAGTTTAGGCCTAAAAAAGATATATAGTATTTACATGTACTGTACATGTTACCTGAATGCTATATGTAAACCCTTAATACTTGTAGTAAATGGATGTTCGACTCTTAGAGATAACAAAATCTATCTATCTAGGGCACCTATTAATCAAAATGTATTATGCATTGGTTAGTGAATTTTTTAGATAGACTAGCTTATCTTACTTAACTCTGTGATTACCCCAATGGTGAGGTTATGTACAAGTTAGCAGTCCCTATCGGCCCTAATTTTTTTATTAAAAAAAAATATGTGTATTTACTCTAATATTTTTTTAAAAATGCGTATTTTTAGTATAAAAAATCAAATGCACCCTCATAAAAGAAAATATTTTTGTTATAGACTTCTGTTAAATAACATTCTAAATCCATCCCTAGTTACCCCTAAGAGGATTGGCTAAGTTTGTACTCTAATTCTTTATTACTCTTAATGCAAGTCTAAAATTGAGAATAAAGATAACTCAAGCTCCAACCAATATCAACCTGCCATTGACTGATTTTTATGGAACATCAAGTTAAAGCATATTGACTATGAGTAAGGATCATCTTATAATGTTATTACGCTATGAACGAAAATATTTCGAGTCTGCACATCCTAGCTTCATCTTTAACTGAGAATAGGGGAAGTGTTAAAAGGGCTGTGATTTAAAAGAAATGGTTGGGATGATCAAGAGAAAGCTCAACCATCCAGCAGATGACACATTAATTAGACCCGAAGGCATGGAGCCCAAAATTTAGGAGGCAGAGTCCTTTTCGCCTTGAACGATGATTCTTGTTAGCAATTGGATCATAGGCTTTGGTTTAAACCCAACCTTGAAACATAGGATAAACCAACAAGTGTAATATACAACTGTAAGTTTTGAAAATGTAAAGTTTGGAACTCTAACAAAATACGTCGTGAAAAAACTCCTTAAAAACTATCTTGACTTTTGGAGAGAGAGTTGACTCGTAGTGTCCCACCTCCCCGAATGATCGGTGCGGTGGTTTATACGAGTGTAAGTTTGGGAAAAAACAAAGTTTAAAACTCTAATAAAATTCTTACGAAATTTATGGATGTATTCTACTATTCAGAGACATATTGAAGTGGAAATTTGCAACATATTCTTGCTAATAAAAGCAAGAATTGCATGAACCAAAGTTGGTTATAATACAATGAGGCCAAAGTGACCATCTATGCTTTAATTCTGAGGTCTAAATACAAAACTTTAAGTGGTTCCATTAATTAATTATAGAAGGTGGTACATGCGAAATGCTTTACTTAATTCATAGTGTGTGTCTGTGTGTGTGTGAGAGAGAGAGAGAGAGAGAAATGAACATTAACTTGAGCAAATTTAAGGCTGAAAAGAGTGAGGGGAGGAAAATTACATCTTCGTTTTATCATTATTTGAATCCCATTTCGTGCATGATAAATCAAGATAAGGCACAGAGGTTTAATCAGCTATTATTCTATACTTTACCTTCTTTTATGCGAAAGTTGACCAACTTTTTTATCAATTTGCGAGCGAATTTAACATTTAAAAAATTATTTTCTCTATTTTCACTCGCTATAGAATGTCAAGTCCCTCCTTCCCTGCGTATAGTAAGGGCATTGCACAGCTTTTCCTTATAGGGGTCTATTTCCTCTAACTTGCCACCTTCCATGAGGACGCAAGGTAGCTTTAATTATCATTGTAGGAGATAGTGTATTTTAGTTTTCATCGCTTGTTTTTTTGTTTTTTACTAATTAAATAAAGTATTTTATTAAGATCAAACTCAAAAATGATTTACAAAAGATCTACGCAAAAAACAACCGAGTGAAGCATGCTTAAACAAGTAGATCACATAAGCTCCATGACCTACATAAATTAAGAGTTAACAAAACTGTGTCTAAACTTCCTAGCCAAACTGATCTTCAACCGCTTGTTATTTTAGGCAAATTAATCCTCAAAATCTACGTTCGAAGAGTTGTCTAATATTGTGGTGTTGCCACATCAATAAATAAATAATTTCACGAAAGCAGAAGTTGTCTCGCCTTCTGCGGTAACAGATGGTGCAGAGGTAATTATCTCCAAGCTTCTCTTGTTAGACTCTTGGTCTGTGGAATTGTTTACACCGTTTGGAGGAAGAGAAACAAAAGGATCCATCAAGCAACTTTTGCGAGAAGTAAAAGGATCCATTAAGCAACTTTTGCCTCTGAAGATAGTTTTGTTGCTGGCTTAATCCAAGCTATTAGACTCAAAATTTTATCATGTAAAAAGAAATTTAAAGATACTTCTCAAGATAGGATTTTGTGTAAAAAGTGGAACTTAGAGTATATTCTTAGCTAAAGCTTTGGCTTGACGATGTATGATGTAAAATTTTTGTTGAACTTAATTGAACACTTTGCTTTCCCAGCAAAAAACAAGAAGTTGTCTCGCCTCGCCTTAATGGTCTTCCCCATGGTAGCGGTGCATAAAAGCTGTGTAAACACATGAAGAGTTCTGTTTGTGTATTATGTTATCTGGCATACACATTTTGGCTCAGACTTGTTTCAGAAATGCGCTTCTAGTAATTTTTACTTTTGCAGAACTTGTTGAAAGATGATATTGTTTGCTGAAAGCATACAACAGTTATATACCGATGATAATTAGATAAATGCTAACTGAATGTATGGTAAAGATGACTGTTTGAAACAAATGAATTTTATATTTAATTTTTTGTATTTGAAAGCACCTTTTTAAAAAGTTGGTAATCGAAGATTTACGAATGTTAAATTTGTTCAAATTTTACTCAAATCCTTATTCAAGAGATAAAATTTACAATTCCAAACTATCAAATTAGTTGTTCATTTTCCAAGGACTAAACTGTCTTCTTAGTTTTGTTTCTTTTTTATTGTTCTTATTAATCCAAACTTCTTTTTCGTCTTCAAATTAGAAACCCAAATTATGAATTATTTATTTATTCATCCTTATTTTCGGATAGTTTTAACATACTTAACCATCTAAAATCACAAATTATTTATTTGAGTTATCTATTCATCAATACTAATTAATTAAATAAATCTATTCTTAAAATTGATTAGTGGTATTGATGAAATATATATTTTTAAAATAACTCATTGACTTAATATTGTTTTACAGTTAATTCCAAGTAAGAGAATTCATTTGTAAATACAAATCCTTACAAAATTCATATTGTTTGGAAGCACTTGTGGTGTGGAATTTATTTGATTTATAATTGAATTCTATGAGGATTTGTATTTACAAATGAATTTTCCTTATTTATAACTGTAAAATAATATTAAGTCAATTCTATGATTTACAAATATATTTATTGTTAGTGTTACTTTTCTATCCGCATATCTTGAAACTTTACTTTTGAAACTTTGCTAGGAATAGGTATTCTATTAATACCGCTAACTAATTTTAAAAAATAAACTTAATTAATTAATTATTATTGATGAATAGATAACGTGAATAAATAATTTATAATTTTAGATGACTAAGTATGTTAAGACTAGTTGAAAAAAAAGGATGAATGAATAAATAATTTATGATTTGAGCTTCTAATTTGAAGATGAAAAAAAGATTCATGGAAGCTTGCAAGAAGAATAAAAAGAACTAACTACATAGGCAATTATAGCCAAAGAATAAGAGCAGTAAAAAAAAGGAAGAAATTTAGAGGGCAGTTTAGTCTCTAAAAGATGTGCAAATAATTTGGTAGCTTGAAATTGAAATTTTCACCTCTTAAGTAACGATTTGATAAAACTTGAGTAAATCCAAGATTTACAAATCTTGGATTTTTTATTTTATAAAAAGATGCTTCTAAATATAAAAAGTTGAATTTGTAAATGAATTTTGCAAAATTTTATAATTTCTTTTTAAAAAGGCGAGCCTAATGTAAAAGATATGAAATTATGGTGTATGACTGGAGATCTCTTCGCTTAATCATTCTAGCTTCTTTTACTTTTTACAAGGACATTTAATTAACTTTTTTAGTAATTCAGGTAATTAACAATATGGGTCTTCCGGCAGATTAACTTGATGCGAAAAGTTGTAACATCTACTGCATCATTTTGTAAAAGAATGTGTTTAGTTTATAAATATTTACCTTAAGTTGACTATTACTACACTATGGATATAATAAACATTTTAGACTAGTTGAACAGGCTCAATATACTAACACCTAATGGTTAAATTTCGGTCATTAAACAAGTGTTGAGCTAGTTTAAGATATTAAACATGATGTTTTAGAATACAAATAGGACTCAAATAGACCTGAAAGGGAGTGATATATACAAGAAGCCTTCCACACAGAAAAATCCCCCAAAAATTAATTACAAAGAAGAGTTGATCAAATAATTTAAGTCAAGAAGTCTCCTTAACGTCTTTGCAACGCTAACTACAAAAGTCTTGGTCAACCTTCTTAACCATGCATTTGTTGTTTGGAGTAATTGATAATTCTGGCTATTGATGTCTCCCGATTCTAAGCCATGCATTTATTGTTCGACCCACAAGTCGCTGGGGTCAAGACGCTGGTGCTGCAGTCCAGGCCTATTGTCGTGGGCTACCCTTTTTCCTACCATCCTTCCGGGATCTTTACTCTTAACACGTGCGTCCACACATATATACTATAATTCATTTGTAGTTGTGTATTTCTGAAGGTACTAATATTGTTATGATACTAGGACACAAATTCTATCATTTTATAGCAAGTGCAAATTTCTGCTACCGCTATAGTGGAATTAGGACCCTACATTTATGTGTTAATTAATACGGCTTTATCTCTTTATTGTATTTGAAAAAGTAATTGAATTTGAACAACTTAATTTGTTTCTTTATTTATTTATCAAAAGAAAGCACGCGAACATCAACTAACTCACATCTTAAATTTGTTGGGATAAAAGTCACCGAAAAGGAGAAGGTCTTCTAGATAAAATTAAGTGACATTTCTGGCAATATGTAAATGAATTTAGATTTCTTCTCATCATTTCATTGAATTACTTATATCTCCAACAAACACAAACACTTTAGGAAAGGCAGGCTCTATATCTATTTGATAATAAATCCATGCATATATGGAATTCCACTTGCATGGTATAAACATCATCAAGGGCTACCATGTGAAGATCTCTATATAGATTTTAAATATGTTAACTTTTTAATCTCTGCTTTTAACTCAATATTTAAATTAATGCACTAACACGTGAATGTAATGGTATAATATAACCAAGCTACAAGGTCTTCACTCGTGACGAGTTCATCTACCACGAGGACGAATGCACGAAGAAGCTAATCGCGGGATGGGTCAATGGCTTCCTGGCCGTCTTCAAAGTAAACAGTGGGGAAACATTAAATTCAATTAGCCAAATTGACAAAACACTATGGCCCGCAACGCCCTCGAATTATTATTGTCTTCCGCAGTTCACTTTCTCTTTACCAGCATTCCATTGATCTATAAATCCAAGCTGTTTCTGGGCGAAGTGAATATAATTAATAGAAACAATTAAAATGGCAAATTTAAGCCTTCAGCTCAGCTTATGCTTTATATATTGTATCCTTAACCTCTTATATTCTACATCTCTCTCTTGCCCTCAAGTTCAGAAAGAAGCTCTCCTTGAATTCAAGTCATTGGTTGGTCATTTGAGAGGAAACAATACAGGTGACATGTCTCTTGATGGTCTAGAATCATGGAATTTCAGCTTAAATTGTTGCAGATGGCCCGCAATCGCTTGTCACAGGCGTGCATCTAAAGAAGAGGTGACTGGTCTTTTTCTCGCCGGTCTCATTTATGATTTTACTTCCCAGTCAGATGTCTTAACGCCACTTTTTCGTATAACAACTCTTATGTTGCTTGACCTTTCCGCAAATGGCATTGAAGGTGAATTATCAGGAACAGGAATTGCCAATTTAACTAGACTTGTTCATCTCGATCTCTCATGGAACAATTTCAATGGTTCAATTCCTCATCAGCTTTTCAATTTAAGGTATCTTCAACATCTTGACATGAGTTATAATTCATTTGAAGGGACACTAAATACCGATGTTGGTAATCTTAAAAATTTGAAGCTACTGAACATGGATAATAATTTTCTCCAAGGAATTATTCCTGCAGAAATTGGAAATCTTATTGAGCTGCAAAACTTGTTGCTAGGCAACAACAAGTTTGTAGGTGAGATACCCATGTCAATTTTGGGCTTGAAAAAGCTGGAAAAGTTAGACCTACGAAACAACTTACTATCGGGTGAGATTCCAGTTGAGATAGGAAACTTGTTGAATATGTCAACTTTTGCCTTGAGCCACAACCACCTCACAGGTGTGATACCACGATCGATACAGAAGATGGAGCAATTGACAACCTTTCATCTTTACAACAATCAATTATGTGGTCAAATTCCAACATGGTTGCTAGAGCTCAAGGAAATGTGAAGCTTACACCTAGGAAGAAACAAGCTTACATGGAATGGCAATGGCAACATTGTTCCGAAATGTATGCTATTGGAGTTGTCACTGAGCTCTTGTAACATCATAGGGCCTATTCCTCAATGGCTTTCCAATCAAAGGGAGCTTAGCTTTTTGGACTTGAGTGAAAATAAGCTAGAAGGAACCTTCCCACTCTGGCTAGCTACTGACTTGGCTTGTAGCACTTTACTTTTATCTAATAACATGCTTACTGGTTCTTTGCCAACAACTTTGTTTCAGTCTAACAATTTAGCTGTACTTGATCTCTCGGGGAATAACTTTAACGGAGAACTGCCAGAAAATATTAGTGACGAAAGTGGTATACAAATTCTAAGTCTTTCAGATAATAATTTTTCAGGGCTTGTGCCACATTCCATTTCAAATATGTTCTTCCTAAAATTTCTAGATTTGTCGAACAATAGTTTTTCCGGTGACAAGTTCCCAGTTTTTTCCCCATATGCCTCCATTTCATATATTGATTTATCTTCAAATAAATTTTCAGGTGAGATACCAACAAATTTTGGTAAAAACACATTTTTCTTGTCTTTGGGTCAAAATGAATTTTCTGGTCGTTTGCCTGACAATCTAACCAATTTCAATCAGCTCGAACATCTTGATCTCCACGACAACAAGATTACAGGTGAAATCCCAGCATCTCTTTCCAAGTTGTCCTCTCTGCAAGTGCTAAACTTGCGAAACAATTCTCTTGAAGGCTCAATATCTAATAATCTGTCCACTCTTTCAAGCCTCCGACTTTTGGACCTCTCCAACAACCACCTTATTGGAACCATTCCTTCAAGCTTAGGAAATCTCAGTGGTATGATTAATACTCCAGACATCTCCTCAAGTCCTATTGATGTTTACGATTTCTTTTTTGGTGATAAATTCAATCCCCACATAGAGTCCCCTGATCTCATAGTGCCCAAAGATCTCATTGTTAACTGGAAGAAATCAAAACAAGGTTTATCTCATCAACTTCTTGGCATTTACTCTATGTTAGACCTATCCCAAAATCGTTTATCGGGTGAGATTCCTTCTTCACTAGGTACTCTCAAACATCTGAAGTCACTCAACCTCTCATACAATTCATTTTCTGGAGCAATTCCCACAACTTTGGGTGATATGAAAATTTTAGAGATTTTGGATTTGTCACATAATAACCTATCAGGTGAAATACCACAAACGTTTTCCAAGCTTCTGGAGCTCAATCTGTTGGACGTGAGCAACAATAGGCTTTCGGGTCATATTCCAGAAGGTCCTCAAATGGATAGGTTTAATGATCCAAACTACTATGCAAACAATAGTGGACTATGTGGCATGCAAATCCAAGTTTCTTGTGAAGATACAATACCGCCAACACCTGGATCAGACATAGAAGCATCATCTAAGGAGACATGGTTTTCATGGAAATTTGCAGGAATTGGTTACCCTGTTGGGTTTTTCTCAGCAGATGGAGTTGCTTATGCCATTGGATATTTTGATATCAGAGCAAGACAGCATCATCACAACAGGCGTGCTGCTAGGAGAAGAATCTAAATTTCAGGTCTTTAGACAGGGTAAATGGACCTTTAGGTTTAGGGGGAGTGGGGGTTACAAATCTTCTTTAAATGTATCAATAATGTATTTTTAAAGTATTTTTTAGTTTAACTCCACTGAAAAAATAATTTTTTATTTGTGTTTTAAATTGTACGTTGTAATTTCTATTAAAATAAAATCTTAAACTCACTCATGTTTGTAAAGATGTACTCACTAAACTACATTGCAGCTCCAATCCATGTTAATAGGTTCTCCCTTTCCTACCATGTCATTAAATTGGATTCCAAAAAAAATTATATCCATTTTTATTCTCAATTTTAGACTCTTAGAGATAACAAAATTTGTTTATCTAGGGCAGCTATTAATCAAAATGTATAATGCACTGGTTAGTGAATTTTTTAGATAGGCTAGCTTATCTTACTTAACTCTAAGGTTACTCTAATGGTGGAGTTATGTACGAGTCAGCAGCCCTCATTGACCCTAATTTTTTTTAAATATATATATGTGTGTGTGTGTGTGTGTGTGTGTGTGTTTACACTAATATTTTTTAAAATATGTGTATTTTTAATATAAAAAATTAAATTAACCCCCGTAGATGAAAATATTGTATTATAAACTTCACTTAAACAATATTCTAGATCCGTCCCTAGTTACCTCTGAGAGGATTGGAGGATTGGCTAAGTTTATACTCTAATTCTTTTTTTTTTCTTTTTTCTTTTTTTGGTCGAATACTCTAATTCTTTATGACTCTTAATGGTAGTCTAAAATTGAGAATAAATATAACTGAAGTTCCAACCAATTTCAACCTGATACTGACTAATGTTTATGGAACATCAAGCTGAAGCATATTTTTTGGACTATGAGTGAGAATCACTTTATAATGTTATTATGCTATGAATGAAATTGGTTTGGTTCTACACATGTTAGTTTCATCTTTAATTTTTTTTTTGGTCAAAAGCTTCATCTTTAATTGAGAAAAAGGAAATGTGTTAAGAGCATCTCCAATAGTGGAAACTATTCACAAAAACTTATTATTTTTGATAATTTTTAAAGATTGGATCTCTAAATTTAAAATCAAAATACATAGAGCCCGCCACTTTTATCAACTTTTTGACTAAAATAGAGACCCAATCAATTTTTGGGTCTCTAAATTTAGAGATCCAAAAATTGATTGAGTCTCTATTTTAGCCAAAAAATTAATAAAAGTGATGGGCTTCATATATTTTGACTCTAAATTTAGAGACTCAGTCTCTAAAAATTACCAAAAATAGTATGTTTTTGTGAATAGTATCTCTTATTGAAAATACTCCAAAGGGGCTGCGATTTAAAAGAAATGGTTGGGATGATCAAGAAAAGGCTCAACAATCCGGCAGCTGACACGTTATTAGTTAGACCCATAGGCGCTGAGCCCAAATGTTAGGAGGCAATCCTTTTCGCCTTGAACCCTGATGAACGTTGATTCTTGTTGGCAATTGGATCGTAGGCTTTGGGTTAAGCCCAACCTTTGAAACATAGGATAAACTAACAAGTGTAAGTTTTGAAAATGGAAAATTTGAAGCTCTAACAAAATAGCTTGTAAAAACTTCTTAAAAATTAGATTGGCTTTGAGGAAGAGAATTGACTTGCAGTGTCCCACCTCCCCCGAATGATCGGTGTTGTGGTCTGTACTGAAGTGAAAATTGTTCCACATGTTAACAGGCGATAAGGAAAAAGACAGATGATAGAAATGGAACATATTCTTGTTAATAAAAGCAAGAATTGCATGAACTAAAGTTGGTTATACAATGAGGCCAAAGTGACCATCTATGCTTTAAATTTGTGTGCCATATGATTGCATGTATGTGTGATCTGTGATTTTCTGATCTTGTGTTTGTTGTGTGTCGTGTGTGTATAATATGTGTGGGTGTCTTATGTGTATGTGGTGTGTTGAGACGTGTGCGTTGTGTGTATGTCTCCGATTTTGTGTGGTGTGTACCTGTGGTATGATGGTAGGTAAAGAAAGAAAGAAGAACAGAGGCTAGAAGAAAGAATTACGGGGAGTGAAAAAATAAATTAAAGATGATAAAATTAAATAAATAAAAGGGTACAAAAGTAATTTTGATAAAAGTTTTTGACAGAGTTTGGCTTCCCTTAACCTTGACTCAGTCAAGGGATAATAAGTGGTTAAAATTATAAATTAGGGATAATAAGTATCAAAAAATGTAAATGATATGAGTAATAAGTGGATTTAACCCTTAACAATAGGCCAAAAGGTGCCTTTATTGACCTCAGTGACCAGACCCACCACCACTGCCACCTCCGGCGTGGAAGAAGCGGTGGTCCTCTATTCTTCACCGTCACACGATCACCACCACCACCAGCTGGGGCTGCTGCAACTCGGACCACTGACTGCTTGGTGGTGGACCACTGCAACACTGACCCAGTTGTTGCATTTCTTGGACATGTCTTGTAAGCTTGGACTTGCAAAGCCATGGTATGTAAAAGAGTGTGTGAGTGTGTGTGGAGAAAAATATCAGGTTTGGGAGAGAATGTCAAGTTAAGAGAGAATGGTGATTGGGGCTGGGATTTTATAGATCAAGCAAATATCTTTGCGTGGCTTTTCGTAATTTTTCCAGAATTTTTGTGGTAAGGGGGCTTGCACTGCCCATAAATCTATAGCTCCATATGTATATCGTTAGGAAAAAAGAGGGACCACCATGTGAAAGGAAAACTAAAAATGGGCCCGAGGTATATAAAAATATTTTTACGAGATTTCGAGTTTGATATTTTTCTGATATATGATTTACAACTGAGAAATAGTAGGGATATAGATCGAAAATATGAGAAGATGGAAAAAAATTTATCCTCCGTCTATGAAAAAACCGTTTTCATATAGAAGGCGGAATTCAAAATTTTCCTCAATCTTGTTAATGGATCATTCTTGATTCTGATTTGCGGATTTCAAAACCATGTTTTCAAATCCATTCTTGTCATTTTTCAAAACCCGGCAAGTGAGCAAGATGGTCTTCTTTTCTTTTTTGAGATGTTTTAAGAATGTTTTGTCCTTTAGGGTTTAGGGTTTTCTTTTCTATGATGATGTCTTGTCTATTCTTTTCTTTGAGTAGATAGATGCACAGAATGTGCAATTGTGATTAAAGAAACTCTTGTTGAACTGGTTGGATTGTTTGGCACTGTGTGGGATTCTTGTTAAACCATGTTCGCACTGCTTCAGTACGTAGAACATGTATTGTTGTTCATATTGTCCCACCATTTGAGTTTAATTTGTCTTCCATAAGCTGGAAGAGAAAGATTGTTTGCAAACATATGGTTTAAAACAACATACCAAAAAGAATAGATGAGGATATCTCTTTACTTGTTATAGAAATCTTTGATCAAAGATACCAGCCCAGCATAACACAACAGATTATAACAGCCTTGTTATTGAAATTATATTGATCAAAAATTTACAATGGTCTGATGCTTTGATGTTTACAATGGTCTAATGTTTTTGTTGAAATTTTTGGTGTATGAAAATTCAAATGGTTTCCTTGTGCTCTTTCCTTTTGATTGTCTTTTTGGCATTGATAGGTTATTTGGGGTATTGACAACACTCGAGAAAAATGTACTGTATTTCTTTTATCCATAGAATTACTAAGTATTTAGTTGAAGTTACATGAAAATAATTGGTGACAATGCAAATCAAATCACATGTAATTTTCTAGTTGTTGTGTAAAAATTAATTGTTGGTTTCTCTTTCATTTGAAAAGTTTTTTTTTGTTTTTTGTTTTTTGCTAAAGTGTTTTCTTATGTTGAATACTTGGATCCCTTCGTCCAACACAAAAGGTATAAAAAAAGGTAGTGTTAGAGGAGGATTTATAAGAGATCTAACATGTTCATGTTAAAATCAATTACTCCAAATTAGAGCATACAAATTCGTAAAGAAAAATGTATTTTATACCAATAGGTAACCACCCTATAGGGCAGAACAATGATGCTATCAGGGGCGAATAAACAAATTCTTTTTAATGAGGTTAAATACATAATTTTTCAACTATATGAGTATATTATTTTTTTCAATATGGGCTAATTAATATTTTTACCTCAAAATACATAGATATTTTATTATTATTTTTTTAAATATAAATAATTTTTAACGTTCTTTTAGGCCAATGAGGACTGGAGTCCCCACTGACCTGACTATCATCTGCCTCTGGATGCTATGTTTTTCGAAGAGTATCTTATCTTGCATTTATAACTCCTAGTTTGACTAGCATCTAGAAATATCATTTGATAAATAACTATCTCTTCACCTTCTAACGCCATTAGTTAGCTTATCAAGCCCTTAGCTATACCAAATCTATTTCATATAACCATTGTGTACAATGGTTATTTGGTATCATTTAGTGTATGATATATTAAAATTGGATCTAATCCTTCTTCAAATATTTTCCTCTACAAAAAACGAGTTTGGAGCTTATTAAAACCTTTTTTTTTTTGGTCAAAAATCTTATTAAAACTTGAAAGATGCAAAATTTAACTAAAAATATTTTAAATGGTGATTCGGCATTACGATATATTAAAATTAGATCCAATCCTTCTTCAAATATTTTCCGCTACAAAAGCGAGTTCAAAGCTTATTAAAACTTTTTTTTTTTGGGTCAAAAAGCTTATTAAAACTTGAAAGATGCAAAATTTAACTAAAAATATTTTAAATGGTGATTCGGCATTACGTGTAGACTTGACACTCTTTGCTTTTCCATTGCCGAGAACATTATAATATTGTATTGTTAAATCAAACGACTATCCATAGTATTTATTTCCATTCATGTTTTTTGAGTTGAGTTGATAAGTTTTCAATTGTTGGTCCATGATTCACCAAAAAAAGGAAAAAATTATTGGTTCATAGACGGCTTTTTTGTCCAATCCTACAATGTTACCTTTTTGTCTCATATACCATGCCTATAAAGAAGAAGAAGATGCTCAGTGGAAATGATGGATTTCAATAAATAAGTAAATTGCTATGAAGATTTGATTGCCCAACTACACTCTTCGGTGACTTATTGGGTATCATATTGTGGACCAATTACCACATCCACGATCCTTCTTTTTTAGAGAAGGATGACACAGATGAAATATCCCGAGAATAATTATTTTGTAGGGAGAATATCATGAATAGTTTTTATTGTTTTCAAAAAAATCAGTTTAGTCCCTATTATTTTAAAAAGTTTAAAAAGGTCATCAATATTTCTCAAAAGATTCAGTTTAGTCCTCATTGTTTTAAAATGTTCAAAAAGATTCTCAATATTTTCCAAAAGATCAGTTTAGTCCCTATTGTTTTAAAAAGTTCAAAAAGGTCCTTAATTTTTCAAAAGATTCAATTTAGTCCCCAATATTTTTCAAAAGGTTCAAAAAAGTCCCTAATATTTTTCAAAATACTCAAATTGGTTATCACCGTCAAAACACCATTAATTTTGACAGAATAGTAGCCACGTGCATGCCATGTGACCAGTCTTTGAAGAGCAATTTAGGTAAAAGAAATAATTTTTTTGAAATTTGAATCTCGTGACTATTACAGATTATGAATTCTCCTTGAAATTTCCATTCTAACGGACCATTTTTTATGAAATTTGGACAAAAAATGAAGGAGTTGCGATTTTTTAAAGATATGTATAATCTATAATTTTTTTTCGCAAGGCATAAGGAAGAAGAGGACCCATACAACGTTGTTTTGCATATTAGTAGCGAACCAATTAAATTTTGTAACGTGTCAGACTGTATTATGAAAGAAAGTTTGTCAAAGTTAACGGTTGTTTTGACGGTAAGAACCATTTTGAGTCTTTTGCGAAGCATTGGAGACCTTTTTAAACTTTTTGAAATAATGAGGCTACTCGAATCTTTTAGAAAATATTGGGAAACTTTTTAAATATTTTGAAAAACATTGAGGACCTTTTTGAACTTTTTAAAATAATGGGGACTAAACTGAATCTTTTAGAAAATATTATGGACTTTTTTGAACATTTTAAAATAATGGGGACTAAACTGAATTTTTTGAAAATAATAGGGACTATTCATGTTATTCTTCCTATTTTGTAATTTATCTTTGCCTCCAATTTAAAAAAAAAAAAATCCAAAAATACCTACAATGTTCTCTAATTCTTCTTTATTCTTATTGGAATTTTCATTAACCTTTTATAATCTTTCCAAAAGTAATGCTATATATCATTTTTTCATTATATTTTTATCATCTCTTACGTGAAATCCTACATAGTATGTCAACTAGACTATATTATTTCTATTTTTTAAAATTATTTTTCTCTCTATTAATTAATATTTACTCAAAATAGTTTTCTTTCTTTGTTTAATCATATTAGAACCCTTGAATTAAAAACAAGAAACATATTAGAGAAACAACAATAAATCAATTGACCAAAAGAAGGGAAATAGTCTTAAGTAATTTTTTCTTTCTTTCTTGTTTCTTTTTGTGCGTTGTTTTCATTGGAGAATTAATACTGATTTTTACATCTTTCAGTGAAACCATTAACAACTTGATGAATTATAGATTCACGGTATTTGAATTAAGTAACCATTAATAAATGGTTAATCAAAGAAAAAATATTTATTTTGAGTAAATATTAATTAAGAGAGAGAAAAGAATTAAAAAGATGAAAGAGAAATAAAAATAGTCTAGTTGACATGCCATATAGGATTCAATATAGGAGGTGATAAAATGATGACGGAAAAAATGGTGATAGATAGCATTGGACAACAAGAGAGAAAGAGAAAGAAAGAGATTGAGAGAGGGTTAACCAAGAATTGTTGTCTAGGTTTTTTTTTTTGCTAAGCCATTTACAAGGTGTGAACCAAAGGAGAAACACAACTAACGAAGAATATCACTAAGGTCAAAAAGACTACAAATTTTCTAACCCCTCAAATTAAGATAGTCCCCTCTCAAATCTTTGGTATTTCGATGGAAGTGAAAAAATAATGAGATAAAATTAAATGTGATGCAAATTATAAAAGATGTTTGAAGTAATGAAAAGCTAATGCACTTGCCATTCTTTTATGTTTGAGAAAAGGTAGCCTATGTATGATAATCAAAAACTTTCTCTTTCCCTACTAATTGCTTTAATGCGAGGGACATTTATTGTCAGAACTTGATCGCGTCGTTTTACGCTCAAAAATAGTAAGGTTAAATGATTGAAAATATTGCTTACCATGAATTATCTCTAGTTATGGCGAGTAGAAGGTCGATCCACGGGGATTGGGATTAACAGTTTCAAGTTAAGAATTTAGTTTATATTTGTTTTAACTATCTCCCGTCACGGATAAGTTTGATTAAGTCCAGAGATCTATAAAGTGTCCAATGCTCCATAAAATGTCCAAAGGTATGGTATTAAACTAAAATAATTTTAGTCTAGGAGTGGTTAATTCAATTTAGCGGGTCCATGATTTGGAATGATAAATTCGATCGAAGTATTTAAGTGTAATGTTATAGATTTAAATTAAAAGAATAAATCATTCAATAAATAGGGCTACAAGCTCCCACTTCTGAAGTTAACCTTAGATACGTAAGTAATAGGACTAATTAGTTAACAAGACTGAATATGTTGGTACAACCTAACAATATCCAACCTCTCAATTAATCTTCTTACTTATGTACCCCGGAGGTGGTAGTACAACCTAACTAATTACATCCGAGGTAGTCTCGTATTGCCATTAGTTTACAAAACCCGGCGTATATGTATTCTCGATTAATTATATTAAAACTACAAGTATATGTATAATTAATAGATAATACTAAGTAATTAAAGAATACGAGACTTGAATTAATCTAAATCTAAATATATACAAAAATATTCTAACTTATTTATCATTCCAAAAATAAGGGTCTAAAGTGCCATAATTAATTTACAAAATAGAAATCGAAATCAAGAATAAAAGTGCCAATGTGAGATATTACAGTGCATAAGAGAGTTTTTGTTGAAATTTTTGTTTTAGTTGTGTCATGAGATGAGAGTTTTCAACACAATGATCCATGAGTTGGACCAAAAAGCGCTTCTTAATTCTTTTTTACCATTAATACTCAAACAAATACATTGAAACCAAAAAGAAAAAAAGGAAAAAAATAAAGGAGGTTAGACTATTAATATATTAAAAAGCATCCATCTATCAAAATCTACTCATTCAAAGGACTCTACCTAAATTTTCATCAAAACTTTAATGATTTCTCTTACCACCTCCTTCAAAACAAATGTGGCTCTATCACTTGTTTATTTAACAAAAAAAATAAACGTGACTCTATAAATTCTGTGATTTCTTTCTTTCTAAATAAAATACACAAAGGTACAAAGGAAGAATGAGCATTGAAGTCTCCCCTTAATTCAGAGCCACATTACACATCATAAATAGGGCTAAATTCAAAATTGCTATATTTGTTCCAGCTATTAACATGTCGTGCATTACTACATTTTCTCTTTAAAACCATGCCTATGGGCTACGGCACTCCTACGTTTCCATTCTCATACAAAAAAGTCCAAGTTCCAGAGTGGCACGCGGTATTCGGTGAGAGTAATAAGTTGGTTTGAAAATGATTTAGTAACAAACAAAGTCTTCGTTATAAGTGTAAAAGATTGTTAGATCAATTTTTATAATTAATATTTTTTTAATATATATTATATGTTCTTTGAAAAAAAAATAGTGTGACCTAATAAGAAAATGCAAATCAGTGACGAAAAAAGAATGTTGTGTCGTATGTAGTATACTTGGTGGATGATGGGTTAATTCTCATTTGATCACGCTGTTCTTTACTTCTTTTGTTACCAAGTCTTCCTCCAGTGTTCGCCCCAAAAAGAAAAAAACGTCTTCGTCTAGTGATGATTAATAAGGCCAAGCTGAAGAAAGCTAAGGCCTAGGCTTTTCTGGATCCACACTACATTTTCTTGGGTTTGGTGGACTAAATCTTCATCCAGTCATAATAAGTAAGCTAGGGCTTTGGCTTCGGTTTCTATCATAATCTTTAGAATTTCATTTTTTTTTTTGTGGTCGAAGATGGAAATTCATTGAATACAAGCCTACCCACATAAATCCACATCTCTTATAAATCATATGTGAGCAGACGGGTTTAGATATTTTAATAACATAATACTATTATTATAAAAATTAATAGTGGTAGAGTGATGAGTGGTGAGTGGTGAAATAATTACTTGACCTTCACACTGAAAGATTTAGATAATTTCATCTTAACCACATCATCACTCCATCATTATTAACTTTCATAATAAGGTTATCATATCCTTAGGATATCATTGCAAGTTGTCAGTAATTCTTGGTTGGAAAAAAGTGAAAGTAAATAGATTTAGCCATTTCACGAATTTCTTTAAAAAAATAATAATATTTCCCCCAATACCCTTACATGCATGTATTAACATCTAAAAATACATAAAGTTCCAAATTTACAACTTATTTCCAAACTAGGATGCATTAATTGCATATGTAATATCAATGATCATAGGCACGCATCAACAAGAAAATTTCTCAAAGTTGCTTTTCTGTGGACCGTAATGCTAAAAGTTAACATGTGGTGTTCTTTTTGATAAAAGCTACGTCAGGCCGAAATGAAAGGAAGTTTCTACGAGCCATGGTTAATTTTGTATGAAATGTGCTTTGCCACCTATTCATATAACCATCGATAGAAGCCTATTATTCAACATATATTTATAGGAATACATGGATACACGCTAAAATATATAAATTCGAATCAAAACCCGTTTAAATTACTTTTTTTCAATTTTTTAGTAAATAACCGAGGGGTTTAATTTTTGCTTATCCAACCCGAACCTTATAAGCATTTAAAAATCCACGAATACCGACCTGACCTGTTAATGAATAATTTTTAAAAAAAGAATAGCCTAAAAATGTTTTTAAAAATAATTAAAATAAATATACATTTGAAATTTATATGTTAAGAAGACTTAAAAAATAAAATAAAAAATGATAAAGTTAAAAATAAACAATATAGTACAATATTTGTCCGTAAATAGATTACTAATTTCAATGGAACTATAAATACTAAATCAAACTAAGCCTTGTCCCACTAGGTGGGGTCGGCTATATGAATCATGCGACGCAATTCCTTTCTGTCGAGAGTCATCTCCTCTATGAGATCCACACACGCGAGCTCTCGTCTAGTTGTATTTGTCTAGGTAATCTTAGGTCTACCTCTACCTCTCTTCTGATGTATTATTTATAAATATTCACACCATCTAACAGGCGCCTCAACAGGTCGTCTTCTTACGTGGCCAAACTATCTCAGACGATTTTTCATCATCTTATCCTCAATCAGGGCCACTCCTACTCTTTTACGTATCACCTTGTTCCTAATCTTGTCATTCCTAGTTTTGCCACACATCCATCTCAACATTCTCATCTCAGCCACCGACATTTTATGAACATGTTGATATTTCACAGCTCAACACTCCGAACCATATAACATAGCAGGCCTAATGGCTATCTTATAGAACTTCTCTTTTAGCTTAAGTGATATTTTTCTATCACACAAGATTTCTGACGCATTTCTCCAAATATATAAATATATGTCTTTAATTTTTTTTTCACTTTTGCTTTATTTCTTCACAACTTATTCATTTTTTTTAAAATTTTGGCCTAGTTCTTCATTACAAACACCATATTTTCCCAACGAATAAGGCCTAAATCATAAAAATTTGCATTAGTTAACTATTTGAAACCTTAAAAATAATAAAGTCAATTTATCAATAAATATTACAAATAACTAATAAATACAATCAAGTAAGTACAAAACACCCTAAAAAATATATTCATTTACCCTCCAAAACATAAACACATCAATACATTAGATAAAAAATGAAATATATATACATACCATGCAAAAGAAAAAAGAAAATTCTACTTATATTATTATGAAAAAAAAATTACTACTTATATTTTTTACAAAGGATATTACTAGTAAAAAATCGATGAGGTTGTGATTATAACAATGGAATTCTAGTAATTCTATTACTAGATAATAATTTGTAGACCATTGGCATCTTATGTATTAATTGATGCAATTTAAACAGTGATAGGCTTGCAAATTCTTCTTCTTTTTTCTTTGTCAAATATGCTTGATATTTCTAAATGATACGATTAGCTTTGTGGTCCATCATGGATCAAATAAAGAAGTAATTACCAACTTCTAAATTTTGCAACGAGTTGTCGCTATCCCGTCACCAATACGGCGACGGTTTGGTGAAGAGAAAGGTTGACGCCAATTTTATGACAGGACAGTGATGGCATAATATGAGACGGAAAAAAATCATCACCAAGCCGTCACTTTTAGTAACGGCATAGTTCGCCATCTCCAAAATTGGAGACGGGAATGCCTCCTATCTCCAACATTGGAGACGGGAGTGCATCCTTTCTCCAAAATTGGAGACGGCATACTTCATCGCCTCCAAAATTGAAGATGGGAATAGTTCGCCGTCTCCAAAATTGGAGACGGGAGCGCCTCCCGTTTCCAAAAATAGAGATGGACCAGCTATGTCTGTCTCCAATTTGGTTTTCAAAAAATTGGGAGTTTTTAAGAAAAAAGAGAGTCATATTTTTTCTTAAAATTCAACTTCACCAAACTACTCCTCTTTCCTCCCATGGTACCCCACCCCCAACCCCACCCCCTCCCTCACTCATAGCACCCCCACCCCCATCCCCCACCCTGCAGCGCCTCCACCCCTACCTCTACATTAGCTGTGCCCCCAAACCCACCCCGTCTCCCACGCACAGCACCCTCACCCCTACCCCCACACCTACCCTGCAGTGCCCTCACCCCGCAGTGCCTCCACCCCTACCCCCACCCCAGCAGCGCCCCCAAACCCACCCCGTCTCCCACCCACAGCACTCTTACCCCCACCCCCACACCCACCCTACAGTGCTCCAACACCTACCTCTACCCTGCAGCGCCCCCACCCCCCACCCCAGCAGCACCCCTAAACCCACCCCGTCTCCCACGCACATCACCTTCACCCTCACCCTCACACCCACTCTGCAGCGCCCTCAAACCCACCCCCACCTCGCAGCGCCCTCACATAATAGATTGTATGTTGTATTGCATTGTTGCTACATCAAATTTTGGTTCCCTGACCCATTGGTGAATTCATTTACTGGAAGGTTTGTCTTAGGCGTGCGTTACATAAATTTTTTGCTTTGCTTTTGGTGATCTGAGTGAAGTAGCACTTGCTCTTTCTATTGCAGGCCGTTTACCGAAAAATATATTCCAACTACTGACGATCGTTACGCTGCTAATGTTGTTGAACAACCTAGTGTAAGTGAACCCTGTGATCATGATAGCTTCGGAAAAAAGATAGAGAGGATAGGAAAAGGAAATGAAGTTGTGAAAAGTTTTCAATTTCTATTGTCTTGCTTTTTCTTTTAATTCTAGTTCCCCTCTTTTACTGTGTTAAGCTTTTACAATTTAGCAATCTTAGTTTAATAAATCATATTAGCTGAACGATAAAGGTCTTTAAGTTATAAATGTTGTGTTGCATTTTTGCAGGGCACTAAGAAAACTCTTATATTGTGGGAGATATTAGAGGGATGAGTGAAAAGATTTTTGTCTAGTAGGTATGCTTTGGTTGCATGTGATATAGCGATCTTTGTTCATGGTAGGTAAATGATTAGTAGATTTTTGGATAGGTTCTGAAGTACATATCACAATCACTAAAGGAATGGTTTTTGATTTACTTCTCTTCATGAAACATTTACCTTTACTTCAAATTCCATGTTTATCTGCTTAATTGGAAGAAATTATAGACATGCTAGCTGTTGGTTTATAATAACATGGTTTATATATGATGTTGTAAATTACTAAGTGGTATTGGGCGACTAGTAATTTTCATAAGCTTATGGATAATATGTACATTTGTTTTGTTAGCTTGTGACATAGAGTTGACGTTGAGAGAAGGTAGGGAGAAACAGAGTACTGAAGTGATTGTTTGACTTGTGAATTTATTATAGTTGCTAGGTTAGGTAGTACTTGTGACACCCAAGAATTTGCATCATAGTCATAAATAACTGTAGCATATCTTTTATGCATTTTAATGTGTTTTATTTCTAGTTTAAATATGTTTACTTGATGGTCACTATCAGTGTAATCGGAATCGTACGATTCGCAATGCGAATCGTATGATTCACTAAAAAAATGATACGAATCGGATAGAAAAATCGTGAATCGACGTGAATCGCAAGTGAATCGGTACCGAATTGTAGTGAATCGTTCACGATTGACTGAATTGTTCACGATTAACTGAATCATTCACGATTCGGGTCAAATTTTTTATTTTTTATTTTTTTTAAAAGCCCAACATATTTTAAAGTAGATAACAAAATAAGCCCACTTTAGTAAAAAAAGGGAGACAAAACTCGTAACTGATTGGACCACTTGTGTTTACAACAACTTTTGAGCACTAGTTTGGGCACTTGTGAAATGTGATATTGTTCCCATCAAAAAAATAGTGTGATATTGTGATGCAGAAATTGTTTAGGCTACTAGGAACAAGTGAAGTAGGGAACAATCTAGAAAAATAACAAAAACATATATTAATATTAATTCAAATAAAGAATCTCAACTAAAAACTGTGAAGAGAAAAATAATATGTCAAATATCAACTAGTTTTAAATTTGTGACCGAATAAGTACGATTCACGATTCGATTCGATTCGATTCACGATTCAAAAAAATGACATTTCGATTCACGATACGATTCGACAACTATGGTCACTATTCATAAAAAAATTTACTGTCTAAATTGCTTGGTTTGATATTTTTCCTAGATAGTATAACTTATAAAAGGAATCAAAAACTTGTAGTTTTAGACTTTAGAGGCTGGGAACATGCATTTGAAAAATAATTTGTGCTTCGTGTGAATAGTATTACATAAGTGAAACATTAGTTTTGATTAAGTTAGCATTTAAGTGAAGTTTTAACTTAGTTTGACCAATAATTAGTAGCATTTGACTTAGTCTAATTACACATACACATACACATACACATACATATACTCAATATACAACTAATACAAACATATGCTCATCAAAAAATAATAATAATAAAACCCCAAAAGCCCCCAAACCCGACAGCCCTATGGAGGAGAAGAAGTGATTTTCCATCTTCAAAACTTGCTCTTGGATGCTCAACTAAGCTTCTACAAGTGAATTCAACCTAGCTAAAGCTTGGTTCTTGCATCCACAAGGCTTATATGTGAGGGAGTTTTGCATTTTATGATGGTCAAAGTTTATGTTCAACTTTCAATATTCCTTGTATTGTTATTATAGGCCTATATTATGCTCAAATGTTGCTTGATACATCTTCTACAAGCTTTATATGCCTTGATTATGTTGTGTAATAGTTATTTCCATGGTTGAACCTTGAAATCACAAAGAAGATGATGAATAGTATTTGTGAATAGTAACCTGCGAATTTTGGGGTTTTGCATTTCTAATCGTTTTATTACTTCTAATACATGAAATGATAGCTAGAGAGCTTGTAGCATTGTATTACTTGTATCTTGAATGTTGGTTGTGATTTTGGTTGCAACTAGTAAAACTTGAATGGAATTTTGTAGTAGTAGCTAAGGTATTTGTTTAATGTCCTAAATGAAGTGTAGGATTGTGTCACATGCTAGTTTAATGCTCATAGTTAGTTCAATGCAAGAAATATGCATGTGTGTGTGGATACCCTGTCTGGGCAGTTCACTATCGCCATCTTCGAGAGCAGTTTTGACATAATAAATGAACTTAGAATTGAACGAAATTTGTACAGAAGCTAGATTAGGCAGTTTAGAGAAAATGTTAATTTCTAGGACTAAGACTAATTCTAATGTTTTAGCCCTATGATCACATCATTTCCGAAATGTAGCTAAAAAATCGCTGGTTCTACCCAGCTATGCGTGGTTGCGCGGTAAGGGTTATAACTTTTGGAATTTAACTCAGAATTGAGCACCGTTCAAACCTAGAATTAACTACACTCGAAGAGCTATGATTATACATAAAAATTAGATAGTTTGGAGGTCAATAGCCTAGGTAACCGAATTGGTTAAGCTAAGCTTCTGTTAGAGGAATTGGAAAATGTCTTAGTTGAGCTTGCGGTATTAACGATTAAATTATGAATTTTGTCCAACACTTGGATAATTATAGGAACCCATAAGAGAGGATGACAAATTAAAAGCATATATGGCAGCACACAAGAAGTCATAATGACCCGACTAGCAAGCTACTTCTTTGGTCAATTCAAATCACCTTTAGGTCTCATCACGATAACTTTACTGTTAGAGCAAGGGTCCTCATATAAAAGTTGTTAAACGTGTAAAAACAAAACAAGATTAATGACTTTGGGTAAGCCCAAACTTGAAACATAGGATAAACTAACAAGTGTAAGTATGGAAAAGACAAGGTTTGGAGCTCTAATAAAATACGTCATGGAAAAACTGCTTAAAAACTAGATTGACTTTGGAGAAGAGTGTTGACTATCAGTGTCCCGTCTCCTCTCAATGATCGGTGCAGTGGTCTATATAAGTGTAAGTTTGAAAAAGGTAAAAATTAGAACTCTAATTGATAGAAGATAATTATTGGGATAATTATATTGTTTTTGATTTACCTTGTTGTAACTACTTATCCTTGTTGCTTATCATAATTACTATTGTATTATAAATAGAGTATACATATAACCCTTGAATATATGAGAAAATATACACTTTTCCATCTCTTCATGGTATCAGAAGTTTTTCAAGACTCACGTCAAAAAAAAAAGAAACAACCAAAAGCACAACTATCATGGCTGATGTGCTTTCTTTAGCCGTTGACTTCTAGTCCTGCATAGGCATCAACGCCTTGCATCACATCTGTGACCTGTGGCTTTGCTCCTGTTTTGTCTGCATTATTCCTTTCTTCCACACTCCCTTTTTTTTTTCTCCACGCTACTTTGTTTTCGTCTGCTTTTCCATGGCTTCTGTTAACTCCCTTCCGACCTACAACGTCAAAATCTATGTCACCATAACTCTTGATCACACCAATTTCCTCACTTGGAAAACTCAAATCATTAACTTCTTCACTTTTAATCGTCTTCTTGGTTACATTGATGGTTCTATTCCACCACCTAAAGCCTCAGACACTAAAGCCTTAGACACCTCATCCTCCTCCTCCTCTTCTCTTTCTCTGGATGATTGGACAACTTTTGATCGATTTGTTCAATCGTGCATCACTGCCACATTGTCTGACTCCTTAGTTCATCAGACGATAGGTTTTTCTAGTGCTCATGAGTTATGGACATCTCTAGAGGAATCTTTTATGCAGCAATCAATGGCTCGTAAATCTCTGCTTCGTTCCCAACTGCAATCTCTCAAGAAAAATAATCTCTCTATCTCTGAATATCTTCAACAACTTCGTATTCTGTCTGATTCTCATGCTGCCATTGGCGACTCGATTCCGGATTCGCAGCTTGTTCTCACTGCTCTTAATGGCCTGCCATCGTCATATCGTCCCTTTATCACATCTGTTGAAAATCTTGCCACCCCTCCTACCTTCAATCAGTTGCGCGCTAAATTACTTACGTATGAACAGCGATTGCTTTTGGAAGAAGATACTGTTTCTTCCTTTGATAATTCCTTGGCCATGGCTCTCCTTGCCAAATTTCACTCTGTCTCCATCAAAGATACCTCTTCTCCACAGTCCATCAACAAACAACCTGCCTCCCAATCCCATTCTTTTAAATCATCTGGTAATAATAGTGGAAGCAAGTATCGTGGTAAGTGTCAAATATGTAAAAAACAAGGGCACTCTGCGAATCGTTGTCGTTTTCGATATGCTGCTTCAACCACTAGCTCTCCTCCTCAATTTGCTGGTCTTCATTACTCGTATCAACCACAGCTTCTGCCCACTCCTCCTCCTACATGGATTCCGGATTCCGGTGCCACTTCGCACATGGTAAGTGACGCTTCCATGCTTCACCAGATTCAGCCTTACATTGGTACCGATCGGGTCACTATTGGTGATGGTACGTCTCTTCCAATTACACACATAGGGTCTTCTACTTTTACTCACTCTTCTCGTCCTTTTATCCTTTCATGTATTTTACATATCCCACGGCTGTCTCGTAATTTACTTTCTGTCTCACAATTTACCGAGGATAATCATGTGTCTGTTGAATTTACACCTTTTGCATGTGTTGTTAAGGACCTCCGCACAAAAATGCCACTCCTGAAAGGCCACATTGAGTCCAATCTCTACACCTTACCAGTTTCGTTTGCTCCAGCCACCACTCTCCCTCAAGCCTTAGTCGCCTCGTGCATCTCTCCTCAACTCTGGCACAATCGTTTGGGTCATTCGTCTCAAGCTATTTTATCAACTTTACGGAATGGTCTGCCTGCTGTTTTTTCTCAGTTTCTGCCTTCGAATAAAATTTGTAATTCTTGTGTCTTAGGAAAATGTCATAAGTTGCCTTTTCGTTTGTCAAATAGGGCATCCAGTAGGCCTTTAGATTTAGTCTATTGTGATATATGGGGTCCAGCCCCCATTCGATCTTGTTTTGAGTTCAGATATTTTGTAATATTTGTTGATGATTTCAGCTGTTACACGTGGCTTTTTCCTTTAAAAAATAAAAGTGATTGTGCCTCATATTTTTTGCGCTTTAAAACATTAGTAGAAAATTTATTTTCTAATACAATTAAATCTTTTCAGTGTGACGGTGTGCGAGAACTGACTCAAGGTTCCTTTAAAACCATTATTGATAACAGTGGCATACAATATAGGATTTCATGTCCTCATACTTCCCAGCAAAACGGCTTGGCAGAGCGTAAAATCAGACACATAACTGAAATGTGTGTAACTTTGATGTTTCAAGCGTCAATGCCAAAAAAATTATGGGTTGAGGCTTTTTTAACTGCTGTCCATTTGATTAATAGGATGCCTACCCCAGTTTTGCAAAATCGTTCTCCGTTTGAAAAGCTTTTTGGTCAAGTTCCTAATTATTCATTTCTTCGAGTGTTTGGTTGTTTGTGCTATCCTTACCTTGGTCCTTATAAAAGTGACAAATTAAGTCCAAGATCATCCGCATGTGTTTTCTTGGGCTACAGTTCAGATCATTTGGCATACCGGTGCTATGATCCTACAATTGACAGGGTTTACTTATCACGGCACGTTTATTTTGATGAGACAATTTTTCCATTCCAGTCTGCTTCACGCTCATTCATGACACCAACTTCATCTCCGTCCACTAATATTTTACACCCTAATGTCGTGCACGAAAATCCTAGTCGTGGGACCTCTCTTTCTTTTCGTAGCTCACGTGATTCAGTTGATTTCGCTATGCCCCAGTCTTCTTTTCCTACTGCACAAGGGCTCTCATCTCTCTCTCAATCCTCTCTGCAATCTCCGAGATCACAATCTCTTAGTCCATCTCCTATGTCTCCTAGATCTTTATCGCGATCTTCATCGCGTATCAACTCAACATTGCGCAATCTCACGTTAACATCGCTATCAACTTCTTTGCCTTTATCCCTCATATCATCCAATGTGCAATCCATGACCTCTGCTGGCGTGTCGTCTTCACGGTCCGCCTTTTCCCCTAACACCATGCTCCTACGCGCGCCTACATTGGTTTCTCCACTTAAACTTCTCTTTCCTCATAACTCTAGTGGGTCCCAGCCATCTCTTATTCTCTCACCTACTCACCAGCAACACCCTCACTCCAATCGCGGGCCCTAACAACAACATATATCAGCTTTGCCATTCTTTTCAGCCCAGCCGATGCGTGGGACCACCTTGTCCTCTTCTTTTCATCATCTCTCTCCTCCCAATGCTTTGTCCAGATTTCTTTCATCTAATATTGCTTCCACCCATGTGCTCCCTTGTCCGAGTCTCTCTCCACTGCCCATCACAAATTCCAATATTCATAATGTTGAATCAGGAGTCTTGCCTCAACGTCTGGATGTGCCTTTGATGGAAGTTGACACTGTTGCTACTTCTAAACACCCAATGGCTACGCGGTCCAAAGATCACACGCTAAAACCGCGACAAGATCCTGATTTTGTGACATACAATGCAGTGACAGAAGCTCCTGTTTCAAATGTCTTCACACAATTTCTTGCGTCTGAGCCTAGTACCTATGCTCAGGCTTCCAAATCCCCTCAGTGGTGTACAACCATGGATTCAAAATATAATACTCTGTTACACAATGCCACTTGGAGTTTGGTGCCTAAACCTTAGAATGCTAATATTGTTGGGTGCAAATAGGTGTATCGCATTAAGTATAAATCAGATGGCTTAGTTGATCGCTACAAAGCAAGGCTCATTGCCAAGGGGTATAGTCAAGAAGCAGGTGTGGATTATAATGAGACTTTCAGTCCGGTGGTTAAAGCTACTACAATTAGGGTTGTACTGAGTATTGCATTATCCCAGCATTGGTCCATAAGGTAGTTTGATGTCAACAATGCCTTTCTCCATGGTTTGCTGACTGAAGAAGTCTACATGGCTCAACTGCCAGGTTACCCTAACCCGGCTTTTCCGAATTATGTCTTTCGTCTACAGAAAGCTATTTATGGGTTCAAGCAGGCTCCTCGAGCATGGTTTTCTCGTCTGAGTTCGTGTCTTTAGGGCCTTGGTTTTCATCCAGCTAAATCTGATACATCTTTGTTTATTAGTCGTGACTCTCGTGAACTTATGTTTTTGTTGGTTTATGTTGATGATCTCATTTTGACAGGAAACAATGAGCAAACAATTTCTTCTGTTGCCAAGTTATTAAACCAACAATTTTCCTTGAAGGACATGGGTTCCCTTTCTTATTTCTTGGGCATCCAGGTCACTTCCAGTTCTACAGGAACTCACTTAAGTCAACAGAAGTATACACTGGATCTTATTGCTCGTGCTAAGCTCACGGGGGCGAAACCCGTCTCCTCTCCCATTGCACCCAATCAGCAACTTTCGCAACATGAGGGTGATCCCTTTTCTGATCCAACTTTATATCGCAGTATTGTCGGGGCTCTTCAATATTTAACCATTACTAGACCTGATATTGCCTTTGCAGTGAGCAAAGTGTGCCAGTTCATGCATGCTCCGACCGAGCCTCATTGGACCGTTGTAAAACGTATTCTACGTTATCTCAAGGACACCACTTCGTATGGACTTAACATTAAAGTGTCCAGTTGTAACGCACCGATCCCTCACGAGACCGGGACTCCTATTTATCATGCTATTTTCACCCAATTCCAAACCCCGGGGTACGAAATTTAGGAAAAAACGGACGGAGTTTTTCCTATATATAGGACTATTTGGAAACCTGCAAACAACAACATACAATCACAAGAGCATAATCCACAACTTCAATCTGTTTCAACCCTCAGCATGCAAGTCAACTAAACCGAATAGTAAACGATTGAAGTTATTACCAACCACTAGCTCCCAACTATCACTCAAGACTAAAACTTGAATATTACATTTCTTAAGATATCACAAATACATATATGTCAAATAGTATACAGGCACATAATGTACACATTCTTTCTTGTTCTTTATACTGATAGAGCAGGCAGGCCACACAAAAGGCAATCTTATTTCCAGCTTATAGCACTGATCCTGAAATGTGTTAGAAACGAGGGTGAGTATACACCATGTATACTCAGTGAGGGAGGTGATGTAGCATACCGAGGCGTGCAATATGATATGCAATCACAAGAAGTCATATATATATAACATAAAGTATCAAGATCAAATAGCCAAGTAATTAACCACATTTAAAAGGATATGGTTCCACTTCAAGCCTTCAATCTCGAACCACGAGCCTCAAACTTCACGCAAGTACCGGCAAACCCATACACTAACAAGTTATGATACTCCGGATGTATCCTGATCCTACGACCCTTTCTCCTGAGGTAGGTCCATGCCCAGCAGGTGAACCACACGTCTGGGGTAGGTGAACCACGCCTCTGGGGTAGTGGAGTATGCCTCAGCGAGAAGGGAATAGGCACCACGGTAGTCGAAGGAGCACGACAAGCCCGATGTCGCCCGTGTTTCTCGACGCTACCATGTCCGAAAAGGTTGCGCAACCCCAAGTCAAGTCATGAGAGCTAAGATTATCAAATAACACGTAAAAGGGACGACAAAGTAGGCCGCTCTCACAATTAGTCACAATAACACGAAAAGACTTGAGAGAACAAGTAAAATAATACATATAAACTTTAACAATTACTAAATAATTCAATTAAGAAATAATAAATCAAGTTAAGATGCACAAACGGATTAAAAACTCCCTCACCTCTACCAAGCTCCAAGATGCCAGAAAGTAGTTTAAATTTACTCCAAAACCTCCTTTAGCTCGAATATGCAAATCCCTATTATATTCATATAAGTACAACACCTTAGCAATTAACTATGTTATTTCCACATTAGCATGTAATCTCAAGTAACCACATATTACTCATGAAGTAAACCCATGAAAACTAGCAGCAGTAGTTAACTTAGCTATTAACTATATCAATTCCAACTTAACTATTTCTTAACTCCATCCACAATGATAACAGTTATATATAATCACTCATGTATATCATATTGCCACATAGCTTAAAAGTCATGCAAATATCTCTAGAACATTTATTTAATCTTACGAAGGGCACTACTATATCAACATTTAACTAGTCTACTAGAATTTAAGTGCAAGTTAAGTTTAACTATAGCTTACTACTGCATGATTATAAAATACACATGCATTATTCTCTTCCAAAGGCCATAACTTGTACCTAAATAAAGCTTAGCAGCATTCTTCCTTTAGCTAGTTAATAACTCCATTAAACTATCATAATTCATTAGATTCATTAGCTAAATACAAGTTAAGAAAATTCATAAACTAGACTAGTATAACAAGCTCTAACAAAATTTATAGTTCAACATTTCACAAGTTGGACAAGAAATAGAGAAACTTATCTATCAACAATTTCAACACTGACTTGATAACAACTAAAAAATAAGTTAATCATATCTCAACACCCACAACAACTCAAGTTAAAGAAAACATTTTACAAGTCAATACTAACTTTTATCAAGATAACACATTTCTTATATTACCAATATAATTAAAATAAGAAGAAAAGGAGTATAGCAACTCAACTGGCTGCCCTCACATAAACACATTATAACCAACATATGCACGAGATAACTATATAATCCCAAAAAGAGGCAACCAACACAACTTCACCCAAAATCCAATTCAAATAGCTCAATTAGCTTTAGATAAACACAATAGTATGTGACAACATAATAGCAAGCTCTAGGTGCCCCAAAGAAGCCAATTACTACATTTTCCCCTTTTTTTTAACCAAGCTTTTCTTCTCCTAAGTGCATTTCAAAGTTACCAACCCACAACCTAACCATACTACATTCCCAACCAAGCCAAGAGACACCTATTAAGATCATAAAAACCCATTTTAGAAGCAAAAACTCGGGAAGGCCCCGAGCGGGTTTTAACTACAACTATACTATCCGAGCCCCAATTTCGCGTAACGGAAGCACCAAAAGTGCTTCCTTACCCCAAGGATACCCAAACCATAGCCCAAACGTGCCCGGATTGCACTACGTGAAGAATCCCCTTTTTAAAGTTAACAAATTTTGCATTTTAACTCATTTTCGGGTAATTCAACCTCACGTGAGTCTTTGTCTAGTTTCACTAATGTCTAAAGCACCTAAAGGAAGCCTCAATTCAATCTAATTAACAAATTATATTTAAAAAAAAACCCTAAATTTTTGGATTTCACTATTTACTGCACTATTCATCATCTCTTTCAATCAATCTATGCATTCTACCATAAAATTTGCTAACAAGCTTTAAAAGTCTACTCTATAGGCTCTAATAAACACATATTAAGCATTTATAACAAGTATTATAGCAATAATCAACAAATCAAAAATTTCAATATATGAACATAAACTTTGATAGTTATAAAAATGCAACTCCCTCACTTGTATGAAGATGTAGGCAAGGTGGTGAAGCTCCTAGGTGCTCTAGAATCATCCCTAAGCAAGCCAAGAGCTCAACTCCAAGGTTTGATAAAGAAATTCTCCTCCTATGCCATTTTCGGATTTGCTACAGTATTTTCAGCTTTTCTCCTCTCTTTTTTTTTGGCTCTTATTATGTTATATAAATAATAGACTAAGGAAATAATGAGTTTGAGTTAGTAAATTGGGTCTAATTAAACATATTTAAGGGTCTAATAAAAGTCTAAAGTCTAGCTAATTCACTAGAAGCCCAAATAAAAATTCTAGAAAAAGTTACTATTCTTTCGTAATACTATTCATTCAGGATGAAAACTATTTTCTAAATGCACATTCTGAACATTAAATATACAAAATAATATTTTTCACATTCCTCCTACATGATATGTGATAGGAGAAAAATACAGTTTCAGAAAAATTAAACAGTAAATTTTCTTTATGAACAGTACTTTATGCTAAAAATTAAATAAATGCACATTTAATGCTCAAATAAGACATTCAACAATTTAAAATGAATATGAAGAGGTTCTCGGTCGTCACACCAGTGATCTTAGTCTTCATGCTTATTCGGATTCTGATTGGGCTAGGTGTCTGGATGATCGACGTAGTTTGCATGGCTATTGTATTTTTTTAGGTTCGAATCTTATTTCCTAGGCTGCTCGCAAGCAAACTACTATCTCCCGTTCGAGTACAGAGGCGGAATACAGGGCCATTGCCTTCACTACAGCTGAGCTATGTTGGTTAAAAACTCTCTTATCTAAACTTGGGGTATCTGTTACTTCGCCTCCAACACTTTGGTGTGATAACATTGGTGCAACATATCTCATTGCTAATCTTGTCTACCATGCTCGCACCAAGCATATTGAGATAGATGTGCATTTTGTAAGTGAGAAAGTTGCCTCTGGGGATCTTGTTGTTCGTTTCATTTCTACTCTTGATTAGCTTGCCGACATAATGACCAAAGGATTGTCCATTAATCGTTTTCGTCTCCTTCGATCCAAGCTCACAGTTCGTGACCCTACTTCGCTTGAGGAGGCGTGATAGAAGATAATTATTGGGATAATTATATTGGTTTTGATTTACCTTGTTGTAACTACTTCTGCTTGTACTTATCCTTGTTGCTTATCATAGTTACTCTTGTATTATAAATAGAGTATACATGTAACCCTTGAATATATGAGAAAATATACATTTTTCCATCTCTTCACTAATAAATTTTTTAAGGAATTTATGGATGTATAGGAGAATAACACTCTTTCAAATAATATGAGAAACTAACTCTCACTCAATAGCTAAAGACAATAAAACCTATATATTTTTTCTCTCTGTTTTTCAGGGATACTAAAGGGTGAGGAATGAGCTTCTATTCCACACCACATTTCCACGCACCATGCAACAAATTTCTTCATCGTGCAGTGCCAAGAGACAGGAAATTGCATGTGCCTTTTTTTTACTTCTTTGATGACATCACACATTACATCACATTCCACATGCATACAGTCACCTTTTCCTACACAAGAATCCTATAAGCATATTTTGACCATTCCATTGTAGAAAATTTTTGTCTAGTATCTTATCCAGAAATTTCTCCATCTTGACAAGTAATCTAATAATGAATATCCACAATTCTATATTTTGATAACACTCCCTCTTAGGTATTCATCTTTAAGAATATGACTCGTTAAAATCTTATTAGGAAAAAATCTAGTGGAAAAAATTTTAAAGAAGGAAAAAGAGTACAATATTCTTGGTATACGCTTCTTGACCTGTCTCTTTAAAAACTTTGCCAGGAAAACTCATTGGGATAAAACCTATGCTAAGGAAAAAATAGTACACCGCGTATATGGTTCCCCTCTTGTGGGTATATTAAGAGTGATTACAAAGTCGACTCATGCCAATTTTTCATACCAATTTCTTGAACGTTGTTGCAGGTAATGACTTTGTGAATAAATCTATTGGATTCTCACTTGAACGAAGAATTCGGAAAACATCCATCTCGCCTTTCTTTTGAAGTTTATGTGTGAAAACGAATTTTGGTGAGATACGCATAGACTTTCAGGTTGTATTCTAGAAAGTCCTCAAATAGACACATTGGTTGATCCAAGCCCTACTATGCAAAAGATCTGGATTATATGGCATACAAATCTAGGTCCTTTGTGAAGTTGTACCACCACAACCACCAGATTCAGACATAGAAGCATCTCATGAGACATGGTTTTCATGGAAATTTGCAGGAATTGGTTACCCTGTTAGGTTATTTTCAGTAGTTGAGTTACCTATGTCATTGGATATTTTGATATCAAAGCAAGACAACATCAACACCACAGGCATACTGCAAGGAGAAGAATATAAATTTCAAGTCTTTAGACAGGGGTAAATGTACCTTTAGAAAAGTAGAGGGTTGCAAATCTTCTATCAATATAGCAGGTGGTGAAAATAGATTGGTTTTTAGCAAAACTCCTAATAATATTACCATATCCATTAATTTCCTAGACATCATCTTTTCCTTTTCTGATAAGTGACAACTTCATCAAAAAGTTTAAGTTGTTAGAGAGAGGTTTATTATCTTTTTCTTTTTTGTTAAGTGACTGCCTAATCTAAAAAGTTAAGGTGCTAGAGAGAGGTTTGTTATATTTTCTTTTTTTGTTAAGTGACCACCTCGTCTAAAAGGTTAAGTGTTAGAGAGAGATTTATAATATTATTTATTATCTTCAACACACCCTGCGAGTACAGACAAAGTTAGTTTTTTAGCCTTATACTTCGACTATTTTAATGTTTTCAAATGGGTGGCTGTGAGTTTTAAACCCAAGACATTTTGACACCTAGGCTCTGATACTATTTTAAGTGACTATCTCATCTAAAAGTTTAAGTGGTTAAAGAGAGGTTTATTGTATTATTTATTATTTTCAACACTTTTCAAAATTACTTGCATTTTTGAGATCATTTAGTGTAAACACCATAGATTTTATTAAATTTTGTGTCTCCCTGTATTATATAAAACTCTAAAACAATAACTTAGGAGATCAACAAATTAAGACATTGCATGAGATAGTTAAGCTCCCATTTCGTGATTCTTGCTGCTTCTCCTTATTCTTTCAGCTTCATAGTTGATTTATTTTAGATACGCACGTTTTACAGCATTATGGCATTGCGTTTTCATTTGTGCCCTGGATCCTTTATTGCACATTACTTAAATGATAAATGTTTACAGTTTCATGTACGAGTTATGTTCTATTAATTGCTTAAAAATATGTTTTTCCTTTTAAATTTTCTCTGTATTTATATAATATACTATAAATAATAACAAATTTCATTAACTTTTTGGTGTCCCCCGATATTATATAAACTCCTAAATTAATTATATAATTTAGGAGGCCAACATATTAAGGCATCACTAAGGATGGCTAAGCTCTCATTTTTCTATTTCTTGGTCCTTCTTCTTGTCCTTTCAGGTTCGTAATATATTTTAGATAAGAGTTAGCAAGTTATGCGTATAATCTTTATCAATAGACAAATAAATGATAGAAACAAGAGAATTTGCATCAAATGTATGTATTTCTTAGAGACGTTGGTGTGAATTGCTTGTAAAGAATCCGAAAACATTGACAAAAAAAACTCTTTTTGGAATAACACTATCATCACAATGTCAGGGACTCTAACCCTTTAATTAATAATTTTCTACATGGCATCTTAAAGAAGGTTCAAGTAATTAGTGCTTGTTGAGGTTCATTTATTTCATGAATCCTTATTGCACATCACTTTATTTAGTAATTTCCTTGGATTCATATCTTAGTTCGGTTCTCTCCGGGAGTAATTAATATTAGTAATTGCTACATAGAATTGGTTTAGACGGATGAAATTGTGATTTTGAAGTTCAAGAAAGTACATGTTAATATTGGGATAGATTACAAAAGTAATATACTTGAAGTCTATACTATTTGACAAAAAAAAAATCTATACCTATTTTTATAATCTTTAGTGCTTTTCCCTTCAGTCTTGTTGGTAGCTCCTCAAGTTGATGCAAAGCCGCTATGCAAGGATAACATAAATAGATTATTGCCTCGGCCTCGCGGGCGATGGATTTGTAAGTTGCTGGCTTGTCAAAACATATGTAAAGGCATACACAATTCATAAAGTAGCGCAATTGGACGTTGCATTCAAAGAAACTGCATTTGTACACACAAAGACTGTTGAGAAGCTTGTTCCTTTTCGAAATATAGTAAAATCTACCAATAACTAATATCGAATAACGCAGTTTTATAAGAATTTAGATGGTCTCCTTGTGCTCTTTACTTTGATGCCTTGTCTTTTTGGCACCGATGTGTTATCTGGGATACTGACAACACTGGAGAACAATTTTATTTCTTTTATATAACCATAGGATTGCTAAGTATTTGGTTGAAGTTACATGAAAATAATAGATGATAATTAATGCAAATCAAATCACATATAATTTTCTAGTTGCTGTGCTGTGTCAAAATTATATCGTTGGTTTCTCTTTCGTTTGAAATGTTTTTTTATTTTTATTTTTTGGATTGGATTTTGGAATCCGTTTCTCTATCATTTAATGATCTTCTCGTATTTGTGAATCGTACTACGAATCATTGTTTCTTTGAGAAAAAAAGGTCCAAATTGTTTTAATTAAAGTTAGTATTATTTTAAGGATTTTGAGTTTTTTATTAACTGATTATGGCCAACTCCGTTAGCAACATAAAAAGCCTTTCCATTTTTCTTATAGTGATCAAATGGCGATTTCTAAAAGAGATAGTGTTAGAGGAGGATTTATAAGAGATATAACATGTTCATGTTAAAATTACTCCAAATTTGAGCATACAAATACATAAAGAAAAATGTATTTTATATCAATAGCTGACTACCTTATAGGGCATATTTTGCTCAAGACCAATGATGCTATACTTTGCGAATAGTATCTTATCTTGCGTCTATAACTCCTAGATTGACACTAATCTTTCGAACCCCTCGAATTAAGATAGGCCTCCCCATCCAAACCACGACTGGTCCAAGTGAAGTGCGGTCCTGTACTCTTGTGCTCCAAAAGGTTAGCATTTTCAATACAGTTAACAAAATCCACAGAGCTAGGCCCGAGCATGTTGCAGCGCAATCTCTATCATTAGTATTTAAGATCTCATTAAAATACCCACCAATGCAGAGAGGGACATCAGAGAAATGACTACACCACATGCCAAGGTTAATTTCTCCACAAAAATTGTATCTGTTTAGCATCATTGCTATAGCATAAACAAAAACATACAGAAAATGGACAGGGCTATTCCTGAATTTGATTTTGCACAGAATAGTTTGTTTAGTAGCCTCAATCGTTTCCACCTCCACTCTAGTATCATCCCACAGAACCCAAATTTTGCCCGATTTGTTGTACTCATAATTGTTAGCAAAAGACCAAATACTAAATCTCAATCTGATGGTATTGTTGTCATTACCATATTTTATTTTAGTTTTTACAGAACCCAAATTCAACCTAAATGGTTATAATCTTCTACTCAACTACCCCAAGCTCCGAGATTTCCTCAACCTCTGGCTCAAAAGAGTCGGGAAGCTATCGAGGCATCCAATTGCACTAGCCAGGTAGCTGAACTGGTCACTGTCATCTCAAGTTGTTGACTTAGTCTTCTTGTTGAGCCATATCCAGTCATATTTATGACCATTATTCGGTCCAGCCTTTGACTGTAGCTGTTAGGCCTTGCTTACTGGTTTGAGTTTATTTCATGGCCTATTAGCAAGTATTCTATAACTGAGAAATAGTTGGGATATAGATCGAAAATATGAGAAGATGGAAAAAAATTTCCCATCCTTCGTCTATGAAAAAACCGTTTTCATATAGAAGGCGGAATTCAAAATTTTCCTCAATCTTGTTAATGGAACATTTTTTATTCTGATTTGCAGATTTCAAAACCATGTTTACAAATCCATTCTTGTCATTTTTCAGAACACAGCAAGTGAGCAAGATGGTTTTCTTTTCTTTGTCGGGATGTTTTGGGGATGTTTTGTCCTTTAGGGTTTAGGGTTTTCTTCTCAATGATGATGTCTTGTCCATTCTTTTCTTTGAGTAGATGCATAGAATGTGCAATTGTGATGAAAGAAACTCTTGTTGAACTGGTTGGATTGTTTGGCACTGTGTGGGATTCTTGTTAAACCATGTTCGCACTGCTTCAGTACGTAGAACATGTATTGTTGTTCATATTGTCCCACCATTTGAGTTTAATTTGTCTTCCATAAGCTGGAAGAAAAAGATTGTTTGCAAAGATATGGTTCAAAACAACATATCAAAAAGAATAGATGAGGATATCTCTTTACTTGTTATTGAAATCTTTGATCAAAGATACCAGCCCAGCATAACACAACAGATTATAGCAGCCTTGTTATTGAAATTATATTGATCAAAGATTTACAATGGTCTAATGCTTTGATGTTTACAATGGTCTGATGTTTTTGTTGAAATTTTTGGTGTATGAAAATTCAAATGGTTTCCTTATGCTCTTTCCTTTGATGCCTAATTGTCTTTTTGGCATCGATATGTTATTTGGGGTATTGACAACACTCGAGAAAAATTAACTGTATTTCTTTTATCCATTGGATTGCTAAGTATTTAGTTGAAGTTACATGAAAATAATTGGTGACAATGCAAATCAAATCACATGTAATTTTCTAGTTGTTGTGTAAAAATTAATTGTTGGTTTCTCTTTCATTTGAAATGTTTTTTTTTTTGCTAGAGTGTGTTCTTATATTGAACACTTGGATCCCTTCGCCCAACACAAAAGGTATAAAAAAGGTAGTGTTAGAGGAGGATTTATAAGAGATCTAATATGTTCATGTTAAAATCAATTACTCCAAATTAGAGCATACAAATCCGTAAAGAAAAATATATTTTATACCAATAGCTAACCACCCTATGGGCAGCATAATAGAGAAATATCCCGAGAATAATTATTTTATAATTTATCTTTGCCTCCAATTTTAAAAAAAAAAACAAAAATCCAAAAATACCTTCAATGTTCTCTAATTCTTCTTTATTCTTATTGGAATTTTCATTAACCTTTTATAATCTTTCCAAAAGTAATGCTATATATCATTTTTTTTCCATCACATTTTATCACCTCTTACGTGAAATTCTACATAGTATGTTAACTAGACTATATTTATTTCTATTTTTTAAATTATTTTTCTTTCTATTAATTAATATTTACTCAAAATAGTTTTCTTTCTTTGTTTAATCATATTAGACCCCTTGACTTAAAAACAAGAAACATATTAGAGAAACAACAATAAATCAATTGGTCAAAAGAAGAGAACTAGTCTTAAGTAATTTTTTCTTTCTTTCTTGTTTCTTGTTGTGCGTTGTTCTCATTGGACAATTAATACTTATTTTTACATCTTTCGGTGAAACCATTAACAACTTGATGAATTATAGATTCACGGTATTTGAATTAAGTAACCATTAATAAATGGTTAAACAAAGAAAAAATATTTATTTTGAGTAAATATTAATTAGGAGAGAGAAAAGAATTAGAAAGATGAAAGAGAAATAAAAATAGTCTAGTTGACATGCCATTTAAGATTCAATATAGGAGGTGATAAAATGATGACGGAAAAAATGGTGATATATAGCATTCGACAACAAGAGAAAGAGAGAAAGAAAGAGATTGAGAGAGGGTTAACCAAGAATTGTTGTCTAGGTTTTTTTTTTTTGCTAAGCCATTTACAAGGTGTGAACCAAAGGAGAAACACAACTAACGAAGAGTATCACAAAGGTCAAAAAGACTACAAGTTTTTTGACCCCTCAAATTAAGATAGACCCCTCTCAAATCTTTGGTATTTCGATGGAAGTGGAAAATTAATGAGATAAATTAAATGTGATGCAAATTATAAAAGATGTTTGAAGTAATGAAAAGCTAATGCACTTGCCCAGTGGCGGACCCAGGAATTGGGGGTCACTACATGCACTACAGTAATATAGTAAATAATTAAAGGTTTAGATACACTAATTTATACATAAACTAATATATATTAAGCATATTTTAGCAATTAAAAAATATATAAACAAATAAAAAGAGAAAAAAAATAATTATTATAATATATAGTATTATTTATCAAAAAAAAAGATAGAATTATTTACCAGAAAAATTGATGAGGAAAAATATAATTTTTTTTTCTTTCCATTTTTCAAAAACAAAATGGCAAAGCCATATACAAGAAATCAGAGAAATAGTGTAAGCAATAAAAAAAACACACCATAGCCCACAAGAAATGAGTGTAAGCACTGAAACTCCACAAGTAAGGTTTGAACTCAGGCGGCATAAATTTCAAGCTATCACCTTAACCACTGAGGCAAATCATACTTTTTTGAATGTATGCACTTGCATACACTACTTACCATATAGGTCCGCTCCTGCACTTGCCATTCTTTTATGTTTGAGAAAAGGTAGCCTAGGTATGATAATCAACATAACTGGCCAACTTTCTCTTTCCCTACTAATTGCTTTAATGTGAGGGATGTTTTATTGTCATAACTTTACCGTACATTATAAATTAATATGCTTAAAAAATGATTACTTGAACCTTAAATTAATTGACTTAAAATAATTAATTTAAGTTAACATTTAACACTACATACTTGTTTATAAACATAATGCTTAACATTGTTCTTACCAATGTGAGATATTACATTGCATAAGAGAGTTTTGTTGAAATTTTTGTTTTAGTTGTGTCATGAGATGAGAGTTTTCAACACAATGATCCATGAGTTGGACCAAAAAGCGCTTCTTAATTCTTTTTTACCATTAATACTCAAACAATTACATTGAAACCAAAAAGGAAAAAAAGAAAAAAAATAAGGGAGTTTGGACTAATATATTAAAAAGCATCCATCTATCAAAATCTACTCATTCAAAGGACTCCACCTAAATTTTCATCAAAACTTTAATGTTTTCTCTTACCACCTCCTCCAAAACAAATGTGGCTCTATCACTTGTTTATTTAACAAAAAAAATAAATGTGGCTCTATGAATTTTGTGATTTCTTTCTTTCTAAATAAAATACACAAAGGTACAAAGGAAGAATGAGTATTGAAGTCTCCCCTTAATTCAGAGCCACATTACACATCATAAATAGGGCTAAATTCAAAATTTCTAAATTTGTTCCAGCTAATAACATGTCGTACATTACTACATTTTCTCACTAAAATCATGCCTATGGGCTACGACACTCCTACGTTTCCATTCTCATACAAAAAAGTCCAAGTTCCAGTGTGGCACGTGGTTTTCGGTGAGAGTAATAAGTTGATTTGAAAATAATTTAGTAACGAACAAAACCTTCGTTATAAATGTAAAAGATTGTTAGATCAATTTTATAATTGATATTTTTTTAATATATATTATACGTTCTTTGAAAAAAAAATTAGTATGACCTAATAAGAAAATGCAAATCAGTGATGAAAAAAGAATGTTGTGTCGTATGTGGTATACTTGGTGGATGATGGGTTAATTCTCATTTGATCACGCTGTTCTTTACTACTTTTGTTACCAAGTCTTCCTCCAGTGTTCGCCCCAAAAACAGAAAAACGTCTTCATCTAGTGATGATTAATAAGGCCAAGCTGAAGAAAGCTAAGGCCTAGGCTTTTCTGGATCCACACTACATTTTCTTGGGTTTGGTAGACTAAATTTTCATCCAGTCATAATAAGTAAGCTAGGGCTTTGGCTTCGGTTTCTATCATAATCTTTAGAATTCCATTTTTTTTTTTTTTTGTGGTCGAAGATGGAAATTCATTGAATACAAGCCTACCCACATAAATCCACATCTCTTATAAATCATATGTGAGCAGACGGGTTTAGATATTTTAATAACATAATACTATTATTATAAAAATTAATAGTGGTAGAGTGGTAAAATAATTACTTGACTTTCACACTGAAAGATTTAGATAATTTCATCTTAACCACATCATCACTCCATCATTATTAACTTTCATAATAAGGTTATCATATCCTTAGGATATCCTAACTTAATTGCAAGTTGTCAGTAATTCTTGGTTGGAAAAAAGTAAAAGTGAATAGATTTAGCCATGTCACGGATTTCTTTAAAAATAATAATAATACTTCCCCCAATACCCTTACATGCATGTATTAACATCTAAAAATAACTAAGTTCCAAATTTACAACTTATTTCCAAACTAGGATGCATTAATTGCATATGTAATATCAATGATCATAGGCACGCATCAACAAGAAAATTTCTCAAAGTTGCTTTTCTGTGGACCGTAATGGTAAAAGGTAACATGTGGTGTTCTTTTTTATAAAAGCTACCTCAGGCCGAAATGAAAGGAAGTTTCTACGAGCCATGGTTAATTTTGTATGAAATGTGCTTTGCCACCTATTCATATAACCATCGATAGAAGCCTATTATTCAACATATATTTATAGGAATACATGGATACACGCTAAAATATATAAATTCGAATCAAAACCCGTTTAAATTACTTTTTTCAAATTTAGAGTGAGTAACCGGGGGGTTTCATTTTTGTTTATCCAACCCGAACCTTATAAGCATTTAAAAATCCACGAATACCGACCTGACTCGTTAATGAATAATTTTTTAAAAAGGAATAGCCTAAAAATGTTTTAAAAAATAATTAAAATAAATATACATTTGAAATTTAAATGTTAAGAAGACTAAAAAAATAAAATAAAAAATTAATAAAAAAATGATAAAGTTAAAAATAAACAATATAGTACGGTATTTGTCCGTAAATACCAAACCAAACTAAGCATTGTCCCATTAGGTGGGGTCGGCTATATGAATTATGCGACGCCATTCCTTCTGTCGAGAGCCATCTCTTCTATGAGATCCATACACATGAGCTCTCGTCTAGTTGTATTTGTCTAGGTAATCTTAGGTCTACCTCTACCTCTCTTCTGATGTATTATTTATAAATATTCACACCATCTAACAGGCGCCTCAACACGACGTGTTCTTACGTGGCCAAGCCATCTTAGACGATTTTTCCTCATCTTATTCTCAATCGGGGTTACTCCTACTCTTTCACGTATCACCTCGTTTCAAATCTTGTCATTCCTAGTTTTGCCACACATCCATCTCAACATTCTCATTTCAGCCACCGACATTTTATGAACATGTTGATTTTTCACCGCTCAACACTCCGAACCATATAACATAGCAGGCCTAATGGCTTTCTTATAGAACTTCTCTTTTAGCTTAAGTGGTATTTTTTCGATCACACAAGATTCCTGACGCATTTCTCCAAATATATAAATATATGTCTTTAATTTTTTTTCACTTTTGCTTTATTTCTTCGCAACTTATTCCCTTTTTTTTTTTAATTTTGGCCCAATTCTTCATTGCAAACACCACATTTTCCCAATGAATAAGGCCTAAATCATAAAAATTTGCATTAGTTAACTATTTGAAACCTTAAAAATAATAAAGTCAATTTATCAATAAATGTTACAAATAACTAATAAATACAATCAAGTAAGTACAAAACACCCTAAAAAATATATTCATTTACCCTCAAAAACACAAACACATCAATACATTAGATAAAAAAATGAAATATATATACATACCATACAAAAGAAAAAAGAAAATTCTACTTATATTATTATGAAAAAAAAATTACTACTTATATTTTTTACAAAAGATATTACTAGTAAAAAATCGATGAGGTTGTGATTATAACAATGGAATTCTAGTAATTCCATTACTAGATAATAATTTGTAGACCATTGGCATCTTATGTATTAATTGATGCAATTTAAACAGTGATAGGCTTGCAAATTCTTCTTCTTTTTTCTTTGTCAAATATGCTTGCAATTTCTAAATGATACGATTAGCTTTGTGGTCCATCATGGATCAAATAAAGAAGTAATTACCAACTTCTAAATTTTGCGACGGTCCGTCGCTATCCTGTCACCAATACAGCGACGGTTTGGTGAAGGGAAAGGTTGACGCCAATTTTATGACAAAACAGTGATGACATAATGTGAGACGGAAAAAAACCATCACCAAACTGTCACTATTAGTGACGGCATAGTTCGCCGTCTCTAAAATTGAAGATGGGAATAGTTCGTCGTCTCCAAAATTGGAGACCGGAGTGCTTCCCATCTCCAAAATTGGAGACGAGAATGCCTCCCGTCTCTAAAATTGGAGACGAGAATGCCTCCCGTCTCTAAAATTGGAGACGGGAATGCCTCCTGTCTCCAAAAATAGAGATGGACCAGCTGTGTCTGTCTGCAATTTGGGTTTTCAAAAAATTTGGAGTTTTTAAGAAAAAAAAATAGTCAAATTTTTTTAAAAAATTCAACTTCCCCAAACCACTCATCTTCCCTCCCATGGTACCCCCACCCCCTCCCTCACGCATAGCACCCCCATCCCCCACCCTGCAGCGCCTCCACCCCTACCCCTACCTCAGCTGTGCCCCCAAACCCACCCCGTCTGCCACGTAAAGTACCCTCACCCCCACCCCTACACCCACCCCGCAACGCCCCTACCCCGCAACGCCTTCACCCCTACCCCCACCCCAGTAGCACCTCCAAACCCATCCCGTCTCCTACGCACAACACTTTTACCCCCACCCCCACACCCACCCTGCAGTGCCCCCACCCTGCAACACCCCCACCCTGCAACACCCCCACCCCTCACCCCAGTAGCACCCCTAAACCCACCCCGTCTTCCACGCACATCACCCTCACCCTCACCCTCACACCCGCCCTACAGCGCCCCCACACCCATCTCCACCCCGCAGTGCCCTCACGTGTAACGAATTGTATGTTGTATTGCACTGTTGCTACATCAAATTTTTGGTTCCCAGACCTATTGGTGAATTCATTTATTGAAAGGTTTGTCTTAGGCATGCGTTACATAAATTTCTTGCTTTGCTTTTGGTGATCTGAGTGAAGCAGCACTTGCTCTTTCTATTGCAGGTCGTTTACCGAAGAATATATTCCAACTACTGACAATCGTTAAGCTGCCAATGTTGTTGAAAAACCTGGTGTAAGTGAACTCTGTGATCATGATAGCTTCAGAAAAAAGATAGAGAGGATAGGAAAAGGAAATGAAGTTGTGAAAAGTTTTCAATTTCTTTTGTCTTGGTTCTTCTTTTAATTCTAGTTCCCCTCTTTTACAGTGTTAAGCTTTTACTATTCAGTAATCTTGGTTTAATAAATCATATTAGCTGAATGATAAAGGTCTTTAAGTTGTAAATGTTGTGTTGTTTTTTTGCAGGGCACTAAGAAAACTCTTATATTGCGGGAGATGCCAGAGGGATGAGTGAAAAGATTTTTGTCTAGTAGGTATGCTTTGGCTGCATGTGATATAACGATCTTTGTTCATGGTAGGTAAATGATTAGCAGATGTTTGGATAGGTTCTAAAGTACATATCACAATCATTAAAGGAATGTTTTTTGATTTACTTCTCTTCATGAAACATTTACCTTTACTTCAAATTCCATGTTTATCTGCTTAACTAGAAGAAATTATAGACATGTTAGCTGTTGGTTTATATATGATGCTGTAAATTACTAATTGGTATTGGGCGACTAGCAATTTTCATAAGCTTTTGGATAATATGTACATTTGTATTGTTAGCTTGTGACATAGAGTTGACATTGAGAGAAGGTAGGGAGAAACAGAGTACTGAAGTGATTGTTTGACTTGTGAATTTATTCTAGTTGCTAGGTTAGGTAGTATTTGTGACGCTCGAGAATTTGCATCATAGTCATAAATAACTGTAGCATATCTTTTATGCATTTTAATGTGTTTTATTTCTAGTTTTAATATGTTTACCTGATGGTCACTATTCATAAAAAAATTTATTGTCTAAATTGTTCGGTTTAATATTTTTCCTAGATAATATAACTTATAAAATGAATCGGAAACTTGTAGTTTTAGACTTTAGAGGCTGGGAACATGCATTTGAAAAATGATATGTTCTTCGTGTGAATAGTATTACGTAGGTGAAACATTAGTTTTGATTAAGTTAGCATTTAAGTGGACTTTTAACTTAGTTTGGCCAATAATTAGTAGCATTTGACTAAGTCTAATTACACATATACATACATATACTCAATATACAACTAATACATACATATGCTCATCAAAAACAAAAAAATAAAACCCCAAAAGCCCCCAAACCCGACAGCCCTATGGAGGAGAAGAAGTGATTTTCCATCTTCAAAACTTGCTCTTGGATGCTCAACTAAGCTTCTACAAGTGAATTCAACCTAGCTAAAGCTTGGTTCTTGCATCCACAAGGCTTATATGTGAGGGAGTTTTGCATTTTATGATGGTCAAAGTTTATGTTCAACTTTCAATATTCCTTGTATTGTTATTATAGGCCTATATTATGCTCAAATGTTGCTTGATACATCTTCTACAAGCTTTATATGCCTTGATTATGTTGTGTAATAGTTATTTCCATGGTCGAAGCTTGAAATCACAAAGAAGATGATGAATAGTATTTATGAATAGTAACCTGCGAATTTTGGGATTTTGCATTTCTAATCGTTTTATTGCTTCTAATACATGAAATGATAGCTAGAGAGCTTGTAGAGTAAACTTTTGGCATTGTATTACTTGTATCTTGAATGTTGGTTGTGATTTTGGTTGCAACTAGTAAAACTTGAATGGAATTTTGTAGTAGTAGCTAAGGTATTTGTTTAATGTCCTAAATGAAGTGTAGGATTGTGTCACATGCTAGTTTAATGCTCATAGTTAGTTCAATGCAAGAAATGTCCATGTGTGTGTGGATACCGTGTCTGGGCAGTTCACTATCGCCATCTTCTAGAGCAGTTTTGACATAGTAAATGAGCTTAGAATTGAACAAAATTTGTACAGCAGCTAGATCAGGCAGTTTAAAGCAAATGTTGATTTCTATGACTAAGGCTAATTCTAATATTTTTTGGCCTTCTAATCACATCATTTCCGAAATGTAGCTAAAAAATCGCTGGTTCTGCCCAGCTATTCGTGGTTGCGCGATAAGGGTTATAACTTTTGGAATTTAACTCGGAATTGAGCACCGTTCGAAAATAGAATTAACTACACTCGAAGAGCTATGATTATACATAAAAATCAGATAGTTTGGATGTCAATAGCCTAGGTAACCGAATTGGTTAAATTAAGCTTCTGTTAGAGGAATTGAAAAATGTCTTAGTTGAGCTTGCGGTATTAACGATTAAATTAAGAATTTTGTCCAACACTTGGGTAATTATAGGTACCCATAAGAGAGGATGACAAATTAAAAGCATATATGGCAGTACACAAGAAGTCATAATAACCCGACTAGCAAGCTACTTCTTTAGTCAATTCAAATCTGTGACCTTTAGGTCTCATCACGATAACTTTACTGTTAAAGCAAGGGTCCTCATATAAAAGTTGTTAAACGTGTAAAAACAAAACAAGATTGATGACTTTGGGTAAGCCCAAACTTGAAACATAGGATAAACTAACGAGTGTAAGTATGGAAAAGACAAGGTTTGGAGCTCTAATAAAATACGTCATGGAAAAACTGCTTAAAAACTAGTTTGACTTTGGAGGAAAGTGTTGACTATCAGTGTCCTGTCTCCTCTCAATGATCGGTGCAGTGGTATAGATAAGTGTAAGTTTGAAAAAGGTAAAATCTAGAAATGTAATAAATTTTTTAAGGAATTTATGGATGTATAGGAGAATAACACTCTTTCAAATAATATGAGAAACTAACTCTCACTCAATAGCTAAAGACAAAAAAACCTATATATTTTTTCTCTCTATTTTTCGGGGATACTAAAGGGTGAGGAATGAGCTTCTCTTCCACATCACATTTCAATGCACCATGCAACAAATTTCTTCATCGTGTAGTACCAAGAGATAGGAAATTGCATGTGCCTTTTTTTCACTTCTTTGATAACATCACATATTACATCACATTCCACATGCATACAATCACCTTTTCCTACACAAGAATCCTATAAGCATATTTTGACCATTCCATTGTAGAAATTTTTTACTTTGTCTAGTATCTTATCCAGAAATTTCTCCATCTTGACAAGTAATCTAATAATACAATTCTATATTTTGGTAATACTCCCTCTTGGGTATTCATCTTTAAGAATATGACTCATTAAAACCTTATTAGGAAAAAAGCTAGTGGGAAAAAATTCTAAAGAAGGAAAAAGAGTACCATATTCCTAGTATATGCTTCTTGACCTGCCTCATTAAAAACTTTGCCAGGAAAATTCATTGGGATAAAACCTATGCTAAGGGTAAAATAGTACAACGTGTATATGGTTCCCCTCTTGTGGGTGTATTAAGAGTGATCACAAAGTCGACTCATGCCAATTTTACATACCAGTTTCCTGAACGTTGTTGCAGGTAATGACTTTGTGAATAAATCTATTAGATTCTCACTTGAATGAATTCGAAAAACATCCATCGCCTTTCTTTTGAAGTTTATGTTGGATTATATGTCCTAAATGCCAATTTTAGGATATAATAATTAATTTATTTATTTAATGTGGGCAGTTTATTTAAATATAATTAATGCGATTAATTATTTAAATAAGAGTTCTTAGAATAATATTTATAGATTCTATCCTTAATAGTAAGGATACGAGTGACAGAATCTATATTCATAAATATATTCTAAAATTGTCCCCGATCGTAGGATAAATTTATCAGGAAAGATCGGATTACAGTCTACCATCCAAATAATATGGGATATTGATTTAGGCGATTAGTCTCATATCGTAAGGGTAGATGTATAAGTGCTTGTTGAGAATAAGTGACTGGACATGACCGCTAATACAACGAATTACATGGAATGGTCAATAATTCGTTGTATAGTGTAATGGTGCAATTAGTCTTTAGACCTGAAACACCACGGTTATCTTGTGTTAGGGATAACTTGATTTGTTGATGCAATAAAGCTAATCCTCATCAAGGATTGGATAATGTACTCAATGGTTACGATCTATTTCGACATGAAAATATATGCGTGTAGATATGGAATCTGTCAATTAGGGATCCTATGCGATCTATTAATCGAGTAACTAGAAATCCTTGGTCGAGGTAGAATAGTGGAAGTCGTTCCACGAATTATTCATAAGTTACTGATTAAATAGATTTGGTCATATGATTGAGTAATATAGTTTGACGACCCTATCCATGACTCTGGCTCAATCGGGATGGTTTAGACAGAAGGAATTAGTTGCATGATAATTACTAAGGGTTCGTAGAATTTATACTTCATTATTAGTTGGGTAGTCGTGATATACTGCTAGGTATCACTCACGACTTGCGAAAATTAAATTAGAAGAGTTCTAATTAAATATTAATAGGATTAATATTATTTCGCTGCTAATTAATTATGAACCCGAGAGGTCACACACAAATGAAATTTGCAGATTAATTGGATTAGAGAAAAGATTAAATGAAATTTAGGATTGTCCTAAATATTAATTTAATTGGGCTTGTGGTAATTGCATAATGATCTGATTATTATAGAGCCCAAGACTGGTTGTTTTAAGACTAGTCCATATGTGGCCCTAGGTCACATGTGTCTCCTATGTATTGTACTATTTTGACAGGTTTAGCTAGCACAAAAAATCATAGTCAGAATAATATGTAGGATTTCTCTAGAAAACCTAGTGGGGCTGAAATTCAATTGTGGGTGCAGATTCTGTATGGATACTTTCGGAGGCTTCACAATTGGGGAGCTTTCAGATTCTACATCAGATTCGTCATCATGGAAAGGTAATCCTGAAATCTTCAAATGCGTAATTAATAGTTGATTATTATGCATATATGTAATCTACGTAATTAGCCATGAACGTGATGCATGAGTATTATTTGTTTCCGCTGCGTTTATTTAATTATAAAATTTAAAATACCATGCACAATTCCCAACAGTGATATCAGAGCCACCGTTCATGCCTTTTATGTGATTATTCGATTTTAGCACATAAAAATGTATAGCACAATTAAAAGTGTCAATTATACTTTGTGAAACTATTGTGAAAATTAATAGTTTGTGAATCTATTAGTTTTATGCCCATAAATTTAATTGGATTAAATACCAGCCCTAGAATTCTAGCTCAATCAATTTCATAAAATTAGTTTTATGGAATTTTGTTTCAGTTTCATAAAAGTTGTTTTTGAAACTAATTTTGAGTTGTTTTGAAACTATATTTTCTGATCTTCTAAAAATGTTTTATTAAGTTTCAAACTGGTTTTATCAACAAAAAAAAAGGGTTTGAAAAATCAAATTTTTCGTCGAAAACGCAGTATCTCCTTACCTTCTTCTTCGCGGCGGCGGAGCCACTAGTGGGTGGCGCTAGACTGCAAGGAGCGTGGCTCCTCGCGGTGCAGCGAGGAGTATGACTCCTTGCAGCACAGCGCACCATGTGAGGAACTAGGCTCCTCGCGCAGCGCTGAACCAGTGAGGAGCCAGGCTCCTCGCAACATGATGCACCTAGCGAGGAGTTAGGCTCCTCGCACAGCGCTGCAAGAGAAGGGACGGCGCTTACGACTGACGGCTGCTGCCGTCTCTAACGTGGCAGCAAGGGCTACTGCCATGGTGGCAGCAGCCATGGCTGATTGAAAAAAAAGGAAGAAGAAAGGGGTAAGGGGAGGGGCAACGCTGGTGAGGAAAAAAGAAGAAAAAAAAATTGTTTTCTGATTCGGGTAGGGTTTTGAACCCGACCCGAATTTGAAACAGATGGATCCAAACCGGAACCCAAACCCAAGGTATTGGATGTTAGGTTATTTTTGTTTTAATCTTTTGGGTTGGGCTCATAGTTTGGACAACTTTAAAATCCAAATTTAATAAATAAGTTGGACTTGTTTCATTGTTTGGGTTGGGCTAGCAATTAAAAGATTGAGGTTTTATTTTATTTCTACTTTGGGTTGAATGGGCATATTTGATTTGGGCTAGATTTGGACCATTTTAAAATTGTTTTAAAATAAGTATGAACTTATTCATGGTCTGTATTAGGCCAAGTTGTATTTGGACTAAATAATATTAGTGTGGACTAATATTAATGTCTGAATTGGACTATTGGACAGTTGTTTTTCGTTGGACTTGGACTGAAATAAAATAAAAGTTGGACTTTTATTTTATTGTTTTGGACTTAAATAGAATAAATTAGATTTGTTTTATTTTTATAGTCTAAACAAATTACTTTGTATGCAAAAATTAATTAAAAGAACCCAAATATATTATTGACACTTTAAATTAATAAATGGTTTATTAATTATTAAATATAATTTGATTATATTTATATTTTATAAATATGAGATATTTATGGAGTAAATTTAATAAAGAGTTTATTAAATAAAATAAATTTAATAAAGAGTTTATTAAATTGAAAAAAAACTAATGTAAAGAGTTTATATTAGAAAATTAATCGTGCTATACTTGTAGTTAATTAATAAATTATTTATTAATTAATTACTATAAATATAATGTGATTATATTTATTTAAATATGAGATACTTAAGGATCCAAATTAATAAAGGTGTTTATTAATTGGATAAACCTAATATTATGAGATTATATTAGGAGATTAATTGTGTTATATTCGTGGATTACTTTTCTTTATTATTTGCTATGTAAATGGGTGATCATGGACTAGTCTTGAATAAATGGATAAATGAATGAATGGATGTCATTATTTTATTTATTTACCCATTATGGGTTTTTATATAATATTTTAAAATGAGGCTTGCATACTTCTTATCCTTGTTTTAAATATGTAAAACCCTATTCCTATTTATGTATCCCCACTAGATTAGGAATCTATATACATAAATGTAATGGAAGATCAAGATGAAGACATCAAGAGTTGGTGGGCCCAGTTCGCGAAAAGAGTTTTGTGAAGCCGATGAAGAGCAACCCCTGGATCTATCTTGTGGGCCCTTTATTTGATTTAGGTATTCAACCCAGTGGCTCAGGTTGATAAGTGCTCCTAGTCCATGATCATCCCATTTTATTTTATGCATTTATTTATTTATTTATGCGATAAATGTATGATAAATGCATGTATATTTCTATTTTATTTATTCGATAAATATTAGAAGTATGTGAAAAGTGAGACATAAATTAAAGACCAACAAACCTTCTCAAATTAAATTTTAAGTTAATAATGGTGTAGTCTTGAGAAGATTATATCATTGTCTTCCGTAATCGTAGATTAGTTTGTGTGTTGGACAAGTAAGTAGGTGGCTATCGACACATAGGGGTTATTTATTTGTATCAACATATGAACTAAGTCTATATAAGCATGAGATGTGGAAATTTTGGAATCTTACTGGCAACCAAAAATCTATCATGTGAGGTGTCGGTATTGCATTGATCCAAATTTCCAGGATAATGGGTTTAACTTAAACAATCTTGGAGACCAAAAATCTATAATGTGAGGTTGAAAGGATTGGAGGCAAGAACAAATTGGAATTTGTATGAGATACATTGAATAAGAGGTTATTCACCTATTTGTTTTAACTTCGCCAAAAATCTAAAATGTGAGGTAGGTTAAAATGAATGGGCCCCCAATTCCACTAAGAAAAACATCTTATTGTTTTTCCCTTTTCCACTAGGGAAGTGTGGGATTCAAAAAAATTAGTGGGGATTACTGTTTGATTTAAAGACCCAAATCAAATGGTTAATAATATAATTATCTAACATCCTTAGAAATTACTGCCTATATATAATATCGGATGCGAACCCAACCTTCTATTTTGACTAGACCAAACTTCGATGTCTAGCTCAATGTTTTTTAGAATTGTTCTCAAATCTGAGAAAGTCTTACACGTTCTAGATGCCCAAAATAAGTTGTCAAAAAGAAGCAAGAGAGCATGGATAATGTATCCATCATTAATTACTTATAAGAGTTATGAAGTAAGCAAGATAGGACAACTAGATATGAGATATCTAATGGTAGATATGAGATATTTAGAAAATTGTTCCAAATAAAGGATAAAAAGAGGAATTGATTTGAGAGCATGTGTTCTCAAGATGAGTATCTTGAGCCCATGAGTTTATTGATGATTTATCATATGCAGACAAGTCTAATCCTCAAAGTCAATTCTCAATTCACTCTTGTCGTTCATAATGGATTTCTCCGTGTGAACACATTTGACACAATCCTTGGAAATAAGAGTCATATATCAAGGGTAGTTCTGCAAAGTTGAAACTTGATTGGTAATTATTTCCACTGCAAGAAAGGAGAACTAGCAATAGGGAAAAATTCAAAGGACTTCAAAGAGTTTGAAGAGCAATGGATGTCCTTTATAAATACATCTCGTCTTCTCGTTTACCCATTTGGGTGTTCATTAATTTTGAAATAATTGTTGTTCATATGTTTCATTTATTTGAGAAATAAATGAGATGACACTAGAAAATTAATGAATAGAGTCTTATATGGAAAATGACAGGATAAACGAGTAATATGAGAGATTTAGAGATACTTATAACTCTAGATTATCATAGCATTTACGATTAGGTCATAGAGAAGAAACAAGAATTACACAATTGGTGAAAGAAGGACTGGTAAGCCCTTGAGGCCCCGGGACATTCCCCACACGTGAATCTTGTGTTCTTAAAAATGATCAAATCATCCTTTGTAGGACAAAGTCAAATGACCACAAATATTTAGGGTTTTATACATAGGGATGTATATGTGCCATTTGGTGAAATAGCCCAATAAGGATTTAGCTACCTTACATATGATTGTCATAAGTATGAATTTGAATTGTTTGAAGTGTTCAAGAAATTCAGAGCTAAAGTAGTAAATCAAACTAGAAATGAGAAGTAAGTCTCAATGATGAGATCATGGAAAATTCTTAGCCTCAATTTCTAATAGTATCTCAAAGGAAAATAACATAGTTACTTTATTAACTCCTTCTGGTACTCCAATGCTTGATGAAATATTGGAGAGAATGAGTTGGACCTTGTTGGAAATGGTCTGTAATTGATAAACTATGCTAAATTGTAACTTAGCCTGTAAGGCTACATTCTCCTTATAGCAGTTCATCTCTTAGATTAGTTCACTTCCAAGTTAATCTTAAATACATCATATAGGATATGGGAAAATCGGATACCTAGTCTTAAGGTGTTAAGAATGAGGGTTATCTTGCTTTCAATCAAAGACTTAAGATTGATAAATTGGAAATGAGATTGGACAAGGTTAATTGGTTATCCCAAAGATTCGCTGGGATATGACTTTTATTCCCTTGCTGACTAGAGAGTCTATTATCAAGTACAACTTCTTTTTGGAAGAATAGTTCATCTAAGAAGATAGTGTGAGAAGAAAAGTATAACTCAGTTGGAGCTACTAAGCAACCAGTTAACCCAAGTCGAATCTAGGATTTGATCCTAGATAAGAACAACCAGTCAATTTCACACGATTTTCAGATCAGTAAGATGACAATAATCATGATTGATGATTTTGTCAGTTATGAAAAGCTATGTTTGACATAAGCTTAAATGGCTTGAGGCCATAAAATCTTAAATGAATAAAGGTGGAGACCTTTAGGACAAATAGTAAAAGATTATAGTCATAAGCAAGGGGTTGACTATGAGGAAATCTTTTCACCAATTGTTGAAATTCATTATGATTTATTGGCCATAGTTGCACACTACTGTTATGAGATATGATAGATGGATGTCAAAACGGCATTCCATAATGACTTCATTAATGAAGACATTAATATGGGATTGACAATACGATTTCAATCCAGTGATGAGTCACAAAGAGTGCAAACTAAAAAGGTCCATTTATGGACTTAACCAAGCCTTTAGAATCTAGAACATTCGATTGACTTCATTGAGAATGAAGATGAATCTTGACTACACAAGTAGGTCTAGTTATTCAAATAAATTTTCCAAATAAATTTTGGGATAATCTGCCTAAATCCTTGGAAGATGATCTATAGCGATAGATCAAAAGGATTAATGGGTTTTTTTTCCAAAAAGGTGTTAAAGGTGTTTAACATGTACACAGATTCTAAAAGAGGATTGTTCTCTTTTAAGATATGACATTTATCTCTCTAGGGCTATGAGTCCTATGACTGCTAAAGAAAGAGAGACTAGACACATAAGATTCTAAGTGCTGCAGCAATTAAGAATCTTATATACGTCATGTTGTGTACAAAGACATGATATCATAAATGCTATAAGTGTTATGAGCAAATATTTGTCTGATCCAGGTTAGGAACGTTGAAAAGCAATCAAGAATATTCTTAAGTACTTGAGAAGCACTGAAAATGTTCTTGGTATATGGAGAAGGTGAAACTTAAAATTTTATGAAATTCAGACTGAGAGTCTGAAGTGGATTATTGGAAATCCATATATGGGTTCATACTCACCTATAACGGAAGATCAATTATTTGGAAATATTCCAAATATTGGTACAATTGCAAATTCCAAAGGTTGAGTGTATCGTTGCATCTTACAAAAGGAAGCGGTTTGGATCTAGGAGTTCGTAACTGAACTAATGATGGTTCTTTCCATTAAGTCAAACGGGTAGTGCTGTGACGACAATGGAGTTGTAGCGTAAGCTAAAGAATCTAGGTCTCATTAGAGATCTAAGCGCGTTAAAGAGGCATTACCATATCGATCAGCGATTGTGGAAATGATGATATTATGCAGTAAATAACGTCAACAGTTGACGGTGCTAGTCCACTGACTAAGGCAATGATTCATCAGTCATTTTGATTACCATATTAAGAAGATGGGTATGAGATACCATAGTAATTGTTTTTAGTGGAAGTTGGGGATTGTTGGATTATATGCCCTAAATGCCAATTTTAGAACATAATAATTATATTATTTATTTAATATGGGCAGTTTATTTAAATATAATTACTATGATTAATTATTTAAATAAGAGTCCTTAGAATAATATTTATAGATTCTATCCTTAAAAGTAAGGATATGAGTGACAGAATCTATATTCATAAATATATTCTAAAATAGTCCCCGATCGTAGGATAAATTTATCCAGAAAGATCGGATTATAGTCTACCATCCAAACAATATGTGATATTGATTTGGGCGATTAGTCTCATATTGTAAGGGTATATGTGTAAGTACTTGTTGAGAACAAGTGACTGGACATGACCGCTAATACAACGAATTACGTGGAATGGTCAATAATTTGTTGTATAGTGTAATAGTGTAATAGTGCAATTAGTCCTTAGACCTGAGATACCACGGTTATCTTGTGTTAGGGATAACGTGATTTGCTGATGCAATAAAGCTAGTTCTCATCAAGGATTGGATAATGTACTCAGTGGTTATGATCTATTCCAGCATGAAGATATGTACGTGTAGTTATGGAATCGGTCAATTAGGGATCCTATGCGATCTGTTAATCGAGTAACTATAAATCATTGGTCGAGGTAGAATAGTGGAAGTCGTTCAACGAATTATTCATAAGTTACTGATTAAATAGATTTGGTCATATGATTGAGTAATAGAGTTTGACGACCCTATCCATGACTCTGGCTCAATCGGGATGGTTCAAACAGAAGGAATTAGTTGCATGATAATTACCAAGGGTTCGTAGATTTTATACTTCATTATTAGTTGGGTAGTCGTGATATACTGCTAGGTATCACTCACGACTTGCGAGAATTAAATTAGAAGCGTTCTAATTAAATATTAATATGATTAATATTATTTCGCTGCTAATTAACTATGAACCCGAGAGGTCACACACAAATGAAATTTGCAGATTAATTGGATTAGAGAAAAGATTAAATTAAATTTAGGATTGTCCTAAATATTAATTTAATTGAGCTTGTGGTAATTGCATAATGATCTGATTATTATAGAGCCCAAGACTGGTTGTTTTAAGACCAGTCCACATGTGGCCCTAAGTCATATTTGTCTCCTATATATTGTACTATTCTAACAGGTTTAGCTAGCACAAAAAATCATAGTCAGAATAATATTTAGGATTTCTCTAGAAAACCTAGTGGGGGGGTGAAATCCAATTGAGGGTGTAGATTCTGTGTGGATACTTTCAGAGGCTTCATAATTGGGGAGTTTTCAGATTCTGCATCAGATTCGTCATTATGGAAATGTAATCCTGAAATCTTCTAATTCATAATTAATAGTTGATTATTATGCATGTATGTAATCTACGTAATTAGCCATGAACATGATGCATTAGTATTATTTCTTTCCGCTGCGTTTATTTAATTATAAAATTTAAAATACCATGCACGATTCTTTTAGGTTCATAGTTGATTTATTTTAGATACGCACGTTTTACAGCATTATGGCAGTGCGTTTTCATTTGTGCCATGGATCCTTTATTGCGCATCACTTAAATGATAAATGTTTACAGTTTCATGTGAGTTATGTTCTATTAATTGCTTAAAAATATGTTTTTCCTTTTAAATTTTCTCTGCATTTATAAAATATACTATAAATAATAACATATTTCATTAACTTTTTGGTGTCCCCCGATACTATATAAACTCCTAAATTAACTCTATAATTTAGGAGGCCAACATATTAAGGCATTGCTAAGGATGGCTAAGCTCTCATTTTCCTATTTCTTGGTCCTTCTCCTTGCACTTTCAGGTTAGCAAGTTATGCGTATAATCTTTATCAATGGACAAATAAATGATAGAAACAAGAGAATTTGCATCAAATGTATGTATTTCTTAGAGACGTTGGTGTGAATTGCTTGTAAAGAATCCGAAAGCATTGACAAAAAAACTCTTTTTGGAATAACCCTATCATCACAATGTCAAGGACTCTAACCCTTTAATTAATAATTTTCTACATGGCATCTTAAAGAAGGTTCAAGTAATTAGTGCTTGTTGAGGTTCATTTATTTCATGAATCTTTATTGCACATCGCTTTATTTATTAATTTTCTAGGATTCATATCTTAGTTCGGTTCTCTCCGGAAGTAATTAATATTAGTAATTGTTACATAGAATTGGTTTAGACGGATGAAATTGTGATTTTGAAGTTCAAGAAAGTACATGCTAATTTTGGGATAGATTTCAAAAGTAATATACTTGAAGTCTATACTATTTGACAAAAAAAAAAAAGTCTATACCTATTTTTATAATCTTTTGTGCTTTTCCCTTCAGTCTCGTTGGTAGCTCCTCAAGTTGATACAAAGCCGCTATGCAAGGATAACATAAATAGATTATTGCCTCGGCCTCGCGGGCGATGGATTTGTAAGTTGCTGGCTTGTCAAAACATATGTAAAGGCATACACAATTCACAAAGTAGCGCAATTGGACGTTGCATTCAAAGAAACTGCATTTGCACGCCCAAAGACTGTTGAGAAGCTTGTTCCTTTTCGAAATATAGTAAAATCTACCAATAACTAATATCGAATAACGCAATTTTATGAAAATTTAGAAAGTCTCCTTGTGCTCTTTACTTTGATGCCTTGTCTTTTTGGCATCGATATGTTATCTGGGGTACTAACAACACTGGAGAGCAATCCTATTTCTTTTATATAACCATAGGATTGCTAAGTATTTGGTTGAAGTTACATGAAAATAATAGATGATAATTAATGCAAATCAAATCACATGTAATTTTCTAGTTGTTGTGCTGTGTCAAAATTATATTGTTGGTTTCTCTTTCGTTTGAAATGTTTTTTTATTTTTATTTTTTGAATTGGATTTTGGAATCCGTTTCTTTATCATTTAATGATCTTCTCGTATTTGTGAATCGTACTACGAATCATTGCTGCTTTGAGAAAAAAAAAGGTCCAAATTGTTTTAATTAAAGTTAGTATTATTTTAAGGATTTTGAGTTTTTTATTAACTGATTATGGCCAACTCCATTAGCAACATAAAAAGCCTTTCCATTTTTCTTATAGTGATCAAATGGCGATTTCTAAAAGAGGTAGTGTTAGAGGAGGATTTATAAGAGATATAACATGTTCATGTTAAAATTACTCCAAATTTGAGCATATAAATACATAAAGAAAAATGTATTTTATATCAATAGCTGACTACCTTATAGGGCATATTTTGCTCAAGACCAATGATGCCAAACTTTGCGAAGAGTATATTATCTTGCATCTATAACTCCTAGATTGACACTAATCTTTCGAACCCCTCGAATTAAGATAGGCCTCCCCAACCAAACCACGACTGGTCCAAGTGAAGTGTGGTCCTATACTCTTGTGCTCCAATAGGTTAGCATTTTCAATACAGTTAACAAAATCCACAGAGCTTGACCCGAGCATGTTGCAGCGCAATCTCTATCATTAGTATTTAAGATCTCATTAAAATACCCACCAATGCAGAGAGGGACATCGGAGAAACGACAACACCACATGCCAAGGTTAATTTCTCCACAAAAAATCGTCTCTGTTTAGCATCATTGCTATAGCATAAACAAAAACATACAGAAAATGGATAGGGCTATTCCTGAATTTGATTTTGCACAGAATAGTTTGTTCAGTAGCCTCAATCGTTTCCACCTCCACTCTAGTATCATCCCACAAAACCCAAATTTTGCCCGATTTGTTGTACTCATAATTGTTAGCAAAAGACCAAATACTAAATCTAAATCTGATGGTATTGTTGGCATTACCATATTTTATTTTAGTTTTCACATAACCCAAATTCAACCTAAATTGTTATAATCTTCTACTCAACTACCCCAAGCTCCGAGATCTCCTCAACCTCTGGCTCAAAATAGTTGGGAAGCTATCGGGGCATCCAATTGTACTAGCCAGGTAGCTGAACTGGTCACTGTCATCTCAAGTTGTTGACTCAGTCTTCTTGTTGAGCCATGTCCTGTCATATTTATGACCATTATTCGGTCCAGCCCTTGATTGTAGTAGTTGGGCCTTGCTTACTGGTTTGAGTTTATTTCATGGCCCGTCAGCAAGTATTCTATAACTGAGAAATAGTAGGGATATAGATCGAAAATATGAGAAGATGGAAAAAAAATTCCCATCCTTCGTCTATGAAAAAACCGTTTTCATATAGAAGGCGGAATTCAAAATTTTCCTCAATCTTGTTAATGGATCATTCTTGATTCTGATTTGCGGATTTCAAAACCATGTTTATAAATCCATTCTTGTCATTTTTCTAAACACGGCAAATGAGCAAGATGGTTTTCTTTTCTTTTTCGGGATATTTTGGGGATGTTTTGTCCTTTAGGGTTTAGGGTTTTCTTCTCAATGATGATGTCATGTCCATTCTTTTCTTTGAGTAGATGCACAAAATGTACAATTGTGATAAAAGAAACTCTTGTTGAACTGGTTGGATTGTTTGGCACTGTGTGGGATTCTTGTAAAACCATGTTTGCACTGCTTCAGTACGTAGAACATGTATTGTTGTTCATATTGTCCCACCATTTGAGTTTAATTTGTCTTCCATAAGCTGGAAGAGAAAGATTGTTTTCAAAGATATGGTTTAAAACAACGTATCAAAAAGAATAGATGAGGATATCTCTTTACTTGTTATTGAAATCTTTGATCAAAGATACCAGCCCAGCATAACACAACAGATTATAACAGCCTTGTTATTGAAATTATATTGATAAAAAATTTACAATGGTCTGATGTTTTGTATGTAAAATACAAAGAGATATGGTAAAAGATTGATGCTAAAAAAAATTCGATGATCCTAAATGGTGAGAGAGTAGGCAAGCTTGCTTCTTATTCCCGTGTTTAATCTCTGAAGGCAAACTCCAAAATTTCTTCAATATTATTTGCGGATTTCAAACTTGTTTCCAATTTGATTTGTGGACTTCCAAAATGAATTGAATTTCACGAAATTGTGTTGTTGGTCCTATTATGTTCCACAATTGGTGAAACGAATGTGGTACTTAGAACTGGAAATTGTGGTTTAAACATGGAAAACCATGACATTGAATAAGTATTTTGATAGTATTGTTTGCGAAATCGGATATTGTTTTGGTAACAATTTGGCTATCAAAGTTGAGTTGCACATTAGTAAGCTATAGTATTCTTATATATACTTAACATTAATGGTATGCAATTCAAAAGATATGGTTGGGATGATCAAGTGAAAGTTCAAACCGCAGATCTGCTTTAATATGCTTAAAAAATAATTATTTGGACCTTAAATTAATTGACTTAAAATATTTAACTTAAGTTAACATTTAACTCTATGTACTTGTTTATAAACCACATACTTAACACTGTTCTTACCAATGTGAGATATTACAGGGCATGAGGGAGTTTTGGTTGAAATTTTTGGTGTATGAAAATTCAAATGGTTTCCTTGTGCTCTTTCCTTTGATGCCTAATTGTCTTTTTGGCATCGATATGTTATTTGGGGTATTGACAACACTCGAGAAAAACTGTATTTCTTTTATCCATAGGATTGCTAAGTATTTAGTTGAAGTTACATGAAAATAATTGGTGACAATGCAAATCAAATCACATGTAATTTTCTAGTTGTTGTGTAAAAATTAATTGTTGGTTTCTCTTTCATTTGAAATGTTTTTTGCTAAAGTATTTTCTTTTGTTGAATACTTGGATCCCTTCGCCCAACACAAAAGGTATAAAAAAAAGGTAGTGTTAGAGGAGGATTTATAAGAGATCTAATATGTTCATGCTAAAATCAATTACTCCAAATTAGAGCATACAAATCCGTAAAGAAAAATGTAGTTTATACCAATAGCTAACCACCCTATGGGGTAGAACAATGATGCTATCAGGGGCGAATAAACAAATGGGTGAAGTGCACCGACCCCCTATAGTTAGGCATAAGTGCATCATTGCCATTTGTGTTTCAAAAACTAGCATAAGTAGTCCCTATGTTTTGGTAAAAGAGCACATGACCCCCCTGCCATCCAAAAACTAGCATAAGTAGTCCCTTATAGTTCTGATGGAGATTGACATGCACACGCTTTAGATGCAACTGGATGGATATTTTAATGTACATGTCAGCAAAATAATTAGACTTTTGAACATAAATGCCCTTTCAAAAAATAAATATTAAAAAAAACAAAACTCACTTTACCAAACATTTCCTTCTCTCTTTTCGTCCCAAAACACTACCATTCACATGAGTCACACCATTCATCACAAACCACCATCAATCTGATAACTAAGCTTATAAATGTATTACTTTCTTTTGTGTAAATAATAATCAACAATTTATTGCTAATTTCACATTTTTTAAAGCCCAAAACAGGACAAAAAATTGACGTATGCTCTCTCATCGGAGCCACCGTCGTTGCGGAAGCACCAACTCTAACACCTGCCTCCGCTGTCGAATCTATCTCGCCGTCAGTTGCTATTGGTTGCCTTGCTGCCTTCTCCACTTTTGTCTTTAGATTTTCACTTAGGATCTGATTAGTAATTTTATTTTGAGAGATTAGTTTTGATCTATTTATTTGGATGTGGATTTGTGACTTTTGTCTTCAGATTTGCACTTAAAATAGTAACAATCTTGAATTTTAAACAAGGAGCTTTGAATCTGCGGTTAATTCCTTTGTAATGGTAACAAATTTGTGATTGTTAGGGGTGGTATGCAGTGATGGTATTTCTCTAAATATAGCAATACAATTTTAATTTAATGTATATGAGTGCCAAGAATGAAAAAAAAAAAAATCGTTTGAGAACTGAAAGGGATAAAGAAAAGAGACTTGAGAACAATGATGGAAATGTTGCGGTTGGAAGGTAGTGATGCAGAATGAGGGCAAAAATGTTTTTTTATTACATGAGGGCAAATGTGTCATTTTGTCATGTCCGTTAGCTCTTTTGACGAAAAATAGACAGAAGGGGCACGTCTGCACTTTTACCAAAACACAGGGACTACTTATGTTAGTTTTTGAAACACAGGAGACAATGATGCACTTATGTCTAACCATAGGGGGGTCTGGTGCACTTCACCCTAAACAAATTCTTCTTAATGGGGGATCTAGAAATATCATTTGATAAATGGCTATCTCTTCACCTTCTAACGCCATTAGTTAGCTTATCAAGCCCTTAGCTATACCAAATTTATTTCATATAACCATTGTGTACAATGGTTATTTGGTATCATTTAGTGCGATATATTAAAATTGGATTCAGTCCTTCTTCAAATATTTTCCTTTACAAAAGCGAGTTCGAAGCTTATTAAAAAAAAAAAATTTTGGGTCAAAAAGCTTATTAAAACTTGAAAGATGCAAAATTTAACTAAAAACATTTTAAATGGTGATTCGGCATTACGTGTAGACTTGACACTCTTTACTTTCCCATTGCCGAGAACATTATAATATTGTATTGTTAAATCAAACGACTATCCATAGTATATATTTCCATTCATGTTTTTTGAGTTGAGTTGATAAGTTTTCAATTGTTGGTCCATGATTCACCAAAAAAAAGGAAACAATTATTGGTTCATAGACGGCTTTTTTGTCCAATCCTACAATGCTACCTTTTTGTCTCATATACCATGCCTATAGAGAAGAAGAAGATGGTTCATGGAAATGATGGATTTCAATTGGTCGATCCCAATAAAGAAGTAAATCGCTATGAAGATTTGATTGCCCAACTACACTCTGCAGTGACTTATTGGCTATCATATTGTGGACCAATTACCACATCCACGATCCTTCTTTCAGAGAAGGATGACGCGGATGAAATATTCCTGAGAATAATTATTTTGTAATTTATCTTTGCCTCCAATTTCAAAAAATAAAAATAAAAATCTAAAAATACCTTCAATGTTCTCTAATTCTTCTTTATTCTTATTGGAATTTAACCTTTTATAATTTTCCCAACAGTAATGTTATATATTACTTTTTTTTTAATCACATTTTTATCACCTCTTACGTGAAATCCTACATAGTATGCCAACTAGACTATATTTATTTCTATTTCTTCCTTTTAATTATTTTTCTCTCTATTAATTAATATTTACTCAAAATACTTTTCTTTCTTTGTTTAATCATATTAGACCCTTTGACTAAAAAACAAGAAACATATTGGAGAAACAACAATAAATCAAATTGGCCAAAAGAAGGGAACTAGTCTTAAGCAATTTTTTTTTCTTTCTTGTTACTTGTTGTGCTTTGTTATCACTGAAGAATTAATACTGATTTTTACATCTTTTGGTGAACCCATTAACAACTTGATGAATTATAGATTCACGGTATTTGAATTAAATAACCATTTACAATAAATGGTTAAACAAAAAAAATATATATTTTGAGTAAATATTAATTGAGAGAGAGAAAAGAATTAAAAAGATGAAAGAGAAATAAAAATAGTCTAGTTGACATGCTATATAGGATTCAATATAGCAAGTGATAAAATGATAATGAAAAAATGCTTGATATATAGCATTGGACAACAAGAGAGAGAGAGAGAGAGAGAAAGAAAGAGATTGAGAGAGGGAGAGAGATTATGAAAACGTTTATGATGCTCCTCATGGGTTAATCAAGAATTGTTGTCTAGCAAAGAATATCACAAAGGTTAAAAAGACTACAAATTTTCTAACCCCTCAAATAAAGATAGACCCCTCTCAAATCTTTGGCATTTCGATGGAAGTGGAAAATTAATTAGATAAAATTAAATGTGATGCAAATTATAAAAGATGTTTGAAGTAATGAAAAGCTAATGCACTTGCCCTTCTTTTATGTTTGAGAAAAGGTAACCTAGGTATGATAATCAACTTAACTAGCCAACTTTCTCTTTCCCTATTAATTGCTTTAATGTGAGGGACGTTTTATTGTCATAACTTTACCGAACTTTATAAATTAATATGCTTAAAAAATAATTACTTAGACCTAAAATTAATTAACTTAAAATAATTAATTGAAGTTAACATCTAACTCTACGTACTTGTTTATAAACCACATACTTAACATTGTTCTTACCAATGTGAGATATTACGGTGCATAAGAAAGTTTTTGTTGAAATTTTTGTTTTAGTTGTGTCATGAGAGTTTTCAACAATTTGATCCATGAGTTGGACCCAAAAGTGCTTCTTAATTCTTTTTTACCATTAATACTCAAACAATTACATTGAAACCAAAAAGAAAAATAAGGGAGTTTAGACTTATACATTAAAAAGCATCCATCTATCAAAATCTACTCATTCAAAGGACTCCACCTAAATTTTCATCGAAACTTTAATGTTTTCTCTGACCACCTCCTCCAAAACAAATGTGGCTCTATCACTTGTTTATTTAGCAAAAAAAAAATATATATATATGGCTCTATGAATTTGTGATTTCTTTCTTTCTAAATAAAATGCACAAAGGTACAAAGGAAGAATGAGCATTGAAGGCTCCCCTTAATTCAGAGCCACATTACACATCATAAATAGGGCTAAATTCAAATTTTCTATATTTGTTTCAGCTAATAACATGTCGTGCATTACTACATTTTCTCAATAAAAAATGTTGTGTCGTATGTGGTATACTTGGTGGATTATGGGTTAATTCTCATTTGATCACGTTGTTCTTTACTTGTTTTGTTACCAAGTTTTCCTCCAGTGCTCGCCTCAAAGAGGAAAAAACGTCTTCGTCTAGTGATGATTAATAATGCCAAGCTGAATAGTTTACTAAATTCATTTAATCTATCACGCGAAGAAAGCTAAGGCCTAGGCTTTTCTGGATCCATACTACATTTTCTTGGGTTTGGTGGACTAAATTTTCATCCACTCAAAATAAGTAAGCTAAGGCCTAGGCTTCGGTTTCAATCATAATCTTTAGATTTTTCTTTTTTCTTTTTGGTCGAAGATGAAAACTCAGTGAATACAAGCCTACCCACATAAATCCACATCTTTTATAAATCACATGTGAGAGTTTAGATCTTTTAATAACATAATAATGTTATTATGAAAATTAATAGTGGTAGAGTGGTGAAACAATTACTTGACCTTCACACTGAAAGATTTAGATAATTTTATTTTAATCACTTTATCACTCCATCATTATTGACTTTCATAATAAGGTTATCATATACTTAGGAGATCCTAACTAATTGCAAATTGTCAGTAATTTGGTTGGAAAAAAAATGAAAGTGAATAGATTTAGCCATGTCACAGATTTCTTAAGAAAAAAAAATGATACTTCCCAAAATACCCTTACATGCATGTATTAACATCTAAAAATAACTAAGTTCCAAATTTACAACTTACTTCCAAACTAGGATGCATTAATTGCATATGTAATATCAATGATCATAGGCTCGCATCAACAAGAAACATTCTCAAAGTAGCTTTACTGTGGACCGTAATGGTAAAAGGTAACATGTGGTGGTCTTTTTGGTAAAAGCTACGTCAGGCCGAAATGAAAAGAAGTTTCTAGGAGCCATGGTTACCGTGGTTAATTTTGTATGAAATGTGCTTTGCCACCTATTCATATAACCGTCGATAGAAGCCAATTATTCTACATAAATTTATAGAAATTGACAACGTGTGGGTTAAAATTTATAAATTCAAATCAAAACATGTTTAAATTACTTTCTTTCAAACTTGCAGTGGATAGGGTTTAGTTTTTGCTTATCTAACCGAGCCCAATAATTATTTAAAAATTTACGGATACTCCCTTAATAAATAATTTTTTAAAAAATAATAGCTTAAAAATGTTTTTAAAAATAATTAAAATAAATACAAATTTGAAATTTAAATGTAAAGAAGATCTAGAAAAATAAAATAACTAATTAATAAAAAAAAGATGATAAAGTCAAAACAAACAATATAGTATGGTATTTGTCCGTAAATAGATTACCAATCTCAATGGAACTATAAGTAATAAATTAAAAAAATTTACTCACCAAAAGGTGAGATTTACAGCTAACAGTCAGGTACAGGGTCAATATTTGCCTTGGTCAACAATAATACAAATATATAAATATATGTCTTTAAATTTTTTTCACTTTTGCTTTATTTTTTCACAACTTATTCCTTTTCTTTTTTAATTTTGGCCCAGTTCTTCATTACAAACACCACATTTTCCCAACAAATATGGCCTAAATCATAAAAATTTGCATTAGTTAACTATTTGAAACCTTAAAAATAATAATGTCAATTTATCAATAAATGTTACAAATAACTAATAAATACAATCAAGTAAGTACAAAATACCCTAAAAAATATATTCATTTACCCTCCAAAACATAAACACATCAATACATTAGATTAAAAAAAATGAAATATATATACATACCATACAAAAGAAAAAAGAAAATTCTACTTATATTATTATGAAAAAAAAATTACTACTTATATTTTTCACAAAAGATATTAGTACCTATATAAGATTCTAGTAAAAAATCGTGAGGTTGTGATTATAACAATGGAATTCTAGTAATTCCATTACTAAATAATAATTTGTAGACCATTGGCATCTTATGTATTAATTGATGCAATTTAAACAGTGATAGGCTTGCAATCTCTTCTTCTTTTTTCTTTGTCAAATATGCTTGCAATTTCTAAATGATACGATTAGCTTTGTGGTCCATCATGGATCAAATAAAGAAGCAATTACCAACTTCAGTATACGGAAAGGATGAAGTGATCCCCCAATAATATAGCAAATTGATTCTTTGGATTCCACAAACAAAAAAAAATTCACTACTTCTCTCTCGAGAGTGACATATTTAGAGCCAATACGTTGTTTTTTCTTAAAGGTTCACATCAATATAGCGATGCTAGATGAGAGTTACTTCAGAAACTCTTCAATTAGTTACTCTTTTTATGGCGAAATGGTTTCTTAATTTGATAAGGTACAAATTTCCAATTTCCTTATTAAAGACTCTTTCAGGCCTATTATGAGATATAATTGATTTCTGGCCACGATCTTTAGTCTTTTCAGGACCCTCTCGTTTTCAAAAGATATTTCTTTATTTAGCCAATTTTCAAGAATGGAATTCTACTAATTCGATAAATTATAATTTGTAGACCATTGGCATCTTATGTATTAACAGGTGCAATTTAAACAGTGTGTTGCTTACAATGGGGTGCTCATATATTTTCTTTTTTTGTTAGAAGAATATGATGCCAAAGGCCGTAATAGGCACGGTTTTCCAAGCAACTAGGCAACATCTCTCAATAATTATTAGAGAAAAAAAAGAAAATTTCTAAGTTGGGAATCCAATCAAACAATGAGAGTAGCTGCATTTAATATGTTCTTTATATGTGCCAATGATTTTAGTCGATTATATGAGCAATTCGTTACAGTGACTAATGCTAATTTCCTGTCAAAGGGCTACTAAAACTATATTTTTAATTTCATGAGTTTAATGGCTGTTCAACTTAGCAAGCACATAATGGAAAGAGAACGAAGAAGAAATCAGAATATTTAGCATTGCAATAATGCCTTCTGGGTTTTGTAGCTTGATCCATGTCTTTTCACTATTTTATATAGAATCCTCAGGCATATGAGTCATGTATATACAAGTGTATGGGGTTATACAATTAAAAAAATATCATTTGGTTCACTTAAAAGTTGGATAAAATAATTGGGTAAGGACCAGTTAAATCAAGATTTCAAATTTGAATCAGGATTTCTTTATGATTTATATCAAAAAAAAAAAAAAATGATCACTTGGTCATCCTCATGCCTTGGATGGGTGTGCATTTATGGCCCTTATCATGCAATTGTGGAATTAGGATTCTCTGCTAGTCACTTTGTCTCTTAGCTACTAGGAGGTAAAATTCATCTATGTCATAATGAATCAATCTAAACCATGCATTTTAAGATTTTAATTTTTCTCTTTTTCCTTCTTTTTTTTCTTTCTTTCCGTTAATCTCAACTATCCAATATAAGATGAATAATTAAGATTTCATCTTCGAGTCACTAAGAAACACAAGTAATTAGGAAAGATTTAAGTTCATAATATTTAGTGAGAACAAAGTTTTTAATGAGGGGAACCAACTCTAAGCGATAGTGATATTCTAGTAATTGATTCATGAACTAGTACCAAGACAACATTATCTTCTGTGAATGTCCAAAACGAATATAATTGATTGATGATTTAAGCTAAGCATTTTGTGGTCAGCACATGCACTTTGATTTGTTGGAAGTTTTCACTTTTTTGTTTATTTGAACCACGATAAGATTCAAGGAAATTCCATATCTATTCCAAGAATGTTTAAAGCAGCAAAATTTGGTCTGTTTTCAAATTGCTCTTTAAATTCTAATTAGCATATTTGGAAAAAGGCTGGCATGATGCCAAAGTTATGGTCCCCTTCCAAAGAGATCAAATAAATGACCATTTACCTTTTGGATGATTTTCATTTTCTCGAATGATATCTTTATAATTTGGGATTAAATGGCTGAAAGGCTCACATAGGAGTTGAAAAAGAAAACAAAAATGTAATACCGCTAGTTAAAGTACCTCTTTTATATAAGTCTAAGTTATTCGATTCAAAGTTTAATTAAGATTTGATAGAGTCCTACGATAGATAAGAAATCTTATCTAAATATAATTTTTAAATTTAAATAATATAATCATTATAATTATCTGTAATATTAATCTGTAAAAATCCTTTCCAAATTTCAAAATTAATTTTATAGTATATCTACATATAATAATATGATTATTTAATTTTTTGTAAAAATGTTTACAAATGCTCATAAAACGACACATGACACTCTTGGTTATTCTCTTATAATATATAATGATGAGTTAATAATATTTCCAAGGTAGCACCTATATTAGCACTAACAAGCCATAAATTCATAGGGTCTTTGATTTCAAATCTATATTAGCACGCGTTACTATTCAATCAGTCCGAACTAATATTAGTCTTCTCACATGAATTGACCTCACACACATATAAGACACACTTCTTTTCTCACAGACTAATAGAAGAGTCTTTTTTTTTTTTTGTTAGAAGAATATGATGCCAAAGGCTGTAATGGGCGGCACGGTTTTCCAAGCAACTAGGCAACATCTCTCAATAATTATTTGCGAAAAAAAGAAAATTTCTAAGTTGGGAATCCAATCAAACAATGAGAGTAGCTGCATTTAATATGTTCTTTATATGTGCCAATGATTTTAGTCGATTATATGAGCAATTCGTTACAGTGACTAATGCTAATTTCCTGTCAAAGGGCTACTAAAACTATATTTTTAATTTCATGAGTTTAATGGCTGTTCAACTTAGCAAGCACATAATGGAAAGAGAACGAAGAAGAAATCAGAATATTTAGCATTGCAATAATGCCTTCTGGGATTTGTAGCTTGATCCATGTCTTTTCACTATTTTATATAGAATCCTCAGGCACATCAGCATATGGGTCATGTATATACAAGTGTATGTGGTTATACAACTAAGAAAACATCATTTGGTTCACCCAAAAGTTGGATAAAATAGTTGGGTAGGGACCCGTTAAATCAATGTTTCAAATTTGAATTAGGATTTCTTTATGATTTATATCCCAAAAAAAAAAAATCACTTGGTCATCCTCATGCCTTGGATGGGCGTGCATTTGTGGCCCTTATCATGCAATTGTAGAATTAGGATTCTCTGCTAGTCACTTTATCTCTTTGCTACTAGAAGGTAAAATTCATCTACCTCATAACGAATCAATTTAAACCATGCATTTTAATATTTTAATTTTTCTCTTTTTCCTTCGTTTTTTTCTTTCTTTCCGTTAATCTCAACTATCCAATATAAGATGAATAATTATGATTTCACCTTCGAGTCACTAAGAAACACAAGTAATTAGGAAAGATTTGGGGACCAACTCTAAGCGATAGTGATATTCTAATAATTGATTCATGAATCTGTAAATGTCCAAAACGAATAAGATTGATTGCTTATTTAAGTTAAGCATTTTTGATGTCAGCACATGCACTTTGATTTGTTGGAAGTTTTCACTTTTTTGTTTATTTGAACCATGATAAGATTCATGCATCTGCCATATCTATTCCAAGAATGTTTAAAGCAGCAAAATTTGGTCTGTTTTCAAATTGTTCTTTAAATTCTAATTAGCATATTTGGAAAAAGGTGTATCTTTGGTACAACAAGGCTGGCATGATGCCAAAGGTAATGGTCCCCTTCCAAAGAGATCAAATAAATGACCATGGCACGAAAGTCTTTCCTTCGTGCCCAACATCACTCCATCAAGAAAGGGGCTCTCTCTGTTTCTGATTACCTTCACAGCTCTATCTGCAATCGGAGATCCCTTGTCTGACAGTGATCTTGTACTTATTACCTTGGACGGCCTGCCTAAGAGCTACAGACCGTTCATTACTTCTGTCGAGAACATCACTCCATCACCTACCTTTAATCAGCTGCGTGCCAAGCTACTCACCTATGAACAGCGGGTCTTGTTGGATGATGCTGATTCTTCGTTTCATGATGATGGCACCACATCTGCTCTCCTTACCCAGTTCAAGACCACTCACATCTCTGATTCCTCAAACTCCATTGCGTCAAAATCGAATCCTTCCAATAACTCTCAGTCCTCTTCTAAGGCCAATCACTCTCTCCTTCGCCTTCTCAGTCCTCCTCGGCTTCCTTTTCATCTTGGGTACCCGACTCCGGGGCGACGTCTCACATGACTGCGGATCCTTCGCTTCTTCAAAATCTCCAGCCTTATAATGGATCTGACAGTGTACAAAGGGCTCTATACTGGCAAGCCCCGGAGATGCAGAGGTGCTTTCTCTGTACGGAAAATTGAGTTGGGAGACGCAGAGAGATGAAAGTAGAGCCAAATGTTACTTTGATCAAGCCGTTTATCAGGTCAGTGATTAGTTCTCTTTCATTTCTTTTTTTTCTCATCAGCGTAAGCTTTGTGTGTGCATGTGTATATATATGTGTGGATGTGTGTGTGGGTTGTCTATATATATGCGTGTAAGGTCTGTGTGTGCATCTGTGTATATATATGTGTGGATGCGCGTGTAATGCGTTGTTTCGTTTAAAATCTTGTAGTTTTAGTGTTTATTTGATGATCATCTTTGAAATTACTGATATTAGCATGGATTAGTTGAAAAGATTGAACTTTATTATTTTACCGACGTGGATAAGGAAGATAATCATCTTAATAATGACTCTCTTGGAAGTAAAGTTTGAATTTTCTTCCTAATTTAACTTCTGTTTTGAGGTCTGAAGTTAGTTGTTTATTGCTGGAAACGTTATATAAAGTGTATTGTGAAAGGAACAATTGGAAACTGGACACAAAATGGAAAAATTTCTTGAGATAATGTGTTGTTCTATGTCGAATTTAGTAGCTTGTTATTGTAAACATTTTAGCCGTGGACTTATTTGAAACAGATTCTGATCGCTATTATAGATACATTCACTGATCAATCATGAAAACAAAAATAGAAGATGAGATCTTGATGCCATCTTTTTCTTTTTCATCTTATAGCATAAGGGAGGTAGAAACTCTACAAGTTTACTAGTTTATTTATTGGGGCACCAAATTTGAAATGTCAAAATAGTCTTTATGCAATAACATTGCTAATGCCAGCCTATATAAGCACTAAGATTGAAAACAAGAGGTTATCAACTACATCCTTTATGCATTTTACACAATAATATGGCATTAATTTTGATTGTTACTTGATTACTATTGTCATATTTCTAACTTTTATATTGCAATGTCATCAGGATATTACAAGTACCTTGACAACTACGGTGGCCAAAGAACAAGAGAAACAAGGTAACTATTTTAGTGCAAAAGCTATATTTTGTTCATCGTGTTTAATTTTACATTTCCATTCATTCTGTACAGTTGGTTTGTTCATTTCTTTGTCCTGCCAATTTTGTTTGATAATCACATATGCAGTCAAAGTTATTGAGTTTTTCTTGTTTTATTGAATTATAATTTTGCCCTTAAAAAATCTAGAGCTGAATTAATTTCTTCTATCCTCTCATTATTTATCTTTACTATTTTCTTTAATCTGATGTCGTTTCCAAATGTGCTAGTTGTTCTTATGATCGCTTGTAGTATCTCAATTTTGACTTATTATTTCCCAATTTGGCTTTCACTTTTAGGGGACTGTTATCTATGAAGTCTGCAATTAAATTGAAATGATCTAGTATGGCTTGTATAGTAGCTTGGATCAACTAGCGTGTCTATTTAAGGACTTTCTGAAATAAGACCTGGAAGCCTATAATTGCTCCCGTCCAACCAAATTGATGATCTCTAGAAGCTTGGCAAAGGTTTGTGGTATTTCACCTGATAGCTAGGTTATTACTCCTATCAGTTGTATCTACACAAATCTGTCTACGTCAAAATTCTTCCAAACCACACCTAACCTCATCCCACGAAGTGGGATCCGCTATGTTAAAATTCTGCAATCGCGCAAACATGATGTCAGAAACTGTCAATTTCGAAAAATGGAGTTATTCAAAGTTTTTACATAACCATTCCTCCATCAATGGTGCAAACCTGAAACAAATGGGGTAAAGTATATAAAGAAGTTACGCCAAGTTATATATGCCTTGCATAGATAAAGAAAAATGATCGGAGGAATTTTTTCGGGTACCTGTCTAGTGATATAACTAGCAGCTGGACTAAGAGCCAGGAATTCCACTAGTCAGGCAACTTCCTCCGGTTGACCGTATCGTCCTGTATCACAACCAAATAATGAGTATTTGCACATATCTGTGTGAACTTTCATGTTTCTCAGATGTTATTAATTTTATGCTATAGAAGGTATAACAAATGACCAACTACGTACACAGTTAACAACCGAGTGTAGACATTCATAAATCAAATGACAACGCTATATGTATCTTTCGTGAGAGCATCACATGTTCTAATTCTCAACCAGTAAGACGATAAATAATCAGAAATGTCAAACAATCCAATTAAGCACCATTCCTGAGAGCCCGATAAAAAAATTATGTACCAACTTGTAGCTGAGGAGAAAGCCTCGGTTGAAGTACAGACAAATTCTATGGGACAATACTTTCCTTTTAGGTTGTATGTTCGCCCAGAAGGCAATTGTCGATTTTACAATTCACTCGGTTATTTCTTCCAGAAAGTCAATAATCAGAGGTGAAAGTTTGTAAGTAGAGATACATCTTAAAGAAAGCCCACGGTAAACTAAGTTCCACTAGAATGGAAGAGAAGAAGCGGGGAGGGAAGATAACGTTATCCGCATCATTAACACCAGATCATTTCCTCCACTCTATAGATATCTAACTGATTTATTTGGTACATGCATATAAAGAAAAGTGAGTTGAAAAGATGATAACTCATACATTGTTGAAAAATTTGACATCTGAAACTAAATATAAGCAGAAAAGATTGTTGATTATCTAGAGGAATGTTCTGTAAAATTTTAAAGGTCACCAGGTTCTATGTTTGGTTTACATGACAGACACATTGATGATCGTTTGTAAGGCATTCTCATGACTTACCATATCATCGTGAGAAATTTCTTGGACGTGTCAATGTATATCTATATTTTGTGTCTAAGTTAATGATGTTAATAAAAAAAATGTAAACATATGCGGAAGACATTAGGAGCTACCAACAATAGTAAGTCTAGAAGAGAGAAAGAAACAATAATATTAAATCTAGAATTACTCTTTATTGGGGCTCAAAACTTGATGAACAAGAATAAAGGACTTGACTAATAAGAAACTTAGTTTAATAAAAAAACTCGAAAATTTCTCAATTCAAGCGAAAACTAGTACTTGATGTAAGGGTTATTTTAAAATCTAGATATATTTCAACAAATGACATGGTTGGAACTGATAACCTACTAACATGTCACAATACGAATTGTATCTGGAATTTCTTTTAGTGCAAGCTTTACATCTTCAAAGACCTGAAATGCAGAACTTTCTCCTGATAGTGTTCCGATGGCGATGATGGGGGCCTTGTTTTGATATCAAAATAACTAATGGCATAGGTAACTCCAATTGCAGAAAATAACCCAATATGGTAACGAATTCTTGCAAATGTCAATGAAAACCATGTCTCCTCAAATAATGATTTTGTTTCTGATCCAGGTGTTGGTGGTGTTGCAAGTTCACAAGAAACTTGGATTTGCACACCACATAATCCACTATTGTTTGTGTAGTAGTTTAGATAATTGAAACTATCCATTTGAGGACTTTCTAGAATACGACCTAAGAGCCTATTGTTGCTCACGTCCAAAAAATTGAGTTCCAAAAGCTTAGAAAATGTTTGTGGTATTTTATATGACAGATTATTATGTGACAAATCTAAGGTCTCTATACTTTTTCAATTCACCAAAAGATGTAGGAATTTCTCCTCATAATGAGTTGTATGAAAGGTTCAGCAACTTTAGGTCTTTGAGAGCACCTAATGAAGAAGAAATCTTTCCTGATAAATGATTTTTGGATAGGTCTAACAAAGAGTAAATGTCAAGGTTTCGATTAGATAAACCTTGTTTCGATTTCTTCCACTTAACTACGAGATCTCTTAACACAATGATGTATGAGACATTATCTATAGTAAAATTGAAGTGGTCAAAGAAACTTGAAGAGATGTCTAGAGTATTAACCTTACCACTGAAATTACCTAAATTTGATGGAATACTTCCTTTTAGGTGGTTGTTGGAGAGGTCCAAAATTCGAAAGCTTGGAAGAATGGATAGATTATTACATATTGAACCCTCAAGAGAATTGTTTCGCAAGTTTAGCACTTGTAGAGAGGACAACTCAGAAAGAAATGTTGGGATTTCTCGTGTAATCTTGTTGTCTTGGAGATCAAGATGCTCAAAATAATAAAATTTGGTCAGATTGTTGGGTAAATGACCCGGAAACTCATTTTGGCCAATGACAATATAACTGTGTTTCTACCAAAAGTTGTTGGTATCTCACCTGAAAATTTGTTTGAAGATAAATCAACAGTTTCTTTGCCTGTAAATTTCTTTCAATCCGATTTATAATTGATCTTTCACGAAATAACTTTAATGGGAAAACCTTCGTTTCACGAAATAATTTAATTATCTTCAGCATCTTGATCTCCAAGACAACAAGATTACAAGTGAAATCCCAGCATTTCTTTTTGAGTTGTCCTCTCTGCAAGTGCTAAACTTGCAAAACAATTCTCTTGAGGGTTCAATATCTGATAATCTGTCCATTCTTCCAAGCCTTCAAATTTTGGACCTCTCCAACAACCACCTTAAAGGAAACATTCCATCAAGTCTAGGTAATCTCAGTGGTATGGTTAATACTCTAGACATCTACTCAAGTTTCTTTGACGGCTTCAGTTTTCCTGTGGATAATGTCCCAGACATCATTGTGTTAAGAGATCTCATAGTTAACTGGAAGAAATCAAAACAAGGTTTATCCAGTCGAAACCTTGGCATTTACTCTTTGTTAGATCTATTCAAAAATCATTTATCAGGTGAGATTCCTTCTTCATTAGGTGCTCTCAAAGATTTAAAGTTGTTGAACCTTTCATACAACTCATTCTCAGGAGAAATTCTTACATCTTTTGGTGAATTGGAGAGTATATAGACTTTAGATTTGTCACATAATAACCTGTCAAGTGAAATACCACAAATGTTTTCGAAGCTTCTCGAGCTCAATTTGTTAGACGTGAGCAACAATAGGCTTTGGAGTCGTATTCCAGAAGGTCCTCAAATGCATAGTTTCAATGATCCAAACTAATACGCAAACAATAGTGGATTATGTGGCGTGCAAATCCAAGTTTCTTGTGAACTTGCAACGCCACCAACACCTGGATTAGAAAGAGATGCATCATCTGAGGGGTCATGGTTTTCATGGAAATTTGCAGGAATTGGTTACCCTGTTGGGTTATTTTCAGCAATTGATGTTGCCTATGCCATTGGTTATTTTGATACCAAAACAAGGTCCCATCATCGGCGTCGGAACACTATCAGGAAGAGGTTCATGCATTTCAGGTCTTTGAAGATGGAGAGCTAGCACTAGAATTTGTGGCATGTTAGTAGGTTATCCATTCCAACCATGTCATTTGTTGAAATATATTTAGATTTTAAAATAACTATGATATCAAGTACTAGTTTAGGCTTGAATTGAGGAATTTCTTAGTTTCTTTATTGAACTAAGTTTTTATTAGTTAAGTCCTCTCTATTCTTGTTCATCAAGTTTTGAGGTCTATAAATAGACTCTCCTATTCTATTTCGCAATAACAAATAATTCAATATGTAATCATGATTGTTTCTTTTTCTCTTTTAGAGTTACCGTTGTTGGTAACTCCTAATGTCTTCTGCATATGTTTTCATTTTTCTTTTATTTTATTAACATCATTAACTTAGACTCAAAAAATAGATATGCATTGACACGTCCAAGAAATTTATCACAATGATATGGGAAGTCATGAAAATGCCTTACAAACGATCATCATTGTGTCTGACGCGTAAACCAAACAGATAACCATGATTGTTTGCAAACAAATAGACGTTTAGCAAAACTCCTAATAATATTACCATATCCATTAATTTCCTAGACATCATCTTTTCCTTTTCTGTTAAGTGACAACTTCATCTAAAAGTTTAAGTTGTTAGAGAGAGATTTATTATCTTTTTCTTTTTTGTTAAGTGACCACCTAATCTAAAAGGTTAATGTGCTAGAGAGAGGTTTGTTATATTTTCTTTTTTTGTTAAGTGACCATCTCATCTAAAAATTTAAACTATTAGATAAAAGTTTATTATATTATTTATTATCTTCAACACGCCCCGCAAGTGCAGACGGAGTTAGTTATTTGTGCCTTGCACTTAGATAGTTTTTAATATTTTATAGGTAGCGGTGAGTTTTAAACGCATGACCTTTTGTCACCTAGGCTCTGATACAATTTTAAGTGACTATCTAATTTAAAAGTTTAAGTTATTAGAAAGAGGTTTATTGTATTATTTATTATTTTAACACTTTTCAAAATTACTTACATTTTTTAGATCATTTAGTGGAAACACCATAGATTTTATTAAGTTTTGTGTCTCCCTGTATTATATAAAACTCTAAAACAATAATTTAGGAGATCAACAAATTAAGACATTGCTTGAGATAGTTAAGCTCCCATTTCCTGATTCTTGCTGTTTCTCTTTATTCTTTCAGGTTTATAGTTGATTTATTTTAGATACGCATGTTTTGCAGCATTATCATCAAAATGTCAGGGACTCCAACCCTTTAATTAATAATTTTCTACATGGCATCTTAAAGAAGGTTCAAGTAATTAGTGCTTGTTGAGGTTCATTTATTTCAGGAATCTTTATTGCACATCGCTTTATTTATTAATTTTCTCGGATTCATATCTTAGTTCGGTTCTCTCCGAAAGTAATTAATAATAGTAATTGTTACATAGAATTGGTTTAGACGGATGAAATTGTGATTTTGAAGTTCAAGAAAGTACATGCTAATATTGGGATAGATTACAAAAGTAATATACTTGAAGTCTATACTATTTGACAAAAAAAAAGTCTATACGTATTTTTATAATCTTTTGTGCTTTTCCCTTCAGTCTCGTTGGTAGCTTCTCAAGTTGATGCAAAGCTGCTATGCAGGGAAAACATAAATAGATTATTGCCTCGGCCTCGCGGGCGATGGATTTGTAAGTTGCTGGCTTGTCAAAACATATGTAAAGGCATACATAATTCACAAAGTAGCGCAATTGGACGTTGCATTCAAAGAAACTGCATTTGTACGCACAACGACTATTGAGAAGCTTGTTCCTTTTCGAAATATAGTAAAATCTACCAATAACTAATATTGAATAACGCAGTTTTATGAGAATTTAGATGGTCTCCTTGTGCTCTTTATGTTGATGCGTTGTCTTTTTGGCATCGATATGTTATCTGGGGTACTAACAACACTGGAGAGCAATTCTATTTCTTTTATATAACCATAGGATTGCTAAGTATTTGGTTGAAGTCACATGAAAATAATATATGATAATTAATGCAAATCAAATCACATGTAATCTTCTAGTTGTTGTGCTGTGTCAAAATTATATCGTTGGTTTCTCTTTCGTTTGAAATGTTTTTTAAGTTTTATTTTTGGGATTGAATTTTGGGATCCGTTTCTTTATCATTTAATGATCTTCTCGTATTTATGAATCATACTACGAATCATTGCTTTTTTGAGAAAAAAAGATCCAAATTGTTTTAATTAAAGTTAGTATTATTTTATGGATTTTGAGTTTTTTATTAACTGATTATGGCCAACTCCGTTCGCAACATAAAAAGCCTTTCCATTTTTCTTATAGTGATCAAATGGCGATTTCTAAAAGAGGTAGTGTTAGAGGAGGATTTATAAGAGATATAACATGTTCATGTTAAAATTACTCCAAATTTGAGCATACAAATACATAAAGAAAAATGTATTTTATATCAATAGCTGACTACCTTATAGGACATATTTGCTCAAGACCAATGATGTTATACTTTGCGAAGAGTATCTTATCTTTCTTCTATAACTCTTAGATTGACATTAATCTTTCGAACCCCTCGAATTAAGATAGGCCTCCCCATCCAAACCACGACTGGTCCAAGTGAAGTGCGGTTCTATACTCTTGTGCTCCAAAAGGTTATCATTTTCAATACAGTTAACAAAATCCACAGAGCTAGGCCCGAGCATGTTGCAGCGCAATCTCTATCATTAGTATTTAAGATCTCATTAAAATACCCACCAATGCAAAGAGGGACATCAGAGAAACGACAACACGACATGCCAAGGTTAATTTCTCTGCAAAAATCGTCTCTGTTTAGCATCATTGCTATAGCATAAACAAAAACATACAGAAAATGGATAGGGCTATTCCTGAATTTGATTTTGCACAGAATAGTTTGTTCAGTAGCCTCAATCGTTTCCACCTCCACTCTGGTATCATCCCACAGAACCCAAATTTTGCCCGATTTGTTGTACTCATAATTGTTAGCAAAAGACCAAATACTAAATCTCAATCTAATGGTATTGTTGGCATTACCATATTTTATTTTAGTTTTCACAAAACCCAAATTCAACCTAAATGGTTATAATCTTCTACTCAACTACCCCAAGCTCCGAGATTTCCTCAACCTCTGGCTCAAAAGAGTCGGGAAGCTATCAGGGCATCCAATTGCACTAACTAGGTAGCTGAACTGGTCACTGTCATCTCAAGTAGTTGACTCAGTCTTTTTGTTGAGCCATGTCCAGTCATATTTATGACCAATATTCGGTCCAGCCCTTGACTGTAGCTGTTGGGCCTTGCTTACTGGTTTGAGTTTATTTCATGGCCCATCAGCAAGTATTCTATAACTGAGAAATAGTAGGGATATAGATCGAAAATATGAGAAGATGGAAAAAAAATTCCCATCCTTCGTCTATGAAAAAACCGTTTTCATATAGAAGGCGGAATTCAAAATTTTCCTCAATCTTGTTAATGGATCATTCTTGATTCTGATTTGCGGATTTCAAAACCATGTTTATAAATCCATTCTTGTCATTTTTCTAAACACGGCAAATGAGCAAGATGGTTTTCTTTTCTTTTTCGGGATATTTTGGGGATGTTTTGTCCTTTAGGGTTTAGGGTTTTGTTCTCAATGATGATGTCTTGTCCATTCTTTTCTTTGAGTAGATGCACAGAATGTGCAATTGTGATGAAAGAAACTCTTGTTGAACTAGTTGGATTGTTTGGCACTGTGTGGGATTCTTGTTAAACCATGTTCGCACTGCTTCAATACGTAGAACATGTATTGTTGTTCATATTGTCCCACCATTTATGTTTAATTTGTCTTTCATAAGCTGAAAGAGAAAGATTGTTTGCAAAGATATGGTTTATAACAACATATCAAAAAGAATAGATGAGGATATCCCTGTTTAAATTCAAAGATGTAAATTCAAATCAAAACCTGTTTAAATTACTTTCTTTCAAACTTGTAGTGGATAGGGTTTAGTTTTTGCTTATCTAACCCGAGCCTAATAATTATTTAAAAATTTACGGATACCCCCTTAATAAATAATTTTTTAAAAAAAGAATAGCTTAAAATTAATTAAAATAAATACAAATTTAAAATTTAAATGTTAAGAAGACCTAGAAAAATAAAATAAATAATTAATAATAAAAAAATGATAAAGTCAAAACAAACAATATAGTACGGTATTTGTCCGTAAATAGATTACTAATCTCAATGGAACTATAAGTAATAAATTAAAAAAACTTACTCACCAAAAGGTGAGATTTACAGCTAACAGTCAGGTACTGGGTCAATATTTTCCTTGGTCAACAATAATACAAATATATAAATATATGTCTTTAATTTTTTTTTCACTTTTGCTTTATTTCTTCACAACTTATTCCCTTTTTTTTTTAATTTTGGCCCAGTTCTTCATTACAAACACCACATTTTCGCAACAAATATGGCCTAAATCATAAAACTTTGCATTAGTTAACTATTTGAAACCTTAAAAATAATAAAGTCAATTTATCAATAAATGTTACAAATAACTAATAAATACAATCAAGTAAGTACAAAACACCCTAAAAAATATATTCATTTACCCTCCAAAACATAAACACATCAATACATTAGTTAAAAAATGAAATATATATACATACCATACAAAAGAAAAAAGAAAATTCTACTTATATTAATATGAAAAAAAAATTACTACTCATATTTTTTACAAAAGATATTACTACCTATATAAGATTCTAGTAAAAAATCGTGAGGTTGTGATTATAACAAGGGAATTGTAGTAATTCCATTACAAAATAATAATTTGTAGACCATTGACATCTTATGTATTAATTGATGCAATTTAAACAGTGGTAGGCTTGCAATTTCTTCTTCTTTTTTCTTTGTCAAATATGCTTGCAATTTCTAAATGATACGATTAGCTTTGTGGTCCATCATGGATCAAATAAAGAAGCAATTACCAACTTCAGTATACGGAAAGGATGAAGTGATCCCCCAATAATATAGCAAATTGATTCTTTGGATTCCACAAAAAAAATCACTACATCTCTCTCGAGAGTGACATATTTAGAGCCAATACGTTATTTTTTCTTAAAGGTTCACATCAATATAGCGATGCTAGATGAGAGTTACTTCAGAAACTCTTCAATTAGTTACTCTTTTTATGGCGAAATGGTTTCTTAATTTGATAAGGTACAAATTTTCAATTTCCTTATTAAAGACTCTTTCAGGCCTATTATGAGATATAATTGATTTCTGGCCACGGTCTTTAGTCTTTTCAGGACCCTCTCGTTTTCAAAAGATATTTCTTTATTTAGCCAATTTTCAAGAATGGAATTCTACTAATTCGATAAATTATAATTTGTAGACCATTGGCATCTTATGTATTAATAGGTGCAATTTAAACAGTGTGTTGCTTACAATGGGGTGATATATTTTCTTTTTTTTGTTAGAAGAATATGATGCCAAAGGCCGTAATAGGCATGGTTTTCCATGCAATTAGGCAACTTCTCTCAATAATTATTTGCAAAAAAAAGAAAATTTCTTAGTTGGGAATCCAATCAAACAATGAGAGTACCTGCATTTAATATGCTCTTTATATGTGCCAATGATTTTAGTCAATTGTATGAGCAATTCGTTACAGTGACTAATGCTAATTTCCTGTCAAAGGGCTACTAAAACTATATTTTTAATTTCATGAGTTTAATGGCTGTTCAAATTAACAAGCACATAATGGAAAGAGAACGAAGAAGAAATCATAATATTTAGCATTGCAATAATGCCTTCTGGGTTTTGTAGCTTGATCCATGTCTTTTCACTATTTTATATAGAATTCTCAGGCATATGGGTCATGTATATTCAAGTGTATGCGGTTATACAACTAAGAAAACATCATTTGGTTCATCCAAAAGTTGGGTAAAATAGTTGGGTAGAGACCCGTTAAATAAAAATTCTAAATTTGAAAAACGGTTTCTTTATGATTTATATCCCAAAAAAAAAAAAAAAAAATTGATCACTTGGTCATCCTCATGCCTTGGATGGGTGTGCATTTATGGCCCTTATCATGCAATTGTGGAATTAGGATTATCTGCTAGTCACTTTGTCCCTTAGCTACTAGGAGGTAAAATTCATCTGTCTCATAATGAATAAGTCTAAACCATGCATTTTAAGATTTTAATTTTTCTCTTTTCTTTTCTCTTTTTCCTTCCTTTTTCTCTTTCTTTTGTTAATCTCAACTATCCAATATAAGATGAATAATTAAGATTTCATCTTCGAGTCAACAAGTAATTAGGAAAAATTTAAGTTCGTAATATTTTGTGACAACAAAGTTTTTAATGAGGGGGACCAACTCTAAGCGATAGTGGTATTCTAGTGATTGATTCATGAACCAGTACCAAGACAACATTTTCTTCTATGAATGTACAAAACGAATATGATTGATTGCTGATTTAAGTTGAGCATTTTAAATTCAGCACATGCACTTTGATTTGTTGGAAGTTTTCACTTTTTTTGTTTATTTGAACCATGATAAGATTCACGCATCTGCCATATCTATTCCAAGAATGTTTAAAGCAGCAAAATTTGGTCTGTTTTCAAATTGCTCTTATTAAATTCTAATTAGCATATTTGGAAAAAGGTGTATCTTCGGTACAACAAGGCTGGCATGATGCCAAAGGTAATGGTCCCCTTCCAAAGAGATCAAATAAATGACCATGGCACGAAAGTCTCTCCTTCGTGCCCAACATCGCTCCATCAAGAAAGGGGCTCTCTCTGTTTCTGATTACCTTCACAGCTCTAGCTGCAATCGGAGATCCCTTGTCTGACAGTGATCTTGTACTTATTACCTTGGACGGCCTGCCTAAGAGCTACAGACCGTTCATTACTTCTGTCGAGAACATCACTCCATCACCTACCTTTAATCAGCTGCGTGCCAAGCTACTCACCTATGAACAGCGGGTCTTGTTGGATGATGCTGATTCTTCGTTTCAGGATGATGGCACCACATCTGCCCTCCATACCCAGTTCAAGACCACTCACATCTCTGATTCCTCAAACTCCATTGCGTCAAAATCGAATCCGTCCTATAACTCTCAGTCCTCTACCTATCTATCAAGGCAAGTGTCAGATTTGTCATAAAAATGGTCATTCCGCTGCTCGTTGTGGGTTCCGCTATATGCAATCTCGCAACAGTGGTCCAAACACTCAGTTCGCTGGCTTTCACTCTACCCAATCACTCTCTCCTTCGCCTTCTCAGTCCTCCTCGGCTCCCTTTTCATCTAGGGTACCCGACTCCGGGGCGACGTCTCACATGACTGCGGATCCTTCGCTTCTTCAAAATCTCCAGCCTTATAATGGATCTGACAGTGTACAAAGGGCTCTATACTGGCAAGCCCCGGAGATGCAGAGGTGCTTTCTCTGTACGGAAAATTGAGTTGGGAGACGCAGAGAGATGAAAGTAGAGCCAAATGTTACTTTGATCAAGCCGTTTATCAGGTCAGTGATTAGTTCTCTTTCATTTTTTTTTTTCTCATCAGCGTAAGCTTTGTGTGTGCATGTGTATATATATGTGTGGATGTGTGTGTGGGTTGTCTATATATATGCGTGTGTAAGGTTTGTGTGTGCATCTGTGTATACAGTATATATATGTGTGGATGTGCGTGTAATGCGTTGTTTCGTTTAAAATCTTGTAGTTTTAGCGTTTATTTGATGATCATCTTTGAAATTACTGATATTAGCATGGATTAGTTGAAAATATTGAACTTTATTATTTTGCCTATGGAATATTTTCGTGGATAAGGAAGATAATCATCTTAATAATGACTCTCTTGGAAGTAAAGTTTGAATTTTCTTCCTAATTTAACTTCTGTTTTGAGGTCTGAAGTTAGTTGTTTATTGCTGGAAACGTTATATAAGTGTATTGTGAAAGGATCCTTTGGAAACTGGACACAAAATGGAAAAATTTCTTGAGATAATGTGTTGTTCTATGTCGAATTTAGTAGCTTGTTATTGTAAACATTTTAGCCGTGGACTTATTTGAAACAGATTCTGATCGCTATTATAGATACATTCACTGATCAATCATGAAAACAAAAATAGAAGATGAGATCTTGATGCCATCTTTTTCTTTTTCTTCATCTTATAGCATAAGGGAGGTAGAAACTCTACAAGTTTACTAGACTATTTATTGGGGCACCAAATTTGAAATGTCAAAATAGTCTTTATGCAATAACATTGCTAATGCCAGCCTATATAAGCACTAAGATTGAAAACAAGAGAGGTTATCAACTACATCCTTTATGCATTTTATACAATAATATGACATTAATTTTGATTGTTACTAGATTATTATTGTCATATTTCTGACTTTTATATTGCAATGTCATCAGGATATTACAAGTACCTTAACAACTACGGTGGCCGAAGAATGAGAGAAACAAGGTAACTATTTTAGTGCAAAAGCTATATTTTGTTCATCGTGTTTAAATCTACATTTCCATTCATTCTGCACAGTTGGTTTGTTCATTTCTTTGTCCCAATTTTGTTTGATAATCATATATGCAGTCAAAGTTATTGAGTTTTTTTTTGTTTTATTGAATTATTATTTTGCCCCTAAAAAATCTAGAGCTGAATTAATTTCTTCTATCCTCTCATTATTTATCTTTACTATTTTGTTTAATCTGATGTTGTTTCCAAATGTGCTAGTTGTTCTTATGATCTCTTGTAGTATCTCATGTTTGACTTATTATTTCCCAATTTGGCTTTAACTTTTAGGGGACTGTTATCTATGAAGTCTGCAGTTAAATTGAAATGATCTGGTATGGCTTGTATAGTAGCTTGGATCAACTAGCGTGTCTATTTAAGGACTTTCTGAAATAAGACCTGAAAGCCTATAATTGCTCACGTCCAACCAAATTGATCTCTAGAAGCTTGGCAAAGGTTTGTGGTATTTCACCTGATAGCTAGGTTATTACTCCTATAAGTTGTATCTACACAAATCTGTCTACGTCAAAATTCTTCCAAACCACACCTAACCTCATCCCACGAAGTGGGATTGGCTATGTTAAAATTCTGCAATCGCGCAAACATGATGTCAGAAACTGTCACTTTCGAAAAATGGAGTTATTCAAAGTTTTTACATAACCATTCCTCCATCAATGGTGAAGACCTGAAACAAAGGGGATAAAGTATATAAAGAAGTTACGCCAAGTTATGCCTCGCATAGATAAAGAAAAATGACCGGAGGAATTTTTTCTGATACCTGTCCAGTGATATAACTAGCAGCTGGACTACGAGCCAGGAATTCTACTAGTCAGGCAACTTCCTCCGGTTGACCGTATCATTCTGTATCACAACCAAATAATGAGTATTTGCACTTATCTGTGTGGACTTTCATGTTTCTCAGATGTTATTAATTTTATGCTATAGAAGGTATAACAAATGACCAACTACGTACACAGTTAACAACCGAGTGTAGACATTCATAAATCAGATGACAATGCTATCTGTATCTTTCATGAGAGCATCACATGTTCTAATTCTCAACCAGTAAGACGATAAATAATCAGAAATGTCAAACAATCCAATTAAGCACCATTCCTGAGAGCCCGATAAAAAATTTATGTACCAACTTGTAGCTGAGGAGAAAGCCTCGGTTGAAGTACAGACAAATTCCGTGGGACAATACTTTCCTTTTAGGTTGTATGTTCGCCCAGAAGGCAATTGTTGATTTTACAGGTCACTAGGTTATGTTTTCCAGAAAGTCAATAATCAGAGGTGAGAGTTTGTAAGTAGAGATATATCTTAAAGAAAGCCCACAGTAAACTAAGTTCCACCATAATGGAAGAGAAGAAGCGGGGAGGGAAGATAACGTTATCCACATCATTAACACCAGATCATTTCCTCCACTCTACAGATATCTAACTGATTTATTTGGTACATGCATATAAAGAAAAGTGAGTTGAAAAGATGATAACTCATACATTGTTGAAAAATTTGACATGTGAAACTAAATATAAGCAGAAAAGATTATTGATTTTCTAGAGGAATGTTCAATAAAATTTTAAAGGTCACTAGGTTATGTGTTTGGTTTACATGACAGACACATTGATGATCGTTTGTAAGGCATTCTCATGACTTACCATATCATCCTGAGAAATTTCTTGGGCGTGTCAATGTATATCTATTTTTTGTGTCTAAGTTAATGATGTTAATAAAAAAAAATGTAAACATATGCCGAAGACATCAGGAGCTACCAACAATGGTAAGTCTAGAAGAGAGAAAGAAACAATAATGATTAAACCAAGAATTACTCGTTATTGGGGCTCAAAACTTGATGAACAAGAATCAAGGACTTGACTAATAAGAAACTTAGTTTAATAAAAAAAAGTCAGAAATTTCTCAATTCAAGCCAAAACTAGTACTTGATATAAGGATTATTTGAAAATCTAGATATATTTCAACAAATGACGTGGTTGGAACTGATAACCTACTAACATGTCACAATACGAATTGTATCTAGAATTTCTTTTAGTGCTAGCTCTACATCTTCAAAGACCTGAAATGTAGAACTTCCTCCTGATAGTGTTCCGATGGCGATGATGGGGGCCTTGTTTTGATATCAAAATAACCAATGGCATAGGCAACTCCAATTGCATAAAATAACCCAATATGGTAACCAATTCTTGCAAATGTCAATGAAAACCATGTCTCCTCAAATAATGATTTTGTTTCTGATCCAGGTGTTGGTGGTGTTGCAAGTTCACAAGAAACTTGGATTTGCACACCACATAATCCACTATTGTTTGCATAGTAGTTTGGATAATTGAAACTATCCATTTGAGAACTTTCTAGAATATGACCTGAGATCCTATTGTTGCTCACGTCCAAAAAATTGAGTTCCAAAAGCTTAGAAAATGTTTGTGGTATTTTATATGACAGATTATTATGTGACAAATCTAAGGTCTCTATACTTTTTCAATTCACCAAAAGATGTAGGAATTTCTCCTGAGAATGAGTTGTATGAAAGGTTCAGCAACTTTAGGTCTTTGAGAGCACCTAATGAAGAAGAAATCTTTCCTGATAAATGATTTTTGAACAGGTCTAACAAAGAGTAAATGTCAAGGTTTCGATTAGATAAACCTTGTTTTGATTTCTTCTACTTAACTACGAGATCTCTTAACACAATGATGTATGAGACATTATCTATAGTAAAATTGAAGTGGTCAAAGAAACTTGAAGAGATGTCTAGAGTATTAACCATACCACTGAAATTACCTAAATTTGATGGAATATTTCCTTTTAGGTGGTTGTTGGAGAGGTCCAAAATTCGAAAGCTTGGAAGAATGGATAGATTATTAGATATTGAACCCTCAAGAGAATTGTTTCGCAAGTTTAGCACTTGTAGAGAGGACAACTCAGAAAGAAATGTTGGGATTTCACCTGTAATCTTGTTGTCTTGGAGATCAAGATGCTCAAAATAATAAAATTTGGTCAGATTGTTGGGTAAATGACCCGGAAACTCATTTTGGCAAATGACAATATAACTGTGTTTCCACCAAAAGTTGTTGGTATCTCACCTAAAAATTTGTTTGAAGATAAATCAATAGTTTCTTTGCCTGTAAATTTCTTTCAGTCTGATTTATAATTGATCTCTCACGAAATAACTTTAACGGGGAAACCTTCCTTTCACGAAATAATTTAATTATCTTCAGCATCTTGATCTCCAAGACAACAAGATTACAAGTGAAATCCCAGCATTTCTTTTTGAATTGTCCTCTCTGCAAGTGCTAAACTTGCAAAACAATTCTCTTGAGGGTTCAATATTTGATAATCTGTCCATTCTTCCAAGCCTTTGAATTTTGGACCACTCCAACAACCACCTTAAAGGAAACATTCCATCAAGTCTAGGTAATCTCAGTGGTATGGTTAATACTATAGACATCTCCTCAAGTTTCTTCGACGGCTTTAGTTTTACTGTAGATAATGTCCCAGACATCATTGTGTTAAGAGATCTCATAGTTAACTGGAAGAAATCAAAACAAGGTTTATCCAGTCGAAACCTTGGCATTTACTCTTTGTTAGATCTATCCAAAAATCATTTATCAGGCGAGATTCCTTCTTCATTAGGTGCTCTCAAAGATTTAAAGTTGTTGAACCTTTCATACAACTCATTCTCAGAAGAAATTCCTACATCTTTTGGTGAATTGGAGAGAATAGAGACTTTAGATTTGTCACATAATAACCTGTCAGGTGAAATACCACAAATGTTTTCGAAGCTTCTGGAGCTCAATTTGTTGGACGTGAGCAACAATAGGCTTTGGAGTCGTATTCCAGAAGGTCCTCAAATGTATAGTTTCAATGATCCAAACTACTACGCAAACAATAGTGGATTATGTGGCGTGCAAATCCAAGTTTCTTGTGAACTTGCAGCGCTACCAACACCTGGATTAGAAAGAGATACATCATCTGAGGGGACATGGTTTTCATGGAAATTTGCAGGAAGTGGTTACCCTATTGGGTTATTTTCAGCAATTGGAGTTGCCTATGCCATTGGTTATTTTGATACCAAAACAAGGTCCCATCATCGGCGTCAGAACACTATCAGGAAAAGGTTTTGCATTTCAGGTATTTGAAGATGGAGAGCTAGCACTAGAATTTGTGGCATGTTAGTAGGTTATCCATTCTAACCATGTCATTTGTTGAAATATATTTAGATTTTAAAATAACTCTGATATCAAGTACTAGTTTAGGCTTGAATTGAGGAATTTCTTAGTTTCTTTATTGAACTAAGTTTTTATTAGTTAAGTCCTCTCTATTCTTGTCCATCAAGTTTTAAGGTCTATAAATAGACTCTCCTATTCTATTTTGTAATAACAAATAATTCAATATGTAATCATTATTGTTTCTTTTTCTCTTTTAGAGTTACCGTTGTTGGTAACTCCTAATGTCTTCCGCATATGTTTTCATTTTTCTTTTATTTTATTAACATCATTAACTTAGACTCAAAAAATAGATATGCATTGACACGTCCAAGAAATTTATCACGATGATATGGTAACTCATGAAAATTCCTTACAAACGATCATCATTGTGTCTGACGCGTAAACCAAACACATAACCGTGATTGTTTGCAAACAAATAAACATTTAGCAAAACTCCTAATAATATTACCATATCCATTAATTTCCTAGATATCATCTTTTCATTTTCTGTTAAGTGACAACTTCATCTAATAGTTTAAGTTGTTAGAGAGAGATTTATTATCTTTTTCTTTTTTGTTAAGTGACCACCTAATCTAAAAGGTTAATGTGCTAGAGAGAGGTTTGTTATATTTTATTTTTTTGTTAAGTGATCACCTGATCTAAAAGTTTAAACTGTTAGAGAGAGGTTTATTATATTATTTATTATCTTCAACACGCCCTGTGAGTACAAACAGAGTTAGTTTTGAGCCTTACACTTCGACAATTTTAATGTTTTCAAATGGGTGGCGGTGAGTTTTAAACCCAAGACCTTTTGGCACCTAGGCTCTGATACCATTTTAAGTGACTATCTAATCTAAAAGTTTAAGTTGTTAAAAAGAGGTTTATTGTATTATTTATTATTTTTAACACTTTTCAAAATTACTTACATTTTTTAGATCATTTAGTGGAAACACCATAGATTTTATTAAGTTTTGTGTCTCCCTGTATTATATAAAACTCTAAAACAATAATTTAGGAGATCAACAAATTAAGACATTGCTTGAGATAGTTAAGCTCCCATTTCCTGATTCTTGCTGCTTCTCTTTATTCTTTCATGTTCATAGTTGATTTATTTTAGATACGCATGTTTTACAGCATTATGGCAGTGCGTTTTCATTTGTGCCATGGATCCTTTATTGCGCATCACTTAAATGATAAATGTTTACAGTTTCATGTGAGTTATGTTCTATTAATTGCTTAAAAATATGTTTTTCCTTTTAAATTTTCTCTGCATTTATAAAATATACTATAAATAATAACATATTTCATTAACTTTTTGGTGTCCCCCTATACTATATAAACTCCTAAATTAACTATATAATTTAGGAGGCCAACATATTAAGGCATTGCTAAGGATGGCAAAGCTCTCATTTTCCTATTTCTTGGTCCTTCTCCTTGTCCTTTCAGGTTCGTAATATATTTTAGATAAGAGTTAGCAAGTTATGCGTATAATCTTTATCAATAGACAAATAAATGATAGAAACAAGAGAATTTGCAACAAATGTATGTATTTCTTAGATACGTTGGTGTGAATTGCTTGTAAATAATCCGAAAACATTGACAAAAAAAAAAAAAAACTCTTTTGGGAATAACACTATCATCAAAATGTCAGGGACTCCAACCCTTTAATTAATAATTTTCTACATGGCATCTTAAAGAAGGTTCAAGTAATTAGTGCTTGTTGGGGTTCATTTATTTCATGAATCTTTATTGCACATCGCTTTATTTATTAATTTTCTCAGATTCATATCTTTGTTCGGTTCTCTCTGGAAGTAATTAATAATAGTAATTGTTACATAGAATTGGTTTAGAGGGATGAAATTGTGATTTTGAAGTTCAAGAAAGCACATGTTAATATTGGGATAGATTACAAAAGTAATATACTTGAAGTCTATACTATTTGACAAAAAAAAAGTCTATACCTATTTTTATAATCTTTTGTGCTTTTCCCTTCAGTCTCGTTGGTAGCTTCTCAAGTTGATGCAAAGCCGCTATGCAGGGAAAACATAAATAGATTATTGCCTCGGCCTCGCGGGCGATGGATTTGTAAGTTGCTGGCTTGTCAAAACATATGTAAAGGCATACACAATTCACAAAGTAGCGCAATAGGACGTTGCATTCAAAGAAACTGCATTTGTACGCACAAAGACTGTTGAGAAGCTTGTTCCTTTTCGAAATATAGTAAAATCTACCAATAACTAATATTGAATAACGCAGTTTTATGAGAATTTAGATGGTCTCCTTGTGCTCTTTACTTTGGTGCCTTGTCATTTTGGCATCGATATGTTATCTGGGGTACTGACAACACTGGAGAGCAATTCTATTTCTTTTTATATAACCATAGGATTGCTAAGTTTTTAGTTGAAGTTACATGAAAATAATAGATGATAATTAATGCAAATCAAATCCCATGTAATTTTCTAGTTGTTGTGCTGTGTCAAAATTATATCGTTGGTTTCTCTTTCGTTTGAAATGTTTTTTTATTTTTATTTTTTGGATTGGATTTTGGAATCTGTTTCTCTATCATTTAATGATCTTCTCTTATTTGTGAATTGTACTACGAATCATTGCTTCTTTGAGAAAAAAAAAGGTCCAAATTGTTTTAATTTAAGTTAGTATTATTTAAAGGATTTTGAGTTTTTTATTAACTGATTATGGCCAACTCCGTTAGCAACATAAAAAGCCTTTCCATTTTTCTGATAGTGATCAAATGGCGATTTCTAAAAGAGGTAATGTTAGAGGAGGATTTATAAGAGATATAACATGTTCATGTTAAAATTACTCCAAATTTGAGCATACAAATACATAAAGAAAAATGTATTTTATATCAATAACTGACTACCTTATAGGACATATTTTGCTCAAGACCAATGATGATATACTTTGCGAAGAGTATCTTATCTTGCGTCTATAACTTCTAGATTGACACTAATCTTTCGAACCCCTAGAATTAAGATAGGCCTCCCTTTCCAAACCACGACCGGTCCAAGTGAAGTGCGGTCCTATACTCTTGTGCTCCAAAAGGTTAGCATTTTCAATACAGTTAACAAAATCCACAAAGCTAGGCCCGAGCATGTTGCAGCGCAATCTCTATCATTAGTATTTAAGATCTCATTAAAATACCCACCAATGCAGAGAGGGACATCAGAGAAACGATAACACGACATGCCAAGGTTAATTTCTCCACCAAAATCGTCTCTGTTTAGCATCATTGCTATAGCATAAAGAAAAACATACAGGAAATGGGTAGGGCTATTCCTAAATTTTATTTTGCACAGAATAGTTTGTTCAGTAGCCTCAATCGTTTCCACCTCCACTCTAGTATCATCCCACATAACCCAAATTTTTCCCGATTTGTTGTACTCATAATTGTTAGCAAAAGACCAAATACTAAATCTCAATCTGATGGTATTGTTGGCATTACCATATTTTATTTTAGTTTTCACAGAACCCAAATTCAACCTAAAAGGTTATAATCTTCTACTCAACTACCCCAAGCTCCGAGATTTCCTCAACCTCTGGCTCAAAAGAGTCGGGAAGCTATCGGGGCATCCAATTGCACTAACCAGGTAGCTGAACTAGTCACTGTCATCTCAAGTTGTTGACTCAGTCTTTTTGTTGAGCCATGTCCAGTCATATTTATGACCATTATTCGATCCAACCCTTGACTATAGCTGTTGGGCCTTGCTTACTGGTTTTAGTTTATTTCATGGCCCATCAGCAAGTATTCTATAATTGAGAAATAGTAGGGATATAGATCGAAAATATGAGAAGATGGAAAAAAATTTCCCATCCTTCGTCTATGAAAAAACCGTTTTCATATAGAAGGCGGAATTCAAAATTTTCCTCAATCTTGTTAATGGATCATTCTTGATTCTGATTTGCGGATTTCAAAACCATGTTTATAAATCCATTCTTGTCATTTTTCAAAACACGGCAAGTGAGCAAGATGGTTTTGTTTTCTTTGTCGGGATGTTTTGTCCTTTAGGGTTTAGGGTTTTCTTCTCAATGATGATGTCTTGTCCATTCTTTTCTTTGAGTAGATACACAGAATGTGCAATTGTGATGAAAGAAACTCTTGTTGAACTGGTTGGATTGTTTGGCACTGTGTGGGATTCTTGTTAAACCATGTTCGCACTGCTTCAGTACGTAGAACCTGTATTGTTGTTCATATTGTCCCACCATTTGAGTTTAATTTGTCTTCCATAAGCTGGAAGAGAAAGATTGTTTGCAAAGATATGGTTTAAAACAACATACCAAAAAGAATAGATGAGGATATCTCTTTACTTGTTATTGAAATCTTTGATCAAAGATACCAACCCAGCATAACACAACATATTATAACAGCCTTGTTATTGAAATTATATTGATCAAAAATTTACAATGGTCTGATGCTTTGATGTTTACAATGGTCTGATGTTTTGTATGTAAAATACAAAGAGATATGGTAAAAGATTGATGCTAAAAAAAATTCGATGATCCTAAATGGTGAGAGAGTAGGCAAGCTTGCTTCTTATTCCCGTGTTTAATCTCTGAAGGCAAACTCCAAAATTTCTTCAATATTATTTGCGGATTTCAAACTTGTTTCCAATTTGATTTGTGGACTTCCAAAATGAATTGAATTTCACGAAATTGTGTTGTTGGTCCTATTATGTTCCACAATTGGTGAAACGAATGTGGTACTTAGAACTGGAAATTGTGGTTTAAACTTGAAAAACCATGACATTGAATACGTATTTTGATTGTCCTGTTTACAAAATCAGATATTGTTTGGGTAACAATTTGGCTATCAAAATCGAGTTGCATATTAGAAAGCTATAGTATTCTTATATATATATTTAACATTAATGGTATGTAATTCAAAAGATATGGTTGGGATGATCAAGTGAAAGTTCAAACCGCAGATCTGCTTTAATATGCTTAAAAAATAATTATTTGGACCTTAAATTAATTGACTTAAAATATTTAACTTAAGTTAACATTTAACTCTACATACTTGTTTATAAACCACATACTTAACATTGTTCTTACCAATGTGAGATATTATGGTGCATAAGGGAGTTTTGGTTGAATTTTTGGTGTATGAAAATTCAAATGGTTTCCTTGTGCTCTTTCCTTTGATGCCTAATTGTCTTTTTGGCATCGATATGTTATTAGGGGTATTGACAACACTCGAGAAAAACTGTATTTCTTTTATCCATAGGATTGCTAAGTATTTAGTTGAAGTTACATGAAAATAATTGGTGACAATGCAAATCAAATCACATGTAATTTTCTAGTTGTTGTGTAAAAATTAATTGTTGGTTTCTCTTTCATTTGAAATGTTTTTTTTCTTTGTTTTTGTTTTTTGCTAAAGTATTTTCTTATGTTGAATACTTGGATCCCTTCGCCCAACACAAAAGGTATAAAAAGAGGTAGTGTTAAAGGAGGATTTATAAGAGATCTAATATGTTCATGTTAAAATCAATTACTCCAAATTAGAGCATACAAATCCGAAAAGAAAAATGTATTTTATTCCAATAGCTGACCACCCTATGGGGTAGAACAATGATGCTATCAGAGGCGAATAAACAAATGGGTGAAGTGCACCGACCCCCCTATAGTTAGGCATAAGTGCATCGTTGCCCTTTGTGTTTCAAAAACTAGGTTAAGTAGTCCCTATGTTTTGGTAAAAGAGCACATGACCCCCCTGCCATCCAAAAACTAGCATAAGTAGTCCCTTATAGTTCTGATGGAGATTGACATGCACACGCCTTAGATGCAATTGGATGGATATTTTAATGTACATGTCAGCAAAATAATTAGACTTTTGAACATAAATTCCCTTTCAAAAAATAAATATTAAAAAAAACAAAACTCACTTTACCAAACATTTCCTTCTCTCTTTTCGTCCCAAAATACTACCATTCACATGAGTCACACCATTCATCACAAACCACCATCAATCTGATAACTAAGCTTAGTATTACTTTCTTTTGTGTAAATAATAATCTACAATTTATTGCTAATTTCACATTTTTTAAGCCCAAAAAAGGAAAACAAATTGACGTATGCTATCTCATCGGAGCCACCATCGTCGCGGAAGCACCAGCTTTAGCACCTGCCTCCGTTGTCGGATCTATCTCGCCGTCAGTCACTATTGGTTGCCTTGCTGCCTTCGCCACTTTTGTCTTCAAATTTTCACTTAGGATCTGATTAGTAATTTTATTTTGAGAGATTAGTTTTGATCTATTTATTTGGATGTGGATTTGTGACTTTTGTCTTCAGATTTGCACTTAAAATGGTAACAATCTTGAATTTTATACAAGGAGCTTTGAATCTGCGGTTAATTCTTTTGTAATGGTAACAAATTTGTGATTGTTAGGGGTGGTATGCAATGATGGCATTTCTCTAAATATAGCAATACAATTTTAATTTAATGTATATGAGTGCCAAGAATGAAAAAAAAAAAATCGTTTGAGAACTGAAAGGGATGAGGAAAAGAGACTTGAGAACAATGGTGGAAATGTTGCGATTGGAAGGTGGTGATGCAGAATGAGGGCAAAAATGTTTTTTTATTACATGAGGGAAAATGTGTCTTTTTGTCATGTCTGTTAGCTCTTTTGACGGAAAATAGACAGAGGGGGCACGTCTACACTTTTACCAAAACAAAGATACTACTTATGTTAGTTTTTAAAACACAGGGGGGAACGATGCACTTATGTCTACCCATAGTGGGGTCTGGTGCACTTCACCCTAAACAAATTCTTCTTAATGGGGTTAAACACACAAATTTTCAACTATATGACAATATCATTTTTTTCAATAGGGGCTAATTAATATTTTTACCTCAAAATACATAGATATTTTAATTTTTTTTAAAAATATATAAATAATTTTTAACGTTCTTCTAGGCCAATGAGAACTGTAGTCTCCACTGACCCAACTATCATTCGGCCCAGAATGCTTTACTTTTCGAAGAGTATCTTATCTTGCATTTATAACTCCTAGTTTGACTAGCATCTAGAAATATCATTTGATAAATAGCTATCTCTTCACCTTCTAACGCCATTAGTTAGCTTATCAAGCCCTTAGCTATACCAAATTTATTTCATATAACCATTGTGTACAATGGTTATTTGGTATCATTTAGTGTACGATATATTAAAATTGGATCCAGTCCTTCTTCAAATATTTTCCTTTACAAAAGCGAGTTCAAAGCTTTTTTTTTTTTTTTTTTTGGGTCAAAAAACTTATTAAAACTTGAAAGATGCAAAATTTAACTAAAAACATTTTAAATGGTGATTTGGCATTACGTGTAGACTTGACACTCTTTGTTTTCCCATTGCCGAGAACATTATAATATTGCATTGTTAAATCAAACGACTATCCATAGTATTTATTTCCATTCGTGTTTTTTGAGTTGAGTTGAGTTGATAAGTTTTCAATTGTTGGTCCATGATTCACCAAAAAAAGGAAAAAATTATTGGTTCATAGACGACTTTTTTGTCCAATCCTACAATGTTACCTTTTTGTCTCATATACCATGCCTATAGAGAAGAAGAAGATGCTTTGTAGAAATGATGGATTTCAATTGGTCGATCCCAATAAAGAAGTAAATCGCTATGAAGATTTGATTGCCCAACTACACTCTACAGTGACTTAGGCTATCATATTGTGGACCAATTACCACATCCACGATCCTTCTTTTTTAGAGAAGGATGACACAGATGAAATATACCCGAGAATAATTATTTTATAATTTATCTTTGCCTCCAATTTCAAAAAAAAATAATAATCCAAAAATACCTTCAATGTTCTCTAATTCTTCTTTATTCTTATTGGAATTTTCATTAACTTTTTATAATCTTTTCAAAAGTAATGTTATATATCATTTTTTTTCTATTACATTTTTATCACCTCTTACGTGAAATCCTACATAGTATGTCAACTAGACTATATTATTTCTATTTTTTAAAATTATTTTTCTCTCTATTAATTAATATTTACTCAAAATAGTTTTCTTTCTTTGTTTAATCATATTAGACCCCTTGACTTAAAAACAATAAACATATTAGAGAAACAACAATAAATCAATTGGCCAAAAGAAGAAAAATAGTCTTAAGTAATTTTTTCTTTCTTTCTTGTTTCTTGTTGTGTGTTGTTCTCATTGGAGAATTAATACTGATTTTTACATCTTTCGGTGAAACCATTAACAACTTGATGAATTATAGGTTCACGGTATTTGAATTAAGTAACCATTAATAAATGGTTAAACAAAGAAAAAATATTTATTTTGAGTAAATATTAATTAAGAGAGAGAAAAGAATTAAAAAGATGAAAGAGAAATAAAAATAGTCTAGTTGACATGCCATATAGGATTCAATATAGGAGGTGATAAAATGATAATGGAAAAAATTGTGATATATAGCATTGGACAACAAGAGAGAGAGAGAAAGAAAGGGATTGAGAGAGGGTTAACCAAGAATTGTTGTCTAGGGGTTTTTTTTTTTTTTTGCTAAGCTATTTACAAGGTGTGAACCAAAGGAGAAACACAACTAACGAAGAATATCACAAAGGTCAAAAAGACTACAAATTTTCTAACCCCTCAAATTAAGATAGGCCCCTCTCAAATCTTTGGTATTTCGATGGAAGTGGAAAATTAATGAGATAAAATTAAATGTGATGCAAATTATAAAAGATGTTTGAAGTAATGAAAAGCTAATGCACTTGCCATTCTTTTATGTTTGAGAAAAGGTAGCTAGGTATGATAATCAACGTAACTGGCCAACTTTCTCTTTCCCTAAGGCTACCTTTAGCAGAGGTAGCAAAATAAAAAACATGCCAAATTTAAAAATTTTTAGAGATTCAAACATTATTTTTGATTTAAATATACATGGGACCAACCACTTTTCACAACTATTGATGCAAAATGGGTTTCTAAATTACATTTGGGGTGCTAAATTTAGAGCCCCAAATATAATTTAGAGACCCATTTTGCATCAAAAGTTGTAAAAAGTGGTAGGTCTCATGTATATTTAAATCAAAAATAATGTTTGGGTCTCTAAAAATTTCCAAATTTAGCATGTTTTTTATTTTACTACCTCTGCTGAGGATAACCTAATAATTGCTTTACATAGTAGCTAGGTATGATAATCAACGTAACTGGCCAACTTTCTCTTTCCCTAATAATTGCTTTACATAGTGTTTGGATTGCACAAAGGAATTGAAAGGAAAGTAGAGTGGAGGAAAAAAAAATAAAGGAAAGGAAAGGAAAGTAAATGAATTACTTTGTTTGGATTGCAAAAAAATAAGAATGGAAAGGAAATGAAATAATTTTATCATCTTTTGTTTGGATTAGAGAAGGAAAGGAAAGGAAAATGATAATTTTAAATGCAAAATTACTTAAATACCTTTTTTATTTTTATAATCATGAGATATGTAGGGATAAAAAAGATTTTTTTTTTATTCAAACCTTTCATTTCCCTTCCAAACAAGGAGAGAGATTCCTTATTCCCTACCCATCCTTTCATTTCATTTAAAATTGTGAATCCAAACAAGCTAATGTGAGGGACGTTTTATTGTCATAACTTTATCATACTTTATAAATTAATATGCATAAAAAATAATTACTTGAACCTTAAATTAATTGACTTAAAATAATTAACTTAAGTTAACATTTAACTCTACGTACTTGTTTATAAACCACATACTTAACACTGTTCTTACCAATGTGAGATATTACATTGCATAAGAGAGTTTTTGTTGAAATTTTTGTTTTAGTTGTATCATGAGATGAGAGTTTTCAACACAATGATCCATGAGTTGGACCAAAAAGCGCTTCTTAATTCTTTTTTACCATTAATACTCAAACAATTACATTGAAACCAAAAAGAAAAAAAGGAAAAAAATTAAGGGAGTTTAGACTAATATATTAAAAAGCATCCATCTATCAAAATCTACTCATTCAAAGGTCTCCACCTAAATTTTCATCGAAACTTTAATGTTTTCTCTTACTACCTCCTCCAAAACAAATGTGGCTCTATCACTTGTTTATTTAACAAAAAAAAATAAACGTGACTCTATAAATTCTGTGATTTCTTTCTTTCTAAATAAAATACACAAAGGTACAAAGGAAGAATGAGCATTGAAGTCTCCCCTTAATTGAGAGCCACATTACACATCATAAATAGGGCTAAATTCAAAATTTCTATATATGTTCTAGCTAATAACATGTCGTGCATTACTATATTTTCTCTTTAAAACCATGCCTATGGCTACGACACTCCTACGTTTCCATTCTCATACAAAAAAGTCCAAGTTCCAGAGTGGCACGCAGTATTCGGTGAGAGTAATAAGTTGATTTGAAAATGATTTAGTAACGAACAAAGCATTCGTTATAAGTGTAAAAGATTATTAGATCAATTTTTATAATTGATATTTTTTAATATATATTATACGTTCTTTGAAAAAATAAATTAGTATGACCTAATAAGAAAATGCAAATCAGTGACGAAAAAAAAATGTTGTGTCGTATGTGGTATACTTGGTGGATGATGGGTTAATTCTCATTTGATCACGCTGTTCTTTACTTCTTTTGTTACCAAGTCTTCCTCCAGTGTTCGCCCCAAAAAGAAAAAAACGTCTTCGTCTAATGATGATTAATAATGCCAAGCAGAAGAAAGCTAAGGCCTAGGCTTTTCTAGATCCACACTACATTTTCTTGGGTTTGGTGGACTAAATTTTCATCCAGTCATAATCAGTAAGCTAGGGCCTGGGCTTCGGTATCTATCATAATCTTTAGAATTCCTTTTTTTTTTTTTGTGGTCGAAGATGGAAATTCATTGAATACAAGCCTACCCACATAAATCAATATCTCTTATAAATCACATGTGAGCAGACGAGTTTAGATATTTTAATAACATAATACTATTATTATGAAAATTAATAGTGGTAGAGTGGTAAAATAATTACTTGACATTCACACTGAAAGATTTAGATAATTTCATCTTAACCACATCATCACTCCATCATTATTAACTTTCATAATAAGGTTATTACATCCTTAGGAGATCCTAACTTAATTGCAAGTTGTCAGTAATTCTTGGTTGGAAAAAAGTGAAAGTGAATAGATTTAACCATGTCACGGATTTTTTTAAAAAAAATAATAATACTTCCCCCAATACCCTTACATGCATGTATTAACATCTAAAAATAACTAAGTTCCAAATTTACAACTTATTTCCAAACTAGGATGCATTAATTGCATATGTAATATCAATGATCATAGGCACGCATCAACAAGAAAATTTCTCAAAGTTGCTTTTCTGTGGACCGTAATGGTAAAAGGTAACATGTGGTGTTCTTTTTTATAAAAGCTACGTCAGGCCGAAATGAAAGGAAGTTTCTACGAGCCATGGTTAATTTTGTATGAAATGTGCTTTGCCACCTATTCATATAACCATCGATTGAAGCCAATTATTCGTACATATATTTATAGGAATGCATGGATACACGTTAAAATTTATAAATTCGAATAAAAACCCATTTAAATTACTTTTTTTAAATTTATAGTGGATAACCGAGGGGTTTAATTTTTTCTTATCCAACCCGAACCTTATAAGCATTTAAAAATCCACGAATACCGACCTGACCCGTTAATGAATAATTTTTAAAAAAAGAATAGCCTAGAAATGTTTTAAAAAATAATTAAAATAAATATACATTTGAAATTTAAATGTTAAGAAAACTTAAAAAATAAAATAAAAAATTATTTAAAAAATGATAAAGTTAAAAATAAACAATATAGTACGGTATTTGTCCGTAAATAGATTACTAATCTCAATGGAACTATAAATACCAAACCAAACTAAATCAAGTTAAGCCTTGTTCCACTAGGTTGGGTCGGATATATGAATCATGCGACGCCATTCCTTCATGTCGAGAGTCATCTCCTCTATGAGATCCATACACGCTAGCTCTCATCTAATTGTTTTCGTCTATATAATCTTAGGTCTACCTCTACCCCTCTTCTAGTGTATTATTTATAAACATTCGCACCATCTAACAAGCGTCTCAACAGGTCGTCTTCTTACGTGGCCAAACCATCTCAGACGATTTTTTCTTATCTTATCCTTAATCGGGGTCACTCCTACTTTTTTACGTATCACTTCGTTCCTAATATTATCCTTCCTAGTTTTGTCACACATCTATCTCAACATTCTCATCTCAGTCATCGATATTTTATAAACATGTTGATGTTTCACCGCCCAACACTCCGAATCATATAACATAGTAGGTCTAATAGCTATCTTATAGAACTTCTCTTTTAGCTTAAGTGATATTTTTCGATCACACAATATTGTTGACGCATTTCTCCAAATATATAAATATATGTCTTTAATTTTTTTTTCACTTTTGCTTTATTTCTTCACAACTTATTCTTTTTTTTTTTTTGGGCCCAGTTCTTCATTACAAACACCACATTTTCCCAACGAATATGGCCTAAATCATAAAAATTTGCATTAGTTAACTATTTGAAACCTTAAAAATAATAAAGTCAATTTATCAATAAATGTTACAAATAACTAATAAATATAATTAAGTAAGTACAAAACACCCTAAAAAATATATTCATTTACCCTCCAAAACATAAACAAATCAATACATTAGATAAAAAAAAATGAAATATATATATACATACCATACAAAAGAAAAAAAAAATTATACTTATATTATTATGAAAAAAAATTACTACATATATTTTTTACAAAAGATATTACTAGTAAAAAATCGATGAGGTTGTGATTATAACAATGGAATTCTAGTAATTCCATTACTAGATAATAATTTGTAGACCATTGGCATCTTATGTATTAATTGATGCAATTTAAACAGTGATAGGCTTGCAAATTCTTCTTCTTTTTTCTTTGTCAAATATGCTTGCAATTTCTAAATGATACGATTAGCATTGTGGTCCATCATGGATCAAATAAAGAAGTAATTGCCAACTTCTAAATTTTGCGACGGGCCGTCACTATCCTATCACCAAAACAACGACGGTTTGGTGAAGGGAAAGGTTGACGGCAATTTTATGACAGGATAGTGACGGTATAATGTGAGACGGAAAAAACCATCACCAAGCTGTCACTATTAGTGACAGCATAGTTCGCCGTCTCCAAAATTGGAGACGAGAACGCCTCTCGTCTCCAAAATTGGAAATGGGAGCGCATCTTGTCTCCAAAATTGGAGACGGCATACTTCGCCATCTCCAAAATTGAAGATGGGAATAGTTCGCCGTCTCCAAAATTGGAGACGGGAACGCCTCCCATCTCCAAAAATGGAGATGGACCAGTTATGTATGTCTCCAATTTAGGTTTTCAAAAACTTTAGAGTTTTTAAGAAAAAAAAGAGTCAGATTTTTTTTAAAAAAAATTCAACTTCCCCAAACTACTCCTATTTCCTCCCACGGTACCCCACCCCCTCCCTCACGCATAGCACCCCCACTCTCCACCTTACAGCGCCTCCACCCATACCCCTACCCCTACCTTAACTGTGCCCTCAAACCCACCCCGTCTCCCACGCACAGCATCCTCACCCTCACCCCCACACCCACCATGCAACGCCTCCACTCCTACCCCCACTCCAGCAGCACCCCCCAAACCCACCCCGTCTCCTATGCACAACACTCTCACCTCCACCCCTACACCTACCCTGCAGTGCCCCCACACCTACCTCCACCCTGCAGCGCCCCCACCCCCCACCCTAGCAATACCCCCAAACCCACCCCGTCTCCCCCGTACATCACCCTCACCCTCACCCTCACCTTCATAGCCATCCTGCCGCGCCCCTATACCCACACCTACCCCGCAACGCCCTCACGTGTAACGGATTGTATGTTGTATTGCACTGTTGCTACATCACATTTTTGGTTCCCAGACCCATTGGTGAATTCATTTATTGGAAGGTTTATCTTAGGCGTGCGTTACATAAATTTTTTGCTTTGTTTTTGGTGATCTGAGTGAAATAGCAGTTGCTCTTTCTATTGCAGGCCGTTTACCGAAGAATATATTCCAACTATTGACGATCGTTACACTACTAATATTGTTGAACAACTTGGTATAAGTGAACTCTGTGATTATGATAGCTTCAGAAAAAAGATAGAGAGAATAGGAAAATGAAATGAAGTTGTGAAAAGTTTTCAATTTCTATTGTCTTGCTTTTTCTTTTAATTCTAGTTCCCCTCTTTTACTGTGTTAAGCTTTTATAGTTTAGTAATCTTGGTTTAATAAATCACATTAGCTTAATGATAAAGGTCTTTAAGTTGTAAATGTTGTGTTGCATTTTTGCAGGGCACTAAGAAAACTCTTTTATTGCGGGAGATACTAGAGGGAGGAGTGAAAAGATTTTTGTCTAGTAGGTATGCTTTGGCTGGATGGGATATAGCGATCTTTGTTCATGGTAGGTAAATGATTATCATATTTTTTGGATAGGTTCTGAAATACATATCACAATCACTAAAGGAATGGTTTTTTATTTACTTCTCTTCATGAAACATTTACCTTTACTTCAAATTCCATGTTTATCTGCTTAACTGGAAGAAATTATAGACATGCTAGTTGTTGGTTTATAATGACATAGTTTGTATATGATGCTGTAAATTACTAATTGGTATTGGACGACTAGCAATTTTCATAAGCTTGTAGATAATATGTACATTTGTATTGTTAGCTTGTAACATAGAGTTGACGTTGAGAGAAGGTACGGAGAAACATAGTACTGAAGTGATTGTTTGACTTGTGAATTTATTCTAGTTGCTAGGTTAGGTAGTACTTGTGACACCCAAGAATTTGCATCATAGTCATAAATAACTGTAGCATATCTTTTATGCATTTTAATGTGTTTTATTTCTAGTTTAAATATGTTTACTTGATGGTCACTATTCATAAAAAAATTTACTGTCTAAATTGCATGGTTTGATATTTTTCCTAGATAGTATAACTTATAAAAGGAATCGGAAACTTGTAGTTTTAGACTTTAGAGGCTGGGAACATGCATTTGAAAAATGATTTGTGCTTCGTGTGAATAGTATTACGTATATGAAACATTAGTTTTGATTAAGTTAGCATTTAAGTGGAGTTTTAACTTAGTTTGACCAATAATTAGTAGCATTTGACTTAGTCTAATTACACATACACATACACATACACATACATATACTCAATATACAACTAATATATACATATGCTCATCAAAAACAAAAAAAAATAAAACCCCAAAAGCCCCCAAACCCGACAGCCCTATGGAGGAGAATAAGAGATTTTCCATCTTCAAAACTTGCTCTTAGATGCTTAACTAAGCTTCTACAAGTGAATTCAACCTAGCTAAAGCTTGGTTCTTGCATCTACAAGGCTTATATGTGAGGGAGTTTTGCATTTTATGATGATCAATGTAATACCCGAGCAAGGAACATGAAATTTTTATGTTTCTTTTTCTAAAAAATTATATTTTTCTTAAATTCCTTGATATTTAATTGTTATTCGTTCTTTGTCGCAAAGTACATTGCATATTGAGGGTGTTAGTTAGGAAATGATTTCTAATCCTTAGCAAATAATGAAAACTAGTGTTTAGTGTTTTAATTTTAGTATTTTAGTTGTTGTTGATTAGAATTATAATGGTATTAGTTGTTTTAAGCTTAAAATGCATAAAATGAACTAGTATGACCAAGTTTAGTTAGCTTTGACCAAAGCCTTGACCTTTGCCCTTTTGTTGTCACCTTATATATACATATTATAAGCAAAACAAAGCTCAAAAAGCTGGAATAAAAAGGCCAAGGGCTGAAACATCAAGGAAAAGAAAAAAAAAAACCTTTCAACTTCAAATCTTCAAATCTTCACGCGGGGTTGCACGGGATCATTTCCGAGGCTTCTAACGTTGTCTTCCAAGCGTCTAGTAGCGTCTAAGGTGAGCGATGTATCGTTCTTTGCGCATTTGAATATATTGTGTCTAAACTTTAATTTTTTTGTGATTTAGCCGTAGATCGTTATTTTATCTGTTTTGTTGCTTGAAGAATGATCCTTGATGATTGTAGAACATGTATTTGTAGGTTTTTAGCATTTTTTACGGTTGAATATAGCTATTGCAATTTAAATTGATAATGGAATAGTAAATTATGAATAGTAAACCCCCATTTTGTAAAAGTTGCTCCGTTTTGCGTTCTGTTGATGTGGAAAGATGCTAGATATGCTAGAATTCTTAAATGTATGGTTTAATTGGATTGTGTAATGAAAAAACGGAGAAAAATGCCTTGGTACATGTTAGAGTCGTTTCGGTCGAGTTTAGCGTTTTCTCGTTTTGCGTGATGACATTGTCTCGGGAGGCCATGGAAGTACTTTTGGTATGGTTATGGAGTTGGCTGGGTGTTTGGTTGGAGTAGCTGTAGTTCAAACGAGCAAAGAGGAAAATCGGGGCTTTGCGGGAATTCTAGGGCAAAGTAGGGTTTTATTGCTTCTGGGTGTGCCTTATGGTGTCCTAGGATGAGTGGTGAAGTCGGTTTCCAAAACTCGTGGCTCGTTTGGAAGTAGTAGCATTTTGAAAGTTGGGGCCGTTGTGTGATTTTGTTGGTTTTTATGATGTTTTGGCTTTTAGAATGCTAAATGTCGCTTATTATACTTGTTGTAGTTGATTGTGATTGAAATGTTTATCAACTGTTGCTATTGCGTGCGAGAGTAACCTACTTTGTTATTCTCCCACATGTAGCTATATCGCTCAATTGTTGTATTGTATAATGTATTGCATTCATAGAGTTAGGGGCGGGTGTGATGGGCCTCTCTGGGTAGCCTCGGGTTGCCAGGGTTGATTGCTCTAGCCTCGTGTCCTATTCCATTTCTTGTTTGGGTTGCCTCTCAGGGAGATTTGGGTCGTAGAATTGATTGGATGCTTATGGGGTATTCCAAACTAAAGTTATAAGGTGGTTGGGCCAGTGCGTTGTCATCGGATTCGTGAATTGAAATTGCTCATGGAAAGTGAATTGTATCCTTTAATTGAGTGGTTATAGCCTTAATGCTTGTCTTGATGTATTGTTGGCTTAGCTTGTATCTCTAAATGTTAATTGATTGATCTACTTGACTATTTGCATTGCATTCCTCTCTCACTTCTGTCCTTGAGACCAATTAACCCTCGCTGAGCAATAGTTTTTGCTCATCCCTTTCTATACTATATTTTACAGGAGTAGTTGAGGCTTTTCCTATTGAGGTGGTAGAGGAGGAGGATGAGCAAGTGGAGGTGTTTCCTTGATAGTACTTTCTTTGCTTAGCTGGTGGTTGGTTGCCAGACTTTTGTGCGGGCCATGCCTGATGTGTATATTGTTTGGTTGTCGCTTTATTTTCAGGCTTGTAGCCTTGTATGTAGTTTCTATTTTGAGGCCTCTATGGTCTTATGTTGTATAAGCTAAAAGGTTGAAAAGTTGTAAAGTTGTACTCGAGTATCTAGTAAAGAATTGCATGCTAATGGTTTAACAGCTAAGTGGCATAAGTACCTGTGTAATATGCATGACATTTTGGGTTTTATAAAGTTGGTTAATGAAAGGATGTATGTTTTCAAAGAGAATTGTTTTGTTATAGATGTATATTGTGGTTTTCGCGTATATTCCATTGAATGTAGGGTTTTCGGATCGTCCACGGTACAGAGGAGACTCCGTACGTGTGTTGGGTCCGGACTTGACCTTTTGCGGGATCGGGTCGGGGCGTGACATCTTAGGTGGTATCAGAGCATGATAGTATTGCATGAGCCGGGATATGTTCCTCGGTCTTTGGGATAAAGGTCTAAAATGATAAGGTGTTATTATGTGATTGTGAAGTGAAAAGTGTTATAGTATGATTATGTGAACTTGGAGTCTTTATGTGTTTAAGTGAACTAGTTTGACATGTCAATCTCGTGTTATGTGAATTGTATGATATGATATTTGATTGTTATTGACTTGAGTGTTATCTAATCTTATGTGTTATATTTCTGTCTATAAACTGCTTTATATGTTGTCAGCTACTGTAAGTTGTTACTATGCCGCTACGTCATAGTACTCGAGGTCAAAAGGCTGAGGCTGAGGCTGAGGCTGAAGCAACAGAACAAGGTCAGCAACCGATGCCTGAGCAGTTTATGGCTACTATGACCGTTGCAGTTGATCGGATTACTCAGGTACTGCATGAACAGAGGCAGGAAAGGAATAATAATCCCCAGGGAAATCAAGCTAATCCTGGTGGATAGGGGTATAGGGCTGAGAACAATCAGTTGGAGAAATTCCTTAGGCACGAGCCGAGTAAGTTCTTCGAAGATCCGGATGACGAGGTAGCCGAGAAATGGCTTAACCGTGTTGAGAAGATTTACATTGCTTTGAGGTACATTGATGAGGCAAAGATAGCATATGCAGCATTCCTGTTTGAGGGCGACGCGGAACAGTGGTGGAACACTATTAGGTTGAGGTGGGACTGTGAAGATGTTCCGCATTTGTGGGATGACTTCGTGAGTGAGTTTCGGGACAAGTATATTCCCGAGATGGCTAGGGAAAGGCGGGAAGAGGAATTTGTGAGCCTGAGGTAGGGAAACATGACTGTCGCTCAGTATGAGGCCCGATTTGTTAGATTGTCGAGGTATATGCCTGAGTTGGTGCAGCCAGCTAGGAGGATGATTAGCAGGTTTGCTCGTGGGCTGAGAATGGATATACAGCTGCATTTAACTGGGCAGACTTATGATACTTATCCCGAGGCATTCCAAGCAACCTCGAAGTTTGAGAAACGGAAGTCAGAGATGATAGCTGAGAGTAGCCAGCCGAGTAAGAAACAGTACTTAGGCCAGAGCAACCAGAGTCAGCAAAGGCAATATCAAACTTTTGTTCAGGTTCCTCGGCAGCATCCATATCAGCCTCAGTATCAGATTCATGGGAGACCAGCTGTGACTAGACCCCAATAGGGAGGTACAGTTCCTACCACTGCCAGAGCCCCCACACCTACTGGAAACACTGTTGTAAGGCAAAATCAGCAGTGTAACTTTTGTAATCGATCGGGGCATATTGAAGCTAATTGTTGGAGGAAGAGTGGTAAGGGCACTGGCTGTGGGAGCGATCAGCATAGGGTGAAAGATTGCCTTAAGTTTAAGAATGTTCAGGGCCGTACTGGAGGCCAGGGTGTACAGAACTGGCTTGCAGGTACAGGTCCAGCACAGAGGGTTCAGGCTAGGGCCTATGTTCTTGAAGCGGAGGAGTTACCCGATACCACAGCAATAGTGGAATGTACCTTTCTTCTCAATACTCAGCCAGTTAAAGTTTTGATTGATCCCGGAGCTACACATTCGTTTATAACTCCTGCATGTGCACGATCTATGAATGTTAGCATTGATAAACTGCCACATAAAGTTGAAGTTAGTACGCCTTTGGGTGTAAAATTTGTTACTAAGTCTATTTGTAAATCTTGTGATTTATGCATTGAGGACCGTAAATTTCCTGCTGATTTAATCATATTGCCCTTTCGTGACATTGATATTATTTTGGGAATGGACTGGTTGGGGAAATACTATGCACAGTTGGATTGTAGAACAAAAATTGTTTATCTATAGATTCCTGACCAACCAGTGGTTAAGATTGTTGGGAACCATAGGGCTGCCAGAACGCCCCTTTTTATCATCAATCAAGGCTTCCAAATTGTTGAATGAGGGCTGTGAAGCTTACTTAGCTTATCTAATCAATCAACCTACTGATAAGTTGAGTTTGAACGAGGTTCCAATTGTTAAAGACTTCCCTGGTGTATTTCCGGAGGAATTACAAGGTTTACCACTGAATAGGGAGATTGAGTTTGTAATTGACCTAATGTTGGGCACTGCGCCAATTTCTAGAACTCCTTATAGAATGGCACCGGCTGAACTTCAGGAATTGAAAATTCAGCTTCAGAGCTTGCTTGAGAAAGGGTTTATACAACCTAGTTCTTCGCCGTGGGGTGCGCCTGTATTGTTTGTGAGAAAGAAAGATGGCACGCTACGGTTATGCATTGACTATAGGGGACTTAGTCAAGTTACGATTAAGAACAAATACCCTTTGTTGTTGATTGAAGAATTGTTTGACCAACTACAGGGTGCGAGTGTTTACTCGAAATTTGACTTGAGGCAAGGCTACTATCAACTCAGGATTTGGAGTGATGATGTACCTAAAACAGCATTCAGGACTAGATATGGTCACTATGAATTTGTTGTGTTACCATTTGGGTTGACGAATGCACCATCCGCATTCATGGACTTAATGTAGAGGGTCTTTCGACCTTATCTTGATCAATTTGTCGTAATCTTTATTGACGATATTTTGGTGTATTCTAAGGATAAGGCTGAACATGAACAACATTTAAAGATTGTGCTACAGACTTTGCAAGAAAACAAGTTTTTTGCTAAATTCAGCAAGTGCGAATTCTGGTTAAATCAAATATCTTTTATGGGCCATATCATTTCACATCAAGGAGTTTCAGTAGACCCAGCTAAGATTGAAGTTGTTTCATCTTGGAAGAGACCTAAAACGGTGTCTGAGATCCGTAGCTTTCTGGGGTTAGCAGGTTACTATCAGAGGTTTGTCAAAGACTTTTCCAAAATTTCTGGGCCTTTAAACCAGTTGACTCGAAAGAAAATTGGCTATAACTGGGATGCTAAATGTGAATCTAGTTTCCAAGAACTGAAGAAGAGACTAACTATAGCTCCTATATTAGCTTTACCTGAAGGTATAGAAAACTTTATTGTCTACAGTGATGCATCTAAAGAGGGATTGGGCTGTGTTTTAATGCAGAATAGTAAGGTGATTGCCTATGCTTCTAGAAAGTTGAAACCATATGAAGTAAATTACCCTACTCATGATTTGGAGTTAGCCGCAGTGGTGTTTGCTTTAAAGAAGTAGCGTCATTACTTGTGGGGTAGCAGATTTAAAATTTTTACTAATCACAAGAGTCTCAAATACTTGTTTTCACAAAAAGATTTGCATATGAGGTAGCGAAGATGGCTAGAGCTATTAAGTGACAATAATTGTTCTATAAACTACGTGCCAGGTAAGGCCAATGTTGTTACAAATGCTTTGAGCCGAAAGGCTACTGTTGCAAGTCTAATTATCAAGGATTGGGAGACTTTGGAGGAAAGTTGTTCATGGAAGCCAGAAACTACTGAAACTGGGATTCGGTTTACTAGTTTGCAAATTCAAACGGGATTATTAACACAAATCAGAGAGGCTTAGAAGACTGATCCTCAGATCTTAAAAATCCAAGAAAAAGCAAAAGGGGGAGAGTCAAAGTTTAAATTATATGCAGATGGTATCTTCAGATACAGGGACAGGGTATGTGTTCCTAGTGATCCGACTTTGAAGAATGAGATTCTGTCCAAGGCACATAATTCAAGATATACAATTCACCCAGGCAGTACTAAAATGTATAGAGATCTTAAATAACACTTCTGGTGGAACAATATGAAAAGGGAGATTGCTGGGTATGTATCTAGGTGTTTGACTTGCCAGAGGGTTAAAGCTGAGTATCAGAGGCCAGCCGGGCTTCTGCAACCATTGTCGATTCCGCAATGGAAATGGGTGCATATAACAATAGATCTTGTTACTGATTTTCCGAGATCTCCGAGGGGGTGTGATTCTGTTTGGGTTGTTGTGGATCGATTGACTAAGGTTTCACATTTTATTTCCGTGAACAAACAGGATAGCCTTGATAAACTAGCTGAGCTTTACATTGTTAATATTGTGAGACTTCATCGTGTGCCATTGAGTATAGTGTCAGATAGAGATCCCAGATTTAGGTCTCGATTCTGGCAGAAGATACAATCGGCCATGGGAACTAAATTGAGCTTCAGTACTGCATACCATCCACAGACTGATGGCCAGTCTGAAAGAACTATCAGGATCTTGGAAGACATGCTTCGGGCACGTGTGTTGGACTTTGGGAAGAATTTGGAGAAGTTTTTGCCTTTAGAGGAGTTCGCTACAATAATAGTTACCAATCTACTATAGGTATGACTCCCTACGACGCGTTGTATGGTCGTAAATGCAGATCCCCATTGTACTGGGAAGAGGTTGGAGATATGAGAACAATTGATCCGACTGTGTTACCTGAGATGATTAAGATAGTGGATAATGTTCACCTTATTCGCCAGCGTATACTTACTGCTCAAAGTCATTAGAAGAGTTATGCTGATAAACACCATCGGGATCTTGAATTTGCTTTGGGCGACCAGGTGTTTCTTAAGATTTCTCCTCGAAATGGGTTGATTCGGCACGGTAAGAGTGGAAAACTTAGTCCCAGGTATGTGGGTCCGTTTGAGATCATCGAAAAGGTGGGTCCTTTAGCTTACCGGTTAACTTTATCTCCAAGCTTGTCGAGACTGCACGATGTCTTCCATGTGTCAATGTTAAGGAAATATCATCTAGATCCTTCACATGTACTTGAACCAGAGCCTTTGCAGATTGAGGAAAAGTTAACTTATGAGGAAAAACCGATTCAGATTGTGGATCGGAAAGTTCAAGAGCTTCGCAGGAAGATTATTCCGATGGTAAAGGTTCTGTGGAATCATCACGGGTTTGAGGAAGCAACTTGGGAGAGAGAGGACCAGGTTCAGAGTCAGTATCTGGAGTTGTTTGTCGATCAGGTAAGAATTGCGTGGACGCAATTATTTTAAAGGGGAGAGGGTGTAATATCCGAGCCCGAAACATGAAATTTTTATGTTTCTTTTTCTGAAAATTATATTTTTCTTAAATTCTTTGATATTTAATTGTTATTCGTTCTTTGTCGCAAAGTGCATTGCATATCAAGGGTGTTAGTTAGGAAATGATTTCTAGTCCTCAGCAAATAGTGAAAACTAGTGTTTAGTGTTTTAATTTTAGTATTTTAGTTGTTGTTGATTAGAATTATAATGGTATTAGTTGTTTTAAGCTTAAAATGCATAAAATGAACTAGTTTGACCAAGTTTAGTTAGCTTTGACCAAAGCCTTGACCTTTGACCTTTTGTTGTCACCTTATATATGCATATTATAAGCAAAGCAGAGCTCAAAAAGCTGAAAAAGGCCAAGGGCCGAAACATCAGGGAAAAGAAAAAAAAACCTTTCAACTTCAAATCTTCGCGTGGGGTTGCACGGGATCGTTTCCGAGGCTCCTAATGTTGTCTTCCTAGCGTCTAAGGTGATAGATGCATCGTTATTTGCGCATTTGAATATATTATGTCTAAACTTTAATTTTTTTGTGATTTAGCCGTAGATCATTAATTTATCTGTTTTGTTGCTTGAAGAATGATCCTTGATGATTGTAGAACATGTATTTGTAGGTTTTTAGCATTTTCTACGGTTGAATATAGCTATTGCAATTTAAATTGATAATGGAATAGTAAATTGTGTATAGTAAACCCCCGTTTCGTAAAAGTTGCTCTGTTTTGCGTTCTATTGATGTGGAAAGATGCTAGATATGCTAGAATGCTTAAATGTATGGTTTAATTGGATTGTATAATGGAAAAATGAAGAAAAATGCCTTGGTACATGTTAGGGTCGTTTCGGTCGAGTTTAGCGTTTTCTCGTTTTGCATGATGGCGTTGTCTCGGGAGGCCATGGAAGAACTTTTGGTGTGGTTATAGCATTGGTTGGGTGTTTGGTTGAGGTAGTTGTAGTTCAAACGAGCAAAGGGAGATATCGGGGCTTTGCGGGACTTCTAGGGTAAAGTAGGGTTTTATTGCTTCTGGGTGTGCCTTATGGTGTCCTAGGATGAGTGGTGAAGTAAGTTTCCAAAACTCGTGGCTCGTTTGGAAGTAGTAGCATTTTGAAAGTTGGGGTCATTGTGTGATTTTGTTGGTTTTTATGATGTTTTGGCTTTTAGAATGGTTGATGTCGCTTATTATACTTGTTATAGTTGATTGTGATTGAAATGTTTATCAACTGTTGCTATTGCGTGCGAGAGTAACCTACTTTGTTATTCTTCCACGTGTGGCTATATCACTCGATTGTTGCATTGTATAATGTATTGCATTCATAGAGTCAGGGGCGGGTGTGATGGGCCTCTCTGGGTAGTCTCGGGTTGCCAGGGTTGGTTGTTCTAGCCTCATGTCTTATTCTCTTTCTTGCTTGGGTTGCATCCCAGGGAGATTTGAGTCGTAAAATTGATTGGATGCTTCCGGGGTATTCCAAACTGAAGTTATAAGATGGTTGGGCCGGCGCGTCATCATCGGATTCGTGAATTGAAGTTGCTCGTAGAAAGTAAATTGTATCCTTTAATTGAGTGGTTATATCCTTAATGCTTGTCTTGATGTACTGTTGGCTTAGCTTGTATCTCTAAATGTTAATTGATTCATCTACTTGACTATTTGCATTGCATTCCTCTCTCACCTCCGTCCTTGAGACCAATTAACCCTCGCTGAGCAATAGTTTTTGCTCATCCCTTTCTATACTATATTTTACAGGAGTAGTTGAGGTTATTCCTATTGAGGTGGTAGAGGAGGATGAGGAGCAAGTGGAGGTGTTTCCTTGATAGCACTTTCTTTGCTTAGCTGGTGGTTGGTTGCCAGACTTTTGTGCGGGCCATGCCTACTGTGTATATTGCTTGGTTGTCGCTTTATTTTGAGGCTTGTAGCCTTGTATGTAGTTTCTATTTTGAGGCCTTTATGGTCTTATGTTGTATAAGTTGAAAGGTTGAAAAGTTGTAAAGTTGTACTCAAGTATCTAGTAAAGAACTGCATGCTAATGGTTTAATAACTTAGTGACATAAGTACCTGTGTAGTATGCATGACATTTTGGGTTTTATAAAGTTGGTTAATGAAAGGATGTATGTTTTTAAAAGGAATTGTTTTGTTATAGATGTATGTTATGGTTTCTGCGTATATTCCATTGAATGTAGGGTTTTCGGATCGTTCACAGTACAAAGGAGACTCCGTCCGTGTGTCGGGTCCAGACTTGACCTTTTGCGGGTCGGGTCGGGGCGTGACAATCAAAGTTTATGTTCAACTTTCAATATTCCATATATTGTTATTATAGGCCTATATTATGCTAAATGTTGCTTGATACATCTTCTACAAGCTTTATATGCTTTGATTATGTTGTGTAATAGCTATTTCCATGGTTGAAGCTTGAAATCACAAAGAATATGATGAATATTATTTGTGAATAGTAACTTGCGAATTTTTGGATTTTGCATTTCTAATCGTTTTATTGCTTCTAATACATGAAATGATAGCTAGAGAGCTTGTAGAGTAAACTTTTGGCATTGTATTACTTGTATCTTGAATGTTGGTTGTGATTTTAGTTGCAACTAGTAAAACTTGAATGAAATTTTGTAGTAGTAGCTAAGGTGTTTGTTTAATGTCCTAAATGAAGTGTAGGATTGTGTCACATGTTAGTATAATGCTCATAGTTAGTTCAATGCAAGAAATGTGCATGTGTGTGTGGATACCTTGTCTGGGCAATTCACTATCGCCATTTCTAGTATAGTTTTGACATAGTAAATGAGCTTAGAATTGAATGAAATTTGTGCAAAAGCTAGATTAGGCAGTTTAGAGCAAATATTAATTTCTAGGACTAAGGCTAATTCTAATGTTTTAGCCCTCTGATCACATTATTTTCGAAATGTAGCTAAAAAATCGCTGGTTCTACCCAGCTATGCGTGGTTGCGCGGTAAGGATTATAACTTTTGCAATTTAACTCCAAATTGAGCACCGTTCGAACCTAGAATTAACTACACTCGAAGAGATATGATTATACATAAAAATCAGATAGTTTGGAGGTCAATAGCCTAGGTAACCGAATTGGTTAAGTCAAGCTTATGTTAGAGGAATTGGAAAATGTCTTAGTTGAGCTTGCGGTATTAACGATTAAATTATGAATTTTGTCCAACACTTGGATAATTATAGGAACCCATAAGAGAGGATGAAAAATTAAAAGCATATATGGAAATAGACAAGAAGTCATAATAACCCGACTAGCAAGCCACTTCTTTAGTCAATTCAAATCCGTGACCTTTAGGTCTCATCACGATAACTTTACTGTTAAAGCAAGGGTCCTCATATAAAAGTTGTTAAACGTGTAAAAACAAAACAAGATTAATGACTTTGGGTAAGCCCAAACTTGAAACTTAGGATAAACTAACGAGTGTAAGTATGGAAAAGACAAGGTTTAGAGCTCTAATAAAATACGTTATGGAAAAACTGCTTAAAAACTAGATTGACTTTGGAGGAGAGTGTTGACTATCAGTGTCATGTCTCCTCTCAATGATCGGTGCAGTGGTATCTATAAGTGTAAGTTTGAAAAAGGTAAAATTTAGAACTCTAATAATTTTTTTAAGGAATTTATGGATGTATAGGAGAATAACACTCTTTCAAATAATATGAGAAACTAACTCTCACTCAATAGCTAAAGACAATAAAACCTAAATATTTTTTCTCTTTGTTTTTCGGGGATACTAAAGGGTGAGGAATAAGCTTCTATTCCACACCACCTTTCAATGCACCATGCAACAAATTTCTTCATCGTGTAGTGCCAAGAGATAGGAAATTGCATGTGCCTTTTTTTTCACTTCTTTGATGACATCACACATTACATCACATTCCACATGCATACAATCACCTTTTCCTACACAAGAATCCTAGAAGCATATTTTGACCATTCCATTGTAGAATTTTTTTACTTTGTCTAGTATCTTATCCAGAAATTTCTCCATCTTGACAAGTAATCTAATAATGAATATCCACAATTCTATATTTTGATAACACTCCCTCTTGGGTATTCATTTTTAAGAATATGACTCGAAAAATCTAGTGGGAAAAAATTCTAAAGAAGGAAAAAGAGTACCATATTCTTGGTATACGTTTCTTGACCTGCCTCATTAAAAACCTTGCTAGGAAAATTCATTGGGATAAACCCTATGCTAAGGGAAAAATAGTACAACGAGTATATGGTTCCCCTCTTGTGGGTATATTAAGAGTGATCACAAAGTCGACTCATGCCAATTTTACATACCAGTTTCTTGAATGTTGTTGCAGGTAATGACTTTGTGAATAAATCTATTAGATTCTCACTTGAACGAATTCGGAAAACAGCCATCTCGCCTTTCTTTTGAAGTTTATGTGTGAAAAAGAATTTTGGTGAGATACACTTAGACTTTCAGGTCGTATTCTAGAAAATCCTCAAATAGACACGTTGGTTGATCCAAGCCCTACTATGCAAAAGATCTGGATTATATGGCATACAAATCTAGGTCCTTTGTGAAGTTGTACCACCACAACCACCAGATTCAGACATTGAAGCATCTCACGAGACATGGTTTTCATGGAAATTTGCAGGAATTGGTTACCCTGTTAGGTTATTTTCAGTAGTTAAGTTACCTATGTCATTGGATATTTTGATATCAAAGCAAGACAACATCATCACCACAGGTGTACTGCAAGGAGAAGAATATAAATTTCAAGTCTTTAGACAGGGATAAATGTACCTTTAGAAAAGTGGGGGGTTGAAAATCTTCTATCAATATAGCAGGTGGTGAAAATAGATTGGTATTTAGCAAAACTCCTAATAATATTACCATATCCATTAATTTCCTAGACATCACCTTTTCCTTTTTTGTTAATTGACCACATAATCTAAAAGGTTAAGGTGCTAGAGAAAAGTTTGTTATATTTTCTTTTTTTTGTTAAGTGACCACCTAATCTAAAAGTTTAAACTGTTAGAGAGAGGTTTATTATATTATTTATTATCTTCAATACACCCCGCGAGTACAGACAAAATTAGTTTTTAAACCTTGCATTTCAACTATTTTAATGTTTTCAAATGAGTGGCGGTGAGTTTTAAACCCAAAAACTTTTGATACCTAGACTTTGATATCATTTTAAGTGACTATCTCATCTAAAAGTTTAAGTGCTTAAAAAGAGGTTTATTGTATTATTTATTATTTTCAACCCTTTTCAAAATTACTTAGCATTTTTTAGATCATTTAGTGTAAACACCATAGATTTTATTAAGTTTTGTGTCTCCCCGTATTATATAAAACTCTAAAACAATAATTTAGGAGATCAACAAATTAAGACATTGCTTGAGATAGTTAAGCTCCCATTTCCTGATTCTTGCTGCTTCTCCTTATTCTTTCAGGTTCATAGTTGATTTATTTTAGATACGCACGTTTAGCATTATGGCAGTGCGTTTTCATTTGTGCCATGGATCCTTTATTGCACATCACTTAAATGATAAATGCTTACAGTTTCATGTACGAGTTATGTTCTATTAATTGCTTAAAAATCTGTTTTTCCTTTTAAATTTTCTCTGCATTTATATAATATACTATAAATAATAACAGAGTTCATTAACTTTTTGGTGTCCCCCGATACTATATAAACTCCTAAATTAACTCTATAATTTAGGAGGCCAACATATTAAGGCATTGCTAAGGATGGCTAAGCTCTCATTTTCCTATTTCTTGGTCCTTCTCCTTGCACTTTCAGGTTCGTAATATATTTTAGATAAGAGTTAGCAAGTTAATTATGCGTATAATCTTTATCAATAGATAATTAATAAATGATAGAAACAAGAGAATTTGCATCAAATGTATGTATTTCTTAGAGATGTTGGTGTGAATTGCTTGTAAAGAATCCGAAAAAAATTGACAAAAAAAAACTCTTTTTGGAATAATACTATCATTAAAATGCCAGGGACTCCAACCCTATAATTAATAATTTTCTACATGGCATCTTAAAGAAGGTTCAAGTAATTAGCGCTTGTTGAGGTTCATTTATTTCATGAATCCTTATTGCACATCACTTTATTTATTAATTTCCTCGGATTCATATCTTAGTTCGGTTATCTCCGTGAGCAATTAATATTAGTAATTGCTACATAGAATTGGTTTAGACGGATGAAATTGTGATTCTGATGTTCAAGAAAGTACATGTTAATATTGGGATAGATTACAAAAGTAATATACTTGAAGTCTATACTATTTGACAAAAAAAAAAGTCTATACCTATTTTTATAATCTTTTGTGCTTTAACCTTCAGTCTCGTTGGTAGCTCCTCAAGTTGATGCAAAGCCGCTATGCAGGGAAAACATAAATAGATTATTGCCTCGGCCTCGCGGGCGATGGATTTGTAAGTTGTTGGCTTGTCAAAACATATGTAAAGGCATACACAATTCACAAAGTAGCGCAATAGGACGTTGCATTCAAAGAAATTGCATTTGTACGCACAAAGACTGTTGAGAAGCTTGTTCCTTTTCGAAATATAGTAAAATCTACCAATAACTAATATCGAATAATGCAGTTTTATGAGAATTTAGATGGTCTCCTTGTGCTCTTTACTTTGATGCCTTGTCTTTTTGGCATCGATATGTTATCTGGGGTATTGACAACAATGGAGAGCAATTCTATTTCTTTTATATAACCATAGGATTGCTAAGTATATAGTTGAAGTTACATGAAAATAATAGATGATAATTAATGCAAATCAAATCACATGTAATTTTCTAGTTGTTGTGTCAAAATTATATTGTTGGTTTCTCTTTCGTTTGAAATGTTTTTTTTTTTTTTGGATTGGATTTTGGAATCCGTATCTCTATCATTTACTGATCTTCTCGTATTTGTGAATCATACTACGAATCATTGCTTCTTTGAGAAAAAAAAGGTTCAAATTGTTTTAATTAAAGTTAGTATTATTTTAAGGATTTTGAATTTTCTATTAACTGATTATGGCCATCTCGGTTAGCAATATAAAAGCCTTTCCATTTTTTCTTATAGTGATCAAATGGCGATTTCTAAAAGAGGTAGTGTTATAGGAGGATTTATAAGAGATATAACATGTTCATGTTAAAATTACTCCAAATTTGAGCATACAAATACATAAAGAAAAATGTATTTTATATCAATAGCTGACTACCTTATAGGGCATATTTTGCTCAAGACCAATGATGTTATACTTTGCGAAGAGTATCTTATCTTGCGTCTATAACTCCTAGATTGACACTAATCTTTTAAACCCCTCAAATTAAGATAGGCCTCCCCATCCAAACCACGACTGGTCCAAGTGAAGTGCAGTCGTATACTTTTGTGCTCCAAAAGGTTAGCATTTTCAATACAGTTAACAAAATCCACAGAGCTAGGCCCAAGCATGTTGCAGCGCAATCTCTATCATTAGTATTTAAGATCTCATTAAAATACCCATCAATGCAGAGAGGGACATCAGAGAAACGACAACACCACATGCCAAGGTTAATTTCTCCACAAAAATCATCTCTGTTTAGCATCATTGCTATAACATAAACAAAAACATACAGAAAATGGATAGGGCTATTCCCGAATTTGATTTTCCATAGAATAGTTTGTTCAGTAGCCTCAATCGTTTCCACCTCCACTTTAGTATCATCCCACAGAACCCAAATTTTGCCCAATTTGTTGTACTCATAATTGTTAGCAAAAGGCCAAATAATAAATCTCAATCTGATGGTATTGTTGGTATTACTATATTTTATTTTAGTTTTCACAGAACCCAAATTCAACCTAAATGGTTATAATCTTCTACTCAACTACCCCAAGCTTCGAGATTTCCTCAACCTCTGGCTCAAAAGAGTCGGGAAGCTATCGGGGCATATCCAATTGCACTAGCCAGGTAGCTGAACTAGTCATGTCATCTCAAGTTGTTGACTTAGTCTTCTTGTTGAGCCATGTCCAGTCATATTTAAGACCATTATTCGGTCTAGCCCTTGACTGTAGCTATTGGGCCTTGCTTACTGGTTTGAGTTTATTTCATGGCCTATCAGCAAGTATTCTATAACTGAGAAATAGTAGGGATATAGATCGAAAATATGAGAAGATGGAAAAAAATTTCCCATCCTTCGTCTATGAAAAAACCGTTTTCATATAGAAGGCGGAATTCAAAATTTTCCTCAATCTTGTTAATGGATCATTCTTGATTCTGATTTGCGGATTTCAAAACCATGTTTTCAAATCCATTCTTGTCATTTTTCAAAACACGGCAAGTGAGCAAGATGGTTTTCTTTTCTTTTTTGGGATGTTTTAAGGATGTTTTGTCCTTTAGGGTTTTCTTTTCTATGATGATGTCATGTCCATTCTTTTCTTTGAGTAGATAGATGCACAGAATGTGCAATTGTGATTAAAGAAACTCTTGTTGAACTAGTTGGATTGTTTGGCACTGTGTGGGATTCTTGTTAAACCATGTTCGCACTGCTTCAGTACGTAGAACATGTATTGTTGTTCATATTGTCCCACCATTTGAGTTTAATTTGTCTTCCATAAGCTGGAAGAGAAAGATTGTTTGCAAAGATATGTTTTAAAACAACATATCAAAAAGAATAGATGAGGATATGTCTTTCCTTGTTATTGAAATCTTTGATCAAAGATACCAGCCGAGCATAACACAACAGATTATAACAGCCTTGTTGTTGAAATTATATTGATCAAAGATTTACAATGGTCTGATGCTTTGATGTTTACAATAGTCTGATGTTTTTGTTGAAATTTTTGGTGTATGAAAATTCAAATGGTTTCCTTGTGCTCTTTCCTTTGATGCCTAATTGTCTTTTTGGCATCGATATGTTATTTGGGGTATTGACAACACTCGAGAAAAATGTACTGTATTTCTTTTATCCATAGAATTGCTAAGTATTTAGTTGAAGTTTCATGAAAATAATTGGTGACAATGCAAAACAAATCACATGTAATTTTCTAGTTGTTGTGTAAAAATTAATTGTTGGTTTCTCTTTCATTTGAAATGTTTTTTTTTTTTAGGTTTTTTGCTAAAGTGTTTTCTTATGTTGAATACTTGGATCACTTCGCCCAACACAAAAGGTATAAAAAAAGGTAGTGTTAGAGGATGATTTATAAGAGATCTAACATGTTCATGTTAAAATCAATTACTCCAAATTCGTAAAGAAAAATGTATTTTATACAAATAGCTAACCACCCTATGGGGCAGAACAATGATACTATGAGGGGCGAATAAACAAATTCTTCTTAATGGGGTAAAACACATAATTTTTCAACTATATGAGTATATTATTTTTTGCAATAGGGGCTAATTAATATTTTTACCTCAAAATACATAGATATTTTAATTTTTTAAAAAATATATATATAAATAATTTTTAACGTTCTTCTAGGCCAATGAGGACTGTAGTCTCCGTTGACCAAACTATCATCCGCCCCTAGATGCTATGCTTTTCGAAGAGTATCTTATCTTGCATTTATAACTCCTAGTTTGACTAGCATCTAGAAATATCATTTGATAAATAGCTATCTCTTCACCTTCTAATGCCATTAGTTAGCTTATCAAGCCCTTAGCTATACCAAATTTATTTCATATAACCATTGTGTACAATGGTTATTTGGTATGATTTAGTGTACGATATATTAAAATTGGATCCAATCCTTCTTCAAATATTTTCCGCTACAAAAGCGAGTTCAAAGCTTATTAAAACTTTTTTTTTTTGGGTCAAAAAGCTTATTAAGACTTGAAAGATGCAAAATTTAACTAAAAATATTTTAAATGGTGATTCGGCATTACGTGTAGACTTGACACTCTTTGATTTCCCATTGCCGAGAATATTATAATATTGTATTGTTAAATCAAACGACTATCCATAGTATTTATTTCCATTCATGTTTTTTGAGTTGAGTTGATAAGTTTTCAATTGTTGGTCCATGATTCACCAAAAAAAGGAAAAAATTATTGGTTCATAGACGGCTTTTTTGTCCAATCCTACAATGTTACCTTTTTGTCTCATGTACCATGCCTATAAAGAAGAGGAAGATGCTTTGTGGAAATGAGGGATTTCAATTGGTCGATCCCAATAAAGAAGTAAATCGCTATGAAGATTTGATTGCCCAACTACACTCTACAGTGACTTAGGCCATCATATTGTGGACCAATTACCACATCCACGATCCTTCTTTGAAATCCTACATAATATGTCAACTAGACTATATATATTTCTATTTTTTTAATTATTTTTCTCTCTATTAATCAATATTTACTCAAAATAGTTTTCTTTCTTTGTCTAATCATATTAGACCCCTTGACTTAAAAACAAGAAATATATTAGAGAAACAACAATAAATCAATTGACCAAAAGAATGGAACTAGTCTTAAGTAATTTTTTCTTTCTTTCTTGTTTCTTGTTGTGTGTTGTTCTCATTGGAGAATTAATACTGATTTTTACATCTTTCGGTGAAACCATTAACAACTTGATGAATTATAGATTCACGGTATTTGAATTAAGTAACCATTAATAAATGGTTAAACAAAGAAAAAATATTTATTTTGAGTAAATATTAATTAAGATAGAGAAAAGAATTAAAAACATAAAAGACAAATAAAAATAGTCTAGTTGACATGCCATATAGGATTCAATATAGGAGGTAATAAAATGATGATGGAAAAAATTGTGATATATAGCATTGGACACCAAGAGAGAGAGAGAAAGAAGGAGATTGAGAGAGGGTTAACCAAGAATTGTTGTCTAGATTTTTTTTTTTGCTAAGCCATTTACAAGGTGTGAACCAAAGGAGAAACACAACTAACGAAGAATATCAGGTCAAAAAGACTACAAATTTTCTAACCCCTCAAATTATGTGAGGGACGTTTTATTGTCATAACTTTACCGTACTTTATAAATTAATATGTTAAAAAATAATTACTTGAACGTTAAATTAATTGACTTAAAATAATTAATCTAAGTTAACATTTAACTCTACGTACTTGTTTATAAACCACATATTTAACACTATTCTTACCAATGTGAGATATTACAGTGCATAAGAGAGTTTTTGTTTTTAATTTTTTTTTTAGTTGTGTCATGAGAGTTTTCAACACGATGATCCATGAGTTGGACCCAAAAGCACTTCTTAATTCTTTTTTACCATTAATACTCAAACAATTACATTGAAACCAAAAAAGAAAAAAAAGAAAAAAATAAGGGAGTTTAGACTAATATATTAAAAAGCATACATCTATCAAAATCTACTCATTCAAAGGATTCCACCTAAATTTTCATCGAAACTTTAGTGTTTTCCCTTACCACCTCCTCCAAAACAAATGTGGCTCTATCACTTGTTTATTTAGCAAAAATAAATAAATGTGACTCTATGAATTATTCTGTGATTTCTTTCTTTCTAAATAAAATATACAAAGGCACAAAGGAAATAGGGCTATGAATTATTCTGTGATTTCTTTCTTTCTAAATCTATGAATTGAAGACTCCCCTTAATTCAGAGCCATATTACACATCGTAAATAGGGCTAAATTCAAAATTTCTATATTTGTTCCAGCTAATAACATGTCGTGCATTACTACATTTTCTCAATAAAACCATGCCTATGGGCTACGGCACTCCGACGTTTCCATTCCCATACAAAAAGTCCAAGTTCCAGAGTGGCATGCGGTATTCGGTCAGAGTAATAAGTTGATTTGAAAATGATTTAGTAACGAACAAAACCTTTGTTATAAATACAAAAGATTATTAGATTAATTTTTATAAGTGATATTTTTTAGGGTAAATAGCGTTTCGCCCCCCTGTGGTTTACCATAAGTACAAGTCGGGTCCCTGTGATTTCATAATTAGCTTATAACCCCCTGTGCTTTTCAAAATTGAAGCATGCATGCCCCCTCCGTCAAAAAATCTGTCAATTTTAACAGAATTTGTTATGCACGTACTAGTAACGCAACTGTTTGTGTTTTTTACACGAATGACCAATATGTATGAGGTGCGCAATGACCCCTTGTATTTTAATGATGGTGCGCAATAGTCCTCTGTATTTTTAGTGATGGTGCGCAATGGCCCACTCTGTTTTTAATGTTAGTGCGCATTGGCCCCTTGTGTTTTTAAAGATATTTGATATGCTGACATTACATGGAGGGCATTTGTGTCATTTTGATATTGCTGTTAAAATTTTAACCGGCCTTGGACCAAAGGGGCACGTGTGCTTCAATTTTCAAAAGCACAGGGGGTTATAAGTCAATTATGAAATCACAGGGCTCGACTTGCACTTATGGTAAATCACAGGGGGTCGAGATGCTATTTACCCTATTTTTTAATATATATTATATGATTTAAAATTCTTTGTAAAAAAAAAAATTAGTATGACCTAATGAGAGAATGCAAATCAGTGACGAAAAAAGAATGTTGTGTTGTATGTGGTATACTTGGTGGATGATGGGTTAATTCTCATTTGATCACGCTGTTCTTTACTTCTTTTGTTACCAAGTCTTCCTCCAGTGTTCGCCCCAATGCTTTGTTGGATGGTGGAAATATTTGGAGCATCGACACCCCTTCAAATGCTTCTTGGTCCTGGCGCAACTTGTTACAAGTTAGAGAAAATGCTTGCAATTTTATTAGGCACCGGGTTGCTAATGGACGGAATACTTCTCTGTTTTGGGATCCTTGGTTGCCGTGTGGTAACCTCTGGAACATTGCTAGATCCTTTAACATTGAGATTCCTGTGGAGTTGTTTTTTGCAAAGGTTGTTGATTTCATTCATGATAATGCTTGGAATTAGCCTAATTGTTTGCATTGGGTGGCGGTGATTGTCGATTTTTATCCAAGGAGCAATTTGGAGGACAAGATCGTGTGGTTGGTAGTTACTACGTTGGGTTCTTTAACTTCTATTCTACTTGGAATGCTATCCGTAAGAGAAGTGATGAGATTAACTGGGTTGGTTTAGTGTGGGATAAAACTATTATCCCAAGACCAAGCTTCTGCTCCTGATTTGCTATGCTCGACAGGTTGGCTACCAACGTGAGATTGTTCGAATGGGGCATTGCTGCGGATTGCAGGGATCACTTGTTCTTTGCATGCCCATTTACTAATCGCATTTGGAAATGGTGTTCCAGTAAACTCAGATGTGACAACTTGATTTGTCGTTGGGACATCTTAGTGAATAAACTGCGTTGTTTGCAAAGGTTGAAGCTTGAAGGCCTTCCTGGCTAGGAATGCATTTAATTCTTGTGTGTACAGCATCCGGCTTGAAAGAAATGGTCGAGTCTTTGGAGCTACAATGCAAATGAAGGACTAAATTATTGCTAAAATCATTTTAGATGTTAGAGGCAAATTTAGCTTATAACATAAATATTCTAATACTTTTGAAAATACTATTCTTTGTAGAGATTTGAACATTTGTATATCCTGACTTTACCCATGAAGAGTGTTTTTACTGTAAATATCTCTGAGTTATGAAATGAAATAATTTATTGTTCAAAAAAAAATAATGCCAACCTGAATAGTTTACTAAATTCATTTACTCTATCACGCGAAGAAAGCTAAGGCCTAGGCTTTTCTGGATCCACACTACATTTTCTTGGGTTTGGAGGACTAAATTTTCATCCAGTCATAATAAGTAAACTAGGGCCTAGTGAGACGGCACGCGTGTTTCGGGCGCCAGGATGCCTACGGCTTAGCGGAAACGTGCCATGAACAGTGCCGACGATCCAGGTACGAGAATTGGCCCAAGGCAAACCATGACCCTTCCCAGCGTTTGTGGAAGCTTCTAGACCAGCGGAGATGGCTCCGGAAGCATTTGGGGCGGAATTGGAGGGAAACAGGCAGAATTGAGTCTGGAAGGTTCCGGAAAAATGGCTAAGTGTGGGGAAATTTTTGCCAGGCTGCCCAACTGCCCAAGCAGGCTGCTTAGTCTGCCCAAGACTGTCCAAAAAGTTCTAGCTTTGTGCATAGACGGGATTTCTGGATTTTTTCCAGCATATATGAGTGTAGATAGCTCTAGAAATTGTAATTGTACATAGACAAATGTACGGCTAGGATTATAGCCACTTGGCATTAATCAAAGGCATTGGTTTAGGCCATGTACATGTATAAATATGAGTTGTTGTGCAATGAAATGCCAGCCATTTTACCTTGCTATTTTTGTGTGCTATCTTCCAGCCATCTTACTTAGTATTTTCCAACTTTTACCAGTGTTGCCTACTGGTGCTCGTCTTGTACAAGGGTCTGCCCTCGTACCCAAGTGCCCTTTGCAAGCTACCGTGGTTAAACGTGCTAGTGTTGGGGTCATCAACCTCTAACATTTGTGTTTGTGTTGTGCTACTCTGATAACACAGGCATACTTAGTCGACACCCACGTTGGCTAAGGCAGCACGTAGTCGGGATTTCAACCCAATCTCTGACCACGTGACAAGTGGTATCAAAGCCAAGGTTGGCTTGGCTCAAACGTACGTTGCTGCGTGCTCTTTATCAATTTGTGGTGTTCTTTGTTGGTCAGTCCGTCAGAGGACTTTATTGGTGTGAAGTATGGCTGGAAACGAGGGAGAAGACGTTGCCACTGCCACTCCTGCCGCTGTGGAGAAATAGGCCAGGATGGACAAGGCACGGGCCACGCAGTCCCGTGCTAGCTCGGTGGATCAAGTTAGTTCATTGGAGACCCATCTCGAGCGCACTATGCAGGCCACGCTTGAGAACAGTCTGGTACTGGATGATATTGTGTCTCGTATGCATGAGCTTGAGTTCAAGGACGAGACCGAGTTGGCAGAACGTGTGTCGGCATTGGAGTAATATAGGAAAAGTTTAGAGGGCCAGCGGTTTGGCGCCCTCAAATCTTTTGCCGACGACATCAGGCAAACTATTGACCATTTTCGTGAGGAGTTTGCTACGAGCTTAGGCGAGCTCAAGGCCGATGTTGAAAGGATGAAAGCCGATGTTGCTACATGCAAGGCTGCTATCAGCCACGGTGCAGGCACAACAGCCCCGTCAGCTCTAAGGTTGGATGTGCCATGACCCGTTTCCTTCAACGGCAGTCGGTGTGCGAGGGAGCTGGACAATTTTCTATGGAGCTTGGAACAGTACTTTGCAGCGGCTTACTTACCGGACGATGCTGCCAAGGTACGCATGGTGCCCCTATATTTGACTGATATGGCTATGTTGTGGTGGCGAAGGCGTTCACAAGACATGGAATAAGGCCTGTGCACTATCACTACGTGGGATGATTTCAAGCGGGAGATCAAGAGGCCATTCTACCCCAAGAATACCGAGAACGAGGCCCATGGTCGGTTAAGGAGATTGCACCAGTGGGGAAGCATTCAGGACTATGTGAAGGAGTTTCAAGAGTTGGTACTAGAGATCCTAGATTTGTCGGACAATGAGGCACTCTTTTCATTCCTTGACAGCTTACAATTGCGGGCAAAACAGGAGCTTCAATGTCGTGGAATACAGGATTTGGCCTCGGCCATCGCTACAGTCGAGACCCTCATTGACCTTCAGCGGGGAAATGATGCAACTCATAAAGGCAAGGGACAGGGCCCGAATGACGGTAAGGACTCTGGTGGGGGAAAACGTGGCATGGACAAGGGTGCACTTCTCGCCACAGAGAAGGCTCTTACTCATCCAAACGGAGGAAGGATACACCACGTCCCTCGCATGACAGGGACAGGTCGCAGGGCAAATGGAACTGTAGAACCGATGCTCAACGGACCAACAACCATGACTGTTTCTTGTGCGGGAACAAGGAACATTGGGTGGCTCACTGCCCATAGCGAAGCAAGTTGGCATCAATCTTGCAGCAAAATGATGCCCAACCGTCCCACAACGAGGAGGAACAGATTGGCTCACTTTGGTTCCTTGGTGCAATTCAGACCGAAGTGGAGGAGAAGCCAAAGGGGTCACCGAAGGGTTCATTATACGTCCCCATCACCATCAGGGGCCATGACTTGAAGGCATTCGTAGACACAGGTGCTACCAACAATTTCATTGGCAAGGATGTTGCCAAACGACTCGGTGTGCAAGTCAAACCATTGGGAGGCATGATCAAAGCAGCCAACACCAAGGCAATTCCAATCGTCGGTGTTGCTCAACAGGTGAGAATAGCGATTGGACCATGGCAAGGTATCATGGACTTCACTGTCATTCCGCTTGACGACAATGACATTGTGCTTGGTTTGGAATGGCTTGACGATGTACAGGCATTTATCGTCCCATTCGAGGATTCCATTGTGCCATCCCTATGACCCGAGAGGTGAAGGCAGGTACCAAGTCCTTCTGTACTATGCAGTTGGTCAAGGGACACTCGTAGGGAAAAGGGCCAACTCAGGGAGACAGTCGCCTATCGTCAGGCAAGGTCGTGCAGCACAGTCAGTGTGCTTGTGTGCAGAACCTCAGGCACCAAGGAGACAGAGCCTCGGCAACCCAAGCGTGCACTTGCGGTCCGAGTTGCCAGCCCGACAGAAGGGCCAGTTCATGGGGAACCAGTCTGAGGACGAAATGAGAAGACGAACTGGTGCAGCCAAAGCCACCAATTTGAGTAGGGATCAGCGAGAAGATGCAGCCCAGGCCATTTGTTCGTGTATGCAGCGGCATCGAGGGCGATGCCAAGTTTGGTAGGGGAGAGTGAGACGGCACGCGTGTTTCGGGCGCCAGGATGCCCACGACTTAGCAGAAACGTGCCATGAACAGTGCCGACGGTCCAGGTACGAGAATTGGCCCAAGGCAAACCATGACCCTTCCCAGTGTTTGTGGAAGCTTTTAGACCAGTGGAGATGGCTCCGGAAGCATTTGGGGCGGAATTGGAGGGAAACAGGCAGAATTGAGTCTGGAAGGTTCCGGAAAAATCGCTAAGTGTGGGGAAATTTATGCCAGGCTGCCCAACTGCCAAAGCAGGCTGCCCAGTCTGCCCAAGATTGTCCAGTAAGTTCCAGTTTTGTGCATAGACGGGATTTCTGGATTTTTTCCAACATATGTAAGTGTAGATAGCTCTAGAAATTGTTTTTGTACATAGACAAATGTACGGCTAGGATTGTAGCCACTTGGCATTGATCAAAGGCATTGGTTTAGGCCATGTATATGTATAAATATGAGTTGTTGTGCAATGAAATGCAAGTCATTTTACCTTGCCATTTTCGTGTGCTATCTTTCAACCATCTTACTTAGCATTTTCCAACTCCTACCAGTTTTGCCTACTGGTGATCGTCTTACACAAGGGTCTGCCGTCGTACCCAAGCGCCATTTGAAAGCTACCATGGTTAAACGTGTTAGTGTTGGGGTCATCAACCTCTAACACTTGTGTTTGTGCTGTGCTACTCTGATAATGCAGGCGTACTTAGTCGAAACCCACGCTGGCTAAGGCTGCACGTAGTCGGGATTTCAACCTCAATCTCTGACCACGTGACAAGTGGTATCAGAGCCAAAGTTGGCTTGGCTCAAACGTTCGTTGCTGCGTGCTCTTTATCAATTTATGGCGTTCTTTGTTGGTCAGTCCGTCGGAGGACTTTGTTGGTGTGAAGCATGGCTGGAAATGAGGGAGAAGATGTTCCCACTACCACTCTTACTGTTGTGGAGAAACAGGCCAGGATGGACAAGGCATGGGCCACGCAGTCCCGTGCTAGCTCAGTGGATCAAGTTAGTTTGTTGGAGACCCGTCTGGAGTGCACTATGCAGGCCACGCTCGAGAACAATCTGGTGCTGGATAATATTGTGTCTTGTCTGTATGAGCTCGAGGCCAAGGACGAGACCGAGTTGGCAGAACGTGTGTCGGCATTGGAGGAACATGGGGAAAGTTTAGAGGGCCAGCTACTTGGCGCCCTCAATTCTTTTGCCGACGACATCAGGCAAACTATTCACCGTTTTAGTGAGGAGTTTACTGCGAGCTTGGGGAAGCTCAAGGCCGATGTTGAAAGGATGAAAGCCGATGTTGCTACATGCAAGGCTGCCATCAGCCATGGTGCAGGCACGGCAGCCCCATCAGCTCCATGGTAAGATATGCCACGACCCGTTTTCTTCAACGGCAGTCAGTGTGCGAGGGAGTTGGACAATTTTATGTGGAGCTTGGAACAGTACTTTGTAGCGGCTTACATACCGGACAATGCTGCCAAGGTACACACGGTGCCCCTATATTTGACTGATGTGGCTATGTTGTGGTGGCGAAGGCGTTCACAAGACATGGAACGAGGCCTGTACACCATCACTACTTGGGATGATTTCAAGCGGGAGATCAAGAGGCAGTTCTACCCCGAGAATGCCAAGAACGAGGCACATGGACGGTTAAAGAGATTTCACCAGCGGGGAAGCATTCGGGACTATGTGAAGGAGTTTCAAGAGTTGGTGCTAGAGATCCCAGATTTTTCGGACAAAGAGGCACTCTTTTCATTCCTTGACAGTTTACAATTGTGGGCGAAACAGGAGCTTCAACGTCGTGGAGTACAGGATTTGGCCTCGGCCATCGCTGCAGCTGAGAGCCTTATCGACCTTCAGCGGGGAAATGATGCAGCCCACAAAAGCAAGGGACATGGCCTGAAGGACGGCAAGGGTATACCTTCTCGCCATAGAGAAGGCCCTTACTCACCTAAACGGAGGGAGGACACACCACATCCCTCGCATGATAGGGATAGGTCGCTGGGCAAATAGAACGGTGGAACCGGTGCGCAACAGACCAACAACCGTGACTGTTTCTTGTGCAAGAGCAAGGAACATTGGGTGTGTGAAACCCCACTTTTCTGCTTTAACTCGATTTACGTGTTTTATCTCGTTTTGCGTGCATTTGACCTATTTATGTGCTGTATGACCTAGGATGTTATAATTTTGATGTCAATACTCCTAATATGTACTAAATGTGCATTCATGAAATTTTCATAAAAAACGGGATCAGAAATTTTATCGTCGATTTTCAGTGAATAGTGTTTTCGAAACACGTCCGCTAAAATTTTAAAAATGGTCTTTTTAACCCTTCTAGACCTAGACCACGGACTTTAATAGACCTGTGTTTGATTAAAACGGTTTTAAAATCGGCTTAAGAATTTATTAGGGTTTTTACACCGACTTTTGCAAAAATCGAGTTTTAAGCCGACTCGGGTGAAATTGTTTGATTGTAAAACTTCTTGTCACCTAAAAATAATTTACTTGAGCTATCTTGGGTGTTGAATAATTGTTTTGAACTTTGGTGATCAATAAAATGCATTTAAAGTCAAGAAAACACTAAAAATAATTAGTTTCCACTTTGACTTTCTTTTATTTATTTGACATTTGCTTAATATATGATCAACACACATTAAAAACAAAGCAAAACATCACCAAAAACTCACACAAAACCGTGGCTCCTTGGAGGAGAAAGATAAAGGCATTTTCAAAGCATTTTTCTCACAGATTTTGCATTTCAAAGCCGAATTGAGTGATTCAAAGCTTGAAATTGATTGTTTGGCATCCATTCTACACATTTCTTGCATCAAAACACATCAAAGGTGAGAGAAAAAATTATAGATCTCAAAATTTGTCTTTTGCATTTTTGCGTATAAATGAAGATTGAACCGTTAGAATTGTAATATGATGTTAGATTATTGCTCCTTGCATGCTAGGGATAGTTTAGTGGTAATACTACGAATTTATGTCGGATGTAGCATAATTTTTATTTTTCGGGTATTAAATTTTGATTAAATTATTTAATGTTGAATTAATTGAGTTGTGATGATCGAAATCGATTGCTGTTGATTTTTAAATACTTGATAATTACGTGTTAGCGCTGTTGTAATGCCGAATTTTTGATTACATTGCTCGTGGGAAAGTCTGGAAAATTCAGCCAAGACATCCTAGGGTTTTAGGGTTATCGGGCATGATTTGGAGGTGTTATGGTGGTTTTCCGAGGGGGCTAATGTAGTTGGTTGAATGGGTGGGTGTTTGAAACTGATTTGGGGTTGTTTGGATTAGTAGAATGTAAGATATGATTATTTGAAGTTTAGGTTATCTTTCTTTAAATTATTGAATTGAGCCTTAGTTGATCGGGTGTGGTTTGAGTGATTGAATTGTGAGTTGTTGATGGGTAAACTAGGGTTTGATTGTGTGTTTAATGCATGTCCGGTTGGATGGCCTACTTTGTCATCTAACTTAGTTAATTGTTGTTAAATTGATTATTGATGATGATAATATGATGATTGATGATTATTGATTGATTATTGAGTATGGGAATCGGGCACTTTCGTTGCTGATCTCTCAGAATATTGATTGATTATTGAGTACGGGAATCGGGCACTTTCGTTGCTGATCTCTCGGAATATTGATGATTGATGTTTATATTTATTGCTGAGTCTCTGGTATGTGTGTGCCACCTCTCGCGCAACATCGGGCTGTCGGGTTAATAACGGCATGACTATCAGAGACTGCCTCCAGCTCGCATGACGGAGGTGTCATGGAGGGAGAGGTTATTGAGGGTACCCTGGGTGCGTGAGTAATGGGGAGTTATAAGAAGAATGGTTGAGATCGTGATGGCGTTTGGAGCTACACCAACTAGAGAGAGTATCCTTTATTGAATGGTCATATAGTTATGTGATGATAGTATTATTGATGTTATTGTGTGTTTACTGACTCAAAGGATTATTCCAAGGAGTTTAGTAGACCTTGCTCGAGATCTATCGGATCCTCACTGGGCTTATTTATATAAGCTCACTCTCTATTATTGCATGCATACAGGTGTACTTTTACAGGATTACGGGTACGTGCCTCCTGAAGAGGAGAATGTGGAGAAATGTGTCGTATGTGGATGAGTCTTATGTGCAGGAGTCATTGCCATGAGATTATCTTAGTTGTTGTAAAATAATGTTTTGTATAATCTATTTTGAAATGTATGTATAGCCTATGTATTAAGTTGGAACGGAGGCGTATAACTATGATTGGAATGTTGAAGAATGATTATTGTATAATATGGATATGTTGTATGTTGTTAACTTAATTGAGGAGATGATTTTTGGGATTGTTTATGGAGTTTGATGTATGATATTCTAAAGAGGTTGGTTTAGAGCCTCGATGTCCTAATTACTGTCGTTATACTGCCGAAATTCCGTTGCGTCCTGACTGATTGTAGGTGGGGTCGAGTTGGGGTGTGACAGGGTGGCTCACTGCCCACAGCGAAGCAAGTTGGCATCAATCTTGCAGCAGAACGATGCCCAACTATCCCACGATGATGAGGAACAGATTGGCTCACTTCGATTCCTTGGTGCAATTCAGACCGAAGTGGAGGAGAAGCCAAATGGGTCGCCGAAGGGTTCATTATACGTCCCCATCACCATCAGGGGCCATGACTTGAAGGCATTGGTAGACACGGGTGCTAACAACAATTTCATTGGCTAGGATGTTGCCAAATGACTCGGTGTACGAGTCAAACCAATGGGAGGCATGATCAAAGCAGCGAACCCCAAGGCAATTCCAATCATCAATGTTGCTCAACGGGTGAGAATAGCGATTGGACCATGGCAGGGTATCGTGGACTTCACTGTCGTTCCGCTTAACGACTACGACATTGTGCTTGGTTTAGAATGGCTTGACGATGTACAAGCATTCATCGTCCCATTCGAGGATGCTATTGTGGTGACAGGAACCAACCCCCGATGTGTCATCCCTATGACTTGAGAGGTGAAGGCAGGCACCAAGTCCATCTGTGCTGTGCAGTTGGTCAAGGGACACATGCAGGGAAAAGGGCCAACTTAGGGAGACTGTCGCCCATCGTGCAAGCAAGGTCGTGCAGTACATTTAATGTGTTCGTGTGCAGAACCTCTGGCACCAAGAAGACAGAGCCTCGTCGACCCAAGCGTACACTTGCAGTCCGAGCACCCAGCCCGATAGAAGTGCCAGTGTATGGGAAACCAGCCTAAGGACTACAGGAGATGACGAACTGGTGAAGACAAGGCTACCAGTTCGAGTGGGGATCAACAAGCAGGTGCAGCCCAAGCCACCTGTTCGTGTATGCAGCGGCGTCAAGGGAAACGCCAAGTTTGGTAGGGGAGGGTGAGACGGCACGTGTGTTTCGGTCGCACAGATGTCCACGGCTTTGCCAAAACGTTCCATGAACAGTGCCGACGGTCCTGGTATGAGAATTGGCCCAAGGCAAACCATGACCCTTCTCAGCGTTTGTGGAAGCTTCTAGACCAGTGGAGATGGTTCAAGAAGCATTTGAGGCAGAATTGGAGGGAAACAGGTAAAATTGAATCCAAAAGGTTTCGAAAAAATGGCTAAGTATGGGGAAATTTATGCTAGACTGCCCATCTGCCCAGGCAGGCTGCCCAGTCTGCCCATGACTATCCAGAAAGTTCCAACTTTGTGCATAGACCGGATTTTTGGATTTTTTCCAGTATATGTGAGTGTAGATAGCTCTAGGAATTGTTTTTGTACATAGACAAATGTACGACTATGATTGTAGCCACTTGGCATTGATCAAAGGCATTGGTTTAGGCCATGTACATGTATAAATATGAGTTGTTGTGCAATGAAATGCAAGCCATTTTACCTTGCCATTTTTGTGTGCTATCTTCCAACCATCTTACTTAGCATTTTTCAACTCCTACCAGTGTTGCCTACTGGTGCTCGTCTTGCACAAGGGTCTGCCCTCATACCCAAGCGCCCTTTGCAAGCTACCTTGGTTAAACGTGTTAGTGTTGGGGTCATCAACCTCTAACACTTGTGTTTCTGCTGTGCTACTCTGATAACGCATGCGTACTTAGTCGACACCCACGTTGGCTAAGGCCGCACGTAGTCGGGATTTCAACCTCAATCTTTAACCACGTGACACTAGGCTTCGGTTTCTATCATAATCTTTAGAATTCCTTTTTTTTTTTTTTGGTCGAAGATGAAAATTCATTGAATACAAGCCTACCCACATAAATCCACATCTCTTATAAATCACATGTAAGCTGAAGAGTTTAGATCTTTTAATAATATAATAATATTATTATGAAAATTAATAATGGTTGAGTAGTGAAACAATTATTGAATCTTCACACTGAAAGATTTAGATAATTTCATCTTAACTACATCATCACTCCATCATTATTCACTTTCATAATAATGTTATCATATCCATAAGAGATCCTAACTTAATTCGCAAGTTGTCAGTAATTCTTGGTTGGAAAAAAATGAAAGTAAATAGATTTAGTCATGTCACGAATTTTTTAAGAAAAAATAATAATAATACTTTTCCGAATATCATTACATGTATGTATTAACATCTAAAAATAACAAGTTCCAAATTTACAAGTTATTTCCAAACTAGGATGCATTAATTGCATATGTAATATCAATGATCATAGGCACGCATCAACAAGAAAAATTCTCAAAGTAGCTTTTTTGTGGACCGTAATGGTCAAAGACTGAAAGACATGTGGTGTTCTTTTTTATAAAAGCTACGTCAGGCCGAAATGAAAGGAAGTTTCTACGGACTACGGGCCATGGTTAATTTTGTATGAAATGTGCTTTGCCACCTATTCATATAACTGTCGTTAGAAGCCATTTATTCTACATAAATTTATAGAAATGACAACGCGAACGTTAAAATTTGTAAATTCAAATCAAAATCTGTTTAAATTACTTTCTTTTAAATTTGTAGTAGATATCTGACGGGTTTAGTTTTTTTTTTTTTATTTAACCTAAACCCAATAATTATTTAAAAATTTACGGATACCAACCTAGCCCGTTAATAAATAATTTTTAAAAAAAGAATAGCTTAAAAATATTTTAAAAAATAATTAAAATAAATACACATTTGAAATTTAAATGTCAAGAAGACCTAAAAAAATAAAATAAAATAAATAATTAATAAAAAAAATAAAGTCAAAACAAAACAATATAGTACGGTATTTGTCTGTAAATAGATTACCAATCTCAATTATAAGTAATAAATTAAAATTTTTTTTACTCACCAAAAGGTTAGATTTACAGCTAACAGTCAGGTACTGGGTCAATATTTGCCTTGGTCAACAATAATACAAATATATAAATATATGTCTTTAATTTTTTTTCACTTTTGCTTTATTTCTTCACAACTTATTCCTTTTTTTATTTTAATTTTGGCCCAATTCTTCATTACAAACGCCACATTTTCCCAACGAACAAGGCCTAAATCATAAAAAATTGCATTAGTTAACTATTTGAAACCTTAAAAATAATAAAGTCAATTTATCAATAAATATTACAAATAACTAATAAATGCAATCAAGTAAGTACAAAACACTCTAAAAAATATATTCATTTACCCTCCAAAACATAAACACATCAATACATTAGATTTAAAAAAAAATGAAATATATATACATACCATACAAAAGAAAAAAGAAAATTCTACTTATATTATTATGAAAAAAAAAAATTACTACTTATATTTTTTACAAAAGATATTAGTACCTATATAAGATTCTAGTAAAAAATCGTGAGGTTGTGATTATAACAATGGAATTCTAGTAATTCCATTACTAAATAATAATTTGTAGACCATTGGCATCTTATGTATTAATTGATGCAATTTAAACAGTGATAGGCTTGCAATTTCTTCTTCTTTTTTCTTTGTCAAATATGCTTGCAATTTCTAAATGATACGATTAGCTTTGTGGTCCATCATGGATCAAATAAAGAAGCAATTACCAACTTCAGTATACGGAAAGGATGAAGTGATCCCCCAATAATATAGCAAATTGATTCTTTGGATTCCACAAAAAAAAAAAAAAAAATCACTACATCTCTCTCGAGAGTGACATATTTAGAGCCAATACGTTATTTTTTCTTAAAGGTTCACATCAATATAGCGATACTAGATGAGAGTTACTTCAGAAACTCTTCAATTAGTTACTCTTTTTATGGCAAAATGGTTTCTTAATTTGATAAGGTATAAATTTCGAATTTCCTTATTAAAGACTCTTTCATGCCTATTATGAGATATAAATGATTTCTGGCCACGGTCTTTAGTCTTTTCAGGACCCTCTCGTTTTCAAAAGAAATTTCTTTATTTAGCCAATTTTCAATAATGGAATTCTACTAATTCGATAAATAATAATTTGTAGACCATTGGCATCTTATGTATTCAGCGGCGGAGCTAGAAAATCAATGTTGGGGGACCGAAATTTTTTTTTTATATATTGTGCTTTTTGTACAGTATTTTTTTGTTAGTATAAAAGATTGTACAATGTTTTTTGTACGGTATTTTTTAGTTAGTACTACTTCAAGGTATTTTATAGTTTGTACAATATTTTTTGTACAGTTTTGCTCTAAAGCAATATTCAACATGATTACACTAGCTAGTCATGTAAACAATTAAATAAACTCAGTATCACAGCAAGACTAAATAAATTTCACTTGGTCATTGTTAATTCATAATAAATATTCTTAATTAGCTATTATTGAAATATAAAAAATAAGAAATTAACTAAAAAATTTAATCAAACACAATGATATATTTACATTTGATGCATATGGTAGTATCAATAGACATATAATTTTGGAGTGAATTCAATATTATCCTACTTAAAATAGTTCTTCCGTTATTAAAATAAAAAAGTTAAAATTACTTTTAAATTATTTTTTTGTCAACATAACAACCCCTAAAAAGCTAAACTTAATTAGCAAAAACCCAAAACTTAATATCACAAGGTCTCTCAAGTCTCAACTAACGTCCGGCAGACATAAATATAAGAAACCAAAAGTGATTGATGCAACACTAAACACAAGTTATAGAAGCATACAAATTCTTCTAAAAAATATTTAAAAGCAGTCATAGGCTTTTTTTTTTCCAGGCCTGCATACTACATACATATATAAACACTAATAGACACATACCCAAGTATCACTTACATATATAGTTTTGTTTTTAAAAAAGGAAGATGATAGTTTTGTTTAAAAAAAGTACAATAGTCAATATATACCTTTTAACTTGAGATTCGTAGAAAGATATGGTGTAATAAAGTTGAGATTTGCAGGGAGATTTTTTAGAAGAAAATGAAGATGATGATAGTTTTGTTTTAAAAAAAAAAAAAAAGTGCAACACACAACTTTTAATTTCTCGTCAATTGACAAAGGGCCTTTCCTTGTTTTTAATATTGGCAAAGGGCCTTTGCGTTTCCTTTTTTTTTTTTTTTTGTTTCACCAACGTAACTAGGCTGCTAAGCAAAAAAATCACCATTTTGGTGCCATGGAGAATCGAACCTACACCAGCGGTATGGATACGCTTGCAACTAACAACCAAACTAATTCATATCTTGTGAACATTAACAAATTTTCTAATATTTATAGGGGAGGCCAAATCTATTTTTCAAAAAAAAATTACCGACCACACACCCCCCCCCCCCCCCCCCCCCCCCCTAGTGTGTTGCTTACAATGGGGTGCTCATATATTTTCTTTTTTTGTTAGAAGAATATGATGCCAAAGGCCGTAATAGGCACAGTTTTCCAAGCAATTAGGCAACTTCTCTCAATAATTATTTGCGAAAAAAGAAAATTTCTAAGTTGGGAATCCTATCAAACAATGAGAGTACCTGCATTTAATATGTTCTTTATATGTGCCAATGATTTTAGTCAATTATATGAGCAATTCGTTACAGTGACTAATGCTAATTTCCTGTCAAAGGGCTATTAAAACTATATTTTTAATTTCATTGAGTTTAATGGCTGTTCAACTTAGCAAGCACATAATGGAAAGAGAACGAAGAAGAAATCATAATATTTAGCATTGCAATAATGCCTTCTGGGTTTTGTAGCTTGATCCATGTCTTTTCACTATTTTATATAGAATCCTCAGGCATATGAGTCACGTATATACAAGTGTATGCGGTTATACAACTGAAAAAATATCATTTGGTTCACCCAAAAGTTGAGTAAAATAGTTAGATAGGGACCCGTTAAATCAAGATTTCAAATTTGAATCAGGATTTCTTTATGATTTATATGCAAAAAAAAAAAAAAAAAATGATCACTTGGTCATCCTCATGCCTTGGATGGGTGTGCATTTATGGCCCTTATCATGCAATTGTGGAATTAGATTTCTCTGCTAGTCACTTTGTCTTTTAGCTACTAGGAAGTAAAATTCATCTACGTCATAATGAATCAATCTAAACCATGCATTTTATGATTTTAATTTTTCTCTTTTTCCTTCTTTTTTTTCTTTCTTTCCGTTAATCTCAAACTATCCAATATAAGATGAATAATTAGGATTTCATCTTCGAGTCACTAAGAAACACAAGTAATTAGGAAAGATTTAAGTTCGTAATATTTTGTGACAACAAAGTTTTTAATGAGGGGAACCAACTCTAAGCGATAGTATATTCTAGTAATTGATTCATGAACTAATACCAAGACAACATTATCTTCTGTGAATGTCCAAAACGAATATAATTGATTGATGATTTAAGTTAAGCATTTTGAGGTCAGCACATGCACTTTGATTTGTTGGAAGTTTTCACTTTTTTGTTTATTTGAACCATGATAAGATTCATGCATCGGCCATATCTATTCCAAGAATGTTTAAAGCAGCAAAATTTGGTCTGTTTTCAAATTGCTCTTTAAATTCTAATTAGCATATTTGGAAAAAGGCAGGCGTGATGCCAAAGTTATGGTCCCCTTCCAAAGAAATCAAATAAATGACCATTTACCTTTTGGATGATTTTCATATTCTCGAATGATATCTTTATAATTTGGGATTAAGGCTCTGATTGGCCCAGCTGTCAAATTTTAGTTTTTGAGCTATAGAGCTTTTGCAGTAGAGCTTTGGTTAAAATTGCTGTTGAACAAAAACCATGAAATGTTTGACCTATATTGGGCAATATTGAGCTTTTAAAAAATTTGAGAGCAATATTATATTTTAAAAAATATGAAAGAGTATATTTGAGAAAGAAAAAGAAAACAACTTCTCATATTATATAAAAACAACTTCGCAAAAGTTTATTTTGAAAAGCTCCAATTTGGAGCTTTTTGTTTTTAAGCTTTTTTTCATCTTCAGCCATTACCTAAAAACACTTTCAGAAATGATCCAAACATGTTAGCATCAGCTTCTAAACTCACATGAAGCACTTTTGAGTGTCAAAAAATTAGGCCAAACTGACTCTAAATGGCTGAAAGACTCACATAGGAGTTGAAAAAGAAAACAAAAATGTAATACCGCTAGTTAAAGTACCTCTTTTATATAAGTTTAAGTTATTCAATTCAAGGTTTAATTAAGATTTGATAGAGTCCTACGATAGATAAGAAAACTTATCTAAATATAATTTTTAAATTTAAATAATATAATCATTATAATTATCTATAATATTAATCTGTAAAAATCCTTTCCAAATTTCAAAATTAATTTTATAGTATATTTGCATATAATAATATGATTATTTAATTAGCACCTATATTAGCACTAACAAGCCATAAATTCATAGGGTCTTTGATTTCAGATCTATATAAGCATGGGTTACTATTCAATTAGTCCAAACTAATATTAGTCTTCTCACATTAAATGACCTCACACACATATAAGACATACTTCTTTTCTTACAGACTAATAGAAGAGTTTTTTTTTTTTTTGTTAGAATAATATGATGCCAAAGGCCGTAATAGGCACGGTTTTCCAAGCAATTAGGCAACATCTCTCAATAATTATTTGCGAAAAAAAGAAAATTTCTAAGTTGGGAATCCAATCAAACAATGAGAGTAGCTGCATTTAATATGTTCTTTATATGTGCCAATGATTTTAGTCAATTATATGAGCAATTCGTTACAGTGACTAATGCTAATTTCCTGTCAGAAAGCTACTAAAACTATATTTTTAATTTCATGAGTTTAATGGCTGTTCAACTTAGCAAGCACATAATGGAAAGAGAACGAAGAAGAAATCAGAATGTTTAGCATTGCAATAATGCCTTCTGGGTTTTGTAGCTTGATCCATGTCTTTTCACTATTTTATATAGAATCCTCAGGCAAATCAACATATGGGTCATGTATATACAAGTGTTTGTGGTTATACAACTAAGAAAACATCATTTGGTTCACTCAAAAGTTGGATAAAATAGTTGAGTAGGGACCCGTTAAATCAATGTTTCAAATTTGAATTAGGATTTCTTTATGATTTATATCCAAAAAAAAAAAAAGATCACTTGGTCATCCTCATGCCTTGGATGGGTGTGCATTTGTGGCCCTTATCATGCAATTGTAGAATTAGGATTCTCTGCTAATCACTTTATCTCTTAGCTACTAGAAGGTAAAATTCATCTACCTCATAACGAATCAATTTAAACCATGCATTTTAAGATTTTAATTTTTCTCTTTTTCCTTCTTTTTTCTCTTTCTTTCCGTTAATCTCAACTATCCAATATAAGATGAATAAATAAAATTTCATCTTCGAGTCACTAAGAAACACAAGTAATTAGGAAAGATTTAAATTCAAAATATTTTGTGACAACAAAGTTTTTAATGAGGGGGACCAACTCTAAGCGATAGTAGTATTCTAGTAATTGATTTATGAACCAATACCAAGACAACATTATCTTCTGCGAATGTCCAAAACGAATACGATTGATTGCTGATTTAAGTTAAGCATTTTGATGTCAGCACATGCACTTTGATTTGTTGGAAGTTTTCACTTTTTTGTTTTTTTGAACCATGATAAGATTCATGCATCTGCCATATCTATTCCAAGAATGTTTAAAGCAGCAAAATTTGGTCTGTTTTCAAATTGCTCTTATTAAATTCTAATTAGCATATTTGGAAAAAGGTGTATCTTTGGTACAACAAGGCTGGCATGATGCCAAAGGTAATGGTCCCCTTCCAAAGAGATCAAATAAATGACCATGGCACGAAAGGCTTTCCTTCGTGCCCAACATCACTCCATCAAGAAAGGGACTCTCTCTGTTTCTGATTACCTTCACAGCTCTAGCTGCAATCGGAGATCCCTTGTCTGACAGTGATCTTGTACTTATTACCTTGGATGGCCTGCCTAAGAGCTACAGACCGTTCATTACTTCTGTCGAGAACATCACTCCATCACCTACCTTTAATCAGCTGCGTGCCAAGCTACTCACCTATGAACAGCGGGTCTTGTTGGATGATGCTGATTCTTCGTTTCATGATGATGGCACCACATCTGCCCTCCTTACCCAGTTCAAGACCACTCACATCTCTGATTCCTCAAACTCCATAGCGTCAAAATCGAATCCTTCCTATAACTCTCAGTCCTCTTCTAAGGCCAATCAGTCATCGTACAACTCTACCTATAAAGGCAAGTGTCAGATTTGTCATAAAAATGGTCATTCCGCTGCTCGTTGTGGGTTCCGCTATATGCAATCTCGCAAGAGTGGTCCAAACACTCAGTTCGCTGGCTTTCACTCTACCCAATCACTCTCTCCTTCGTCTTCTCAGTCCTCCTCGGCTTCCTTTTCATCTTGGGTACCCGACTCCGGGGCGACGTATCACATGACTGCGGATCCTTCGCTTCTTCAAAATCTCCAGCCTTATAATGGATCTGACAGTGTACAAAGGGCTCTATACTGGCAAGCCCCGGAGATGCAGAGGTGCGTTCTGTGTACGGAAAATTGAGTTAGGAGATGCAGAGAGATGAAAGTAGAGCCAAATGTTACTTTGATCAAGCCGTTTATCAGGTCAGTGATTAGTTCTCTTTCATTTTTTTTTTTCTCATCAGATTAAGCTTTGTGTGTGCACGTGTATATATATATGTGTGGATGTGTGTGTGGGTTGTCTATATTTGTGCGCGTGTAAGGTTTGTGTGTGCATTGTATATATATGTGTGGATGTGCGTGTAATGCGTTGTTTCGTTTAAAATCTTGTAGTTTTAGTGTTTATTTGATGATCATCTTTGAAATTACTGATATTAGCATGGATTAGTTGAAAAGATTGAACTTTATTATTTTACCGATGCACTTTCGTGGATAAGGAAGATAATCATCTTAATAATGACTCTCTTGGAAGTAAAGTTCGAATTTTCTTCCTAATTTAACTTCTGTTTTGAGGTCTGAAGTTAGTTGTTTATTGCTGGAAACGTTATATAAGTGTATTGTGAAAGGATCATTTGGAAACTGGACACAAAATGGAAAAATTTCTTGAGATAATGTGTTGTTCTGTGTCAAATTTAGTAGCTTGTTATTTTAAACATTTTAGCCGTGGACTTATTTGAAACAGATTCTGATCGCTATTATAGATACATTCACTGATCAATCATGAAAACAAAAATAGAAGATGAGATCTTGATGCCATCTTTTTCTTTTTCTTCATCTTATAGCATAAGGGAGGTAGAAACTCTACAAGTTTACTAGACTATTTATTGGGGCACCAAATTGGAAATGTCAAAATAGTCTTTATGCAATAACATTGCTAATGCCAGCCTATATAAGCACTAAGATTGAAAACAAGAGAGGTTATCAACTACATCCTTTATGCATTTTACACAATAATATGACTTTAATTTTGATTGTTACTTGATTACTATTGTCATATTTCTGACTTTTATATTGCAATGTCATCAGGATATTACAAGTACCTTGACAACTACGGTGGCCAAAGAACAAGAGAAACAAGGTAACTATTTTAGTGCAAAAGTTATATTTTGTTCATCGTGTTTAAATCTACATTTCCATTCATTCTGTACAGTTGGTTTGTTCATTTCTTTGTCCTGCCAATTTTGTTTGATAATCATATATGCAGTCAAAGTTATTGAGTTTTTCTTGTTTTATTGAATTATTATTTTGCCCTTAAAAAATCTAGAGCTGAATTAATTTCTTCTATCCTCTCATTATTTATCTTTACTATTTTCTTTAATCTGATGTCATTTCCAAATGTGCTAGCTGTTCTTATGATCTCTTGTAGTATCTCAATTTTGACTTATTATTTCCCAATTTGGCTTTCACTTTTAGGGGACTGTTATCTATGAAGTCTGCAGTTAAATTGAAATGATCTGGTATGGCTTGTATAGTAGCTTGGATCAACTAGCGTGTCTATTTAAGGACTTTCTGAAATAAGACCTGAGAGCCTATAATTGCTCCCGTCCAACCAAATTGAGGATCTCTAGAAGCTTGGCAAAGGTTTGTGGTATTTCACCTGATAGCTAGGTTATTACTCCTATCAGTTGTATCTACACAAATCTGTCTACGTCAAATTTCTTCCAAACCACACCTAACCTCATCCCACGAAGTGGGATCAGCTATGTTAAAATTCTGCAATTGCGCAAACATGATGTCAGAAACTGTCACTTCCGAAAAATGGATTTATTCAATGTTTTTACATAACCATTCCTCCATCAATGGTGCAGACCTGAAACAAAGGGGGTAAAGTATATAAAGAAGTTACGCCAAGTTATATATGCCTCGCATAGATAAACAAAAATGACCGGAGGAATTTTTTCGGGTACCTGTCCAGTGATATAACTAGCAGCTGGACTAAGAGCCAGGAATTCCACTAGTCAGGCAACTTCCTCTGGTTGACCGTATCGTCCTGTATCACAACCAAATAATGAGTATTTGCACATATCTGTGTGAACTTTCATGTTTCTCAGATGTTATTAATTTTATGCTATAGAAGGTATAACAAATGACCAACTATGTACACAGTTAACAACCGAGTGTAGACATTCATAAATCAGATGACAACGCTATCTGTATCTTTCGTGAGAGCATCACATGTTCTAATTCTCAACCAGTAAGACGATAAATAATCAGAAATGTCAAACAATCCAATTAAGCACCATTCCTGAGAGCCCGATAAAAAATTTATGTACCAACTTGTAGCTGAGGAGAAAGCCTCGGTTGAAGTACAGACAAATTCCGTGGGACAATACTTTCCTTTTAGGTTGTATGTTCGCCAAGAAGGCAATTGTCAATTTTACAGATCACTCGGTTATGTTTTCTAGAAAGTCAATAATCAGAGGTGAGAGTTTGTAAGTAGAGATACATCTTAAAGAAAGCCCACGGCAAACTAAGTTCCACCATAATGGAAGAGAAGAAGCGGGGAGGGAAGATAACGTTATCCGCATCATTAACACCAGATCATTTCCTCCACTCTACAGATATCTAACTGATTTATTTGGTACATGCATATAAAGAAAAGTGAGTTGAAAAGATGATAACTCAGACATTGTTGAAAAATTTGACATCTGAAACTAAATATAAGCAGAAAAGATTATTGATTATCTAGAGGAATGTTCTGTAAAATTTTAAAGGTCACTAGGTTATGTGTTTGGTTTACATGACAGACACATTGATGATCGTTTGTAAGGCATTCTCATGACTTACCATATCATCGTGAGAAATTTCTTGGACGTGTCAATGTATATCTATATTTTGTGTCTAAGTTAATGATGTTAATAAAAAAAATGTAAACATATGCGGAAGACATTAGGAGCTACCAACAATAGTAAGTCTAGAAGAAAAAAAGAAACAATAATGATTAAATCTAGAATTACTCGTTATTGGGGCTCAAAACTTGATGAACAAGAATAAAGCACTTGACTAATAAGAAACTTAGTTTAATAAAAAAGACTCGGAAATTTCTCAATTCAAGCCAAAACTAGTACTTGATATAAGGGTTATTTTAAAATCTAGATATATTTCAACAAATGACATGGTTGGAACTGATAATCTACTAACATGTCACAATACGAATTGTATCTGGAATTTCTTTTACTGCTAGCTCTCCATCTTCAAAGACCTGAAATGCAGAACCTCTTCCTGATAGTGTTCTGACGCCGATGATGGGACCTTGTTTTGGTATCAAAATAACCAATGGCATAGGCAACTTCAATTACAGAAAATAACCCAATATGGTAACCAATTCTTGCAAATGTCAATGAAAACCATGTCTCCTCAAATGATGATTTTGTTTATGATCCAGGTGTTGGTGGTATTGAAAGTTCACAAGAAACTTGGATTTGCACGCCACATAATCCACTATTGTTTGCGTAGTAGTTTAGATAATTGAAACTATCCATTTGAGGACTTTCTAGAATACGACCTGAGAGCCTATTGTTGCTCACGTCCAAAAAATTGAGTTCCAAAAGCTTAGAAAATGTTTGTGGTATTTTATATGATAGATTATTATGTAACAAATCTAAGGTCTCTATAATTTTACAATTCACCAAAAGATGTAGGAATTTCTCCTGAGAATGAGTTGTATGAAAGGTTCAACAACTTTAGGTCTTTAAGAGCACCTAATGAAGAAGAAATCTTTCCTGATAAATGATTTTTGGATAGGTCTAACAAAGAGTAAATGTCAAGGTTTCGATTAGATAAACATTGTTTTGATTTTTTCCACTTAACTACGAGATCTCTTAACACAATGATGTATGAGACATTATCTATAGTAAAATTGAAGTGGTCAAAGAAACTTGAAGAGATATCTAGAGTATTAACCATACCACTGAAATTACCTAAATTTGATGGAATACTTCCTTTTAGGTAGTTGTTGGAGAGGTCCAAAATTCGAAAGCTTGGAAGAATGGATAGATTATTAGATATTGAACCCTCAAGAGAATTGTTTCGCAAGTTTAGCACTTGTAGAGAGGACAACTCAGAAAGAAATGTTGGGATTTCACCTGTAATCTTGTTGTCTTGGAGATCAAGATGCTCAAAATAATAAAATTTGGTCAGATTGTTGGGTAAATGACCCGGAAACTCATTTTGGCCAATGACAATATAACTGTGTTTCCACCAAAAGTTGTTGGTATCTCACCTGAAAATTTGTTTGAAGATAAATCAACAGTTTCTTTGCCTGTAAATTTCTTTCAGTCTGATTTATAATTGATCTTTCACGAAATAACTTTAACGGGAAAACCTTCCTTTCACGAAATAATTTAATTATCTTCAGCATCTTGATCTCCAAGACAACAAGATTACAAGTGAAATCCCAGCATTTCTTTTTGAGTTGTCCTCTCTGCAAGTGCTAAACTTGCAAAACAATTCTCTTGAGGGTTCAATATCTGATAATCTATCCATTCTTCCAAGCCTTCGAATTTTGGACCTCTCCAACAACCACCTTAAAGGAAACATTCCATCAAGTCTAGGTAATCTCAGTGGTATGGTTAATACTCTAGACATCTCCTCAAGTTTCTTTGACGGCTTCAGTTTTACTGTAGATAATGTCCCAGACATCATTGTGTTAAGAGATCTCATAGTTAACTAGAAGAAATCAAAACAAGGTTTATCCAGTCGAAACCTTGGCATTTACTCTTTGTTAGATCTATCCAAAAATCATTTATCAGGCGAGATTCCTTTTTCATTAGGTGCTCTCAAAGATTTAAAGTTGTTGAACCTTTCATACAACTCATTCTCAGGAGAAATTCCTACATCTTTTGGTGAATTGGAGAGTATAGAGACTTTAGATTTGTCACATAATAATCTGTCAGGTGAAATACCACAAATGTTTTTGAAGCTTCTCGAGCTCAATTTGTTGGACGTGAGCAACAATAGGCTTTGGAGTCGTATTCCAGAAGGTCCTCAAATGCATACTTTCAAATATCCAAACTACTACGCAAACCATAGTGGATTATGTGGCGTGCAAATCCAAGTTTCTTGTGATCTTGCAGCGCCACCAACACCTGGATTAGAAAGAGATGCATCATCTAAGGGGACATGGTTTTCATGGAAATTTGCAGGAATTGGTTACCCTGTTGGGTTATTTTCAGCAATTGAAATTGCCTATGCCATTGGTTATTTTGATACCAAAACAAGGTCCCATCATCGGCATCGGAACACTATCAGGAAGAGGTTCTGCATTTCAGGTCTTTGAAGATGGAGAGCTAGCACTAGAATTTGTGGCATGTTAGTAGGTTATCCATTCCAACCATGTCATTTGTTGAAATATATTTAGATTTTAAAATAACTCTGATATCAAGTACTAGTTTAGGCTTGAATTGAGGAATTTCTTAGTTTCTTTATTGAACTAAGTTTTTATTAGTTAAGTCCTCTATATTCTTGTTCATCAAGTTTTGAGGTCTATAAATAGACTCTCCTATTCTATTTCACAATAACAAATAATTCAATATGTAATCATTATTGTTTCTTTTTCTTTTTCAGAGTTATCGTTGTTGGTAACTCCTAATGTCTTCCCCATATGTTTTCATTTTTCTTTTATTTTATTAACATCATTAACTTAGACTCAAAAAATAGATATGCATTGACATGTCCAAGAAATTTATCACGATGATATGGTAAGTCATGAAAATGCCTTACAAACGATCATCATTGTGTCTGACGCGTAAACCAAACACATAACCGTGATTGTTTGCAAACAAATAAATGTTTAGCAAAACTCCTACTAATATTACCATATCCATTAGTTTCCTAGACATCATCTTTTTCTTTTCTGTTAAGTGACAACTTCATCTAAAAGTTTAAGTTGTTAGAGAGAGATTTATTATCTTTTTCTTTTTTGTTAAGTGACCACCTAATCTAAAATGTTAATGTGCTAGAGAGAGGTTTGTTATATTTTCTTTTTTTGTTAAGTGACCACCTCATCTAAAAGTTTAAACTGTTAGAGAGAGGTTTATTATATTATTTATTATCTTCAACACACCCTGGGAGTACAGACAGAGTTAGTTTTTGAGCCTTACACTTCGACTATTTTAATGTTTTCAAATGGGTGGCGGTGAGTTTTAAACTAAAGACCTTTTGGCACATAGGCTCTGATATCATTTTAAGTGACTATCTAATCTAAAAGTTTAAGTTGTTAAAAAGAGGTTTATTGTATTATTTATTATTTTTAACACTTTTCAAAATTACTTGCATTTTTTAGATCATTTAGTGGAAACACCATAGATTTTATTAAGTTTTGTGTCTCCCCGTATTATATAAAACTCTAAAACAATAATTTAGGAGATCAACAAATTAAGACATTGCTTGAGATAGTTAAGCTCCCATTTCCTTATTTTTGCTGCTTCTCTTTATTCTTTCAGGTTCATAGTTGATTTATTTTAGATACGCATGTTTTACAGCATTATGGCAGTGCGTTTTCATTTGTGCCATGGATCCTTTATTGCGCATCACTTAAATGATAAATGTTTACAGTTTCATGTGAGTTATGTTCTATTAATTGCTTAAAAATATGTTTTTCCTTTTAAATTTTCTCTGCATTTATCAAATATACTATAAATAATAACAGATTTCATTAACTTTTTGGTGTCCCCCGATATTATATAAACTCATAAATTAACTATATAATTTAGGAGGCCAACATATTAAGGCATTGGTAAGGATGACAAAGCTCTCATTTTCCTATTTCTTGGTCCTTCTCCTTATCCTTTCAGGTTCGTAATATATTTTAGATAAGAGTTAGCAAGTTATGCGTATAATCTTTATCAATAGACAAATAAATGATAGAAACAAGAGAATTTGCAACAAATGTATGTATTTCTTAGATACGTTGGTGTGAATTGCTTGTAAAGAATCCGAAAACATTGACAAAAAAAAAAAAAACTCTTTTTGGAATAACACTATTATCAAAATGTCAGGGACTCCAACCCTTTAATTAATAATTTTCTACATGGCATCTTAAAGAAGGTTCAAGTAATTAGTGCTTGTTGAGGTTTATTTATTTCATGAATCTTTATTGCACATCGCTTTATTTATTAATTTTCTCGGATTCATATCTTTGTTCGGTTCTCTCCAGAAGTAATTAATATTAGTAATTGTTACATAGAATTGGTTTAGACGGATGAAATTGTGATTTTGAAGTTCAAGAAAGTACATGCTAATATTGGGATAGATTACAAAAGTAATATACTTGAAGTCTATACTATTTGACAAAAAAAAAGTCTATACCTATTTTTATAATCTTTTGTGTTTTTCCCTTCAGTCTTGTTGGTAGCTCCTCAAGTTGATGCAAAGCCGCTATGTAGGGAAAACATAAATAGATTATTGCCTCGGCCTCGCGGGCGATGGATTTGTAAGTTGCTGGCTTGTCAAAACATATGTAAAGGCATACATAATTCACAAAGTAGTGCAATTGGACGTTGCATTCAAAGAAACTGCATTTGTACGCACAAAGACTGTTGAGAAACTTGTTTTTTTTTCAAAATATAGTAAAATCTACCAATAACTAATATCGAATAACGCAATTTTATGAGAATTTAGATGGTCTCCTTGTGCTCTTTACTTTGATGCCTTGTCTTTTTGGCATCGATATGTTATCTGGGGTACTAACAACACTGGAGAGCAATTCTATTTCTTTTATATAACCATAGGATTGCTAAGTATTTGGTTGAAGTTACATGAAAATAATAGATGATAATTAATGCAAATCAAATCACATGTAATTTTCTAGTTGTTGTGCTGTGTCAAAATTATATCTTTGGTTTCTCTTTCGTTTGAAATGTTTTTTTATTTTTATTTTTTCGATTGGATTTTGGAATCCGTTTCTCTATCATTTAATGATCTTCTCGTATTTGTGAATTGTACTACGAATCATTGCTTCTTTGAGGAAAAAAAGGTCCAAATTGTTTTAATTAAAGTTAGTATTATTTTAAGGATTTTGAGTTTTTTATTAACTGATTATGGCCAACTCCATTAGCAACATAAAAAGCCTTTCCATTTTTCTTATAGTGATCAAATGGCGATTTCTAAAAGAGGTAGTGTTAGAGGAGGATTTATAAGAGATATAACATGTTCATGTTAAAATTACTCCAAATTTGAGCATACAAATACATAAAGAAAAATGTATTTTATATCAATAGCTGACTACCTTATAGGACATATTTTGCTCAAGACCAATGATGCTATACTTTGCGAAGAGTATCTTATCTTGCGTCTATAACTTCTAGATTGACACTAATCTTTTGAACCCCTAGAATTAAGATAGGCCTCCCCATCCAAACCACGATTGGTCCAAGTGAAATGCGGTCCTATACTCTTGTGCTCCAAAAGGTTAGCATTTTCAATACAGTTAACAAAATCCACAAAGCTAGGCCCGAGCATGTTGCAGCGCAATCTCTATCATTAGTATTTAAGATCTCATTAAAATACCCACCAATGTAGAGAGGGACATCAGAGAAACGACAACACGACATGCCAAGGTTAATTTCTCCACAAAAATCGTCTCTGTTTAGCATTATTTCTATAGCATAAAAAAAAACATACAGAAAATGGATAGGGCTATTCCTAAATTTGATTTTGCACAAAATAGTGTGTTCAGTAGCCTCAATCGTTTCCACCTCCACTCTAGTATCATCCCACAGAACCCAAATTTTGCCCGATTTGTTGTACTCATAATTGTTAGCAAAAGACCAAATACTAAATCTCAATCTGATAGTATTGTTGGCATTACCATATTTTATTTTAGTTTTCACAGAACCCAAATTCAACCTAAATGGTTATAATCTTCTACTCAACTACCCCAAGCTCCGAGATTTCCTCAACCTCTGGCTCAAAAGAGTCGGGAAGCTATCGGGGCATCCAATTGCACTAACCAAGTAGCTAAACTAGTCATTTTCATCTCAAGTTGTTGACTCAGTCTTTTTGTTGAGCCATGTACAGTCATATTTATGACCATTATTCGATCCAGCCCTTGACTGTAGCTGTTGGGCCTTGCTTACTGGTTTGAGTTTATTTCATGGCCCATCAGCAAGTATTCTATAACTAAGAAATAGTAGGGATATAGATCGAAAATATGAGAAGATGGAAAAAAATTTCCCATCCTTCGTTTATGAAAAAACCGTTTTCATATAGAAGGCGAAATTCAAAATTTTCTTCAATCTTGTTAATGGATCATTCTTGATTCTGATTTGCGGATTTCAAAACCATGTTTATAAATCCATTCTTGTCATTTTTCAGAACACATCAAGTGAGCAAGATGGTTTTCTTTTCTTTGTCGGGATGTTTTAGGGATGTTTTGTCCTTTAGGGTTTAGGGTTTTCTTCTCAATGATGATGTCTTGTCCATTCTTTTCTTTGAGTAGAGAATGTGCAATTGTGATGAAAGAAACTCTTGTTGAACTGGTTGGATTGTTTGGCACTGTGTGGGATTCTTGTTAAACCTTGTTCGCACTGCGTCAGTACGTAGAACATGTATTGTTGTTCATATTGTCCCACCATTTGAGTTTAATTTGTCTTCCATAAGCTGGAAGAGAAAGATTGTTTGCAAAGATATGGTTTAAAACAACATATCAAAAAGAACAGATGAGGATATCTCTTTACTTGTTATTGAAATCTTTGATCAAAGATACCAGCCCAGCATAACACAACAGATTATAACAGCCTTGTTATTGAAATTATATTGATCAAAAATTTACAATGGTCTGATGCTTTGATGTTTACAATGGTCTGATGTTTTGTATGTAAAATATAAAGAGATATGGTAAAAGATTGATGCTAAAAAAAATTCGATGATCCTGAATGGTGAGAGAGTAGGCAAGCTTGCTTCTTATTCCCGTGTTTGATCTCTGAAGACGAACTCCAAAATTTCTTCAATATTATTTGCGGATTTCGAACTTGTTTCCAATTTGATTTGCGGACTTCCAAAATAAATAGAATTTCACGAAATTGTGTTGTTGGTCCTATTATGTTCCACAATTGGTGAAACCAATGTGGTACTTAGAACTGGAAATTGTGGTTTAAACATGGAAAACCATGACATTGAATACATATTTTGATTGTATTATTTGCGAAATCGGATATTGTTTAGGTAACAAATTGGCTATCAAAATCGAGTTGCATATTAGAAAGCTATAGAATTCTTATATATATACTTAACATTAATGGTATGTAATTCAAAAGATATGGTTGGGATGATCAAGTGAAAGTTCAAACTGCAGATCTGCTTTAATATGCTTAAAAAATAATTATTTGGACCTTAAATTAATTGACTTAAAATATTTAACTTAAGTTAACATTTAACTCTACATACTTGTTTATAAACCACATACTTAACATTGTTCTTACCAATGTGAGATATTACGGTGCATAAGGGAGTTTTGGTTGAATTTTTGGTGTATGAAAATTCAAATGGTTTTGGCATCGATATGTTATTTAGGGTATTGACAACACTCGAGAAAAATTGTATTTCTTTTATCCATAGGATTGCTAAGTATTTAGTTGAAGTTACATGAAAATAATTGGTGGCAATGCAAATCAAATCACATGTAATTTTCTAGTTGTTGTGTAAAAATTAATTGTTGGTTTCTCTTTCATTTGAAATATTTTTTTTTCTTTGTTTTTGTTTTTTGCTAAAGTATTTTCTTATGTTGAATACTTGGATCCCTTCGCCCAACACAAAAGGTATAAAAAAGGTAGTGTTAGAGGAGGATTTATAAGAGATCTAATATGTTCATGTTAAAATCAATTACTCCAAATTAGAGCATACAAATCCGTAAAGAAAAATGTATTTTATACCAATAGCTGACTACCCTATGGGGTAGAACAATGATGCTATGAGGGGCGAATAAACAAATGGGTGAAGTGCACCGACCTTCCTATAGTTAGGCATAAGTGCATCGTTGCCCTTTGTGTTTCAAAAACTAGCATAAGTAGTCCATATGTTTTGGTAAAAGAGCACATGACCCCCCTGCCATCCAAAAACTAGCATAAGTAGTCCCTTATAGTTCTGATGGAGATTGACATGCACACGCCTTAGATGCAATTGGATGGATATTTTAATGTACATGTCAGCAAAATAATTAGACTTTTGAACATAAATGCCCTTTCAAAAAAAAATATTAAAAAAAACAAAACTCACTTTACCAAACATTTCCTTCTCTCTTTTCGTCCCAAAACACTACCATTCACATGAGTCACACCATTCATCACAAACCACCATCAATCTGATAACTAAGCTTATAAATGTATTACTTTCTTTTGTGTAAATAATAATCTACAATTTATTGCTAATTTCACATTTTTTAAGCCCAAAAAAGGAAAACAATTTGACATATGCTCTCTCATCAGAGCCACCATCGTCGCGGAAGCACTAGCTCTAACACCTGCCTCCATTGTCGGATCTATCTCGCCGTCAGTCACTATTGGTTGCCTTGCTGCCTTCGCCACTTTTGTCTTCAGATTTTCACTTAGGATCTGATTAGTAATTTTATTTTGAGAGATTAGTTTTGATCTATTTATTTGGATGTGGATTTGTGACTTTTGTCTTCAGATTTGCACTTAAAATGTTAACAATCTTGAATTTTATACAAAGAGCTTTGAATCTGCGGTTAATTCTTTTGTAATGGTAACAAATTTGTGATTGTTAAGGGTGGTATGCAGTGATGGCATTTCTCTAAATATAGCAATACAATTTTAATTTAATGTATATGAGTGCCAAGAATGAAAAAAAAATCTTTTGAGAACTGAAAGGGATGAGGAAAAGAGACTTGAGAACAATGGTGGAAATGTTGCGGTTGGAAGGTGGTGATGCAGAATGAGGGCAAAAATGTTTTTTTATTACATGAGGGCAAATGTGTCTTTTTGTCATGTCTGTTAGCTCTTTTGACGGAAAATAGACAGAGGGGGCACGTCTACACTTTTACCAAAACACAGATACTACTTATGTTAGTTTTTAAAACACAGGGGGCAAGGATACACTTATGTCTACCCATAGGGGGGTCTGGTGCACTTCACCTTAAATAAATTCTTCTTAATGGGGTTAAGCACATAATTTTTCAACTATATGAGTATATTATTTTTTTCAATAGGGGCTAATTAATATTTTTACCTCAAAATACATAGATATTTTAATTTTTTTAAAAAATATATAAATAATTTTTAACGTTCTTCTAGGCCAATGAGAACTGTAGTCTCCACTGACCCAACTATCATCCGCCCCAGAATGCTTTACTTTTCGAAGAGTATCTTATCTTGCATTTATAACTCCTAGTTTGACTAGCATCTAGAAATATCATTTGATAAATAGCTATCTCTTCACCTTCTAACGCCATTAGTTAGCTTATCAAGCCCTTAGCTATACCAAATTTATTTCATATAACCATTGTGTACAATGGTTATTTGGTATCATTTAGTGTACGATATATTAAAATTGGATCCAGTCCTTCTTCAAATATTTTCTTCTACAAAAGCGAGTTCGAAGCTTATTAAATTTTTTTTTTTTTGGGTCAAAAAACTTATTAAAACTTGAAAGATGCAAAATTTAACTGAAAACATTTTAAATGGTGATTTGGCATTACGTGTAGACTTGACACTCTTTGTTTTCCCATTGCCGAGAACATTATAATATTGTATTGTTAAATCAAACGACTATCCATAGTATTTATTTCCATTCATGTTTTTTGAGTTGAGTTGATAAGTTTTCAATTGTTGGTCCATGATTCACCAAAAAAAAGGAAAAAATTATTGGTTCATAGACGACTTTTTTGTCCAATCCTACAATGTTACCTTTTTGTCTCATATACCATGCCTATAGAGAAGAAGAAGATGCTTTGTGGAAATGATGGATTTCAATTGGTCGATCCCAATAAAAAAGTAAATCGCTATGAAGATTTGATTGCCCAACTACACTCTACAGTGACTTAGGCTATCATATTGTGGACCAATTACCACATCCACGATCCTTCCTTTTTAGAGAAGGATGACACAGATGAAATATACCCAAGAATAATTATTTTATAATTTATCTTTGCCTCCAATTTCAAAAAAAATAATAATCCAAAAATACCTTCAATGTTCTCTAATTCTTCTTTATTCTTATTGGAATTTTCATTAACTTTTTATAATCTTTCCAAAAGTAATGTTATATATCATTTTTTTCTATTACATTTTTATTACCTCTTACGTGAAATCCTACATAGTATGTTAACTAGACTATATTATTTCTATTTTTTAAAATTATTTTTTTCTCTATTAATTAATATTTACTCAAAATAGTTTTCTTTCTTTGTTTAATCATATTAGACCCCTTAACTTAAAAACAAGAAACATATTAGAGAAACAACAATAAATCAATTGGCCAAAAGAAGGAAAATAGTCTTAAGTAATTTTTTCTTTCTTTCTTGTTTCTTGTTGTGCGTTGTTTTCATTGGAGAATTAATACTGATTTTTACATCTTTCGGTGAAACCATTAACAACTTGATGAATTATAGATTCACGGTATTTGAATTAAGTAACCATTAATAAATGGTTAAACAAAGAAAAAATATTTATTTTGAGTAAATATTAATTAAGAGAAAGAAAAGAATTAAAAAGATGAAAGAGAAATAAAAATAGTTTAGTTGACATGCCATATAGGATTCAATATAGGAGGTGATAAAATGATGATGAAAAAAATTGTGATATATAGCATTGGACAACAAGAGAGAGAGAGAAAGAAAGAGATTGAGAGAGGGTTAACCAAGAATTGTTGTCTAGGGTTTTTTTTTTTTGCTAAGCCATTTACAGGGTGTGAACCAAAGGAGAAACACAACTAACGAAGAATATCACCAAGGTCAAAAAGACTACAAATTTTCTAACCCCACAAATTAAGATAGGCCCCTCTCAAATCTTTGGTATTTCGATGGAAGTGGAAAACTAATGAGATAAAATTAAATGTGATGCAAATTATAAAAGATGTTTGAAGTAATGAAAAGCTAATGCACTTGCCATTCTTTTATGTTTGAGAAAAGGTAGCCTAGGTATGATAATCAACGTAACTGGCCAACTTTCTCTTTCCCTACTAATTGCTTTACATAGTGTTTGGATTGCACAAGGGAATGGAAAGAAAAGTAGAGTGGAGGAAAAAAATAAAGAAAAGGAAAGTAAATGAATTACCTTGTTTGGATTGCAAAAAAATAAGAATGGAAAGGAAATGAAAGAATTTTATCATCTTTTGTTTGGATTAGAGAAGGAAAGGAAAAGAAAATGATAATTTTAAATGCAAAATTATTTAAATACCCTTTTTATTTTTATAATCATGAGATATGTAGGGATAAAAAAGATTTTTTTTATTCAAACCTTTCATTTCCCTTCCAAACACCCTAAATTGTAAGGATTGTAAAATTCATCCAATTAAAGGACATGGAGGGGTTTCTCCATTTCCTTTAATTGGTTTTAAATTTCAATCGAAACAAGGAGATGGAACCCCTCCATTTCCTTTAATTGGTTTTAAATTTCAATCCAAACAAGGAGAGAGATTCTTTATTCCCTCCCCATCCTTTCATTTCATTTAAAATTGTGAATCCAAACAAGCTAATGTGAGGGACGTTTTATTGTCATAACTTTATCATACTTTATAAATTAATATGCGTAAAAAATAATTACTTGACCTTAAATTAATTGACTTAAAATAATTAACTTAAGTTAACATTTAACTCTACGTACTTGTTTATAAACCACATACTTAACAATGTTCTTACCAATGTGAGATATTACAGTGCATAAGAGAGTTTTTGTTGAAATTTTTGTTTTAGTTGTGTCATGAGATGAGAGTTTTCAACACAATGATCCATGAGTTGGACCAAAAAGCGCTTCTTAATTCTTTTTTACCATTAATACTCAAACAATTACATTGAAACCAAAAAGGAAAGAAGGAAAAAAATAAGGGAGTTTAGACTAATATATTAAAAAGCATCCATCTATCAAAATCTACTCATTCAAAGGACTCTACCTAAATTTTCATTGAAACTTTAATATTTTCTCTTACTACCTCCTCCAAAACAAATGTGGCTCTATCACTTGTTTATTTAACAAAAAAAAAAATAAACGTGACTCTATGAATTCTGTGATTTCTTTCTTTCTAAATAAAATATACAAAGGTACAAAGGAAGAATGAGCATTGAAGTCTCCCCTTAATTGGGAGCCACATTATACATCATAAATAGGGCCAAATTCAAAATTTCTATATGTGTTCTAGCTAATAACATGTCGTGCATTACTACATTTTCTCATTAAAACCATGCCTATGGCTACGGCACTCCTACGTTTCCATTCTCATACAAAAATGTCCAAGTTCCAGAGTGGCACGCAGTATTCGGTGAGGGTAATAAGTTGATTTGAAAATGATTTAGTAACGAATAATGCCTTCGTTATAAGTGTAAAAAATTATTAGATCAATTTTTATAATTGATATTTTTTTAATATATATTATACGTTCTTTGAAAAAAAAATTAGTATGACCTAATAAGAAAATGCAAATCAGTGACGAAAAAAAAATGTTGTGTCGTATGTGGTATACTTGGTGGATGATGGGTTAATTCTCATTTGATCACGCTGTTCTTTACTTCTTTTGTTACCAAGGCTCCGTTTGTTTCCCGTAAAATAATTTGTTTGTGTAAAATATTTTTCATGAAAAGTGTTTTCCTGAAAAATAAAATATTTTACAGGGTTCTGTTTGTTTGCCGTAAAATAACTTGTTAGAGGAAAATATTTTACTGGAAAATAGAATACTGAAAAATATTTTCTGGTGTTTGGATGTGCTGTAAGTTTTGTAAAATATTTTCTTCTCCCAAAGGACATGAAAACATTTTACATAATTTTGTACTAGCCGCAATTGTTGACCGGAAAATATTTTACGGTTGACCAATTTTCCGGTGTTACCAAACACCGTAAAATTAAGAAAAAGCAGTCACAATTTTTGACCAGAAAATATTTTATGATTGACGAATTTTCCAGTGTTATCAAACACCGTAAAATTCGAAAAATGTTTTCCGTGAAAATATTTTACGGCAAACAAACGGAGCCCAAGTCTTCCTCCAGTGTTCGCCCCAAAAAGAAAAAAACGTCTTCGTCTAATGATGATTAATAATGCCAAGCTGAAGAAAGCTAAGGCCTAGGCTTTTCTAGATCCACACTACATTTTCTTGGGTTTGGTGGACTAAATTTCATCCAGTCATAATAAGTAAGCTAGGGCCTGGGCTTTGGTTTCTATCATAATCTTTAGAATTCCTTCTTTTTTTTTTTTTTTTTTTTTGTGGTCGAAGATGGAAATTCATTGAATACAAGCCTACCCACATAAATCCACATCTCTTATAAATCACATGTGAGCAGACGGGTTTAGATATTTTAATAACATAATACTATTATTATGAAAATTAATAGTGGTAGAGTGGTAAAATAATTACTTAACTTTCATGCTGAAAAATTTAGATAATTTTATCTTAACCACGTCATCACTCCATCATTATTAACTTTCATAATAAGGTTATTATATCCTTAGAAGATCCCAATTTAATTGCAAGTTGTAAGTAATTCTTGGTTGGAAAAAAGTGAAAGTGAATAGTTCCAAATTTACAACTTATTTCCAAACTAGGATGCATTAATTGCATATGTAATATCAATGATCATAGGCACGCATCAACAAGAAAATCTCTCAAAGTTGCTTTTCTGTGGACCGTAATGGTAGAAGGTAACATGTGGTGTTCTTTTTTATAAAAGCTACGTCAGGCCAAAATGAAAGGAAGTTTCTACGAGCCATGGTTAACTTTGTATGAAATGTGCTTTGCCACCTATTCATATAACCATCGATTGAAGCCAATTATTCGTACATATATTTATAGGAATGCATGGATACACGTTAAAATTTATAAATTCGAATCACAACCCATTTAAATTACTTTTTTCAAATTTATAGTGGATAACTGAGGGGTTTAATTTTTGCTTATCCAACCCGAACCTTATAAGCATTTAAAAATCCACGAATACCGACTTGACCCGTTAATGAATAATTTTTAAAAAAAGAATAACCTAAAAATGTTTTAAAAAATAATTAAAATAAATATACATTTGAAATTTAAATGTTAAGAAGACTTAAAAAATAAAATAAAAAATTATTAAAAAAATGATAAAGTTAAAAATAAACAATATAGTACGGTATTTGTCTGTAAATAGATTACTAATCTCAATGGAACTATAAATACCAAACCAAACTAAATCAAGTTAAGCCTTGTCACACTAGGTGGGGTCGGCTATATGAATTATGCGACGTCATTCCTTCCTGTAGAGAGTCATCTCCTCTATGAGATCTATACACGCGAACTCTCGTCTAATTGTTTTCGTCTAGGTAATCTTGGGTCTACCTTTACCCCTCTTCTGGTATATTATTTATAAACATTCGCACCATCTAACAGGCGTCTCAACAGGTCATTTTCTTACGTTGCCAAACCATCTCAGATGATTTTTCCTCATCTTATCCTCAATCGGGGCCACTCTTACTCTTTCACATATCACCTCGTTCCTAATATTGTTATTCTTAGTTTTGTCACACATCCATCTCAACATTCTCATCTCAGTCACTGACATTTTATGAACATGTTGATATTTCATCGCCCAACACTCCGAATCATATAACATAGTAGGTCTAATAGCTATCTTATAGAACTTCTCTTTTAGGTTAAGTGATATTTTTCGATCACACAATATTGTTGACGCATTTCTCCAAATATCAAAATATATCTTTTTATTTTTTTTTGTACTTTTGCTTTATTTCTTCACAAGTTCTTCTTTTTTTGTTTTTTTAATTTTGGCCCGGTTCGTCATCACAAACACCACATTTTCCCAACGAATATGGCCTAAATCATAAAAATTTCCATTAGTTAACTATTTGAAACCTTAAAAATAATAAAGTCAATTTATCAATAAAAGTTACAAATAACTAATAAATACAATTAAGTAAGTACAAAACACCCTAAAAAATATATTCATTTACCCTCCAAAACATAAACAAATTAATACATTAGATAAAAAAACGAAATATATATATACATACCATACAAAAGAAAAAAGAAAATTATACTTATATTATTATGAAAAAAAAAATTACTACTTATATTTTTACAAAAGATATTACTAGTAAAAAATCGATGAGGTTGTGATTATAACAATGGAATTCTAGTAATTCCATTACTAGATAATAATTTGTAGACCATTGGCATCTTATGTATTAATTGATGCAATTTAAATAGTGATAGGCTTGCAAATTCTTCTTCTTTTTTCTTTGTCAAATATGCTTGCAATTTCTAAATGATACGATTAGTTTTGTGGTCCATCATGGATCAAATAAAGAAGTAATTGCCAACTTCTAAATTTTGCGACGGGCCGTCACTATCCTGTCACCAATACGATGACGGTTTGGTGAATGGAAAGGTTGACGACAATTTTATGACAAGACAGTGACGGTATAATGTGAGACGGAAAAAATCGTCACCAAGCTGTCACTATTAGTGACGACATAGTTCGCCGTCTCCAAAATTGGAGATAGGAACGCATCCCGTGTCCAAAATTGGAAACGGGAGCGCATCCTGTCTCCAAAATTGGAGACGGCATACTTCGCCGTCTCCAAAATTGAAGATAGGAATAGTTCGCCGTCTCCAAAATTGGAGACAGGAACGCCTCCTGTCTCCAAAAATGGAGATGGACTAGCTATGTCTGTCTTCAATTTGGGTTTTCAAAAACTTTAGAGTTTTTAAGAAAAAAAAGAGTCAGATTTTTTTTTTAAAATTCAACTTCCCCAAACTACTCCTCTTTTCTCCCACGGTACCCCACCCCCTCCCTCACGCATAGCACCCCCATTTTCCACCTTATAGCGCCTCCACCCCTATCCCTACCCCTACCTCCGCTGTGCCCCCAAACCCACCCCGTCTCCCTCGCACAACACGCTCACCCCCACCCCCACACCCACCCTGCAACGCCTCCACCCTTACCCCCACTCCAGCAGCACCCCCCAAACCCACCCCGTCTCCATGCACAGCACTATCACCCCCACCCCCACATCTACCCTGCAGTGCCCCCACACCTACCTCCACTCTATAGCGGCCCTACCCCCTACCCCCCACCCTAGCAGCACCCCCAAACCCACCCCGTCTCCCCCGTACATCACCCTCACTCTCACCCTCACAGCCACCCTGCAGCGCCCCTATACCCACCCCTACCCCACAGCGCCCTCACGTGTAACGGATTGTATGTTGTATTGCACTGTTGCTACATCAAATTTTTGGTTCCCAAACCCATTGGTGAATTCATTTATTAGAAGGTTTGTCTTAGGCGTGCGTTACATAAATTTTTTGCTTTGCTTTTGGTGATCTGAGTGAAGTAGCACTTGCTCTTTCTATTGCAGGCCGTTTACCGAAGAATATATTCCAACTATTGACGATCGTTACGCTACTAATATTGTTGAACAACCTGGTATAAGTGAACTCTGTGATCATGATAGCTTCGGAAAAAAGATAGAGAGAATAGGAAAAGGAAATGAAGTTGTGAAAAGTTTTCAAGTTCTATTGTCTTGTTTTTCCTTTTAATTCTAGTTCCCTTCTTTTACTGTGTTAAGCTTTTACAGTTTAGTAATCTTGGTTTAATAAATCATATTAGCTGAATGATAAAGGTCTTTAAGTTGTAAATGTTGTGTTGCATTTTTGTAGGGCACTAAGAAAACTCTTATATTGCGGGAGATACTAGAGGGAGGAGTGAAAAGATTTTTGTCTAGTAGGTATGCTTTGGCTGCATGTGATATAGCGATCTTTGTTCATGGTAGGTAAATGATTAGCAGATTTTTTGGATAGGTTCTGAAGTACATATCACAATCACTAAAGGAATGGTTTTTGATTTACTTCTCTTCATGAAACATTTACCTTTACATCAAATTCCATGTTTATCTGCTTAACTGGAAGAAATTATAGACATGCTAGTTGTTGGTTTATAATGACATGGTTTGTATATGATGCTATAAATTACTAATTGGTATTGGGCGACTAGCAATTTTCATAAGCTTGTGGATAATATGTACATTTGTATTGTTAGCTTGTGACATAGAGTTGACGTTGAGAGAAGGTGCGGAGAAACAGAGTACTGAAGTGATTGTTTGACTTGTGAATTTATTCTAGTTGCTAGGTTAGGTAATACTTGTGACACCCGAGAATTTGCATCATAGTCATGAATAACTGTAGCATATCTTTTATGCATTTTGATGTGTTTTATTTCTAGTTTAAATATGTTTACTTGATGGTCACTATTCATAAAAAAATTTACTGTCTAAATTGCTTGGTTTGATATTTTTCCTAGATAGTATAACTTATAAAAGGAATCGGAAACTTGTGATTTTAGTCCTTAGAGGCTGAGAACATGCATTTGAAAAATGATTTGTGCTTCGTGTGAATAGTATTACGTAGGTGAAACATTAGTTTTGATTAAGTTAGCATTTAAGTGGAGTTTTAACTTAGTTTGACCAATAATTAGTAGCATTTGACTTAGTCTAATTACACATACACATACACATACATATACTCAATATACAACTAATACATACATATGCTCATCAAAAACAAAAAAAATAAAACCCCAAAAGCCCCCAAACCCGACAGCCCTATGGAGGAGAAGAAGAGATTTTCCATCTTCAAAACTTGCTCTTGGATGCTTAACTAAGATTCTACAAGTGAATTCAACGTAGCTAAAGCTTGGCTCTTGCATCTACAAGGCTTATATGTAAGGGAGTTCTGCATTTTATGATGATCAATGTAATACCCGAGCACGGATTATGAAATTTTTATGTTTCTTTTTCTGAAAATTATATTTTTCTTAAATTCCTTGATATTTAATTGTTATTCGTTCTTTGTCGCAAAGTACATTGCATATCGAGGGTGTTAGTTAGGAAATGATTTCTAGTCCTCAGCAAATAGTGAAATCTAGTGTTTAGTGTTTTAATTTTAGTATTTTAGTTGTTGTTGATTAGAATTATAATAGTATTAGTTGTTTTAAGCTTAAAATGCATAAAATGAACTAGTTTGACCAAGTTTAGTTAGCTTTGACCAAAGCCTTGACCTTTGCCATTTTGTTGTCACCTTATATATGCATATTATAAGCAAAGAAAAGCTCAAAAAGCTGGAATAAAAAGGCCAAGGGCCGAAACATCAAGGAACAGAAAAAAAAAAAAAAAAAAAAAGACCTTTCAACTTCAAATCTTCAAATCTTTACACGGGGTTGCACGGGATCGTTTCCGAGGCTTCTAACGTCATCTTCTTAGTGTCTAGTAGCGTCTAAGGTGAGGGATGCATCATTCTTTGCGCATTTGAATATATTATGTCTAAACTTTAATTTTTCATGATTTAGCCGTAAATCGTTATTTTATCTATTTTGTCACTTGAAGAATGATCCTTGATGATTGTAGAACATGTATTTGTAGATTTTTAGCATTTTCTACAGTTGAATATAGCTATTGCATTTTAAATTGACAATGGAATAGTAAATTATGAATAGTAAACCCCCCATTTTGTAAAAGTTGCTCCGTTTTGCATTCTGTTGATGTGGAAAGATGCTAGAATGCTTAAATGTATGATTTAATTGGATTGTGTAATGGAAAAACGGAGAAAAATGCTTTGGTACATGTTAGAGTCATTTCGGTCGAGTTTAGCGTTTTCTCGTTTTGCATGATGGCATTGTCTTGGGAGGCCATGGAAGCACTTTTGGTGTGGTTATAGCATTGGCTGGGTGTTTGGTTGGGGTAGCTGTAGTTCAAACGAGCAAAGGGGAAAATCGAGGCTTTGCGAGAATTCTAGGGTAAAATAGGGTTTTATTGCTTCTGGGTATGCCTTATGGTGTCCTAGGATGAGTGGTGAAGTCGGTTTTCAAAACTCGTGGCTCGTTTGGAAGTAGTAGCATTTTGAAAGTTGGGGCCGTTGTGTGATTTTGTTGGTTTTTATGATGTCTTGGCTTTTAGAATGCTTAATGTCGCTTATTATACTTGTTGTAGTTGATTGTGATTGAAATGTTTATCAACTGTTGCTATTGCGTGTGAGAGTAACCTACGTTGTTATTCTCCCACGTATGGCTATATCGCTCGATTGTTGCATTGTATAATGTATTGCATTCATAGAGTCAGGGGCGGGTGTGATGGGCCTCTCTGGGTAGCCTCAGGTTGCCAGGGTTGGTTGCTCTAGCCTCGTGTCCTATTCCATTTCTTGCTTGGGTTACCTCCTAGGGAGATTTGGGTCGTAGAATTGATTGGATGCTTACGGGGTATTCCAAACTGAAGTTATAAGGTAGTTGGGCCAATGCGTCGTCATCGGATTCGTGAATTGAACTTGCTCGTGGAAAGTGAATTGTATCCTTTAATTGAGTGGTTATAGCCTTAATGCATGTCTTGATGTATTGTTGGCTTAGCTTGTATCTCTAAATGTTAATTGATTGATCTACTTGACTATTTGCATTGCATTCCTCTCTCACCTCCATCCTGGAGACCAATTAGCCCTCACTGAGGAATAGTTTCAGCTCATCCCTTTCTATACTATATTTTATAGGAGTAGTTGAGGCTGTTCCTATTGAGGTGGTAAAGGAGGAGGATGAGCAAGTGGAGGTGTTTCCTTGATAGCACTTTCTTTGCTTAGCTGGTGGTTGGTTGCCAGACTTTTGTGCGGGCCATGCCTGATGTGTATATTGATTGGTTGTCGCTTTATTTTGAGGCTTGTAGCTTTGTATGTAGTTTCTATTTTGAGGCCTCTATGGTCTTATGTTGTATAAGCTGAAAGGTTGAAAAGTTGTAAAGCTGTACTCAAGTATCTAGTAAATAATTGCATGCTAATGGTTTAACAGCTAAGTGGCATAAGTACCTGTGTAGTATGCATGACATTTTGGGTTTTATAAAGTTGGTTAATGAAAGGATGTATGTTTTCAAAGAGAAGTGTTTTGTTATAGATGTAGGTTGTGGTTTTCGCGTATATTCCATTGAATGTAGGGTTTTCGGATCGTCCACGGTACAGAGGAGACTCCGTCCGTATGTCAGGTCCGGACTTGACCTTTTACGGGATCGGGTCGGGACGTGACATCTTAGGTGGTATCAGAGCATGATAGTATTGCATGAGCCGGGATATGTTCCTCGGTTTTTGGGGTAAAGGTCTAAAATGATAAAGTGTTATTATGTGATTGTTAAGTGAAAAGTGTTATAGTATGATTATGTGAACTTGGAGTCTTTATGTGTTTAAGTGAACTAGTTTGACATGTCAATCTCGTGTTATGTGAATTGTATGATAGGATATTTGATTTTTATTGACTTGAATGTTATCTAATCTTATGTGTTATATTTCTGTTTATAAACTGCTTTTATATGTTGCTAGCTACTGTAAGTTGTTACTATGCCACCACGTCATAGTACTCGAGGTCAAGAGGCTGAGGCTGAGGCAACAGAACAGGGTCAGCAATCGATGCCTGAGCAGTTTATGGCTACTATGACCGCTGCAGTTGATCGGATTACTCAGGTACTACATGAACAGAGGCAGGAAATGAATAATAATCCCCAGGGAAATCAAGCTAATCCTGGTGGATAGGGGTATAGGGCTGAGAACAATCAGTTGGAAAAATTCCTTAGGCACGAGCCGGGTAAGTTCTTCGGAGAGCCGGATGACGAGGCAGCCGAGAAATGGCTTAACTGTGTTGAGAATATTTACGCTGCTTTGAGGTACACTGACGAGGCAAAGATAGCATATGCAGTATTCTTGTTTGAGGGCGACGCGGAACAGTGGTGGAACACTGTTAGGTTGAGGTGGGGCTGTGAGGATGTTCCGCATTTGTGGGATGATTTCGTGAGTGAGTTTCGGGACAAGTATATTCCCGAGATGGCTAGGGAAAGGCGAGAAGAGGAATTTGTGAGCCTGAGGCAGGAAAACATGACTGTCGCTCAGTATGAGGCCCGATTTGTTAGATTGTCGAGGTATATGCATGAGTTGGTATAGCCGGCTAGGAAGATGATTAGCAGGTTTGTTCGTGGGCTGAGAATGGATATACAGCTGCATTTGATTGGGCAGACTTATGCTACTTATCCCGAGGCATTCCAAGTAACCTCGAAGTTTGAGAAACGGAAGTCAGAGATGATAGCTGAGAGTAGCCAGCCGAGTAAGAAACAGTACTTGGGCCAGAGCAGCTAGAGTTAGCAGAGGCAGTATCAGACTTTTGTTCAGGTTCCTAAGCAGCATCCGTATCAGCCTCAATATCAAATTCATGGGAGACCAGCTGTGACTAGACCCCAGTAGGGAGGTACAGTTCCTACCACTGCCAGAGCCCCCGCACCTACAGGAAATACTGTTGTAAGGCAAAATCAGTAGTGTAACTTTTGTAATTGATCGCGGCATATTGAAGCTAATTGCTGGAGGAAGAGTGGTAAGTGCACTGGCTGTGGGAGCGATCAGTATAGGGTGAAAGATTTCCCTAAGTTTAAGAATGTTTAGGGCCGTACTGGAGGCCAAGGTGTACAGAACTGGCTTGTAGGTACTGGTCCAGCACAGAGGGTTCAGGCTAGGGCCTATGTTCTTGATACGGAGGAGTTACCCGATACCACAGCAATAGTGGAATGTACCTTTCTTCTCAATACTCAGCCAGTTAAAGTTTTGATTGATCCTGGAGCTACACATTCGTTTATAACTCCTACATGTACACGATCTGTGAATGTTAGCATTGATAAACTTCCACATAAAGTTGAAGTTAGTACGCCTTTGGGTGTAAAATTTGTTACTGAGTCTATTTGCAAATCTTGTGATATATGCATTGAGGACCGTAAATTTCCTGCTGATTTAATCATATTGCCCTTTCGTGACTTTGAAATCATTTTGGGAATGGACTGGTTGGGGAAATACTATGCACAGTTGGATTGTAGAACAAAAATTGTTTATCTACAGATTCCTGACCAACCAGTGGTTGAGATTGTTAGGAACCGTAGGGCTGCCAGAACGCCCCTTTTATCATCAATCAAGGCTTCCAAATTGTTGAATAAGGGCTGTGAAGCTTACTTAGCTTATCTAATCAATCAACCTACTGATAAGTTGAATTTGAACGAGGTTCCAATTGTTAAAGACTTCCCTGGTGTATTTCCCGAGGAATTACAGGGTTTACCACCGGATAGGGAGATTGAGTTTGTGATTGACCTAATGCCAGGCACTGCGCCAATTTCTAGAACTCCTTATAGAATGGCACCAGCTGAACTTCAGGAATTGAAAATTCAGCTTCAGAGCTTGTTTGAGAAAGGGTTTATACAACCTAGTTCTTCGCCGTGGGGTGCGCCTGTATTGTTTGTGAGAAAGAAAGATGGCACGCTACGGTTATGCATTGACTATAAGGGACTTAATCAAGTTACGATTAAGAACAAATACCTCTTGCCATTGATTGAAGAATTGTTTGACCAATTGCAGGGTGCGAGTGTTTACTCGAAATTTGACTTGAGGCAAGGTTACTATCAACTCAGGATTCGGAGTGATGATGTACCTAAAACAGCATTCAGGACTAGATATGGTCACTATGAATTTGTTGTGTTACCATTTGGGTTGACAAATGCACCAGCCACATTCATGGACTTAATGCAGAGGGTCTTTCAACCTTATCTTGATCAATTTGTCGTAATCTTTATTGACGATATTTTAGTATACTCTAAGGATGAGGCTGAACATGAACAACATTTAAAGATTGTGCTACAGACTGTGCAAGAAAACAAGCTTTTTGCTAAATTCAGCAAGTACTAATTCTGGTTGAATCAAATATCTTTTCTGGGCTATATCATTTCACATCAAGGAATTTCAGTAGACCCAACTAAGATTGAAGTTATTTCATCTTGGAAGAGACCTGAAACGATGTCTGAGATCCGTAGCTTTCTGGGGTTAGTAGGTTACTATCGGAGGTTTGTCAAAGACTTTTCCAAAATTTCTGGGCCTTTAAACCAGTTGACTCGAAAGAAAATTGGCTATAACTAGGATGTTAAATATGAATCTAGTTTCCAAAAACTAAAGAAGAGATTAACTACAGCTCCTATACTAGCTTTACCTGAAGGTACAGAAAACTTTGTTGTCTACAGTGATACATCTAAAGAGGGATTGGGCTGTGTTTTAATGCAGAATGGTAAGGTGATTGCCTATGCTTCTAGAAAGTTGAAACCATATGAAGTCAATTACCCTACTCATGATTTAGAGTTAGCCGCAGTGGTGTTTTCTTTAAAGAAGTAGCGTCATTGCTTGTGGGGTAGCATATTTGAAATTTTTACTGATCACAAGAGTCTCAAATACTTGTTTTCACAAAAAGATTTGAATATGAGGCAGCGAAGATGGCTAGAGCTATTAAGTGGCTATAATTGTTCTATAAACTACGTGCCAGGTAAGGCCAATGTTGTTACAGATGCTTTGAGCCGAAAGGCTACTGTTGCAAGTCTAATTATCAAGGATTGGGAGACTTTGGAAGAAATTTGTTCATGGAAGCCAGAAACTACTGAAACTGGGATTAAGTTTACTAGTTTGCAAATTCAATCGGGATTATTAACACAAATCATAGAGGCTCAGAAGACTGATCCTCAGATCTTGAAAATCCAAGAAAAAGCAAAAGGGGGAGAGTCAAAGTTTAAATTACATGCAGATGGTACCTTCAGATACAAGGACAGGGTATGTGTTCCTGGTGATTCGACTTTGAAGAATGAGATTCTGTCCAAGGCACATAATTCAAGATATACAATTCACCCAGGCAGTACTAAAATGTATAGAGATCTGAAACAACACTTCTGGTGGAGCAATATGAAGAGGGAGATTGCTGGGTATGTATCCAGGTGTTTGACTTGCCAGAGGGTTAAAGCTGAGCATTAGAGGCCAGCCGAGCTTCTGCAACCGTTGTCAATTCCACAATAAAAATGGGTACATATAACAACAGATCTTGTTACTTATTTTTTGAGATCTCCGAGGGGATGTGATTCTGTTTGGGTTGTTGTGGACCGATTGACTAAGGTTTCACATTTTATTTCCGTGAACAAACAGGATAGCCTTGATAAACTAGCTGAGCTTTACATTGCTAATATTGTGAGACTTCATTGTGTGCCATTGAGTATAGTGTCAAATAGAGATCCCAGATTTAGGTCTCGATTCTGGCATAAGTTACAATCGGCCATAGGAACTAAATTGAGCTTCAGTACTGCATACCATCCACAGACTGATGGCCAGTCTGAAAGAACTATCAGGATCTTGGAAGACATGCTTTGGGCACGTGTGCTGGACTTTAGGAAGAATTTGGAGAAGTTTTTGCCTTTAGCGGAGTTTGCCTACAATAATAGTTACCAATCTACTATAGGTATGACTCCCTACGAGGCGTTGTATGGTCGTAAATACAGATCCCTATTGTACTGGGAAGAGGTTGGAGAAATGAGAACAGTTGATCCAACTGTGTTACCTGAGATGATTAAGATAGTGGATAATGTTCACCTTATTCGCCAGCATATACTTACTACTCAGAGTCGTTAGAAGAGTTATGCTGATAAACACCGTTGGGATCTTGAGTTTGCTTTGGGCGACCAGGTGTTTCTTAAGATTTCTCCTCGAAAGGGGTTGATTCGGCACGGTAAGAGCGGGAAACTTAGTCCCAGGTATGTGGGTCCGTTTGAGATCATCGAAAATGTGGGTCCTTTAGCTTACCGGTTAGCTTTATCTCCAAGCTTGTCGAGACTGCACGATGTCTTCCATGTGTTAATGTTAAGGAAATATCATCTAGATCCTTCACATGTACTTGAACCAGAGCCTTTGCAGATTGAGGAAAAGTTAACTTATGAGGAAAAACCGATTCGGATTGTGGATCGGAAAGTTCAAGAGCTTCACAGGAAGAGTATTCCGATGGTAAAGGTTCTGTGGAATCATAACGGGTTTGAGGAAGCAACTTGGGAGAGAGAGGACCAGGTTCAAAGTCAGTATCTGGAGTTGTTTGTCGATCATGTAAGAATTGCGTGGACGCAATTGTTTTAAGGGGGAGAGGGTGTAATACCCGATCCCGAAACATGAAATTTTTATGTTTCTTTTTCTGAAAATTATATTTTTCTTAAATTCTTTGATATTTAATTTTTATTCATTCTTTATCGCAAAGTGCATTCATATCGAGGGTGTTAGTTAGGAAATGATTTCTAGGCCTCAGCAAATAGTGAAACCTAGTGTTTAGTGTTATAATTTTAGTATTTTAGTTGTTGTTGGTTAGAATTATAATGGTATTAGTTGTTTTAAGCTTAAAATGCATAAAATGAACTAGTTTGACCAAGTTTAGTTAGCTTTGACCAAAGCCTTGACCTTTGACCTTTTGTTGTCACCTTATATATGCATATTATAAGCAACGCAAAGATCAAAAAGCTGAAAAAAGGCCAAGGGCCGAAACATCAAGGAAAAGAAAAAAAAAACCTTTCAACTTCAAATCTTCGCGTGGGGTTGCACGGGATTGTTTCCGAGGCTCCTAACGTTGTCTTCCTAGCGTCTAGTAGCGTCTAAGGTGATAGATGCATCGTTATTTGCGCATTTAAATATATTATGTCTAAACTTTAATTTTTTTGTGATTTAGCTATAAATCGTTATTTTATCTATTTTGTTGCTTGAAGAATGATCCTTGATGATTGTAGAACATGTATTTGTAGGTTTTTAGCATTTTCTACAGTTGAATATAGCTATTGTAATTTAAATTGACAATAGAATAGTAAATTATGAATAGTAAATCTCCGTTTTGTAAAAGTTGCTCCGTTTTGCATTCTGTTGATGTGGAAAGATGCTAGATATACTAGAATGCTTAAATGTATGGTTTAAGTGGATTGTATAATGGAAAAATGAAGAAAAATGCCTTGGTACATGTTAGGGTCGTTTCAGTCAAGTTTAGCGTTTTCTCATTATGCATGATGGCGTTGTCTCGGGAGGCCATAGAAGCACTTTTGGTGTAGTTATGGCATTGGTTGGGTGTTTGGTTGAGGTAGTTGTAGTTCAAATGAGCAAAGGGAGAGATCGGGGCTTTGCAGAAATTCTAGGGTAAAGTAGGGGTTTATTGTTTCTGGGTGTGCCTTATGGTGTCCTAGGATGAGTGGTGAAGTCGGTTTCCAAAACTCGTGGCTCGTTTGGAAGTAGTAGCATTTTGAAAGTTGGGGTCATTGTGTGATTTTGTTGGTTTTTATGATGTTTTGGCTTTTAGAATACTTAATGTCGCTTATTATACTTGTTGTAGTTGATTGTGATTGAAATGTTTATCAACTTTTGCTATTGCGTGCGAGAGTAACCTACTTTGTTATACTCCCACGTGTGGCTATATCGCTCGATTGTTGCATTGTATAATGTATTGCATTCATAGAGTCAGGGGCGAGTGTGATGGGCCTCTCTGGGTAGCCTCGGGTTGCCAGGGTTGGTTGCTCTAGCCTTATGTCCTATTCCCTTTCTTGCTTGGGTTACATCCCAGGGAGATTTGAGTCGTAGAATTAATTAGATGTTTCCGGGGTATTCCAAACTGAAGTTATAAGGTAGTTGGGCCGGCGCGTCGTCATCGGATTCGTGAATTGAAGTTGCTTGTGGAAAGTGAATTGTATCCTTTAATTGAGTGGTTATAGCTTTAATGCTTGTCTTGATGTATTGTTGGCTTAGCTTGTATCTCTAAATGTTAATTGATTGATCTACTTGACTATTTGCATTGCATTCCTCTCTCACCTCCGTCCTTGAGACCAATTAACCCTCGCTGAACAATAATTTTTGCTCATCCCTTTCTATACTATATTTTACAGGAGTAGTTGAGGTTGTTCCTATTGAGGTAGTAGAGGAGGAGGAGGAGTAAGTGGAGATGTTTCCTTGATAGCACTTTCTTTGCTTAGCTGGTGGTTGGTTGCCAGACTTTTGTGCGGGCCATGCCTGATGTGTATATTGCTTGGTTGTCGCTTTATTTTGAGGCTTGTAGCCTTGTATGTAGTTTCTATTTTGAGGCCTCTATGGTCTTGTGTTGTATAAGCTGAAAGGTTGAAAAGTTGTAAAGTTGTACTCGAGTATCTAGTAAAGAACTGCATGCTAATGGTTTAACAGCTAAGTGACATAAGTACCTGTGTAGTATGCATGACATTTTGGGTTTTATAAAGTTGGTTAATGAAAGGATGTATGTTTTCAAAAGGAATTGTTTTGTTATAGATGTATGTTGTGGTTTTCGCGTATATTCGATTGAATGTAGGATTTTCGGATCATCCACAGTACAGAGGAGACTCCGTTCGTGTGTCGGGTCCGGACTTGACCTTTTGCGGGGTCGGATCATCCAAAGTTTATGTTCAACTTTCAATATTCCTTGTTTTGTTATTATAGGCCTATATTATGCTCATTGTTGCTTGATACATCTTCTACAAGCTTTATATGCTTTGATTATGTTGTGTAATAGCTATTTCCATGGTTGAAGCTTGAAATCACAAAGAATATGATGAATATTATTTGTGAATATTAACCTACGAAATTTGGGGTTTTGCATTTCTAATCGTTTTATTGCATCTTATACATGAAATGATAGCTAGAGAGCTTGTAGAGTAAACTTTTGGCATTGTATTACTTGTATCTTGAATGTTGGTTGTGATTTTAGTTGCAACTAGTAAAACTTGATGAAATTTTGTAGTAGTAGCTAAGGTGTTTGTTTAATGTCCTAAATGAAGTGTAGGATTGTGTCACATGTTAGTATAATGCTCATAGTTAGTTCAATGCAAGAAATGTGCATATGTGTGTGGATACCCTGTCTGGGCAGTTCACTATCGCCATCTTCTAGTGCAGTTTTGACATAGTAAATGAGCTTAGAATTGAACGAAATTTGTGCAAAAGCTAGATTAGGCAGTTTAGAGCAAATATTAATTCCTAGGACTAAGGCTAATTCTAATGTTTTAGCCCTCTGATCACATTATTTTCGAAATATAGCTAAAAAATCGCTGGTTCTACCCAGCTATGCGTGGTTGCGCGATAAGGATTATAACTTTTGCAATTTAACTCAGAATTGAGCACCGTTCGAACCTAGAATTAACTACACTCGAAGAGATATGATTATACATAAAAAGCAGATAGTTTGGAGGTCAATAGCCTAGGTAACCGAATTGGTTAAGTTAAGCTTATGTTAGAGGAATTGGAAAATGTCTTAGTTGAGCTTGCGGTATTAACGATTAAATTATGAATTTTGTCCAACACTTGGATAATTATAGGAACCCATAAGAGAGGATGAAAAATTTAAAGCATATATGGCAGCACACAAGAAGTCATAATAACCCGACTAGCAAGCCACTTCTTTAGTCAATTCAAATATGTGACCTTTAGGTCTCATCACGATAACTTTACTGTTAAAGCAAGGGTCCTCATATAAAAGTTGTTAAACGTGTAAAAACAAAACAAGATTAATGACTTTGGGTAAGCCCAAACTTGAAACTTAGGATAAACTAACGAGTGTAAGTATGGAAAAGACAAGGTTTGGAGCTCTAATAAAATGCGTTATGGAAAAACTGCTTAAAAACTAGATTGACTTTGGAGGAGAGTGTTGACTATCAGTGTCCTGTCTCCTCTCAATGATCGGTGCAGTGGTATATATAAGTGTAAGTTTGAAAAAGGTAAAATTTAGAACTCTAATAATTTTTTTAAGGAATTTATGGATGTATAGGAGAATAACACTCTTCCAAATAATATGAGAAACTAACTCTCACTCAATAGCTAAAGACAATAAAACCTATATATTTTTTCTCTTTGTTTTTCGGGGATACTAAAGGGTGAGGAATAAGCTTCTATTCCACACCACATTTCAATGCACCATGCAACAAATTTCTTCATCGTGTAGTGCCAAGAGACAGGAAATTGCATGTGCCTTTTTTTTCACTTCTTTGATGACATCACACATTACATCACATTCCACATGCATACAATCACCTTTTCCTACACAAGAACCCTATAAGCATATTTTGACCATTCCATTGTAGAATTTTTTTACTTTGTCTAGTATCTTATCCAGAAATTTCTCCATCTTGACAAGTAATCTAATAATGAATATCCACAATTCTATATTTTGATAACACTCCCTCTTGGGTATTTATTTTTAAGAATATGACTCAAAAAATCTAGTGGGAAAAAATTCTAAAGAAGGAAAAAGAGTACCATATTCTTGGTATATGCTTCTTGACCTGCCTCATTAAAAACCTTGCCAGGAAAACTCATTGGGATAAACCCTATGCTAAGGGAAAAATAGTACAACGAGTATATGGTTCCCCTCTTGTGGGTATATTAAGAGTGATCACAAAGTCGACTCATGTCAATTTTACATACCAGTTTCTTGAACGTTGTTGCAGGTAATGACTTTGTGAATAAATCTATTAGATTCTCACTTGAATGAATTCGGAAAACATCCATCTCACCTTTCTTTTGAAGTTTATGTGCGAAAAAGAATTTTGGTGAGATACGCTTAGACTTTCAGGTCGTATTCTAGAAAGTCCTCAAATAGACACGTTGGTTGATCCAAGCCCTACTATGCAAAAGATCTGGATTATATGGCATACAAATCTAGGTCCTTTGTGAAGTTGTACCACCACAACCACCAGATTCAGACATTGAAGCATCTAACAAGACATGGTTTTCATGGAAATTTGCAGGAATTGGTTACCCTGTTAGGTTATTTTCAGTAGTTGAGTTACCTATGTCATTGGATATTTTGATATCAAAGCAAGACAACATCATCACAACAGGTGTACTACAACGAGAAGAATATAAATTTCAAGTCTTTAGACAGGGGTAAATGTACCTTTAGAAAAGTGGGGGTTTGCAAATCTTCTATAAATATAGCAGGTGGTGAAAATAGATTGGTATTTAGCAAAACTCCTAATAATATTACCATATCCATTAATTTCCTAGACATCATCTTTTCTTTTTTTGTTAAGTGACCACATAATCTAAAAGGTTAAGGTGCTAGAGAAAGGTTTGTTATATTTTCTTTTTATGTTAAGTGGCCACCTAATCTAAAAGTTTAAATTGTTAGAGAGAGCTTTATTATATTATTTACTATTTTCAACACACCCCACGAATACAGACATAGTTAGTTTTGAACCTTACACTTCGACTATTTTAATGTTTTCAAATGAGTGGCAGTGAGTTTTAAACCCAAAACCTTTTGGCACCTAGGCTCTTATACTATTTTAAGTGACTATCTCATCTAAAAATTTAAGTGGTTAAAGAGAGGTTTATTGTATTATTTATTATTTTCAACACTTTTCAAAATTACTTGCATTTTTTAGATCATTTAGTGTAAACACAATAGATTTTATTAAGTTTTGTGTCTCCCCGTATTATATAAAACTCTAAAACAATAATTTAGGAGATCAACAAATTAAGACATTGCTTGAGATAGTTAAGCTCCCATTTCCTGATTCTTGCTGCTTCTCCTTATTCTTTTAGGTTCATAGTTGATTTATTTTAGATACGTACGTTTTACAACATTATGGCAGTGCGTTTTCATTTGTGCCATGGATCCTTTATTGCACATCACTTAAATGATAAATGCTTACAGTTTCATGTATGAGTTATGTTCTATTATTTGCTTAAAAATCTGTTTTTCCTTTTAAATTTTCTCTGCATTTATATAATATAATAAAAATAATAACAGAGTTAATTAACTTTTTGGTGTCTCCCGATACTATATAAACTCCTAAATTAACTCTATAATTTAGGAGGCCAACATATTAAGGCATTGCTAAGGATGGCTAAGCTCTCATTTTCCTATTTCTTGGTCTTTCTCCTTGTCCTTTCAGGTTCGTAATATATTTTAGATAAAAGTTAGCAAGTTATTTATGCGTATAATCTTTATCAATAGACAATTAATAAATGATAGAAACAAGAGAATTTGCATCAAATGTATGTATTTCTTAGAGACGTTGGTGTGAATTACTTGTAAAGAATCCGAAAAAAATTGACAAAAAAAAACTCTTTTTGGAATAATACTATCATCAAAATGTCAGGGACTCCAACCCTATAATTAATAATTTTCTACATGGCATCTTAAAGAAGGTTCAAGTAATTAGCGCTTGTTGAGGTTCATTTATTTCATGAATCCTTATTGCACATCACTTTATTTTTTAATTTCCTTGGATTCATATCTTAGTTCGGTTATCTCCGGGAGCAATTAATATTAGTAATTGCTACATAGAATTGGTTTAGATGGATGAAATTGTGATTCTGAAGTTCAAGAAAGTACATGTAATATACTTGAAGTCTACACTATTTGACAAAAAAAAAAGTCTATACCTATTTTTATAATCTTTTGTGCTTTAACCTTCAGTCTCGTTGGTAGCTCCTCGAGTTGATGCAAAGCCGCTATGCAGGGAAAACATAAATAGATTATTGCCTCAGCCTCGCGGGCGATAGATTTGTAAGTTGCTGGCTTGTCAAAACATATGTAAAGGCATACACAATTCACAAAGTAGCGCAATAGGTCGTTGCATTCAAAGAAATTGCATTTGTACGCACAAAGACTGTTGAGAAGCTTGTTCCTTTTCGAAATATAGTAAAATCTCCAATAACTAATATCGAATAATGCAGTTTTATGAGAATTTAGATGGTCTCCTTGTGCTCTTTACTTTGATGCCTTGTCTTTTTGGCATCGATATGTTATCTAGTGTATTGACAACAATGGAGAACAATTATATTTCTTTTAAATAACCATAGGATTGCTAAGTTTATGGTTGAAGTTACATGAAAATAATAGATGATAATTAATGCAAATCAAATCACATATAATTTTCTAGTTGCTATGTCAAAATTATATTGTTGGTTTCTCTTCCATTTGAAATGTTTTTTTTTTTTTTGGATTGGATTTTCGAATCCGTATCTCTATCATTTACTGATCTTCTCGTATTTGTGAATCATACTACGAATCATTGCTTCTTTGAGAAAAAAAGGTTCAAATTGTTTTAATTAAAGTTAGTATTGTTTTAGGGATTTTGAATTTTTTATTAACTGATTATGGCCATCTCGGTTAGCAATATAAAAGCCTTTCCATTTTTTCGTATAGTGATCAAATGGCGATTTCTGAAAGAGGTAGTGTTAGAGGAGGATTTATAAGAGATATAACATGTTCATGTTAAAATTACTCCAAATTTGAGCATACAAATACATAAAGAAAAATGTATTTTATATCAATAGCTGACTACCTTATAGGGCATATTTTGCTCAAGACCAATGATGTTATACTTTGCGAAGAGTATCTTATCTTGCGTCTATAACTCCTAGATTGACACTAATCTTTCAAACCCCCCAAATTAAGATAGGCCTCCCTATCCAAACCACGACTAGTCCAAGTGAAGTGCGGTCATATACTCTTGTGCTCCAAAAGGTTAGCATTTTCAATACAGTTAACAAAATACACAGAGCTAGGCCCAAGCATGTTGCAGTGCAATCTCTATCATTAGTATTTAAGATCTCATTAAAATACCCACCAATGCAGAAAGGGACATCAGAGAAACGACAACACCACATGCCAAGGTTAATTTTTCCACAAAAATCGTCTCTGTTTAGCATCATTGCTATAGCATAACAAAAACATACAGAAAACGGATAGGGCTATTCCTGAATTTGACTTTCCACATAATAGTTTGTTCAGTAGCCTCAATCGTTTCCACCTCCACTCTAGTATCATCCCACATAACCCAAATTTTGCCCGATTTGTTGTACTCATAATTGTTAGCAAAAGACCATATAATAAATCTCAATCTGATGGTATTGTTGGCATTACCATATTTTATTTTAGTTTTCACAGAACCCAAATTCAACCTAAATGGTTATAATCTTCTACTCAACTACCCCAAGCTTCGAGATTTCCTCAACCTCTAGCTCAAAAGAGTCGGGAAGCTATCGGGGCATCCAATTACACTAGCCAGGTAGCTGAACTGGTCATGTCATCTCAAGTTGTTGACTTAGTCTTCTTGTTGAGCCATGTTCAGTCATATTTAAGACCATTATTCGGTCTAGCCCTTGACTGTAGCTATTGGGCCTTGCTTACTGGTTTGAGTTTATTTCATGGCCTATCAGCAAGTATTCTATAACTGAGAAATAGTAGGGATATAGATCGAAAATATGAGAAGATGGAAAAAAATTTCCCATCCTTCGTCTATGAAAAAACCGTTTTCATATAGAAGGCGGAATTCAAAATTTTCCTCAATCTTGTTAATGGATCATTCTTGATTCTGATTTGCGGATTTCAAAACCATGTTTTCAAATCCATTCTTGTCATTTTTCAAAACACGGCAAGTGAGCAAGATGGTTTTCTTTTCTTTTTTGGGATGTTTTAAGGATGTTTTGTCCTTTAGGGTTTAGGGTTTTCTTTTCTATGATGATGTCTTGTCTATTCTTTTCTTTGAGTAGATAGATGCACAGAATGTGCAATTGTGATTAAAGAAACTCTTGTTGAACTGGTTGGATTGTTTGGCACTGTGTGGGATTCTTGTTAAACCATGTTCGCACTGCTTCAGTACGTAGAACATGTATTGTTGTTCATATTGTCCCACCATTTGAGTTTAATTTGTCTTCCATAAGCTGGAAGAGAAAGATTGTTTGCAAAGATATGGTTTAAAACAACATATCAAAAAGAATAGATGAGGATATGTCTTTCCTTGTTATTGAAATATTTGATCAAAGATACCAGCCCAGCACAACACAACAGATTATAACAGCCTTGTTATTGAAATTATATTGATCAAAGATTTACAATGGTCTGATGCTTTGATGTTTACAATGGTCTGATGTTTTTGTTGAAATTTTTGGTGTATGAAAATTCAAATGGTTTCCTTGTGCTCTTTCCTTTGATGCCTAATTGTCTTTTTGGCATAGATATGTTATTTGGGGTATTGACAACACTCGAGAAAAATGTACCGTATTTCTTTTATCCATAGGATTGCTAAGTATTTAGTTGAAGTTACATGAAAATAATTGGTGACAATGCAAATCAAATCACATGTAATTTTTTAGTTGTTGTGTAAAAATTATTTGTTGGTTTCTCTTTCATTTGAAATGTTTTTTTTTTTTGGTTTTTTGCTAAAGTGTTTTCTTATGTTGAATACTTGGATCACTTCGCCCAACACAAAATGTATAAAAAAAGGTAGTGTTAGAGGATGATTTATAAGAGATCTAACATGTTCATGTTAAAATCAATTACTCCAAATTCGTAAAGAAAAATGTATTTTATACCAATAGCTAACCACCCTATGGGGCAGAACAATGATACTATCAGGGGCGAATAAACAAATTCTTCTTAATGGGGTTAAATACATAATTTTTCAACTATATGAGTATATTATTTTTTTCAATAGGAGCTAATTAATATTTTTACCTCAAAATACATAGATATTTTAATTTTTTTAAAAATATATATATAAAGAATTTTTAACGTTCTTCTAGGCCAATGAGGACTGTAGTCTCCGTTGACCCAACTATCATCCGCCCCTAGATGCTATGCTTTTCGAATAGTATCTTATCTTGCATTTATAACTCCTAGTTTGACTAGCATCTAGAAATATCATTTGATAAATAGCTATCTCTTCACCTTCTAACGCCATTAGTTAGCTTATCAAGCCCTTAGCTATACCAAATTTATTTCATATAACCATTGTGTACAATGGTTATTTGGTATGATTTAGTGTACGATATATTAAAATTGGATCCAATCCTTCTTCAAATATTTTCCGCTACAAAAGCGAGTTCAAAGCTTATTAAAACTTTTTTTTTTTGGGTCAAAAAGCTTATTAAAACTTGAAAGATGCAAAATTTAACTAAAAATATTTTAAATGGTGATTCGGCATTACGTGTAGACTTGACACTCTTTGCTTTCCCATTGCTGAGAATATTATAATATTGTATTGTTAAATCAAACGACTATCCATAGTATTTATTTCCATTCATGTTTTTTGAGTTGAGTTGATAAGTTTTCAATTGTTGGTCCATGATTCACCAAAAAAAGGAAAAAATTATTGGTTCATAGACGGCTTTTTTGTCCAATCCTACAATGTTACCTTTTTGTCTCATATACCATGCCTATAGAGAAGAAGAAGATGCTTTGTCGAAATGATGGATTTCAATTGGTCGATCCCAATAAAGAAGTAAATCGCTATGAAGATTTGATTGCCCAACTACACTCTACAGTGACTTAGGCTATCATATTGTGGACCAATTACCACATCCACGATCCTTCTTTGAAATCCTACATAGTATGTCAACTTGACTATATTTATTTTTATTTTTTCAATTATTTTTCTCTCTATTAATCAATATTTACTCAAAATAGTTTTTTTTCTTTGTCTAATCATATTAGATCCCTTGACTTAAAAACAAGAAATATATTAGAGAAACAACAATAAATCAATTGACCAAAAGAAGGGAACTAGTCTTAAGTAATTTTTTCTTTCTTTCTTGTTTCTTGTTGTGTGTTGTTCTCATTGGAGAATTAATACTGATTTTTACATCTTTCGGTGAAACCATTAACAACTTGATGAATTATAGATTCACGGTATTTGAATTAAGTAACCATTAATAAATGGTTAAACAAAGAAAAAATATTTATTTTGAGTAAATATTAATTAAGATAGAGAAAAGAATTAAAAAGATAAAAGATAAATAAAAATAGTCTAGTTGACATGCCATATAGGATTCAATATAGGAGGTAATAAAATGATGATGGAAAAAATTGTGATATATAGCATTGGACAACAAGAGAGAGAGAGAAAGAAAGAGATTGAGAGAGGGTTAACCAAGAATTGTTGTCTAGATTTTTTTTTTTTTGCTAAGACATTTACAAGGTGTGAACCAAAGGAGAAACACAACTAACGAAGAATATCAGGTCAAAAAGACTACAAATTTTCTAAGCCCTCAAATTATGTGAGGGACGTTTTATTGTCATAACTTTACCGTACTTTATAAATTAATATGCGTAAAAAAATAATTATTTGAACCTTAAATTAATTGACTTAAAATAATTAACTTAACATTTAACTCTACATACTTGTTTATAAACCACATACTTAACACTGTTCTTACCAATGTGAGATATTACAATGCATAAGAGAGTTTTTGTTGAAATTTTTGTTTTAGTTGTGTCATGAGATGAGAGTTTTCAACACAATGATCCATGAGTTGGACCAAAAAGCGCTTCTTAATTCTTTTTTACCATTAATACTCAAACAATTACATTGAAACCAAAAAGAAAAAAAAGGAAAAAAATAAGGGAGTTTAGACTAATATATTAAAAAGCATCCATCTATCAAAATCTATTCATTCAAATGACTCCACCTAAATTTTCATTGGAACTTTAATGTTTTCTCTTACCACCTCCTCCAAAACAAATGTGGCTCTATCACTTGTTTATTTAACAAAAAATAAAAAAATAAACTTGACTCTATGAATTCTGTGATTTCTTTCTTTCTAAATAAAATACACAAAGGTACAAAGGAAGAATGAGCATTGAAGTCTCCCCTTAATTGAGAGCCACATTACACATCATAAATAGGGCTAAATTCAAAATTTCTATATTTGTTCCAGCTAATAACATGTCGTGCATTACTACATTTTCTCATTAAAACCATGCATATGGCTACGGCACTCCTACGTTTCCATTCTCATACAAAAAAGTCCAAGTTCCAGAGTGGCACGCGGTATTCAGTGAGAGTAATAAGTTGATTTGAAAATGATTTAGTAACGAACAAAGTCTCCGTTATAAGTGTAAAAGATTGTTAGATCAATTTTTATAATTGATATTTTTTTAATATATATTATACGTTCTTTGAAAAAAAAAATTAGTATGACCTAATAAGAAAATGCAAATCAGTGACGAAAAAAGAATGTTGTGTCGTATGTGGTATACTTGGTGGATGATGGGTTAATTCTCATTTGATCACGTTGTTCTTTACTTCTTTTGTTACCAAGTCTTCCTCCAGTGTTCGCCCCAAAAAGAAAAAAACGTTTTCGTCTAGTGATGATTAATAAGGCCAAGCTAAAGAAAGCTAAGGCCTAGGCTTTTCTGGATCCACACTACATTTTCTTGGGTTTGGTGGACTAAATTTTCATCCACTCATAATAAATAAGCTGGGGCCTGGGCTTCGGTTTCTATCATAATCTTTAGAATTCCAATTTTTTTTTTTGTAGAAGATGGACATTCATTGAATACAAGCCTACTCACATAAATCCATATCTCTTATAAATCCCATATGAGCAGACCTGTTTAGATCTTTTAATAATATAATAATATTATTACGAAAATTAATAGTAGGAGAGTGACGAAATAATTACTTGACCTTTATACTGAAAGATTTAGATAATTTTATCTTAACCACATCATCACTCGGTTGGAAAAAAGTGAAAATGAATAAATTTAGCCATGTCACGGATTTCTTAAAAAAAAAAATTGATACTTCCCCCAATACCCTTACGTGCATATATTAACATCTAAAAATAATTAAGTTTCAAATTTACAACTTATTTCCAAACTAGGATGCATTAATTGCATATGTAATATCAATGATCATAGGCACGCATCAACAAGAAAAATTCTCAAAGTAGCTTTACTGTGGACCGTAATGGTAAAAGGTAACATGTGGTGGTCTTTTTGGTAAAACCTACGTCAGGCCGAAATGAAAGGAAGTTTCTACGAGCCATGGTTATAACCATCGATAGAAGCCAATTATTCTACATATATTTATAGGAATGCGTGGATACACGTTAAAAATTATAAATCCGAATCAAAACCCATTTAAATTACTTTTTTTCAAATCTATAGTGGATAACCGAGGGGTTTAATTTTTGCTTATCCAACCCGAATCTTATAAGCATTTAAAAATCTACGAATACCAACCTGACCTGTTAATGAATAATTTTTTAAAAAAGAATAGCCTAAAAATGTTTTAGAAAATAATTAAAATAAATATACATTTGAAATTTAGATGCTAAGAAGACTTAAAAAATAAAATAAAACATTAATGAAAAATAATAAAGTTAAAAACAAACAATATAGTACAGTATTTGTCCGTAAATAGATTACCAATCTCAATGGAACTATAAATAATAACTTAAATTTTTTTACTCACCGAAAGGTGAGATTTACAGCTAACAGAGGTACTGGGTCAATATTTGCATTGGTCAACACTAATTCAAATATATAAATATATGTCTTTAGTTTTTTTTTCACTTTTGCTTTATTTCTTCACAACTTCTTCCTTTTTTTTTTCTTAATTTTGGCCCAATTCTTCATCACAAACACCACATTTTCCCAACGAACATGGCCTAAATCATAAAAATTTACATTAATTAACTATTTGGAGCATTAAAAATAATAAAGTTAATTTATCAATAAATGTTACAAATAACTAATAAATGCAATCAAGTAGCTACAAAACACCCTAAAAATGTATTCAATTACCCTCCAAAACATAAACACATCAATACATTAGAAAGAAAAAAAAAATATATATATATATATATATATATATATATATGTATGTATATATATATATATATATATATATATATATATATATATATATATATATATGTATGTATGTATATATACACATACCATACAAAAGAAAAAAGAAAATTCTACTTATATTATGAAAACAAAATTTACTATATACTTATATTATTTGACAAAAGATATTACTACCCATATAAGATTCTAGTAAAAAATCGTGCGGTTGTGATTATAACAATGGAATTCTAGTAATCCGATTACTAAATAATAATTTGTAGACCATTGGCATCTTATGTATTAATTGATGCAATTTAAAACAGTGATAGGCTTGCAATTTTTTCTTTGTCGAATATAGGAAGCTATACAATTCATTTCCCTTGTACCTATTAATAGAGAATTTTAGATACCATCCCATTTTTTTATTAGTCATTTCACATCTCGTATGTGGATGCTTAGATGACATATACTAGAAGAAGTAAGATTAAAAAAAAAAGGTTATTATTTTAGCATGCATGCCAACTAAACCTCAATGTAGCAGAAGAAGAAAATAAATTGGTATTTGGCAAAACTCCTAATAATATTACCATAACCATTAATAGCCTAGGCTTCATCTTTTCCTTTTCAAAATTACTCTCATTTTTTAGATTCAGTGTAAACCATAGATTTTATTAAGTTTTGTGTCTTCCCGTATTGTATAAAACTCTACAACAATAATTTAGGAGACCAACAAATTAAGACATTGCTTGAGATAGTTAAGCTCCCATTTCCTGATTCTTCCTACTTAGCTCTCCTTGTTCTTTCGGGTTCGTAGTTAATTAATTATTTTAGATACGTACATTTTAGAGCATTATGGCTATAATAGTTATTTGTCAACTGAGAAATTAATGGAAAAAATAAAGAGCGTTGGCATCAAGCATATGTATCTCTTTAAGACGTTGGGATGTTACACATTTATTATTTTACACATGAAGCTTATTAATTAATTCTGCAATAACACTGTCATGCGAATGCTAGAGGAACTTCAACCCTTTTATAATTTTATACATAGCAAATTAAAGAAGAGCCAGGCAATGCGTTTTCATTTGTGCCATGGATCCTTTATTGTACATCACTTAAATGATAAATATTTACAGTTTCATGTACGAGTTATTTTCTATTAATTCCTTAAAAATCTGTTTTTCATTTTAAATTGTCTCAGCATTTATATAATATACTACAAATAACAAGAGATTTCATTAACTTTTTGGTGTCCCCCGATACTATATATATAAACTCCTAAATTAACTACATAATTTAGGAGACCTACATATTAAGGCATTGCTAATGATGGCTAAGCTCTCATTTTCCTATTTCTTGGTCCTTCTCCTTGTTCTTTCAGGTTCTTAACATATTTTAGATAAGATTTAGCAAGTTATGCATATAATCTTTTAATATCAATAGGAAGAAGAGAATTTGCATCAAATGTATGTATTTCTTAGAGCGATGTTGGTGTGTTGCTTGTAAAGAACCCGAAAATATTGCCAAAAAACTCTTTTTGGAACCCTTTAATAATTTCCTACATGTCATCTTAAAGAAGGTTCAAGTAATTAGCGGTCGTCGAGGTTCATTTATTTCATGAATCCTTTTTGCATATCACTTTATTTATTTACTTCTTCGGATTCATGTCTTAGTTCAGTTCTCTCCAAGAGTAATTAATATTAGTTAATTTAATTTACCTTTTCTTTTGGTAGAAGCAGGGAAGGATTTAACATTAAATTATACACTCAGTTCGAAACATACTGTGATATGGCTTAGGCTACATAGAATTGATTTAGAAGGATGAAATTATTATTTTGAAGTTCAAGAAAGTACATGTTACTATTGGGATAGATTACTAAAGTAATATACTATTTCCTAGAATGAAGTCTATAGCTATTTTTATAATCTTTTGTGCTTTTCTCTTTAGTTTCGTTGGTAGCTCCTCAAGTTGATTGAAAGATATGCAGGGAGAACTTACAAAAAATGTTCGCGGGTGTGTTGGGCAGCTGGTTTGTCAAGACCTATGTCGGACAATGCATCAAGGACAAGGACAAGGACAAGGACGGTGCGTTCAAAATATCTGCATTTGTTTGTACCAATGTTGAGAAACTTGTTCATTTACGAAATATATATAGTAAAATCTACCAATAACTAATCTCGAATAACGCAGTTGTATGAAAATTCAAATGGTTTCCTTGTGCTCTTTCCTTTGATGCCTAATTGTCTTTTTGGCATCGATATGTTATTTGTGGTATTGACAACACTCGAGAAAAACTGTATTTCTTTTATCCATAGGATTGCTAAGTATTTAGTTGAAGTTACATGAAAATAATTGGTGACAATGCAAATCAAATCACATGTAATTTTCTAGTTGTTGTGGAAAAATTAATTGTTGGTTTATATTTCATTTGAAATGTTTTTTTTTTTTTTGCTAAAGTATTTTCTTATGTTGAATACTTGGATCCCTTCGCCCAACACAAAAGGTATAAAAAAGGTAGTGTTAGAGGAGGATTTATAAGAGATCTAACATGTTCATGTTAAATTACTCCAAATTAGAGTATACAAATCCATAAAGAAAAATGTATTTTATACCAATAGCTGACCACCCAATGGGGCAGAACAATGATGCTATGAGGGCCAAATAAACAAATTCTTCTTAATGAGGATTAAACACACGTAATTTTTTAATTATATGAATATATTATTTTTTTCAATAGGGGCTAATTAATATTTTTACCTCAAAATACATAGATATTTTAATTTTTTTAAAAAAAATAAAAAAAAATTTAACGTTCTTCTAAGCCAATAAAAATTGCAGCCCCCACTAACCCAACTATCATCTGTCCCTGGATGCTATACTTTTTGAAAAGTATCTTATCTTGCATTTATAACTCCTAGCTTGACACTAATCTTTCTAACCCCACAAATTAAGATAAGCCCCTCTCAAATCTTTGGTATTTCGATGGAAGTGGAGAATTTTTGGGATAAAATTAAACGTGATGCAAATTATAAAAGATGTTTGAAGTAATGAAAAGCTAATGCACTTGCCATTCTTTTTTGTTTGAGAAAAGGTAACCTAGGTTTGATAATCAACGTAACTGGCCAACTTTCTCTTCTCCTACTTATTGCTTTAATGTGAGGGACGTTTTTATTGTCATAATTTTACCGTACTTTATAAATTAATATGTTAAAAAATAATTACTTGAACCTTAAATTAATTGACTTAAAATAATTAACCTAAGTTAACATTTAACTCTATGTACTAGTTTATAAACCACATATTTAACACTATTCTTACCAATTTGAGATATTACAGTGCATAAAAGAGTTTTTGTTGAAATTTTTGTTTTAGTTGTGTCATGAGAGTTTTCAACACGATGATCCATGAGTTGGACCCAAAAGCACTTCTTAATTCTTTTTACCATTAATACTCAAACAATTACATTGAAACCAAAAAAGAAAAAAAAGAAAAAAAATAAGGGAGTTTAGACTAATATATTAAAAAGCATACATCTATCAAAATCTACTCATTCAAAGGATTCCACCTAAATTTTCATCGAAACTTTAATGTTTTCCCTTACCACCTCCTCCAAAACAAATGTGGCTCTATCACTTGTTTATTTAGCAAAAAAAAAAAAAAAAATGTGACTCTATGAATTATTCTGTGATTTCTTTCTTTCTAAATAAAATATACAAAGGTACAAAGGAAGAATGAGCATTGAAGACTCCCCTTAATTCAGAGCCACATTACACATCGTAAATAGGGCTAAATTCAAAATTTCTATATTTGTTCCAGCTAATAACATGTCGTGCATTACTACATTTTCTCAATAAAACCATGCCTATGGGTTACGACACTCCTACGTTTCCATTCTCATACAAAAAGTCCAAGTTCCAGAGTGGCATGCGGTATTCGGTCAGAGTAATAAGTTGATTTGAAAATGATTTAGTAACGAACAAAACCTTTGTTATAAATACGAAAGATTGTTAGATTAATTTTTATAAGTGATATTTTTTAATATATATTATACGATTTAAAATTCTTTGTAAAAAAAAAAAATTAGTATGACCTAATGAGAGAATGCAAATCAGTGACGAAAAAGGAATGTTGTGTCGTATGTGGTATACTTGGTGGATGATGGGTTAATTCTCATTCGATCACGCTGTTCTTTACTTCTTTTGTTACCAAGTCTTCCTCCAGTGTTCGCCCCAATGCTTTGTTGGATGGTGGAAATATTTGGAGCATCGACATCCCTTCAAATGCTTCTTGGTCCTCGCGCAACTTGTTACAAGTTAGAGAAAATGCTTGCAATTTTATTAGGCACCGGGTTGCTAATGGACGGAATACTTCTCTGTTTTGGGATCCTTGGTTGCCGTGTGGTAACCTCTGGAACATTGCTAGATCCTTTAACATTGAGATTCCTGTGGAGTTGCTTTTTGCAAAGGTTGTTGATTTCATTCATGATAATGCTTGGAATTGGCCTGACTGTTTGCATTGGGTGGCGGTGATTGTCGATTTTTATCCAAGGAGCAATTTGGAGGACAAGATCGTGTGGTTGGTAGTTACTACGTTGGGTTCTTTAACTTCTATTCTACTTGGAATGCTATCCGTAAGAGAAGTGATGAGATTAACTGGGTTGGTTTAGTGTGGGATAAAACTATTATCCCAAGACCAAGCTTCTGCTCCTGATTTGCTATGCTCGACAGGTTGGCTACCAAGGTGAGATTGTTCGAATGGGGCATTGCTACGGATTGCAAGGATCACTTGTTCTTTGCATGCCTATTTACTAATCGCATTTGGAAATGGTGTTCCAGTAAACTCAGATGTGGCAACTTGATTTGTCGTTGGGACATCTTAGTGAATAAACTGTGTTGTTTGCAAAGGTCGAAGCTTGAAGGCCTTCCTGGCTAGGAATGCATTTAATTCTTGTGTGTACAACATTCGGCTTGAAAGAAATGGTCGAGTCTTTGGAGCTACAACGCAAATGGAGGACCAAATTATTGCTAAAATCGTTTTAGATGTTAGAGGCAAAGTTAGCTTATAACGTAAATATTCTAATACTTTTGAAAATATTATTCTTTGTAGGGATTTGAACATTTGTATATCCTGACTTTACCCATGAAGAGTGTTTTTACTGTAAATATCTCTGAGTTATGAAATGAAATAATTTATTGTTCAAAAAAAAATAATGCCAACCTAAATAGTTTACTAAATTCATTTACTCTATCACGCGAAGAAAGCTAAGGCGTAGGCTTTTCTGGATTCACACTACATTTTCTTGGGTTTGGAGGACTAAATTTTCATCGAATCATAAGCTAGGGCCTCGTGAGACGGCACGCGTGTTTCGGGCGCCAGGATGCCTACGGCTGAGCGGAAACGTGCCATGAACAGTGCCGACGGTCTAGGTACGAGAATTGGCCCAAGGCAAACCATGACCCTTCCCAGCGTTTGTGGAAGCTTCTAGACCAGCGGAGATGGCTCCAGAAGCATTTGGGGCGGAATTGGAGGGAAACAGGCAGAATTGAGTCTGGAAGATTCTAGAAAAATGGCTAAGTGTGAAGAAATTTCTGCCAGGCTGCCCAACTGCCCAAGCAGGCTACCCAGTCTACCCAAGACTGTCCAAAAAGTTCCAACTTTGTGCATAGACCGGATTTCTGGATTTTTTCTAGCATATGTGAGTGTAGATAGCTCTAGAAATTGTTTTTGTACATAGACAAATGTACGGCTAGGATTGTAGCCACTTGGCATTGATCAAAGGCATTGGTTTAGGCCATGTACATGTATAAATATGAGTTGTTGTGCAATGAAATGCCAGCCATTTTACCTTGCCATTTTTGTGTGCTATCTTCCAGCCATCTTACTTAGTATTTTCCAACTCCTACCAGTGTTGCCTACTGGTGCTCGTTTTGCACAAGGGTCTGCCCTCGTACCCAAGCGCCCTTTGCAAGCTACCATGGTTAAACGTGCTAGTGTTGGGGTCATCAACCTCTAACATTTGTGTTTGTGTTGTGCTACTCTAATAACGCAGGCGTACTTAGTCGACACCCACGTTGGCTAAGGCCGCACATAGTCGGGATTTCAACCCAATCTCTGACCACGTGACAAGTGGTATCAGAGCCAAGGTTGTCTTGGCTCAAATGTTCATTGATGCGTGCTCTTTATCAATTTGTGGTGTTCTTTGTTGGTCAGTCCGTCAGGGGACTTTGTTGGTGTGAAGCATGGCTGGAAACGAGGGAGAAGACGTTGCCACTGCCACTCCTGCCGCTGTGGAGAAACAGGCTAGGATGGACAAGGCATGGGCCACGTAGTCCCGTGCTAGCTCGATGGATCAAGTTAGTTCGTTGGAGACCCGTCTCGAGCGCACTATGCAGGCCACGCTCGAGAACAGTCTGGTGCTGGATGATATTGTGTCTCGTATGCATGAGCTCGAGTTCAAGGACGAGACCGAGTTGGCAGAACGTGTGTCGGCATTGGAGTAACGTGGGAAAAGTTTAGAGGGCCAGCTGTTTGGCGCCCTCAACTCTTTTGCCGACGACATTAGGCAAACTATTGACCGTTTTCGTGAGGAGTTTGCTACAAGCTTGGGCGAGCTCAAGGACAATGTTGAAAGGATGAAAGCCGATGTTGCTACATGCAAGGCTGCCATCAGCTACGGTACAAGCACGACAGCCCCGTCAGCTCCAAGGTTGGATGTGCCACGACCCGTTTCCTTCAACGGCAGTCGGTGTGCGAGGGAGCTGGACAATTTTCTATGGAGCTTGGAACAGTACTTTGCAGCGGCTTACTTACCGGATGATGCTACCAAGGTACGCATGGTGCCCCTATATTTGACTAATGTGGCTATGTTTTGGTGGCGAAGGCGTTCACAAGACATGGAATGAGGCATGTGCACCATCACTACGTGGGATGATTTCAAGTAGAAGAACAAGAGGCCGTTCTACCCCGAGAATGCCGAGAACAAGGCCCGTGGTCGGTTAAGGAGATTGCACCAGTAGGGAAGCATTCAGGACTATGTGAAAGAGTTTCAAGAGTTGGTGCTAGAGATCCTAGATTTGTCGGACAATGAGGCACTCTTTTCATTCCTTGACAGCTTACAATTGCGGGCGAAACAGGAGTTTCAACATCGTGGAGTACAGGATTTGGCCTCGGCCATCGCTGCAGTCGAGAGCCTCATTGACCTTCAGCGGGGAAATGATACAACTCATAAAGGCAAGGGACAGGGCCCGAAGGACGGTAAGGACTCTGGTGGGGGATAACGTGGCAAGGACAAGGGTGCACTTCTCGCCACAGAGAAGGCTCTTACTCACCCAAACGGAGGGAGGACATACCACGTCCCTCGCATGACAGGGACAGGTCGCAAGGCAGACGGAACGGTAGAACCGGTGCTCAACGGACCAACAACCATGACTGTTTCTCGTGCGGGAGCAAGGAACATTAGGTGGCTCACTGCCCACAGCGAAACAAGTTGGCATCAATCTTGCAGCAAAATGATGCCCAACCGTCCCACGACGAGGAGGAACAGATTGGCTCACTTTGGTTCCTTGGTGCAATTCAGACCGAAGTGGAGGAGAAGCCAAAGGGGTCACCGAAGGGTTCATTATACGTCCCCATCACCATCAGGGGCCATGGCTTGAAGGCATTCGTAGATACAGGTGCTACCAACAATTTCATTGGCGAGGATGTTGCCAAACGACTCGGCGTGCGAGTCAAACCATTGGGAGGCATGATCAAAGCAGCCAACACCAAGGAAATTCCAATCGTCGGTGTTGCTCAACGGGTGAGAACAGTGATTGGACCATGGCAGGGTATCGTGGACTTCACTGTCGTTCCGCTTGACGACAATGACATTGTGCTTGGTTTGGAATGGCTTGACGATGTACGGGCATTCATTGTCTGATTCGAGGATTCCATTGTGGTAACAGTAACTAACCCCCGGTGTATCATCCCTATGACCCGAGAGGTGAAGGCATGCGCCAAGTCCCTCTGTACCGTGCAGTTGGTCAAGGGACACTTGCAGGGAAAAGGGCCGACTCAGGGAGACAGTCGCCTATCGTCAGGCAAGGTCGTGCAGCACAGACAGTGTGCTCGTGTGCAGAACCTCAGGCACCAAGGATATAGAGCCTCGGCAACCCAAGCGTGCACTTGCGGTCCGAGCTGCCAACTCGACAGAAGGGCCAGTTCATGGGGAACCAGTCTGAGGATAAAATGAGACGACGAACTGGCACTACCAAAGCCACCAGTTCGAGTGGGGATTAGCGAGAAGGTGCAGCTCAGGCCATTTGTTCATGTATACAGTGGCGTCGAGGGCGACGCCAAGTTTGGTAGGAGAGAGTGAGACGGCACGTATGTTTCGGGCGCCAGGATGCCCACGGCTTAGCAGAAACGTGCCACGAATAGTACCGACGGTCCAGGTACGAGAATTGGCCCAAGGCAAACCATGACCCTTCCCAGCGTTTGTGGAAGCTTTTAGACCAGTGGAGATGGCTCCGGAAGAATTTGGGGCGGAATTGGAAGGAAACAGGCAGAATTGAGTCTGGAAGGTTCTGGAAAAATGGCTAAGTGTGGGGAAATTTCTGCCAGGCTGCCCAACTGCCAAAGCAGGCTGCCCAGTCTGCCCAAGATTGTCCAATAAGTTCCAGCTTTGTGCATAGACGAGATTTCTGGATTTTTTCCAGCATATGTAAGTGTAGATAACTCTAGAAATTGTTTTTGTACATAGACAAATGTACGGCTAGGATTGTAGCCACTTGGCATTGATCAAAGGCATTGGTTTAGGCCATGTACATGTATAAATATGAGTTGTTGTGCAATGAAATTCAAGCCATTTTACCTTGCCATTTTCGTGTGCTATCTTTCAGCCATCTTACTTAGCATTTTCCAACTCCTACCAGTTTTGCCTACTGGTGATCGTCTTGCACAAGGGTCTGCCGTCGTACCCAAGTACCATTTGCAAGCTACTGTGGTTAAACGTGCTAGTGTTGGGGTCATCAACCTCTAACACTTGTGTTTGTGCTGTGCTACTCTGATAACGCAGGCGTACTTAGTCAAAACCCACGTTGCCTAAGGCCGCACGTAGTCGGGATTTCAATCTCAATCTCTGACCATGTGACAAGTGGTATCAGAGCCAAGGTTGGCTTGGCTCAAACGTTCATTGCTGCGTGCTCTTTATCAATTTGTGGTGTTCTTTGTTGGTCAGTCCGTCGAAGGACTTTGTTGGTGTGAAGCATGGCTGGAAACGAGGGAGAAGATGTTGCCACTGCCACTCCTACCGTTGTGGAGAAATAGGCCAGGATGGACAAGGCACAGGCCACACAGTCCCGTGCTAGCTCGGTGGATCAAGTTAGTTCGTTGGAGACCCATCTGGAGCGCACTATGCAGGCCACGCTCGAGAACAATCTGGTGCTGGATAATATTGTGTCTCGTCTGCATGAGCTCAAGGCCAAGGACAAGACCGAGTTGGCAGAACGTGTGTCAACATTGGAGGAACGTGGGGAAAGTTTAGAGGGCCAGCTGCTTGGCGCCCTTAACTCTTTTGCTGACGATATCAGGCAAACTATTGACCGTTTTAGTGAGAAGTTTGCTGCGAGCTTGGAGGAGCTCAAGGCCGGTGTTGAAAGGATGAAAGCCGATGTTGCTACATGCAAGGCTACCATCAGCCATGGTGCAGGCACGGCAGCCCCGTCAGCTCCAAGGTTGGATGTGCCACGACCTATTTCCTTCAACGGCAGTCGGTGTGCGAAGAAGATAGACAATTTTCTGTGGAGCTTGGAACAGTACTTTACAGCGGCTTACATACCGGACGATGCTGCCAAGGTATACACGGCACCCCTATATTTGACTGATGTGGCTATATTGTGGTGGCGAAGGCGTTCACAAGACATGGAACGAGGACTGTACACCATCACTACGTGGGATGATTTCAAGCGGGAGATCAAGAGGAAGTTCTACCCCAAGAATGCCGAGAACGAGGCACGTGGACGGTTAATGAGATTTCACCAGCGGGGAAGCATTCGGGACTATGTGAAGGAGTTTCAAGAGTTGGTGCTAGAGATCCCGGATTTGTCAGACAAGGAGGGACTCTTTTAATTCCTTGACGGCTTACAATTATGGGTGAAACAGGAGCTTCAACGTCGTGGAGTACAGGATTTGGCCTGGCCATCGCTGCAGCCGAAAGCCTCATTGACCTTCAGCGGGGAAATGATGCAACCCACAAAAGCAAGGGACAGGGCCTGAAGGTCGGCAAGGGTACACCTTCTCACCACAGAGAAGGCCCTTACTCACCCAAACGGAGGGAGGACACACCACGTCCCTCGCATGACAGGGACAGGTCGCTGGGCAAATGGAACTGTGGAACCGGTGCGCAACGGACTAACAATCGTGACTGTTTCTTGTGCGGGAGCAAGGAACATTGGGTGGCTCACTGCCCACAGCGAAGCAAGTTGGCATCAATCTTGCAGCAGAACGATGCACAACTGTCCCACGACGAGGAGGAACAGATTGGCTCACTTCAGTTCCTTGGTGCAATTCAGACCGAAGTGGAGGAGAAGCCAAATGGGTCGCCAAAGGGTTCATTATACGTCCCCATCACCATCAGGGGCCATGACTTGAAGGCATTGGTAGACACGGGTGCTACCAACAATTTCATTGGCCAGGATGTTGCCAAACGACTCAGCGTACGAGTCAAACCAATGGGAGGCATGATCAAAGCAGCCAACCCTAAGGCAATTCCAATCATCGGTGTTGCTCAACGGGTGAGAACAGCGATTGGACCATGGTAGGGTATCGTGGACTTCACTGTCGTTCCGCTTGACGACTACAACATTGTGCTTGCTTTGGAATGGCTTGACGATGTACGGGCATTCATCGTCCCATTCGAGGATTCTATTCTGGTGACAAGAACCAATCCCCGATGTGCCATCCCTATGACCCGAGAGGTGAAGGCAGGCACCAAGTCCCTCTGTGCCGTGCAATTGGTCAAGGGACACCCGCAGGGAAAAGGGCCGACTCAGGGAGATAGTCGCCCATCGTGCAGGCAAGGTCGTGCAGCACAGTCAGTGTGTTCGTGTGCAGAACCTCAGGCACCAAGGAGATAGAACCTCGGCAACCCAAGCATGCACTTGCGGTCCGAGCATCCAACCCGACAGAAGGGCTAGTTCATGGGGAACCAGCCTGAGGACGAAAGGAGATGACGAATTGGCGCAGCCAAAGCCACTAATTTGAGTGGGGATCAGCGAGCAGGTGCAGCCCAGGCCACTTGTCCGTGTATGCAGCGGCGTTGAGGGTGACGCCAAGTTTGGTGGGGGAGGGTAAGACGGCACGCGTGTTTCGGGTGCCAGGATGCCCACGGCTTAGCAGAAATGTGCCATGAACAGTGCCGACGGTCCTGGTATGAGAATTGGCCCAAGGCAAACCATGACCCTTCTCAGTGTTTGTGGAAGCTTCTAGACCAGTGGAGATGGCTCTAGAAGCATTTAGGGAGGAATTGGAGGGAAACAGGCAGAATTGAGTTTGGAAGGTTCCGAAAAAATGGCTAAGTGTGGGAAAATTTCTACCAGGCTACCCAACTGCCCAAGCAGGCTGCCCAGTCTGCCCAAGACTGTCCAGAAAGTTCCAACTTTGTGCATAGACCGGATTTCTGGATTTTTTCCAGCATATATGAGTGTAGATAGCTCTAGAAATTGTTTTTGTACATAAACAAATGTACGGCTAGGATTGTAGCCACTTGGCATTAATTAAAGGCATTGGTTTAGGCCATGTACATGTATAAAGATGAGTTGTTGTGCAATGAAATGCAAACCATTTTACCTTGCCATTTTCGTGTGCTATCTTCCAGCCATCTTACTTAGCATTTTTCAACTCCTACCAGTGTTGCCTACTGGTGCTCGTCTTGCACAAGGATTTGCCCTCGTACCCAAGCGCCCTTTGCAAGCTACCTTGGTTAAACGTGCTAGTGTTGGGGTCATCAACCTCTAACACTTGTGTTTGTGTTGTGCTACTCTGATAACGCATGCGTACTTAGTCGACACCCACGTTGGCTAAGGCCGCACGTAGTCAGGATTTCAACCTCAATCTCTAACCACGTGACACTAGGCTTTGGTTTCTATCATAATCTTTAGAATTCCTTTTTTTTTTTTTGGTCGAAGATGGAAATTCATTGAATACAAGCCTACCCACATAAATCCACATCTCTTATAAATCACATGTGAGCTGAAGAGTTTAGATCTTTTAATAATATAATAATGTTATTATGAAAATTAATAATGGTGGAGTGGTGAAACAATTATTGAATCTTTACACTGAAAGATTTAGATAATTTCATCTTAACTACATCATCACTCCATCATTATTCACTTTCATAATAACGTTATCATATCCTTAAGAGATCCTAACTTAATTCGCAAGTTGTCAGTAATTCTTGGTTGGTAAAAAGTGAAAGTGAATAGATTTAGTCATGTCATGGATTTCTTAAGAAAAAATAATAATAATACTTTCCCAAATACCATTACATGTATGTATTAACATCTAAAAATAACAAGTTCGAAATTTACATGTTATTTCCAAACTAGGATGCATTAATTGCATATGTAATATCAATGATCATAGGCACGCATCAACAAGAAAAATTATGTAGCTTTTCTGTGGACCGTAATGGTCAAAGACTGAAAGACATGTGGTGTTCTTTTTTATAAAAGCTACGTCAGGCCGAAATGAAAGGAAGTTTCTACGGACTACGGGCCATGGTTAATTTTGTATGAAATGTGCTTTGCCACCTATTCATATAACTGTCGATAGAAGCCATTTATTCTACATAAATTTATAGAAATGACAACGCGTACGTTAAAATTTGTAAATTCAAATCAAAATTTGTTTAAATTACTTTCTTTTAAATTTGCAGTAGATACCTGGTGGGTTTAGTTTTTTTTATTTAACCTAAACCCAATAATTATTTAAAAATCTACGAATACCAACCTAGCCCGTTAATAAATAATTTTTTAAAAAAGAATAGCTTTAAAATATTTTAAAAAATAATTAAAATAAATACACATTTGAAATTTAAATGTCAAGAAGACCTAAAAAAAAAAAATAAATAATTAATAAAAAAAAGATAAAGTCAAAACAAAACAATATAGTACGGTATTTGTCTGTAAATGGATTACCAATCTCAATGGAACTATAAGTAATAAATTAAATTTTTTTACTCATCAAAAGGTAAGATTTACAGCTAACAGTCAGGTACTGGGTCAATATTTGCCTTGGTCAACAATAATACAAATATATAAATATATGTCTTTAATTTTTTTTCACTTTTGCTTTATTTCTTCACAACTTATTCCTTTTTTTTTAAAATTTTGGCCCAGTTCTTCATTACAAACGCCACATTTTCCCAACGAACAAGGCCTAAATCATAAAAATTTGCATTAGTTAACTATTTGAAACCTTAAAAATAATAAAGTCAATTTATCAATAAATATTACAAATAACTAATAAATGCAATCAAGTAAGTACAAAACACCCTAAAAAATATATTCATTTACCCTCCAAAACATAAACACATCAATACATTAGATTAAAAAAAATGAAATATATATACATACCATACAAAAGAAAAAAGAAAATTCTACTTATATTATTATGAAAAAAAAAATTACTACTTATATTTTTTACAAAAGATATTACTACCTATATAAGATTCTAGCAAAAAATCGTGAGGTTGTGATTATAACAATGGAACTCTAGTAATTCCATTACTAAATAATAATTTGTAGACCATTGGCATCTTATGTATTAATTGATGCAATTTAAACAGTGATAGGCTTGCAATTTCTTCTTCTTTTTTCTTTGTCAAATATGCTTGCAATTTCTAAATGATACGATTAGCTTTGTGGTCCATCATGGATCAAATAAAGAAGCAATTACCAACTTCAGTATACGGAAAGGATGAAGTGATCCCCCGATAATATAGCAAATTGATTCTTTGGATTCCACCCAAAAAAAAAAAAAATCACTACATCTCTCTCGAGAGTGACATATTTAGAGCCAATACGTTGTTTTTTCTTAAAGGTTCACATCAATATAGCGATGCTAGATGAGAGTTACCTCAGAAACTCTTCAATTAGTTACTCTTTTTATGGCGAAATGGTTTCTTAATTTAATAAGGTATAAATTTCCAATTTCCTTATTAAAGACTCTTTCATGCCGATTATGAGATATAATTGATTTCTGGCCACGGTCTTTAGTCTTTTCAGGACCCTCTCGTTTTCAAAAGAAATTTTTTTATTTAGCCAATTTTCAATAATGGAATTCTACTAATTCGATAAATAATAATTTGTAGACCATTGGCATCTTATGTATTCAGCGGTAGAGCCAGGAAATCAATGTTGGGGGGCCAATTTTTTTTTTTTGTATTGTGCTTTTTGTACAGTATTTTTTCATTAGTATAAAAGACTGTACAATATTTTTTGTACGATATTTTTTAGTTAGTACTACTTCAAAGTATTTTATAGTTTGTACAATATTTTTTGTACAGTTTTGTGCTAAAGCAATATTCAACATGATTACGCTAGCCAGTCATGTAAACAATTAAATAAACTCAGTATCACAGCAAGACTAAATAAATTTCACCTGGTCATTGTTAATTCATAATAAATATTCTTAATTAGCTATTATTGAAATATAAAAAATAAGAAATTAACTAAAAAATTTAATCAAACACAATGATTTATTTACATTTGATGCATACGGTAGTATCAATAGACATATAATTTTGGAGTGAATTCAATATTATCCTACTTCAAATGGTTCTCCTGTTATTAAAATAAAAAAGTTAAAATTATTTTTTAATTATTTTTTTGTCAACATAGCAACCCCTAAAAAGCTAAACTTAATTAGCAAAAACCCAAAACTTAATATCACAAGGTCTCTCAAGTCTCAACTAACGTCTGGCAGACATAAATATAAGAAACCAAAAGTGATTGATGCAACACTAAACACAAGTTATAGAAGCATACAAATTCTTCTAAAATATATTTAAAAACAGTCATAGGCTTTTTTTTCCCAGGCCTGCATACTACATACATATATAAACACTAATACACACATACCCAAGTATCACTTACATACATAATTTTGTTTTTAAAAAAGGAAGATGATAGTTTTGTTTAAAAAAAAGTACAATAGTCAATATACACCCTTTAACTTAAGATTTGTAGAAAGATGTGGTGTAATAAAGTTGAGATTTGCAGGGAGATTTTTGAGAAGAAAATGAAGATGATGATAGTTTTGTTTAAAAAAAAAAAAAAAGTGCAACACACAACTTTTAATTTCTTGGCAATTGCAAAGGGCCTTTCCTTGTTTTTAATATTGGCAAAGGGCCTTTGCCTTTCCTTTTTTTTTTTTTTTTGTTTCACCAACGTAACTAGGCTGCTAAGCAAAAAAATCACCATGTTGGTGCCGTGGAGAATCAAACCTGCGCCGGCGGCGTGGATACACTTGCAATTAACAACCAAGTTAATTCATATCTTGTGAACATTAACAAATTTTCTAATATTTATAGGGGGGGCCAAATCTATTTTTCAAAAAAAATATACATTAAATAATTTATTTTTGCGCCACCCCAAAAATATACATTAAATAATTTATTTTTGCGCCACCCACCGCCAACCCCCCCCCCCCCGCCGCGCTAGGTGCAATTTAAACAGTGTGTTGCTTACAATGGGGTGCTCATATATTTTCTTTTTTTGTTAGAAGAATATGATGCCAAAGGCCGTAATAGGCACGGTCTTCCAAGCAATTAGGCAACTTCTCTCAATAATTATTTGCGAAAAAAGAAAATTTCTAAGTTGGGAATCCAATCAAACAATGAGAGTACCTGCATTTAATATGTTCTTTATATGTGCCAATGATTTTAGTCAATTATATGAGCAATTCGTTACAGTGACTAATGCTAATTTCCAGTCAAAGGGCTACTAAAACTATATTTTTAATTTCATTGAGTTTAATGGCTGTTCAACTTAGCAAGCACATAATGGAAAGAGAACGAAGAAGAAATCATAATATTTAGCATTGCAATAATGCCTTCTGGGTTTTGTAGCTTGATCCATGTCTTTTCACTATTTTATATAGAATCCTCAGGCATATCAACATATGGGTCATGTATATACAAGTGTATACGGTTATACAACTAAGAAAACATCATTTGGTTCACCCAAAAGTTGGGTAAAATAGTTGGGTAGGGACCCGTTAAATCAATGTTTCAAATTTGAATAAGGATTTCTTTATGATTTATATCCAAAAAAAAAAAAAAAAATGATCACTTGGTCATCCTCATGCCTTGGATGGGTGTGCATTTATGGCCCTTATCATGCAATTGTGCAATTAGGATGCTCTGCTAGTCACTTTGTCTTTTAGCTACTAGGAGGTAAAATTCATCTACGTTATAATGAATTAATCTAAACCATGCATTTTAAGATTTTAATTTTTCTCTTTTTCCTTCTTTTTTTTTCTTTCTTTCCGTTAATATCAACTATCCAATATAAGATGAATAATTATGATTTCATTTTCGAATCACTAAGAAACACAAGTAATTAGGAAAGATTTAACTTCGTAATATTTTGTGACAACAAAGTTTTTAATGAGGGGAACCAACTCTAAGCGATAGTATATTTTAGTAATTGATTCATGAACCAATACCAAGACAACATTATCTTCTGTGAATGTCCAAAACGAATATAATTGATTGATGATTTAAGTTAAGCATTTTGAGGTCAGCACATGCACTTTGATTTGTTGGAAGTTTTCACTTTTTTGTTTATTTGAACCATGATAAGATTCATGCATCTGCCATATCTATTCCAAGAATGTTTAAAGCAGCAAAATTTGGTCTGTTTTCAAATTGCTCTTTAAATTCTAATTACATATTTGGAAAAAGGCTGGCATGATGCCAAAGTTATGGTCCCCTTCCAAAGAGATCAAATAAATGACCATTTACCTTTTGGATGATTTTCATTTTCTCGAATGATATCTTTATAATTTGGGATTAAGGCTCTATTTGGCCCAACTGTCAAATTTTAGTTTTTGAGCTATAGAGCTTTTGCCGTAGAGCTTTGTTTAGAAGTGTTGTTGAACAAAAACCATGGATTGTTTGGCCTATATTGAGCAATATTGAGCTTTTAAAAAATTTGAGGGCAATATTATATTTAAAAAAATATGAAAGAGTATATTTGAGAAAGAAAAATAAAACAACTTCTCATATTATATAAAAACAACTTCGCAAAAGCTTATTTTGAAAAGCATCAATTTGGAGCTTCTTGTTTTTCAACTTTTTTTAGCTTCAGCTTTTACCTAAAAGTACTTTTAGAAATGAGCTAAACAGGTAAGATCAGCTTCTAAACTCACAGGAAGTACTTTTGAGTGTCAAAAAGTTAGGCCAAACAGACTCTAAATGGCTGAAAGACTCACATAGGAGTTGAAAAAGAAAACAAAAATGTAATACCGCTAGTTAAAGTACCTCTTTTATCTAAGTTTAAGTTATTCGATTCAAGGTTTAATTAATATTTGATAGAGTCCTACGATAGATAAGAAAATTTATCTAAATATAATTTTTAAATTTAAATAATATAATCATTATAATTATCTATAATATTAATCTGTAAAAATCATTTCCAAATTTCAAAATTAATTTTATAGTATATTTGCATATAATAATATGATTATTTAATTTTTTGTAAAAATGTTTACAAATGCTCATAAAGTGACACACGACACTCTTGGTTATTCTCTTATAATATATAATGATGAGTTACTAATATTTCCAAGGTAGCACCTATATTAGCACTAACAAGCCATAAATTCATAGGGTCTTTGATTTCAGATCTATATTAGCATGGGTTACTATTCAATCAGTTCGAACTAATATTAGTCTTCTCACATGAAATGACCTCACACACATATAAGACATACTTCTTTTCTCACAGACTAATAGAAGAGTTTTTTTTTTTTTTTTTTGTTAGAAGAATATGATGCCAAAGGCCGTAATAGGCACGGTTTTCCAAGCAATTAGGCAACATCTCTCAATAATTATTTGCGAAAAAAAGAAAATTTCTAATTTGGGAATCCAATCAAACAATGAGAGTGGCTGCATTTAATATGTTCTTTATATGTGCCAATGATTTTAGTCAATTATATGAGCAATTCGTTACAGTGACTAATGCTAATTTCCTGTCAAAGAGCTACTAAAACTATATTTTTAATTTCATGAGTTTAATGGCTGTTCAACTTAGCAAGCACATAACGGAAAGAGAATGAAGAAGAAATCAGAATATTTAGCATTGCAATAATGCCTTCTGGGTTTTGTAGCTTGATCCATGTCTTTTCACTATTTTATATAGAATCCTCAGGCATATCAACATATGGGTCATGTATATACAAGTGTATACGGTTATACAACTAAGAAAACATCATTTGGTTCACCCAAAAGTTAGGTAAAATAGTTGGGTAGGGACCCGTTAAATCAATGTTTCAAATTTGAATCAGGATTTCTTTATGATTTATATCCAAAAAAAAAAAAAAAATGATCACTTGGTCATCCTCATGCCTTGGATGGGTGTGCATTTATGGCCCTTATCATGCAATTGTAGAATTAGGATTCTTTGCTTATCACTTTATCTCTTAGCTAATAGAAGGTAAAATTCATCAATCTCATAACGAATCAATTTAAACTATGTATTTTAAGATTTTAATTTTTCTCTTTTTTCTTCTTTTTTCTCTTTCTTTCCGTTAATCTCAACTATCCAATATAAGATAAATAATTAGGATTTTATCTTCGAGTCACTAAGAAACACAAGTAATGAGGAAAGATTTAAGTTCGAAATATTTTGTGACAACAAAGTTTTTAATGGGGGGACCAACTCTAAGCGATAGTGGTATTCTATTAATTGATTTATGAACCAATACCAAGGCAACATTTTCTTCTGCGAATGTCCAAAACGAATACGATTGATTGCTGATTTAAGTTAAGCATTTTGATGTCAGCACATGCACTTTGATTTGTTGGAAGTTTTCACTTTTTTGTTTATTTGAACCATGATAAGATTCATGCATCTGCCATATCTATTCCAAGAATGTTTAAAGCAGCAAAATTTGGTCTGTTTTCAAATTGTTCTTTAAATTCTAATTAGCATATTTGGAAAAAGGTGTATCTTTGGTACAACAAGGCTGGCATGATGCCAAAGGTAATGGTCCCCTTCCAAAGAGATCAAATAAATGACCATGGCACGAAAGTCTCTCCTTCGTGCCCAACATCGCTCCATCAAGAAAGGGGCTCTCTCTGTTTCTGATTACCTTCACAGTTCTAGCTGCAATCGGAGATCCCTTGTCTGACAGTGATCTTGTACTTATTACCTTGGACGGCCTGCCTAAGAGCTACAGACCGTTCATTACTTCTGTCGAGAACATCACTCCATCACCTACCTTTAATCATCTGCGTGCCAAGCTACTCACCTATGAACAGCGGGTCTTGTTGGATGATGCTGATTCTTCGTTTCATGATGATGGCACCACATCTGCCCTCCTTACCCAGTTCAAGACCAGTCACATCTCTGATTCCTCAAACTCCATAGCGTCAAAATCGAATCCTTCCTATAACTCTCAGGCCTCTTCTAAGGCCAATCAGTCATCATGCAACTCTACCTATAAAGGTAAGTGTCAGATTTGTCATAAAAATGGTCATTCCGCTGCCCGTTGTGGGTTCCGCTATATGCAATCTCGCAACAGTGGTCCAAACCAAACACTCAGTTCGCTGGCTTTCACTCGACCCAATCAGTCTCTCCTTCGCCTTCTCAGTCCTCCTCCGGGGCGACGTCTCACATGACTGCGGATCCTTGGCTTCTTCAAAATCTCCAGCCTTATAATGGATCTGACAGTGTACAAAGGGCTATACTGGCAAGCCCCGGAGATGGAGAGGTGCTTTCGCTGTACGGAAAATTGAGTTGGGAGACGCAGAGAGATTGATAACGATGTTCACATTTTAAAATTTAAACTCCTCGTATTAATTTGTAGATTTTGCCTTATCTGTGCAGTAATTTGTTTTAGCTGAACTCTGTCCATCTATTTATATGATGTAAGTCAGTTGTAAAACTCGATCAACACAATATATACAAACTCCACTTCTATCATGGTATCAGCTGATTAACGACATACGTCTCCATCTCTTAACCTTCAGACTTCGGCTCCACCTGCTTTCTTCTTTTCCTACTCTCGTTTCCGCGACCTTCTTCTCTTCCACACTTTCTGCAGTTTTCTTTCTTCCCTCGCACCAGCTAAATGGCTTCCTCCTCGAACAACTCCATGACTTCTGCAAACACCTTTTCGCTACCGTCTTACAACATTAAGATTTTTGTGACAATAGCAACTACTTGACCTGGAAGACTCAGGTTGTCAATTTTTTAACGTTCAATGGCTTGCTGGGCTATGTGGATGGCTCCATTCCCAAACCTTCCACAGCCTCATCTACTGCTACGGATACAACTTCTTCCTCCTTCGAATTCACACTAGAGGACTGGACCAAATACGATCGTTTTGTCACAGCGTGCATTACAGCCACGCTTTCTGATGCTTTGGTTCACCAAGCCTTAGGCCATGAATCAGCTCACGACTTGTGTGTATCCCTGAAAGACTCTTTCCTACAACAATCTTTAGCTCGCAAGTCTCTTCTTCGAGTACAACTTCGTGGTCTCAAGAAAGGATCCCTATCGATTGCTGGCTATCTCCATCAAATCAACTCTATCTCTCAGGCTCTAGCAGCGATCGGTGACTCGCTATCTGACTCGGATTTGGTCCTTGCAACACTTGACGGATTACCCAAATTAAGACTATCGTCCGTTCGTGACATCCGTTGAAAACCTTTCCAGTCTTATCACCTTTTCTCAACTGCGTGCTAAACTTCTCACCTACCAACAACGAATACTCTTGGATGACCCTCACTCCACTTCTATCAGAGATGAAAGCAGAGCCAAATGTTACTTTGATCAAGCCGTTCATCAGGTCAGTGATTAGTTCTCTTTCATTTTTTTATTTTATTTTATTTTTCTCATCAGCGTAAGCTTTGTGTGTGCAAGTGTATTTATATGTGTGGATGTGTGTGTGGGTTGTCTATATATATGCGTGTGTAAGGCCTGTGTGTGCATCTGTGTATATATATGTGTGGATGCGCGTGTAATGCGTTGTTTCGTTTAAAATCTTGTAGTTTTAGTGTTTATTTGATGATCATCTTTGAAATTACTGATATTAGCATGGATTAGTTGAAAAGATTGAACTTTATTATTTTACCGACGTGGATAAGGAAGATAATCATCTTAATAATGACTCTCTTGGAAGTAAAGTTTGAATTTTCTTCCTAATTTAACTTCTGTTTTGAGGTCTCATGAAGTTAGTTGTTTACTGCTGGAAACGTTATAAGTGTATTGTGAAAGGATGACACAAAATGGAAAAATTTCTTGAGATAATGCGTTGTTCTGTGTCGAATTTAGTAGCTTGTTATTTTAAACATTTTAGCCTTGGACTTATTTGAAACAGATTCTGATCGCTATTATAGATACATTCACTGAATCATGAAAACAAAAATAGAAGATGAGATGTTGATGCCATCTTTTTCTTTTTCTTCATCTTATAGCATAAGGGAGGTAGAAAACTCTACAAGTTTACTAGACTATTTATTGGGGCACGAAATTTGAAATGTCAAAATAGACTTTATGCAATAACATTGATAATGCCAGCCTATATAAGCACTAAGATTGAAAACAAGAGAGGTTATCAACTACATCCTTTATGCATTTTACAAAATAATATGACATTAATTTTGATTGTTACTTGATTATTATTGTCATATTTCTGACTTTTATATTGCAATGTCATCAGGATATTACAAGTACCTTGACAACTACAGAGGCCGAAGAACAAGAGAAACAAGGTAACTATTTTAGTGCAAAAGCTATATTTTGTTCATCGTGTTTAAATCTATATTTCCATTCATTCTGTACAGTTGGTTTGTTCATTTCTTTGTCGTGCCAATTTTGTTTGATAATCATATATGCTGTCAAAGTTATTGAGTTTTTCTTGTTTTATTGAATTATTATTTTGCCCTTAAAAAATCTAGAGCTGAATTAATTTCTTCCATCCTCTCATTATTTATCTTTACTATTTTGTTTAATCTGATGTCGTTTCCAAATGTGCTAGTTGTTCTTATGATCTCTTGTAGTATCTCATTTTTGACTTATTATTTCCCAATTTGGCTTTCACCTTTAGGGGACTGTTATCTATGAAGTCTGCAGTTAAATTGAAATGATCTGGTATGGCTTGTATGGTAGCTTGGATCAACTAGCGTGTCTATTTAAGGGCTTTCTGAAATAAGACCTGAAAGCCTATAATTGCTCCTATCCAACCAAATTGATCTCTAGAAGCTTGGCAAAGGTTTGTGGTATTTCACCTGATAGGTTATTACTCCTATCAGTTGTATCTACACAAATTTGTCTACGTCAAAATTCTTCCAAACCACACTTGACCTCGTCCCACGAAGTGGGATCGGCTATGTTAAAATTCTACAATCGCGCAAACATGATTTCAAAAACTGTCACTTTCGAAAATTGGAGTTATTCAAAGTTTTTACATAACCATTCCTCCATCAATGGTGAAGACCTGAAACAAAGGGGATAAAGTATATGTGACATCTCACATCGGATATTGATAGTGTTTGTGAGTGGTTTATAAGTGGGTGTTGCGGGTATAAGAAACAACTTGGGTTAACCATTTTAGGCCAGTAGAAAAGAGGTCCAAGTAGTTGTTTCTTATGCCTACAACACTAGTCACGTTTACGAATCCGGGGTTCTAGGCTCGGGGCGTGACAGAATGGTATTTAGAGCAGGTCATTAGCCGGTACGAGAGCTAAGTATTATGCAGGGCAAAGTGCTACACCTAGAAGGCTGGTGGGAGCCACCTCTTGAACGCGTAGAAACCACCTCTAGAATCCTTCACCGTCTAGTTGGTCTTGGGTATGTGTGCCCCTGACGAGGACGTCAGGTCCGTAACGGGAGGTATATGTGACATCCCACATCGGATATTTATAGTATTTGTGAGTGGTTTATAAGTAAGTGTTGTGAGTATAAGAAATAACTTAGATTAACTATTTTGGGTCAGTAGAAAAGAGGCACAAGTAGTTGTTTCTTATGCCTACAACACTAGTCGCGCTTGCGAGTCCGGGGTTTTGGGTTCAAGACGTGACAATATATAAAGAAGTTACGCCAAGTTATGCCTCGCATAGATAAAGAAAAATGACCGGAGGAATTTTTTCGGGTACCTGTCCAGTGATATAACTAACAGCTGGACTAAGAGCCAGGAATTCTACTAGTCAGGCAACTTCCTCCGGTTGACTGTATCGTCCTGTATCACAACCAAATAATGAGTATTTGCACATATCTGTGTGAACTTTTATGTTTCTCAGATGTTATTAATTTTATGCTATATAAGGTATAACAAATGACCAACTACGTACACAGTTAACAACCGAGTGTAGACATTCATAAATCAGATGACAACGCTATCTGTATCTTTCGAGAGAGCATCACATGTTCTAATTCTCAACCAGTAAGACGATAAATAATCATAAATGTCAAACAATCCAATTAAGCACCATTCCTGAGAGCCCGATAAAAATTTTTTGTACCAACTTGTAGCTGAGGAGAAAGCCTCGGTTGAAGTACAGACAAATTCCGTAGGACAACACTTTCCTTTTAGGTTGTATGTTCGCCCAGAAGGCAATTGTCGATTTTACAATTCACTCGGTTATGTTTTCCATAAAGTCAATAATCAAAGGTGAGAGTTTGTAAGTACAAATACATCTTAAAGAAAGCCCACGGTAAACTAAGTTCCACCAGAATGGAAGAGAAGAAGCGGGGATGGAAGATAACTTTTTCCGCATCATTAACACCAGATCATTTCCTCCACTCTAAAGATATCTAACTGATTTATTTGGTACATGCATATAAAGAAAAGTGAGTTAAAAAGATGATAACTCAGACATTGTTAAAAAATTTGACATCTGAAACTAAATATAAGCAGAAAATATTATTGATTATCTAGAGGAATGGTCTATAAAATTTTAAAGGTCACTAGGTTATATGTTTCGTTTATATGACAAACACATTGATGATCGTTTGTAAGGCATTCTCATGACTTACCATATCATCGTGAGAAATTTCTTGGACGTGTTGATGTATATCTATTTTTTGTGTCTACGTTAATGATGTTAATAAAAAAAATGTAAACATATGCGGAAGACATTAGGAGCTACCAACAATAGTAAGGCTAGAAGAGAGAAAGAAACAATAATATTAAATCTAGAATTACTCGTTATTGGGGCTCAAAACTTGATGAACAAGAATAAAGGACTTGACTAATAAGAAACTTAGTTTAATAAAAAAACTCAGAAATTTCTCAATTCAAGCCAAAACTAGTACTTGATATAAGGGTTATTTTAAAATCTAGATATATTTCAACAAATGACATGGTTGGAACTAATAACCTACTAACATGTCACAATACGAATTGTATCTGGAATTTCTTTTAGTGCAAGCTCTACATCTTCAAAGACCTGAAATGCAGAACTTCCTCCTGATAGTGTTCCGATGGCGATGATGGGGGCCTTGTTTTGATATCAAAATAACCAATGGCATAGGCAACTCCAATTGCAGAAAATAACCCAATATGGTAACCAATTCTTGCAAATGTCAATGAAAACCATGTCTCCTCAAATGATGATTTTGCTTCTGATCCAGGTGTTGGTGGTATTGCAAGTTCACAAGAAACATGGATTTGCACGCCACATAATCCACTATTGTTTGCGTAGTAGTTTAGATAATTGAAGCTATCCATTTGAGGACTTTCTAGAATACGACCTGAGAGCCTATTGTTGCTCACGTCCAAAAAATTGAGTTCCAAAGCCTTAGAAAATGTTTGTTGTATTTTATGACATGTTATTATGTGACAAATCTAAGGTCTCTATACTTTTTCAATTCACCAAAAGATGTAGGAATTTCTCCTGAGAATGAGTTGTATGAAAGGTTCAGCAACTATAGGTCTTTGAGAGCACCTAATGAAGAAGAAATCTTTCCTGATAAATGATTTTTGGATAGGTCTAACAAAGAGTAAATGTCAAGGTTTCGATTAGATAAACCTTGTTTGGATTTCTTCCACTTAACTACGAGATCTCTTAACACAATGATGTATGAGACATTATCTATAGTAAAATTGAAGTGGTCAAAGAAACTTGAAGAGATGTCTAGAGTATTAACCATACCACTGAAATTACCTAAATTTGATGGAATACTTCCTTTTAGGTGGTTGTTGGAGAGGTCCAAAATTCGAAAGCTTGGAAGAATGGATAGATTATTAGATATTGAACCCTCAAGAGAATTGTTTCGCAAGTTTAGCACTTGTAGAGAGGACAACTCAGAAAGAAATATTGGGATTTCACCTGTAATCTTGTTGTCTTGGAGATCAAGATGCTCAAAATAATAAATTTTGGTCAGATTGTTGGGTAAATGACCCGGAAACTCATTTTGGCCAATGACAATATAACTGTGTTTCCACCAAAAGTTGTTGGTATCACACCTGAAAATTTGTTTGAAGATAAATCAACAGTTTCTTTGCCTGTAAATTTCTTTCAGTCTGATTTATAATTGATCTTTCACAAATAACTTTAACAAGAAAACCTTCCTTTCACGAAATAATTTAATTATCTTCAGCATCTTGATCTCCAAGACAACAAGATTACAAGTGAAATCCCAGCATTTCTTTTTGAGTTGTCCTCTCTGCAAGTGCTAAACTTGCAAAACAATTCTCTTGAGGGTTCAATATCTGATAATCTGTCCATTCTTCCAAGCCTTTAAATTTTGGACCTCTCCAACAACCACCTTAAAGGAAACATTCCATCAAGTCTAGGTAATCTCAGTGGTATGGTTAATACTCTAGACATCTCCTCAAGTTTCTTTGACAGCTTCAGTTTTACTGTAGATAATGTCCCAGACATCATTGTGTTAAGAGATCTCATAGTTAACTGGAAGAAATCAAAACAAGGTTTATCCAGTCGAAACCTTGGCATTTACTCTTTGTTAGATCTATTCAAAAACCATTTATCAGGTAAGATTCCTTCTTCATTAGGTGCTCTCAAAGATTTAAAGTTGTTGAGCCTTTCATACAACTCATTCTCAGGAGAAATTCTTACATCTTTTGGTGAATTGGAGAGTATAAAGACTTTAGATTTGTCACATAATAACCTGTCAGGTGAAATACCACAAATGTTTTCGAAGCTTCTTGAGCTCAATTTGTTGGACGTGAGCAACAATAGGCTTTGGAGTCGTATTCCAGAAGGTCCTCAAATGTATAGTTTCAATGATCCAAACTACTACGCAAACAATAGTGGATTATGTGGCGTGCAAATCCAAGTTTCTTGTGAACTTGCAACGCCACCAACACCTGGATTAGAAAGAGATGCATCATCTGAGGGGACATGGTTTTCATGGAAATTTGCAGGAATTGGTTACCCTGTTGGGTTATTTTCAGCAATTGAAGTTGCCTATGCCATTGGTTATTTTGATACCAAAACAAGGTCCCATCATCGGCGTCGGAACACTATTAGGAAGAGGTTCTGCATTTCAGGTCTTTGAAGATGGAGAGCTAGCACTAGAATTTGTGGCATGTTAGTAGGTTATCCATTCCAACCATGTCATTTGTTGAAATATATTTAGATTTTAAAATAACTATGATATCAAGTACTAGTTTAGGCTTGAATTGAGGAATTTCTTAGATTCTTTATTGAACTAAGTTTTTATTAGTTAAGTCCTCTCTATTCTTGTTCATCAAGTTTTGAGGTCTATAAATAGACTCTCCTATTCTATTTCGCAATAACAAATAATTCAATATGTAATCATTATTGTTTCTTTTTCTTTTTTAGAGTTACCGTTGTTGGTAACTCCTAATGTCTTCCGCATATGTTTTCATTTTTCTTTTATTTTATTAACATCATTAACTTACACTCAAAAAATAGATATGCATTGACACGTCCAAGAAATTTATCACGATGATATGGTAAGTCATGAAAATGCCTTACAAACGATCATCATTGTGTCGACGCGTAAACCAAACGCATAACCGTGATTGTTTGCAAACAAATAAACGTTTAGCAAAACTCCTAATAATATTAGCATATCCATTAATTTCCTAGACATCATCTTTTCCTTTTCTGTTAAGTGACAACTTCATCTAAAAGTTTAAGTTGTTAGAGAGAGATTTATTATCTTTTTCTTTTTTGTTAAGTGACCACCTAATCTAAAAGGTTAATGTGCTAGAGAGAGGTTTGTTATATTTTCTTTTTTTGTTAAGTGGCCACCTTATCTAAAAGTTTAAACTAATAGAGAAGTTTATTATATTATTTATTATCTTCAACACGCCCTGCGAGTACAGACAGAGTTAGTTTTGAGCCTTACACTTCGACTATTTTAATGTTTTCAAATGGGTGGCGGTGAGTTTTAAACCCAAGACCTTTTGGCACCTAGGCACTGATACCATTTTAAGTGACTATTGAATCTAAAAGTTTAAGTTATTAAAAAGAGGTTTATTGTATTATTTATTATTTTTAACACTTTTCAAAATTACTTGCATTTTTTAGATCATTTAGTGGAAACACCATAGATTTTATTAAGTTTTGTGTCTCCCCGTATTATATAAAACTCTAAAACAATAATTTAGGAGATCAACAAATTAAGACATTGCTTGAGATAGTTAAGCTCCCATTTCCTGATTCTTGCTGCTTCTCTTTATTCTTTCAGGTTCATAGTTGATTTATTTTAGATATGCATGTTTTACAGCATTACGGCAATGCGTTTTCATTTGTGCCATGGATCCTTTATTGCGCATCACTTAAATGATAAATGTTTATAGTTTCATGTGAGTTATGTTCTATTAATTGCTTAAAAATATGTTTTTCCTTTTAAATTTTCTCTGCATTTATAAAATATATTATAAATAATAACATATTTCATTAACTTTTTGGTGTCCCCCAATACTATATAAACTCCTAAATTAACTATATAATTTAGGAGGCCAACATATTAAGGCATTGCTAAGGATGGCAAAGCTCTCATTTTCCTATTTTTTGGTCCTTCTCCTTGTCCTTTCTGGTTCGTAATATATTTTAGATAAGAGTTAGCAAGTTATGCGTATAATCTTTATCAACAGACAAATAAATGATAGAAACAAGAGAATTTGCAACAAATGTATGTATTTCTTAGATACGTTGGTGTGAATTGCTTGTAAAGAATCCGAAAACATTGACAAAAAAAAAACTCTTTTTGGAATAACACTATCATCAAAATGTCAGGGACTCCAACCCTTTAATTAATAATTTTCTACATGGCATCTTAAAGAAGGTTCAAGTAATTAGTGCTTGTTGAGGTTCATTTATTTCATGAATCTTTATTGCACATCTCTTTATTTATTAATTTTCTCGGATTCATATCTTAGTTCGGTTCTCTCCGGAAGTAATTAATAATAGTAATTGTTACATAGAATTGGTTTAGATGGATGAAATTGTGATTTTGAAGTTCAAGAAAGTACATGCTAATATTGGGATAGATTACAAAAGTAATATACTTGAAGTCTATACTATTTGACAAAAAAAAAAACTCTATACGTATTTTTATAACCTTTTTTGCTTTTCCCTTCAGTCTCGTTGGTAGCTCCTCAAGTTGATGCAAAGCCGCTATGCAGGGAAAACATAAATAGATTATTGCCTCGGCCTCGCGGGCGATGGATTTGTAAGTTGTTGGCTTGTCAAAACATATGTAAAGGTATACATAATTCACAAAGTAGCGCAATTGGACGTTGCATTCAAAGAAACTGCATTTGTATGCACAAAGACTGTTGACAAGCTTGTTCCTTTTCGAAATATAGTAAAATCTACCAATAACTAATATCGAATAACGCAATTTTATGAGAATTTAGATGGTATCCTTGTGCTCTTTATTTTGATGCCTTGTCTTTTTGGCATCGATATGTTATCTGGGGTACTGACAACACTGGAGAGCAATTCTGTTTCTTTTATATAACCATAGGATTGCTAAGTATTTTGTTGAAGTCACATGAAAATAATATATGATAATTAATGCAAATCAAAACACATGTAATCTTTTAGTTGTTGTGCTGTGTCAAAATTATATCGTTGGTTTCTCTTTCGTTTGAAATGTTTTTTTATTTTTATTTTTTGGATTGGATTTTGGAATCCGTTTCTCTATCATTTAATGATCTTCTCGTATTTGTGAATTGTACTACGGATCATTGCTTCTTTGAGAAAAAAAAGGTCCAAATTGTTTTAATTAAAGTTAGTATTATTTTAAGGATTTTGAGTTTTTTTTTTAACTGATTATGGCCAACTCCGTTAGCAACATAAAAAGCCTTTCCATTTTTCTTATAGTGATCAAATGGCGATTTCTAAAAGAGGTAGTGTTAGAGGAGGATTTATAAGAGATATAACATGTTCATGTTAAAATTACTCCAAACTTGAGCATACAAATACATAAAGAAAAATGTATTTTATATCAATAGCTGACTACCTTATAGGGCATATTTTGCTCAAGACCAATGATACTATACTTTGCAAAGAGTATCTTATCTTGCGTCTATAACTCCTAGATTGACACTAATCTTTCGAACCCCTCGAATTAAGATAGGCCTCCCCATCCAAACCACGACTGGTCCAAGTGAAGTGCGGTCCTATACTCTTGTGCTCCAAAAGGTTAGCATTTTCAATACAGTTAACAAAATCCACAGAGCTAGGCCCGAGCATGTTGCAGCGCAATCTCTATCATTAGTATTTAAGATCTCATTAAAATACCCACCAATGCAGAGAGGGACATCAGAGAAACGACAACACGACATGCCAAGGTTAATTTCTCCATAAAAATCATCTCTGTTTAGCAACATTGCTATAGCATAAACAAAACATACAGAAAATGGATAGGGCTATTCCTGAATTTGATTTTGCACAGAATAGTTTGTTCAGTAGCCTCAATCGTTTCCACCTCCACTCTAGTATCATCCCACAGAACCCAAATTTTTCCCGATTTGTTGTACTCATAATTGTTAGCAAAAGACCAAATACTAAATCTCAATCTGATGGTATTCTTGGCATTACCATATTTTATTTTAGTTTTCACAGAACCCAAATTCAACCTAAATGGTTATAATCTTCTACTCAACTACCCCAAGCTCCGAGATTTCCTCAACCTCTAGCTCAAAAGAGTCGGGAAGCTATCGGGGCATCCAATTGCACTAACTAGGTAGCTGAACTGGTCACTGTCATCTCAAGTTGTTGACTCAGTCTTTTTGTTGAGCCATGTCCAGTCATATTTATGACCAATATTCGGTCCAACCCTTGACTGTAGCTGTTGGGCCTTGCTTATTGGTTTGATTTTATTTCAAGGCCCATCAGCAAGTATTCTATAACTGGGAAATAGTAGGGATATAGATCGAAAATATGAGAAGATAGAAAAAAATTTCCCATCCTTCGTCTATGAAAAAACCGTTTTCATATAGAAGGCGGAATTCAAAATTTTCCTCAATCTTGTTAATGGATCATTCTTGATTCTGATTTGCTGATTTCAAAACCATGTTTATAAATCCATTCTTGTCATTTTTCAGAACACGGCAAGTGAGCAAGATGGTTTTCTTTTCTTTGTCGGGATGTTTTGTCCTTTAGGGTTTAGGGTTTTCTTCTCAATGATGATGTCTTGTCCATTCTTTTCTTTGAGTAGATGCACAGAATGTGCAATTGTGATGAAAGAAACTCTTGTTGAACTGGTTGGATTGTTTGGCACTGTGTGGGATTCTTGTTAAACCATGTTCGCACTGCTTCAGTACGTAGAACATGTATTGTTGTTCATATTGTCCCACCATTTGAGTTTAATTTGTCTTCCATAAGTTGGAAGAGAAAGATTGTTTGCAAAGATATGGTTTAAAACAACATATCAAAAAGAATAGATGAGGATATCTCTTTACTTGTTATTGAAATCTTTGATCAAAGATACCAGCCCAGCATAACACAACAGATTATAACAGCCTTGTTATTGAAATTATATTGATCAAAAATTTACAATGGTCTGATGCTTTGATGTTTACAATGGTCTGATGTTTTGTATGTAAAATATAAAGAGATATGGTAAAAGATTGATGCTAAAAAAAATTCAATGATCCTGAATGGTGAGAGAATAGGCAAGCTTGCTTCTTATTCCCGTGTTTGTTCTCTAAAGGTGAACTCCAAAATTTCCTCAATATTATTTGCGGATTTCAAACTTGTTTCCAATTTGATTTGCGGACTTCCAAAATGAATAGAATTTCACGAAATTGTGTTGTTGGTCCTATTATGTTCCATAACTGGTGAAACCAATGTGGTACTTAGAACTGGAAATTGTGGTTTAAACATGGAAAACCATGACATTGAATACGTATTTTGATAGTATTGTTTGCGAAATCAGATATTGTTTGGGTAACAATTTGGCTATCAAAGTTGAGTTGCATATTAGTAAGCTATAGTATTCTTATATATACTTAACATTAATGGTATGTAATTCAAAAGATATGGTTGGGATGATCAAGTGAAAGTTCAAACCGCAGATCTGCTTTAATATGCTTAAAAAATAATTATTTGGACCTTAAATTAATTGACTTAAAATATTTAACTTAAGTTAACATTTAACTCTACATACTTGTTTATAAACCACATACTTAACATTGTTCTTACCAATGTGAGATATTACGGTGCATAAGGGAGTTTTGGTTGAATTTTTGGTGTATGAAAATTCAAATGGTTTCCTTGTCCTCTTTCCTTTGATGCCTAATTGTCATTTTGGCATCGATATGTTATTTGGGGTATTGACAACACTCGAGAAAAACTGTATTTCTTTTATCCTTAGGATTGCTAAGTATTTAGTTGAAGTTACATGAAAATAATTGGTGACAATGCAAATCAAATCACATGTAATTTTCTAGTTGTTGTGTAAAAATTAATTGTTCGTTTCTCTTTCATTTGAAATGTTTTTTTTCTTTGTTTTTGTTTTTTGCTAAAGTATTTTCTTATGTTGAATACTTGGATCCCTTCGCCCAACACAAAAGGTATAAAAAAAGGTAGTGTTAGAGGAGGATTTATAAGAGATCTAATATATTCATGTTAAAATCAATTACTCCAAATTAGAGCATACAAATCCGTAAAGAAAAATGTATTTTATACCAATAGCTGACCACCCTATGGGGTAGAACAATAATGCTATCAGGGGCGAATAAACAAATGGGTGAACTGCACCGACCCCCCTATAGTTAGGTATAAGTGCATCGTTGCCCTTTGTGTTTTAAAAACTAGCATAAGTAGTCCCTATGTTTTGGTAAAATAGCACATGACCCCCCTACCATCCAAAAACTAGCATAAGTAGTCCCTTATAGTTCTGATGGAGATTGACATGCACACGCCTTAGATGCAACTGGATGGATATTTTAATGTACATGTCAGCAAAATAATTAGACTTTTGAACATAAATGCCCTTTCAAAAAATAAATATTAAAAAAAACAAAACTCACTTTACCAAACATTTCCTTCTCTCTTTTCGTCCCAAAACACTACCATTCACATGAGTCACACCATTCATCACAAACCACCATCAATCTGATAACTAAGCTTATAAATGTATTACTTTCTTTTGTGTAAATAATAATCTACAAGTTATTGTTAATTTCACATTTTTTAAAGCCCAAAAAAGGAAAACAAATTGGCGTATGCTCTCTCATCGGAGCCACCATTGTCGCGGAAGCACCAGCTCTAGCACCTGCCTCCGTTGTCGGATCTGTCTCACCGTCAGTCGTTATTGGTTGCCTTGCTGCCTTCGCCCCTTTTGTCTTCAGATTTTCAATTAGGATCTGATTTGTAATTTTATTTTGAGAGATTAGTTTTGATCTATTTATTTGGATGTGGATTTGTGACTTTTGTCTTCAGATTTGCACTTAAAATGGTAACAATCTTGAATTTTATACAAGGAGCTTTGAATTTGTGGTTAATTCCTTTGTAATGGTAACAAATTTGTGATTGTTAGGGGTGGCATGCAATGATGGCATTTCTCTAAATATAGCAATACAATTTTAATTTAATGTATATGAGTGCCAAGAATGAAAAAAAAAATCGTTTGAGAACTGAAAGGGATGAGGAAAAGAGACTTGAGAACAATGGTGGAAATATTGCGGTTGGAAAGTGGTGATGCAGAATGAGGGCAAAAATGTTTTTTTATTACATGAGGGCAAATGTGTCTTTTTGTCATGTCTGTTAGCTCTTTTGACAGAAAATAGACAGAGGGGGCACGTCTGTACTTTTACCAAAATACAGAGACCACTTATGTTAGTTTTTGAAACACAGGGGGCAATGATGCACTTATGTCTACCCATAGGGGGGTCTGGTGCACTTCACCCTAAGCAAATTCTTCTTAATAGGGTTAAACACATAATTTTTCAACTATATGAGTATATTATTTTTTTTAATAGGGACTAATTAATATTTTTACCTCAAAATACATAGATATTTTAATTTTTTTTAAAAATATATAAATAATTTTTAACGTTCTTTTAGACCAATGAGAACTGTAATTTCCACTGACCTAACTATCATCCGCCCCAGGATGCTTTACTTTTCGAAGAGTGTCTTATCTTGCATTTATAACTCCTAGTTTGACTAGCATCTAGAAATATCATTTGATAAATAGCTATCTCTTCACCTTCTAACGCCATTAATTAGCTTATCAAGCCCTTAGCTATACCAAATTTATTTCATATAACCATTGTGTACAATGGTTATTTGGTATCATTTAGTGTATGATATATTAAAATTCGATCCAGTCCTTCTTCAAATATTTTCCTTTACAAAAGCGAGTTCGAAGCTTATTAATTTTTTTTTTTTGGGTCAAAAAACTTGTTGAAACTTGAAAGATGCAAAATTTAACTAAAAACATTTTAAATGGTGATTCGGCATTACGTGTAGACTTGACACTCTTTGCTTTCCCATTGCTGAGAACATTATAATATTGTATTGTTAAATCAAACGACTACCCATAGTATATATTTCCATTCATGTTTTTTGAGTTGAGTTGATAAGTTTTCAATTGTTGCTCCATGATTCACCAAAAAAAGGAAAAAATTATTGGTTCATAGACGGCTTTTTTGTCCAATCCTACAATGTTACCTTTTTGTCTCATATACCATGCCTATAGAGAAGAAGAAGATGCTATGTGGAAATGATGGATTTCAATTGGTCGATCCCAATAAAGAAGTAAATCGCTATGAAGATTTGATTGCCCAACTACACTCTACAGTGACTTATTGGCTATCATATTGTGGACCAATTACCACATCCACGATCCTTCTTTCAGAGAAGGATGACGCGGATGAAATATTCCTGAGAATAATTTTTTTATATTTTATCTTAGCCTCCAATTTAAAAAAATAAAAATAAAAATCTAAAAATACCTTCAATGCTCTTTAATTCTTATTTATTCTTATTGGAATTTAACCTTTGATAATTTTCCCAACAGTAATGCAATATATTACTTTTTTTTAATCACCTTTTTATCACTTTCTACGTGAAATCCTACATAGTATGCCAACTAGACTATATTTATTTCTATTTCTTCTTTTTAATTATTTTTCTCTCTATTAATTAATATTTACTCAAAATACTTTTCTTTTTTTGTTTAATCATATTAGACCCTTTGACTAAAAGACAATAAACATATTGGAGAAACAACAATAAATCAATTGGCCAAAAGAAGGGAACTAGTCTTAAGCAATTTTTTTTTCTTTCTTGTTACTTGTTGTGCGTTGTTCTCACTGAAGAATTAATATTGATTTTTACATCTTTCGGTGAAACCATTAACAACTTGATGAATTATAGATTCACGGTATTTGAATTAAATAACCATTTACAATAAATGGTTAAACAAACAAAAAATATATATTTTGAGTAAATATTAATTAAGAGAGAGAAAAGAATTAAAAAGATGAAAGAGAAATAAAAATAGTCTAGTTGACATACTATATAGGATTCAATATAGCAGGTGATAAAATGATAATGGAAAAATGCGTGATATATAGCATTGGACAACAAGAGAGAGAGAGAGAGAGAGAAAGAAAGAGAGGGAGAGAGATTCTGAAAACGTTTATGATGCTCCTCATGGGTTAACCAAGAATTGTTGTCTAACGAAGAATATCACAAAGGTTAAAAAGACTACAAATTTTCTAGCCCCCCAAATAAAGATAGACCCCTCTCAAATCTTTGGCATTTCGATGGAAGTGGAAAATTAATGAGATAAAATTAAATGTGATGCAAATTATAAAAGATGTTTGAAGTAATGAAAAGCTAATGCACTTGCCCTTCTTTTATGTTTGAGAAAAGGTAACCTAGGTATGATAATCAACTTAACTGGCCAACTTTCTCTTTCCCTATTTATTGCTTTAATGTGAGGGACATTTTATTGTCATAACTTTACCAAACTTTATAAATTAATATGCTTAAAAAATAATTACTTAGACCTTAAATTAATTAACTTAAAATAATTAATTTAAGTCAACATTTAACTCTACGTACTTGTTTATAAACCACATACTTAACATTGTTCTTACCAATGTGAGATATTACGGTGCATAAGAAAGTTTTTGTTGAAATTTTTGTTTTAGTTGTGTCATGAGAGTTTTCAACACGATAATCCATGAGTTGGACCCAAAAGTGCTTCTTAATTCTTTTTTACCATTAATACTCAAACAATTGCATTGAAACCAAAAAGAAAAATAAGGGAGTTTAGACTTATATATTAAAAAACATCCATCTATCAAAATCTACTCATTCAAAGGACTCCACCTAAATTTTCATCGAAACTTTAATGTTTTCTCTGACCACCTCCTCCAAAACAAATGTGGCTCTATCACTTGTTTATTTAGCAAAAAAATTATATATATATGGCTCTATGAATTCTGTAATTTCTTTCTTTCTAAATAAAATGCACAAAGGTACAAAGGAAGAATGAGCATTGAAGGCTCCCCTTAATTCAGAGCCACATTACACATCATAAATAGGGCTAAATTCAAATTTTCTATATTTGTTTCAGCTAATAACATGTCGTGCAATACTACATTTTCTCAATAAAAAATATTGTGTCGTATGTGGTATACTTGGTGGATTATGGGTTAATTGTCACTTGATCACGTTGTTCTTTACTTGTTTTGTTACCAAGTTTTCCTCCAGTGCTCGCCCCAAAGAGGAAAAAACGTCTTCGTCTAGTGATGATTAATAATGCCAAGCTGAATAGTTTACTAAATTCATTTAATCTATCACGCGAAGAAAGCTAAGGCCTAGGCTTTTTCTGGATCCATACTACATGTTCTTGGGTTTGGTGGACTAAATTTTCATCCACTCATAATAAGTAAGCTGAGGCCTAGGCTTCGGTTTCAATCATAATCTTTAGATTTTTCTTTTTTCTTTTTGGTCGAAGATGAAAACTCAGTGAATACAATCCTACCCACATAAATCCACATCTCTTATAAATCACATGTGAGGATTTAGATCTTTTAATAATATAATAATATTATTATGAAAATTAATAGTGATAGAGTGGTGAAACAATTACTTGACCTTCACACTGAAAGATTTAGATAATTTTATTTTAACCACATTATCACTCCATCATTATTGACTTTCATAATAAGGTTATCATATCCTTAGGAGATCCTAACTTAATTGCAAATTGTCAGTAATTTGGTTGGAAAAAAATGAAAGTGAATAGATTTAGCCATATCACGAATTTCTTAAGAAAAAAAAAATGATACTTCGCCAAATACCCTTACATGCATGTATTAACATCTAAAAATAACTAAGTTCCAAATTTACAACTTATTTCCAAACTAGGATGCATTAATTGCATATGTAATATCAATGATCATAGGCACGCATCAACAAGAAAAATTCTCAAAGTAGCTTTACTGTGGACCGTAATGGTAAAAGGTAACATGTGGTGGTCTTTTTGGTAAAACCCACGCCAGGCCGAAATGAAAGGAAGTTTCTACGAGCCATGGTTACCGTGGTTAATTTTGTATGAAATGTGCTTTGCCACCTATTCATATAACCGTCGATAGAAGCCAATTATTCTACATAAATTTATAGAAATTGACAACGCGTGCGTTAAAATTTATAAATTCAAATCAAAACATGTTTAAATTACTTTCTTTCAAACTTGTAGTGGATAGGGTTTAGTTTTTGCTTATCTAACCCGAGCACAATAATTATTTTAAAATTTACGGATACCCCTTTAATAAATAATTTTAAAAAAAATAATAGCTTGAAAATGTTTTTAAAAATAATTAAAATAAATACAAATTTGAAATTTAAATGTAAAGAAGACCTAGAAAAATAAAATAAATAATTAATAAATAAAATGATAAATTCAAAACAAACAATATAGTACGGTATTTGTCCGTAAATAGATTACCAATCTCAATGGAACTATAAGTAATAAATTAAAAAAAATTTACTCACCAAAAGGTGAGATTTACAGCTAACAGTCAGGTACAGGGTCAATATTTGCCTTGGTCAACAATAATACAAATATATAAATATATGTCTTTAAATTTTTTTCACTTTTGCTTTATTTTTTCACAACTTATTCCTTTTTTTTTTTTTTTAATTTGGGCCCAGTTCTTCATTACAAACACCACATTTTCCCAACAAATATGGCCTAAATCATAAAACTTTGCATTAGTTAACTATTTGAAACCTTAAAAATAATAATGTCAATTTATCAATAAATGTTACAAATAACTAATAAATACAATCAAGTAAGTACAAAACACCCTAAAAAATATATTCATTTACCCTCCAAAACATAAACACATCAATACATTAGATAAAAAAAAAATGAAATATATATACATACCATACAAAAGAAAAAAAAAAACTCTACTTAGATTATCATGAAAAAAAAATTACTACTTATATTTTTCACAAAAGATATAAGTACGTATATAAGATTCTAGTAAAAAATCATGAGGTTGTGATTATAACAATGGAATTCTAGTAATTCCATTACTAAATAATAATTTGTAGACCATTGGCATCTTATGTATTAATTGATGCAATTTAAACAGTGATAGGCTTGCAATTTCTTCTTCTTTTTTCTTTGTCAAATATGCTTGCAATTTCTAAATGATACGATTAGCTTTGTGGTCCATCATAGATCAAATAATGAAGCAATTACCAACTTCAGTATACGGAAAGGATGAAGTGATCCCCCAATAATATACCAAATTGATTCTTTGGATTCCACCAAAAAAAAAAAAAAATCACTACATCTCTCTCGAGAGTGACATATTTAGAGCCAATACGTTGTTTTTTCTTAAAGGTTCACATCAATATAGCGATGCTAGATGAGAGTTACTTCAGAAACTCTTCAATTAGTTACTCTTTTTATGGCGAAATGGTTTCTTAATTTGATAAGGTATAAATTTCCAATTTCCATATTAAAGACTCTTTCATGCCTATTATGAGATATAATTGATTTCTGACCACGGTCTTTAGTCTTTTCAGGACCCTCTCGTTTTTAAAAGAAATTTCTTTATTTAGTCAATTTTCAAGAGTGGAATTCTACTAATTCGATAAATAATAATTTGTAGACCATTGGCATCTTATGTATTCAAAGGCGGAGCCAGAAAATCAATGTTGGGGGGACTGAAATTTTTTCTTTTTTGTATTGTACTTTTTATACAGTATTTTTTCGTTAGTATAAAAGACTGTACAATATTTTTTGTACGGTATTTTTTAGTTAGTACTACTTCAAGGTATTTTATAGTTTGTACAATAATTTTTGTACAGTTTTGCGCTACAACAATATTCAATATGATTACGCTAGCTAGTCATGTAAACAATTAAATAAACTCAGTATCACAACAAGACTAAATAAATTTCACTTGGTCATTATTAATTCATAATAAATATTCTTACTTACCTATTATTGAAATATAAATAATAAGAATTTAACTAAAAAATTTAATCAAACACAATGATATATTTACATTTGATGCATACGGTAGTATCAATAGACATATAATCTTGGAGTGAATTCAATATTATCCTACTGAAAATGGTTCTCCTGTTTTTAAAATAAAAAAGCTAAAATTAATTTTTAATTATTTTTTTGTCAACATAGCAACCCCTAAAAAGCTAAACTTAATTAGCAAAAACCCAAAACCTAATATTACAAGGTCTCTCAAGTCTCAACTAACGTTCGACAGACATAAATATAAGAAATCAAAAGTGATTGATGCAATACTAAATACAAGTTATAGAAGCATACAAATTCTTCTAAAAAACATTTAAAAGCGGTTATAGGCTTCTTTTTTTCCCAGGCCTGCATACTACATACATATATAAACACTAATACACACATACCCAAGTATCACTTACATACATAGTTTTGTTTTTAAAAAAGAAAGATGATAGTTTTGTTTAAAAAAAGGTACAATAGTCAATATATTTGAGATTTGTAAAAAGATGTGGTGTAATAAAGTTGAGATTTGAAGGAAGTTTTTTGAAAAAAAAAATGAAGATGATGATTAGTTTTGTTTAGAAAAAAAAAAAGTGCAACACACAACTTTTAATTTCTCGGCAATTGGCAAAGGACCTTTCCTTGTTTTTAATATTGGCAAATGGCCTTTTTGTTTCACCAACGTTTCTCGGCAATTGGCAAAGGGACTTTCCTTGTTTTTAATATTGGCAAAGGGCCTTTGCCTTTCCTTTTTTTTTTTTTTTTTTTTTGTTTCACCAACGTAACTAGGCTGCTAAGCAAAAAAATCACCATGTTGGTGCCGTGGAGAATCAAACCTGCGCCAGCAACATGAACACGCTTGCAACTAACCACCAAGCTAATTCATATCTTGTAAACATTAACAAATTTTCTATTATTACCCCCCCCCCCCCCCCCCCCCCCCCCCTCCCTCGCTAGGTGCAATTTAAACAGTGTGTTGCTTACAATGGGGTGCTCATATATTTTCTTTTTTTGTTAGAAGAATATGATGCCAAAGGCCGTAATAGGCACGGTTTTCCAAGCAATTAGGCAACTTCTCTCAATAATTATTTGCGAAAAAAGAAAATTTCTAAGTTGGGAATCCAATCAAACAATGAGAGTACCTGCATTGAATATGTTCTTTACATGTGCCAATGATTTTAGTCAATTACTAATGCTAATTTCCTGTCAAAGGGCTACTAAATCTATATTTTTAATTTCATTGAGTTTAATGGCTGTTCAACTTAGCAAGCACATAATGGAAAGAGAACGAAGAAGAAATCAGAATATTTAGCATTGCAATAATGCCTTCTAGGTTTTGTAGCTTGATTCATGTCTTTTCACTATTTTATATAGAATCCTCAGGCATATGAGTCATGTATATACAAGTGTATGCGGTTATACAACTAAAAAAATATCATTTGGTTCACCTAAAAGTTGGGTAAAATAATTGGGTAAGGACAAGTTAAATCAAGATTTCAAATTTGAATCAGGATTTCTTTATGATTTATATCCAAAAAAAAAAAAAAAAAATGATCACTTGGTCATCCTCATGCCTTGGATGGGTGTGCATTTATGGCCCTTATCATGCAATTGTGGAATTAGGATTCTCTGCCAGTCACTTTGTCTCTTAGCTACTAGGAGGTAAAATTCATCTACGTCATAATGAATCAATCTAAACCATGCATTTTAAGATTTTAATTTTTCTCTTTTCTTTTCTCTTTTTCCTTCTTTTTTCTCTTTCTTTCCGTTAATCTCAACTATTCAATATAAGATGAATAATTTGGATTTCATCTTCGAGTCACTAAGAAACACAAGTAATTAGAAAAAATTTAAATTTGTAATATTTTATGACAACAAAGTTTTTAATGAGGGGAACCAACTCTAAGCGATGGTGATATTCTAGTAATTGATTCATGAACTAGTACCAAGACAACATTATCTTCTGTGAATGTCCAAAACGAATATAATTGATTGATGATTTAAGCTAAGCATTTTGTGGTCAGCACATGCACTTTGATTTGTTGGAAGTTTTCACTTTTTTGTTTATTTGAACCATGATAAGATTCATGCATCTGCCATATCTATTCCAAGAATGTTTAAAGCAGCAAAATTTGGTCTGTTTTCAAATTGCTCTTTAAATTCTAATTAGCATATTTGGAAAAAGGCTGGCATGATGCCAAAGTTATGGTCCCCTTCCAAAGAGATCAAATAAATGACCATTTACCTTTTGGATGATTTTCATTTTCTCGAATGATATCTTTATAATTTGGGATTAAATGGCTGAAAGGCTCACATAGGAGTTGAAAAAGAAAACAAAAATGTAATACCGCTAGTTAAAGTACCTCTTTTATATAAGTCTAAGTTATTCGATTCAAAGTTTAATTAAGATTTGATAGAGTCCTATGACAGATAAGAAATCTTATCAAAATATAATTTTTAAATTTAAATAATATAATCATTATAATTATCTATAATATTAATCTGTAAAAATCCTTTCCAAATTTTAAAATTAATTTTATAGTATATCTGCATATAATAATATGATTATTTAATTTTTTGTAAAAATATTTACAAATGCTCATAAAGCGACAAATGACACTCTTGGTTATTCTCTTATAATATATAATGATGAGTTACTAATATTTTCAAGGTAGCACCTATATTAGCACTAACAAGCCATAAATTCATAGGGTCTTTGATTTCAGATCTATATTAGCATGCGTTACTATTCAATCAGTCCGAACTAATATTAGTCTTCTCACATGAATTGACCTCACACACATATAAGACACTTCTTTTCTCACAGACTAATAGAAGAGTTTTTTTTTTTTTTTTGTTAGAAGAATATGATGCCAAAGGCTGTAGTAGGCACGGTTTTCCAAGCAATTAGGCAACATCTCTCAATAATTATTTGCGAAAAAAAGAAAATTTCTAAGTTGGGAATCCAATCAAACAATGAGAGTAGCTGCATTTAATATGTTCTTTATATGTGCCAATGATTTTAGTCGATTATATGAGCAATTCGTTACAGTGACTAATGCTAATTTCCTGTCAAAGGGCTACTAAAACTATATTTTTAATTTCATGAGTTTAATGGCTGTTCAACTTAGCAAGCACATAATGGAAAGAGAACGAAGAAGAAATCAGAATATTTAGCATTGCAATAATGCCTTCTGGGTTTTGTAGCTTGATCCATGTCTTTTCACTATTTTATATAGAATCCTCAAGCATATCAGTATATGGGTCATGTATATACAAGTGTATGTGGTTATACAACTAAGAAAACATCATTTGGTTCACCCAAAAGTTGGGTAAAATAGTTGGGTAGGGACCCGTTAAATCAATGTTTCAAATTTGAATTAGGATTTCTTTATGATTTATATCCAAAAAAAAAAAAAAAAAGATCACTTGGTCATCCTCATGCCTTGGATGGGTGTGCATTTGTGGCCCTTATCATGCAATTGTAGAATTAGGATTCCCTGCAAGTCACTTTATCTCTTAGCTATTAGAAGGTAAAATTCATCTACCTCATAACGAATCAATTTAAACCATGTATTTTAAGATTTTAATTTTTCTCTTTTTTCTTCTTTTTTCTCTTTCTTTCCATTAATCTCAACTATCCAATATAAGATGAATAATTAGGATTTCACCTTCGAGTCACTAAGAAACACAAGTAATTAGGAAAGATTTGGGGACCAACTCTAAGCGATAGTGATATTCTAATAATTGATTCATGAATCTGTAAATGTCCAAAACGAATAAGATTGATTGCTTATTTAAGTTAAGCATTTTGATGTCAGCACATGCACTTTGATTGGTTGGAAGTTTTCACTTTTTTGTTTATTTGAACCATGATAAGATTCATGCATCTGCCATATCTATTCCAAGAATGTTTAAAGCAGCAAAATTTGGTCTGTTTTCAAATTGTTCTTTAAATTCTAATTAGCATATTTGGAAAAAGGTGTATCTTTGGTACAACGAGGCTGGCATGATGCCAAAGGTAATGGTCCCCTTCCAAAGAGATCAAATAAATGACCATGGCACGAAAGTCTCTCCTTCGTGCCCAACATCGCTCCATCAAGAAAGGGGCTCTCTCTGTTTCTGATTACCTTCACAGCTCTATCTGCAATCGGAGATCCCTTGTCTGACAGTGATCTTGTACTTATTACCTTGGACGGCCTGCCTAAGAGCTACAGACCGTTCATTACTTCTGTCGAGAACATCACTCCATCACCTACCTTTAATCAGCTGCGTGCCAAGCTACTCACCTATGAACAGCGGGTCTTGTTGGATGATGCTGATTCTTCGTTTCATGATGATGGCACCACATCTGCCCTCCTTACCCAGTTCAAGACCACTCACATCTCTGATTCCTCAAACTCCATAGCGTCAAAATCGAATCCTTCCTATAACTCTCAGTCCTCTTCTAGGGCCAATCAGCATGCAACTCTACCTATAAAGGTAAGTGTCAGATTTGTCATAAAAGTGGTCATTCCGCTGCTCGTTGTGGGTTCCGCTATATGCAATCTCGCAACAGTGGTCCAAACACTCAGTTCGCTGGCTTTCACTCTACCCAATCACTCTCTCCTTCGCCTTCTCAGTCCTCGTCGGCTCCCTTTTCATCTTGGGTACCCGACTCCGGGGCGACGTCTCACATGACTGCGGATCCCTCGCTTCTTCAAAATCTCCAGCCTTATAATGGATCTGACAGTGTACAAAGGGCTCTATACTGGCAAGCCCCGGAGATGCAGAGGTGCTTTCTCTGTACGGAAAATTGAGTTGGGAGACGCAGAGAGATGAAAGTAGAGCCAAATGTTACTTTGATCAAGCCGTTTATCAGGTCAGTGATTAGTTCTCTTTCATTTTTTTTTTCTCATCAGCGTAAGTTTTGTGTGTGCATGTGTATATATATATGTGTGGATGTGTGTGTGGGTTGTCTATATATATATGCGTCTGTAAGGTTTGTGTGTGCATCTGTGTATATATATGTGTGGATGTGCGTGTAATGCGTTGTTTCGTTTAAAATCTTGTAGTTTTAGCGTTTATTTGATGATCATCTTTGAAATTACTGATATTAGCAAGGATTAGTTGAAAAGATTGAACTTTATTATTTTACCGATGCATTTTCGTGGATAAGGAAGATAATCATCTTAATAATGACTCTCTTGGAAGTAAAGTTCGAATTTTCTTCCTAATTTAACTTCTGTTTTGAGGTCTGAAGTTAGTTGTTTATTGCTGGAAACGTTATATAAGTGTATTGTGAAAGGATCATTTGGAAACTGGACACAAAATGGAAAATTTTCTTGAGATAATGTGTTGTTCTGTGTCAAATTTAGTAGCTTGTTATTTTAAACATTTTAGCCGTGGACTTATTTGAAACAGATTCTGATCGCTATTATAGATGCATTCACTGATCAATCATGAAAACAAAAATAGAAGATGAGATCTTGATGCCATCTTTTTCTTTTTCTTCATCTTATAGCATAAGGGAGGTAGAAACTCTACAAGTTTACTAGACTATTTATTGGGGCACCAAATTTGAAATGTCAAAATAGTCTTTATGCAATAACATTGCTAATGCCAGCCGATATAAGCACTAAGATTGAAAACAAGAGAGGTTATCAACTACATCCTTTATGCATTTTACACAATAATATGACATTAATTTTGATTGTTACTTGATTACTATTGTCATATTTCTGACTTTTATATTGCAATGTCGTCAGGATATTACAAGTACCTTGACAACTACGGTGGCCAAAGAACAAGAGAAACAAGGTAACTATTTTAGTGCAAAAGCGATATTTTGTTCATCGTGTTTAATTCTACATTTCCATTCATTCTGTACAGTTGGTTTGTTCATTTCTTTGTCCTGCCAATTTTGTTTGATAATCATATATGCAGTCAAAGTTATTGAGTTTTTCTTGTTTTATTGAATTATTATTTTGCCCTTAGAAAATCTAGAGCTGAATTAATTTCTTCTATCCTCTCATTATTTATCTATACTATTTTGTTTAATCTGATGTCGTTTCCAAATGTGCTAGTTGTTCTTATGATCTCTTGTAGTATCTCATTTTTGACTTATTATTTCCCAATTTGGCTTTCACTTTTAGGGGACTGTTATCTGTGAAGTCTGCAGTTAAATTGAAATGATCTGGTATGGCTTTTATAGTAGCTTGGATCAACTAGCGTGTCTATTTAAGGACTTTTTGAAATAAGACCCGAAAGCCTATAATTGCTCCCGTCCAACCAAATTGATGATCTCTAGAAGTTTGGCAAAGGTTTGTGGTATTTCACCGGATAGCTAGGTTATTACTCCTATCAGTTGTATCTACACAAATCTGTCTACGTCAAAATTCTTCCAAACCACACCTAATCTCATCCCACAAAGTGGGATCGGCTATGTTAAAATTCTGCAATCGCACAAACATGATGTCAGAAACTGTCACTTTTGAAAAATGGAGTTATTCAAAGTTTTTACATAACCATTCCTCCATCAATGGTGAAGACCTGAAAGAAAGGGGGGAAAGTATATAAAGAAGTTACGCCAAGTTATATATGCCTCGCATAGATAAATAAAAATGACTGGAGGAATTTTTTCAGGTACCTGTCCAGTGATATAACTAGCAGCTGGACTAAGAGCCAGGAATTCCACTAGTCAGGCAACTTCCTCCGATTGACCGTATCGTCCTGTATCACAACCAAATAATGAGTATTTGCACATATCTGTGTGAACTTTCATGTTTCTCAGATGTTATTAATTTTATGCTATAGAAGGTATAACAAATGACCAACTGCGTACATAGTTAACAACCGAGTGTAGACATTCATAAATCAGATGACAACGCTATATGTATCTTTCGTGAGAGCATCACATGTTCTAATTCTCAACCAGTAAGACGATAAATAATCAGAAATGTCAAACAATCCAATTAAGCATCGTTCCTGAGAGCCCGATAAAAAATTTATGTACCAACTTGTAGCTGAGGAGAAAGCCTCAGTTGAAGTACAGACAAATTCTGTGGGACAATACTTTCCTTTTAGGTTGTATGTTCGCCCAGAAGGCAATTGTCGATTTTACAGTTCACTCGGTTATGTTTCCAAGAAAGTCAATAATCAGAGGTGAGAGTTTGTAAGTAGAGATACATCTTAAAGAAAGCCCCCGGTAAACTAAGTTCCACCAGAATGGAAGAGAAAAAGCGGGGAGGGAAGATAACTTTTTCCGCATCATTAACACCAGATCATTTCCTCCACTCTATAGATATCTAACTGATTTATTTGGTACATGCATATAAAGAAAAGTGAGTTGAAAAGATGATAACTCAGACATTATTGAAAAATTTGACATCTAAAACTAAATATGAGCAGAAAAGATTATTGATTATCTAGAGGAATGTTCTGTAAAATTTTAAAGGTTACTAGGTTATATGTTTGGTTTACATGACAGACACATTGATGATCGTTTGTAAGGCATTCCCATGACTTACCATATCATCCTGAGAAATTTCTTGGACGTGTCAATGTATATCTATTTTTTGTGTCTAAGTTAATGATGTTAATAAAAAAAAATGTAAAGATATGCGGAAGACATTAGGAGCTACCAACAATGGTAAGTCTAGAAGAGAGAAAGAAACAATAATGATTAAATCTAGAATTACTCGTTATTGGGGCTCAAAACTTGATGAACAAGAATAAAGGACTTGACTAATAAGAAACTTAGTTTAATAAAAAACTCGGAAATTTCTCAATTCAAGCGGAAACTAGTACTTGATATAAGAGTTATTTTAAAATCGAGATATATTTCAACAAATGACATGGTTGGAACTGATAACGTACTAACATGTCACAATACGAATTGTATATGGAATTTCTTTTAGTGCAAGCTCTACATCTTCAAAGACCTGAAATGCAGAACTTTCTCCTGATAGTGTTCCGATGGCAATGATGGAGGCCTTGTTTTGATATCAAAATAACCAATGGCATAGGCAAGTCCAATTGCAGAAAATAACCCAATATGGTAACCAATTCTTGCAAATGTCAATGAAAACCATGTCTCCTCAAATGATGGTTTTGTTTATGATCCAGGTGTTGGTGGTGTTGCAAGTTCACAAGAAACTTGGATTTGCACGCCACATAATCCACTATTGTTTGCGTAGTAGTTTAGATAATTGAAGCTATCCATTTGAGGACTTTCTAGAATACGACCTGAGAGCCTATTGTTGCTCACGTCCAAAAAATTGAGTTCCAAAAGCTTAGAAAATGTTTGTGGTATTTTATATGACAGATTATTATGTGACAAATCTAAGGTCTCTATACTTTTTCAATTCACCAAAAGATGTAGGAATTTCTCCTGAGAATGAGTTGCATGAAAGGTTTAGCAACTTTAGGTCTTTGAGAGCACCTAATGAAGAAGAAATCTTTCCTAATAAATGATTTTTGGATAGGTCTAACAAAGAGTAAACGCCAAGGTTTCAATTAGATAAACCTTGTTTTGATTTCTTCCACTTAACTACAAGATCTCTTAACACAATGATGTATGAGACATTATCTATAGTAAAATTGAAGTGGTCAAAGAAACTTGAAGAGATGTCTAGAGTATTAACCATACCACTGAAATTACCTAAATTTGATGGAATACTTCATTTTATGCGGTTGTTGGAGAGGTCCAAAATTCGAAAGCTTGGAAGAATGGATAGATTATTAGATATTGAACCCTCAAGAGAATTGTTTCGCAAGTTTAGCACTTGTAGAGAGGACAACTCAGAAAGAAATGTTGGGATTTCACCTGTAATCTTGTTGTCTTGGAGATCAAGATGCTCAAAATAATAAAATTTGGCCAGATTGTTGGGTAAATGACCCGGAAACTCATTTTGGCCAATGACAATATAATTGTGCTTCCACCAAAAGTTGTTGGTATCTCACCTGAAAATTTGTTTGAAGATAAATCAATAGTTTCTTTGCCTGTAAATTTCTTTCAGTCCGATTTATAATTGATCTTTCATGAAATAACTTTAACGAGAAAACCTTCATTTCACGAAATAATTTAATTATCTTCAGCATCTTGATCTCCAAAACAACAAGATTACAAGTGAAATCCCAGCATTTCTTTTTGAGTTGTCCTCTCTGCAAGTGCTAAACTTGCAAAACAATTCTCTTGAGGGTTCAATATCTGATAATCTGTCCATTCCTCCAAGCCTTCGAATTTTGGACCTCTCCAACACCCACCGTAAAGGAAACATTCCATCAAGTCTAGGTAATCTCAGTGGTATGGTTAATACTATAGACATCTCCTCAAGTTTCTTCGACGGCTTTAGTTTTACTGTAGATAATGTCCCAGACATCATTGTGTTAAGAGATCTCATAATTAAGTGAAAGAAATCAAAACAAGGTTTATCCAGTCGAAACCTTGGCATTTACTCTTTGTTAGATCTATGCAAAAATCATTTTTCAGGCAAGGTTCCTTCTTCATTAGGTGCTCTCAAAGATTTAAAGTTGTTGAACCTTTCATACAACTCATTCTCAGGAGAAATTCCTACATCTTTTGGTGAATTGGATAGTATAGAGACTTTAGATTTGTCACATAATAACCTGTCATGTGAAATACCACAAATGTTTTCCAAGCTTCTCGAGCTCAATTTGTTGGACGTGAGCAACAATAGGCTTTGGAGTCGTATTCCAGAAGGTCCTCAAATGCATAGTTTCAATGATCCAAACTACTATACAAACAATAGTGGATTATGTGGCGTGCAAATCCAAGTTTCCTGTGAACTTGCAGCGCCACCAACACCTGGATTAGAAAGAGATGCATCATCTAAAGGGACATGGTTTTCATGGAAATTTGCAGGAATTGGTTACCCTGTTGGGTTATTTTCAGCAATTGAAGTTGCCTATGCCATTGGTTATTTTGATACCAAAACAAGGTCCCATCATCGGCGTCGGAACACTATCAGGAAGAGGTTCTGCATTTCAGGTCTTTGAAGATGGAGAGCTAGCACTAGAATTTGTGGCATGTTAGTAGGTTATCCATTCCAACCTTGTCATTTGTTGAAATATATTTAGATTTTCAAATAACTCTGATATCAAGTACTAGTTTAGGCTTGAATTGAGGAATTTCTTAGTTTCTTTATTGAACTAAGTTTTTATTAGTTAAGTCCTCTCTATTCTTGTTCATCAAGTTTTGAGGTCTATAAATAGACTCTCCTATTCTATTTCGCAATAACAAATAATTCAATATGTAATCATGATTGTTTCTTTTTCTCTTTTAGAGTTACCGTTGTTGGTAACTCCTAATGTCTTCTGCATATGTTTTCATTTTTCTTTTATTTTATTAACATCATTAACTTAGACTCAAAAAATAGATATGCATTGACACGTCCAAGAAATTTACCACGATGATATGGTAAGTCATGAAAATGCCTTATAAACGCTCCTCATTGTGTCTGCCGCGTAAACCAAACACATAACCATGATTGTTTGCAAACAAATAAACGTTTAGCAAAACTCCTAATAATATTACCATATCCATTAATTTCCTAGACATCATCTTTTCCTTTTCTGTTAAGTGACAACTTCATCTAAAAGTTTAAGTTGTTAGAGAGAGATTTGTTATCGTTTTCTTTTTTGTTAAGTGACCACCTAATCTAAAAGGTTAATGTGCTAGAGAGAGGTTTGTTGTATTTTCTTTTTTTGTTAAGTGACCACCTCATCTAAAAGTTTAAACTGTTAGAGAAAAGTTTATTATATTATTTTTTATCTTCAACACGCCCTGCGAGTACAGACAGAGTTAGTTTTGAGCCTTACACTTCGACTATTTTAATGTTTTCAAATGGGTGGCGGTGAGTTTTAAACCCAAGACCTTTTGGCACCTAGGCTCTGATACCATTTTAAGTCACTATCTAATCTAAAACTTTAAGTTATTAAAAGGAGGTTTATTAAATTATTTAGATCATTTAGTGGAAACACCATAGATTTTATTAAGTTTTGTGTCTCCCCGTATTATATAAAACTCTAAAACAATAATTTAGGAGATCAACAAATTAAGACATTGCTTGAGATAGTTAAGCTCCCATTTCCTGATTCTTGCTGCTTCTCTTTATTCTTTCAGGTTCATAGCTGATTTATTTTAGATACGCATGTTTTACAGCATTATGGCAATGCGTTTTCATTTGTGCCATGGATCCTTTATTGCGCATCACTTAAATGATAAATGTTTACAGTTTCATGTGAGTTATGTTCTATTAATTGCTTAAAAATATATTTTTCCTTTTAAATTTTCTCTGCATTTATAAAATATACTATAAATAATAACAGATTTCATTAACTTTTTGGTGTCCCCCCGATACTATATAAACTCCTAAATTAACTATATAATTTAGGAGGCCAACATATTAAGGCATTGCTAAGGATGGCAAAGCTCTCATTTTCCTATTTCTTGGTCCTTCTCCTTGTCCTTTCTGGTTTGTAATATATTTTAGATAAGAGTTAGCAAGTTATGCGTATAATCTTTATCAATAGACAAATAAATGATAGAAACAAGAGAATTTGCAACAAATGTATGTATTTCTTAGATACGTTGGTGTAAATTGCTTGTAAAGAATCTGAAAACATTGACAAAAAAAAAACTCTTTTGGGAATAACACTATCATCAAAATGTCAGGGACTCCAACCCTTTAATTAATAATTTTCTACATGGCATCTTAAAGAAGGTTCAAGTAATTAGTGCTTGTTGAGGTTCATTTATTTCATGAATCTTTATTGCACATCGCTTTATTTATTAATTTTCTCGGATTCATATCTTTGTTCGGTTCTCTCCGGAAGTAATTAATATTAGTAATTGTTACATAGAATTGGTTTAGACATATGAAATTGTGATTTTTTAGTTCAAGAAAGTACATGCTAATATTGGGATAGATTACAAAAGTAATATCCTTGAAGTCTATACTATTTGACAAAAAAAAAAGTCTATACCTATTTTTATAATCTTTTGTGCTTTTCCCTTCAGTCTCGTTGGTAGCTCCTCAAGTTGATGAAGCCGCTATGCAGGGAAAACATTAATAGATTATTGCCTCGGCCTCGCGGGCGATGGATTTGTAAGTTGCTGGCTTGTCAAAACATATGTAAAGGCATACATAATTCACAAAGTAGCGCAATTGGACGTTGCATTCAAAGAAACTGCATTTGTACGCACAAAGACTATTGAGAAGCTTGTTCTTTTTGAAATATAGTAAAATCTACTAATAACTAATATCGAATAACGCAGTTTTATGAGAATTTAGATGGTCTCCTTGTGCTCTTTACTTTGATGCCTTGTCTTTTTGGCATTAATATGTTATCTGGGGTACTAACAACACTGGAGAGCAATTCTATTTCTTTTATATAACCATAGGATTGCTATGTACTTGGTTGAAGTTACATGAAAATAATATATGATAATTAATGCAAATCAAATCACATGTAATTTTCTAATTGTTGTGTTGTGTCAAAATTATATCGTTGGTTTCTCTTTCGTTTGAAATGTTTTTTTATTTTTATTTTTTGGATTGGATTTTGGAATCCGTTTCTCTATCATTTAATGATCTTCTCGTATTTGTGAATTGTACTACGAATCATTGCTTCTTTGAGAAAAAAAAGGTCCAAATTGTTTTAATTAAAGTTAGTATTATTTTAAGGATTTTGAGTTTTTTATTAACTGATTATGGCCAACTCCATTAGCAACATAAAAAGCCTTTCCGTTTTTCTTATAGTGATCAAATGGCGATTTCTATAAGAGATATAAAATATTCATGTTAAAATTGCTCCAAATTTGAGCATACAAATACATAAAGAAAAATGTATTTTATATCAATAGCTGACTACCTTATAGGGCAAATTTTGCTCAAGACCAATGATGCTATACTTTGCAAAGAGTATCTTATCTTACGTTTATAACGCCTAGATTGACACTAATCTTTCGAACCCCTCGAATTAAGATAGGCCTCCCCATCCAAACCACGACTGGTCCAAGTGAAGTGCGGTCCTATACTCTTGTGTTCCAAAAGGTTAGCATTTTCAATACAGTTAACAAAATCCATAGAGCTAGGCCCGAGCATGTTGCAGCGCAATCTCTATCATTAGTATTTAAGATCTCATTAAAATACCCACCAATGCAGAGTGGGACATCAAAGAAACGACAACACGACATGCCAAGGTTAATTTCTCCACAAAAATTGTCTCTATTTAGCATCATTGCTATAGCATAAACAAAAACATACAGAAAATGGATAGGGCTATTCCTGAATTTGATTTTGCACAGAATAGTTTGTTCAGTAGCCTTAATCGTTTCCACCTCCACTCTAGTATCATCCCACAGAACCGAAATTTTGCCCGATTTGTTGTACTCATAATTGTTAGCAAAAGACCAAATACTAAATCTCAATCTGATGGTATTCTTGGCATTACCATATTTTATTTTAGTTTTCACAGAACCCAAATTCAACCTAAATGGTTATAATCTTCTACTCAACTACCCCAAGCCCCGATATTTCCTCAACCTCTGGCTCAAAAGAATCGGGAAGCTATCGGGGCATCCAATTGCACTAACTAGGTAGCTGAACTGGTCACTGTCATCTCAAGTTGTTGACTCAGTCTTTTTGTTGAGCCATGTACAGTCATATTTATGACCATTATTCGATCTAGCCCTTGACTGTAGCTGTTGGGCCTTGCTTACTGCTTTGAGTTTATTTCATGGCCCATCAGCAAGTATTCTATAACTGGGAAATAGTAAGGATATAGATAAAAAAATATGAGAAGATGGAAAAAAATTTCCCATCCTTCGTCTATGAAAAAACCGTTTTCATATAGAAGGCGGAATTCAAAATTTTCCTCAATCTTGTTAATGGATCATTCTTGATTCTGATTTGCAGATTTCAAAACCATGTTTATAAATCCATTCTTGTCATTTTTCATAACACGGCAAGTGAGCAAGATGGTTTTCTTTTCTTTGTCGGGATGTTTTGGGGATGTTTTGTCCTTTAAGGTTTAGTGTTTTCTTTTCAATGATGATGTTTTTTTCATTCTTTTTTTTGAGTAGGTGCACAGAATGTGCAATTGTGATGAAAGAAACTCTTGTTGAACTGGTTGGATTGTTTGGCACTGTGTGGGATTCGTGTTAAACCATGTTCGCACTGCTTCAGTACGTAGAACATGTATTGTTGTTCATATTGTCCCACCATTTGAGTTTAATTTGTCTTCCATAAGCTGGAAGAGAAAGATTGTTTGCAAAGATATGGTTTAAAACAACATATCAAAAAGAATAGATGAGGATATCTCTTTACTTGTTATTGAAATCTTTGATCAAAGATACCAGCCCAACATAACACAACAGATTATAACAGGCTTGTTATTTAAATTATATTGATCAAAAATTTACAATGGTCTGATGCTTTGATGTTTACAATGGTTTGATGTTTTGTATGTAAAATATAAAAAGATATGGTAAAAGATTGATGCTAAAAAAAAATCGATGATCCTGAATGGTAAGAGAGTAGGCAAGCTTGCTTCTTATTCCCGTGTTTGATCTCTGAAGGCGAACTCCAAAACTTCTTCAATATTATTTGCGGATTTCAAACTTGTTTCCAATTTGATTTGCGGACTTTCAAGATGAATAGAATTTCACGAAATTGTGTTGTTGGTCCTATTATGTTCCATAATTGGTGAAACCAGTGTGGTACTTAGAACTGGAAATTGTGGTTTAAACATGGAAAACCATGACATTGAATACGTATTTTGATAGTATTGTTTGCGAAATCAGATATTGTTTGGGTAACAATTTGGCTATCAAAATCGAGTTGCATATTAGTAAGCTATAGTATTCTTATATATATACTTAACATTAAGGGTATGTAATTCAAAAGATATGGTTGGGATGATCGAGTGAAAGTTCAAACTGCAGATCTGCTTTAATATGCTTAAAAAATAATTATTTGGACCTTAAATTAATTGACTTAAAATATTTAACTTAAGTTAACATTTAACTCTACATACTTGTTTATAAACCACATACTTAACATTGTTCTTACCAATGTGAGATATTACGGTGCATAAGGGAGTTTTGGTTGAATTTTTGGTGTATGAAAATTCAAATGGTTTCCTTGTCCTCTTTCCTTAGATGCCTAATTGTCATTTTGGCATCGATATGTTATTTGGGGTATTGACAACACTCGGGAAAAACTGTATTTCTTTTATCCATAGGATTGCTAAGTATTTAGTTGAAGTTACATGAAAATAATTGGTGACAATGCAAATCAAATCACATGTAATTTTCTAGTTGTTGTGTAAAAATTAATTGTTGGTTTCTCTTTCATTTGAAATGTTTTTTTTTCTTTGTTTTTGTTTTTTGCTAAAGTATTTTCTTATGTTGAATACTTGGATCCCTTCGCCCAACACAAAAGGTATAAAAAAAGGTAGTGTTAGAGGAGGATTTATAAGAGATCTAATATGTTCATGTTAAAATCAATTACTCCAAATTAGAGCATACAAATCCGTAAAGAAAAATGTATTTTATACCAATAGCTGACCACCCTATGGGGTAGAACAATAATGCTATAAGGGGCGAATAAACAAATGGGTGAAGTGCACCAACCCCCTTATAGTTAGGTATAAGTGCATCGTTGCCCTTTGTATTTCAAAAACTAGCATAAGTAGTCCCTATATTTTGGTAAAATAGCACATGACCCCCCTACCATCCAAAAACTAGCATAAGTAGTCCCTTATAGTTCTGATGGAGATTGACATGCACACGCCTTAGATGCAACTGGATGGATATTTTAATGTACATGTCAGCAAAATAATTAGACTTTTGAACATAAATGCCCTTTCAAAAAATAAATATTAAAAAAAACAAAACTCACTTTACCAAACATTTCCTTCTCTCTTTTCGTCCCAAAACACTGCCATTCACATGAGTTACACCATTCATCACAAACCACCATCAATCTGATAACTAAGCTTATAAATGTATTACTTTCTTTTGTGTAAATAATAATCTACAATTTATTGCTAATTTCACATTTTTTAAGCCCAAAAAAGGAAAACAAATTGACGTATGCTCTCTCATCGGAGCCACCATCGTCGCGGAAGCACCAGCTTTAGCACCTGCCTCCGTTGTCGGATCTATCTCGCCGTCAGTCACTATTGGTTGCCTTGCTGCCTTCGCCACTTTTGTCTTCAGATTTTCACTTAGGATCTGATTAGTAATTTTATTTTGAGAGATTAGTTTTGATCTATTTATTTGGTCCTGGATTTGTGACTTTTGTCTTCAGATTTGCACTTAAAGTGGTAACAATCTTGTGTTTTATACAAGGAGCTTTGAATCTGCTGTTAATTCCTTTGTAATGGTAACAAATTTGTGATTGTTAGGTGCGGTATGCAGTGATGGGATTTCTCTAAATATAGCAATACAATTTTAATTTAATGTATATGAGTGCCAAGAATGAAAAAAAAATCGTTTGAGAACTGAAAGGGATGAGGAAAAGAGACTTGAGAACAATGGTGGAAATGTTGCGGTTGGAAGGTGGTAATGCAGAATGAGGGCAAAAATGTTTTTTTATTACATGAGGGCAAATGTGTCTTTTTTGTCATGTCTGTTAGGTCTTTTGACGGAAAATAGACAGAGGGAACACATGAGCACTTTTACCAAAATATATGGACTACTTATGTTAATTTTTGAAACACAGGGGGCAACGATGCACTTATGTCTACCCATAGGAGGGTCTGGTGCACTTCACCCTAAGCAAATTCTTCTTAATGGGGTTAACACATAATTTTTCAACTATATAAGTATATTATTTTTTTTAATAGGAACTAATTAATTTTTTTAACCTAAAATACATAGATATTTAAAATTTTTTAAAAATATTTATAAATAATTTTTAACGTTCTTCTAGGCCAATAAAAACTGCAGTCTCCGCTGACCCAACTATCATCCGCCCCAGAATGCTTTACTTTTCGAAGAGTATCTTATCTTGCATTTATAACTCCTAGTTTGACTAGCATCTAGAAATATCATTTGATAAATGGCTATCTCTTCACCTTCTAACGCCATTAGTTAGCTTATCAAGCCCTTAGCTATACCAAATTTATTTCATATAACCATTGTGTACAATGGTTATTTGGTATCATTTAGTGCGATATATTAAAATTGGATTCAGTCCTTCTTCAAATATTTTCCTTTACAAAAGCGAGTTCGAAGCTTATTAAAAAAAAAAAATTTTGGGTCAAAAAGCTTATTAAAACTTGAAAGATGCAAAATTTAACTAAAAACATTTTAAATGGTGATTCGGCATTACGTGTAGACTTGACACTCTTTGCTTTCCCATTGCCGAGAACATTATAATATTGTATTGTTAAATCAAACGACTATCCATGGTATATATTTCCATTCATGTTTTTTGAGTTGAGTTGATAAGTTTTCAATTGTTGGTCCATGATTCACCAAAAAAAGGAAAAAATTATAGGTTCATAGACGACTTTTTTGTCCAATCCTACAATGTTACCTTTTTGTCTCATATACCATGCCTATAGAGAAGAAGAAGATGCTCTGTGGAAATGATGGATTTCAATTGGTCGATAAGAAGTAAATCGCTATGAAGATTTGATCGCCCAACTACACTCTACAGTGACTTATTGGCTATCATATTGTGGACCAATTACCACATCCACGATCCTTCTTTCAGAGAAGGATGACGCGGATGAAATATTCTTGAGAATAATTATTTTATAATTTATCTTTGCCTCCAATTTCAAAAAATAAAAATAAAAATCTAAAAATACCTTCAATGTTCTTTAATTCTTCTTTATTCTTATTGGAATTTAACCTTTTATAATTTTCCCAAGAAAATACAATATATTACTTTTTTCATTACATTTTTATCACCTCTTACGTGAAATCCTACATAGTATGCCAACTAGACTATATTTATTTCTATTTCTTCCTTTTAATTATTTTTCTCTCTATTAATTAATATTTAGTCAAAATATTTTTCTTTCTTTGTTTAATCATATTAGACCCTTTGACTAAAAGGCAAGAAACATATTGGAGAAACAACAATAAATCAATTGGCCAAAAGAAGGGAACTAGTCTTAAGCAATTTTTTTTTCTTTCTTGTTACTTGTTGTGCGTTGTTCTCACTAAAGAATTAATATTGATTTTTACATCTTTCGGTGAAACCATTAACAACTTGATGAATTATAGATTCACGGTATTTGAATTAAATAACCATTTACAATAAATGGTTAAACAAAGAAAAAATATATATTTGGAGTAAATATTAATTAAGAGAGAGAAAATAATTAAAAAGATGAAAGAGAAATAAAAATAGTTTAGTTGACATGCCATATAGGATTCAATATAGCAGGTGATAAAATGATAATGGAAAAATGCGTGATATATAGCATTGGACAACAAGAGAGAGAGAGAGAGAAAGAAAGAGAGGGAGAGAGATTATGAAAACGTGTATGATGCTCCTCATGGGGTAACGAAGAAGTGTTGTCTAACGAAGAATATCACAAAAGTTAAAAAGAATACAAATTTTGTAGCCCCTCAAATAAAGAAAGACCGCTCTCAAATCTTTGGCATTTCGATGGAAGTGGAAAATTAATGAGATAAAATTAAATGTGATGTCAATTATAAAAGATGTTTGAAGTAATCAAAAGCTAATGCAGTTGCCCTTCTTTTATGTTTGAGAAAAGGTAACCTAGGTATGATAATCAACTTAACTGGCCAACTTTCTCTTTCCCTACTTATTGCTTTAATGTGAGGGACGTTTTATTGTCATAACTTTACCAAACTTTATAAATTAATATGCTTAAAAAATAATTACTTAGACTTTAAATTAATTGACTTAAAATAATTAATTTAAGTTAACATTTAACTCTACGTACTTATTTATAAACCACATACTTAACATTGTTCTTACCAATGTGAGATATTACGGTGCATAAGAAAGTTTTTGTTGAAATTTTTGTTTTAGTTGTGTCATGAGAGTTTTCAACACGATGATCCCTGAGTTGGACCCAAAAGTGCTTCTTAATTCTTTTTTACCATTAATACTCAAACAATTACATTGAAACCAAAAAAGAAAAATAAGGGAGTTTAGACTTATACATTAAAAAGCATCCATCTATCAAAATCTACTCATTCAAAGGACTCCACCTAAATTTTCATCGAAACTTTAATGTTTTCTCTGACCACCTCCTCCAAAACAAATGTGGCTCTATCACTTGTTTATTTAGCAAAAAAATTATATATATATGGCTCTATGAATTCTGTGATTTCTTTCTTTCTAAATAAAATGCACAAAGGTACAAAGGAAGAATGAGCATTGAAGGCTCCCTTTAATTCAGAGCCACATTACACATCATAAATAGGGCTAAATTCAAATTTTCTATATTTGTTCCAGCTAATAACATGTCGTGCATTGCTACATTTTCTCAATAAAAAATATTGTGTCGTATGTGGTATACTTGGTGGATTATGGGTTAATTGTCACTTGATCACGTTGTTCTTTACTTGTTTTGTTACCAAGTTTTCCTCCAGTGCTCGACCCAAAGAGGAAAAAACGTCTTCGTCTAGTGATGATTAATAATGCCAAGCTGAATAGTTTACTAAATTCATTTAATCTATCACGCGAAGAAAGCTAAGGCCTAGGCTTTTTCTGGATCCATACTACATGTTCTTGGGTTCGGTGGACTAAATTTTCATCCACTCATAATAAGTAAGCTGAGGCCTAGGCTTCAGTTTCAATCATAATCTTTAGATTTTTCTTTTTTCTTTTTGGTCGAAGATGAAAACTCAGTGAATACAAGCCTACCCACATAAATCCACATCTCTTATAAATCACATGTGAGGATTTAGATCTTTTAATAATATAATAATATTATTATAAAAATTAATAGTGATAGAGTGGTGAAATAATTACTTGACTTTCACACTGAAAGATTTAGATAATTTTATTTTAACCACATTATCACTCCATCATTATTGACTTTTATAATAAGGTTATCATATCCTTAGGAGATCCTAACTAATTGCAAATTGTCAGTAATTTGGTTGGAAAAAAATGAAAGTGAATAGATTTGGTCATGTCACGGATTTCTTAAGAAAAATAATAATAATACTTCCCCAAATACCCTTACATGCATGTATTAACATCTAAAAATAACTAAGTTCCAAATTTACAACTTATTTCCAAACTAGGATGCATTAATTGCATATGTAATATCAATGATCATAGGCACGCATCAACAAGAAAAATTCTCAACGTAGCTTTACTGTGGACCGTAATGGTAAAAGGTAACATGTGGTGTTCTTTTTGGTAAAAGCTACGTCAGGCCGAAATGAAAGGAAGTTTCTACGAGCCATGGTTAATTTTGTATGAAATGTGCTTTGCCACCTATTCATATGACCGTCGATAGAAGCCAATTATTCTACATAAATTTATAGAAATTGACAACGCGTGCGTTAAAATTTATAAATTCAAATCAAAACATATTTAAATTACTTTCTTTCAAAGTTGTAGTGGATAGGGTTTAGTTTTTGCTTATCTAACCCGAGCCCAATAATTATTTAAAAATCTACGGATACCCCCTTAATAAATAATTTTTAAAAAAAGAATAGCTTAAAAAAGTTTTTAAAAATAATTAAAATAAATACAAATTTGAAATTTAAATATAAAGAAGACCTAGAAAAATAAAATAAATAATTAATAAATAAAAAAATGATAAAGTCAAAGCAAACAATATAGTACGGTATTTGTCCGTAAATAGATTACCAATCTCAATGGAACTATAAGTAATAAATTAATAAAAATTTACTCACCAAAAGGTGAGATTTACAGCTAACAGTCAGGTACTGGGTCAATATTTGCCTTGGTCAACAATAATACAAATATATAAATATATGTCTTTAATTTTTTTGTTTTCACTTTTGCTTTATTTCTTCACAACTTATTCCTTTTTTAAAAAATTTTGGCCCAGTTCTTCATTACAAACACCACATTTTCCCAACAAATATGTCCTAAATCATAAAACTTTGCATTAGTTAACTATTTGAAACCTTAAAAATAATAAAGTCAATTTATCAATAAATGTTACAAATAACTACTAAATACAATCAAGTAAGTACAAAACACCCTAAAAAATATATTCATTTACCCTCCAAAACATAAACAGATCAATACATTAGTTAAAAAATGAAATATATATACATACCATACAAAAGAAAAAAGAAAATTCTACTTATATTATTATGAAAAAAAATTACTACTCATATTTTTTACAAAAGATATTACTACCTATATAAGATTCTAGTAAAAAATCATGAGGTTGTGATTATAACAAGGGAATTCTAGTAATTCCATTACTAAATAATAATTTGTAGATCATTGGTGTGACGCCCGAGATTTTAGCCGTACATTCATTTACTGTTGAATTTCTTTCTGTGCTTTATTAACTGTCTTCTTTAGCTACTATTCATCCCGTTTTCAAACTATATTCTATTAGTGAATTAGTATTTTTATTAAATCACATTAATTGTTAGAGGAGTGCAAAAAATGTGCAATTGAGCTAGAAGCGATAGGAGAACTCATTTAGAAAATAATTTTCGTAGTTCAATGAATAGTTTACGTAACTAACTTAGTGTTTTAATTAGCTAGCCTATGTTTTACACCTTAGGCTCGTTTTTAAGCTAGCAACGCTCATTTTAGAAGTCCACTTAAGCAACCACTTGACCCCACCTCAACTTAACCTCACTATATAACCTATTAAGCACCAAAACACAAAACAAAAGAACAAATGTGTAGGAATTACTGTAGCACAGCCGAAAATACCAAAGGAGAAGGAAAAAATGTGATTTTGCTCTTCAACTCTTTAAGCCAAGCCAATCCAAGCCTAGAGCTAGTAGTTTAGGGTGTGTGCAAGCTTCCTAGGTGCTCCTACGCGTATTGGTGAGGAATTTTATGCCTTATTTTCACATTTTAAAATAGTTGCTATTTTCTTGATTTGTTGAAAATGTGACCAAATGCTAATGTATTGATTATCTATGCTATTATACCTTGTATATGAGTGCTAGAGAACATATTTGAGCCATTGTTTCGCTTTTTAAACGGTTGGAATCGTTAGTTTGATTTATGAGGTGAATAGTGACATTTTTCTAGGGTTTTGTGTAATTGCATGTATTAGTTTGATTCAACACTCCTAATAGATGCTTTAGGTGCTAATGAAGGTAGTCTAATAGACCCGTACACTTGAATTGCTCTAAAATCGAATAAAACGTGAAATAGTCGACTTTAACAAAGGGGTTTTGGGGTTAATGCGAATCCGGGTGGATTCGGGCTTCACTTTTAGTATTCTTAGGCTACCTATGTGCTATAGAAGCTTTGCTAACCCTTGTTTGAAGCCCGGATGAGGTAGGTGTAGTGTAAAGCTATAAGAGGGAATTTGGGACTTTCAGAGTTATTGCGGGCGTTTGAATGTGTTAAAGGGTTGAAAGGATTCCTTGAGGGTTAGTTAGAAGGTTGGTAGAGTTTCCCTTTGAATTTGAATCATCAACTTTGGTTTGGAGGAGGAATAGCTTGAATAACAAAGGGGTTTAGGTGTAATTTCGGTTGTCTCGCGCTTCTAAGACCTTGGCATGACTTCTTGAATGTTTAAATGTAGTTTCAAGTTGGTTTAGAACTTTTGATGTAATTCTAATTATATCTTGTATATGCCCCTTTGTAAAACTGCTTATTTGTTCTAGTTGATCATGATTTTCGTTATATGTTGTATAAGTGTGAAGTTTATGACCTAAATACTAAGCATATAGAAAGGTTTTAATTGGATTTCATGTGAATTAGTTGAGCTTGATGTTTAGTTGGTTATTTGAATTGATGTAGTTATTATAATTGACTTTTAAATGATTTAAATAAGAGTTTAAATGGTAATGGTATGTAATATGTACTTGTTTGGAGAAGATTCATGAAATAGGTTGTATAACTACTTCATTAAAATATATTTATATCTTGTTTATAATACCCGGTTGCATATAACTATATGAGTTATGTTGTGGGAAATGACTACTTGGAATATATGTTAAGTTAAAGTATATAAAAGTGACATTTTGTTAAAAATAGAATTCTAATAGATATTGTATATATGCTAAATAAGCGAAGTTATGAGTTAGCTAACCTAGCTGAATAATTAATGAATGTTGTAGTTAAAGAGTAATTGAAGTAATGTTTGCTCATAGGTTCAAGGTGACTGGAAATGATGTGATTCAAACTTACATCTTGGAACTCGGTAGAGGTAAGGGACCTGCATCCTTACGTGCATTATAGTTTATTTTCTTGCTAAAAGAGTATATTGTTTAGTATAATTGCGTAATTGATATATGCTTATTGTTGCTAAATTGTAACTTGGTGCGAGGACAACCTACTTTTTGTCCTTAAATGTGTTTACTGATTATATTGTAATTGTTATCATTCTTGCATTGCATCGTGGTTGCGCAACCTCATTGTCGCGGCGAATGCGATGGCCTCCCTGGGCGGCATCGAGCTTGCCAGTATTGGTTACCTTAGCTCCGTCTGATATTCCCTCACTCGCCTGGTCCGGAGATTGCCAGGGGGTATTGGGTCGTAGGATGGGGTACATCCGGAGTACCCATTGGTGTAAGGGATGCCGGCATATCGAGATTGAGAACATGGTTCGTGGATCAGGGATCGAAGATTTGGAGTGATAAGGGTTATCGATTGTATCCTTTTAAAATATGGTATTAGAATTGTTATTCACTGTTTATCTATTGTATTAATTGTGTTAAGTTGCTGCATTGCACGTCCCCGGTAGACCTTATCCCTCACTGAGCAATTGTGATTGCTCATACCTCACTAAATATGTTTCAGGTGGTGCAGTTGGAGGAGTTGCCTTGGTTGCTGTGTACTATTACTTGAGATTGGAGTGATTGCTTGCTAAAATGTAGAAGACCTTGCTTGTCTACTTTATGTTCTATTTTGGAGCCTAAGGGCTTATGTATATATATTAGAGTGGCGCCAATTTGACAGCTAAGTGGATGTAGTAAGTGTTATGGAATTGTGGCACGTAATAACTTATGCTTCTGCTTCTAGCTACGTTGCATGCTTGTATGTGTTTATATTGTCTTGTGTTGCTTAAGGCTTGGATGACCTTGAAGTTGGGATTTCAATTAGAAATTTTGTTCCTTTGCTTCGTGTTTTATTTGAATGCTTACAGGTTTCCAAAATGTCCACGGTACAGGGAAAACTCTGTCCGTTTTTCCTAAAATTTTGTGACCGGATTTGGTATTGGATTGAGAATAGCATGGTTATTAGAGCTTCCGGTCTCGTGAGGGATCGAGGCGTTACAATTGGCATCTTATGTATTAATTGATGCAATTTAAACAGTGATAGGCTTGCAATTTCTTCTTCTTTTTTCTTTGTCAAATATGCTTGCAATTTCTAAATGATACGATTAGCTTTGTGTTCCATCATGGATCAAATAAAGAAGCAATTACCAACTTCAGTATACGGAAAAGATGAAGTGATCCCCCAATAATATAGCAAATTGATTCTTTGGATTCCACAAAAAAAAATAAAAAAAAATCACTACATCTCTCTCAAGAGTAACATATTTAGAGCCAATACGTTGTTTTTTCTTAAAGGTTCACATCAATATAGCGATGCTAGATGAGAGTTACTTCAGAAACTCTTCAATTAGTTACTCTTTTATGGCGAAATGGTTTCTTAATTTGATAAGGTATAAATTTCCAATTTCCTTATTAAAGACTCTATCATGCCTATTATGAGATATAATTGATTTCTGGCCACGGTCTTCAGTCTTTTCAGGACCCTCTCGTTTTCAAAAGAAATTTCTTTATTTAGCCAATTTTCAAGAGTGGAATTCTTCTAATTCGATAAATAATAATTTGTAGACCATTGGCATCTTATGTATTCAGGGGCGGAGCCAGAAAATCAATGTTAGGGGGACCGAAATTTTTTCTTTTTTGTATTGTGCTTTTTATACAATATTTTTTCGTTAGTATAAAAGACTGTACAATGTTTTTTGTACGGTATTTTTTAGTTAGTATTACTTCAAGGTATTTTATAGTTTGTACAATATTTTTTGTACAATTTTGCGCTAAAGCAATATTCAACATGATTACGCTAGCTAGTCATGTAAACAATTAAATAAACTCAGTATCACAGTAAGACTAAATAAATTTCACTTGGTCATTATTAATTCATAATAAATATTCTTAATTAGCTATTATTGAAATATAAAAAATAAGTGTTGGATTTGGATTCTGGGTCGCCCTAGATGGGCAGACCCAACCCATTAGACCCAAGTGTGGGAAGTTGGGTAACTTCTCATCATTGGGTATTTAAGCCCAATATACTAATAGAACGACGTACGTTCTATTAGTATCAGATACAAGAAACAGAAAGTTATTACGAAAACTCTCTTAAAAGCATATACATCAAAAAAGTTATTTAGGTTGTGAATTAACAGAGCACAAGACTGTATTGTGCACTTGGATTTACGACACACGCAGTGGAACAAGCACATCCAACGATCAAATCTATTACAGTACATAAAAGGTTAGTTTTCTTTTATGACATTAAATAGTGCATGAAGATACTAAATTTAGTTTTAAAATTTTTCATTGGTATCAGAGCCATGCTGCTTGTTCCCTGCAATATACATGATTATATGCATGAAAATATGTCAATTATTGTGTTTTTGGCAATTTTTCACGTATTTATAGTATTATTGTGATTCTGTGAAGTATTACAAATTTGTATGATTATGCTACTAATAGAAAGTACTTTTTTCAAGGATTCTAATGCCGTAAATTTCATAATTTTTTGATAAGAATTGAATTTATTATGAATTTTTTAAAATTGATACATATACTGTTTTGAACGTTAAAAATAGTGCGTGTTCTTGGTGTTTGTGCGTGCTTGCGTCAGTTTTTTCTCCGTCAAAAAGTGGGGCTGAACATGGGGTGACGTGGCATAGCGGGATTGGTGCCACGTGGCCACGTCATTTGGTAGTTATATCATTTAATAATTAGTTTATTAATTATTTATTTTCTTTTTATTTAATTTTTAAAATTCGAATTTCAAACATTAAATTAAAATTAAAATAATTTAATTTTTAGAATATAACTACGGCGCCATGTGGCATATTAGGGCCTTGTCACGTGGCGCCACGTATGAGTCACGTGTCACCGCATAGCGGTGACACGTGGCTAACAATGACACGTGGCAGCCACAGGATGACACGTGGCACCGGTCCAGCCACTGTCCGGCGGCTATCTGGCGGTGGTCCGGCCACCGGCTGGTGGCAGTCTGGCGATAGTCCGGCCACCGGCCGTCCGGCGGTGGTCCAGCCACCGGCTGTCCGGCCAGAAGCAACTGTCCAACAGTCTGGCCGGCCCAAAAAAAAAAAAAAAGGTGTGTTCTTTTTTTTTTTTTTGTTTAAGCCCTATATCTATGTGATATTTACTGTATGAACCTAATGTACACAAAATTTTGTGATATTTGTGGTTTAGCCCCAATGTTATCTATTTAGGCATTATATCTTTGTGATGTGCTTATTTAGGTTTTTTATTTTAAAAATTATGCCACAAAACTTCGATTAAACTCTATTGAGACTTCAAAATTTTAAATAATTTCTAATTGTAGTATGAATTTGTGTAATTTGCGTTGTAAAACATTATTCTAGGAATGAAATTTAATGAAATTTCGAATGAAAACCTAGAAATTTATGTAATTATTTTGTTTTACAACTTATTGTATGAAATTTATGTAATTTCATTGCGGTAAATAAAATTTATGTAATTTTATTATAATTGTTGATATGTACAACATTCACTATGCTATGTGCATTAACCTCTGTAAGAATTTAATCTAGGAAGGTTTTGTGTCTTATTTTTAAACCAGGACTTTTGTAGTCATAATCACATGGCCAAAGTAAGACGCACCGCGAGGAAGTCTGTTGCGGCGGCATATATTAATAGTTTTCGTCGTGGTCCCGGTTGTAATTGTAGACCACGTCTGCTAACTAAGTACATGAGTCTACAATTCACCGATGAGAAGACTTTTCGTGAGCACCTTAATAAAGTTAAAGATTTTGTTCTTAAAATGCGCATTAAGCTTGAAGTTCCACCTACCTTACAGGAGGAAATTGAGGGATTGCTAAACTCTCTTCCTAGCATGTATGACCATGTGAAAAATAAGATCATCGAGTCGGAAATGTCTTTTGAAAATGCTCTATGTGAGATAGAACAATTTGAGAAAAAGAGAATACTTCAAGGGGTTAGACGCACTGCTTGTTTGTCTTTGTTCTCTAACATGTCCAAAGTTAAGGGATCTCGAAAAGACTCTTTTCTCATTAATCGTTTTGCTCCGAAAATAGTTAAGGACTATGAGATCACTTATGAATCAAATCAAACTAGATATGGGTGTCAAGATGATAAAGAGAGTGCATAATATGTCTTACATTCTGTTGTTTTACTTTTATGCTTATTAATTTCCGCAATCATCGTTCTTTTCCATATGTAAACAGTGATGTTTATTTATAGATATATATCTATTTCCTTATTTTTTTATTATTTATTTAATGATGTTTTTAAGAGAATATTCTATCTAAGTGAGAGTTCTATAGATACTAAACTAAGTGATTAACATTTAGAACTTATTTTTCATAAAAATATGAATTTGGGTAATTCAATTTTTTTTGAAAATATAGTTTTTGCTAAAATGAGTTTAATTGTACTTTTAAGACACATGAACTATAAAGGATGATAGATCATGCTACGATCTGTTGATTTTAAGTCTTGTGTCTTTTCAATACAATTTAATACTCAATCTGACAAAATTACTAAGTGTATGTATGTGCTAAGTTTCTCTTATTACTGTCTATATAGAGTTACAAATGGCATCGAGAAACATCATAGCAGATCTTAATAAGGTTGACAAGTTGAATGGGGACAATTATGATGTGTGGCATCGTAAGGTCCAGTATATTTTAGAAGAACAAGAAGTAATTGAAACCCTTAACCATGTAATGAATGAACCCGAGATTGGTACTGGAGCTCAGTATTGAAGGGATATGGATGCCTATCAGATCTGGAAGAAGAAGAATGCGACTACTCGTATTACATTGTTAAGTACAATGCATGATGATCTGATTGCTGAATTCGAGGCATACCCTACCGCTGAGGGCATGTGGATAGCCCTAAATGAGAAGTTTGGTGGAACTTCTGTGTCAAAACTTCGTCGGCTTACTATCAAATTTGACACCTATAAAAAGAAACCTGATGTCAGCATGAGGCAACACATTAGGGAAATGTCAAATATGATACGAGAGTTGAAGACAGCCGGCCATGTTCTGACGGACGAACAGCAGGTGCAAGCTGTTATCCGATCTCTCCCTGCCAGTTGGGAACACATGATTGTTAATATGACGCACAATGAGAACGTGAAAATATTTGAGGACATTGCGCGTCACCTAGAGCTCGAAGAAGAGAATCTCCTTGCTGTCAAGGCCACTGGACAAGCCTATGTGGCTGAATCTAGCAAGTCTGGAGCATCTGGCTCCAAACGCAAAAGAGGCAAACAATCTGGAGATAAAAGGAAGGGTAAGCAAAACAAGCAAGGCAAGAAGGAGAAAAAGAAAGGCAAGCACAATGGGAAGAAGAACATTGCAAAAGTTAAGTGCTATAATTGCCGAAAGAAGGGTCACAACGCTCGGGATTGCCCTGAGCCCAAGACCCAGGTAATGCGTTTTACCAAACCTTCTTGTAATGCATATGTTTCTAGTTGTGCGTTACTGACTGAATCTTTACCTATGTGGACATTTGACTCAGCAGCGACCGACTATATAGCTAGAGATAGAGGTGTGTATGTAGAGTACCGACGTGTTCCGATTGAGTCCCGATGGATATACGTTGGCAATAATACTAGGGTCGAAGTTAAGGGCATTGGCACTTGCAAACTTCAGTTGCGTGGTAGCCGAACCCTCTTTCTCCACGATGTCCTCTATGCTCCGGATTTTAGACGGAATCTGGTCTCTGCATTAGTCCTTTTGCGTTTGGGTTTTCATATTTACATATCTGGCGTTTCTGTTGAACTACTTTTTAATTCTGTTTCTTTTGGTCATGGATATTTGTTGGATGGTTTTTTAATTTTGGATGTTGAACATATTAGTTATGGTCTTAATGATGAATGTTTTTCATATTATACATCTTCTAACACTACAGATGTAGATGTGAATGTATGGCATAACAGGTTAGGGCATATTGGGCAAGATCGTGTGAACCGACTGGCTAGAGAAGGTCTTTTGGGATCACTAGCAAAAGTCAACTTTCCCGTTTGTGAAAGTTGCCTTGTCGGTAAATCTACTAGAAAATCATTTGGCAAAGGCTTACGAGCAGAATTTCCATTACAGTTAATCCATTCTGACATATGTGGTCCAATGAATGTTAGGGCGAGCCATAAAGCCTCTTACTTTATCACTTTTATAGATGATTTTACTAGATATGGTCATGTCTATCTGATATCACATAAATCTGATGCATTAGATTGTTTTAAAAAATATGTGAGTTTGGTTGAAAATAAGTTAGAAAAGGAAGTAAAATCATTACGCACTGACCGTGGTCGTGAATATCTCTCTGATCAGTTCAGAAGTATATGTGACGAAAAAGGTATAGTTAGACAGCTTACTATCCATGGAACTCCGCAACAGAATAGTGTTGCAGAAAGAAGGAATAGAACCTTACTAGACATGGTTAGGTCTATGATGGTTCAAGCTAATCTTCCTATTTCGTATTGGGGTGATGCACTACTAACAGCCACATATGTACTTAATCGTGTGCCCACAAAGTCCGTCAATTCCACTCCTTACAAGTTATAGATAGGTAGACGACCTGATCTTTATAACTTACGGCCCTGGGACGCAACTGCTTATGTTCATAACAATTTCCATAAGCATGAAAAATTGGGACCGAGAGGAAAAAAGTGTATTTTCATTCGGTATAGTGAACACTCAAAGGGATATGTTTTCATTGGAGAACAAGCAGATGGGAGTGTAACCGAAATTGAATCACGTGACGTAATATTCTTGGAAACAGAATTTCTACGTAGGGGTGAAGTAGATAAGGATGTTCAGTTAATTGAATTGAATAACCTTGACAATCCTAATATTTCCACATCATCAGTTGGAATAGAGGTAGTGCTTCCGTTCCCTGATTCAAGTGGAAGAAATACACCGGTTAGTCATATTGAATCTGAAGCATTTTCAGAACCGGTTAATGGATCTAGCTCACTCCATACCCCTACACGGAAAAGTAACCGCCAAAGTATTCCTCGACGTCGTTTTGAGATTGAAGTGGAATCTTTAATGGTTACTACTCAAGATGATGATTAGCCAAAAAATGTGTCTGAAGCACTCTCATCCTCTGCACTAGAAAGTTGGATTAAAGCAATGGAAGAAGAAATGGATTCCATGACGAAAAATCAAGTCTGGGTACTGGTTGATCTTCCACCTATAAGGAGAGCTATTAGGAACAAGTGGGTTCTCAAAATTAAATGAAAAGCAGATGGATCCATTGAGAGATACAAAGCTCGCCTAGTGGCTAAGGGCTATACCTAGATGGAGGGTATAGATTATGAGAAAACCTTCTCTCCGGTGGTAAGGTTTACCTCAATTCAACTAATTTTAGTCATAGTCGCTCATCAAGACCTGGAATTACATCAGATGGATGTAAAAATGGCATTTCTCAATGGAGAACTGGATGAAGAGATCTACATGGAACAACCTGTAGGGTTCATAGAAAAAGGTCAAGAGAGCAAAGTGTGCAAGCTCCAAAGATCTATTTACGGGTTGAAGCAATCATCCAGACAGTGGTATCTAAGGTTCCATCGAGAAATCATTTAATATGGTTTTGTTATGGTTCAAGAAGACCACTGTGTATATGTCAAGAGGTCTCAGAATAGATATGTAATTCTATCTCTGTATGTTGACGATATTTTGTTGGCTGGGAATAGTAAGGATTATAATATCACCGTAAAAAAGTGGTTATCTTCAACTTTTGAGATGAAAGATATGGGTGAGGCAGCATATGTACTTGGAGTCAAGATTCAGAGGGATCGATCAAAAAGACTCCTTGCTTTGTCGCAAGAATCTTACATCAAGAAAGTTCTTGAACGATTCCAAATGCATAACTGCAAACCTATTGACACTCCTATAGCCAAAGGTGAAAGCCTGAACCAAGGGATGTGACACCCCGAACCCAGTACTTCATTAATTGCATTCATTAAATGGTTAACTTAGATGTATTTTAGCTAATTACTTTTTTTTTTTTTTTTTTTATATTTCCATAAATTCAAATATTTCTTTTCATGCATTTTATATTTTTATAAAATACTACATATTTTTAGGGGACTACAGCCCCTGACCGTGCGTGCATTGCATATCGGGATCAACGGGAAAAAATTCGCGTAATGTCTGATGAATAGTACCAGCGGGATTTTTTTTTTCCATAATTTTTTTTTCAGATTTTTGGCATTTGTTTTACTGAAATTTGATCACCCAAATGACCTTTTTTCCCTTACTAAAATGCCTTAATTATTTGACCTACCATTTGACCTCCTCATGAAAATAATATAAGCCAAGAACAAAAAAAAAAGTGTCAAAAAATGGACAAAAAATAGTTACGGGAATAGTAACTTTTTCTTGCCAAATTGCTATAGTTGGTCATTTCTATCCATTCCAAGCTTGAATCTTGAGTTCTTAAACATGTTTACACCTTCTTCAAGCTCTCTAGCCTTGTGTGGTAAGAATTTCATCTTATTTTTGTATTTGAAAATTTTGCACCTAAATTTTTTTTTTTTTTTTGATTTGTTGAGATATTACTTGGTTATGCTTATTTATGATTAAATTACTCTTATCAATGATCATAGAGCATACTTTTGTGGTTAGATAGCATTTTGAATGGTTAAAAATGGAGTTGGAGCTTTAAGGAAGATGATGAATAGTAAAATTTCTAGGGTTCCGAAAATTTGTGTAATTTAATTTGATTCAATGCTTCTAGTAGTTGCTAATTAGGTCCTTGAGCGTGAAAAAATGTTAATTGCACTTGCTATGTTCAAAATTTGAGAAATTTGATCAAATTAGGCTACTTTAATAAGGGGTTTCGGGTTTAACTTGAATCCGGGCACGTTTCGAGGTTATGGCTAGTCTTTATTAAGTATTGAAACCTTAGAAGTGATTTCGTTTCGCTTGTTTGGGTTCCGAAATTAGTACTTGTAGTGTAATCCCACAAAGAGACATTTTTGGTATTTTCGTGTACTTGTGCTCTAGGTTATGATTTGGAGGTTCTAAATGAGGTATTTAGATATCCTTAGATTGGTAAGATGGTTAGCTAGCTTAACTTGATCATTGAATTCCGATAGGAAGCTAAATAGCCTAGTTGAACAAAGGGGAAATGAATGAATTAATTGCTTTAGTACTTGTATTGCTTTGTAGTTGCTCCTAGCGTGTCTAAATGCTATTCTAAGGTATATGTGAGCTTTCGGTTAAGTTTTGTAAAAAGTATAATATTGACCCCTTTGTGTTCGCATAGTTAATTTCATGATAATTGATTTATAATTGAGTAATTAAATGTTTATATGTCTTTGTGTAGTTTACGTATTATAGTAGTGAAGTCTCGTGAATTAAGTTGCTTGGTTTACATGGATTTGGTTGAGTATGAATTTAGAATGTACTAAAGGAACTAGTAATGAACCATGATAATAATTGTTGTTAGTTGATTCTTGATTGATTGGATAAATGTTTAAATATACTTATGTAACAAGTTCATCTATTCAGAGAAGTTGTGAGTTAAGTTATATCGATACTAGTTAAAGATTGAGTAAACATGTTTATATTGCTTATTAATTGCGTTATATGTGTAAAGATACGCTTATATAACTTATTGGTTAGATGTTATATAGTGTTTCTACTTATATGAATGGCTATGTATATGTTATTTATTATGCTATTGTCTTTGTCTAACACTGGGGAATTAAAGAATGTTTCATATGTGGTCACTTGAGTTTAGGTATTGTTCAAATATTGATTAGAATGACTGTTAAATCATGAAATATATTGTTAGTTATGTGAATTAAAGGGAATCAAATAGAGTTGGATAAATTAATGGCTTTATGAACTAGCTTTAGTTGAGAATAAGAAATCACTTCTTATGCATATAGTTGATTGTATTAGGTAGTGATAATTGAAGGGAATTAATGCTTTCGGAGAATATTGAGGGAATCTTGGCTTAATTCGCGCAGGTTTGGCTTCCTAAAAGGTGATGGATCATTTCTATGTGCATTCTATGTGTCGTATCTTGTTATATGCTAAATATTCGATACTAAGTGATTTAAGTGTTTTAGTTGGATTAGTTTAGCAATTATAGACTAATGAATGTATCATATTTCATTGTATGGCGTGATTGATGTGTGTGCTCGAGGACAACCTCTTTTGTTGTCCTCCTTGTTTGCATATCGGCTTATTTTGTTATATTGTTATTATTATTGCTTCCTGTGCTATCGAGTCAAGGGTTGCGCAACCTTACTGTCGGGGCGGATGCGATGGGCCTGTCTGGGCGGCAGCGGGCTTGCCAGGGTTGGTTGCTCTAGCTCCGTACCCTATTCCCTCACTCGCCTGGTCTAGAGATTGCCAGGGGATGTTGGGTCGTAGGATCAGGTACATCCGGAGTACCCATTGGTGTAAGGGATGCCGGCTCATCGTGATCGAGATCGTGGTTCGTGGATCGTGAATGAAGACCAAGTGAAGATTGGAGTACTGGGGTTAAGTGAATGTATCCTTTTTAATGTGTGGTTACTTAAGCTTTTGTCATTCTTGAATGGTTTAATTGATATTATTGTTTAACTATATTACTTGTTGCATTGCACGCCCCAGGAGACTTTATCCCTTACTGGGCGACAGTGGTTACTCATACCTCGCTAACATGTTTCAGGTGGCGCAGTTGAAGGAGTTGCCTTAGTTGCTGTGTGATTGTTGTCTGAGGTGGATGTACTTTCTAGTTGCTATGTGAAGAATTTGTTGTTCTATGTTATAATCTATTTTGGGGCCTTAAGGCTCATATATGTATTTGTGTAATATGTAAGTTGGAAGCCAGATGACTGAAGTAGCAGTGGTAATTATATGGTTTGTAATAACTTATATTTCTATTTCTAGTTGCTTTGCATGCTTGGGTGTGATTGTTTTGATACATGTTGGTTCAACTTCTAAGTATGTTTCAAAGTTATCATAGAATGGCATGATAAGCAGTTTTATGAAGAAGTCAAGTTGGTTGCATGCTTGTATGAATCTAAACTATTGTATGCCTCAAGGCTCGGATGGCCATGAACCTTTGAACTTTAGTTATAAAAGTTTGCCTTATTGTGTTGTGACTTTCTTGAGTGTTTACAGGTTTTCAGAATGTCCACGGTACAGGGGAGACTCTGTCCGGCTTGGTTTCCTAAAATTTTGAGACCGGGTTGGGATTGGGTTGAGAATAGCTTGGTTATTAGAGCCTCCGGTCTCGTAAGGGATCAGGGCATTACAAGGGATGTATCCCAAAACTCCAAAAGAAATAGAAGACATGAATGTTGTTCCTTATGCGAGTGATGTAGGTAACTTGATGTATGCCATGTAATGTACGAGGCCAGATATATGTTTTGCCGTAGGATTGGTAAGTCGTTATCAATCCAACCCTAGACGAGCTCATTGTCAAGTTGTTAAGAGGATTCTGAGATATTTGAAGGGAACTTTGGATTATTCCTTATGCTACCAATGAGATGACATAAATCTAAAAGGACTTCCAGACACTGACTGGCGTGGTGAGCCAGATGAGCGTAAATCAACTCCTGGATATGCCTTCTTGCAGAATAGTAGGGCTATTTCTTGGTGTAGCAAGAAGTAAACCTGCATAGCATTATCTACCATGGAGGCTGAGTTTGTGGCTTGCTCAGTGGATGTACAAGAAGCGGTGTGGCTTAAAAGGTTCATTTTGGATTTAAGAGTATTCACAAATACTGATAAACTGGTGACAGTCTATTGTGATAGTCAAGCAGCCATTGCCTACACTAAGGATCCTAAATACCATGGCAAGACTAAACACATAGACATAAAGTATAATTTTGTAAGAGATATGGTGTCAAAGAAAGAAGTGATCATTGAACATATCTCTACGCATGAGATGGTAGTCGACCCACTCACTAAGCCAATTCCTAGAGATATATATTTGTCTCATGTAAAATCTTTAGGATTGCGCAGAATTTAATGCATGTTCATATGTTGTGAAATGATCACTTTTGTACTCATACAATTGTATATTTCAGATGTCAAATAAATAAATAAATGAAATATTTTGATGCACTTAAGTAGTGTTAAATCTTTGTGATATATGTAAATTAGAATGTGTATGAGTATGTTAGCACATACAATTGACATCGAATTGTACGTCGACAGGTTAGGGAGATTGGCTCTCTCATACGAGCAATCGCCTCTGACACAGTGGGAGCGTATAGAGATGAGACAATATAAGTTAGTTAGTATTTTTTGAAAATACTATACTTATATAAGTGTCGCCTTGAAAATTGGTTAGGGATTAGTTCCAACGACAATTATTAAGATGAGACCTCATATTGTATGTGTTATAATTAAGACTAATATGAGGTCGATATGGATTCCCACAATTCATACAACCTGTATATAGTCAGATATGAAACCTCGATTACTGTGAGTATTAAGTTCGAGGATTCAGGTTAGTTATTTGAGTGATAACTAAATCAGAATATGTACGGTGTTAGAATTAAATAAAGACGTACTCCCTTTTTCTAAAAGAAGTTACACCGTAACACACGTTTCATACCGTGTGAACTCTAGCGACTATTTAAGGAAGTTGATGAATGAATCCCTACTTCATCACTATGTGAGACCTTGAAGCAAAATATGCTTCCTTGAATATACCCTTAGCGACCTACGCTCATATTCTAATAAGTTAAGTTTAATGTTAGCTACTTTGGTATGTTGCCTAAAGATCACGTAAGATTCGATCATATGAGACATGTCTGGGAAAGCAGTTAACTTGATTTAGAGGGGTATTGAGTGAAGGGAAGACTGTTTACTACTAGCGCTACATGTGTTCATTGGTCGATCAGTTATACAATCTATGTGATTAAACGATCTTTGTGATCAAATATAACTATGAATACGTGATTGAGATTTTATAGGTCATGCATAGTCTAAGAGAGATTAGGTGTGCACTGACTGATGTGAACTTAATTTGGTCTAGGGTATAGCGGGACTCTTTTTTCTTTTGAAGATAGTGACTCCTATGTCATCCTTAACAGGTGCATGATCTTTGAGCCTCCACTTGTTGTGTGCTCGCGAGTCGCACGGCCTATTTACCTGTATGGAGTTTGATTATGCTTTGAAATTAGTTTCTTGAGAGATAACGGTGGACATTGTTCTGCCCATTTTGTGCGAGTGGGAGATGTTGGATTTGAATTCTGGGTCGCCCTAGATGGGCAGACCCGACCCATTAGACCCAAGTGTGGGAAGTTGGGTAACTTCCCATCACTGGGTATTTAAGCCCAATATATTAATAGAACAGCGTACGTTCTATTAGTATCAGATACAAGAAACATAAAGTTATTAAAAAAACTCTCTTAAAAGCATATACATCAAAAAAGTTATTTAGGTTGTGAATTAACAGAGCACAAGACTGTATTGTGCACTTGGATTTATGACACACGCAGTAAAACAAGCACTTCCAACGATCAAATTTATTACAGTACATAAAAGGTTAGTTTTCTTTTATGATATTAAACAGTGCATGAAGATACTGAATTTAGTTTTAAAATTCTTCAATAAGAAATTAACTAAAAGACTTAATCAAACACAATGATATATTTACATTTGATGCACACGGTAGTATCAATAGACATATAATCTTGGAGTGAATTCAATATTATCCTAGTTAAAATGGTTCTCCCGTTATTAAAATAAAAAAGTTAAAATTATTTTTTTGTCAACATAGTAACCCCTAAAAAGCTAAACTTAATTAGCAAAAACCCAAAACTTAATATCACAAGGTCTCTCAAGTCTCAACTAACGTCCGACAAACATAAATATAAGAAACCAAAAGTGATTGATGCAACACTAAACACAAGTTATAGAAGCATACAAATTCTTCTAAAAAACATTTAAAAGCAGTCATAGGCTTTTTTTTTTTCCAGGCCTGCATACTACATACATATATAAACACTAATACACACATACCCAAGTATCACTTACATACATAATTTTGTTTTTAAAAAAGGAAGATGATAATTTTGTTTAAAAAAACGTACAATAGTTAATATATACCTTTTAACTTGAGATTTGTAAAAAGATGTGGTGTAATAAAGTTGAGATTTGTAGGGAGATTTTTGAGAAGAAAATAAATATGATGATAGTTTTATTTAAAAAAAAAAAAAAACAGTCCAACACACAACTTTTAATTTCTCGGCAATTGGAAAAGGGCCTTTCCTTGTTTTTAATATTGGCAAAGGGCCTTTTTGTTTCACCAACGTTTCTCGGCAATTGGCAAAGGGGCTTTTTTTGTTTTTTTGTTTCACCAACGTAACTAGGCTGCTAAGCAAAAAAATTCACCATGTTGGTGCCGTGGAGAATCAATCCTGTGCCAGCAACATGGATACGCTTATAATTAACCACCAAGCTAATTCATATATTGTGAATATTAACAAATTTTCTAATATTTATTAGGGGGATCAAATCTATTTCTCAAAAAAAATATACATTAAATAATTTTTTTTTTTCTAATATACAATTTAAACAGTGTGTTGCTTACAATGGGGTGTTCATATATTTTCTTTTTTTGTTAGAAGAATATGATGCCAAAGGCCGTAATAGGCACGGTTTTCCAAGCAATTATTAGACTTCTCTCAATAATTATTTGCGAAAAAAAGAAAATTTCTAAGTTGGGAATCCAATCAAACAATGAGAGTAGCTGCATTTAATATGTTCTTTATATGTGCCAATGATTTTAGTCAATTATATGAGCAATTCGTTACAGTGACTAATGCTAATTTCCTGTCAAAGGGCTACTAAAACTATATTTTTAATTTCATGAATTTAATGGCTGTTCAACTTAGCAAGCACATAATGGAAAGAGAACGAAGAAGAAATCATAATATTTAGCATTGCAATAATGCCTTCTGGGTTTTGTAGCTTGATCCATGTCTTTTCACTATTTTATATAGAATCTTCAGGCGTATGGGTCATGTATATACAAGTGTATGCGGTTATACAACTAAGAAAACATCATTTGGTTCACTCAAAAGTTGGGTAAAATAGTTGGATAGGGACCTGTTAAATCAAAGCTCCAAATTTAAATTACAGTTTCGTTATGATTTATATCCCCAAAAAAAAAATGATCACTTGGTCATCCTCATGCCTTGGATGGGTGTGCATTTATGGCCCTTATCATGCAATTGTAGAATTAGGATTCTCTGCTAGTCACTTTGCCCCTTAGCTACTAGGAGATAAAATTCATCTGTCTCATAATGAATAAGTCTAAACCATTCATTTTAATATTTTAATTTATCTCTTTTCTTTTCTCTTTTTCCTTCCTTTTTCTCTTTCTTTCCGTTAATCTCAACTATCCAATATAAGATGAATAATTAAGATTTCATCTTCGAGTCACTAAGAAACACAAGTAATTAGGAAAGATTTAAGTTTGTAATATTTTGTGACAACAAAGTTTTTAATGAGGGGGACCAACTCTAAGCGATAGTGGTATTCTAGTAATTGATTCATGAACCAGTACCAAGACAACATTTTCTTCTATGAATGTACAAAACGAATATGATTGATTGCTGATTTAAGTTGAGCATTTTGATGTCAGCACATGCACTTTGATTTGTTGGAAGTTTTCACTTTTTTGTTTATTTGAACCATGATAAGATTCATGCATCTGCCATATCTATTCCAAGAATGTTTAAAGCAGCAAAATTTGGTCTGTTTTCAAATTGTTCTTTAGATTCTAATTAGCATATTTGGAAAAAGGTGTATCTTTGGTACAACAAGGCTGGCATGATGCCAAAGGTAATGGTCCCCTTCCAAAGAAATCAAATAAATGACCATGGCACGAAAGTCTCTCCTTCGTGCCCAACATCGCTCCATCAAGAAAGGGACTCTCTCTGTTTCTGATTACCTTCACAGCTCTAGCTGCAATCGGAGATCCCTTGTCTGACAGTGATCTTGTACTTATTACCTTGGATGGCCTGCCAAAGAGCTACAGACCGTTCATTACTTCTGTCGAGAATATCACTCCATCACCTACCTTTAATCAGCTGCGTGCCAAGCTACTCACCTATGAACGGCGGGTCTTGTTGGATGATGCTGATTCTTCGTTTCATGATGGTGGCACCACATCTGCCCTCCTTACCCAGTTCAAGACCACTCACATCTCTGATTCCTCAAACTCCATAGCGTCAAAATCGAATCCTTCCTATAACTCTCAGTCCTCTTCTAAGGCCAATCAGTCATCATACAACTCTACCTATAAAGGCAAGTGTCAGATTTGTCATAAAAATGGTCATTCCGCTGCTCGTTGTGGGTTCCGCTATATGCAATCTCGCAAGAGTGGTCCAAACACTCAGTTCGCTGGCTTTCACTCTACCCAATCACTCTCTCCTTCGCCTTCTCAGTCCTCCTGGGCTTCCTTTTCATCTTGGGTACCCGACTCCGGGGCGACGTATCACATGACTGCGGATCCTTCGCTTCTTCAAACTCTCCAGCCTTATAATGGATCTGACAGTGTACAAAGGGCTCTATACTGGCAAGCCCCGGAGATGCAGAGGTGCTTTCTGTGTACGGAAAATTGAGTTAGGAGACGCAGAGAGATGAAAGTAGAGCCAAATGTTACTTTGATCAAGCCGTTTATCAGGTCAGTGATTAGTTCTCTTTCATTTTTTTTTTTTTCTCATCAGCGTAAGCTTTGTGTGTGCATGTGTATATATATATGTGTGGATGTGTGTGTGGGTTGTCTATATATATGCGTGTGTAAGGTTTGTGTGTGCATCTGTGTATATATATGTGTGGATGTGCGTGTAATGCGTTGTTTCGTTTAAAATCTTGTAGTTTTAGCGTTTATTTGATGATCATCTTTGAAATTACTGATATTAGCATGGATTAGTTGAAAAGATTGAACTTTATTATTTTACCGATGCACTTTCGTGGATAAGGAAGATAATCATCTTAATAATGACTCTCTTGGAAGTAAAGTTCGAATTTTCTTCCTAATTTAACTTCTGTTTTGAGGTCTGAAGTTAGTTGTTTATTGCTGGAAACGTTATATAAGTGTATTGTGAAAGGATCATTTGGAAACTGGACACAAAATGGAAAAATTTCTTGAGATAATGTGTTGTTCTGTGTCAAATTTAGTAGCTTGTTATTTTAAACATTTTAGCCGTGGACTTATTTGAAACAGATTCTGATCGCTATTATAGATACATTCACTGATCAATCATGAAAACAAAAATAGAAGATGAGATCTTGATGCCATCTTTTTCTTTTTCTTCATCTTATAGCATAAGGGAGGTAGAAACTCTACAAGTTTTCTAGACTATTTATTGGGGCACCAAATTTGAAATGTCAAAATAGTCTTTATGCAATAACATTGCTAATGCCAGCCTATATAAGCACTAAGATTGAAAACAAGAGAGGTTATCAACTACATCCTTTATGCATTTTACACAATAATATGACATTAATTTTGATTGTTACTTGATTACTATTGTCATATTTCTGACTTTTATATTGCAATGTCATCAGGATATTACAAGTACCTTGACAACTACGGTGGCCAAACAACAAGAGAAACAAGGTAACTATTTTAGTGCAAAAGTTATATTTTGTTCATCGTGTTTAAATCTACATTTCCATTCATTCTGTACAGTTGGTTTGTTCATTTCTTTGTCCTGCCAATTTTGTTTGATAATCATATATGCAGTCAAAGTTATTGAGTTTTTCTTGTTTTATTGAATTATTATTTTGCCCTTAAAAAATCTAGATCTGAATTAATTTCTTCTATCCTCTCATTATTTATCTTTACTATTTTCTTTAATCTGATGTCATTTCCAAATGTGCTAGCTGTTCTTATGATCTCTTGTAGTATCTCAATTTTGACTTATTATTTCCCAATTTGGCTTTCACTTTTAGGGGACTGTTATCTATGAAGTCTGCAGTTAAATTGAAATGATATGGTATGGCTTGTATAGTAGCTTGGATCAACTAGCGTGTCTATTTAAGGACTTTCTGAAATAAGACCTGAAAGCCTATAATTGCTCCCGTCCAACCAAATTGATGATCTCTAGAAGCTTGGCAAAGGTTTGTGGTATTTCACCTGATAGCTAGGTTATTACTCCTATCAGTTGTATCTACACAAATCTGTCTACGTCAAATTTCTTCCAAACCACACCTAACCTCATCCCACGAAGTGGGATCAGCGATGTTAAAATTCTGCAATTGAGCAAACATGATGTCAAAAACTGTCACTTCCGAAAAATGGAGTTATTCAAAGTTTTTACATAACCATTCCTCCATCAATGGTGCAGACCTGAAACAAAGGAGGTAAAGTATATAAAGAAGTTACGCCAAGTTATATATGCCTCGCATAGATAAAGAAAAATGACCGGAGGAATTTTTTCGGGTACCTGTCCAGTGATATAACTAGTAGCTGGACTAAGAGCCAGGAATTCCACTAGTCAGGCAACTTCCTCTGGTTGACCGTATCGTCCTGTATCACAACCAAATAATGAGTGTTTGCACATATCTGTGTGAACTTTCATGTTTCTCAGATGTTATTAATTTTATGCTATAGAAGGTATAACAAATGACCTACTATGTACACAGTTAACAACCGAGTGTAGACATTCATAAATCAGATGACAACGCTATCTGTATCTTTCGTGAGAGCATCACATGTTCTAATTCTCAACCAGTAAGACGATAAATAATCAGAAATGTCAAACAATGCAATTAAGCACCATTCCTGAGAGCCCGATAAGAAATTTGTGTACCAACTTGTAGCTGAGGAGAAAGCCTCGGTTGAAGTACATACAAATTCCGTGGGACAATACTTTCCTTTTAGGTTGTATGTTCGCCAAGAAGGCAATTGTCGATTTTACAGATCACTCGGTTATGTTTTCTAGAAAGTCAATGATCAGAGGTGAGAGTTTGTAAGTAGAGATACATCTTAAAGAAAGCCCACGGCAAACTAAGTTCCACCATAATGGAATAGAAGAAGTGGGGAGGGAAGATAACGTTATCCGCATCATTAACACCAGATAATTTCCTCCACTCTACAGATATTTAACTGATTTATTTGGTACATGCATATAAAGAAAAGTGAGTTGAAAAGATGATAACTCAGACATTGTTAAAAAATTTGACATCTGAAACTAAATATAAGCAGAAAAGATTATTGATTATCTAGAGGAATGTTCTGTAAAATTTTAAAGGTCACTAGGTTATGTGTTTGGTTTACATGACAGACACATTGATGATCGTTTGTAAGGCATTCTCATGACTTACCATATCATCGTGAGAAATTTCTTGGTCGTGTCAATGTATATCTATTTTTTGTGTCAAAGTTAATGATGTTAATAAAAAAAATGTAAACATATGCAGAAGACATTAGGTGCTACCAAAAATAGTAAGTCTAGAAGAGAGAAAGAAACAATAATGATTAAATCTAGAATTACTCGTTATTGGGGTTCAAAACTTGATGAACAAGAATAAAGGACTTGACTAATAAGAAACTTAGTTTAATAAAAAAAACTCGGAAATTCCTCAATTCAAGCCAAAACTAGTACTTGATATAAGGGTTATTTTAAAATCTAGATATATTTCAACAAATGACATGGTTGGAACTGATAACCTACTAATATGTCACAATACGAATTGTATCTGGAATTTCTTTTAGTGCTAGCTCTACATCTTCAAAGACCTGAAATGCAGAACTTCCTCCTGATAGTGTTCCGATGGCGATGATGGGGGCCTTGTTTTGATATCAAAATAACCAATGGCATAGGCAACTCCAATTACAGAAAATAACCCAATATGGTAACCAATTCTTGCAAATGTCAATGAAAACCATGTCTCCTCAAATGATGATTTTGTTTCTGATCCAGGTGTTGGTGGTATTGAAAGTTCACAAGAAACTTGGATTTGCACGCCACATAATCCACTATTGTTTGCGTAGTAGTTTAGATAATTGAAACTATCCATTTGAGGACTTTCTAGAATACGACCTGAGAGCCTATTGTTGCTCACGTCCAAAAAATTGAGTTTCAAAAGCTTAGAAAATGTTTGTGGTATTTTATATGACAGATTATTATGTGACAAATCTAAGGTCTCTATTCTTTTACAATTCACCAAAAGATGTAGGTATTTCTCCTGAGAATGAGTTGTATGAAAGGTTCAACAACTTTAGGTCTTTAAGAGCACCTAATGAAGAAGAAATCTTTCCTGATAAATGATTTTTGGATAGGTCTAACAAAGAGTAAATGTCAAGGTTTCGATTAGATAAACCTTGTTTTGATTTCTTCCACTTAACTACGAGATCTCTTAACACAATGATGTATGAGACATTATCTATAGTAAAATTGAAGTGGTCAAAGAAACTTGAAGAGATATCTAGAGTATTAACCATACCACTGAAATTACCTAAATTTGATGGAATACTTCCTTTTAGGTAGTTGTTGGAGAGGTCCAAAATTCGAAAGCTTGGAAGAATGGATAGATTATTAGATATTGAACCCTCAAGAGAATTGTTTCGCAAGTTTAGCACTTGTAGAGAGGACAACTCAGAAAGAAATATTGGGATTTCACCTGTAATCTTGTTGTCTTGGAGATCAAGATGCTCAAAATAATAAAATTTGGACAGATTTTTGGGTAAATGACCCGGAAACTCATTTTGGCCAATGACAATATAACTGTGTTTCCACCAAAAGTTGTTGGTATCTCACCTGAAAATTTGTTTGAAGATAAATCAACAGTTTCTTTGCCTGTAAATTTCTTTCAGTCTGATTTATAATTGATCTTTCACGAAATAACTTTAACGGGAAAACCTTCCTTTCACGAAATAATTTAATTATCTTCAGCATCTTGATCTCCAAGACAACAAGATTACAAGTGAAATCCCAGCATTTCTTTTTGAGTTGTCCTCTCTGCAAGTGCTAAACTTGCAAAACAATTCTCTTGAGGGTTCAATATCTGATAATCTATCCATTCTTCCAAGCCTTCGAATTTTGGACCTCTCCAACAACCACCTTAAAGGAAACATTCCATCAAGTCTAGGTAATCTCAGTGGTATGGTTAATACTCTAGACATCTCCTCAAGTTTCTTTGACGGCTTCAGTTTTACTGTAGATAATGTCCCAGACATCATTGTGTTAAGAGATCTCATAGTTAACTAGAAGAAATCAAAACAAGGTTTATCCAGTCGAAACCTTGGCATTTACTCTTTGTTAGATCTATCCAAAAATCATTTATCAGGCGAGATTCCTTTTTCATTAGGTGCTCTCAAAGATTTAAAGTTGTTGAACCTTTCATACAACTCATTCTCAGGAGAAATTCCTACATCTTTTGGTGAATTGGAGAGTATAGAGACTTTAGATTTGTCACATAATAACCTGTCAGGTGAAATACCACAAATGTTTTTGAAGCTTCTCGAGCTCAATTTGTTGGACGTGAGCAACAATAGGCTTTGGAGTCGTATTCCAGAAGGTCCTCAAATGCATAGTTTCAAATATCCAAACTACTACGCAAACCATAGTGGATTATGTGGCGTGCAAATCCAAGTTTCTTGTGAACTTGCAGCGCCACCAACACCTGGATTAGAAAGAGATGCATCATCTAAGGGGACATGGTTTTCATGGAAATTTGCAGGAATTGGTTACCCTGTTGGGTTATTTTCAGCAATTGAAATTGCCTATGCCATTGGTTATTTTGATACCAAAACAAGGTCCCATCATCGGCATCGGAACACTATCAGGAAGAGGTTCTGCATTTCAGGTCTTTGAAGATGGAGAGCTAGCACTAGAATTTGTGGCATGTTAGTAGGTTATCCATTCCAACCATGTCATTTGTTGAAATATATTTAGATTTTAAAATAACTCTGATATCAAGTACTAGTTTAGGCTTGAATTGAGGAATTTCATAGTTTCTTTATTGAACTAAGTTTTTATTAGTTAAGTCCTCTATATTCTTGTTCATCAAGTTTTGAGGTTTATAAATAGACTCTCCTATTCTATTTCACAATAACAAATAATTCAATATGTAATCATTATTGTTTCTTTTTCTTTTTCAGAGTTATCGTTGTTGGTAACTCCTAATGTCTTCCCCATATGTTTTCATTTTTCTTTTATTTTATTAACATCATTAACTTAGACTCAAAAAATAGATATGCATTGACATGTCCAAGAAATTTATCACGATGATATGGTAAGTCATGAAAATGCCTTACAAACGATCATCATTGTGTCTGACGCGTAAACCAAACACATAACCGTGATTGTTTGCAAACAAATAAATGTTTAGCAAAACTCCTACTAATATTACCATATCCATTAATTTCCTAGACATCATCTTTTTCTTTTCTGTTAAGTGACAACTTCATCTAAAAGTTTAAGTTGTTAGAGAGAGATTTATTATCTTTTTCTTTTTTGTTAAGTGACCACCTAATCTAAAATGTTAATGTGCTAGAGAGAGGTTTGTTATATTTTCTTTTTTTGTTAAGTGACCACCTCATCTAAAAGTTTAAACTGTTAGAGAAAGGTTTATTATATTATTTATTATCTTCAACACGCCCTGCGAGTACAGACAGAGTTAGTTTTGAGCCTTACACTTCGACTATTTTAATGTTTTCAAATGGGTGGCGGTGAGTTTTAAACCCAAGACCTTTTGACACCTAGGCTCTGATACCATTTTAAGTGACTATCTAATTTAAAAGTTTAAGTTGTTAAAAAGAGGTTTATTGTATTATTTATTATTTTTAACACTTTTCAAAATTACTTGCATTTTTTAGATCATTTAGTGGAAACACCATAGATTTTATTAAGTTTTGTGTCTCCCTGTATTATATAAAACTCTAAAACTATAATTTAGGAGATCAACAAATTAAGATATTGCTTGAGTTAGTTAAGCTCCCATTTCCTGATTCTTGTTGCTTCTCTTTATTCTTTCAGGTTCATAGTTGATTTATTTTAGATACGCATGTTTTACAGCATTATGGCAGTGCGTTTTCATTTGTGCCATGGATCCTTTATTGCGCATCACTTAAATGATAAATGTTTACAGTTTCATGTGAGTTATGTTCTATTAATTGCTTAAAAATATGTTTTTCCTTTTAAATTTTCTCTGCATTTATAAAATATACTATAAATAATAACAGATTTCATTAACTTTTTGGTGTCCCCCGATACTATATAAACTCATAAATTAACTATATAATTTAGGAGGCCAACATATTAAGGCATTGGTAAGGATGACAAAGCTCTCATTTTCCTATTTCTTGGTCCTTCTCCTTATCCTTTCAGGTTCGTAATATATTTTAGATAAGAGTTAGCAAGTTATGCGTATAATCTTTATCAATAGACAAATAAATGATAGAAACAAGAGAATTTGCAACAAATGTATGTATTTCTTAGATACGTTGGTGTGAATTGCTTGTAAAGAATCCGAAAACATTGACAAAAAAAAAAAAAAAAACTCTTTTTGGAATAACACTATCATCAAAATGTCAGGGACTCCAACCCTTTAATTAATAATTTTTTACATGGCATCTTAAAGAAGGTTCAAGTAATTAGTGCTTGTTGAGGTTCATTTATTTCATGAATCTTTATTGCACATCGCTTTATTTATTAATTTTCTAGGATTCATATCTTAGTTCGGTTCTCTCCGGAAGTAATTAATATTAGTAATTGTTACATAGAATTGGTTTAGACGGATGAAATTGTGATTTTGAAGTTCAAGAAAGTACATGCTAATATTGGGATAGATTACAAAAGTAATATACTTGAAGTCTATACTATTTGACAAAAAAAAAGTCTATACCTATTTTTATAATCTTTTGTGTTTTTCCCTTCAGTCTTGTTGGTAGCTCCTCAAGTTGATGCAAAGCCGCTATGTAGGGAAAACATAAATAGATTATTGCCTCGGCCTCGCGGGCGATGGATTTGTAAGTTGCTGGCTTGTCAAAACATATGTAAAGGCATACATAATTCACAAAGTAGTGCAATTGGACGTTGCATTCAAAGAAACTGCATTTGTACGCACAAAGACTGTTGAGAAACTTGTTTTTTTTTCAAAATATAGTAAAATCTACCAATAACTAATATCGAATAACGCAATTTTATGAGAATTTAGATGGTCTCCTTGTGCTCTTTACTTTGATGCCTTGTCTTTTTGGCATCGATATGTTATCTGGGGTACTAACAACACTGGAGAGCAATTCTATTTCTTTTATATAACCATAGGATTGCTAAGTATTTGGTTGAAGTTACATGAAAATAATAGATGATAATTAATGCAAATCAAATCACATGTAATTTTCTAGTTGTTGTGCTGTGTCAAAATTATATCTTTGGTTTCTCTTTCGTTTGAAATGTTTTTTTATTTTTATTTTTTCGATTGGATTTTGGAATCCGTTTCTCTATCATTTAATGTTCTTCTTGTATTTGTGAATTGTACTACGAATCATTGCTTCTTTGAGGAAAAAAAGGTCCAAATTGTTTTAATTAAAGTTAGTATTATTTTAAGGATTTTGAGTTTTTTATTAACTGATTATGGCCAACTCCGTTAGCAACATAAAAAGCCTTTCCATTTTACTTATAGTGATCAAATGGCGATTTCTAAAAGAGGTAGTGTTAGAGGGGGATTTATAAGAGATATAACATGTTCATGTTAAAATTACTCCAAATTTGAGCATACAAATACATAAAGAAAAATGTATTTTATATCAATAGCTGACTACCTTATAGGACATATTTTGCTCAAGACCAATGATGCTATACTTTGCGAAGAGTATCTTATCTTGCGTCTATAACTTCTAGATTGACACTAATCTTTTGAACCCCTAGAATTAAGATAGGCCTCCCCATCCAAACCACGATTGGTCCAAGTGAAATGCGGTCCTATACTCTTGTGCTCCAAAAGGTTAGCATTTTCAATACAGTTAACAAAATCCACAAAGCTAGGCCCGAGCATGTTGCAGCGCAATCTCTATCATTAGTATTTAAGATCTCATTAAAATACCCACCAATGTAGAGAGGGACATCAGAGAAACGACAACACGACATGCCAAGGTTAATTTCTCCACAAAAATCGTCTCTGTTTAGCATTATTTCTATAGCATAAAAAAAAACATACAGAAAATGGATAGGGCTATTCCTAAATTTGATTTTGCACAAAATAGTGTGTTCAGTAGCCTCAATCGTTTCCACCTCCACTCTAGTATCATCCCACAGAACCCAAATTTTGCCCGATTTGTTGTACTCATAATTGTTAGCAAAAGACCAAATACTAAATCTCAATCTGATAGTATTGTTGGCATTACCATATTTTATTTTAGTTTTCACAGAACCCAAATTCAACCTAAATGGTTATAATCTTCTACTCAACTACCCCAAGCTCCGAGATTTCCTCAACCTCTGGCTCAAAAGAGTCGGGAAGCTATCGGGGCATCCAATTGCACTAACCAAGTAGCTAAACTAGTCATTTTCATCTCAAGTTGTTGACTCAGTCTTTTTGTTGAGCCATGTACAGTCATATTTATGACCATTATTCGATCCAGCCCTTGACTGTAGCTGTTGGGCCTTGCTTACTGGTTTGAGTTTATTTCATGGCCCATCAGCAAGTATTCTATAACTAAGAAATAGTAGGGATATAGATCGAAAATATGAGAAGATGGAAAAAAATTTCCCATCCTTCGTTTATGAAAAAACCGTTTTCATATAGAAGGCGAAATTCAAAATTTTCTTCAATCTTGTTAATGGATCATTCTTGATTCTGATTTGCGGATTTCAAAACCATGTTTATAAATCCATTCTTGTCATTTTTCAAAACACAGCAAGTGAGCAAGATGGTTTTCTTTTCTTTGTCGGGATGTTTTGGGGATGTTTTGTCCTTTAGGGTTTAGGGTTTTCTTCTCAATGATGATGTCTTGTCCATTCTTTTCTTTGAGTAGAGAATGTGCAATTGTGATGAAAGAAACTCTTGTTGAACTGGTTGGATTGTTTGGCACTGTGTGGGATTCTTGTTAAACCTTGTTCGCACTGCGTCAGTACGTAGAACATGTATTGTTGTTCATATTGTCCCACCATTTGAGTTTAATTTGTCTTCCATAAGCTGGAAGAGAAAGATTGTTTGCAAAGATATGGTTTAAAACAACATATCAAAAAGAACAGATGAGGATATCTCTTTACTTGTTATTGAAATCTTTGATCAAAGATACCAGCCCAGCATAACACAACAGATTATAACAGCCTTGTTATTGAAATTATATTGATCAAAAATTTACAATGGTCTGATGCTTTGATGTTTACAATGGTCTGATGTTTTGTATGTAAAATATAAGGAGATATGGTAAAAGATTGATGCTAAAAAAAATTCGATGATCCTGAATGGTGAGAGAGTAGGCAAGCTTGCTTCTTATTCCCGTGTTTGATCTCTGAAGGCGAACTCCAAAATTTCTTCAATAATATTTGCGGATTTCAAACTTGTTTCCAATTTGATTTGCGGAATTCCAAAATGAATAGAATTTCACGAAATTGTGTTGTTGGTCCTATTATGTTCCACAATTGGTAAAACCAATGTGGTACTTAGAACTGGAAATTGTGGTTTAAACATGGAAAACCATGACATTGAATATGTATTTTGATTGTATTATTTGCGAAATCGGATATTGTTTAGGTAACAATTTGGCTATCAAAATCGAGTTGCATATTAGAAAGCTATAGTATTCTTATATATATACTTAACATTAATGGTATGTAATTCAAAAGATTTGGTTGGGATGATCAAGTGAAAGTTCAAACTGCAGATCTGCTTTAATATGCTTACAAAATAATTATTTGGACCTTAAATTAATTGACTTAAAATATTTAACTTAAGTTAACATTTAACTCTACATACTTGTTTATAAACCACATACTTAACATTGTTCTTACCAATGTGAGATATTATGGTGCATAAGGGAGTTTTGGTTGAATTTTTGGTGTATGAAAATTCAAATGGTTTCCTTGTGCTCTTTCCTTTGATGCCCAATTGTCTTTTTGGCATCGATATGTTATTTAGGGTATTGACAACACTCGAGAAAAATTGTATTTCTTTTATCCATAGGATTGCTAAGTATTTAGTTGAAGTTACATGAAAATAATTGGTGGCAATGCAAATCAAATCACATGTAATTTTCTAGTTGTTGTGTAAAAATTAATTGTTGGTTTCTCTTTCATTTGAATATTTTTTTTTCTTTGTTTTTGTTTTTTGCTAAAGTATTTTCTTATGTTGAATACTTGGATCCCTTCGCCCAACACAAAAGGTATAAAAAAGGTAGTGTTAGAGGAGGATTTATAAGAGATCTAATATGTTCATGTTAAAATCAATTACTCCAAATTAGAGCATACAAATCCGTAAAGAAAAATGTATTTTATACCAATAGCTGACTACCCTATGGGGTAGAACAATGATGCTATGAGGGGCGAATAAACAAATGGGTGAAGTGCACCGACCTTCCTATAGTTAGGCATAAGTGCATCGTTGCCCTTTGTGTTTCAAAAACTAGCATAAGTAGTCCATATGTTTTGGTAAAAGAGCACATGACCCCCCTGCCATCCAAAAACTAGCATAAGTAGTCCCTTATAGTTCTGATGGAGATTGACATGCACACGCCTTAGATGCAATTGGATGGATATTTTAATGTACATGTCAGCAAAATAATTAGACTTTTGAACATAAATGCCCTTTCAAAAAAAAATATTAAAAAAAAACAAAACTCACTTTACCAAACATTTCCTTCTCTCTTTTCGTCCCAAAACACTACCATTCACATGAGTCACACCATTCATCACAAACCACCATCAATCTGATAACTAAGCTTATAAATGTATTACTTTCTTTTGTGTAAATAATAATCTACAATTTATTGCTAATTTCACATTTTTAAGCCCAAAAAAAGAAAACAAATTGACATATGCTCTCTCATAAGAGCCACCATCGTCGCGGAAGCACTAGCTCTAACACCTGCCTCCATTGTCGGATCTATCTCGCCGTCAGTCACTATTGGTTGCCTTGCTGCCTTCGCCACTTTTGTCTTCAAATTTTCACTTAGGATCTGATTAGTAATTTTATTTTGAGAGATTAGTTTTGATCTATTTATTTGGATGTGGATTTGTGACTTTTATCTTCAGATTTGCACTTAAAATGTTAACAATCTTGAATTTTATACAAGGAGCTTTGCATCTGCGGTTAATTCTTTTGTAATGGTAACAAATTTGTGATTGTTAAGGGTGGTATGCAGTGATGGCATTTCTCTAAATATAGCAATACAATTTTAATTTAATGTATATGAGTGCCAAGAATGAAAAAAAAATCTTTTGAGAACTGAAAGGGATGAGGAAAAGAGACTTGAGAACAATGGTGGAAATGTTGCGGTTGGAAGGTGGTGATGCAGAATGAGGGCAAAAATGTTTTTTTATTACATGAGGGCAAATGTGTCTTTTTGTCATGTCTGTTAGCTCTTTTGACGGAAAATAGACAGAGGGGGCACGTCTACACTTTTACCAAAACACAGATACTACTTATGTTAGTTTTTAAAACACAGGGGGCAACGATGCACTTATGTCTACCCATAGTGGGGTCTGGTGCACTTCACCCTAAACAAATTCTTCTTAATGGGGTTAAACACATAATTTTTCAACTATATGAGTATATTATTTTTTTCAATAGGGGCTAATTAATATTTTTACCTCAAAATACATAGATATTTTAATTTTTTTAAAAAATATATAAATAATTTTTAACGTTCTTCTAGGCCAATGAGAACTGTAGTCTCCACTGACCCAACTATCATCCGCCCCAGAATGCTTTACTTTTCGAAGAGTATCTTATCTTGCATTTATAACTCCTAGTTTGACTAGCATCTAGAAATATCATTTGATAAATAGCTATCTCTTCACCTTCTAACGCCATTAGTTAGCTTATCAAGCCCTTAGCTATACCAAATTTATTTCATATAACCATTGTGTACAATGGTTATTTGGTATCATTTAGTGTACGATATATTAAAATTGGATCCAGTCCTGCTTCAAATATTTTCTTCTACAGAAGCGAGTTCGACGCTTATTAAATTTTTTTTTTTTTGGGTCAAAAAACTTATTAAAACTTGAAAGAGGCAAAATTTAACTGAAAACATGTTAAATGGGGATTCGGCATTACGTGTAGACTTGAAACTCTTTGTTTTCCCATTGTCGAGAACATTATAATATTGTATTGTTAAATCAAACGACTATCCATAGTATTTATTTCCATTCATGTTTTTTGAGTTGAGTTGATAAGTTTTCAATTGTTGGTCCATGATTCACCAAAAAAAAGGAAAAAATTATTGGTTCATAGACGACTTTTTTGTCCAATCCTACAATGTTACCTTTTTGTCTCATATACCATGCCTATAGAGACGAAGAAGATGCTTTGTGGAAATGATGGATTTCAATTGGTCGATCCCAATAAAAAAGTAAATCGCTATGAAGATTTGATTGCCCAACTACACTCTACAGTGACTTAGGCTATCATATTGTGGACCAATTACCACATCCACGATCCTTCTTTTTTAGAGAAGGATGACACAGATGAAATATACCCAAGAATAATTATTTTATAATTTATCTTTGCCTCCAATTTCAAAAATAATAATAATAATCCAAAAATACCTTCAATGTTCTCTAATTCTTCTTTATTCTTATTGGAATTTTCATTAACTTTTTATAATCTTTCCAAAAGTAATGTTATATATCATTTTTTTTCTATTACATTTTTATTACCTCTTACGTGAAATCCTACATAGTATGTTAACTAGACTATATTATTTTTATTTTTTAAAATTATTTTTTTCTCTATTAATTAATATTTACTCAAAATAGTTTTCTTTCTTTGTTTAATCATATTAGACCCCTTAACTTAAAAACAAGAAACATATTAGAGAAACAACAATAAATCAATTGGCCAAAAGAAGGAAAATAGTCTTAAGTAATTTTTTCTTTCTTTCTTGTTTCTTGTTGTGCGTTGTTCTCATTGGAGAATTAATACTGATTTTTACATCTTTCGGTGAAACCATTAACAACTTGATGAATTATAGATTCACGGTATTTGAATTAAGTAACCATTAATAAATGGTTAAACAAAGAAAAAATATTTATTTTGAGTAAATATTAATTAAGAGAGAGAAAAGAATTAAAAAGATGAAAGAGAAATAAAAATAGTCTAGTTGACATGCCATATAGGATTCAATATAGGAGGTGATAAAATGATGATGAAAAAAATTGTGATATATAGCATTGGACAACAAGAGAGAGAGAGAGAAAGAAAGAGATTGAGAGAGGGTTAACCAAGAATTGTTGTCTAGGGTTTTTTTTTTTGCTAAGCCATTTACAAGGTGTGAACCAAAGGAGAAACACAACTAACGAAGAATATCACCAAGGTCAAAAAGACTACAAATTTTCTAACCCCACAAATTAAGATAGGCCCCTCTCAAATCTTTGGTATTTCGATGGAAGTGGAAAACTAATGAGATAAAATTAAATGTGATGCAAATTATAAAAGATGTTTGAAGTAATGAAAAGCTAATGCACTTGCCATTCTTTTATGTTTGAGAAAAGGTAGCCTAGGTATGATAATCAACGTAACTGGCCAACTTTCTCTTTCCCTACTAATTGCTTTACATAGTGTTTGGATTGCACAAAGGAATGGAAAGGAAAGTAGAGTGGAGGAAAAAAATAAAGGAAAGGAAAGTAAATGAATTACCTTGTTTGGATTGCAAAAAAATAAGAATGGAAAGGAAATGAAATAATTTTATCATCTTTTGTTTAGATTAGAGAAGGAAATGAAAGGAAAATGATAATTTTAAATGCAAAATTATTTAAATACCCTTTTTATTTTTATAATCATGAGATATGTAGGGATAAAAAAGATTTTTTTTATTCAAACCTTTCATTTCCCTTCCAAACACCCTAAATTGTATGGATTGTAAAATTCATCCAATTAAAGGACATGGAGGGTTTTCTCCATTTTCTTTAATTGGTTTTAAATTTCAATCGAAACAAGGAGATGGAACCCCTCCATTTCCTTTAATTGGTTTTAAATTTCAATCCAAACAAGGAGAGAGATTCTTTGTTCCCTCTCCATCCTTTCATTTCATTTAAAATTGTGAATCCAAACAAGCTAATGTGAGGGACGTTTTATTGTCATAACTTTATCATACTTTATAAATTAATATGCGTAAAAAATAATTACTTGACCTTAAATTAATTGACTTAAAATAATTAACTTAAGTTAACATTTAACTCTACGTACTTGTTTGTAAACCACATACTTAACAATGTTCTTACCAATGTGAGATATTATAGTGCATAAGAGAGTTTTTGTTGAAATTTTTGTTTTAGTTGTGTCATGAGATGAGAGTTTTCAACACAATGATCCATGAGTTGGACCAAAAAGCGCTTCTTAATTCTTTTTTACCATTAATACTCAAACAATTACATTGAAACCAAAAAGGAAAGAAGGAAAAAAATAAGGGAGTTTAGACTAATATATTAAAAAGCATCCATCTATCAAAATCTACTCATTCAAAGGACTCCACCTAAATTTTCATTGAAACTTTAATATTTTCTCTTACTACCTCCTCCAAAAAAAATGTGGCTCTATCACTTGTTTATTTAACAAAAAAAAAAATAAACGTGACTCTATGAATTCTGTGATTTCTTTCTTTCTAAATAAAATATACAAAGGTACAAAGGAAGAATGAGCATTGAAGTCTCCCCTTAATTGGGAGCCACATTATACATCATAAATAGGGCCAAATTCAAAATTTCTATATGTGTTCTAGCTAATAACATGTCGTGCATTACTACATTTTCTCATTAAAACCATGCCTATGGCTACGGCACTCCTACGTTTCCATTCTCATACAAAAATGTCCAAGTTCCAGAGTGGCACGCAGTATTCGGTGAGGGTAATAAGTTGATTTGAAAATGATTTAGTAACGAATAATGCCTTCGTTATAAGTGTAAAAAATTATTAGATCAATTTTTATAATTGATATTTTTTTAATATATATTATACGTTCTTTGAAAAAAAAATTAGTATGACCTAATAAGAAAATGCAAATCAGTGACGAAAAAAGAATGTTGTATCGTATGTGGTATACTTGGTGGATGATGGGTTAATTCTCATTTGATCACGCTGTTCTTTACTTCTTTTGTTACCAAGGCTCCGTTTGTTTGTCGTAAAATAATTTGCTTGTGTAAAATATTTTCCGTGGAAAGTATTTTTCTGGAAAATAAAATATTTTACAGGGCTCTGTTTGTTTGCCGTAAAATAACTTGTTGGAGGAAAATATTTTACTGGAAAATAGAATACTGAAAAATATTTTCTGGTGTTTGGATGTGCCGTAAGTTTTGTAAAATATTTTCTTCTCCCAAAGGACATGAAAACATTTTACATAATTTTGTACTAGCCGCAATTGTTGACCGGAAAATATTTTACAGTTGACCAATTTTTCGGTGTTACCAAATACCGTAAAATTAAGAAAAAGCAGCCGCAATTTTTGACCAGAAAATATTTTACGGTTGACCAATTTTTCAATGTTACCAAACACCGTAAAATTCAAAAAATATTTTCTGGGAAAATATTTTACGGCAAACAAACGGAGCCCAAGTCTTCCTCCAGTGTTCGCCCCAAAAAGAAAAAAACGTCTTCGTCTAATGATGATTAATAATGCCAAGCAGAAGAAAGCTAAGGCCTAGGCTTTTCTAGATCCACACTACATTTTCTTGGGTTTGGTGGACTAAATTTTCATCCAGTCATAATAAGTAAGCTAGGGCCTGGGCTTTGGTTTCTATCATAATCTTTAGAATTCCATTTTTTTTTTGTGGTCGAAGATGGAAATTCATTGAATACAAGCCTACCCACATAAATCCACATCTCTTATAAATCACATGTGAGCAGACGGGTTTAGATATTTTAATAACATAATACTATTATTATGAAAATTAATAGTGGTAGAGTGGTAAAATAATTACTTGACCTTCACGCTGAAAGATTTAGATAATTTTATCTTAACCACGTCATCACTCCATCATTATTAACTTTCATAATAAGGTTATTATATCCTTAGAAGATCCCAATTTAATTGCAAGTTGTCAGTAATTCTTGGTTGGAAAAAAGTGAAAGTGAATAGTTCCAAATTTACAACTTATTTCCAAACTAGGATGCATTAATTGCATATGTAATATCAATGATCATAGGCATGCATCAACAAGAAAATCTCTCAAAGTTGCTTTTATAGTGGACCGTAATGGTAAAAGGTAACATGTGGTGTTCTTTTTTATAAAAGCTACGTCAGGCCAAAATGAAAGGAAGTTTCTACGAGCCATGGTTAACTTTGTATGAAATGTGCTTTGCCACCTATTCATATAACCATCGATTGAAGCCAATTATTCGTACATATATTTATAGGAATGCATGGATACACGTTAAAATTTATAAATTCGAATCAAAACCCATTTAAATTACTTTTTTCAAATTTATAGTGGATAACTGAGGGGTTTAATTTTTGCTTATCCAACCCGAACCTTATAAGCATTTAAAAATCCACGAATACCGACTTGACCCGTTAATGAATAATTTTTAAAAAAAGAATAACCTAAAAATGTTTTAAAAAATAATTAAAATAAATATACATTTGAAATTTAAATGTTAAGAAGACTTAAAAAATAAAATAAAAAATTATTAAAAAAATTATAAAGTTAAAAATAAACAAAAAAGTACGGTATTTGTCTGTAAATAGATTACTAATCTCAATGGAACTATAAATACCAAACCAAACTAAATCAAGTTAAGCCTTGTCACACTAGGTGGGGTCGGCTATATGAATTATGCGACGTCATTCCTTCCTGTAGAGAGTCATCTCCTCTATGAGATCTATACACGCGAACTCTCGTCTAATTGTTTTCGTCTAGGTAATCTTGGGTCTACCTTTACCCCTCTTCTGGTATATTATTTATAAACATTCGCACCATCTAACAGGCGTCTCAACAGGTCATTTTCTTACGTTGCCAAACCATCTCAGATGATTTTTCCTCATCTTATCCTCAATCGGGGCCACTCTTACTCTTTCACATATCACCTCGTTCCTAATATTGTTCTTCCTAGTTTTGTCACACATCCATCTCAACATTCTCATCTCAGTCACTGACATTTTATGAACATGTTGATATTTCATCGCCCAACACTCCGAATCATATAACATAGTAGGTCTAATAGCTATCTTATAGAACTTCTCTTTTAGCTTAAGTGATATTTTTCGATCACACAATATTGTTGACGCATTTCTCCAAATATATAAATATATGTCTTTAATTTTTTTTTCACTTTTGCTTTATTTCTTCACAACTTATTCTTTTTTTTTTTTTTTAATTTTGGCCCGGTTCTTCATCACAAACACCACATTTTCCCAACGAATATGGCCTAAATCATAAAAATTTCCATTAGTTAACTATTTGAAACCTTAAAAATAATAAAGTCAATTTATCAATAAATGTTACAAATAACTAATAAATACAATTAAGTAAGTACAAAACACCCTAAAAAATATATTCATTTACCCTCCAAAACATAAACAAATTAATACATTAGATAAAAAAATGAAATATATATATACATACCATACAAAAGAAAAAAGAAAATTATACTTATATTATTATGAAAAAAAATTACTACTTATATTTTTTACAAAAGATATTACTAGTAAAAAATCGATGAGGTTGTGATTATAACAATGGAATTCTAGTAATTCTATTACTAGATAATAATTTGTAGACCATTGGCATCTTATGTATTAATTGATGCAATTTAAACATTGATAGGCTTGCAAATTCTTCTTCTTTTTTCTTTGTGAAATATGCTTGCAATTTCTAAATGATACGATTAGTTTTGTGGTCCATCATGGATCAAATAAAGAAGTAATTGCCAACTTCTAAATTTTGCGACGGGCCGTCACTATCCTGTCACCAATACGATGACGGTTTGGTAAAGGGAAAGGTTGACGACAATTTTTTGACAAGACAGTGACGGTATAATGTGAGATGGACAAAACCATCACCAAGCTGTCACTATTAGTGACGACATAGTTCGCCGTCTCCAAAATTAGAGATAGGAACGCATCCCGTGTCCAAAATTGGAAACAGGAGCGCATCATGTCTCCAAAATTGGAGACGGCATACTTCGCCGTCTCCAAAATTGAAGATAGGAATAGTTTGTCGTCTCCAAAATTGAAGACATGAACACCTCCCGTCTCCAAAAATGGAGATAGACCAGCTATGTCTGTCTCTAATTTGGGTTTTCAAAAAATTTGGAGTTTTTAAGAAAAAAAAGAGTTAGATTTTTTTTTTTTAAATTCAACTTCCCCAACCCACTTCTCTTTTCTCCCACGGTACCCCACCCCCTCCCTCACACATAGCACCCACACTCTCCACCTTATAGCGCCTCCACCCCTATCCCTACCCCTACCTCCGTTGTGCCCCCAAACCCACCCCGTCTCCCTCGCACAACACGCTCACCCCCACCCCTACACCCACCCTGCAACGCCTCCACCCTTACCCCCACTCCAGCAGCACCCCCCAAACCCACCCCGTCTCCCATGCACAGCACTATCACCCCCACCCCCACATCTACCCTGTAGTGCCCCCACACCTACCTCCACTCTGTAGCGGCCCCACCCCCCACCTCCCCACCCTAGCAGCACCCCCAAACCCACCCCGTCTCCCCCGTACATCACCCTCACTCTCACCCTCACAGCCACCCTGCAGTGCCCCTATACCCACCCCTACCCCACAGCGCCCTCACGTGTAATGGATTGTATGTTGTATTGCACTGTTGCTACGTCAAATTTTTGGTTCCCAAACCCATTGGTGAATTCATTTATTATAAGGTTTGTCTTAGGTGTGCGTTACATAAATTTGTTGCTTTGCTTTTGGTGATCTGAGTGAAGTAGCACTTGCTCTTTCTATTGCAGGCCGTTTACCGAAGAATATATTCCAACTATTGACGATCGTTACACTACTAATATTGTTGAACAACCTGGTATAAGTGAACTCTGTGATCATGATAGCTTCGGAAAAAAGATAGAGAGAATAGGAAAAGGAAATGAAGTTGTGAAAAGTTTTCAAGTTCTATTGTCTTGTTTTTCCTTTTAATTCTAGTTCCCTTCTTTTACTGTGTTAAGCTTTTACAGTTTAGTAATCTTGGTTTAATAAATCATATTAGCTGAATGATAAAGGTCTTTAAGTTGTAAATGTTGTGTTGCATTTTTGTAGGGCACTAAGAAAACTCTTATATTGCGGGAGATACTAGAGGGAGGAGTGAAAAGATTTTTGTCTAGTAGGTATGCTTTGGCTGCATGTGATATAGCGATCTTTGTTCATGGTAGGTAAATGATTAGCAGATTTTTTGGATAGGTTCTGAAGTACATATCACAATCACTAAAGGAATGGTTTTTGATTTACTTCTCTTCATGAAACATTTACCTTTACATCAAATTCCATGTTTATCTGCTTAACTGGAAGAAATTATAGACATGCTAGTTGTTGGTTTATAATGACATGGTTTGTATATGATGCTATAAATTACTAATTGGTATTGGGCGACTAGCAATTTTCATAAGCTTGTGGATAATATGTACATTTGTATTGTTAGCTTGTGACATAGAGTTGACGTTGAGAGAAGGTGCGGAGAAACAGAGTACTGAAGTGATTGTTTGACTTGTGAATTTATTCTAGTTGCTAGGTTAGGTAATACTTGTGACACCCGAGAATTTGCATCATAGTCATGAATAACTGTAGCATATCTTTTATGCATTTTGATGTGTTTTATTTCTAGTTTAAATATGTTTACTTGATGGTCACTATTCATAAAAAAATTTACTGTCTAAATTGCTTGGTTTGATATTTTTCCTAGATAGTATAACTTATAAAAGGAATCGGAAACTTGTAATTTTAGACTTTAGAGGCTGAGAACATGCATTTGAAAAATGATTTGTGCTTCGTGTGAATAGTATTACGTAGGTGAAACATTAGTTTTGATTAAGTTAGCATTTAAGTGGAGTTTTAACTTAGTTTGACCAATAATTAGTAGCATTTGACTTAGTCTAATTACACATACACATACACATACATATACTCAATATACAACTAATACATACATATGCTCATCAAAAACAAAAAAAATAAAACCCCAAAAGCCCCCAAACCCGACAGCCCTATGGAGGAGAAGAAGAGATTTTCCATCTTCAAAACTTGCTCTTGGATGCTTAACTTAGATTCTACAAGTGAATTCAACGTAGCTAAAGCTTGGCTCTTGCATCTACAAGGCTTATATGTAAGGGAGTTCTGTATTTTATGATGATCAATGTAATACCCGAGCACGGAATATGAAATTTTTATGTTTCTTTTTTCTGAAAATTATATTTTTCTTAAATTCCTTGATATTTAATTGTTATTCGTTCTTTGTCGCAAAGCACATTGCATACCGAGGGTGTTAGATAGGAAATGAATTCTAGTCCGCAGCAAACAGTGAAATCTAGTGTGTAGTGGTTTAATTTTAGTATTTTAGTTGATGTTGATTAGAATTATAATAGTATTAGTTGTTTTAAGCTTAAAATGCATAAAATGAACTAGTTTGACCAAGTTTAGTTAGCTTTGACCAAAGCCTTGACCTTTGCCATTTTGTTGTCACCTTATATATGCATATTATAAGCAAAGAAAAGCTCAAAAAGCTGGAATAAAAAGGCCAAGGGCTGAAACATCAAGGAACAGAAAAAAAAAAAAAAAAAAAAAAAGACCTTTCAACTTCAAATCTTTAAATCTTCACACGGGGTTGCACGGGATCGTTTCCGAGGCTTCTAACATCATCTTCTTAGTGTCTAGTAGCGTCTAAGGTGAGGGATGCATCATTCTTTGCGCATTTGAATATATTATGTCTAAACTTTAATTTTTCATGATTTAGCCGTAAATCGTTATTTTATCTATTTTGTCACTTGAAGAATGATCCTTGATGATTGTAGAACATGTATTTGTAGATTTTTAGCATTTTCTACAGTTGAATATAGCTATTGCATTTTAAATTGACAATGGAATAGTAAATTATGAATAGTAAACCCCCCATTTTGTAAAAGTTGCTCCGTTTTGCATTCTGTTGATGTGGAAAGATGCTAGATATGCTAGAATGCTTAAATGTATGATTTAATTGGATTGTGTAATGGAAAAACGGAGAAAAATGCTTTGGTACATGTTAGAGTCATTTCGGTCGAGTTTAGCGTTTTCTCGTTTTGCATGATGGCATTGTCTTGGGAGGCCATGGAAGCACTTTTGGTGTGGTTATAGCATTGGCTGGGTGTTTGGTTGGGGTAGCTGTAGTTCAAACGAGCAAAGGGGAAAATCGAGGCTTTGCGAGAATTCTAGGGTAAAATAGGGTTTTATTGCTTCTGGGTATGCCTTATGGTGTCCTAGGATGAGTGGTGAAGTCGGTTTTCAAAACTCGTGGCTCGTTTGGAAGTAGTAGCATTTTGAAAGTTGGGGCCGTTGTGTGATTTTGTTGGTTTTTATGATGTCTTGGCTTTTAGAATGCTTAATGTCGCTTATTATACTTGTTGTAGTTGATTGTGATTGAAATGTTTATCAACTGTTGCTATTGCGTGTGAGAGTAACCTACGTTGTTATTCTCCCACGTATGGCTATATCGCTCGATTGTTGCATTGTATAATGTATTGCATTCATAGAGTCAGGGGCGGGTGTGATGGGCCTCTCTGGGTAGCCTCAGGTTGCCAGGGTTGGTTGCTCTAGCCTCGTGTCCTATTCCATTTCTTGCTTGGGTTACCTCCTAGGGAGATTTGGGTCGTAGAATTGATTGGATGCTTACGGGGTATTCCAAACTGAAGTTATAAGGTAGTTGGGCCAATGCGTCGTCATCGGATTCGTGAATTGAACTTGCTCGTGGAAAGTGAATTGTATCCTTTAATTGAGTGGTTATAGCCTTAATGCATGTCTTGATGTATTGTTGGCTTAGCTTGTATCTCTAAATGTTAATTGATTGATCTACTTGACTATTTGCATTGCATTCCTCTCTCACCTCCGTCCTGGAGACCAATTAACCCTCGCTGAGTAATAGTTTTTGCTCATCCCTTTCTATACTATATTTTATAGGAGTAGTTGAGGCTGTTCCTATTGAGGTGGTAAAGGAGGAGGATGAGCAAGTGGAGGTGTTTCCTTGATAGCACTTTCTTTGCTTAGCTGGTGGTTGGTTGCCAGACTTTTGTGCGGGCCATGCCTGATGTGTATATTGATTGGTTGTCGCTTTATTTTGAGGCTTGTAGCTTTGTATGTAGTTTCTATTTTGAGGCCTCTATGGTCTTATGTTGTATAAGCTGAAAGGTTGAAAAGTTGTAAAGCTGTACTCAAGTATCTAGTAAATAATTGCATGCTAATGGTTTAACAGCTAAGTGGCATAAGTACCTGTGTAGTATGCATGACATTTTGGGTTTTATAAAGTTGGTTAATGAAAGGATGTATGTTTTCAAAGAGAATTGTTTTGTTATAGATGTATGTTGTGGTTTTCGTGTATATTCCATTGAATGTAGGGTTTTCGGATCGTCCACGGTACAGAGAAGACTCCGTCCGTGTGTCAGGTCCGGACTTGACCTTTTACGGGATCGGGTCGGGACGTGACATCTTAGGTGGTATCAGAGCATGATAGTATTGCATGAGCCGGGATATGTTCCTCGGTTTTTGGGGTAAAGGTCTAAAATGATAAAGTGTTATTATGTGATTGTTAAGTGAAAAGTGTTATAGTATGATTATGTGAACTTGGAGTCTTTATGTGTTTAAGTGAACTAGTTTGACATGTCAATCTCGTGTTATGTGAATTGTATGATAGGATATTTGATTTTTATTGACTTGAATGTTATCTAATCTTATGTGTTATATTTCTGTTTATAAACTGCTTTTATATGTTGCTAGCTACTGTAAGTTGTTACTATGCCACCACGTCATAGTACTCGAGGTCAAGAGGCTGAGGCTGAGGCAACAGAACAGGGTCAGCAATCGATGCCTGAGCAGTTTATGGCTACTATGACCGCTGCAGTTGATCGGATTACTCAGGTACTACATGAACAGAGGTAGGAAATGAATAATAATCCCCAGGGAAATCAAGCTAATCCTAGTGGACAGGGGTATAGGGCTGAGAACAATCAGTTGGAGAAATTCCTTAGGCACGAGCCGAGTAAGTTCTTCGGAGAGCCGGATGACGAGGCAGCCGAGAAATGGCTTAACTGTGTTGAGAAGATTTACGCTGCTTTGAGGTACACTGACGAGACAAAGATGGCATATGCAGTATTCCTGTTTGAGGGTGACGCAGAACAGTAGTGGAACACTGTTAGGTTGAGGTGGGACTGTGAGGATATTCCGCATTTATGGGATGACTTCATGAGTGAGTTTCAGGATAAGTATATTCCCGAGATGGCTAAGGAAATGCGGGAAGAGGAATTTGTGAGCTTGAAGCAGGAAAACATGACCGTCGCACAGTATGAGGCCAGATTTGTCAGATTTTCGAGGCATATGCCTGAGTTGGTACAGCCGGCTAGGAGGATGATTAGCAGGTTTGTTCGTAGGCTGAGAATGGATATACAGCCGCATTTGACTGGGCAGATTTATGCTACTTATCCCGAGGCATTCCAAACAACCTCGAAGTTTGAGAAACGGAAGTCAGAGATGATAGCTGAGAGTAGCCAGCTGAGTAAGAAACAGTACTTGGGCCAGAGCAGCTAGAGTTAGCAGAGGCAGTATCAGACTTTTGTTCAGGTTCCTAAGCAGCATCCGTATCAGCCTCAATATCAAATTCATGGGAGACCAGCTGTGACTAGACCCCAGTAGGGAGGTACAGTTCCTACCACTGCCAGAGCCCCCGCACCTACAGGAAATACTGTTGTAAGGCAAAATCAGTAGTGTAACTTTTGTAATTGATCGCGGCATATTGAAGCTAATTGCTGGAGGAAGAGTGGTAAGTGCACTGGCTGTGGGAGCGATCAGTATAGGGTGAAAGATTTCCCTAAGTTTAAGAATGTTTAGGGCCGTACTGGAGGCCAAGGTGTACAGAACTGGCTTGTAGGTACTGGTCCAGCACAGAGGGTTCAGGCTAGGGCCTATGTTCTTGATACGGAGGAGTTACCCGATACCACAGCAATAGTGGAATGTACCTTTCTTCTCAATACTCAGCCAGTTAAAGTTTTGATTGATCCTGGAGCTACACATTCGTTTATAACTCCTACATGTACACGATCTGTGAATGTTAGCATTGATAAACTTCCACATAAAGTTGAAGTTAGTACGCCTTTGGGTGTAAAATTTGTTACTGAGTCTATTTGCAAATCTTGTGATATATGCATTGAGGACCGTAAATTTCCTGCTGATTTAATCATATTGCCCTTTCGTGACTTTGAAATCATTTTGGGAATAGACTGGTTAGGGAAATACTATGCACAGTTGGATTGTAGAACAAAAATTGTTTATCTACAAATTCCTGACCAACCAGTGGTTGAGATTGTTGGGAACCGTAGGGCTGCCAGAACGCCCTTTTTATCGTCAATCAAGGCTTCCAAATTGTTGAATAAGGGCTGTGAAGCTTACTTAGCTTATCTAATCAATCAACCTACTGATAAGTTGAATTTGAACGAGGTTCCAATTGTTAAAGACTTCCCTGGTGTATTTTCCGATAAATTACAGGGTTTACCACGGGATAGGGAGATTGAGTTTGTAATTGACCTAATGTTGGGCACTGCGCCAATTTCTAGAAGTCCTTATAGAATGGCACCGGCTGAACTTTAGGAATTGAAAATTCAGCTTTAGAGCTTGCTTGAGAAAGGGTTTATACAACCTAGTTCTTTGCCGTGGGGTGCGCCTGTATTGTATGTGAGAAAGAAAGACGGCACGCTACAGTTATGCATTGACTATAGAGGACTTAATCAAGTTACGATTAAGAACAAATTGAAGAATTGTTTGACCAACTGCAGGGTGCGAGAGTGTACTCGAAATTTGACTTGAGGCAAGGTTACTATCAACTCAGGATTCGGAGTGATGATGTACCTAAAACGGCATTCAGGACTAGATATGGTCACTATGAATTTGTTGTGTTACCATTTGGGTTGACAAATGCACCAGCCACATTCATGGACTTAATGCAAAGGGTCTTTCGACCTTATCTTGATCAATTTGTTGTAATCTTTATTGACGACATTTTAGTATACTCTAAGGATGAGGCTGAACATGAACAACATTTAAAGATTGTGCTACAGACTTTGCAAGAAAACAAGCTTCTTGCTAAATTCAGCAAGTGCGAATTCTGGTTGAATCAAATATCTTTTCTGGGCTATATCATTTCACATCAAGGAATTTCAGTAGACCCAACTAAGATTGAAGTTATTTCATCTTGGAAGAGACCTGAAACGATGTCTGAGATCCGTAGCTTTCTGGGGTTAGTAGGTTACTATCGGAGGTTTGTCAAAGACTTTTCCAAAATTTCTGGGCCTTTAAACCAGTTGACTCAAAAGAAAATTGGCTATAACTGGGATGTTAAATATGAATCTAGTTTCCAAAAACTAAAGAAGAGATTAACTACAGCTCCTATACTAGCTTTACCTGAAGGTACAGAAAACTTTGTTGTCTACAGTGATACATCTAAAGAGGGATTGGGCTGTGTTTTAATGCAGAATGGTAAGGTGATTGCCTATGCTTCTAGAAAGTTGAAACCATATGAAGTCAATTACCCTACTCATGATTTAGAGTTAGCCGCAGTGGTGTTTTCTTTAAAGAAGTAGCGTCATTGCTTGTGGGGTAGCATATTTGAAATTTTTACTGATCACAAGAGTCTCAAATACTTGTTTTCACAAAAAGATTTGAATATGAGGCAGCGAAGATGGCTAGAGCTATTAAGTGGCTATAATTGTTCTATAAACTACGTGCCAGGTAAGGCCAATGTTGTTACAGATGCTTTGAGCCGAAAGGCTACTGTTGCAAGTCTAATTATCAAGGATTGGGAGACTTTGGAAGAAATTTGTTCATGGAAGCCAGAAACTACTGAAACTGGGATTAAGTTTACTAGTTTGCAAATTCAATCGGGATTATTAACACAAATCATAGAGGCTCAGAAGACTGATCCTCAGATCTTGAAAATCCAAGAAAAAGCAAAAGGGGGAGAGTCAAAGTTTAAATTACATGCAGATGGTACCTTCAGATACAAGGACAGGGTATGTGTTCCTGGTGATTCGACTTTGAAGAATGAGATTCTGTCCAAGGCACATAATTCAAGATATACAATTCACCCAGGCAGTACTAAAATGTATAGAGATCTGAAACAACACTTCTGGTGGAGCAATATGAAGAGGGAGATTGCTGGGTATGTATCCAGGTGTTTGACTTGCCAGAGGGTTAAAGCTGAGCATTAGAGGCCAGCCGAGCTTCTGCAACCGTTGTCAATTCCACAATAAAAATGGGTACATATAACAACAGATCTTGTTACTTATTTTTTGAGATCTCCGAGGGGATGTGATTCTGTTTGGGTTGTTGTGGACCGATTGACTAAGGTTTCACATTTTATTTCCGTGAACAAACAGGATAGCCTTGATAAACTAGCTGAGCTTTACATTGCTAATATTGTGAGACTTCATTGTGTGCCATTGAGTATAGTGTCAAATAGAGATCCCAGATTTAGGTCTCGATTCTGGCATAAGTTACAATCGGCCATAGGAACTAAATTGAGCTTCAGTACTGCATACCATCCACAGACTGATGGCCAGTCTGAAAGAACTATCAGGATCTTGGAAGACATGCTTCGGGCACGTGTGTTGGACTTTGGGAAGAATTTGGAGAAGTTTTTGCCTTTAGCGGAGTTCGCCTACAATAATAGTTACCAATCTACTATAGGTATGACTCCCTACGAGGCGTTGTATGGTCGTAAATACAGATCCCTATTGTACTGGGAAGAGGTTGGAGAAATGAGAACAGTTGATCCAACTGTGTTACCTGAGATGATTAAGATAGTGGATAATGTTCACCTTATTCGCCAGCATATACTTACTACTCAGAGTCGTTAGAAGAGTTATGCTGATAAACACCGTTGGGATCTTGAGTTTGCTTTGGGCGACCAGGTGTTTCTTAAGATTTCTCCTCGAAAGGGGTTGATTCGGCACGGTAAGAGCGGGAAACTTAGTCCCAGGTATGTGGGTCCGTTTGAGATCATCGAAAATGTGGGTCCTTTAGCTTACCGGTTAGCTTTATCTCCAAGCTTGTCGAGACTGCACGATGTCTTCCATGTGTTAATGTTAAGGAAATATCATCTAGATCCTTCACATGTACTTGAACCAGAGCCTTTGCAGATTGAGGAAAAGTTAACTTATGAGGAAAAACCGATTCGGATTGTGGATCGGAAAGTTCAAGAGCTTCACAGGAATAGTATTCCGATGGTAAAGGTTCCGTGGAGTCATCACAGGTTTGAGGAAGCAACATGGGAGAGAGAATACCAGGATTAAAGTCAGTATCTGGAGTTGTTTGTCGATCAGGTAAGAATTGCGTGGACGCAATTGTCTTAAGAGGAAGAGGGTGTAATACCCGATCCCGAAACATGAAATTTTTATGTTTCTTTTTCTGAAAATTATATTTTTCTTAAATTCTTTGATATTTAATTTTTATTCATTCTTTATCGCAAAGTGCATTCATATCGAGGGTGTTAGTTAGGAAATGATTTCTAGGCCTCAGCAAATAGTGAAACCTAGTGTTTAGTGTTATAATTTTAGTATTTTAGTTGTTGTTGGTTAGAATTATAATGGTATTAGTTGTTTTAAGCTTAAAATGCATAAAATGAACTAGTTTGACCAAGTTTAGTTAGCTTTGACCAAAGCCTTGACCTTTGACCTTTTGTTGTCACCTTATATATGCATATTATAAGCAAAGCAAAGATAAAAAAGCTGAAAAAAAGGCCAAGGGCCGAAACATCAAGGAAAAGAAAAAAAAAAAACCTTTTAACTTCAAATCTTCGCGTGGGGTTGCACGGGATTGTTTCCGAGGCTCCTAACGTTGTCTTCCTAGCGTCTAGTAGCGTCTAAGGTGATAGATGCATCGTTATTTGCGCATTTAAATATATTATGTCTAAACTTTAATTTTTTTGTGATTTAGCTATAAATCGTTATTTTATCTATTTTGTTGCTTGAAGAATGATCCTTGATGATTGTAGAACATGTATTTGTAGGTTTTTAGCATTTTCTACGGTTGAATATAGCTATTGTAATTTAAATTGACAATAGAATAGTAAATTATGAATAGTAAATCTCCGTTTCGTAAAAGTTGCTCCGTTTTGCATTCTGTTGATGTGGAAAGATGCTAGATATGCTAGAATGCTTAAATGTATGGTTTAAGTAGATTGTATAATGGAAAAATGAAGAAAAATGCCTTGGTACATGTTTGGGTCGTTTCAGTCGAGTTTAGCGTTTTCTCATTTTGCGTGATGGCGTTGTCTCGGGAGGCCATAGAAGCACTTTTGGTGTAGTTATGGCATTGGTTGGGTGTTTGGTTGAGGTAGTTGTAGTTCAAATGAGCAAAGGGAGAGATCGGGGCTTTGCAGAAATTCTAGGGTAAAGTAGGGTTTTATTGCTTCTGGGTGTGCCTTATGGTGTCCTAGGATGAGTGGTGAAGTCGGTTTCCAAAACTCGTGGCTCGTTTGGAAGTAGTAGCATTTTGAAAGTTGGGGTCATTGTGTGATTTTGTTGGTTTTTATGATGTTTTGGCTTTTAGAATACTTAATGTCGCTTATTATACTTGTTGTAGTTGATTGTGATTGAAATGTTTATCAACTTTTGCTATTGCGTGCGAGAGTAACCTACTTTGTTATACTCCCACGTGTGGCTATATCGCTCGATTGTTGCATTGTATAATGTATTGCATTCATAGAGTCAGGGGCGAGTGTGATGGGCCTCTCTGGGTAGCCTCGGGTTGCCAGGGTTGGTTGCTCTAGCCTTATGTCCTATTCCCTTTCTTGCTTGGGTTACATCCCAGGGAGATTTGAGTCGTAGAATTAATTAGATGTTTCCGGGGTATTCCAAACTGAAGTTATAAGGTAGTTGGGCCGGCGCGTCGTCATCGGATTCGTGAATTGAAGTTGCTTGTGGAAAGTGAATTGTATCCTTTAATTGAGTGGTTATAGCTTTAATGCTTGTCTTGATGTATTGTTGGCTTAGCTTGTATCTCTAAATGTTAATTGATTGATCTACTTGACTATTTGCATTGCATTCCTCTCTCACCTCCGTCCTGGAGACCAATTAACTCTCGCTGAACAATAGTTTTTGCTCATCCCTTTCTATACTATATTTTACAGGAGTAGTTGAGGTTGTTCCTATTGAGGTGGTTGAGGAGGAGGAGGAACAAGTGGAGGTGTTTTCTTGATTGCACTTTCTTTGCTTAGCTGGTGGTTGGTTGCCAGACTTTTGTGTGAGCCATGCATTGCTTGGTTATTGCTTTATTTTGAGGCTTGTAGCCTTGTATGTAGTTTCTATTTTGAGGCCTCTATGGTCTTATGTTGTATAAGCTGAAAGGTTGAAAAGTTGTAAAGTTGTACTCGAGTATCTAGTAAAGAACTGCATGCTAATGGTTTAACAGCTAAGTGACATAAGTACCTGTGTAGTATGCATGACATTTTGGGTTTTATAAAGTTGGTTAATGAAAGGATGTATGTTTTCAAAAGGAATTGTTTTGTTATAGATGTATGTTGTGGTTTTCGCGTATATTCGATTGAATGTAGGATTTTCGGATCATCCACAGTACAGAGGAGACTCCGTTCGTGTGTCGGGTCCGGACTTGACCTTTTGCGGGGTCGGGTCGGGGTGTGACAATCAAAGTTTATGTTCAACTTTCAATATTCCTTGTCTTGTTATTATAGGCCTATATTATGCTCATTGTTGCTTGATACATCTTCTACAAGCTTTATATGCTTTGATTATGTTGTGTAATAGCTATTTCCATGGTTGAAGCTTGAAATCACAAAGAATATGATGAATATTATTTGTGAATATTAACCTACGAATTTTGGGGTTTTGCATTTCTAATCGTTTTATTGCTTCTAATACATGAAATGATAGCTAGAGAGCTTGTAGAGTAAACTTTTGGCATTGTATTACTTGTATCTTGAATGTTGGTTGTGATTTTAGTTGCAACTAGTAAAACTTGATGAAATTTTGTAGTAGTAGCTAAGGTGTTTGTTTAATGTCCTAAATGAAGTGTAGGATTGTGTCACATGTTAGTATAATGCTCATAGTTAGTTCAATGCAAGAAATGTGCATATGTGTGTGGATACCCTGTCTGGGCAGTTCACTATCGCCATCTTCTAGTGCAGTTTTGACATAGTAAATGAGCTTAGAATTGAACGAAATTTGTGCAAAAGCTAGATTAGGCAGTTTAGAGCAAATATTAATTCCTAGGACTAAGGCTAATTCTAATGTTTTAGCCCTCTGATCACATTATTTTCGAAATATAGCTAAAAAATCGCTGGTTCTACCCAGCTATGCGTGGTTGCGCGATAAGGATTATAACTTTTGCAATTTAACTCAGAATTGAGCACCGTTCGAACCTAGAATTAACTACACTCGAAGAGATATGATTATACATAAAAAGCAGATAGTTTGGAGGTCAATAGCCTAGGTAACCGAATTGGTTAAGTTAAGCTTATGTTAGAGGAATTGGAAAATGTCTTAGTTGAGCTTGCGGTATTAACGATTAAATTATGAATTTTGTCCAACACTTGGATAATTATAGGAACCCATAAGAGAGGATGAAAAATTTAAAGCATATATGGCAGCACACAAGAAGTCATAATAACCCGACTAGCAAGCCACTTCTTTAGTCAATTCAAATATGTGACCTTTAGGTCTCATCACGATAACTTTACTGTTAAAGCAAGGGTCCTCATATAAAAGTTGTTAAACGTGTAAAAACAAAACAAGATTAATGACTTTGGGTAAGCCCAAACTTGAAACTTAGGATAAACTAACGAGTGTAAGTATGGAAAAGACAAGGTTTGGAGCTCTAATAAAATGCGTTATGGAAAAATTGCTTAAAAACTAAATTGACTTTGGAGGAGAGTGTTGACTATCAGTGTCCTGTCTCCTCTCAATGATCGGTGCAGTGGTATCTATAAGTGTAAGTTTGAAAAAGGTAAAATTTAGAACTCTAATAATTTTTTTAAGGAATTTATGGATGTATAGGAGAATAACACTCTTTCAAATAATATGAGAAACTAACTCTCACTCAATAGCTAAAGACAATAAAACCTAAATATTTTTTCTCTTTGTTTTTCGGGGATACTAAAGGGTGAGGAATAAGCTTCTATTCCACACCACATTTCAATGCACCATGCAACAAATTTCTTCATCGTGTAGTGCCAAGAGACAGGAAATTGCATGTGCCTTTTTTTTCACTTCTTTGATGACATCACACATTACATCACATTCCCCATGCATACATTCACCTTTTCCACCCCAAGAATCCTAGAAGCATATTTTGACCATTCCATTGTAGAATTTTTTTACTTTGTCTAGTATCTTATCCAGAAATTTCTCCATCTTGACAAGTAATCTAATAATGAATATCCACAATTCTATATTTTGATAACACTCCCTCTTGGGTATTTATTTTTAAGAATATGACTCAAAAAATCTAGTGGGAAAAAATTCTAAAGAAGGAAAAAGAGTACCATATTCTTGGTATATGCTTCTTGACCTGCCTCATTAAAAACCTTGCCAGGAAAACTCATTGGGATAAACCCTATGCTAAGGGAAAAATAGTACAACGAGTATATGGTTCCCCTCTTGTGGGTATATTAAGAGTGATCACAAAGTCGACTCATGTCAATTTTACATACCAGTTTCTTGAACGTTGTTGCAGGTAATGACTTTGTGAATAAATCTATTAGATTCTCACTTGAATGAATTCGGAAAACATCCATCTCACCTTTCTTTTGAAGTTTATGTGCGAAAAAGAATTTTGGTGAGATACGCTTAGACTTTCAGGTCGTATTCTAGAAAGTCCTCAAATAGACACGTTGGTTGATCCAAGCCCTACTATGCAAAAGATCTGGATTATATGGCATACAAATCTAGGTCCTTTGTGAAGTTGCACCACTACAACCACCAGATTCAGACATTGAAGCATCTCACAAGACATGGTTTTCATGGAAATTTGTAGGAATTGGTTACCCTGTTGGATTATTTTCAGTAGTTGAGTTACCTATGTCATTGGATATTTTGATATCAAAGCAAGACAACATCATCACAACAGGTGTACTACAACGAGAAGAATATAAATTTCAAGTCTTTAGACAGGGGTAAATGTACCTTTAGAAAAGTGGGGGTTTGCAAATCTTCTATAAATATAGCAGGTGGTGAAAATAGATTGGTATTTAGCAAAACTCCTAATAATATTACCATATCCATTAATTTCCTAGACATCATCTTTTCTTTTTTTGTTAAGTGACCACATAATCTAAAAGGTTAAGGTGCTAGAGAAAGGTTTGTTATATTTTCTTTTTATGTTAAGTGGCCACCTAATCTAAAAGTTTAAACTGTTAGAGAGAGGTTTATTATATTATTTACTATTTTCAACACACCCCACGAATACAGACATAGTTAGTTTTGAACCTTACACTTCGACTATTTTAATGTTTTCAAATGAGTGGCAGTGAGTTTTAAACCCAAAACCTTTTGGCACCTAGGCTCTTATACTATTTTAAGTGACTATCTCATCTAAAAATTTAAGTGGTTAAAGAGAGGTTTATTGTATTATTTATTATTTTCAACACTTTTCAAAATTACTTGCATTTTTTAGATCATTTAGTGTAAACACAATAGATTTTATTAAGTTTTGTGTCTCCCCGTATTATATAAAACTCTAAAACAATAATTTAGGAGATCAACAAATTAAGACATTGCTTGAGATAGTTAAGCTCCCATTTCCTGATTCTTGCTGCTTCTCCTTATTTTTTTAGGTTTATAGTTGATTTATTTTAGATACGTACGTTTTACAACATTATGGCAGTGCATTTTCATTTGTGCCATGGATCCTTTATTGCACATCACTTAAATGATAAATGCTTACAGTTTCATGTATGAGTTATGTTCTATTATATGCTTAAAAATCTCTTTTTCCTTTTAAATTTTCTCTGCATTTATATAATATACTAAAAATAATAACAGAGTTAATTAACTTTTTGGTGTCTCCCGATACTATATAAACTCCTAAATTAACTCTATAATTTAGGAGGCCAACATATTAAGGCATTGCTAAGGATGGCTAAGCTCTCATTTTCCTATTTCTTGGTCTTTCTCCTTGTCCTTTCAGGTTCGTAATATATTTTAGATAAAAGTTAGCAAGTTATTTATGCGTATAATCTTTATCAATAGACAATTAATAAATGATAGAAACAAGAGAATTTGCATCAAATGTATGTATTTCTTAGAGACGTTGGTGTGAATTACTTGTAAAGAATCCGAAAAAAATTGACAAAAAAAAACTCTTTTTGGAATAATACTATCATCAAAATGTCAGGGACTCCAACCCTATAATTAATAATTTTCTACATGGCATCTTCAAGAAGGTTCAAGTAATTAGCGCTTGTTGAGGTTCATTTATTTCATGAATCCTTATTGCACATCACTTTATTTTTTAATTTCCTTGGATTCATATCTTAGTTCGGTTATCTCCGGGAGCAATTAATATTAGTAATTGCTACATAGAATTGGTTTAGATGGATGAAATTGTGATTCTGAAGTTCAAGAAAGTACATGTAATATACTTGAAGTCTACACTATTTGACAAAAAAAAAAGTCTATACCTATTTTTATAATCTTTTGTGCTTTAACCTTCAGTCTCGTTGGTAGCTCCTCGAGTTGATGCAAAGCCGCTATGCAGGGAAAACATAAATAGATTATTGCCTCAGCCTCGCGGGCGATAGATTTGTAAGTTGCTGGCTTGTCAAAACATATGTAAAGGCATACACAATTCACAAAGTAGCGCAATAGGTCGTTGCATTCAAAGAAATTGCATTTGTACGCACAAAGACTGTTGAGAAGCTTGTTCCTTTTCGAAATATAGTAAAATCTACCAATAACTAATATCGAATAATGCAGTTTTATGAGAATTTAGATGGTCTCCTTGTGCTCTTTACTTTGATGCCTTGTCTTTTTGGCATCGATATGTTATCTAGTGTATTGACAACAATGGAGAACAATTATATTTCTTTTAAATAACCATAGGATTGCTAAGTTTATGGTTGAAGTTACATGAAAATAATAGATGATAATTAATGCAAATCAAATCACATATAATTTTCTAGTTGCTATGTCAAAATTATATTGTTGGTTTCTCTTCCATTTGAAATGTTTTTTTTTTTTTTGGATTGGATTTTCGAATCCGTATCTCTATCATTTACTGATCTTCTCGTATTTGTGAATCATACTACGAATCATTGCTTCTTTGAGAAAAAAAGGTTCAAATTGTTTTAATTAAAGTTAGTATTGTTTTAGGGATTTTGAATTTTTTATTAACTGATTATGGCCATCTCGGTTAGCAATATAAAAGCCTTTCCATTTTTTCGTATAGTGATCAAATGGCAATTTCTAAAAGAGGTAGTGTTAGAGGAGGATTTATAAGAGATATAACATGTTCATGTTAAAATTACTCCAAATTTGAGCATACAAATACATAAAGAAAAATGTATTTTATATCAATAGCTGACTACCTTATAGGGCATATTTTGCTCAAGACCAATGATGTTATACTTTGCGAAGAGTATCTTATCTTGCGTCTATAACTCCTAGATTGACACTAATCTTTCAAACCCCCCAAATTAAGATAGGCCTCCCTATCCAAACCACGACTAGTCCAAGTGAAGTGCGGTCATATACTCTTGTGCTCCAAAAGGTTAGCATTTTCAATACAGTTAACAAAATACACAGAGCTAGGCCCAAGCATGTTGCAGTGCAATCTCTATCATTAGTATTTAAGATCTCATTAAAATACCCACCAATGCAGAAAGGGACATCAGAGAAACGACAACACCACATGCCAAGGTTAATTTTTCCACAAAAATCGTCTCTGTTTAGCATCATTGCTATAGCATAACAAAAACATACAGAAAACGGATAGGGCTATTCCTGAATTTGACTTTCCACATAATAGTTTGTTCAGTAGCCTCAATCGTTTCCACCTCCACTCTAGTATCATCCCACATAACCCAAATTTTGCCCGATTTGTTGTACTCATAATTGTTAGCAAAAGGCCAAATAATAAATCTCAATCTGATGGTATTGTTGGCATTACCATATTTTATTTTAGTTTTCACAGAACCCAAATTCAACCTAAATGGTTATAATCTTCTACTCAACTACCCCAAGCTTCGAGATTTCCTCAACCTCTAGCTCAAAAGAGTCGGGAAGCTATCGGGGCATCCAATTACACTAGCCAGGTAGCTGAACTGGTCATGTCATCTCAAGTTGTTGACTTAGTCTTCTTGTTGAGCCATGTTCAGTCATATTTAAGACCATTATTCGGTCTAGCCCTTGACTGTAGCTGTTGGGCCTTGCTTACTGGTTTGAGTTTATTTCATGGCCCATCAGCAAGTATTCTATAACTGAGAAATAGTAGGGATATAGATTGAAAATATGAGAAGATGGAAAAAAATTTCCCATCCTTCGTCTATGAAAAAACCGTTTTCATATAGAAGGCGGAATTCAAAATTTTCCTCAATCTTGTTAATGGATCATTCTTGATTCTGATTTGCGGATTTCAAAACCATGTTTTCAAATCCATTCTTGTCATTTTTCAAAACACGGAAGTGAGCAAGATGGTTTTCTTTTCTTTTTTGGGATGTTTTGTCCTTTAGGGTTTAGGGTTTTCTTTTCTATGATGATGTCTTGTCCATTCTTTTCTTTGAGTAGATAGATGCACAGAATGTGCAATTGTGATTAAAGAAACTCTTGTTGAACTGGTTGGATTGTTTGGCACTGTGTGGGATTCTTGTTAAACCATGTTCGCACTGCTTCAGTACGTAGAACATGTATTGTTGTTCATATTGTCCCACCATTTGAGTTTAATTTGTCTTCCATAAGCTGGAAGAGAAAGATTGTTTGCAAAGATATGGTTTAAAACAACATATCAAAAAGAATAGATGAGGATATGTCTTTCCTTGTTATTGAAATATTTGATCAAAGATACCAGCCCAGCACAACACAACAGATTATAACAGCCTTGTTATTGAAATTATATTGATCAAAGATTTACAATGGTCTGATGCTTTGATGTTTACAATGGTCTGATGTTTTTGTTGAAATTTTTGGTGTATGAAAATTCAAATGGTTTCCTTGTGCTCTTTCCTTTGATGCCTAATTGTCTTTTTGGCATCGATATGTTATTTGGGGTATTGACAACACTCGAGAAAAATGTACCGTATTTCTTTTATCCATAGGATTGCTAAGTATTTAGTTGAAGTTACATGAAAATAATTGGTGACAATGCAAATCAAATCACATGTAATTTTTTAGTTGTTGTGTAAAAATTAATTGTTGGTTTCTCTTTCATTTGAAATGTTTTTTTTTTTGGTTTTTTGCTAAAGTGTTTTCTTATGTTCAATACTTGGATCACTTCGCCCAACACAAAAGGTATAAAAAAAGGTAGTGTTAGAGTGTGTTTTATAAGAGATCTAACATGTTGATGTTAAAATAAGTTAAACCAAGTTCGTAAACAAAACTGTATTTTATACCAATAGCTAACCACCCTATGGGGCAGAACAATGATACTATCAGGGGCGAATAAACAAATTCTTCTTAATGGGGTTAAACACATAATTTTTTAACTATATGAGTATATTATTTTTTTCAATAGGAGCTAATTAATATTTTTACCTCAAAATACATAGATATTTTAATTTTTTTAAAAATATATATATAAAGAATTTTTAACGTTCTTCTAGGCCAATGAGGACTGTAGTCTCCGTTGACCCAACTATCATCCGCCCCTAGATGCTATGCTTTTCGAATAGTATCTTATCTTGCATTTATAACTCCTAGTTTGACTAGCATCTAGAAATATCATTTGATAAATAGCTATCTCTTCACCTTCTAACGCCATTAGTTAGCTTATCAAGCCCTTAGCTATACCAAATTTATTTCATATAACCATTGTGTACAATGGTTATTTGGTATGATTTAGTGTACGATATATTAAAATTGGATCCAATCCTTCTTCAAATATTTTCCGCTACAAAAGCGAGTTTGAAGCTTATTAAAATTTTTTTTTTGGGTCAAAAAGCTTATTAAAACTTGAAAGATGCAAAATTTAACTAAAAATATTTTAAATGGTGATTCGGCATTACGTGTAGACTTGACACTCTTTGCTTTCCCATTGCCGAGAATATTATAATATTGTATTGTTAAATCAAACGACTATCCATAGTATTTATTTCCATTCATGTTTTTTGAGTTGAGTTGATAAGTTTTCAATTGTTGGTCCATGATTCACCAAAAAAAGGAAAAAATTATTGGTTCATAGACGGCTTTTTTGTCCAATCCTACAATGTTACCTTTTTGTCTCATATACCATGCCTATAGAGAAGAAGAAGATGCTTTGTCGAAATGATGGATTTCAATTGGTCGATCCCAATAAAGAAGTAAATCGCTATGAAGATTTGATTGCCCAACTACACTCTACAGTGACTTAGGCTATCATATTGTGGACCAATTACCACATCCACGATCCTTCTTTGAAATCCTACATAGTATGTCAACTTGACTATATTTATTTTTATTTTTTCAATTATTTTTCTCTCTATTAATCAATATTTACTCAAAATAGTTTTTTTTCTTTGTCTAATCATATTAGATCCCTTGACTTAAAAACAAGAAATATATTAGAGAAACAACAATAAATCAATTGACCAAAAGAAGGGAACTAGTCTTAAGTAATTTTTTCTTTCTTTCTTGTTTCTTGTTGTGTGTTGTTCTCATTGGAGAATTAATACTGATTTTTACATCTTTCGGTGAAACCATTAACAACTTGATGAATTATAGATTCACGGTATTTGAATTAAGAAACCATTAATAAATGGATAAACAAAGAAAAAATATTTATTTTGATTAAATATTAATTAAGATAGAGAAAAGAATTAAAAAGATAAAAGATAAATAAAAATAGTCTAGTTGACATGCCATATAGGATTCAATATAGGAGGTAATAAAATGATGATGGAAAAAATTGTGATATATAGCATTGGACAACAAGAGAGAGAGAGAAAGAAAGAGATTGAGAGAGGGTTAACCAAGAATTGTTGTCTAGATTTTTTTTTTTGCTAAGCCATTTACAAGGTGTGAACCAAAGGAGAAACACAACTAACGAAGAATATCAGGTCAAAAAGACTACAAATTTTTTAAGCCCTCAAATTATGTGAGGGACGTTTTATTGTCATAACTTTACCGTACTTTATAAATTAATATGCGTAAAAAAATAATTACTTGAACCTTAAATTAATTGACTTAAAATAATTAACTTAACATTTAACTCTACATACTTGTTTATAAACCACATACTTAACACTGTTCTTACCAATGTGAGATATTACAATGCATAAGAGAGTTTTTGTTGAAATTTTTGTTTTAGTTGTGTCATGAGATGAGAGTTTTCAACACAATGATCCATGAGTTGGACCAAAAAGCGCTTCTTAATTCTTTTTTACCATTAATACTCAAACAGTTACATTGAAACCAAAAAGAAAAAAAAAGGAAAAAAATAAGGGAGTTTGGACTAATATATTAAAAAGCATCCATCTATCAAAATCTACTCATTCAAATGACTCCACCTAAATTTTCATCGAAACTTTAATGTTTTCCCTTACCACCTCCTCCAAAACAAATGTGGCTCTATCACTTGTTTATTTAACAAAAAAAATAAATAAACTTGACTCTATGAATTCTGTGATTTCTTTCTTTGTAAATAAAATACACAAAGGTACAAAGGAAGAATGAGAATTGAAGTCTCCCCTTAATTGAGAGCGACATTACACATCATAAATAGGGCTAAGTTCAAAATTTCTATATTTGTTCCAGCTAATAACATGTCGTGCATTACTACATTTTCTCATTAAAACCATGCATATGGCTACGGCACTCCTACGTTTCCATTCTCATACAAAAAAGTCCAAGTTCCAGAGTGGCACGCGGTATTCGGTGAGAGTAATAAGTTGGTTTGAAAATGATTTAGTAACAAACAAAGTCTTCGTTATAAGTGTAAAAGATTGTTAGATCAATTTTTATAATTAATATTTTTTTAATATATATTATATGTTCTTTGAAAAAAAAATTAGTATGACCTAATAAGAAAATGCAAATCAGTGACGAAAAAAGAATGTTGTGTCGTATGTGGTATACTTGGTGGATGATGGGTTAATTCTCATTTGATCACGTTGTTCTTTACTTCTTTTGTTACCAAGTCTTCCTCCAGTGTTCGCCCCAAAAAGAAAAAAACGTTTTCGTCTAGTGATGATTAATAAGGCCAAGCTAAAGAAAGCTAAGGCCTAGGCTTTTCTGGATCCACACTACATTTTCTTGGGTTTGGTGGACTAAATTTTCATCCACTCATAATAAATAAGCTGGGGCCTGGGCTTCGATTTCTATCATAATCTTTAGAATTCCATTTTTTTTTTTTTGGTAGATGATGGAAATTCATTGAATACAAGCCTACTCACATAAATCCACGTCTCTTATAAATCCCATATGAGCAGACCTGTTTAGATCTTTTAATAATATAATAATATTATTACGAAAATTAATAGTAGGAGAGTGACGAAATAATTACTTGACCTTTATACTGAAATATTTAAATAATTTCATCTTAACCACATCATCACTCGGTTGAAAAAAAGTGAAAATGAATAGATTTAGCCATGTCACAGATTTCTTTAAAAAAAAAATTGATACTTCCCCCAATACCCTTACGTGCATATATTAACATCTAAAAATAATTAAGTTTCAAATTTACAACTTATTTCCAAACTAGGATGCATTAATTGCATATGTAATATCAATGATCATAGGCACGCATCAACAAGAAAAATTCTCAAAGTAGCTTTACTGTGGACCGTAATGGTAAAAGGTAACATGTGGTGGTCTTTTTGGTAAAACCTACGTCAGGCCGAAATGAAAGGAAGTTTCTACGAGCCATGGTTATAACCATCGATAGAAGCCAATTATTCTACATATATTTATAGGAATGCGTGGATACACGTTAAAAATTATAAATCCGAATCAAAACCCATTTAAATTACTTTTTTTCAAATCTATAGTGGATAACCGAGGGGTTTAATTTTTGCTTATCCAACCCGAATCTTATAAGCATTTAAAAATCTACGAATACCAACCTGACCTGTTAATGAATAATTTTTTAAAAAAGAATAGCCTAAAAATGTTTTAAAAATTAATTAAAATAAATATACATTTGAAATTTAGATGCTAAGAAGACTTAAAAAATAAAATAAAACATTAATGAAAAATAATAAAGTTAAAAACAAACAATATAGTACAGTATTTGTCCGTAAATAGATTACCAATCTCAATGGAACTATAAATAATAACTTAAATTTTTTTACTCACCGAAAGGTGAGATTTACAGCTAACAGAGGTACTGGGTCAATATTTGCATTGGTCAACACTAATTCAAATATATAAATATATGTCTTTAGTTTTTTTTCACTTTTTCTTTATTTCTTCACAACTTCTTCCTTTTTTTCTTAATTTTGGCCTAATTCTTCATCACAAACACCACATTTTCCCAAAGAACATGGCCTAAATCATAAAAATTTACATTAATTAACTATTTGGAGCATTAAAAATAATAAAGTTAATTTATCAATAAATGTTACAAATAACTAATAAATGCAATCAAGTAGCTACAAAACACCCTAAAAAATGTATTCAATTACCCTCCAAAACATAAACACATCAATACATTAGAAAGAAAAAAAAAAAAATATATATATATATATATATATGTATGTATATATACACATACCATACAAAAGAAAAAAGAAAATTCTACTTATATTATGAAAAAAAAATTTACTATATACTTATATTATTTGACAAAAGATATTACTACCCATATAAGATTCTAGTAAAAAATCGTGCGGTTGTGATTATAACAATGGAATTCTAGTAATCCGATTACTAAATAATAATTTGTAGACCATTGGCATCTTATGTATTAATTGATGCAATTTAAAACAGTGATAGGCTTGCAATTTTTTCTTTGTCGAATATAGGAAGCTATACAATTCATTTCCCTTGTACCTATTAATAGAGAATTTTAGATACCATCCCATTTTTTTATTAGTCATTTCACATCTCGTATGTGGATGCTTAGATGACATATACTAGAAGAAGTAAGATTAAAAAAAAAAGGTTATTATTTTAGCATGCATGCCAACTAAACCTCAATGTAACAGAAGAAGAAAATAAATTGGTATTTGGCAAAACTCCTAATAATATTACCATATCCATTAATAGCCTAGGCTTCATCTTTTCCTTTTCAAAATTACTCTCATTTTTTAGATTCAGTGTAAACCATAGATTTTATTAAGTTTTGTGTCTTCCCGTATTGTATAAAACTCTACAACAATAATTTAGGAGACCAACAAATTAAGACATTGCTTGAGATAGTTAAGCTCCCATTTCCTGATTCTTTCTACTTAGCTCTCCTTGTTCTTTCAGGTTCGTAGTTAATTAATTATTTCAGATACGTACATTTTAGAGCATTATGGCTATAATAGTTATTTGTCAACTGAGAAATTAATGGAAAAAATAAAGAGCGTTGGCATCAAGCATATGTATCTCTTTAAGACGTTGGGATGTTACACATTTATTATTTTACACATGAAGCTTATTAATTAATTCTGCAATAACACTGTCATGCGAATGCTAGAGGAACTTCAACCCTTTTATAATTTTATACATAGCAAATTAAAGAAGAGCCAGGCAATGCGTTTTCATTTGTGCCATGGATCCTTTATTGTACATCACTTAAATGATAAATATTTACAGTTTCATGTACGAGTTATTTTCTATTAATTCCTTAAAAATCTGTTTTTCATTTTAAATTGTCTCAGCATTTATATAATATACTACAAATAACAAGAGATTTCATTAACTTTTTGGTGTCCCCCGATACTATATATATAAACTCCTAAATTAACTACATAATTTAGGAGACCTACATATTAAGGCATTGCTAAGGATGGCTAAGCTCTCATTTCCTATTTCTTGGTCCTTCTCCTTGTTCTTTCAGGTTCTTAACATATTTTAGATAAGATTTAGCAAGTTATGCATATAATCTTTTAATATCAATAGGAAGAAGAGAATTTGCATCAAATGTATGTATTTCTTAGAGCGATGTTGGTGTGTTGCTTGTAAAGAACCCGAAAATATTGACAAAAAACTCTTTTTGGAACCCTTTAATAATTTCCAACATGTCATCTTAAAGAAGGTTCAAGTAATTAGCGGTCGTCGAGGTTCATTTATTTCATGAATCCTTATTGCACATCACTTTATTTATTTACTTCTTCGGATTCATGTCTTAGTTCAGTTCTCTCCAAGAGTAATTAATATTAGTTAATTTAATTTACCTTTTCTTTTGGTAGAAGCAGGGAAGGATTTAACATTAAATTATACACTCAGTTCGAAACATACTGTGATATGGCTTAGGCTACATAGAATTGATTTAGAAGGGTGAAATTATTATTTTGAAGTTCAAGAAAGTACATGTTACTATTGGGATAGATTACTAAAGTAATATACTATTTCCTAGAATGAAGTCTATAGCTATTTTTATAATCTTTTGTGCTTTTCTCTTCAGTTTCGTTGGTAGCTCCTCAAGTTGATTGAAAGCTATGCAGGGAGAACTTACATAAAATGTTTGTTCGCGGGTGTGTTGGGCAGCTGGTTTGTCAAGACCTATGTCGGACAATGCATCAAGGACAAGGACAAGGACAAGGACGGTGCGTTCAAAATATCTGCATTTGTTTGTACCAATGTTGAGAAACTTGTTCATTTACGAAATATATATAGTAAAATCTACCAATAACTAATCTCGAATAACGCAGTTGTATGAAAATTCAAATGGTTTCCTTGTGTTCTTTCCTTTGATGCCTAATTGTCTTTTTGGCATCGATATGTTATTTGTGGTATTGACAACACTCGAGAAAAACTGTATTTCTTTTATCCATAGGATTGCTAAGTATTTAGTTGAAGTTACATGAAAATAATTGGTGACAACGCAAATCAAATCACATGTAATTTTCTAGTTGTTGTGGAAAAATTAATTGTTGGTTTATATTTCATTTGAAATGTTTTTTTTTTTTTTGCTAAAGTATTTTCTTATGTTGAATACTTGGATCCCTTCGCCCAACACAAAAGGTATAAAAAAGGTAGTGTTAGAGGAGGATTTATAAGAGATCTAACATGTTCATGTTAAATTACTCCAAATTAGAGTATACAAATCCGTAAAGAAAAATGTATTTTATACCAATAGCTGACCACCCAATGGGGCAGAACAACGATGCTATGAGGGCCAAATAAACAAATTCTTCTTAATGAGGATTAAACACACGTAATTTTTTAATTATATGAATATATTATTTTTTTCAATAGGGGCTAATTAATATTTTTACCTCAAAATACATAGATATTTTAATTTTTTTTTTTAAATATAAAAAAATTTAACGTTCTTCTAAGCCAATAAAAATTGCAGCCCCCACTAACCCAACTATCATCTGTCCCTGGATGCTATACTTTTTGAAAAGTATCTTATCTTGCATTTATAACTCCTAGCTTGACACTAATCTTTCTAACCCCACAAATTAAGATAAGCCCCTCTCAAATCTTTGGTATTTCGATGGAAGTGGAGAATTTTTGGGATAAAATTAAACGTGATGCAAATTATAAAAGATGTTTGAAGTAATGAAAAGCTAATGCACTTGCCATTCTTTTTTGTTTGAGAAAAGGTAACCTAGGTTTGATAATCAACGTAACTGGCCAACTTTCTCTTCTCCTACTTATTGCTTTAATGTGAGGGACGTTTTTATTGTCATAACTTTACCATACTTTATAAATTAATATGTTAAAAAATAATTACTTGAACCTTAAATTAATTGACTTAAAATAATTAACCTAAGTTAACATTTAACTCTATGTACTTGTTTATAAACCACATATTTAACACTATTCTTACCAATGTGAGATATTACAGTGCATAAGAGAGTTTTTGTTGAAATTTTTGTTTTAGTTGTGTCATGAGAGTTTTCAACACGATGATCCATGAGTTGGACCCAAAAGCACTTCTTAATTCTTTTTACCATTAATACTCAAACAATTACATTGAAACCAAAAAAGAAAAAAAAGAAAAAAATAAGGGAGTTTAGACTAATATATTAAAAAGCATACATCTATCAAAATCTACTCATTCAAAGGATTCCACCTAAATTTTCATCGAAACTTTAATGTTTTCCCTTACCACCTCCTCCAAAACAAATGTGGCTCTATCACTTGTTTATTTAGCAAAAAAAAAAAAAATGTGACTCTATGAATTATTCTGTGATTTCTTTCTTTCTAAATAAAATATACAAAGGTACAAAGGAAGAATGAGCATTGAAGACTCCCCTTAATTCAGAGCCACATTACACATCGTAAATAGGGCTAAATTCAAAATTTCTATATTTGTTCCAGCTAATAACATGTCGTGCATTACTACATTTTCTCAATAAAACCATGCCTATGGGTTACGACACTCCTACGTTTCCATTCTCATACAAAAAGTCCAAGTTCCAGAGTGGCATGCGGTATTCGGTCAGAGTAATAAGTTGATTTGAAAATGATTTAGTAACGAACAAAACCTTTGTTATAAATATGAAAGATTGTTAGATTAATTTTTATAAGTGATATTTTTTAATATATATTATACGATTTAAAATTCTTTGTAAAAAAAAAAAAATTAGTATGACCTAATGAGAGAATGCAAATCAGTGACGAAAAAGGAATGTTGTGTCGTATGTGGTATACTTGGTGGATGATGGGTTAATTCTCATTCGATCACGCTGTTCTTTACTTCTTTTGTTACCAAGTCTTCCTCCAGTGTTCGCCCCAATGCTTTGTTGGATGGTGGAAATATTTGGAGCATCGACATCCCTTCAAATGCTTCTTGGTCCTCGCGCAACTTGTTACAAGTTAGAGAAAATGCTTGCAATTTTATTAGGCACCGGGTTGCTAATGGACGGAATACTTCTCTGTTTTGGGATCCTTGGTTGCCGTGTGGTAACCTCTGGAACATTGCTAGATCCTTTAACATTGAGATTCCTGTGGAGTTGCTTTTTGCAAAGGTTGTTGATTTCATTCATGATAATGCTTGGAATTGGCCTGACTGTTTGCATTGGGTGGCGGTGATTGTCGATTTTTATCCAAGGAGCAATTTGGAGGACAAGATCGTGTGGTTGGTAGTTACTACGTTGGGTTCTTTAACTTCTATTCTACTTGGAATGCTATCCGTAAGAGAAGTGATGAGATTAACTGGGTTGGTTTAGTGTGGGATAAAACTATTATCCCAAGACCAAGCTTCTGCTCCTGATTTGCTATGCTCGACAGGTTGGCTACCAAGGTGAGATTGTTCGAATGGGGCATTGCTACGGATTGCAAGGATCACTTGTTCTTTGCATGCCTATTTACTAATCGCATTTGGAAATGGTGTTCCAGTAAACTCAGATGTGGCAACTTGATTTGTCGTTGGGACATCTTAGTGAATAAACTGTGTTGTTTGCAAAGGTCGAAGCTTGAAGGCCTTCCTGGCTAGGAATGCATTTAATTCTTGTGTGTACAACATTCGGCTTGAAAGAAATGGTCGAGTCTTTGGAGCTACAACGCAAATGGAGGACCAAATTATTGCTAAAATCGTTTTAGATGTTAGAGGCAAAGTTAGCTTATAACGTAAATATTCTAATACTTTTGAAAATATTATTCTTTGTAGGGATTTGAACATTTGTATATCCTGACTTTACCCATGAAGAGTGTTTTTACTGTAAATATCTCTGAGTTATGAAATGAAATAATTTATTGTTCAAAAAAAAATAATGCCAACCTAAATAGTTTACTAAATTCATTTACTCTATCACGCGAAGAAAGCTAAGGCGTAGGCTTTTCTGGATTCACACTACATTTTCTTGGGTTTGGAGGACTAAATTTTCATCCAATCATAAGCTAGGGCCTCGTGAGACGGCATGCGTGTTTCGGGCGCCAGGATGCCTACGGCTGAGCGGAAACGTGCCATGAACAGTGCCGACGGTCTAGCTACGAGAATTGGCCCAAGGCAAACCATGACCCTTCCCAGCGTTTGTGGAAGCTTCTAGACCAGCGGAGATGGCTCCAGAAGCATTTGGGGCGGAATTGGAGGGAAACAGGCAGAATTGAGTCTGGAAGATTCTAGAAAAATGGCTAAGTGTGGAGAAATTTCTGCCAGGCTGCCCAACTGCCCAAGCAGGCTACCCAGTCTACCCAAGACTGTCCAAAAAGTTCCAACTTTGTGCATAGACGAGATTTCTGGATTTTTTTCTAGCATATGTGAATGTAGATAGCTCTAGAAATTGTTTTTGTACATAGACAAATGTACGGCTAGGATTGTAGCCACTTGGCATTGATCAAAGGCATTGGTTTAGGCCATGTACATGTATAAATATGAGTTGTTGTGCAATGAAATGCCAGCCATTTTACCTTGCCATTTTTGTGTGCTATCTTCCAGCCATCTTACTTAGTATTTTCCAATTCCTACCAGTGTTGCCTACTGGTGCTCGTTTTGCACAAGGGTCTGCCCTCGTACCCAAGCGCCCTTTGCAAGCTACCATGGTTAAACGTGCTAGTGTTGGGGTCATCAACCTCTAACATTTGTGTTTGTGTTGTGCTACTCTAATAACGCAGGCGTACTTAGTCGACACCCACGTTGGCTAAGGCCGCACATAGTCGGGATTTCAACCCAATCTCTGACCACGTGACAAGTGGTATCAGAGCCAAGGTTGTCTTGGCTCAAATGTTCGTTGATGCGTGCTCTTTATCAATTTGTGGTGTTCTTTGTTGGTCAGTCCGTCAGAGGACTTTGTTGGTGTGAAACATGGCTGGAAACGAGGGAGAAGACGTTGCCACTGCCACTCCTGCCGCTGTTGAGAAACAGGCTAGGATGGACAAGGCATGGGCCACGTAGTCCCGTGCTAGCTCGATGGATCAAGTTAGTTCGTTGGAGACCTGTCTCGAGCGCACTATGCAGGCCACGCTCGAGAACAGTCTGGTGCTGGATGATATTGTGTCTCGTATGCATGAGCTCGAGTTCAAGGACGAGACCGAGTTGGCAGAACGTGTGTCGGCATTGGAGTAACGTGGGAAAAGTTTAGAGGGCCAGCTGTTTGGCGCCCTCAACTCTTTTGCCGACAACATTAGGCAAACTATTGACCGTTTTCGTGAGGAGTTTGCTACAAGCTTGGGCGAGCTCAAGGACAATGTTGAAAGGATGAAAGCCGATGTTGCTACATGCAAGGCTGCCATCAGCTACGGTACAAGCACGACAGCCCCGTCAGCTCCAAGGTTGGATGTGCCACGACCCGTTTCCTTCAACGGCAGTCGGTGTGCGAGGGAGCTGGACAATTTTCTATGGAGCTTGGAACAGTACTTTGCAGCGGCTTACTTACCGGATGATGCTACCAAGGTACGCATGGTGCCCCTATATTTGACTAATGTGGCTATGTTGTGGTGGCGAAGGCGTTCACAAGACATGGAATGAGGCATGTGCACCATCACTACGTGGGATGATTTCAAGTAGAAGAACAAGAGGTCGTTCTACCCCGAGAATGCCGAGAACGAGGCCCGTGGTCGGTTAAGGAGATTGCACTAGTAGGGAAGCATTCAGGACTATGTGAAGGAGTTTCAAGAGTTGGTGCTAGAGATCCTAGATTTGTCGGACAATGAGGCACTCTTTTCATTCCTTGACAGCTTACAATTGCGGGCGAAACAGGAGCTTCAACATCGTGGAGTACAGGATTTGGCCTCGGCCATCGCTGCAGTCGAGAGCCTCATTGACCTTCAGCGGGGAAATGATGCAGCTCATAAAGGCAAGGGACAGGGCTCGAAGGACGGTAAGGACTTTGGTGGGGGAGAACGTGGCAAGGACAAGGGTGCACTTCTCGCCACAGAGAAGGCTCTTACTCACCCAAACGGAGGGAGGACACACCACGTCCCTCGCATGACAGGGACAGGTCGCAAGGCAGACGGAACGGTAGAACCGGTACTCAACGGACCAACAACCATGACTGTTTCTCGTGCGGGAGCAAGGAACATTAGGTGGCTCACTGCCCACAGCGAAGCAAGTTGGCATCAATCTTGCAGCAAAATGATGCCCAACCGTCCCACGACGAGGAGGAATAGATTGGCTCACTTTGGTTCCTTGGTGCAATTCAGACCGAAGTGGAGGAGAAGCCAAAGGGGTCACCGAAGGGTTCATTATACGTCCCCATCACCATCAGGGGCCATGGCTTGAAGGCATTCGTAGATACAGGTGCTACCAACAATTTCATTGGCGAGGATGTTGCCAAACGACTCGGCGTGTGAGTCAAACCATTGGGAGGCATGATCAAAGCAGCCAACACCAAGGAAATTCCAATCGTCGGTGTTGCTCAACGGGTGAGAACAGTGATTGGACCATGGCAGGGTATCGTGGACTTCACTGTCGTTCCGCTTGACGACAATGACATTGTGCTTGGTTTGGAATGGCTTGACGATGTACGGGCATTCATTGTCTGATTCGAGGATTCCATTGTGGTAACAGTAACTAACCCCCGGTGTATCATCCCTATGACCCGAGAGGTGAAGGCAGGCGCCAAGTCTCTCTGTACCGTGCAGTTGGCCAAGGGACACTTGCAGGGAAAAGGGCCGACTCAGGGAGACAGTCGCCTATCGTCAGGCAAGGTCGTGCAGCACAGACAGTGTGCTCGTGTGCAGAACCTCAGGCACCAAGGATATAGAGCCTCGGCAACCCTAGCGTGCACTTGCGGTCCGAGCTGCCAACTCGACAAAAGGGCCAGTTCATGGGGAACCGGTCTGAGGATGAAATGAGACGACGAACTGGCACTACCAAAGCCACCAGTTCGAGTGGGGATTAGCGAGAAGGTGCAGCTCAGGCCATTTGTTCATGTATACAGTGGCGTCGAGAGCGACGCCAAGTTTGGTAGGAGAGAGTGAGACGGCACGCGTGTTTCGGGCGCCAGGATGCCTACGGCTTAGCGGAAACGTGCCACGAATAGTACCGACGGTCCAGGTACGAGAATTGGCCCAAGGCAAACCATGACCCTTCCCAGCGTTTGTGGAAGCTTTTAGACCAGTGGAGATGGCTCCGGAAGAATTTGGGGCGGAATTGGAAGGAAACAGGCAGAATTGAGTCTGGAAGGTTCTGGAAAAATGGCTAAGTGTGGGGAAATTTCTGCCAGGCTGCCCAACTGCCAAAGCAGGCTGCCCAGTCTGCCCAAGATTGTCCAATAAGTTCCAGCTTTGTGCATAGACGAGATTTTTGGATTTTTTCCAGTATATGTAAGTGTAGATAGCTCTAGAAATTGTTTTTGTACATAGACAAATGTACGGCTAGGATTGTAGCCACTTGGCATTGATCAAAGGCATTGGTTTAGGCCATGTACATGTATAAATATGAGTTGTTGTGCAATGAAATGCAAGCCATTTTACCTTGCCATTTTCGTGTGCTATCTTTCAGCCATCTTACTTAGCATTTTCCAACTCCTACCAGTTTTGCCTACTGGTGATCGTCTTGCACAAGGGTCTGCCGTCGTACCCAAGTACCATTTGCAAGCTACTGTGGTTAAACGTGCTAGTGTTGGGGTTATCAACCTCTAACACTTGTGTTTGTGCTGTGCTACTCTGATAACGCAGGCGTACTTAGTCGAAACCCACGTTGCCTAAGGCCGCACGTAGTCGGGATTTCAATCTCAATCTCTGACCATGTGACAAGTGGTATCAGAGCCAAGGTTGGCTTGGCTCAAACGTTCGTTACTGCGTGCTCTTTATCAATTTGTGGTGTTCTTTGTTGGTCAGTCCGTCGGAGGACTTTGTTGGTGTGAAGCATGGCTGGAAACGAGGGAGAAGACGTTGCCACTGCCACTCCTACCGTTGTGGAGAAATAGGCCAGGATGGACAAGGCACAGGCCACACAGGCCCGTGCTAGCTCGGTGGATCAAGTTAGTTCGTTGGAGACCCATCTGGAGCGCACTATGCAGGCCACGCTCGAGAACAATCTGGTGCTGGATAATATTGTGTCTCGTCTGCATGAGCTCGAGGCCAAGGACGAGACCGAGTTGGCAGAACGTGTGTCAACATTGGAGGAACGTGGGGAAAGTTTAGAGGGCCAGCTGCTTGGCGCCCTTAACTCTTTTGCTGACGACATCAGGCAAACTATTGACCGTTTTAGTGAGAAGTTTGCTGCGAGCTTGGAGGAGCTCAAGGCCGGTGTTGAAATGATGAAAGCCGATGTTGCTACATGCAAGGCTGCCATCAGCCATGGTGCAGGCACGGCAGCCCCGTCAGCTCCAAGGTTGGATGTGCCACGACCCATTTCCTTCAACGGCAGTCGGTGTGCGAAGAAGATAGACAATTTTCTGTGGAGCTTGGAACAGTACTTTACAGCGGCTTACATACCGGACGATGCTGCCAAGGTATACACGGCACCCCTATATTTGACTGATGTGGCTATGTTGTGGTGGCGAAGGCGTTCATAAGACATGGAACGAGGACTGTACACCATCACTACGTGGGATGATTTCAAGCGGGAGATCAAGAGGAAGTTCTACCCCAAGAATGCCGAGAACGAGGCACGTGGACGGTTAATGAGATTTCACCAGCGGGGAAGCATTCGGGACTATGTGAAGGAGTTTCAAGAGTTGGTGCTAGAGATCCCGGATTTGTCAGACAAGGAGGGACTCTTTTAATTCCTTGACAGCTTACAATTATGGGCGAAACAGGAGCTTCAACGTCGTGGAGTACAGGATTTGGCCTCGGCCATCGCTGCAGCCGAGAGTTTCATTGACCTTCAGCGGGGAAATGATGCAACCCACAAAAGCAAGGGACAGGGCCTGAAGGTCGGCAAGGGTACACCTTCTCACCACAGAGAAGGCCCTTACTCACCCAAACGGAGGGAGGACACACCACGTCCCTCGCATGACAGGGACAGGTCGCTGGGCAAATGGAACTGTGGAACCGGTGCGCAACGGACTAACAATCGTGACTGTTTCTTGTGCGGGAGCAAGGAACATTGGGTGGCTCACTGCCCACAGCGAAGCAAGTTGGCATCAATCTTGCAGCAGAACGATGCCTAACTGTCCCACGACGAGGAGGAACAGATTGGCTCACTTCAGTTCCTTGGTACAATTCAGACCGAAGTGGAGGAGAAGCCAAAGGGGTCGCCAAAGGGTTCATTATACGTCCCCATCACCATCAGGGGCCATGACTTGAAGGCATTGGTAGACACGGGTGCTACCAACAATTTCATTGGCCAGGATGTTGCCAAATGACTCAGCGTACGAGTCAAACCAATGGGAGGCATGATCAAAGCAGCCAACCCTAAGGCAATTCCAATCATCGGTGTTGCTCAACAGGTGAGAACAGCGATTGGACCATGGCAGGGTATCGTGGACTTCACTGTCGTTCCGCTTGACGACTACAACATTGTGCTTGCTTTGGAATGGCTTGACGATGTACGGGCATTCATCGTCCCATTCGAGGATTCTATTCTGGTGACAAGAACCAACCCCCGATGTGCCATCCCTATGACCCGAGAGGTGAAGGCAGGCACCAAGTCCCTCTGTGCCGTGCAATTGGTCAAGGGACACCCGCAGGGAAAAGGGCCGACTCAGGGAGACAGTCGCCCATCGTGCAGGCAAGGTCGTGCAGCACAGTCAGTGTGTTCATGTGCAGAACCTCAGGCACCAAGGAGATAGAACCTCGGCAACCCAAGCATGCACTTGCGGTCTGAGCATCCAACCCGACAGAAGGGCTAGTTCATGGGGAACCAGCCTGAGGACGAAAGGAGATGACGAATTGGCGCAGCCAAAGCCACTAATTTGAGTGGGGATCAGCGAGCAGGTGCAGCCCAGGCCACTTATCAGTGTATGCAGCGGCGTCGAGGGTGACGCCAAGTTTGGTGGGGGAGGGTGAGACGGCACGCGTGTTTCGGGTGCCAGGATGCCCACGGCTTAGCAGAAATGTGCCATGAACAGTGCCGACGGTCCTGGTATGAGAATTGGCCCAAGGCAAACCATGACCCTTCTCAGTGTTTGTGGAAGCTTCTAGACCAGTGGAGATGGCTCTAGAAGCATTTAGGGAGGAATTGGAGGGAAACAGGCAGAATTGAGTTTGGAAGGTTCCGAAAAAATGGCTAAGTGTGGGAAAATTTCTGCCAGGCTACCCAACTGCCCAAGCAGGCTGCCCAGTCTGCCCAAGACTGTCCAGAAAGTTCCAACTTTGTGCATAGACCGGATTTCTGGATTTTTTCCAGAATATATGAGTGTAGATAGCTCTAGAAATTGTTTTTGTACATAAACAAATGTACGGCTAGGATTGTAGCCACTTGGCATTAATCAAAGGCATTGGTTTAGGCCATGTACATGTATAAAGATGAGTTGTTGTGCAATGAAATGCAAACCATTTTACCTTGCCATTTTCCTGTGCTATCTTCCAGCCATCTTACTTAGCATTTTTCAACTCCTACCAGTGTTGCCTACTGGTGCTCGTCTTGCACAAGGGTTTGCCCTCGTACCCAAGCGCCCTTTGCAAGCTACCTTGGTTAAACGTGCTAGTGTTGGGGTCATCAACCTCTAACACTTGTGTTTGTGTTGTGCTACTCTGATAACGCATGCGTACTTAGTCGACACCCACGTTGGCTAAGGCCGCACGTAGTCAGGATTTCAACCTCAATCTCTAACCACGTGACACTAGGCTTCGGTTTCTATCATAATCTTTAGAATTCCTTTTTTTTTTTTTTGGTCGAAGATGGAAATTCATTGAATACAAGCCTACCCACATAAATCCACATCTCTTATAAATCACATGTGAGCTGAAGAGTTTAGATCTTTTAATAATATAATAATGTTATTATGAAAATTAATAATGGTGGAGTGGTGAAACAATTATTGAATCTTTACACTGAAAGATTTAGATAATTTCATCTTAACTACATCATCACTCCATCATTATTCACTTTCATAATAACGTTATCATATCCTTAAGAGATCCTAACTTAATTCGCAAGTTGTCAGTAATTCTTGGTTGGAAAAAAGTGAAAGTGAATAGATTTAGTCATGTCATGGATTTCTTAAGAAAAAATAATAATAATACTTTCCCAAATACCATTACATGTATGTATTAACATCTAAAAATAACAAGTTCGAAATTTACATGTTATTTCCAAACTAGGATGCATTAATTGCATATGTAATATCAATGATCATAGGCACGCATCAACAAGAAAAATTATGTAGCTTTTCTGTGGACCGTAATGGTCAAAGACTGAAAGACATGTGGTGTTCTTTTTTATAAAAGCTACGTCAGGCCGAAATGAAAGGAAGTTTCTACGGACTACGGGCCATGGTTAATTTTGTATGAAATGTGCTTTGCCACCTATTCATATAACTGTCGATAGAAGCCATTTATTCTACATAAATTTATAGAAATGACAATGCGTACGTTAAAATTTGTAAATTCAAATCAAAATTTGTTTAAATTACTTTCTTTTAAATTTGCAGTAGATACCTGATGGGTTTAGTTTTTTTTATTTAACCTAAACCCAATAATTATTTAAAAATTTACGGATACCAACCTAGCCCGTTAATAAATAATTTTTAAAAAAAGAATAGCTTTAAAATATTTTAAAAAATAATTAAAATAAATACACATTTGAAATTTAAATGTCAAGAAGACCTAAAAAAATAAAATAAATAATTAATAAAAAAAAGATAAAGTCAAAACAAAACAATATAGTACGGTATTTGTCTGTAAAGAGATTACCAATCTCAATGGAACTATAAGTAATAAATTAAATTTTTTTACTCATCAAAAGGTAAGATTTACAGCTAACAGTCAGGTACTGGGTCAATATTTGCCTTGGTCAACAATAATACAAATATATAAATATATGTCTTTAATTTTTTTTCACTTTTGCTTTATTTCTTCACAACTTATTCCTTTTTTTTTTTAAATTTTGGCCCAGTTCTTCATTACAAACGCCACATTTTCCCAACGAACAAGGCCTAAATCATAAAAATTTGCATTAGTTAACTATTTGAAACCTTAAAAATAATAAAGTCAATTTATCAATAAATATTACAAATAACTAATAAATGCAATCAAGTAAGTACAAAACACCCTAAAAAATATATTCATTTACCCTCCAAAACATAAACACATCAATACATTAGATTTAAAAAAATGAAATATATATACATACCATACAAAAGAAAAAAGAAAATTCTACTTATATTATTATGAAAAAAAAAATTACTACTTATATTTTTTACAAAAGATATTACTACCTATATAAGATTCTAGCAAAAAATCGTGAGGTTGTGATTATAACAATGGAACTCTAGTAATTCCATTACTAAATAATAATTTGTAGACCATTGGCATCTTATGTATTAATTGATGCAATTTAAACAGTGATAGGCTTGCAATTTCTTCTTATTTTTTCTTTGTCAAATATGCTTGCAATTTCTAAATGATACGATTAGCTTTGTGGTCCATCATGGATCAAATAAAGAAGCAATTACCAACTTCAGTATACGGAAAGGATGAAGTGATCCCCCGATAATATAGCAAATTGATTCTTTGGATTCCACCAAAAAAAAAATAAAAATCACTACATCTCACTCGAGAGTGACATATTTAGAGCCAATACGTTGTTTTTTCTTAAAGGTTCACATCAATATAGCGATGCTAGATGAGAGTTACCTCAGAAACTCTTCAATTAGTTACTCTTTTTATGGCGAAATGGTTTCTTAATTTGATAAGGTATAAATTTCCAATTTCCTTATTAAAGACTCTTTCATGCCGATTATGAGATATAATTGATTTCTGGCCACGGTCTTTAGTCTTTTCAGGACCCTCTCGTTTTCAAAAGAAATTTCTTTATTTAGCCAATTTTCAATAATGGAATTCTACTAATTCGATAAATAATAATTTGTAGACCATTGGCATCTTATGTATTCAGCGGTGGAGCCAGAAAATCAATGTTGGGGGACCGAAATTTTTTTTTTTTTTTATTGTGCTTTTTGTACAGTATTTTTTCGTTAGTATAAAAGACTGTACAATATTTTTTGTACGGTATTTTTTAGTTAGTACTTCTTCAAGGTATTTTATAGTTTGTACAATATTTTTTGTACAGTTTTGTGCTAAAGCAATATTCAACATGATTACGCTAGCTAGTCATGTAAACAATTAAATAAACTCAGTATCACAGCAAGACTAAATAAATTTCACTTGGTCATTGTTAATTCATAATAAATATTCTTAATTAGCTATTATTGAAATATAAAAAATAAGAAATTAACTAAAAAATTTAATCAAACACAATGATTTATTTATATTTGATGCATTCGGTAGTATCAATAGACATATAATTTTGGAGTGAATTCAATATTATCCTACTTCAAATGGTTCTCCCGTTATTAAAATAAAAAAGTTAAAATTATTTTTTAATTATTTTTTTGTCAACATAGCAACCCCTAAAAAGCTAAACTTAATTAGCAAAAACCCAAAACTTAATATCACAAGGTCTCTCAAGTCTCAACAAACGTCTGGCAGACATAAATATAAGAAACCAAAAGTGATTGATGCAACACTAAACACAAGTTATAGAAGCATACAAATTCTTCTAAAATATATTTAAAAGCAGTCATAGGCTTTTTTTTCCCAGGCCTGCATACTACATACATATATAAACACTAATACACACATACCCAAGTATCACTTACATACATAATTTTGTTTTTAAAAAAGGAATATGATAGTTTTGTTTAAAAAAAAGTACAATAGTCAATATACACCCTTTAACTTAAGATTTGTAGAAAGATGTAGTGTAATAAAGTTGAGATTTGCAGGGAGATTTTTGAGAAGAAAATGAAGATGATGATAGTTTTGTTTAAAAAAAAAAAAAAAGTGCAACACACAACTTTTAATTTCTTGGCAATTGCAAAGGGCCTTTCCTTGTTTTTAATATTGGCAAAGGGCCTTTGCCTTTCCTTTTTTTTTTTTTTTGTTTCACCAACGTAACTAGGCTGCTAAGCAAAAAAATCACCATGTTGGTGCCGTGGAGAATCAAACCTGCGCCGGCGGCGTGGATACACTTGCAATTAACAACCAAGCTAATTCATATCTTGTGAACATTAGCAAATTTTCTAATATTTATAGGGGGGGGCCAAATCTATTTTTCAAAAATATATATACATTAAATAATTTATTTTTGCGCCACCCCAAAAATATACATTAAATAATTTATTTTTCCGCCACCCACCGCCAACCCCCCCCCCCCCCCCCCGCTAGGGGCAATTTAAACAATGTGGTGCTTACAATGGGGTGCTCATATATTTTCTTTTTTTGTTAGAAGAATATGATGCCAAAGGCCGTAATAGGCACGGTCTTCCAAGCAATTAGGCAACTTCTCTCAATAATTATTTGCGAAAAAAGAAAATTTCTAAGTTGGGAATCCAATCAAACAATGAGAGTACCTGCATTTAATATGTTCTTTATATGTGCCAATGATTTTAGTCAATTATATGAGCAATTCGTTACAGTGACTAATGCTAATTTCCTGTCAAAGGGCTACTAAAACTATATTTTTAATTTCATTGAGTTTAATGGCTGTTCAACTTAGCAAGCACATAATGGAAAGAGAACGAAGAAGAAATCATAATATTTAGCATTGCAATAATGCCTTCTGGGTTTTGTAGCTTGATCCATGTCTTTTCACTATTTTATATAGAATCCTCAGGCATATGAGTCATGCATATACAAGTGTATGTGGTTATACAACTAAAAAAACATCATTTGATTCACCCAAAAGTTGGATAAAATAATTAGATAGGGACCCGTTAAATCAAGATTTCAAATTTGAATAAGGATTTCTTTATGATTTATATCCAAAAAAAAAAAAAAAAAAATGATCACTTGGTCATCCTCATGCCTTGGATGGGTGTGCATTTATGGCCCTTATCATGCAATTGTGGAATTAGGATGCTCTGCTAGTCACTTTGTCTTTTAGCTACTAGGAGGTAAAATTCATCTACATTATAATGAATCAATCTAAACCATGCATTTTAAGATTTTAATTTTTCTCTTTTTCCTTCTTTTTTTTTCTTTCTTTCTGTTAATATCAACTATCTAATATAAGATGAATAATTATGATTTCATTTTCGAGTCACTAAGAAACACAAGTAATTAGGAAAGATTTAACTTCGTAATATTTTGTGACAACAAAGTTTTTAATGAGGGGAACCAACTCTAAGCGATAGTATATTTTAGTAATTGATTCATGAACCAATACCAAGACAACATTATCTTCTGTGAATGTCCAAAACGAATATAATTGATTGATGATTTAAGTTAAGCATTTTGAGGTCAGCACATGCACTTTGATTTGTTGGAAGTTTTCACTTTTTTGTTTATTTGAACCATGATAAGATTCATGCATCTGCCATATCTATTCCAAGAATGTTTAAAGCAGCAAAATTTGGTCTGTTTTCAAATTGCTCTTTAAATTCTAATTACATATTTGGAAAAAGGCTGGCATGATGCCAAAGTTATGGTCCCCTTCCAAAGAGATCAAATAAATGACCATTTACCTTTTGGATGATTTTCATTTTCTCGAATGATATCTTTATAATTTGGGATTAAGGCTCTATTTGGCCCAACTGTCAAATTTTAGTTTTTGAGCTATAGAACTTTTGCAGTAGAGCTTTGTTTAGAAGTGTTGTTGAACAAAAACCATGGACTGTTTGGCCTATATTGAGCAATATTGAGCTTTTAAAAAATTTGAGGGCAATATTATATTTAAAAAAATATGAAAGAGTATATTTGAGAAAGAAAAATAAAACAACTTCTCATATTATATAAAAACAACTTCGCAAAAGCTTATTTTGAAAAGCTCCAATTTGGAGCTTCTTGTTTTTCAACTTTTTTAAGCTTCAGCTTTTACCTAAAAGTACTTTTAGAAATGAGCTAAACAGGTAAGATCAGTTTCTAAACTCACAGGAAGTACTTTTGAGTGTCAAAAAGTTAGGCCAAACAGACTCTAAATGGCTGAAAGACTCACATAGGAGTTGAAAAAGAAAACAAAAATGTAATACCGCTAGTTAAAGTACCTCTTTTATATAAGTTTAAGTTATTCGATTCAAGGTTTAATTAAGATTTGATAGAGTCCTACGATAGATAAGAAAATTTATCTAAATATAATTTTTAAATTTAAATAATATAATCATTATAATTATCTATAATATTAATCTGTAAAAATCCTTTCCAAATTTCAAAATTAATTTTATAGTATATTTGCATATAATAATATGATTATTTAATTTTTTGTAAAAATGTTTACAAATGCTCATAAAGTGACACATGACACTCTTGGTTATTCTCTTATAATATATAATGATGAGTTACTAATATTTCCAAGGTAGCACCTATATTAGCACTAACAAGCCATAAATTCATAGGGTCTTTGATTTCAGATCTATATTAGCATGGGTTTCTATTCAATCAGTTCGAACTAATATTAGTCTTCTCACATGAAATGACCTCACACACATATAAGACATACTTCTTTTCTCACAGACTAATAGAAGAGTTTTTTTTTTTTTTTGTTAGAAGAATATGATGCCAAAGGCCGTAATAGGCACGGTTTTCCAAGCAATTAGGCAACATCTCTCAATAATTATTTGCGAAAAAAAGAAAATTTCTAATTTGGGAATCCAATCAAACAATGAGAGTGGCTGCATTTAATATGTTCTTTATATGTGCCAATGATTTTAGTCAATTATATGAGCAATACGTTACAGTGACTAATGCTAATTTCCTGTCAAAGAGCTACTAAAACTATATTTTTAATTTCATGAGTTTAATGGCTGTTCAACTTAGCAAGCACATAACGGAAAGAGAATGAAGAAGAAATCAGAATATTTAGCATTGCAATAATGCCTTCTGGGTTTTGTAGCTTGATCCATGTCTTTTCACTATTTTATATAGAATCCTCAGGCATATCAACATATGGGTCATGTATATACAAGTATATACGGTTATACAACTAAGAAAACATCATTTGGTTCACCCAAAAGTTGGGTAAAATAGTTGGATAGAGACCCGTTAAATCAATGTTTCAAATTTGAATCAGGATTTCTTTATGATTTATATCCAAAAAAAAAAAAAAAAATGATCACTTGGTCATCCTCATGCCTTGGATGGGTGTGCATTTATGGCCCTTATCATGCAATTGTAGAATTAGGATTCTTTGCTTATCACTTTATCTCTTAGCTAATAGAAGGTAAAATTCATCAATCTCATAACGAATCAATTTAAACTATGTATTTTAAGATTTTAATTTTTCTCTTTTTTCTTCTTTTTTCTCTTTCTTTCCGTTAATCTCAACTATCCAATATAAGATAAATAATTAGAATTTTATTTTCGAGTCACTAAGAAACACAAGTAATGAGGAAAGATTTAAGTTCGAAATATTTTGTGACAACAAAGTTTTTAATGGGGGGACCAACTCTAAGCGATAGTGGTATTCTATTAATTGATTTATGAACCAATACCAAGGCAACATTTTCTTCTGCGAATGTCCAAAACGAATACGATTGATTGCTGATTTAAGTTAAGCATTTTGATGTCAGCACATGCACTTTGATTTGTTGGAAGTTTTCACTTTTTTGTTTATTTGAACCATGATAAGATTCATGCATCTGCCATATCTATTCCAAGAATGTTTAAAGCAGCAAAATTTGGTCTGTTTTCAAATTGTTCTTTAAATTCTAATTAGCATATTTGGAAAAAGGTGTATCTTTGGTACAACAAGCCTGGCATGATGCCAAAGGTAATGGTCCCCTTCCAAAGAGATCAAATAAATGACCATGGCACGAAAGTCTCTCCTTCGTGCCCAACATCGCTCCATCAAGAAAGGGGCTCTCTCTGTTTCTGATTACCTTCACAGTTCTAGCTGCAATCGGAGATCCCTTGTCTGACAGTGATCTTGTACTTATTACCTTGGACGGCCTGCCTAAGAGCTACAGACCGTTCATTACTTCTGTCGAGAACATCACTCCATCACCTACCTTTAATCATCTGCGTGCCAAGCTACTCACCTATGAACAGCGGGTCTTGTTGGATGATGCTGATTCTTCGTTTCATGATGATGGCACCACATCTGCCCTCCTTACCCAGTTCAAGACCAGTCACATCTCTGATTCCTCAAACTCCATAGCGTCAAAATCGAATCCTTCCTATAACTCTCAGGCCTCTTCTAAGGCCAATCAGTCATCATGCAACTCTACCTATAAAGGTAAGTGTCAGATTTGTCATAAAAATGGTCATTCCGCTGCCCGTTGTGGGTTCCGCTATATGCAATCTCGCAACAGTGGTCCAAACCAAACACTCAGTTCGCTGGCTTTCACTCGACCCAATCAGTCTCTCCTTCGCCTTCTCAGTCCTCCTCCGGGGCGACGTCTCACATGACTGCGGGGATCCTTGGCTTCTTCAAAATCTCCAGCCTTATAATGGATCTGACAGTGTACAAAGGGCTATACTGGCAAGCCCCGGAGATGGAGAGGTGCTTTCGCTGTACGGAAAATTGAGTTGGGAGACGCAGAGAGATTGATAACGATGTTCACATTTTAAAATTTAAACTCCTCGTATTAATTTGTAGATTTTGCCTTATCTGTGCAGTAATTTGTTTTAGCTGAACTCTGTCCATCTATTTATATGATGTAAGTCAGTTGTAAAACTCGATCAACACAATATATACAAACTCCACTTCTATCATGGTATCAGCTGATTAACGACATACGTCTCCATCTCTTAACCTTCAGACTTCGGCTCCACCTGCTTTCTTCTTTTCCTACTCTCGTTTCCGCGACCTTCTTCTCTTCCACACTTTCTGCAGTTTTCTTTCTTCCCTCGCACCAGCTAAATGGCTTCCTCCTCGAACAACTCCATGACTTCTGCAAACACCTTTTCGCTACCGTCTTACAACATTAAGATTTTTGTGACAATAGCAACTACTTGACCTGGAAGACTCAGGTTGTCAATTTTTTAACGTTCAATGGCTTGCTGGGCTATGTGGATGGCTCCATTCCCAAACCTTCCACAGCCTCATCTACTGCTACGGATACAACTTCTTCCTCCTTCGAATTCACACTAGAGGACTGGACCAAATACGATCGTTTTGTCACAGCGTGCATTACAGCCACGCTTTCTGATGCTTTGGTTCACCAAGCCTTAGGCCATGAATCAGCTCACGACTTGTGTGTATCCCTGAAAGACTCTTTCCTACAACAATCTTTAGCTCGCAAGTCTCTTCTTCGAGTACAACTTCGTGGTCTCAAGAAAGGATCCCTATCGATTGCTGGCTATCTCCATCAAATCAACTCTATCTCTCAGGCTCTAGCAGCGATCGGTGACTCGCTATCTGACTCGGATTTGGTCCTTGCAACACTTGACGGATTACCCAAATTAAGACTATCGTCCGTTCGTGACATCCGTTGAAAACCTTTCCAGTCTTATCACCTTTTCTCAACTGCGTGCTAAACTTCTCACCTACCAACAACGAATACTCTTGGATGACCCTCACTCCACTTCTATCAGAGATGAAAGCAGAGCCAAATGTTACTTTGATCAAGCCGTTCATCAGGTCAGTGATTAGTTCTCTTTCATTTTTTTATTTTATTTTATTTTTCTCATCAGCGTAAGCTTTGTGTGTGCAAGTGTATTTATATGTGTGGATGTGTGTGTGGGTTGTCTATATATATGCGTGTGTAAGGCCTGTGTGTGCATCTGTGTATATATATGTGTGGATGCGCGTGTAATGCGTTGTTTCGTTTAAAATCTTGTAGTTTTAGTGTTTATTTGATGATCATCTTTGAAATTACTGATATTAGCATGGATTAGTTGAAAAGATTGAACTTTATTATTTTACCGACGTGGATAAGGAAGATAATCATCTTAATAATGACTCTCTTGGAAGTAAAGTTTGAATTTTCTTCCTAATTTAACTTCTGTTTTGAGGTCTCATGAAGTTAGTTGTTTACTGCTGGAAACGTTATAAGTGTATTGTGAAAGGATGACACAAAATGGAAAATTTTCTTGAGATAATGCGTTGTTCTGTGTCGAATTTAGTAGCTTGTTATTTTAAACATTTTAGCCTTGGACTTATTTGAAACAGATTCTGATCGCTATTATAGATACATTCACTGAATCATGAAAACAAAAATAGAAGATGAGATGTTGATGCCATCTTTTTCTTTTTCTTCATCTTATAGCATAAGGGAGGTAGAAAACTCTACAAGTTTACTAGACTATTTATTGGGGCACCAAATTTGAAATGTCAAAATAGACTTTATGCAATAACATTGACATTGCCAGCCTATATAAGCACTAAGATTGAAAACAAGAGAGGTTATCAACTACATCCTTTATGCATTTTACAAAATAATATGACATTAATTTTGATTGTTACTTGATTATTATTGTCATATTTCTGACTTTTATATTGCAATGTCATCAGGATATTACAAGTACCTTGACAACTACAGAGGCCGAAGAACAAGAGAAACAAGGTAACTATTTTAGTGCAAAAGCTATATTTTGTTCATCGTGTTTAAATCTATATTTCCATTCATTCTGTACAGTTGGTTTGTTCATTTCTTTGTCGTGCCAATTTTGTTTGATAATCATATATGCTGTCAAAGTTATTGAGTTTTTCTTGTTTTATTGAATTATTATTTTGCCCTTAAAAAATCTAGAGCTGAATTAATTTCTTCCATCCTCTCATTATTTATCTTTACTATTTTGTTTAATCTGATGTCGTTTCCAAATGTGCTAGTTGTTCTTATGATCTCTTGTAGTATCTCATTTTTGACTTATTATTTCCCAATTTGGCTTTCACCTTTAGGGGACTGTTATCTATGAAGTCTGCAGTTAAATTGAAATGATCTGGTATGGCTTGTATGGTAGCTTGGATCAACTAGCGTGTCTATTTAAGGGCTTTCTGAAATAAGACCTGAAAGCCTATAATTGCTCCTATCCAACCAAATTGATCTCTAGAAGCTTGGCAAAGGTTTGTGGTATTTCACCTGATAGGTTATTACTCCTATCAGTTGTATCTACACAAATTTGTCTACGTCAAAATTCTTCCAAACCGCACTTGACCTCGTCCCACGAAGTGGGATCGGCTATGTTAAAATTCTACAATCGCGCAAACATGATTTCAAAAACTGTCACTTTCGAAAAATGGAGTTATTCAAAGTTTTTACATAACCATTCCTCCATCAATGGTGAAGACCTGAAACAAAGGGGATAAAGTATATGTGACATCTCACATCGGATATTGATAGTGTTTGTGAATGGTTTATAAGTGGGTGTTGCGGGTATAAGAAACAACTTGGGTTAACCATTTTAGGCCAGTAGAAAAGAGGTCCAAGTAGTTGTTTCTTATGCCTACAACACTAGTCACGTTTGCGAGTCCGGGGTTCTAGGCTCGGGGCGTGACAGAATGGTATTTAGAGTAGGTCACTAGCCGGTACGAAAGCTAAGTATTATGCAGGGCAAAGTGCTATACCTAGAAGGCTGGTGGGAGCCACCTCTTGAACGCGTAGGAACCACCTCTAGAATCCTTCACCGCCTAGTTGGTCTTGGGTATGTGTGCCCCTGACGAGGACGTCAGGTCCGTAACGAGGGGTATATGTGACATCCCACATCAGAAATTTATAGTATTTGTGGGTGGTTTATAAGTAAGTGTTGTGAGTATATGAAATAACTTAGATTAACTATTTTGGGTCAGTAGAAAAGAGGCACAAGTAGTTGTTTCTTATGCCTACAACATTAGTCGCGCTTGCGAGTCCGGGGTTTTGGGTTCAAGACGTGACAATATATAAAGAAGTTACGCCAAGTTATGCCTCGCATAGATAAAGAAAAATGACCGGAGGAATTTTTTCGGGTACCTGTCCAGTGATATAACTAACAGCTGGACTAAGAGCCAGGAATTCTACTAGTCAGGCAACTTCCTCCGGTTGACTGTATCGTCCTGTATCACAACCAAATAATGAGTATTTGCACATATCTGTGTGAACTTTTATGTTTCTCAGATGTTATTAATTTTATGCTATATAAGGTATAACAAATGACCAACTACGTACACAGTTAACAACCGAGTGTAGACATTCATAAATCAGATGACAACGCTATCTGTATCTTTCGTGAGAGCATCACATGTTCTAATTCTCAACCAGTAAGACGATAAATAATCATAAATGTCAAACAATCCAATTAAGCACCATTCCTGAGAGCCCGATAAAAAATTTCTGTACCAACTTGTAGTTGAGGAGAAAGCCTCGGTTGAAGTACAGACAAATTCCGTAGGACAACACTTTCCTTTTAGGTTGTATGTTCGCCCAGAAGGCAATTGTCGATTTTACAATTCACTCGGTTATGTTTTCCAGAAAGTCAATAATCAAAGGTGAGAGTTTGTAAGTACAAATACATCTTAAAGAAAGCCCACGGTAAACTAAGTTCCACCAGAATGGAAGAGAAGAAGCGGGGAGGGAAGATAACTTTTTCCGCATCATTAACACCAGATCATTTCCTCCACTCTAAAGATATCTAACTGATTTATTTGGTACATGCATATAAAGAAAAGTGAGTTGAAAAGATGATAACTCAGACATTGTTAAAAAATTTGACATCTGAGACTAAATACAAGCAGAAAATATTATTGATTATCTAGAGGAATGGTCTGTAAAATTTTAAAGGTCACTAGGTTATATGTTTCGTTTACATGACAAACACATTGATGATCGTTTGTAAGGCATTCTCATGACTTACCATATCATCGTGAGAAATTTCTTGGACGTGTTGATGTATATCTATTTTTTGTGTCTACGTTAATGATGTTAATAAAAAAAAAATGTAAACATATGCGGAAGACATTAGGAGCTACCAACAATAGTAAGGCTAGAAGAGAGAAAGAAACAATAATATTAAATCTAGAATTACTCGTTATTGGGGCTCAAAACTTGATGAACAAGAATAAAGGACTTGACTAATAAGAAACTTAGTTTAATAAAAAAACTCAGAAATTTCTCAATTCAAGCCAAAACTAGTACTTGATATAAGGGTTATTTTAAAATCTAGATATATTTCAACAAATGACATGGTTGGAACTAATAACCTACTAACATGTCACAATACGAATTGTATCTGGAATTTCTTTTAGTGCAAGCTCTACATCTTCAAAGACCTGAAATGCAGAACTTCCTCCTGATAGTGTTCCGATGGCGATGATGGGGGCCTTGTTTTGATATCAAAATAACCAATGGCATAGGCAACTCCAATTGCAGAAAATAACCCAATATGGTAACCAATTCTTGCAAATGTCAATGAAAACCATGTCTCCTCAAATGATGATTTTGTTTCTGATCCAGGTGTTGGTGGTATTGCAAGTTCACAAGAAACATGGATTTGCACGCCACATAATCCACTATTGTTTGCGTAGTAGTTTAGATAATTGAAGCTATCCATTTGAGGACTTTCTAGAATATGACCTAAGAGCCTATTGTTGCTCACGTCCAAAAAATTGAGTTCCAAAGCCTTAGAAAATGTTTGTTGTATTTTATATGACATGTTATTATGTGACAAATCTAAGGTCTCTATACTTTTTCAATTCACCAAAAGATGTAGGAATTTCTCCTGAGAATGAGTTGTATGAAAGGTTCAGCAACTATAGGTCTTTGAGAGCACCTAATGAAGAAGAAATCTTTCCTGATAAATGATTTTTGGATAGGTCTAACAAAGAGTAAATGTCAAGGTTTCGATTAGATAAACCTTGTTTGGATTTCTTCCACTTCACTACGAGATCTCTTAACACAATGATGTATGAGACATTATCTATAGTAAAATTGAAGTGGTCAAAGAAACTTGAAGAGATGTCTAGAGTATTAACCATACCACTGAAATTACCTAAATTTGATGGAATACTTCCTTTTAGGTGGTTGTTGGAGAGGTCCAAAATTCGAAAGCTTGGAAGAATGGATAGATTATTAGATATTGAACCCTCAAGAGAATTGTTTCGCAAGTTTAGCACTTGTAGAGAGGACAACTCAGAAAGAAATATTGGGATTTCACCTGTAATCTTGTTGTCTTGGAGATCAAGATGCTCAAAATAATAAATTTTGGTCAGATTGTTGGGTAAATGACCCGGAAACTCATTTTGGCCAATGACAATATAACTGTGTTTCCACCAAAAGTTGTTGGTATCACACCTGAAAATTTGTTTGAAGATAAATCAACAGTTTCTTTGCCTGTAAATTTCTTTCAGTCCGATTTATAATTGATCTTTCACAAAATAACTTTAACAAGAAAACCTTCCTTTCACGAAATAATTTAATTATCTTCAGCATCTTGATCTCCAAGACAACAAGATTACAAGTGAAATCCCAGCATTTCTTTTTGAGTTGTTCTATCTGCAAGTGCTAAACTTGCAAAACAATTCTCTTGAGGGTTCAATATCTGATAATATGTCCATTCTTCCAAGCCTTTAAATTTTGGACCTCTCCAACAACCAACTTAAAGGAAACATTCCATCAAGTCTAGGTAATCTCAGTGGTATGGTTAATACTCTAGACATCTCCTCAAGTTTCTTTGACAGCTTCAGTTTTACTGTAGATAATGTCCCAGACATCATTGTGTTAAGAGATCTCATAGTTAACTGGAAGAAATCAAAACAAGGTTTATCCAGTCGAAACCTTGGCATTTACTCTTTGTTAGATCTATTCAAAAACCATTTATCAGGTGAGATTCCTTCTTCATTAGGTGCTCTCAAAGATTTAAAGTTGTTGAACCTTTCATACAACTCATTCTCAGGAGAAATTCTTACATCTTTTGGTGAATTGGAGAGTATAAAGACTTTAGATTTGTCACATAATAACCTGTCAGGTGAAATACCACAAATGTTTTCGAAGCTTCTTGAGCTCAATTTGTTGGACGTGAGCAACAATAGGCTTTGGAGTCGTATTCCAGAAGGTCCTCAAATGCATAGTTTCAATGATCCAAACTACTACGCAAACAATAGTGGATTATGTGGCGTGCAAATCCAAGTTTCTTGTGAACTTGCAACGCCACCAACACCTGGATTAGAAAGAGATGCATCATCTGAGGGGACATGGTTTTCATGGAAATTTGCAGGAATTGGTTACCCTGTTGGGTTATTTTCAGCAATTGAAGTTGCCTATGCCATTGGTTATTTTGATACCAAAACAAGGTCCCATCATCGGCGTCGGAACACTATCAGGAAGAGGTTCTGCATTTCAGGTCTTTGAAGATGGAGAGCTAGCACTAGAATTTGTGGCATATTAGTAGGTTATCCATTCCAACCATGTCATTTGTTGAAATATATTTAGATTTTAAAATAACTATGATATCAAGTACTAGTTTAGGCTTGAATTGAGGAATTTCTTAGATTCTTTATTGAACTAAGTTTTTATTAGTTAAGTCCTCTCTATTCTTGTTCATCAAGTTTTGAGGTCTATAAATAGACTCTCCTATTCTATTTCGCAATAACAAATAATTCAATATGTAATCATTATTGTTTCTTTTTCTTTTTTAGAGTTACCGTTGTTGGTAACTCCTAATGTCTTCCGCATATGTTTTCATTTTTCTTTTATTTTATTAACATCATTAACTTACACTCAAAAAATAGATATGCATTGACACGTCCAAGAAATTTATCACGATGATATGGTAAGTCATGAAAATGCCTTACAAACGATCATCATTGTGTCGACGCGTAAACCAAACGCATAACCGTGATTGTTTGCAAACAAATAAACGTTTAGCAAAACTCCTAATAATATTACCATATCCATTAATTTCCTAGACATCATCTTTTCATTTTCTGTTAAGTGACAACTTCATCTAAAAGTTTAAGTTGTTAGAGAGAGATTTATTATCTTTTTCTTTTTTGTTAAGTGACCACCTAATCTAAAAGGTTAATGTGCTAGAGAGAGGTTTGTTATATTTTCTTTTTTTGTTAAGTGGCCACCTTATCTAAAAGTTTAAACTAATAGAGAAGTTTATTATATTATTTATTATCTTCAACACGCCCTGCGAGTACAGACAGAGTTAGTTTTGAGCCTTACACTTCGACTATTTTAATGTTTTCAAATGGGTGGCGGTGAGTTTTAAACCCAAGACCTTTTGGCACCTAGGCTCTGATACCATTTTAAGTGACTATTGAATCTAAAAGTTTAAGTTATTAAAAAGAGGTTTATTGTATTATTTATTATTTTTAACACTTTTCAAAATTACTTGCATTTTTTAGATCATTTAGTGGAAACACCATAGATTTTATTAAGTTTTGTGTCTCCCCGTATTATATAAAACTCTAAAACAATAATTTAGGAGATCAACAAATTAAGACATTGCTTGAGATAGTTAAGCTCCCATTTCCTGATTCTTGCTGCTTCTCTTTATTCTTTCAGGTTCATAGTTGATTTATTTTAGATATGCATGTTTTACAGCATTACGGCAATGCGTTTTCATTTGTGCCATGGATCCTTTATTGCGCATCACTTAAATGATAAATGTTTACAGTTTCATGTGAGTTATGTTCTATTAATTGCTTAAAAATATGTTTTTCCTTTTAAATTTTCTCTGCATTTATAAAATATATTATAAATAATAACATATTTCATTAACTTTTTGGTGTCCCCCGATACTATATAAACTCCTAAATTAACTATATAATTTAGGAGGCCAACATATTAAGGCATTGCTAAGGATGGCAAAGCTCTCATTTTCCTATTTCTTGGTCCTTCTCCTTGTCCTTTCTGGTTCGTAATATATTTTAGATAAGAGTTAGCAAGTTATGCGTATAATCTTTATCAATAGACAAATAAATGATAGAAACAAGAGAATTTGCAACAAATGTATGTATTTCTTAGATACGTTGGTGTGAATTGCTTGTAAAGAATCCGAAAACATTGACAAAAAAAAAAAAAAAAAAACTCTTTTTGGAATAACACTATCATCAAAATGTTAGGGACTCCAACCCTTTAATTAATAATTTTCTACATGGCATCTTAAAGAAGGTTCAAGTAATTAGTGCTTGTTGAGGTTCCTGTATTTCATGAATCTTTATTGCACATCTCTTTATTTATTAATTTTCTCGGATTCATATCTTAGTTCGGTTCTCTCCGGAAGTAATTAATAATAGTAATTGTTACATAGAATTGGTTTAGATGGATGAAATTGTGATTTTGAAGTTCAAGAAAGTACATGCTAATATAGGGATAGATTACAAAAGTAATATACTTGAAGTCTATACTATTTGACAAAAAAAAAACTCTATACGTATTTTTATAATCTTTTTTGCTTTTCCCTTCAGTCTCGTTGGTAGCTCCTCAAGTTGATGCAAAGCCGCTATCCAGGGAAAACATAAATAGATTATTGCCTCGGCCTCGCGGGCGATGGATTTGTAAGTTGTTGGCTTGTCAAAACATATGTAAAGGCATACATAATTCACAAAGTAGCGCAATTGGACGTTGCATTCAAAGAAACTGCATTTGTATGCACAAAGACTGTTGACAAGCTTGTTCCTTTTCGAAATATAGTAAAATCTACCAATAACTAATATCGAATAACGCAGTTTTATGAGAATTTCGATGGTATCCTTGTGCTCTTTATTTTGATGCCTTGTCTTTTTGGCATCGATATGTTATCTGGGGTACTGACAACACTGGAGAGTAATTCTGTTTCTTTTATATAACCATAGGATTGCTAAGTATTTGGTTGAAGTCACATGAAAATAATATATGATAATTAATGCAAATCAAATCACATGTAATCTTTTAGTTGTTGTGCTGTGTCAAAATTATATCGTTGGTTTCTCTTTCGTTTGAAATGTTTTTTTATTTTTATTTTTTGGATTGGATTTTGGAATCCGTTTCTCTATCATTTAATGATCTTCTCGTATTTGTGAATTGTACTACGGATCATTGCTTCTTTGAGAAAAAAAAGGTCCAAATTGTTTTAATTAAAGTTAGTATTATTTTAAGGATTTTGAGTTTTTTTTTAACTGATTATGGCCAACTCCGTTAGCAACATAAAAAGCCTTTCCATTTTTCTTATAGTGATCAAATGGCGATTTCTAACAGAGGTAGTGTTCGAGGAGGATTTATAAGAGATATAACATGTTCATGTTAAAATTACTCCAAATTTGAGCATACAAATACATAAAGAAAAATGTATTTTATATCAATAGCTGACTACCTTATAGGGCATATTTTGCTCAAGACCAATGATACTATACTTTGCAAAGAGTATCTTATCTTGCGTCTATAACTCCTAGATTGACACTAATCTTTCGAACCCCTCGAATTAAGATAGGCCTCCCCATCCAAACCACGACTGGTCCAAGTGAAGTGCGGTCATATACTCTTGTGCTCCAAAAGGTTAGCATTTTCAATACAGTTAACAAAATCCACAGAGCTAGGCCCGAGCATGTTGCAGCGCAATCTCTATCATTAGTATTTAAGATCTCATTAAAATACCCACCAATGCAGAGAGGGACATCAGAGAAACGACAACACGACATGCCAAGGTTAATTTCTCCATAAAAATCGTCTCTGTTTAGCATCATTGCTATAGCATAAACAAAAACATACAGAAAATGGATAGGGCTATTCCTAAATTTGATTTTGCACAGAATAGTTTGTTCAGTAGCCTCAATCGTTTCCACCTCCACTCTAGTATCATCCCACAGAACCCAAATTTTGCCCGATTTGTTGTACTCATAATTGTTAGCAAAAGACCAAATACTAAATCTCAATCTGATGGTATTCTTGGCATTACCATATTTTATTTTAGTTTTCACAGAACCCAAATTCAACCTAAATGGTTATAATCTTCTACTCAACTACCCCAAGCTCCGAGATTTCCTCAACCTCTAGCTCAAAAGAGTCGGGAAGCTATCGGGGCATCCAATTGCACTAACTAGGTAGCTGAACTGGTCACTGTCATCTCAAGTTGTTGACTCAGTCTTTTTGTTGAGCCATGTCCAGTCATATTTATGACCAATATTCGGTCCAGCCCTTGACTATAGCTGTTGGGCCTTGCTTACTGGTTTGATTTTATTTCAAGGCCCATCAGCAAGTATTCTATAACTGGGAAATAGTAGGGATATAGATCGAAAATATGAGAAGATAGAAAAAAATTTCCCATCCTTCGTCTATGAAAAAACCGTTTTCATATAGAAGGCGAAATTCAAAATTTTCCTCAATCTTGTTAATGGATCATTCTTGATTCTGATTTGCGGATTTCAAAACCATGTTTATAAATCCATTCTTGTCATTTTTCAGAACACGGCAAGTGAGCAAGATGGTTTTCTTTTCTTTGTCGGGATGTTTTGGGGATGTTTTGTCCTTTAGGGTTTAGGGTTTTCTTCTCAATGATGATGTCTTGTCCATTCTTTTCTTTGAGTAGATGCACAGAATGTGCAATTGTGATGAAAGAAACTCTTGTTGAACTGGTTGGATTGTTTGGCACTGTGTGGGATTCTTGTTAAACCATGTTCGCACTGCTTCAGTACGTAGAACATGTATTGTTGTTCATATTGTCCCACCATTTGAGTTTAATTTGTCTTCCATAAGCTGGAAGAGAAAGATTGTTTGCAAAGATATGGTTTAAAACAACATATCAAAAAGAATAGATGAGGATATCTCTTTACTTGTTATTGAAATCTTTGATCAAAGATACCAGCCCAGCATAACACAACAGATTATAACAGCCTTGTTATTGAAATTATATTGATCAAAAATTTACAATGGTCTGATGCTTTGATGTTTACAATGGTCTGATGTTTTGTATGTAAAATATAAAGAGATATGGTAAAAGATTGATGCTAAAAAAAATTCAATGATCCTGAATGGTGAGAGAGTAGGCAAGCTTGATTCTTATTCCTGTGTTTGTTCTCTAAAGGTGAACTCCAAAATTTCTTCAATATTATTTGCGGATTTCAAACTTGTTTCCAATTTGATTTGCGGACTTCCAAAATGAATAGAATTTCACGAAATTGTGTTGTTGGTCCTATTATGTTCCATAACTGGTGAAACCAATGTGGTACTTAGAACTGGAAATTGTGGTTTAAACATGGAAAACCATGACATTGAATACGTATTTTGATAGTATTGTTTGCGAAATCATATATTGTTTGGGTAACAATTTGGCTATCAAAATCGAGTTGCATATTAGTAAGCTATAGTATTCTTATATATATACTTAACATTAATGGTATGTAATTCAAAAGATATGGTTGGGATGATCAAGTGAAAGTTCAAACCGCAGATCTGCTTTAATATGCTTAAAAAATTATTATTTGGACCTTAAATTAATTGACTTAAACTATTTAACTTAAGTTAACATTTAACTCTACATACTTGTTTATAAACCACATACTTAACATTGTTCTTACCAATGTGAGATATTACGGTGCATAAGGGAGTTTTGGTTGAATTTTTGGTGTATGAAAATTCAAATGGTTTCCTTGTCCTCTTTCCTTTGATGCCTAATTGTCATTTTGGCATCGATATGTTATTTGGGGTATTGACAACACTCGAGAAAAACTGTATTTCTTTTATCCTTAGGATTGCTAAGTATTTAGTTGAAGTTACATGAAAATAATTGGTGACAATGCAAATCAAATCACATGTAATTTTCTAGTTGTTGTGTAAAAATTAATTGTTCGTTTCTCTTTCATTTAAAATGTTTTTTTTCTTTGTTTTTGTTTTTTGCTAAAGTATTTTCTTATGTTGAATACTTGGATCCCTTCGCCCAACACAAAAGGTGTAAAAAAAGGTAGTGTTAGAGGAGGATTTATAAGAGATCTAATATGTTCATGTTAAAATCAATTACTCCAAATTAGAGCATACAAATCCGTAAAGAAAAATGTATTTTATACCAATAGCTGACCACCCTATGGGGTAGAACAATAATGCTATCAGGGGAGAATAAACAAATGGGTGAACTGCACCGACCCCCCTATAGTTAGGCATAAGTGCATCGTTGCCCTTTGTGTTTTAAAAACTAGCATAAGTAGTCCCTATATTTTGGTAAAATAGCACATGACCCCCTTACCATCCAAAAACTAGCATAAGTAGTCCCTTATAGTTCTGATGGAGATTGACATGCACACGCCTTAGATGCAACTGGATGGATATTTTAATGTACATGTCAGCAAAATAATTAGACTTTTGAACATAAATGCCCTTTCAAAAAATAAATATTAAAAAAAAACAAAACTCACTTTACCAAACATTTCCTTCTCTCTTTTCGTCCCAAAACACTACCATTCACATGAGTCACACCATTCATCACAAACCACCATCAATCTGATAACTAAGCTTATAAATGTATTACTTTCTTTTGTGTAAATAATAATCTACAAGTTATTGTTAATTTCACATTTTTTAAAGCCCAAAAAAGGAAAACAAATTGACGTATGCTCTCTCATCGGAGCCACCATTGTCGCAGAAGCACTAGCTCTAGCACCTGCCTCCGTTGTCGGATCTATCTCACCGTCAGTCGTTATTGGTTGCCTTGCTGCCTTCGCCACTTTTGTCTTCAGATTTTCACTTAGGATCTGATTTGTAATTTTATTTTGAGAGATTAGTTTTGATCTATTTATTTGGATGTGGATTTGTGACTTTTGTCTTCAGATTTGCACTTAAAATGGTAACAATCTTGAATTTTATACAAGGAGCTTTGAATTTGTGGTTAATTCCTTTGTAATGGTAACAAATTTGTGATTGTTAGGGGTGGCATGCAATGATGGCATTTCTCTAAATATAGCAATACAATTTTAATTTAATGTATATGAGTGCCAAGAATGAAAAAAAAAAAATCGTTTGAGAACTGAAAGGGATGAGGAAAAGAGACTTGAGAACAATGGTGGAAATATTGCGGTTGGAAAGTGGTGATGCAGAATGAGGGCAAAAATGTTTTTTTATTACATGAGGGCAAATGTGTCTTTTTGTCATGTCTGTTAGCTCTTTTGACAGAAAATAGACAGAGGGGGCACGTCTGTACTTTTACCAAAATACAGAGACGACTTATGTTAGTTTTTGAAACACAGGGGGCAATGATGCACTTATGTCTACCCATAGGGGGGTCTGGTGCACTTCACCCTAAGCAAATTCTTCTTAATGGGGTTAAACACATAATTTTTCAACTATATGAGTATATTTTTTTTTTTAATAGGGACTAATTAATATTTTTACCTCAAAATACATAGATATTTTAATTTTTTTTAAAAATATATAAATAATTTTTAACGTTCTTTTAGGCCAATGAGAACTGTAATTTCCACTGACCTAACTATCATCCGCCCCAGGATGCTTTACTTTTCGAAGAGTGTCTTATCTTGCATTTATAACTCCTAGTTTGACTAGCATCTAGAAATATCATTTGATAAATAGCTATCTCTTCACCTTCTAACGCCATTAGTTAGCTTATCAAGCCCTTAGCTATACCAAATTTATTTCATATAACCATTGTGTACAATGGTTATTTGGTATCATTTAGTGTGTGATATATTAAAATTCGATCCAGTCCTTCTTCAAATATTTTCCTTTACAAAAGCGAGTTCGAAGCTTATTAAAATTTTTTTTTTTTGGGTCAAAAAACTTGTTGAAACTTGAAAGATGCAAAATTTAACTAAAAACATTTTAAATGGTGATTCGGCATTACGTGTAGACTTGACACTCTTTGCTTTCCCATTGCTGAGAACATTATAATATTGTATTGTTAAATCAAACGACTACCCATAGTATATATTTCCATTCATGTTTTTTGAGTTGAGTTGATAAGTTTTCAATTGTTGGTCCATGATTCACCAAAAAAAGGAAAAAATTATTGGTTCATAGACGGCTTTTTTGTCCAATCCTACAATGTTACCTTTTTGTCTCATATACCATGCCTATAGAGAAGAAGAAGATGCTATGTGGAAATGATGGATTTCAATTGATCGATCCCAATAAAGAAGTAAATCGCTATGAAGATTTGATTGCCCAACTACACTCTACAGTGACTTATTGGCTATCATATTGTGGACCAATTACCACATCCACAATCCTTCTTTCAGAGAAGGATGACGCGGATGAAATATTCCTGAGAATAATTATTTTATAATTTATCTTTGCCTCCAATTTCAAAAAATAAAAATAAAAATCTAAAAATACCTTCAATGCTCTTTAATTCTTCTTTATTCTTATTGGAATTTAACCTTTGATAATTTTTCCAAGAGTAATGCAATATATTACTTTTTTTTAATCACCTTTTTATCACTTTCTACGTGAAATCCTGCATAGTATGCCAACTAGACTATATTTATTTCTATTTCTTCTTTTTAATTATTTTTCTCTCTATTAATTAATATTTACTCAAAATACTTTTCTTTTTTTGTTTAATCATATTAGACCCTTTGACTAAAAGACAATAAACATATTGGAGAAACAACAATAAATCAATTGGCCAAAAGAAGGGAACTAGTCTTAAGCAATTTTTTTTTCTTTCTTGTTACTTGTTGTGCGTTGTTCTCACTGAAGAATTAATATTGATTTTTACATCTTTCGGTGAAACCATTAACAACTTGATGAATTATAGATTCACGGTATTTGAATTAAATAACCATTTACAATAAATGGTTAAACAAACAAAAAATATATATTTTGAGTAAATATTAATTAAGAGAGAGAAAAGAATTAAAAAGATGAAAGAGAAATAAAAATAGTCTAGTTGACATACCATATAGGATTCAATATAGCAGGTGATAAAATGATAATGGAAAAATGCGTGATATATAGTATTGGACAACAAGAGAGAGAGAGAGAGAGAGAGAAAGAAAGAGAGGGAGAGAGATTATGAAAACGTTTATGATACTCCTCATGGGTTAACCAAGAATTGTTGTCTAACGAAGAATATCACAAAGGTTAAAAAGACTACAAATTTTCTAGCCCCCCAAATAAAGATAGACCCCTCTCAAATCTTTGGCATTTCGATGGAAGTGGAAAATTAATGAGATAAAATTAAATGTGATGCAAATTATAAAAGATGTTTGAAGTAATGAAAAGCTAATGCACTTGCCCTTCTTTTATGTTTGAGAAAAGGTAACCTAGGTATGATAATCAACTTAACTGGCCAACTTTCTCTTTCCCTATTTATTGCTTTAATGTGAGGGACATTTTATTGTCATAACTTTACCAAACTTTATAAATTAATATGCTTAAAAAATAATTACTTAAACCTTAAATTAATTAACTTAAAATAATTAATTTAAGTCAACATTTAACTCTATGTACTTGTTTATAAACCACATACTTAACATTGTTCTTACCAATGTGAGATATTACGGTGCATAAGAAAGTTTTTGTTGAAATTTTTGTTTTAGTTGTGTCATGAGAGTTTTCAACACGATAATCCATGAGTTGGACCCAAAAGTGCTTCTTAATTCTTTTTTACCATTAATACTCAAACAATTGCATTGAAACCAAAAAGAAAATTAAGGGAGTTTAGACTTATATATTAAAAAGCATCCATCTATCAAAATCTACTCATTCAAAGGACTCCACCTAAATTTTCATCGAAACTTTAATGTTTTCTCTGACCACCTCCTCCAAAACAAATGTGGCTCTATCACTTGTTTATTTAGCAAAAAAATTATATATATATGGCTCTATGAATTCTGTGATTTCTTTCTTTCTAAATAAAATGCACAAAGGTACAAAGGAAGAATGAGCATTGAAGGCTCCCTTTAATTCAGAGCCACATTACACATCATAAATAGGGCTAAATTCAAATTTTCTATATTTGTTCCAGCTAATAACATGTCGTGCATTGCTACATTTTCTCAATAAAAAATGTTGTGTCGTATGTGGTATACTTGGTGGATTATGGGTTAATTGTCACTTGATCACGTTGTTCTTTACTTGTTTTGTTACCAAGTTTTCCTCCAGTGCTCGACCCAAAGAGGAAAAAACGTCTTCGTCTAGTGATGATTAATAATGCCAAGCTGAATAGTTTACTAAATTCATTTAATCTATCACGCGAAGAAAGCTAAGGCCTAGGCTTTTTCTGGATCCATACTACATGTTCTTGGGTTCGGTGGACTAAATTTTCATCCACTCATAATAAGTAAGCTGAGGCCTAGGCTTCGGTTTCAATCATAATCTTTAGATTTTTCTTTTTTCTTTTTGGTCGAAGATGAAAACTCAGTGAATACAAGCCTACCCACATAAATTCACATCTCTTATAAATCACATGTGAGGATTTAGATCTTTTAATAATATAATAATGTTATTATAAAAATTAATAGTGATAGAGTGGTGAAACAATTACTTGACTTTCACACTGAAAGATTTAGATAATTTTATTTTAACCACATTATCACTCCATCATTATTGACTTTTATAATAAGGCTATCATATCCTTAGGAGATCCTAACTAATTGCAAATTGTCAGTAATTTGGTTGGAAAAAAATGAAAGTGAATAGATTTAGTCATGTCACGGATTTCTTAAGAAAAATAATAATAATACTTCCCAAAATACCCTTACATGCATGTATTAACATCTAAAAATAACTAAGTTCCAAATTTACAACTTATTTCCAAACTAGGATGCATTAATTGCATATGTAATATCAATGATCATAGGCACGCATCAACAAGAAAAATTCTCAAAGTAGCTTTACTGTGGACCGTAATGGTAAAAGGTAACATGTGGTGGTCTTTTTGGTAAAACCTACGCCAGGCCGAAATGAAAGGAAGTTTCTACGAGCCATGGTTACCGTGGTTAATTTTGTATGAAATGTGCTTTGCCACCTATTCATATAACCGTCGATAGAAGCCAATTATTCTACATAAATTTATAGAAATTGACAACGCGTGCGTTAAAATTTATAAATTCAAACCAAAACATGTTTAAATTACTTTCTTTCAAACTTGTAGTGGATAGGGTTTAGTTTTTGCTTATCTAACCCGAGCACAATAATTATTTTAAAATTTACGGATACCCCTTTAATAAATAATTTTAAAAAAAATAATAGCTTGAAAATGTTTTTAAAAATAATTAAAATAAATATAAATTTGAAATTTAAATGTAAAGAAGACCTAGAAAAATAAAATAAATAATTAATAAAAAAATGATAAATTCAAAACAAACAATATAGTACGGTATTTGTCCGTAAATAGATTACCAATCTCAATGGAACTATAAGTAATAAATTAAAAAAATTTACTCACTAAAAGGTGAGATTTACAGCTAACAGTCAGGTACTGGGTCAATATTTGCCTTGGTCAACAATAATACAAATATATAAATATATGTCTTTAATTTTTTTTCACTTTTGCTTTATTTCTTCACAACTTATTCCTTTTTTTTTATAATTTGGGCCCAGTTCTTCATTACAAACACCACATTTTCCCAACAAATATGGCCTAAATCATAAAACTTTGCATTAGTTAACTATTTGAAACCTTAAAAATAATAAAGTGTATTTATCAATAAATGTTACAAATAACTAATAAATACAATCAAGTAAGTACAAAACACCCTAAAAAATATATTCATTTACCCTCCAAAACATAAACACATCAATACATTAGATTTAAAAAAATGAAATATATATACATACCATACAAAAGAAAAAAGAAAATTCTACTTATATTATTATGAAAAAAAAATTACTACTTATATTTTTCACAAAAGATATTACTACCTATATAAGATTCTAGTAAAAAATCATGAGGTTGTGATTATAACAATGGAATTCTAGTAATTCCATTACTAAATAATAATTTGTAGACCATTGGCATCTTATGTATTAATTGATGCAATTTAAACACTGATAGGCTTGCAATTTCTTCTTCTTTTTTCTTTGTCAAATATGCTTGCAATTTCTAAATGATACGATTAGCTTTGTGGTCCATCATAGATCAAATAATGAAGCAATTACCAACTTCAGTATACGGAAAGGATGAAGTGATCCCCCAATAATATACCAAATTGATTCTTTGGATTCCACCAAAAAAAAAAAAAAATCACTACATCTCTCTCGAGAGTGACATATTTAGAGCCAATACGTTGTTTTTTCTTAAAGGTTCACATCAATATAGCGATGCTAGATGAGAGTTACTTCAGAAACTCTTCAATTAGTTACTCTTTTTATGGCGAAATGGTTTCTTAATTTGATAAGGTATAAATTTCCAATTTCCTTATTAAAGACTCTTTCATGCCTATTATGAGATATAATTGATTTCTGACCGCGGTCTTTAGTCTTTTCAGGACCCACTCGTTTTTAAAAGAAATTTCTTTATTTAGTCAATTTTCAAGAGTGGAATTCTACTAATTCGATAAATAATAATTTGTAGACCATTGGCATCTTATGTATTCAAAGGCGGAGCCAGAAAATCAATGTTGGGGGGACTGAAATTTTTTCTTTTTTGTATTGTACTTTTTATACAGTATTTTTTCGTTAGTATAAAAGACTGTACAATATTTTTTGTACGGTATTTTTTAGGTAGTACTACTTCAAGGTATTTTATAGTTTGTACAATATTTTTTGTACAGTTTTGCGCTACAACAATATTCAATATGATTACGCTAGCTAGTCATGTAAACAATTAAATAAACTCAGTATCACAACAAGACTAAATAAATTTCACTTGGTCATTATTAATTCATAATAAATATTCTTAATTACCTATTATTGAAATATAAAAAATAAGAAATTAACTAAAAAATTTAATCAAACACAATGATATATTTACATTTGATGCATACGGTAGTATCAATAGACATATAATCTTGGAGTGAATTCAATATTATCCTACTGAAAATGGTTCTCCTGTTTTTAAAATAAAAAAGCTAAAATTAATTTTTAATTATTTTTTTGTCAACATAGCAACCCCTAAAAAGCTAAACTTAATTAGCAAAAACCCAAAACCTAATATCACAAGGTCTCTCAAGTCTCAACTAACGTCCGACAGACATAAATATAAGAAATCAAAAGTGATTGATGCAATACTAAACACAAGTTATAGAAGCATACAAATTCTTCTAAAAAACATTTAAAAGCAGTCATAGGCTTCTTTTTTTCCAGGCCTGCATACTACATACATATATAAACACTAATACACACATACCCAAGTATCACTTACACACATAGTTTTGTTTTTAAAAAAGGAAGATGATAGTTTTGTTTAAAAAAAGGTACAATAGTCAATATATTTGAGATTTGTAAAAAGATGTGGTGTAATAAAGTTGAGATTTGAAGGAAGTTTTTTGAAAAAAAAAATGAAGATGATGATTAGTTTTGTTTAGAAAAAAAAAAAGTGCAACACACAACTTTTAATTTCTCGGCAATTGGCAAAGGACCTTTCCTTGTTTTTAATATTGGCAAATGGCCTTTTTGTTTCACCAACGTTTCTCGGCAATTGGCAAAGGGACTTTCCTTGTTTTTAATATTGGCAAAGGGCCTTTGCCTTTCCTTTTTTTTTTTTTTTTTTTTGTTTCACCAACGTAACTAGGCTGCTAAGCAAAAAAATCACCATATTGGTGCCGTGGAGAATCAAACCTGCGCCAGCAGCATGAACACGCTTGCAACTAACCACCAAGCTAATTCATATTTTGTGAACATTAACAAATTTTCTATTATTACCCCACCCCCCCCCCCCCCCCCCCGGCCCGCTCGGTGCAATTTAAACAGTGTGTTGCTTACAATGGGGTGCTCATATATTTTCTTTTTTTGTTAGAAGAATATGATGCCAAAGGCCGTAATAGGCACGGTTTTCCAAGCAATTAGGCAACTTCTCTCAATAATTATTTGCGAAAAAAGAAAATTTCTAAGTTGGGAATCCAATCAAACAATGAGAGTACCTGCATTGAATATGTTCTTTATATGTGCCAATGATTTTAGTCAATTACTAATGCTAATTTCCTGTCAAAGGGCTACTAAATCTATATTTTTAATTTCATTGAGTTTAATGGCTGTTCAACTTAGCAAGCACATAATGGAAAGAGAACGAAGAAGAAATCAGAATACTTAGCATTGCAATAATGCCTTCTGGGTTTTGTAGCTTGATCCATGTATTTTCACTATTTTATATAGAATCCTCAGGCATATGAGTTATGTATATACAAGTGTATGCGGTTATACAACTAAAAAAATATCATTTGGTTCACCTAAAAGTTGGGTAAAATAGTTGGGAAAGGACCAGTTAAATCAAGATTTCAAATTTGAATCAGGATTTCTTTATGATTTATATCCAAAAAAAAAAAAAAAATGATCACTTGGTCATCCTCATGCCTTGGATGGGTGTGCATTTATGGCCCTTATCATGCAATTGTGGAATTAGGATTCTCTGCCAGTCACTTTGTCTCTTAGCTACTAGGAGGTAAAATTCATCTACGTCATAATGAATCAATCTAAACCATGCATTTTAAGATTTTAATTTTTCTCTTTTCTTTTCTCTTTTTCCTTCTTTTTTCTCTTTCTTTCCGTTAATCTCAACTATTCAATATAAGATGAATAATTTGGATTTCATCTTCGAGTCACTAAGAAACACAAGTAATTAGAAAAAATTTAAATTTGTAATATTTTGTGACAACAAAGTTTTTAATGAGGGGAACCAACTCTAAGCGATGGTGATATTCTAGTAATTGATTCATGAACTAGTACCAAGACAACATTATCTTCTGTGAATGTCCAAAACGAATATAATTGATTGATGATTTAAGCTAAGCATTTTGTGGTCAGCACATGCACTTTGATTTGTTGGAAGTTTTCACTTTTTTGTTTATTTGAACCATGATAAGATTCATACATCTGCCATATCTATTCCAAGAATGTTTAAAGCAGCAAAATTTGGTCTGTTTTCAAATTGCTCTTTAAATTCTAATTAGCATATTTGGAAAAAGGCTGGCATGATGCCAAAGTTATGGTCCCCTTCCAAAGAGATCAAATAAATGACCATTTACCTTTTGGATGATTTTCATTTTCTCGAATGATATCTTTATAATTTGGGATTAAATGGCTGAAAGGCTCACATAGGAGTTGAAAAAGAAAACAAAAATGTAATACCGCTGGTTAAAGTACCTCTTTTATATAAGTCTAAGTTATTCGATTCAAAGTTTAATTAAGATTTGATAGAGTCCTATGATAGATAAGAAATCTTATCAAAATATAATTTTTAAATTTAAATAATATAATCATTATAATTATCTATAATATTAATCTGTAAAAATCCTTTCCAAATTTTAAAATTAATTTTATAGTATATCTGCATATAATAATATGATTATTTAATTTTTTGTAAAAATATTTACAAATGCTCATAAAGCGACAAATGACACTCTTGGTTATTCTCTTATAATATATAATGATGAGTTACTAATATTTTCAAGGTAGCACCTATATTAGCACTAACAAGCCATAAATTCATAGGGTCTTTGATTTCAGATCTATATTAGCACGCGTTACTATTCAATCAGTCCGAACTAATATTAGTCTTCTCACATGAATTGACCTCACACACATATAAGACACACTTCTTTTCTCACAAACTAATAGTAGAGTTTTTTTTTTTTTTTGTTAGAAGAATATGATGCCAAAGGCTGTAGTAGGCACGGTTTTCCAAGCAATTAGGCAACATCTCTCAATAATTATTTGCGAAAAGAAGAAAATTTCTAAGTTGGGAATCCAATCAAACAATGAGAGTAGCTGCATTTAATATGTTCTTTATATGTGCCAATGATTTTAGTCGATTATATGAGCAATTCGTTACAGTGACTAATGCTAATTTCCTGTCAAAGGGCTACTAAAACTATATTTTTAATTTCATGAGTTTAATGGCTGTTCAACTTAGCAAGCACATAATGGAAAGAGAACGAAGAAGAAATCAGAATATTTAGCATTGCAATAATGCCTTCTGGATTTTGTAGCTTGATCCATGTCTTTTCACTATTTTATATAGAATCCTCAAGCATATCAGTATATGGGTCATGTATATACAAGTGTATGTGGTTATACAACTAAGAAAACATCATTTGGTTCACCCAAAAGTTGGGTAAAATAGTTGGGTAGGGACCCGTTAAATCAATGTTTCAAATTTGAATTAGGATTTCTTTATGATTTATATCCAAAAAAAAAAGATCACTTGGTCATCCTCATGCCTTGGATGGGTGTGCATTTGTGGCCCTCATCATGCAATTGTAGAATTAGGATTCCCTGCTAGTCACTTTATCTCTTAGCTATTAGAAGGTAAAATTCATCTACCTCATAACGAATCAATTTAAACCATGTATTTTAAGATTTAAATTTTTCTCTTTTTTCTTCTTTTTTCTCTTTCTTTCCATTAATCTCAACTATCCAATATAAGATGAATAATTAGAATTTCACTTTCGAGTCACTAAGAAACACAAATAATTAGGAAAGATTTGGGGACCAACTCTAAGCGATAGTGATATTCTAATAATTGATTCATGAATCTGTAAATGTCCAAAACGAATAAGATTGATTGCTTATTTAAGTTAAGCATTTTGATGTCAGCACAAGCACTTTGATTGGTTGGAAGTTTTCACTTTTTTGTTTATTTGAACCATGATAAGATTCATGCATCTGCCATATCTATTCCAAGAATGTTTAAAGCAGCAAAATTTGGTCTGGTTTCAAATTGTTCTTTAAATTCTAATTAGCATATTTGGAAAAAGGTATATCTTTGGTACAACGAGGCTGGCATGATGCCAAAGGTAATGGTCCCCTTCCAAAGAGATCAAATAAATGACCATGGCACGAAAGTCTCTCCTTCGTGCCCAACATCGCTCCATCAAGAAAGGGGCTCTCTCTGTTTCTGATTACCTTCACAGCTCTATCTGCAATCGGAGATCCCTTGTCTGACAGTGATCTTGTACTTTTTACCTTGGACGGCCTGCCTAAGAGGTACAGACCGTTCATTACTTCTGTCGAGAACATCACTCCATCACCTACCTTTAATCAGCTGCGTGCCAAGCTACTCACCTATGAACAGCGGGTCTTGTTGGATGATGCTGATTCTTCGTTTCATGATGATGGCACCACATCTGCCCTCCTTACCCAGTTCAAGGCCACTCACATCTCTGATTCCTCAAACTCCATAGCGTCAAAATCGAATCCTTCCTATAACTCTCAGTCCTCTTCTAAGGGCAATCAGCATGCAACTCTACCTATAAAGGTAAGTGTCAGATTTGTCATAAAAGTGGTCATTCCGCTGCTCGTTGTGGGTTCCGCTATATGCAATCTCGCAACAGTGGTCCAAACACTCAGTTCGCTGGCTTTCACTCTACCCAGTCACTCTCTCCTTCGCCTTCTCAGTCCTCCTCGGCATCCTTTTCATCTTGGGTACCCGACTCCGGGGCGACGTCTCACATGACTGCGGATCCTTCGCTTCTTCAAAATCTCCAGCCTTATAATGGATCTGACAGTGTACAAAGGGCTCTATACTGGCAAGCCCCGGAGATGCAGAGGTGCTTTCTTTGTACGGAAAATTGAGTTGGGAGACGCAGAGAGATGAAAGTAGAGCCAAATGTTACTTTGATCAAGCCGTTTATCAGGTCAGTGATTAGTTCTCTTTCATTTTTTTTTTCTCATCAGCGTAAGCTTTGTGTGTGCATGTGTATATATATGTGTGGATGTGTGTGTGGGTTGTCTATATATTTGCGTGTGTAAGGTTTGTGTGTGCATCTATGTATATATATGTGTGGATGTGCGTGTAATGCGTTGTTTCGTTTAAAATCTTGTAGTTTTAGCGTTTATTTGGTGATCATCTTTGAAATTACTAATATTAGCATGGATTAGTTGAAAAGATTGAACTTTATTATTTTACCGATGCATTTTCGTGGATAAGGAAGATAATCATCTTAATAATGACTCTCTTGGAAGTAAAGTTCGAATTTTCTTCCTAATTTAACTTCTGTTTTGAGGTCTGAAGTTAGCTGTTTATTGCTGGAAACGTTATATAAGTGTATTGTGAAAGGATGACACAAAATGGAAAAATTTCTTGAGATAATGTGTTGTTCTCTGTCGAATTTAGTAGCTTGTTAATGTAAACATTTTAGCCGTGGACTTATTTGAAACAGATTCTGATCGCTATTATAGATACATTCACTGATCAATCATGAAAACAAAAATAGAAGATGGGATCTTGATGCCATCTTTTTCTTTTTCTTCATCTTATAGCATAAGGGAGGTAGAAACTCTACAAGTTTACTAGACTATTTATTGGGGCACCAAATTTGAAATGTCAAAATAGTCTTTATGCAATAACATTGCTAATGCCAGCCTATATAAGCACTAAGATTGAAAACAAGAGAGGTTATCAACTACATCCTTTATGCATTTTACACAATAATATGACATTAATTTTGATTGTTACTTGATTACTATTGTCATATTTCTGACTTTTATATTGCAATGTCATCAGGATATTACAAGTACCTTGACAACTACAGTGGCCAAAGAACAAGAGAAACAAGGTAACTATTTTAGTGCAAAAGCTATATTTTGTTCATCGTGTTTAATTCTACATTTCCATTCATTCTGTACAGTTGGTTTGTTCATTTCTTTGTCCTGCCAATTTTGTTTGATAATCATATATGCAGTCAAAGTTATTGAGTTTTTCTTGTTTTATTGAATTATTATTTTGCCCTTAAAAAATCTAGAGCTGAATTAATTTCTTCTATCCTCTCATTATTTATCTTTACTATTTTCTTTAATCTGATGTCGTTTCCAAATGTGCTAGTTGTTCTTATGATCTCTTGTAGTATCTCAATTTTGACTTATTATTTCCCAATTTGGCTTTCACTTTTAGGGGACTGTTATCTATGAAGTCTGCAGTTAAATTGAAATGATCTGGTATGGCTTGTATAGTAGCTTGGATCAACTAGCGTGTCTATTTAAGGACTTTCTGAAATAAGACCTGAAAGCCTATAATTGCTCCCGTCCAACCAAATTGATGATCTCTAGAAGCTTGGCAAAGGTTTGTGGTATTTCACCTGATAGCTAGGTTATTACTCCTATCAGTTGTATCTACACAAATCTGTCTACGTCAAAATTCTTCCAAACCACACCTAATCTCATCCCACAAAGTGGGATCGGCTATGTTAAAATTCTGCAATCGCACAAACATGATGTCAGAAACTGTCACTTTTGAAAAATGGAGTTATTCAAAGTTTTTACATAACCATTCCTCCATCAATGGTGAAGACCTGAAACAAAGGGGGTAAAGTATATAAAGAAGTTACGCCAAGTTATATATGCCTCGCATAGATAAAGAAAAATGACTGGAGGAATTTTTTCGGGTACCTGTCCAGTGATATAACTAGCAGCTGGACTAAGAGCCAGGAATTCCACTAGTCAGGCAACTTCCTCCGATTGACCGTATCGTCCTGTATCACAACCAAATAATGAGTATTTGCACATATCTGTGTGAACTTTCATGTTTCTCAGATGTTATTAATTTTATGCTATAGAAGGTATAACAAATGACCAACTGTGTACGTAGTTAACAACCGAGTGTAGACATTCATAAATCAGATGACAACGCTATATGTATCTTTCGTGAGAGCATCACATGTTCTAATTCTCAACCAGTAAGACGATAAATAATCAGAAATGTCAAACAATCCAATTAAGCATCGTTCCTGAGAGCCCGATAAAAAATTTATGTACCAACTTGTAGCTAAGGAGAAAGCCTCAGTTGAAGTACAGACAAATTCCGTGGGACAATACTTTCCTTTTAGGTTGTATGTTCGCCTAGAAGGCAATTGTCGATTTTACAGTTCACTCGGTTATGTTTCCAAGAAAGTCAATAATCAGAGGTGAGAGTTTGTAAGTAGAGATACATCTTAAAGAAAGCCCCCGGTAAACTAAGTTCCACCAGAATGGAAGAGAAATAGCGAGGAGGGAAGATAACTTTTTCCGCATCATTAACACCAGATCATTTACTCCACTCTATAGATATCTAACTGATTTATTTGGTACATGCATATAAAGAAAAGTGAGTTGAAAAGATGATAACTCAGACATTGTTGAAAAATTTGACATCTAAAACTAAATATAAGCAGAAAAGATTCTTGATTATCTAGAGGAATGTTCTGTAAAATTTTAAAGGTCACTAGGTTATATGTTTGGTTTACATGACAGACACATTGATGATCGTTTGTAAGGCATTCTCATGACTTACCATATCATCGTGAGAAATTTCTTGGACGTGTCAATGTATATCTATTTTTTGTGTCTAAGTTAATGATGTTAATAAAAAAAATGTAAACATATGCGGAAGACATTAGGAGCTACCAACAATAGTAAGTCTAGAAGAGAGAAAGAAACAATAATATTAAATCTAGAATTACTCGTTATTGGGGCTCAAAACTTGATGAACAAGAATAAAGGACTTGACTAAAAAGAAACTTAGTTTAATAAAAAAAACTCGAAAATTTCTCAATTCAAGCGAAAACTAGTACTTGATATAAGAGTTATTTTAAAATCTAGATATATTTCAACAAATGACATGATTGGAACTGATAACGTACTAACATGTCACAATACGAATTGTATCTGGAATTTCTTTTAGTGCAAGCTCTACATCTTCAAAGACCTGAAATGCAGAACTTTCTCCTGATAGTGTTCCGATGGCAATGATGGAGGCCTTGTTTTGATATCAAAATAACCAATGGCATAGGCAACTCCAATTGCAGAAAATAACCCAATATGGTAACCAATTCTTGCAAATGTCAATGAAAACCATGTCTCCTCAAATGATGGTTTTGTTTATGATCCAGGTGTTGGTGGTGTTGCAAGTTCACAAGAAACTTGGATTTGCACGCCACATAATCCACTATTGTTTGCGTAGTAGTTTAGATAATTGAAGCTATCCATTTGAGGACTTTCTAGAATACGACCTGAGAGCCTATTGTTGCTCACGTCCAAAAAATTGAGTTCCAAAAGCTTAGAAAATGTTTGTGGTATTTTATATGATAGATTATTATGTGACAAATCTAAGGTCTCTATACTTTTTCAATTCACCAAAAGATGTAGGAATTTCTCCTGAGAATGAGTTGCATGAAAGGTTTAGCAACTTTAGGTCTTTGAGAGCACCTAATGAAGAAGAAATCTTTCCTAATAAATGATTTTTGGATAGGTCTAACAAAGAGTAAATGTCAAGGTTTCGATTAGATAAACCTTGTTTTGATTTCTTCCACTTAACTACAAGATCTCTTAACACAATGATGTATGAGACATTATCTATAGTAAAATTGAAGTGGTCAAAGAAACTTGAAGAGATGTCTAGAGTATTAACCATACCACTGAAATTACCTAAATTTGATGGAATACTTCCTTTTAGGCGGTTGTTGGAGAGGTCCAAAATTCGAAAGCTTGGAAGAATGGATAGATTATTAGATATTGAACCCTCAAGAGAATTGTTTCGCAAGTTTAGCACTTGTAGAGAGGACAACTCAGAAAGAAATGTTGGGATTTCACCTGTAATCTTGTTGTCTTGGAGATCAAGATGCTCAAAATAATAAAATTTGGCCAGATTGTTGGGTAAATGACCCGGAAACTCATTTTGGCCAATGACAATATAACTGTGTTTCCACCAAAAGTTGTTGGTATCTCACCTGAAAATTTGTTTGAAGATAAATCAATAGTTTCTTTGCCTGTAAATTTCTTTCAGTCCGATTTATAATTGATCTTTCATGAAATAACTTTAACGAGAAAACCTTCATTTCACGAAATAATTTAATTATCTTCAGCATCTTGATCTCCAAAACAACAAGATTACAAGTGAAATCCCAGCATTTCTTTTTGAGTTGTCCTCTCTGCAAGTGCTAAACTTGCAAAACAATTCTCTTAGGGTTCAATATCTGATAATCTGTCCATTCTTCCAAGCCTTCGAATTTTGGACCTCTCCAACAACCACCGTAAAGGAAACATTCCATCAAGTCTAGGTAATCTCAGTGGTATGGTTAATACTCTAGACATCTCCTCAAGTTTCTTTGACGGCTTCAGTTTTACTGTAGATAATGTCCCAGACATCATTGTGTTAAGAGATCTCATAGTTAACTGGAAGAAATCAAAACAAGGTTTATCCAATCGAAACCTTGGCATTTACTCTTTGTTAGATCTATCCAAAAATCATTTATCAGGCGAGATTCCTTCTTCATTAGGTGCTCTCAAAGATTTAAAGTTGTTGAACCTTTCATACAACTCATTCTCAGGAGAAATTCTTACATCTTTTGGTGAAATGGAGAGTATAGAGACTTTAGATTTGTCACATAATAACTTGTCAGGTGAAATACCACAAATGTTTTCAAAGCTTCTCGAGCTCAATTTGTTGGATGTGAGCAACAATAGGCTTTGGTGTCGTATTCCAGAAGGTCCTCAAATGCATAGTTTCAATGATCCAAACTACTATACAAACAATAGTGGATTATGTGGCGTGCAAATCCAAGTTTCTTGTGAACTTGCAGCGCCACCAACACCTGGATTAGAAAGAGATGCATCATCTAAGGGGACATGGTTTTCATGGAAATTTGCAGGAATTGGTTACCCTGTTGGGTTATTTTCAGCAATTGAAGTTGTGTATGCCATTGGTTATTTTGATACCAAAACAAGGTCCCATCATCGGCGTCGGAACACTATCAGGAAGAGGTTCTGCATTTCAGGTCTTTGAAGATGGAGAGCTAGCACTAGAATTTGTGGCATGTTAGTAGGTTATCCATTCCAATCATGTCATTTGTTGAAATATATTTAGATTTTAAAATAACTATGATATCAAGTACTAGTTTAGGCTTGAATTGAGGAATTTCTTAGTTTCTTTATTGAACTAAGTTTTTATTAGTTAAGTCCTCTCTATTCTTGTTCATCAAGTTTTGAGGTCTATAAATAGACTCTCCTATTCTATTTCGCAATAACAAATAATTCAATATGTAATCATTATTGTTTCTTTTTCTTTTTTAGAGTTACCGTTGTTGGTAACTCCTAATGTCTTCCGCATATGTTTTTATTTTTCTTTTATTTTATTAACATCATTAACTTACACTCAAAAAATAGATATGCATTAACACGTCCAAGAAATTTACCACGATGATATGGTAAGTCATGAAAATGCCTTACAAACGATCATCATTGTGTCTGACGCGTAAACCAAACACATAACCGTGATTGTTTGCAAACAAATAAACGTTTAGCAAAACTCCTAATAATATTACCATATCCATTAATTTCCTAGACATCATCCTTTCCTTTTCTGTTAAGTGACATCTTCATCTAAAAGTTTAAGTTGTTAGAGAGAGATTTGTTATCCTTTTCTTTTTTGTTAAGTGACCACCTAATCTAAAAGGTTAATGTGCTAGAGAGAGGTTTGTTGTATTTTCTTTTTTTGTTAAGTGACCACCTCATCTAAAAGTTTAAACTGTTATAAAAAAGTTTATTATATTATTTTTTATCTTCAACACGCCCTGCGAGTACAGACAGAGTTAGTTTTGAGCCTTACACTTCGACTATTTTAATGTTTTCAAATGGGTGGCGGTGAGTTTTAAACCCAAGACCTTTTGGCACCTAGGCTCTGATACCATTTTAAGTGACTATCTAATCTAAAACTTTAAGTTATTAAAAGGAGGTTTATTAAATTATTTATTATTTTTAACACTTTTCAAAATTACTTGCATTTTTTAGATCATTTAGTGGAAACACCATAGATTTTATTAAGTTTTGTGTCTCCCCGTATTATATAAAACTCTAAAACAATAATTTAGGAGATCAACAAATTAAGACATTGCTTGAGATAGTTAAGCTCCCATTTCCTGATTCTTGCTGCTTCTCTTTATTCTTTCAGGTTCATAGCTGATTTATTTTAGATACGCATGTTTTACAGCATTATGGCAATGCGTTTTCATTTGTGCCATGGATCCTTTATTGCGCATCACTTAAATGATAAATGTTTACAGTTTCATGTGAGTTATGTTCTATTAATTGCTTAAAAATATATTTTTCCTTTTAAATTTTCTCTGCATTTACAAAATATACTATAAATAATAACAGATTTCATTAACTTTTTGGTGTCCCCCGATACTATATAAACTCCTAAATTAACTATATAATTTAGGAGGCCAACATATTAAGGCATTGCTAAGGATGGCAAAGCTCTCATTTTCCTATTTCTTGGTCCTTCTCCTTGTCCTTTCTGGTTTGTAATATATTTTAGATAAGAGTTAGCAAGTTATGCGTATAATCTTTATCAATAGACAAATATATGATAGAAACAAGAGAATTTGCAACAAATGTATGTATTTCTTAGATACGTTGGTGTAAATTGCTTGTAAAGAATCTGAAAACATTGACAAAAAAAAAACTCTTTTGGGAATAACACTATCATCAAAATGTCAGGGACTCCAACCCTTTAATTAATAATTTTCTACATGGAATCTTAAAGAAGGTTCAAGTAATTAGTGCTTGTTGAGGTTCATTTATTTCATGAATCTTTATTGCACATCGCTTTATTTATTAATTTTCTCGGATTCATATCTTAGTTCGGTTCTCACCGGAAGTAATTAATATTAGTAATTGTTACATAGAATTGGTTTAGACGGATGAAATTGTGATTTTTTAGTCAAGAAAGTACATGCTAATATTGGGATAGATTACAAAAGTAATATACTTGAAGTCTATACTATTTGACAAAAAAAAAAAGTCTATACCTATTTTTATAATCTTTTGTGGCTTTCCCTTCAGTCTCGTTGGTAGCTCCTCAAGTTGATGCAAAGCCGCTATGCAGGGAAAACATTAATAGATTATTGCCTCGGCCTCGCGGGCGATGGATTTGTAAGTTGCTGGCTTGTCAAAACATATGTAAAGGCATACATAATTCACAAAGTAGCGCAATTGGACGTTGCATTCAAAGAAACTGCATTTGTACGCACAAAGACTGTTGAGAAGCTTGTTCTTTTTTGAAATATAGTAAAATCTACCAATAACTAATATCGAATAACGCAGTTTTATGAGAATTTAGATGGTCTCCTTGTGCTCTTTACTTTGATGCCTTGTCTTTTTGGCATTAATATGTTATCTGGGGTACTAACAACACTGGAGAGCAATTCTATTTCTTTTATATAACCATAGGATTGCTAAGTACTTGGTTGAAGTTACATGAAAATAATATATGATAATTAATGCAAATCAAATCACATGTAATTTTCTAGTTGTTGTGTTGTGTCAAAATTATATCGTTGGTTTCTCTTTCGTTTGAAATGTTTTTTTATTTTTATTTTTTGGATTGGATTTTGGAATCCGTTTCTCTATCATTTAATGATCTTCTCGTATTTGTGAATTGTACTACGAATCATTGCTTCTTTGAGAAAAAAAAGGTCCAAATTGTTTTAATTAAAGTTAGTATTATTTTAAGGATTTTGAGTTTTTTATTAACTGATTATGGCCAACTCCGTTAGCAACATAAAAAGCCTTTCCGTTTTTCTTATAGTGATCAAATGGCGATTTCTATAAGAGATATAAAATATTCATGTTAAAATTGCTCCAAATTTGAGCATACAAATACATAAAGAAAAATGTATTTTATATCAATAGCTGACTACCTTATAGGGCAAATTTTGCTCAAGACCAATGATGCTATACTTTGCGAAGAGTATCTTATCTTACGTCTATAACGCCTAGATTGACACTAATCTTTCGAACCCCTCGAATTAAGATAGGCCTCCCCATCCAAACCACGACTGGTCCAAGTGAAGTGCGGTCCTATACTCTTGTGCTCCAAAAGGTTAGCATTTTCAATACAGTTAACAAAATCCATAGAGCTAGGCCCGAGCATGTTGCAGCGCAATCTCTATCATTAGTATTTAAGATCTCATTAAAATACCCACCAATGCAGAGTGGGACATCAAAGAAACGACAACACGACATGCCAAGGTTAATTTCTCCACAAAAATTGTCTCTATTTAGCATCATTGCTATAGCATAAACAAAAACATACAGAAAATGGATAGGGCCAATGCTGAATTTGATTTTGCACAGAATAGTTTGTTCAGTAACCTCAATCGTTTCCACCTCCACTCTAGTATCATCCCACAGAACCCAAATTTTGCCCGATTTGTTGTACTCATAATTGTTAGCAAAAGACCAAATACTAAATCTCAATCTGATGGTATTCTTGGCATTACCATATTTTATTTTAGTTTTCACAGAACCCAAATTCAACCTAAATGGTTATAATCTTCTACTCAACTACCCCAAGCTCCGAGATTTCCTCAACCTCTGGCTCAAAAGAATCGGGAAGCTATCGGGGCATCCAATTGCACTAACTAGGTAGCTGAACTGGTCACTGTCATCTCAAGTTGTTGACTCAGTCTTTTTGTTGAGCCATGTACAGTCATATTTATGACCATTATTCGATCCAGCCCTTGACTGTAGCTGTTGGGCCTTGCTTACTGCTTTGAGTTTATTTCATGGCCCATCAGCAAGTATTCTATAACTGGGAAATAGTAAGGATATAGATCAAAAATATGAGAAGATGGAAAAAAATTTCCCATCCTTCGTCTATGAAAAAACCGTTTTCATATAGAAGGCGGAATTCAAAATTTTCCTCAATCTTGTTAATGGATCATTCTTGATTCTGATTTGCAGATTTCAAAACCATGTTTATAAATCCATTCTTGTCATTTTTCAGAACACGGCAAGTGAGCAAGATGGTTTTCTTTTCTTTGTCGGGATGTTTTGGGGATGTTTTGTCCTTTAAGGTTTAGTGTTTTCTTCTCAATGATGATGTCTTGTCCATTCTTTTCTTTGAGTAGATGCACAGAATGTGCAATTGTGATTAAAGAAACTCTTGTTGAACTGGTTGGATTGTTTGGCACTGTGTGGGATTCTTGTTAAACCATGTTCGCACTGCTTCAGTACGTAGAACATGTATTGTTGTTCATATTGTCCCACCATTTGAGTTTAATTTGTCTTCCATAAGCTGGAAGAGAAAGATTGTTTGCAAAGATATGGTTTAAAACAACATATCAAAAAGAATAGATGAGGATATCTCTTTACTTGTTATTGAAATCTTTGATCAAAGATACCAGCCCAACATAACACAACAGATTATAACAGCCTTGTTATTTAAATTATATTGATCAAAAATTTACAATGGTCTGATGCTTTGATGTTTACAATGGTTTGATGTTTTGTATGTAAAATATAAAAAGATATGGTAAAAGATTGATGCTAAAAAAAAATCGATGATCCTGAATGGTAAGAGAGTAGGCAAGCTTGCTTCTTATTCCCGTGTTTGATCTCTGAAGGCGAACTCCAAAACTTCTTCAATATTATTTGCGGATTTCAAACTTGTTTCCAATTTGATTTGCGGACTTTCAAAATGAATAGAATTTCACGAAATTGTGTTGTTGGTCCTATTATGTTCCATAATTGGTGAAACCAATGTGGTACTTAGAACTGGAAATTGTGGTTTAAACATGGAAAACCATGACATTGAATACGTATTTTGATAGTATTGTTTGCGAAATCATATATTGTTTGGGTAACAATTTGGCTATCAAAATCGAGTTGCATATTAGTAAGCTATAGTATTCTTATATATATACTTAACATTAAGGGTATGTAATTCAAAAGATATGGTTGGGATGATCAAGTGAAAGTTCAAACCGCATATCTGCTTTAATATGCTTAAAAAATAATTATTTGGACCTTAAATTAATTGACTTAAAATATTTAACTTAAGTTAACATTTAACTCTACATACTTGTTTATAAACCACATACTTAACATTGTTCTTACCAATGTGAGATATTACGGTGCATAAGGGAGTTTTGGTTGAATTTTTGGTGTATGAAAATTCAAATGGTTTCCTTGTCCTCTTTCCTTAGATGCCTAATTGTCATTTTGGCATCGATATGTTATTTGGGGTATTGACAACACTCGAGAAAAACTATATTTCTTTTATCCATAGGATTGCTAAGTATTTAGTTGAAGTTACATGAAAATAATTGGTGACAATGCAAATCAAATCACATGTAATTTTCTAGTTGTTGTGTAAAAATTAATTGTTGGTTTCTCTTTCATTTGAAATGTTTTTTTTTCTTTGTTTTTGTTTTTTGCTAAAGTATTTTCTTATGTTGAATACATGGATCCCTTCGCCCAACACAAAAGGTATAAAAAAAGGTAGTGTTAGAGGAGGATTTATAAGAGATCTAATATGTTCATGTTAAAATCAATTACTCCAAATTAGAGCATACAAATCCGTAAAGAAAAATGTATTTTATACCAATAGCTAACCACCCTATGGGGTAGAACAATAATGCTATCAGGGGCGAATAAACAAATGGGTGAAGTGCACCAACCCCCCTATAGTTAGGTATAAGTGCATCGTTGCCCTTTGTATTTCAAAAACTAGCATAAGTAGTCCCTATGTTTTGGTAAAATAGCACATGTCCCCCCTACCATCCAAAAACTAGCATAAGTAGTCCCTTATAGTTCTGATGGAGATTGACATGCACACGCCTTAGATGCAACTGGATGGATATTTTAATGTACATGTCAGCAAAATAATTAGACTTTTGAACATAAATGCCCTTTCAAAAAATAAATATTAAAAAAAACAAAACTCACTTTACCAAACATTTCCTTCTCTCTTTTCGTCCCAAAACACTACCATTCACATGAGTTACACCATTCATCACAAACCACCATCAATCTGATAACTAAGCTTATAAATGTATTACTTTCTTTTGTGTAAATAATAATCTACAATTTATTGTTAATTTCACATTTTTAAGCCCAAAAAAGGAAAACAAATTGACGTATGCTCTCTCATCGGAGCCACCATCGTCGCAGAAGCACCAGCTCTAGCACCTGCCTCCGTTGTCGGATCTATCTTGCCCTCAGTCGCTATTGGTTGCCTTGCTGCCTTCGCCACTTTTGTCTTCAGATTTTCACTTAGGATCTTATTAGTAATTTTATTTTGAGAGATTAGTTTTGATCTATTTATTTGGATGTGGATTTGTGACTTTTGTCTTCAGATTTGCACTTAAAATGGTAACAATCTTGAATTTTATACAAGGAGCTTTGAATCTGCTGTTAATTCCTTTGTAATGGTAACAAATTTGTGATTGTTAGGGGTGGTATGCAATGATGGCATTTCTCTGAATATAGCAATACAATTTTAATTTAATGTATACGAGTGCCAAGAATGAAAAAAAAAAAAATCGTTTGAGAACTGAAAGGGATGAGGAAAAGAGACTTGAGAACAATGGTAGAAATGTTGCGATTGGAAGGTGGTGATGTAGAATGAGGGCAAAAATGTTTTTTTATTACATGAGGGCAAATGTGTCTTTTTTGTCATGTCTATTAGCTCTTTTGACAGAAAATAGACAGAGGGGGCACGTCTGTACTGTTACCAAAATATAGAGACTACTTATGTTAGTTTTTGAAACACAGGGGGCAACGATGCACTTATGTCTACCCATAGGAGGGTCTGGTGCACTTCACCCTAAGCAAATTCTTCTTAATGGGGTTAAACACATAATTTTTCAACTATATAAGTATATTATTTTTTTTAATAGGGGCTAATTAATATTTTTACCCTAAAATACATAGATATTTTAATTTTTTTAAAAATATATATAAATAATTTTTAACATTCTTCTAAGCCAATGAGAACTGTAGTTTCCACTGACCCAACTATCATCCGCCCCAGGATGCTTTACTTTTCGAAGAGTCTCTTATCTTGCATTTATAACTCCTAGTTTGACTAGCATCTAGAAATATCATTTGATAAATAGCTATCTCTTCACCTTCTAACGCTATTAGTTAGCTTATCAAGCCCTTAGCTATACCAAATTTATTTCATATAACCATTGTGTACAATGGTTATTTGGTATCATTTAATGTACGATAAATTAAAATTGGATCCAGTCCTTCTTCAAATATTTTCCTTTACAAAAGTGAGTTCGAAGCTTATTAAATTTTTTTTTTTTGGGTCAAAAAACTTATTAAAACTTGAAAGATGCAAAATTTAACTAAAAACATTTTAAATGGTGGTTCGGCATTACGTGTAGACTTGACACTCTTTACTTTCCCATTGCCGAGAACATTATAATATTGTATTGTTAAATCAAACGACTATCCATGGTATATATTTCCATTCATGTTTTTTGAGTTGAGTTGATAAGTTTTCAATTGTTGGTCCATGATTCACCAAAAAAAGGAAAAATTAATTGGTTCATAGACGACTTTTTTGTCCAATCCTACAATGTTACCTTTTTGTCTCATATACCATGCCTATAGAGAAGAAGAAGATGCTCTGTGGAAATGATGGATTTCAATTGGTCGATAAGAAGTAAATCGCTATGAAGATTTGATTGCCCAACTACACTCTACAGTGACTTATTGGCTATCATATTGTGGACCAATTACCACATCCACGATCCTTCTTTCTGAGAAGGATGACGCGGATGAAATATTCTTGAGAATAATTATTTTATAATTTATCTTTGCCTCCAATTTCAAAAAATAAAAATAAAAATCTAAAAATACCTTCAATGTTTTTTAATTCTTCTTTATTCTTATTGGAATTTAACCTTTTATAATTTTCCCAAGAAAATACAATATATTACTTTTTTCATTACCTTTTTATCACCTCTTACGTGAAATCCTACATATTATGCCAACTAGACTATATTTATTTCTATTTCTTCTTTTTAATTATTTTTCTCTCTATTAATTAATATTTACTCAAAATATTTTTCTTTCTTTGTTTAATCATATTAGACCCTTTGACTAAAAGGCAAGAAACATATTGGAGAAACAACAATAAATCAATTGGCCAAAAGAAGGGAACTAGTCTTAAGCAATTTTTTTTTTCTTTCTTGTTACTTGTTGTGCGTTGTTCTCACTAAAGAATTAATATTGATTTTTACATCTTTCGGTGAAACCATTAACAACTTGATGAATTATAGATTCACGGTATTTGAATTAAATAACCATTTACAATAAATGGTTAAACAAAGAAAAAATATATATTTGGAGTAAATATTAATTAAGAGAGAGAAAAGAATTAAAAAGATGAAAGAGAAATAAAAATAGTTTAGTTGACATGCCATATAGGATTCAATATACCAGGTGATAAAATGATAATGGAAAAATGCGTGATATATAGTATTGGACAACAAGAGAGAGAGAGAGAGAGAAAGAAAGAGAGGGAGAGAGATTATGAAAACGTTTATGATGCTCCTCATGGGTTAACCAAGAATTGTTGTCTAACGAAGAATATCACAAAGGTTAAAAAGACTACAAATTTTCTAACCCCTCAAATAAAGATAGACCCCTCTCAAATCTTTGGCATTTCGATGGAAGTGGAAAATTAATGAGATAAAATTAAATGTGATGCAAATTATAAAAGATGTTTGAAGTAATGAAAAGCTAATGCACTTGCCCTTCTTTTATGTTTGAGAAAAGGTAACCTAGGTATGATAATCAACTTAACTGGCCAACTTTCTCTTTCCCTATTTATTGCTTTAATGTGAAGGACATTTTATTGTCATAACTTTACCAAACTTTATAAATTAATATGCTTAAAAAATAATTACTTAGACCTTAAATTAATTAACTTAAAATAATTAATTTAAGTCAACATTTAACTCTACGTACTTGTTTATAAACCACATACTTAACATTGTTCTTACCAATGTGAGATATTACGGTGCATAAGAAAGTTTTTGTTGAAATTTTTGTTTTAGTTGTGTCATGAGAGTTTTCAACACGATGATCCATGAGTTGGACCCAAAAGTGCTTCTTAATTCTTTTTTACCATTAATACTCAAACAATTGCATTGAAACCAAAAAGAAAAATAAGGGAGGTTAGACTTATATATTAAAAAGCATCCATCTATCAAAATCTACTCATTCAAAGGACTCCACCTAAATTTTCATCGAAACTTTAATGTTTTCTCTGACCACCTCCTCCAAAACAAATGTGGCTCTATCACTTGTTTATTTAGCAAAAAAATATATATATATATGGCTCTATGAATTCTGTGATTTCTTTCTTTCTAAATAAAATGCACAAAGGTACAAAGGAAGAATGAGCATTGAAGGCTCCCTTTAATTCAGAGCCACATTACACATCATAAATAGGGCTAAATTCAAATTTTCTATATTTGTTCCAGCTAATAACATGTCGTGCATTGCTACATTTTCTCAATAAAAAATGTTGTGTCGTATGTGGTATACTTGGTGGATTATGGGTTAATTGTCACTTGATCACGTTGTTCTTTACTTGTTTTGTTACCAAGTTTTCCTCCAGTGCTCGCCCCAAAGTGGAAAAAACGTCTTCGTCTAGTGATGATTAATAATGCCAAGCTGAATAGTTTACTAAATTCATTTAATCTATCACGCGAAGAAAGCTAAGGCCTAGGCTTTTTCTGGATCCATACTACATGTTCTTGGGTTTGGTGGACTAAATTTTCATCCACTCATAATAAGTAAGCTGAGGCCTAGGCTTCGGTTTCAATCATAATCTTTAGATTTTTCTTTTTTCTTTTTGGTCGAAGATGAAAACTCAGTGAATACAAGCCTACCCACATAAATCCACATCTCTTATAAATCACATGTGAGGATTTAGATCTTTTAATAATATAATAATATTATTATAAAAATTAATAGTGATAGAGTGGTGAAACAATTACTTGACTTTCACACTGAAAGATTTAGATAATTTTATTTTAACCACATTATCACTCCATCATTATTGACTTTTTTAATAAGGTTATCATATCCTTAGGAGATCCTAACTAATTGCAAATTGTTAGTAATTTGGTTGGAAAAAAATGAAAGTGAATAGATTTGGTCATGTCACGGATTTCTTAAGAAAAAAAATAATAATACTTCCCAAAATACCCTTACATGCATGTATTAACATCTAAAAATAACTAAGTTCCAAATTTACAACTTATTTCCAAACTAGGATGCATTAATTGCATATGTAATATCAATGATCATAGGCACGCATCAACAAGAAAAATTCTCAAAGTAGCTTTACTGTGGACCGTAATGGTAAAAGGTAACATGTGGTGGTCTTTTTGGTAAAACCTACGCCAGGCCGAAATGAAAGGAAGTTTCTACGAGCCATGGTTACCGTGGTTAATTTTGTATGAAATGTGCTTTGCCGCCTATTCATATAACCGTCGATAGAAGCCAATTATTCTACATAAATTTATAGAAATTGACAACGCGTGCGTTAAAATTTATAAATTCAAATCAAAACATATTTAAATTACTTTCTTTCAAACTTGTAGTGGATAGGGTTTAGTTTTTGCTTATCTAACCCGAGCCCAATAATTATTTAAAAATCTACGGATACCCCTTAAATAAATAATTTTTAAAAAAAGAATAGCTTAAAAAAGTTTTTAAAAATAATTAAAATAAATACAAATTTGAAATTTAAATATAAAGAAGACCTAGAAAAATAAAATAAATAATTAATAAATAAAAAAATGATAAAGTCAAAACAAACAATATAGTACGGTATATGTCCGTAAATAGATTACCAATCTCAATGGAACTATAAGTAATAAATTAAAAAAATTTACTCACCAAAAGGTGAGATTTACAGCTAACAGTCAGGTACTGGATCAATATTTTCCTTGGTCAACAATAATACAAATATATAAATATGTCTTTAATTTTGTTGTTTTCACTTTTGCTTTATTTCTTCACAACTTATTCCTTTTTTAAAAACTTTTGGCCCAGTTCTTCATTACAAACACCACATTTTCCCAACAAATATGGCCTAAATCATAAAACTTTGCAATAGTTAACTATTTGAAACCTTAAAAATAATAAAGTCAATTTATCAATAAATGTTACAAATAACTACTAAATACAATCAAGTAAGTACAAAACACCCTAAAAAATATATTCATTTACCCTCCAAAACATAAACAGATCAATACATTAGTTAAAAAATGAAATATATATACATACCATACAAAAGAAAAAAGAAAATTCTACTTATATTATTATGAAAAAAAATTACTACTCATATTTTTTACAAAAGATATTACTACCTATATAAGATTCTAGTAAAAAATCATGAGGTTGTGATTATAACAAGGGAATTCTAGTAATTCCATTACTAAATAATAATTTGTAGACCATTGGTGTGACGCCCGAGATTTTAGCCGTACATTCATTTACTGTTGCATCTATTATTTGCGCATTTCTTTCTGTGCTTTATTAACTGTCTTCTTTAGCTACTATTCATCCCGTTTTCAAACTATATTCTATTAGTGAATTAGCATTTTTATTAAATCACATTAATTGTTAGAGGAGTAGGAAAAATGTGCAATTGAACTAGAAGCGATAGGAGAACTTGTTTAGAAAATGATTTTCGCAGTTCAATGAATAGTGTTACGTAACTAACTTAGTGTTTTAATTAGCTAGCCTATGTTTTACACCTAGGCTCGTTTTTAAGCTTGCAACGCGCATTTTAGAAGTCCACTTAAGCAATCACCTGACCCCACCTCAACTTAACCTCACTATATAACCTATTAAGCACCAAAACACAAAACAAAAGAACAAATGTGTAGGAATTACTGTAGCATAGCCGAAAATACCAAAGGAGAAGGAAAAAATGTGATTTTGCTCTTCAACTCTTTAAGCCAAGCCAATCCAAGCCTAGAGCTAGTAGTTTAGGGTGTGTGCAAGCTTCCTAGGTGCTCCTACGTGCATTGGTGAGGAATTTTATGGCTTATTTTCACATTTTAAAATAGTTGCTATTTTCTTGATTTGTTGAAAATGTGACCAAATGCTAATGTATTGATTATCTATGATATTATACCTTGTATATGAGTGCTAGAGAACATATTTGAGCCATTGTTTCGCTTTTTAAACGGTTAGAATCGTTAGTTTGATTTATGAGGTGAATAGTGACATTTTTCTAGGGTTTTGTGTAATTGCATGTATTAGTTTGATTCAACACTCCTAATAGATGCTTTAGGTGCTAATGAAGGTAGTCTAATAGACCCGTACACTTGAATTGCTCTAAAATCGCATAAAACAAGAAATAGCCGACTTTAACAAAGGGGTTTTGGGGTTAATGCGAATCCGGGTGGATTCGGGCTTCACTTTTAGTATTCTTAGACTACCTAGGTGCTATAGAAGCTTTGCTAACCCTTGTTTGAAGCCCGGATGAGGTAGGTGTAGTGTAAAGCTATAAGAGGGAATTTGGGACTTTCGGAGTTATTGCGGGCGTTTGAATGTGTTAGAGGGTTGAAAGGATTCCTTGAGGGTTAGTTAGAAGGTTGGTAGAGTTTCCCTTTGAATTTGAATCATCAACTTTGGTTTGGAGGAGGAATAGCTTGAATAACAAAGGGGTTTAGGTGTAATTTCGGTTGTCTCGCGCTTCTAAGACCTTGGCATGACTTCTTGAATGTTTAAATGTAGTTTCAAGTTGGTTTAGAACTTTTGATGTAATTCTAATTATATCTTGTATATGCCCCTTTGTAAAACTGCTTATGTGTTCTAATTGATCATGATTTTCGTTATATGTTGTATAAGTGTGAAGTTTATGACCTAAATACTAAGCATATGGAAAGGTTTTAATTGGATTTCATGTGAATTAGTTGAGCTTGGTGTTTAGTTGGTTATTTGAATTGATGTAGTTATTATAATTGACTTTTAAATGATTTAAATAAGAGTTTAAATGGTAATGGTATGTAATATGTAGTTATTTGGAGAAGTTTCATGAAATAGGTTGTATAGCTACTTCATTAAAATATGTTTGTATCTTGTTTATAATACCCTGTTGCTTATAATTATATGAGTTATGTTGTGGGAAATGACTACTTGGAATATATGTTAAGTTAAAGTATATAAAAGTGACATTTTGTTAAAAATAGAATTCTAATAGATATTGTATATATGCTAAATAAGCGAAGTTATGAGTTAGCTAACCTAGCTGAATAATTAATGAATGTTGTAGTTAAAGAGTAATTGAAGTAATGTTTGCTCATAGGTTCAAGGTGACTGGAAATGATGTGATTCAAACTTACATCTTGGAACTCGGTAGAGGTAAGGGACCTGCATCCTTACGTGCATTATAGTTTATTTTCTTGCTAAAAGAGTATATTATTTAGTATAATTGCGTAATTGATATATGCTTATTGTTGCTAAATTGTAACTTGGTGCGAGGACAACCTACTTTTTGTCCTTAAATGTGTTTACTGATTATATTGTAATTGTTATCATTCTTGCATTGCATCGTGGTTGCGCAACCTCATTGTCGCAGCGAATGCGATGGCCTCCCTGGGCGGCATCGAGCTTGCTAGTATTGGTTGCCTTAGCTCCATCTGCTATTCCCTCACTCGCCTGGTCCAGAGATTGCCAGGGGGTGTTGGGTCATAGGATCGGGTACATCCGGAGTACCCATTGGTGTAAGGGATGCCGGCATATCGAGATTGAGATCGTGGTCTGTGGATCAGGGATCGAAGATTTGGAGTGATAAGGGTTATCGATTGTATCCTTTTAAAATATGGTATTAGAATTGTTATTCACTGTTTATCTATTGTATTAATTGTGTTAAGTTGCTGCATTGCACGTCCCCGGTAGATCTTATCCCCTCACTGAGCAATTGTGATTGCTCATACCTCGCTAAACATGTTTCAGGTGGTGCAGTTGGAGGAGTTGCCTTGGTTGCTGTGTACTATTACTTGATATTTGAGTGATTGCTTGCTAAACTGTAGAAGACCTTGCTTGTCTACTTTATGTTCTATTTTGGAGCCTAAGGGCTTATGTATCTATATTTGAGTGGCTGCAATTTGAAAGCTAAGTGGATGTAGTAAGTGTTATGGAATTGTGGCATGTAATAACTTATGCTTCTGCTTCTAGCTACGTTGCATGCTTGTATGTGTTTATATTGTCTTGTGTTGCTTAAGGCTTGGATGACCTTGAAGTTGTGTTGCTTAAGGCTTGGATGACCTTGAAGTTGGGATTTCAATTAGAAATGTTGTTCATTTGCTTCGTGTTTTATTTGAATGCTTACAGGTTTCCAGAATGTCCACGGTACAGGGAAAACTCTGTCCGTTTTCCCTAAAATTTTGTGACCGGGTTTGGTATTGGTTTGAGAATAGCATGGTTATTAGAGCTTCCGGTCTCGTGAGGGATCGAGGCGTTACAATTGGCATCTTATGTATTAATTGATGCAATTTAAACAGTGATAGGCTTGCAATTTCTTCTTCTTTTATCTTTATCAAATATGCTTGCAATTTCTAAATGATACGATTGGCTTTGTGGTCCATCATGGATCAAATAAAGAAGCAATTACCAACTTCAGTATACGGAAAGGATGAAGTGATCCCCCAATAATATAGCAAATTGATTCTTTGGATTCCACCAAAAAAAAAAAATCACTACATCTCTCTCGAGAGTGACATATTTAGAGCCAATACGTTGTTTTTTCTTAAAGGTTCACATCAATATAGCGATGCTAGATGAGAGTTACTTCAGAAACTCTTCAATTAGTTACTCTTTTATGGCGAAATGGTTTCTTAATTTGATAAGGTATAAATTTCCAATTTCCTTATTAAAGACTCTATCATGCCTATTATGAGATATAATTGATTTCTGGCCACGGTCTTTAGTCTTTTCAGGACCCTCTCGTTTTCAAAAGAAATTTCTTTTTTTAGCCAATTTTCAAGAGTGGAATTCTACTAATTCGATAAATAATAATTTGTAGACCATTGGCATCTTATGTATTCAGGGGCGGAGCCAAAAAATCAATGTTGGGGGGACCGAAATTTTTTCTTTTTTGTATTGTGCTTTTTATACAATATTTTTTCTTTAGTATAAAAGACTGTACAATATTTTTTGTACGGTATTTTTTAGTTAGTATTACTTCAAGGTATTTTATAGTTTGTACAATATTTTTTGTACAATTTTGCGCTAAAGCAATATTCAACATGATTACGCTAGCTAGTCATGTAAACAATTAAATAAACTCAGTATCACAGTAAGACTAAATAAATTTCACTTGGTCATTATTAATTCATAATAAATATTCTTAATTAGCTATTATTGAAATATAAAAAATAAGTGTTGGATTTGGATTCTGGGTCGCCCTAGATGGGCAGACCCAACCCATTAGACCCAAGTGTGGGAAGTTGGGTAACTTCCCATCACTGGATATTTAAGTCCAATATACTAATAGAACGACGTACATTATATTAGTATCAGATACAAGAAACAGAAAGTTATTACGAAAACTCTCTTAAAAGCATATACATCAAAAAATTTATTTAGGTTGTGAATTAACAGAGCATAAGACTGTATTGTGCACTTAGATTTACGACACATGCAGTAGAACAAGTACATCCAACGATCAAATCTATTACAGTACATAAAAGGTTAGTTTTCTTTTATGACATTAAACAGTGCATGAAAATACTAAATTTAGTTTTAAAATTCTTCATTGGTATCAGAGCCATGCTGCTTGTTCCCTGCAATATACATGATTATATGCATGAAAATATGTCAATTCTTGTGTTTTTGGTAATTTTTCACGTATTTATAGTATTATTGTGATTCTGTGAAGTATCACAAATTTGTATGATTATGCTACTAGTAGAAAGTACTTTTTTCAAGGATTCTAATGCCGCAAATTTCATAATTTTTCGATAAGAATTGAATTTTTTAAGATTGATACATACACTATTTTGAACGTTAAAAATAGTGCGTGTTCTTGGTGTTTGTGCGTTCTTGCGTTAGTTTTTTCTCCGTCAAAAAGTGGGGCTGAACATGGGGTGACGTGGCATAGCGGGATTGGTGCCACGTGGCCACGTCATTTGGTAGTTATATCATTTAATAATTAGTTTATTAATTATTTATTTTCTTTTTATTTAATTTTTGAAATTCGAATTTCAAACATTAAATTAAAATTAAAATAATTTAATTTTTAGAATATAACTGCGGCGCCATGTGGCATATTAGGGCCTTGTCACGTGGCGCCACGTATGAGTCACGTGTCACCGCATAGCGGTGACACGTGGCTAACAATGACACGAGGCAGCCACAGGCTGACACGTGGCACCGGTCCGGCCACTGTCCGGCGGCCATCTGGCGGTGGTCCGGCCACCGGCTGGCGGTGGTCCGGCCACCGGCTGGCGGCAGTCTGGCGATAGTCCGGCCACCGGCCGTCCAGCGGTGGTCCGGCCACCGGCCGTCCGGCCAGAAGCAACTGTCCAACAGTCTGGCCGGCCCAAAAAAAAAAAAAAAAAAGGTGTGTTCTTTTTTTTTTTTTTGTTTAAGCCCTATATCTATGTGATATTTACTGTATGAACCCAATGTACACAAAATTTTGTGATATTTGTGGTTTAGCCCCAATGTTATCTATTTAGGCATTATATCTTTGTGATGTGCTTATTTAGGTTTTTTATTTTAAAAATTATGCCACAAAACTTCGATTAAACTCTATTGAGACTTCAAATTTTTAAATATTTTCTAATTGTAGTATGAATTTGTGTAATTTGCATTGTAAAACATTATTTTAGGAATGAAATTTAATGAAATTTCGAATGAAAACCTAAAAATTTATGTAATTGTTTTGTTTTACAACTTATTGTATGAAATTTATGTAATTTCATTGCGGTAAATAAAATTTATGTAATTTTATTATAATTGTTGATATGTACAACATTCACTATGCTATGTGCATTAACCTCTATAAGAATTTAATCTATGAAGGTTTTGTGTCTTATTTTTAAACCAGGACTTTTGTAGTCATAATCACATGGCCAAAGTAAGACGCACCGCGAGGAAGTCTGTTGCGGCGGCATATATTAATAGTTTTCATCGTGGTCCCGGTTGTAATTGTAGACCACATCTGCTAACTAAGTACATGAGTCTACAATTCACCGATAAGAAGACTTTTCGTGAGCACCTTAATGAAGTTAAAGATTTTGTTCTTAAAATGCGCATTAAGCTTGAAGTTCCACCTACCTTACAGGAGGAAATTGAGGGATTGCTAAACTCTCTTCCTAGCATGTATGACCATGTGAAAAATAAGATCATCGAGTCGGAAATGTCTTTTGAAAATGCTCTATGTGAGATAGAACAATTAGAGAAAAAGAGAATACTTCAAGGGGTTAGACGCACTGCTTGTTTGTCTTTGTTCTCTAACATGTCCAAAGCTAAGGGATCTCGAAAAGACTCTTTTCTCATTAATCGTTTTGCTCCGAAAATAGTTAAGGACTATGAGACCACTTATGAATCAGATCAAACTAGATATGGGTGTCAAGATGATGAAGAGAGTGCATAATATGTCTTACATTCTGTTGTTGAACTTTTATGCTTATTAATTTCCACAATCATCGTTCTTTTCCATATGTAAACAGTGATGTTTATTTATAGATATATATCTATTTCCTTATTTTTTTATTATTCCTTTAATGATGTTTTTAAGAGAATATTATATCTAAGTGAGAGTTCTATAGATGCTAAACTAAGTGATTAACATTTAGAACTTATTTTTCATAAAAATATGAATTTGGGTAATTCAATTTTTTTTGAAAATATAGTTTTTGCTAGAATGAGTTTAATTGTACTTTTAAGACACATGAACTATAAAGGATGATAGATCGTGCTACGATATGTTGATTTTAAGTCTTGTGTCTTTTCAATACAATTTAATACTCAATCTGACAAAATTACTAAGTGTATGTATGTGCTAAGTTTCTCTTATTACTGTCTATATAGAGTTACAAATGGCATCGAAAAACATCATAGGAGATCTTAATAAGGGTGACAAGTTGAATGGGGACAATTATAATGTGTGGCATCGTAAGGTCCAGTACATTTTAGAAGAACAAGAAGTAATTGAAACCCTTAACCATGTAATGAATGAACCCGAGATTGGTACTGGAGCTCAGTATCGAAGGGATATGGATGCCTATCAGATCTGGAAGAAGAAGAATGCGACTACTCGCATTACATTGTTAAGTACAATGCATGATGATCTGATTGCTGAATTCGAGGCTTACCCTACCGCTGAGGGCATGTGGATAGCCCTAAAAGAGAAGTTTAGTGGAACTTCCGTGTCAAAACTACGTCGGCTAACTATCAAATTTGACACCTATAAAAAGAAACCTGATGTCAGCATGAGTCAACACATTAGGGAAATGTCAAATATGATACGAGAGTTGAAGACGGCCGGCCATGTTTTGACGGACGAGCAGCAGGTGCAAGCTGTTATCCGATCTCTCCCTACCAGTTGGGAACACATGATTGTTAATATGACGCACAATGAGAACGTGAAAACGTTTGAGGACATTGCGCGTCACCTAGAGCTCGAAGACGAGCGTCTCCTTGCTGTCAAGGCCACTGGACAAGCCTATGTAGCTGAATCCAGCAAGTCTGGAGCATCTGGCTCCAAACGCAAAAGAGGCAAACAATCTGGAGATAAAGGGAAGGGTAAGCAAAACAAGCAAGGCAAGAAGGAGAAAAAGAAAGGCAAGCGCAATGGGAAGAAGAACATTGCAAAAGTTAAGTGCTATAATTGCGGAAAGAAGGGTCACTACGCTCGGGATTGCCCTGAGCCCAAGACCCAGGTAATGCGTTTTACCAAACCTTCTTGTAATGCATATGTTTCTAGTTATGCGTTACTGACTGAATCTTTACCTATGTGGACACTTGACTCAGTAGCGACCGACCATATAGCTAGAGATAGAGGTGTGTATGTAGAGTACCGACGTGTTCCGACTGAGTCCAGATGGATATACGTTGGCAATAACGCTAGAGTCTAAGTTAAGGGCATTGGCACTTGCAAACTTTAGCTGCGTGGCGGCCGAACCCTCTTTCTCCACGATGTCCTGTATACTCCGGATTTTAGACAGAATCTGGTCTCTGCATTAGTCCTTTTACGTTTGGGTTTTCATATTTACATGTCTGGCGTTTCTGTTGAACTACTTTTTAATTCTGTTTCTTTTGGTCATGGATATTTGTTGGATGGTTTTTTAGTTTTGGATGTTGAACATATTAGTTATGGTCTTAATGATGAATGCTTTTCATATTATACATCTTCTAGCACTATAGATGTAGATGTGAATGTATGGCATAGTAGGTTAGGGCATATTGGGCAAGATCGTATGAACCGACTGGCTAGAGAAGGTCTTTTGGGATCACTAGCAAAAGTTAACTTGCCCGTTTGTGAAAGTTGCCTTGCCAGTAAATCCACTAGAAAACCATTTGGCAAAGGCTTACGAGCAGAATTTCTATTACAGTTAATCCATTCTAACATATGTGGTCCAATGAATGTTAGGGCGAGCCATAAAGCCTCTTACTTCATCACTTTTATAGATGATTTTACTAGATATGGTCATGTCTATCTAATATCACATAAATCTGATGCATTAGATTGTTTTAAAAAATATGTGAGTTTGGTGGAAAATCAGTTAGACAAGAAAGTAAAATCATTACGCACCGACCGTGGTCGTGAATATCTCTCTGATCAGTTCAGAAGTATATGTGACGAAAAAGGTATAGTTAGACAGCTTACTATCCATGGAACTCCGCAACAGAATAGTGTTGCAGAAAGAAGGAATAGAACCTTACTAGACATGGTTAGGTCTATGATGGTTCAAGCTAATCTTCCTATTTCGTATTGGGGTGATGCACTACTAACAGCCACATATGTACTTAACCGTGTGCCCACAAAGTCTGTCAATTCCGCTCCTTACAAGTTATGGACAGGTAGACGACCTGATCTTTATATCTTACGGCCCTGGGACGCAACTGCTTATGTTTATAACAATTTCCATAAGCATGAAAAATTGGGACCGAGAGGAAAAAAGTGTATTTTCATTCGGTATAGTGAACACTCAAAGGGATATGTTTTCATTGGAGAACAAGCAGATGGGAGTGTAACCGAAATTGAATCACGTGACGTAATATTCTTGGAAACAGAATTTCTACGTAGGGGTGAAGTAGATAAGGATGTTTAGTTAATTGAATTGAAAAACCCTGACAATCCTAATATTTCCACATCATCAGTTGGAATAGAGGTAGTACTTCCGTTCCCTGATTCAAGTGGAAGAAATACACCGCTTAGTCATATTGAATCTGAATCATTTTCAGAACCGGTTAGTGGATCTAGCTCATTCCATACCCCTACACGGAAAAGTAACCGCCAAAGTATTCCTCGACGTCGTTTTGAGATTGAAGGGGAATCTTTAATGGTTACTACTCAAGATGATGATGAGCCAAAAAATGTGTCTGAAGCACTCTCATCCTCTGCACTAGAAAGTTGGATTAAAGCAATGGAAGAAGAAATGGATTCCATGAAGAAAAACCAAGTCTGGGTACTGGTTGATCTTCCACCTATAAGGAGAGCTATTGGGAACAAGTGGGTTCTCAAAATTAAACGAAAAGCAGATGGGTCCATTGAGAGATACAAAGCTCGCCTAGTGGCTAAGGGCTATACCCAGATGGAGGGAATAGATTATGAGGAAACCTTCTCTCCGGTGGTAAGGTTTGCCTCAATTCAACTAATTTTAGCCATAGTCGCTCATCAAGACCTGGAATTACATCAGATGGATGTAAAAACGGCATTTCTCAATGGAGAACTAGATGAATAGATCTACATGGAACAACCTGTAGGGTTCATAGAAAAAGGTCAAGAGAGCAAAGTGTGCAAGTTCCAAAGATCTATTTACGGGTTGAAACAATCATCCAGACAGTGGTATCTAAGGTTCCATCGAGAAATCATTTCGTATGGTTTTGTTATGGTTCAAGAAGACCACTGTGTATATGTCAAGAGGTCTCAGAATAGATATGTAATTCTATCTCTGTATGTTGACGATATTTTGTTGGCTGGGAATAGTAAGGATTATAATATCACCGTAAAAAAGTGGTTATCTTCAACTTTTGAGATGAAAGATATGGGTGAGGCAGCATATGTACTTGGAGTCAAGATTCAGAGGGATCGATCAAAAAGACTCCTTGCTTTGTCGCAAGAATCTTACATCAAGAAAGTTCTTGAACGATTCCAAATGCATAACTGCAAACCTATTGACACTCCTATAGCCAAAGGTGAAAGCCTGAACCAAGGGATGTGACACCCCGAACCCAGTACTTCATTAATTGCATTCATTAAATGGTTAACTTAGATGTATTTTAGCTAATTACTTTTTTTTTTTATATTTCCATAAATTCAAATATTTCTTTTCATGAATTTTATATTTTTATAAAATACTACATATTTTTAGGGGACTACAGCCCCTGACCGTGCGTGCATTGCATATCGGGATCAACGGGAAAAAATTCGCGAAATGTCTGATGAATAGTACCAACGGGATTTTTTTTTTTCCAGATTTTTTTTCAGATTTTTGGCATTTGTTTTGCTGAAATTTGATCACCCAAATGACCCTTTTGCCCTTACTAAAATGCCTTAATTATTTGACCTACCATTTGATCTCCTCATGAGAATAATATAAGCCAAGAACAAACAAAAAAAAAAAAGAGTCAAAAAATGGCCAAAAAATAGTTACGGGAATAGTAACTTTTTCTTGCAAAATTGCTATAGTTGGTCATTTCTATCCATTCCAAGCTTGAATCTTGAGTTCTTGAATATGTTTACACATTCTTCAAGCTTCTCTAGTCTTGTGTGGTAAGAATTTCATCTTATTTTTGTATTTGAAAATTTTGCACCTAAACTTTATTTTTTTTTTGGATTTGTTGAGATATTACTTGGTTATGCTTGTTTATGCTTAAATTACTCTTATTAATGATCATAGAGCATACTTTTGTGGTTAGATAGCATTTTGAATGGTTAAAAATGGAGTTGGAGCTTTGAGGAAGATGATGAATAGTGAAATTTCTAGGGTTCCGAAAATTTGTGCAATTTAATTTGATTCAATGCTTCTAGTAGTTGCTAATTAGGTCCTTGAGCGTGAAAAAATGTTAATTGCACTTGCTATGTTCAAAATTTGAGAAATTTGATCAAAATAGGCTACTTTAATAAGGGGTTTCGGGTTTAACTTGAATCCGGGCACGTTTCGAGGTTATGGCTAGTCTTTATTAAGTATTGAAACCTTAGAAGTGCTTTCGTTTCGCTTGTTTGGGTTCCGAAATTAGTACTTGCAGTGTAAACCCACAAAGAGACATTTTTGGTATTTTCGTGTACTTGTGCTCTAGGTTATGATTTGGAGATTCTAAATGAAGTATTTAGATATCCTTAGATTGGTAGGATGGTTAGCTAGCTTAACTTGATCATTGAATTCCGATAGGAAGCTAAATAGCCTAGTTGAACAAAGGGGAAATGAATGAATTAATTGTTTTAGTACTTGTATTGCTTTGTAGTTGCTCCTAGCGTGTCTAAATGCTACTCTAAGGTATGTGTGAGCTTTTGGTTAAGTTTTTTGAAAAGTATAATATTGACCCCTTTGTGTTCGCATAGTTAATTTCATGATAATTGATTTATAATTGAGTAATTAAATGTTTATATGTCTTTGTGTAGTGTACGTATTATAGTAGTGAAGTCTCGTGAATTAAGTTGCTTGGTTTACATGGATTTGGTTGAGTATGAATTTAGAATGAACTAAAGGAACTAGTAATGAACCATGATAATAATTGTTGTTAGTTGATTCTTGATTGATTGGATAAATGTTTAAATGTATTTATGTAACAAGTTCATCTATTCAGAGAAGTTGTGAGTTAAGTTATATCGATACTAGTTAAAGATTGAGTAAACATGTTTATATTGCTTATTAATTGCATTATATGTGTAAAGATACGCTTATATAACTTATTTTTTAGATGTTATATATTGTTTCTACTTATATGACTGGTTTTGTATATCTTATTTATTATGCTATTGTCTTTGTCTAACACTGGGAAATTAAAGAATATTGCATATGTGATCACTTGAGTTTATGTATTGTTCAAATATTGATTAGAATGATTGTTAAACCATGAAATATATTGTTAGTTATGTGAATTAAAAGGAATCAAATAGAGTTGGATAAATTAATGGCTTTATGAACTAGCTTTAGTTGAGAATAAGAAATCACTTCTTATGCATATAGTTGATTGTATTAGGTAGTGATAATTGAAGGGAATTGATGCTTTCGGAGAATATTGAGGGAATCTTGGCTTAATTCGCGCAGGTTTGGCTTCCTAAAAGGTGAGGGATCATTTCTATGTGCATTCTATGTGTCGTATCTTGTTATATGCTAAATATTCGATACTAAGTGATTTAAGTGTTTTAGTTGGATTAGTTTAGCAATTATAGACTAATGAATGTATCATATTTCATTGTATGGCGTGATTGATGTATGTGCTCGAGAACAACCTCTTTTGTTGTCCTCCTTGTTTGCATATCGGCTTATTTTGTTATATTGTTATTATTATTGCTTCCTGTGCTATCGAGTCAAGGGTTGCGCAACCTTATCGTCGGGGCGGATGCGATGGGCCTCTCTGGGCGACAGCGGGCTTGCCAGGGTTGGTTGCTCTAGCTCCGTACCCTATTCCCTCACTCGCCTGATCCGGAGATTGCCAGGGGGTGTTGGGTCGTAGGATCGGGTACATCCGGAGTACCCATTGGTGTAAGGGATGCCGGTTCATCGTGATCGAGATCGTGGTTCGTGGATCGTGAATGAAGACCAAGTGAAGATTGGAGTACTGGGGTTGTAACGCCCCGATCCCTCACGAGACCGGAGGCTCTAATAACCATGCTATTCTCAACCCAATACCAAATCCGGTCACAAAATTTTAGGGGAAAAACGGACAGAGTTTCCCCTGTACTATGGACATTCTGAAAACCTTTAAATTCTCAAATAAGGTAACTATAAGGTAAACAAACTTTTCATGACTAAATATTTAAAGATTCACGGCCATCCGAGCCTTGAAGCAAACAACAGTTCCAAAATCACACAAGCATGCAAGTAACTTATTTATAATATAGTCTAATAACCATGCCATTCTAGGATAACATTAAAACATACTTAGAGATAAAACATTCTACACTAAACCATTCACTCCCAAGCATGCAAAGCAACTAGAAATAGAAGTATAAGTTATTACAAGCCATAGAATTACCACTGCTACTACATTATCAGACTTCCAGCTTACATATTACTCAAATACATACATGAGCTTTAAGGCCCCAAAATAGATTATACATAGGACAACAAATTCTTCACATAGCAACCAGAAAGCACATCCACTTCAGACAAATATCACACAGCAGCTAAGGCAACTCCACCAATTGTGCCACCTGAAACATGTTAGCGAGGTATGAGCAACCACTGTTGCCTAGTGAGGGATATAGTCCCGGGGCGTGCAATGCAACAGATAATACAGTTATACAACAATATCACTTAGACAATTTAAGAAGCAATGATAACATAAGTAACCACACATTTAAAAGGATACATTTCACACAATCCCCTATACACCAATCTTCACTGGTCTTCATTCACGATCCACGAACCACGAGCACGATCACGATAAGCCGGCATAACCCCAAACACTCCAGTGGGTGTACTCCGGATGTACCCCGATAATCCTACGACCCAACATCCCCTGCCAATCTCCGGACCAGGCGAATGAAGGACTAGGGTACGGAGTTTGAATATCCACCGGCAAGCCCTCTGCCGCCCAACCGATATTCAACACATCCGCCCCTGACACTATGGTTGCGCAACCACGATGCAATGCACTTAACGATGGCAAGTTAATAGCAATAATATAAGCATTAACACATATGAGGATCAACAAAGTAGGTTGACCTCGAGGCAATTAGCATAGAAGCAATTATAGAAGCTAATAAGCAGTTTACAAAGGAACATATACAAAATAAGCATAGAATCATACCAAAAGCTCCAAATCGACTTGAAACCACATATAAACACTTAAGGAGTCATGCCATGGGTTTAGAAGTGTGAGTCAACCGAAATTGCACCTAAACCCCTTTGTTTTTCAAACTATTTCTCTTCCAAACCAAGGTTAATGATTCCATTTTCAAAGGAAACTCTCCCAACCTTCTAACTAACCCTCAAGGTACCCTCTCAACCCTCTAACTCATTCAAATGGCTGCGATTACCCCGAAAGCCCCAAATTCCCTCTTATGGCTTTAAACTACACATACAATGTCCGGGCTTCAAACAAAGGATATCAAGGCTTCTATAGCACCTAGGTAGCCTAAGGATACTAGAATTGAAGCCCGAATTCACCCGGATTCGCATTAACCCTGAAAGCCCCAAATTAAAGTCGACTATTTTACATTTTTAGCGATTTAAGGACAATGCAAGTGCACGGGGCTATTAGATTACCTTCATTAGCACCTAAGGCATCTATTAGAAGCCTTTAATCAAGCTAATTCGAGCAATTACGCAAAACCCTAGAAAAACGTCACTATTCACCCTAAAAATCAAACTAACGATTCTAACCGTTTAAATTGCGAAACGATGGCTCAAATATGTTCTCTAGCACTCATATACAAGGTATAATAGTATAGATAATCAATACAATAGCATTTGAACACATTTTCAACAAATCAAGAAAATAGCAACTATTTTAAAATGCGAAAATAAGCCGTGAAATCCCTCATCAATGCGCGTAGGAGCTCCTAGGAGGCTAGTAGACACCCTAAACCACTTGCACCTAGCTTGGCTTGGCTTGGAATGAGGATTTATTGAGCAAAAAAACTCTATTTCTTCTCCTATGCAATTCTCGGATTTGCTACAGTGTTTTCAGCATGCTCTTTTTTTTTTTTTTTTTGCTAAGTTATGAGCTAATGTGTGTGTTGTGTGAGTTATATATTAAATGGGGCTAAGTTGCTTGCTTAAATGGTTTACTAAATGCGCTTAGTTAGCTTAAAATGAGCCTAGATAGTAAAATGAATGCTAGCTAATTCATTCCCTAAGTTATGTTACGTAACACTATTCATTCAACTACAAAAATTATTTTCTAAACGAGCTCTCCTATCGCCTCTAGCTCAATTGCACATTTTTCCCACTACTTTAACAATTAATATGATTTAATAAAAATACTAATTAACTAATAGAATGCAGTTTAAAAATGGAGTGAATAGTAATTTAAGAAGACAATTAATAAGGCATAGAAAAAGGTGCGCAAATAAAGGATGCAACAGTAATTGAATGCATGGCTAAATCTCGGACGTCACAAGGGTTAAGTGAATGTATCATTTTTAATGTGTGGTTACTTAAGCTTTTGTCATTCTTGAATGGTTTAATTGATATTATTGTTTAACTATATTACTTGTTGCATTGCACGCCCCAGGAGACTTTATCCCTTACTGGGCAACAGTGGTTGCTCATACCTCGCTAACATGTTTCAGGTGGCGCAGTTGAAGGAGCTGCCTTAGTTGCTGTGTGATTGTTGTCTGAGGTGGATGTACTTTCTAGTTGCTATGTGAAGAATTTGTTGTTCTATGTTATAATCTATTTTGGGGCCTTAAGGCTTATATATGTATTTGTGTAATATGTAAGTTGGAAGCCAGATGACTGAAGTAGCAGTGGTAATTCTATGGTTTGTAATAACTTATATTTCTATTTCTAGTTGCTTTGCATGCTTGGGTGTGATTGTTTTGATACATGTTGGTTCAACTTCTAAGTATGTTTCAAAGTTATCATAGAATGGCATGATAAGCAGTTTTATGAAGAAGTCAAGTTGGTTGCATGCTTGTATGAATCTAAACTATTGTATGCCTCAAGGCTCGGATGGCCATGAACCTTTGAACTTTAGTTATAAAAGTTTGCCTTATTGTGTTGTGACTTTCTTGAGTGTTTACAGGTTTTCAGAATGTCCACGGTACAGGGGAGACTCTGTCCGTTTTTTTTTCCTAAAATTTTGAGACCGGGTTGGGATTGGGTTGAAAATAGCTTGGTTATTAGAGCCTCCGGTCTCGTAAGGGATCGGGGCGTTACAAGGGATGTGTCCCAAAACTCCAGAAGAAATAGAAGACATGAATGTTGTTCCTTATGCGAGTGATGTAGGTAACTTGATGTATGCCATGTAATGTACGAGGCCAGATATATGTTTTGTCGTAGGATTGGTAAGTCGTTATCAATCCAACCCTGGACGAGCTCATTGGCAAGTTGTTAAGAGGATTCTGAGATATTTGAAGGGAACTTTGGATTATTGCTTATACTACCAAGGAGTTGACCTAAATCTAAAGGGATTTACAGACACTGACTGGGGTAGTGATCCAGATGAGCGTAAATCAACTTCTGGGTATGCCTTCTTGCTGAATAGTGGGGCTATTTCTTGGTGTAGCAAGAAGTAAACCTGCATAGCATTATCTACCATGGAAGCTGAGTTTGTGGCTTGCTCAGTGGCTGTACAAGAAGCGGTGTGGCTTAAAAGGTTCATTTTGGATTTAAGAGTATTCACAAATACTGATAAACCGGTGATAGTCTATTGTGATAATCAAGCAGCCATTGCCTACACTAAGGATCCTAAATACCATGGCAAGACTAAACACATAGACATAAAGTATAATTTTGTAAGAGATATGGTGTCAAAGAAAGAAGTGATCATTGAACATATCTCTATGCATGAGATGGTAGCCGACCCACTCACTAAGCCAATTCCTAGAGATATATATTTGTCTCATGTAAAATCTTTAGGATTGCGCAGAATTTAATGCATGTTCATATGTTGTGAAATGATCACTTTTGTACTCATACAATTGTATATTTCAGATGTCAAATAAATAAATAAATGAAATATTTTGATGCACTTAAGTAGTGTTAAATCTTTGTGATATATGTAAATTAGAATGTGTATGAGTATGTTAGCACATACAATTGACATCGAATTGTACGTCGACAGGTTAGGGAGATTGGCTCTCTCATACGAGCAATCGCCTCTGACACAGTGGGAGCGTATAGAGATGAGACAATATAAGTTAGTTAGTATTTTTTGAAAATACTATACTTATATAAGTGTCGCCTTGAAAATTGGTTAGGGATTAGTTCCAACGACAATTATTAAGATGAGACCTCATATTGTATGTGTTATAATTAAGACTAATATGAGGTCGATATGGATTCCCACAATTCATACAACCTGTATATAGTCAGATATGAAACCTCGATTACTGTGAGTATTAAGTTCGAGGATTCAGGTTAGTTATTTGAGTGATAACTAAATCAGAATCTATACGGTGTTAGAATTAAATAAAGACGTACTCCCTTTTTCTAAAGGAAGTTACACCGTAACACACGTTTCATACCGTGTGTACTCTAGCGACTATTTAAGGAAGTTGATGAATGAATCCCTACTTCATCACTGTAAGATTCAATCATATGGGACATGTCCGGTAAAGTAGTTAACTTGATTTAGAAGGGTATTGAGCGAAGGGAAGACTGTTTACTACTAGTGCTACCTGTGTTCATTGGTCGACCAGTTATACAATCTATGTGATTGAACGATCTTTGTGATCAAATATAACTATGAATACGTGATTGAGATTTTATAGGTCATGCATAGTCTAAGAGAGATTAGGTGTGCACTGACTGATGTGAACTTAATTTGGTCTAGGGTATTGCGAGACTCTATATTCTTTTGAAGATAATGGCTCCCATGTCATCCTGAACAGGTGCATGATCTTTGAGCCTCCACTTGTTGTGTGCTCGCGAGTCGCACGGCCTATTTACCTGTATGGAGTTTGATTATGCTTTGAAATTAGTTTCTTGAGAGATAACGGTGGATATTGTTCTGCCCATCTTGTGCGAGTGGGAGATGTTGGATTTGGATTCTGGGTCGCCCTAGATGGGCAGACCCGACCCATTAGACCCAAGTGTGGGAAGTTGGGTAACTTCCCATCACTGGGTATTTAAGCCCAATATACTAATAGAACGACGTACGTTCTATTAGTATCAGATACAAGAAACAGAAAGTTATTAAGAAAACTCTCTTAAAAGCATATACATCAAAAAAGTTATTTAGGCTGTGAATTAACAGAGCACAAGACTGTATTGTGCACTTTGATTTATGACACACGCAGTAAAACAAGTACATCCAACGATCAAATCTATTACAGTACATAAAAGATTAGTTTTCTTTTATGACATTAAACAGTGCATGAAGATACTGAATTTAGTTTTAAAATTCTTCAATAAGAAATTAACTAAAAAACTTAATCAAACACAATGATATATTTACATTTGATGCACACGGTAGTATCAATAGACATATAATCTTGGAGTGAATTCAATATTATCCTAGTTAAAATAGTTCTCCCGTTATTAAAATAAAAAAGTTAAAATTATTTTTTTGTCAACATAGTAACCCCTAAAAAGCTAAACTTAATTAGCAAAAACCCAAAACTTAATATCACAAGGTCTCTCAAGTCTCAACTAACGTCCGACAAACATAAATATAAGAAACCAAAAGTAATTGATGCAACACTAAACACAAGTTATAGAAGCATACAAATTCTTCTAAAAAACATTTAAAAGCAGTCAAAGGCTTTTTTTTTTCCAGGCCTGCATACTACATACATATATAAACACTAATACACACATACCCAAGTATCACTTACATACATAGTTTTGTTTTTAAAAAAGGAAGATGATAATTTTGTTTAAAAAAAGGTACAATAGTTAATATATACCTTTTAACTTGAGATTTGTAAAAAGATGTGGTGTAATAAAGTTGAGATTTGTAGGGAGATTTTTGAGAAAAAAATGAATATGATGATAGTTTTGTTTAAAAAAAAAAAAACAGTCCAACACACAACTTTTAATTTCTCGGCAATTGGAAAAGGGCCTTTCCTTGTTTTTAATATTGGCAAAGGGCCTTTTTGTTTCACCAACGTTTCTCGGCAATTGGCAAAAGGGCTTTTTTTTTTTTTTTTTTTTTTGTTTCACCAACGTAACTAGGCTGCTAAGCAAAAAAATTCACCATGTTGGTGCCGTGGAGAATCAAACCTGCGCCAGCAACATAGATACGCTTGCAATTAACCACCAAGCTAATTCATATCTTGTGAATATTAATAAATTTTTTAATATTTATTAGGGGGACCAAATCTATTTCTCAAAAAAAATATACATTAAATAATTTTTTTTTTCTAATATACAATTTAAACAGTGTGTTGCTTACAATGGGGTGTTCATATATTTTCTTTTTTTGTTAGAAGAATATGATGCCAAAGGCCGTAATAGGCACGGTTTTCCAAGCAATTATTAGACTTCTCTCAATAATTATTTGCGAAAAAAAGAAAATTTCTAAGTTGGGAATCCAATCAAACAATGAGAGTAGCTGCATTTAATATGTTCTTTATATGTGCCAATGATTTTAGTCAATTATATGAGCAATTCGTTACAGTGACTAATGCTAATTCCTGTCAAAGGGCTACTAAAACTATATTTTTAATTTCATGAATTTAATGGCTGTTCAACTTAGCAAGCACATAATGGAAAGAGAACGAAGAAGAAATCATAATATTTAGCATTGCAATAATGCCTTCTGGGTTTTGTAGCTTGATCCATGTCTTTTCACTATTTTATATAGAATCTTCAGGCGTATGGGTCATGTATATACAAGTGTATGCGGTTATACAACTAAGAAAACATCATTTGGTTCACTCAAAAGTTAGGTAAAATAGTTGGATAGGGACCTGTTAAATCAAAGCTCTAAATTTAAATTACAGTTTCGTTATGATTTATATCCCCAAAAAAAAAATGATCACTTGGTCATCCTCATGCCTTGGATGGGTGTGCATTTATGGCCCTTATCATGCAATTGTGGAATTAGGATTCTCTGCTAGTCACTTTGCCCCTTAGCTACTAGGAGATAAAATTCATCTGTCTCATAATGAATAAGTCTAAACCATGCATTTTAAGATTTTAAATTATCTCTTTTCTTTTCTCTTTTTCCTTCCTTTTTCTCTTTCTTTCCGTTAATCTCAACTATCCAATATAAGATGAATAATTAAGATTTCATCTTCGAGTCACTAAGAAACACAAGTAATTAGGAAAGATTTAAGTTTGTAATATTTTGTGACAACAAAGTTTTTAATGAGGGGGACCAACTCTAAGCGATAGTGGTATTCTAGTAATTGATTCATGAACCAGTACCAAGACAACATTTTCTTCTATGAATGTACAAAACGAATATGATTGATTGCTGATTTAAGTTAAGCATTTTGATGTCAGCACATGCACTTTGATTGGTTGGAAGTTTTCACTTTTTTGTTTATTTGAACCATGATAAGATTCATGCATCTGCCATATCTATTCCAAGAATGTTTAAAGCAGCAAAATTTGGTCTGTTTTCAAATTGTTCTTTAAATTCTAATTAGCATATTTGGAAAAAGGTGCATCTTTGGTACAACAAGGCTGGCATGATGCCAAAGGTAATGGTCCCCTTCCAAAGAGATCAAATAAATGACCATGGCACGAAAGTCTCTCCTTCGTGCCCAACATCGCTCCATCAAGAAAGGGGCTCTCTCTGTTTCTGATTACCTTCACAGCTCTATCTGCAATCGGAGATCCCTTGTCTGACAGTGATGTTGTACTTTTTACCTTGGACGGCCTGCCTAAGAGCTACAGACCGTTCATTACTTCTGTCGAGAACATCACTCCATCACCTACCTTTAATCAGCTGCGTGCCAAGCTACTCACCTATGAACAGCGGGTCTTGTCGGATGATGCTGATTCTTCGTTTCATGATGATGGCACCACATCTGCCCTCCTTACCCAGTTCAAGACCACTCACATCTCTGATTCCTCAAACTCCATAGCGTCAAAATCGAATCCTTCCAATAACTCTCAGTCCTCTTCCAAGGCCAATCAGTCATCACGCAACTCTACCTATAAAGGCAAGTGTCAGATTTGTGATAAAAATGGTCATTCCGCTGCTCGTTGTGGGTTCCGCTATATGCAATCTCGCAACAGCAGTCCAAACACTCAGTTCGCTGGCTTTCACTCTACCCAATCAGTCTCTCCTTCGCCTTCTCAGTCCTCCTCGGCTTCCTTTTTATCTTGGGTACCCGACTCCGGGGCGACGACTCACATGACTGCGGATCCTTGGCTTCTTCAAAATCTCCAGCCTTATAATGGATCTGACAGTGTACAAAGGGCTCTATACTGGCAAGCCCCGGAGATGCAGAGGTGCTTTCTCTGTACGGAAAATTGACTCTCTTGGAAGTAAAGTTCGAATTTTCTTCCTAAATTAACTTCTGTTTTGAGGTCTGAAGTTAGTTGTTTATTGCTGGAAACGTTATATAAGTGTATTGTGAAAGGATCTTTTGGAAACTGGACACAAAATGGAAAAATTTCTTGAGATGATGTGTTGTTCTGTGTCAAATTAGTAGCTTGTTATTCTAAACATTTTAGCCGTGGACTTATTTGAAACAGATTCTGATCGCTATTATAGATACATTCACTGATCAATTATGAAAACAAAAATAGAAGATGAGATCTTGATGCCATCTTTTTCTTTTTCTTCATCTTATAGCATAAGGGAGGTAGAAACTCTACAAGTTTACTAGACTATTTATTGGGGCACCAAATTTGAAATGTCAAAATAGTCTTTATGCAATAACATTGCTAATGCCAGCCTATATAAGATTGAAAACAAGAGAGGTTTACACAATAATTATTTTTTACGGTAATTTCCCCTGGGGAATATGTTAACTTTCTTAAATTAATACAATCACAATTTTTCTAACCAAAAAAATTTACAAATTTAGAATTTAGGAAGTTTATTCCTAAATAAGATATATAGTATTTACATGTACTGTACATGTTACCTGTGAATGTCATATGTAAACCCTTAATACTTGTAGTATATGGATGTTCGACTCTTAGGCCAACTCTGATAGCTTCTTTATTTTTTTTTTCTACATGTAGAGATTTTAAAACATTTCTCTACATTTATAAATTCTCTATTTTAGTTTCACTCTAACAGCTTCTCTACATTTACTCAATCTCTGTTTTTAGAGAATCTCTATTTTAGTTTCACTCTAGCAGCTTCTCTATTTCATTTTCACTCCAACAACTTCTCTACATTTATTCAATCTTTGTTTTTAAAGAATTTGTAGATGATCTCTACATGTGGAGATGGTGAATCTAATTGTAGAGATTATCTACAAATTCACTATATTGCAGAGAATCTGTAGAGATGCCACTGGAGACAAAAGTCTCTAAAAGCATCTCTACATGTAGAGATTTTGTATTTGTAGAGATGCTGCTGGAGAAGGCCTTAGAAATAACAAAATCTATCTATCTAGGGCAGCTATTAATCAAAATGTATTATGCATTGGTTAGTGAATTTTTTAGACAGGCTAGCTTATCTTACTTAACTCTAAGATTACCCCAACAGTGGGGTTATGTACAAGTCAGCAGCCCCTATCGGCCCTAATTTTTTTTTTTTTTAAATATGTGTATTTACCCTAATATTTTTTTTTAAATGCGTATTTTTAGTATAAAAAATCAAATACACCCTCATAAAAGAAAATATTTTTGTTATAGCCTTCAGTTAAATAACATTCTAAACCCATCCCTAGTTACCCCTAAGAGGATTGGCTAAGTTTGTACTCTAATTCTTTATTACTCTTGATGCAAGTCTAAAATTGAGAATAAAGATAACTCAAGCTCCAACCAATTTCAACCTGCCATTGATTGATTTTTATGGAACATCAAGCTAAAGCATATTGACTATAACTAAGGATCATCTTATAATATTATTACGTTATGAACGAAAATATTTCAGGTCTACACATCCTATCTTCATCTTTAACTGAGAATAGGGGAAGTGTTAAAAGGGCCGTGATTTAAAAGAAATGGTTGGGATGACCAAGAGAAAGCTCAACAATCCAACAGATGACACATTAATTAGACCCGAAGGCGTTGAGCCCAAAATTTAGGAGGCAGAGTCCTTTTCGCCTTGAACGTTGATTCTTGTTAGCAATTCGATCATAGGCTTTGGTTTAAACCCAACCTTGAAACATAGGATAAACTAACAAGTGTAATATACAACTGTAAGTTTTGAAAATGCATAGTTTGGAACTCTAATAAAATACATTGTGAAAAAATTCCTTAAAAACTATATTGACTTTTAGAGAGAGAGTTGACTTGCAGTGTCCCACCTCCCCCGAATGATCGGTGCGGTGGTATATACGAGTATAAGTTTGGAAAAAATAAAGTTTAGAACTCTAATAAAATTCTTACAAAATTTATGGATGTATTCTACTATTCAGAGACATATTAAAGTGAAAATTTGCAACATATTCTTGCTAATAAAAGCAAGAATTGCATGAACTAAAGTTGGTTATAATACAATGAGACCAAAGTGACCATGAATGCTTTAATTCTGAGGTCTAAATACAAAACTTTAAGTGGTTCCATTAATTAATTATAGAAGGTGGTACATGCGAACAGAGGCAGATTCAGCCGGGGATCAAGGGGAGCCCAGGCCCCTCCAAAATTATTTTTTTTTAAAAAAATTTTGTATTATATTTGTTAAAAATATTGCTCGGCCCTCCCAATTTGCATAAAAAACAAAATCTTCATCTTAAAAAAACAAAAGTAGAGACAAAAAGCTTAAAAAAAGGAATAAAGTGGTAACTTTTTTTCTTTTTTGTCTCTGCTTTTGTTCTAATGATTAAACAATAATTTAATTAAAAATAATATTTTTTTTCCTTTTGTTCTTTTTCACAAATCCGAAACTCCATTCTCAACTTTTCACCATTTTCTTCGTCCACTGACCTCTAATTCTTCTCCCTAACAAGTAACAAGCCATCTTAATTCCTTAATTATTGCCAGAGGCGGATCCAGCAAGCAAAGGGCCAAGGCAAAGCTAAGGTAATATATCATGAAATAATGAAAATAATTTACTATGCTTATTTATTAATTTTTTTTGGCTAGATAATTTTATGAATGCATAATTTATTTTGTTAATTTTTTGTTTTATAGTGGGTGAACATCTACAAAACACCAATAAGTGAGACTAAGGTAAGCAATTTGACTAAAATACTAATGATAATAAATTTTTAGTTATATTGTTTTTTCAATTGTATTCTAATAGTTATATTATGTAGCAAATATATAATTGTAGTGATAAATTTTAGTAAGATGTAACTTATTAAATTTCTTGCTAGTTAAATACATGAATAGAATAAATTTAAAATTGTAGTAATTTTTCTGTTAGATGATATTTATTTATTTTTAGTTAAATATATTTTCTGTTAGATGATATTTATTTATTTTTTATTGGATATATATGTACATAATTAATTAAATTCAGATTTATCAAATTCATTTATTTAACTATTCTAAATAATTTTATATTTATTTTCAGGCTAAAATATGAATAAGTCTAAAATAATTTATTCATTCTTTAAAAGAAAAGAAAAGGATGTTGACCCAGAATGTAGTGAACTTCCTTCTGCATCTGATATTGATACAAATTTGCTTTTAGAACCTTCAACAAAATTTCCAAGGGTTAAACATGAAACAATAGATATAAATTCTTTAGTGCGTGACCCGGGTTTACGTCTTCAAATTTGGGAGTATTCAATGAACCAAAGATATGAAATTCATAGAGCATATTTTCAATTTGGTCCATATCAGCATATTCGTAGAGATGACTTTCTCAGAGATAGCTTGATTGTCTATCTTGAAAAGGAAATTGCTAAAGATGTGTCTGATGATGTGATAATCGATGATTTCTATGTTATAAAGGAGACACGATCCCAATTTCATTAATGGAATAGGTAAACATTACTCTACATAATCTTATGTCATTTTGTTAAATAATATTCTTTACATGTATTTGTATTTACAATATATTATATCGTTAATCTTTTTAGCTAAATCTCGGCTCCCCTAATATTAAAATCCTGGGACCGCCCTGCATGCGAAATGCTTTCCTTAATTCATAGTGTGTGTTTGTGTGTGAGAGAGAGAGAGCGAGAGAGATTGATTTATTCTCTAATAAAAAATGACTTACGCAGCCCATGGCGCAAACAGCAATAATAATGTTCAAAAGATCTTGATGTTCAATGTTTTTGGACAAAATTCTCACTATTTAATGTTTTCTGTCTGTAGTTTAATTTATTTATTGAACACTAAATTAAGACAAGTGCATAACGTCATGATGTTCCACATGCAACCGATCAAGTAATGCTGCAATTAGTGGAAATGAACAATAACTTAAGCAAATTTAAGGCTGAAAAGAGTGAGGGGAGGAAAATTACATCTTCGTTTTATCACTATTTGAATCCCATTTCGTGCATGATAAATCAAGATAAGGTGCAGAGGTTTAATCAGCTATTATCCTATACTTTACCTTCTTTTATGCAAAAGTTGACGTTGATCAATTTGCGAACGAATTTAGCATTTAAAAAATCATTTTTTCTTTTTTCACTCGTTATAGAATGCCAACTCCCTCCTCCCCCGCATATAGTAAGAGCATTGCGCAGCTCTTCCTTAGAGGGGTCTATTTCCTCTAACTTGCCATCTACCATGAGGACTCAAAGTAGCTTTATCATTGTAGGAGAGAGTGTATTTTAGTTTTCATCGCTTATTTTTTTGTTAATTAAGTAAAGTATTTTATTAAGATCAAACTCAAAAATGATTTACAAAAGATCTACGCAAAAAACAACCGAGTGAAGCATGCTTAAACAAGTAGATCACATAAGCTCCATGACCTACATAAATTAAGAGTTAACAAAACTGTGTCTAAACTTCCTAGACAAACTGATCTTCAACCGCTTGTTATTTTGGGCAAATCCTCAAAATCTACGTTTGAAGAGTTGCCACATCAATAAAAAAATAATTTCACATTTCACGAAAGCAGAAGTTGTCTCTGTGAAAGCTATATTTTAGTGTACACAAACTGCTGCACATTTCCTTGTATTCACATAGCTTTAAATAGATATAACAGTGGTGTATGGGATTATTGAATCCCGTGATTTTTGTGTGCACATGGTGTGAACTTAATGATTTACAACAATTAAAAAAAATGGAAGGGGGAGGGGGTGCTTTTTTATGTAGGGTTTGGGAATTTTTATTTATTTTATTTTAAGAGTTTGGATAAATTTTAATTAAAATTTAAACCATATATTATTTGTAATTATAATTCAACCTGTTTGAGAATTTTTTACTCTAACGGACGGATGAGATTGAAATTGAGATAAGAAACGGATAGATGAGATTATTGAAAGAAAATCCAATACAATGGATGTTATTCGGATAAGAGATTTTAATTTAATTACTCTAAAATTTAATTAAGTAAAGGGAAAAAAATTAAAAAAAAATTAAAAAAAACGAACATAATTAAACGTCATCAAAATTCAATAATTTTTACCGTTATCAGAATTAATTAATTTTTTGATCGAAATATTTGTAAAAAAAAGTTACGATAATATAAATAATAATTTATCAAAAGAAAATTAACACACGAGAAAAAATAACACATATTCAAATTAGTTTTTAAAATTAAATTTAACACAATATAGAGACTCAATTTTATTGAGCCCCTCATTAGAGATAATTTTTTTTTTTAGAGACCCTAAAAAACACATGGGTCACTAAATGGGATTCTAAAAAATAACAGGACTCTAAATTTGTTTTTAGAGTCTTTCAATTTAAAATCTTTATTGAGGATAACCTTAGAGTTTAGAGGTCTTCTGATACCATGTGAAAGCTGTATTTTAGTGTATACAAACTGCTGCACATTTCCTTGTATTCACATGGCTTTAAATAGATACAACAGTGGTATATGGGATTATTGAATCCCGTGATTTTTGTGTGCACAGGGTGTGAACTTAATGATTTACAACAATTTGATAGACTAAATCAATAACGTCTTTGACAGAACACTATGGCCCGCACCGACCTCGAATTATTATCGTCTTCCGCAGTTCACTTTCACTTTACCAGCACTCCATTGATCTATAAATCCAAGCTGTTTCTGGGCGAAGTGAACATAATAGAAACAAAATGGCAAATTTAAGCCTTCAGCTCAGCTTATGCTTTATGTATTGTATCCTGAACCTCTTATATTCTACATCGCTCTCTTGCCCTCAATTTCAGAAAGAAGCTCTCCTTGAATTCAAGTCATTGGTTGCTCATTTGAGAGGAAACAATACAGGTGACATGTCTCTTGATGGTCTAGAATCATGGAATTCCAGCTTAAATTGTTGCAGATGGCCCGGGATCACTTGTCACACGCGTGCATCTAAAGAAGAGGTGACTGGTCTTTTTCTCGACAGTCTGATTTATGATTATGCTTCCGTGACATTCAAGTCAAATGTCTTAACGTCACTTTTTCGTATAACAACTCTTATGTGGCTTGACCTTTCCACAAATGGCATTGAAGGTGAATTATCAGGAACAAGAATTGCCAATTTAACTAGACTTGTTCATCTCGATCTCCGGCAAAACAATTTTAGTGGCTCAATTCCTCCTCAGCTTTTCAATGTAAGGTATCTTCAACATCTTGACATGAGTTATAATTCATTTGAAGGGACGCTAAATACCAATGTTGGTAATCTTAAAAATTTGAAGCTATTGCACATGGATAATAATTTTCTCCAAGGAATTATTCCTGCAGAAATTGGAAATCTTATTGAGCTGCAAACCTTGTCGCTAGGCAACAACAGGTTTGTAGGTAAGATACCCATGTCAATTGTGGGCTTGAAAAAGCTGAAAAAGTTAGACCTACAAAATAACTCATTGTCGAGTAAGATTCCAATTAAGATAAGAAACTTGTTGAATATGTCAACTTTTGTCTTGAGCAACAACCACCTCACAGGTGTGATACCACGATTGATACAGAAGATGGAGCAATTGACAACCTTTCATCTTTACAACAATCAATTATTTGGTCAAATTCCAACATGGTTGCTAGAACTCAAGGAGATGCAAAGCTTACACCTAGGAAGAAACAAGCTTACATGGAAGGACAATGGCAACATTGTTCCGAAATGTATGCTATTGGACTTGTCACTGAGCTCTTGTAACATCACAGGGCCTATTCCTCAATGGCTTTCCAATCAAACGGAGCTAAGCTTTTTGGACTTGAGTGAAAATAAGCTGGAATGAACCTTCCCACTCTGGCTAGCTACTGACTTGGCTTGTAGAACTTTACTTTTATCTGATAACATGCTTACTGGTTCTTTGCCAGCAAGTTTGTTTCAGTCTAACAATTTAGTTGTACTTGATCTCTCAAGGAATAACTTTAACGGAGAACTGCCAGAAAATATTAGTGACGAAAGTCGTATACAAATTCTAAGTCTTTCAAATAATAATTTTTCAGGGCTTGTGCCACATTCCATTGCAAATATGTTCTTCCTAAAATTCATAGATTTGTCGAACAATAGTTTTTCCGGTGACAAGTTCCCAGTTTTTGACCCAAATGCCCTCCTTTCATATATTGATTTATCTTCAAATAAATTTTCAGGTGAGATACCAACAACTTTTGGTAAAAACACCATTATGTTGTCTTTGGCTCAAAATGAATTTTTTGGTCATTTACCTGACAATCTAACCAATTTCAATCAGCTTTTACATCTTGATCTCCACGACAACAAGATTACAGGTGAAATCCCATCATCTCTTTTCAAGGTGTCCTCTCTACAAGTGCTAAACTTGCGAAACAATTCTCTTGAAGGCTCAATATCTAATAATCTGTCCACTCTTTCAATACTCCGAATTTTGGACCTCTCCAACAACCACCTTATTGGAACAATTCCATCAAGCTTAGGAAATCTCAGTGGTATGGTTAATACTCCAGATATCTCCTCAAGTCTCATTGATGTTTACCATTTGTTTTTTGATGAGGAGGTCAATCCCCACATAGAGTCCCCAGATCTCATTGTGACCAAAGATGTCATTGTTAACTGGAAGAAATCAAAACAAGGTTTATCTCATCAACATCTTGGCAGTTACTCTATGTTAGACCTATCCCAAAATCGTTTATCAGGTGAGATTCCTTCTTCATTAGGTACTCTTAAACATCTGAAGTCACTCAACCTCTCATACAACTCATTTTCTGGAGCAATTCCCACAACTTTGGGTGATATGAAAATTTTAGAGATTTTGGATTTGTCACATAATAACCTGTCAGGTGAAATACCACAAACGTTTTCCAAGCTTCTGGAGCTCAATTTGTTGGACACGAGCAACAATAGGCTTTCGGGTCGTATTCCAGAAGGTCCTCAAATGGATAGGTTCAATGATCCAAACTACTACGCAAACAATAGTGGACTATGTGGCATGCAAATCCAAGTTTCTTGTGAAGTTACAACACCGCCAACACCTAGATCAGACATAGAAGCATCATTTGATGAGACATGGTTTTCATGGAAATTTGCAGGAATTGGTTACCCTGTTGGGTTTTTCTCAGCAGTTGGAGTTGCTTATGCCATTGGATATTTTGATATCAGAGCAAGACAACATCATCGCAATAGGCATGCTGCTTGGAGAAGATTAATCTAAATTTCAGGTCTTTAAACAGGGGTAAATGTACCTTTAGGTTTAGGGGGAGTGGGGGTTGCAAATCTTCTTTAAATGCATAGGTCATTTTAATGTATTTTTTAGTTTAACACCACTAAAAAAATAATTTTTTATATGTGTTTTAAATTGTATGTTGTAATTTCTATTAAAATAAAATCTTAAATTCACTCATGTTTGTAAAGATGTAATCACTAAAATACATTGCAGCTACAATCCATGTTAAGCCATGTTAATAGGTTCTCCATTTCCTACCATGTCATTAAATTGGATTCCAAAAATATTTGTATCCATTTTTATTCTCAATTTTAGACTCTTAGAGATAACAACATATGTCTATCTAGGGCAGCTATTAATCAAAATGTATAATATACTGGTTAGTGAATTTTTTAGATAGGCTAGCTTATCTTACTTAACTCTGAGGTTACTCTAATGGTGGAGTTATGTACGAGTCAGTAGCCCTTATTAACCTTAATTTTTTTTAAATATATATATATATGTGTGTGTGTGTGTGTTTACACTAATATTTTTTAAAATATGTGTATTTTTAATATAAAAAATTAAATTAACCCCCGTAGAAGAAAATATTGTATTATAAATTTCACTTAAACAATATTCTAGATCTGTCCCTAGTTACCCCTGAGAGGATTGGAGGATTGGCCTAAGTTTATACTCTAATTCTTTTTTTTTTTTCTTTTTTCTTTTTTTGGTCGAATACTCTAATTCTTTATGACTCTTAATGGTAGTCTAAAATTGAGAATAAATATAACTGAAGTTCCAACCAATTTCAACCTGATACTGACTAATGTTTATGGAACATCAAGCTAAAGCATATTTTTTGGACTATGAGTGAGAATCACTTTATAATGTTATTACGCTATGAATGAAATTGGTTTGGTTCTACACATGTTAGCTTCATCTTTAATTATTTCTTTTTTTTTTGTCATAAGCTTAATCTTTAATTGAGAAGAGGCGAATGTGTTAAACGGGCTGCGATTTAAAAGAAATGGTTGGGATGATCAAGAAAAGGCTCAACAATCCAGCAGCTGACACATTATTAGTTAGTCCCATAGGCGCTGAGCCCAAACATTTAATCCTTTTCGCCTTGAACCCTGATGAGCGTTGATTCTTGTTGGCAATTGGATCGTAGGCTTTGGGGTAAGCCCAACCTTTGAAACATAGGATAAACTAACAAGTGTAATATACAAGTGTAAGTTTTGAAAATGTAAGATTTGGAGTTTTAACAAAATATCTCGTAAAAAACTCTTTAAAAACTAGATTGACTTTGAGAAAGAGAGTTGACTTGCAGTGTCCCACCTCTCCCGAATAATCGGTGTTGTGGTCTATACTGAAGTGGAAATTGTTCCACATGTTAACAGCTGAAGAGGAAAAAGATAGATGATAGATATGCAACATACTCTTGTTAATAAAAGCGAGAATTGCATGAACTAAAGTTGGTTATACAATGAGGCCAAAGTGACCATCTATGCTTTAATTTTGAGCTCTAAATACAAAACTTTAAGTGGTTCCATTAATTAATTATTGCGGCTGGTACATGCGTAATGCTTTTCTTGATTCATAGTGTGTGTCTGTGTGTGAGAGAGAGCAATTTATTCTCTAATGAAAAATGACTTATGCAGCCCATGGCACAAACAGCAATAATGTTCAAAAGATCTTGATGTTCAATATTTTTGGACAAAATTCTCACTACTTAATGTTTTATGTCTGTAGTTTAATTTATTAATTTATTGAACACTAAATTAAGACAAGTACTTAACATCGTGATGTTCCACATGCAACCGATCAAGTAATGCTGCCATTAGCGGAAATGAACAATAGCTTAAGCAAATTTAAGGCTGATGAAAAGAGTGAGGCGAGGAAAATTACATCTTCGTTGCATCACTATTTGAATCCCAGAGGTTTAATGAATCTTTTATTCTATATTTTACCTTCTTTTATGCAAAAGTTGACCAACTTCTTGATCAATTTGCTAGCGAATTTAGCATTTAAAATGTTATTTTCTCTTCTTCCACTCGCTATAGAATGTCAACCCCCCGTATAGTAAAAACAACTTTGATTGCCCCATTTTTTCTTATAGGGATCTACTTTCTCTAACTTGCCTCAACAATTAGAGTATCACTTATAACAAAGAGTTATATGATGTATTCGACAATGATGAATTGTTCCCGAATCAAAATCTATTAATAAATTAAATTAAATTTTTTTTATCTCAAGATGTAAGATCGATATTTTTTTTTCCCTTTATTAATAAGTCTCTTATGTGGCTCACAATGTTTGAAGTGCACATTTGCCTTTTGCTTTTTGTAGGCCACTTTGTGAAACTACATTTAAATTAAGCTTAAGTCTCTTATGTGGCTCGCAATGTTAGAATAGTCTTTCTAGTTGAGGTTGTAACTACCGGAAAAATTATAATAATCAACAAGGCTAATCTTATGGCTTGTACTTTCACACAAAGGCCACTTTGAAATCCATCAAGAAAAAAGATTGATGAAACGTAGTGAGAAAGTTAGAGAAATAGCATAGAAAATTCCAAGTGCCATGCACCAAACAGGGCAATCTGAGGATCCAAAATTTCATATATCATCCCTTCGTCGGCTAAGATTCTCATACCATACCATTGTCCGGATGGTGGACCTCATACAAACAACCAGCTGGCCTATTCAAAGACACCAACACCTCACAATCACAAATCACACCTTCCTCTCTCATGCCTTAGCTCAAAACTCGAGTTTGTAAGCGAAATCAGTGTTATAAGTTGAAGAATAATTTTGGTTTTATTTTCATCGGTTGTCTCTTATTTATTGTGTCTTAGTTCAAAATTTAACTCATAAACAAGACTAGTGATATAAGTTGAAGAATAACGACTATTTGGTTTTAATTCCTTGACCCAAAATTATTAACAAAGATTATTATATAATCGCATAATACTAATTTATAAATCACTCTCATATTATATCTCACGTAATAAAGAACATCGCATTCCTTCCCTCCTTCGAGACTTTGCCTTTGACTACTATTTCCATCACACGTGTTACTCTTTGGTCCCCTATAGCTAGCCCTTGTCAAATTTAAACTATTTTATATTTGCACACTAATTGAAACAAAAAAAAAAATTAATGAATTTAATTTAATTTGCTAAAGCTAGCAACAAGATTATTCCCTCCTATCCATATAGTACCACTCCTTGAGACAAACAAGACTATTTTAACATCATGAATTCTTATGAACACACATGATTATTATTTAACTAACCTAATAATTAAAGGTCCAAAGCCATAATTAGGAAACCAAATTGTTGAGTAAAAGGGGTGTTAGATGTGCAAAGAAATAGATAAAACAATATCTACAAATATATTAATAGAGGGGATTTTTATGGTGGTAGGGCGACAATAATGTGTGGGTGGCATTGTTTTTCTTGTACGTTTGGGCCATTCCATTCATTCGTATATTAATTCTCTCTTCACCTACTGCTTAATTTGGCCTTGTCCCTACTTGACCCTACACAAAAATCGATCCCATTTGATTTGATATCTTTTGATACATAGAATAATATGTTTTTTGGATGTTTTTGTATTGCATTTGTTGTCGTAAATTGAAGTGTGTGCCGTCGGTGATCTATGAAGAAACAACGAGGAACTAAAGTGCCGTAGTAGAATTATTATCGGCGATTTATTATGTTAGAACGAGTTAGTGAAAGTGAGATGATTTCTTTTATTTTTTTATTTTTGTTTGGTATAAAAGTGAGATGATAGGGTTTTTTTTTTGTCATTGAGATGATAGGTTAAACAAAGACAAAATTGATCAAAGCCGCAAATAGCGGAATGGGACAAGAGATTATAATAAGACTAAATTGTGAATTAGATCTTAGGACACGTCTTTTGGTTTTGCTCTAGCCTTATGCATGACGATAATAGTAAATTATTTATACAGTTATATATACTTGTTATGATATGATGTGGGTAAATTATTACTGTTAAATTTCTCTCATAATAGTATTTAATATAAGAGAATCCAAGTTTCACGAAGAGTGACCCAAAGAATTAGCTTAAAGGTAAAATGCTTAGGACATAAGTAGAAAATTGATTCATATCTCACGTTCAGATTAACCAAAAACTTAGTTTTTTTGGGACTAATCCTCGTAAACATTGTATCTGGTTGACTTGAATCATGTAATTTTCGAACAAAATCATGTGTCTTAAAATTTAACACATTCAACACGAACCCAAAAACCTTATTTAAGGGAATTTTTCATTAATAAAAATAGTATATAAAAAAAAAAAAAAAAGAACTTTACTATACATAATTGAGGACATGGTGCACTGTCTTTTATATAATAAAAATTATTATTATAAAAGGATGGTATTTAATATAGTAACTTGTACGGTCCTAACATGATACGACAAACTTGATAAAATATTCACCATTTCAGTTTGGTGGAGACCTCAGTTGAAGCCATTGGATAAAACTCCACGTAATTGAAGAAACCTCCATGCACGCTTGTGTGGATAACTCCAGCAAATTAGTCGAGAAGATAATGCTTGACGGCAGGGGAATATGGGTAGAAAATATGGAGGTCGATTGTGGTCTTCAAGTCTTCTCTACTCTAACTACTTGACCATTGCTTTCATGAAAATTGTTGCTCTAACTGGATCATGTTATAAGCCACGCACTTCAGTACTCGGGACGGATCTAAAAATTATTTTGAGTAAATGTTAAAATACATAATTTTTTAATTATATAAGTATGTTGTTTTCATTGTGGACTAATTAATTTTTTTAACTAAAAACGCGTAAATATTTAAAAAAAAATTCAAAAGATACATAAAATTTTTAACGTTCTTTTGCAACCCCACTAGCCCTAAGGCGCGAATCTAATATTGTGCCCTCTACCTTTTAAAAAAATATATGTATATTCACTTAAAATATTTTTAAAATATGAGTATTCAATACAAAAAAATAAATAAGTCTCCACTTAAAAAAAGTATTAATGTTATAACCTTATTGAAATAAAATTTTAGATCCACAGCAATTCATTTGAAGAAGAAAACAAAATAAATAAATAAATAAAAATGAAAAGAGTCATCCACTATCTCAATTTCTATTTAAGAGTCTTTAACCTTCATAAATTCTTAATGACTCCTCTGAAAAATGTAACCTAAAACTTATGTGTGTAAAAAGTTACAATCACGAGAATTTTGACTCTTATTCTACCACAATTTCTAATTCGAATAACACTATATGCATTATAAATACTTTTTGTAAAAGTAGATGTAAACAGTTTATCTATCTAGTTTTGATGTCCAAGTCATTTAAAATTAGGGGAAAGACTCTTATTTAATTGTTGGCTCTTGTCCACCTTTCACATGTAGGGTTTACTTCACTCTTTCAGCCAGTTCAATTCGGCAAACAAACAGGAGAAAAATTCTAAAAATTGGTAACAAAAAGTATTTTCATTAGTTGGTGTATATTGTTGTTTGATAAAAAAAATTTGGTAAATGTAACATTTTTTTTTACAAGAAATAGCATTTGATTTTCTTTTATTTACAAAAAGTGTGAAACCAAGTATATCAACAGACATAATACAAATCTAACCTAACGAGGCCTGTATCCATTTAGGAAAGACGTTCTTTCGTTTATCTCACTCTAAGAGAGTCAAAAGTTATATCGGCAGGTGGTTCAAAAAATGCTCGCCCAATAGGTGTTTTAAAGCAAAATTTGTCATTTAATTTACACAACAATTTGCTTCTCAATAAATATGTCGAACCGTAAACTTCGGTTGCTGTTGCAAAATATCTACAATATCCACATCTTACTTCGTTAAGCAGTTGAATTCCATTTGACTCGTCCAGATACAAACGTGGTTATGGAGTACACATAATTTAATTTGAGCAATTGCGAGTAGTTGTAGATAGCAGGGCCTAGTTCTTAAGCTTCAATTGGCATTTACCCAAAAAAATCTTGTTGGTAGAGGACCCCTACACATTACTGTACAAAACGAGATCCACTCCATCTATATTTAATATTTTGGCACTAAATATCCATACCATCTTGTCATTCATTACTCCAGATTTACACATTTAATGCCTTGTTATTAAGAGGGGATCAATCTTAAATCTTTTTGAAAAGAAACTTGTCCTAACAAAAAAAACTATTTCGTATGATTCAAATATTACAAATTTCAGGCGTAAAAATATTTTTTTATAAAATTACAAAATTATGTTACGCATTATAAATTCCAAAATGAATCTAATCCTTCTTTTAAATTTCACATATATATTGTGAGTCTTTTACATTGAACTGCTCTTTAAGATTTATGATAAATCTTACCCATATTTAAGATTATTGGCTCCCTTCCCTTAAACCCTCCCGGCAGGTTTTTTTATTGAAGTGTCTCTCTCTCTCTCTTCCTTCCTCTTCTTTCCTCCTCTCTTTTCTTCTTTCCTTCTCTTGGTCAGGAGAAAGCATACTTGAATAATCTAACTGTCTCACATAAATATATCAAGACATTCGAGACTTGTATATAAAATCTTAAGTACTTCTCGTAAAATCAATCGATTTTAGAATGAAATTTCATAGTTTTTAACATATATAGTAGCAGAGTTTGGATTCGCTGCTCTTGCACCACGTCATTCATTAATTTTGCGCCTTCAAAAATTGACTTTGTATCCTACTTTTTCGACCTTATCAAATGGGGTGCTAGAAAATTTAATTATATCACATAAATAAATAAAAACATTCAATACCAAATTAATTTTAAGATGAAACATTAGACTAATTCACAAGCATATACATGGTACCCAATTTTTTTTTTTTAAATATTACACATAATAAAAATTGTATACACCGAATTATTTTTTAAGATTAATATAAATCTCACCGTGCTCTATATATATAAAAAGGGGAACAAGTTGTATCGTAAAGTAATTCCAGATTATTAACTTCAAATGTCGGTTCATAAGCCGTACGACCATGGGGGACAGACAAAAAGAGAAATCGAAGGTGTCACGACCCACCACATCTTCCAATGCCCTACCAAGATTTTCCGTTGACCATCACAGTTCATACCCAGCCAATGTATCTAAATTATACTTTTATACTTATGACCAAAAAAAATAATGTACTTTAATACATAAGAATTACTGATATAGTGATATTCTTGACACTCAACCTAGTTTTTCTATTCACGAAAAAAAAAAAACTAATTTCGCTATTTTTAGAAGATTAACATATTATATTTTCATAGTTACCCAAACTGTAAAGAGATAATATGTATTGGGAGTAAAGGACTTATTACTCTCTTGTATTTTGTCAAAAGAGTATAATATCTTCTGTGTTTTAAAACATAGTTGATTATCTCATATATTTTATAAAAGTAGTTAAATACCCGTTGTATTTAAAACGCAGCTGATTGTCTCGTTGCATTTTAAAAACATAGCTAAATATCCCTCTGTATTTTTCAAAACATAGCTGAATGACCCATGTTAAAATGAACGATTTTTCTAATGAAAGGTGGTTTTCTGCTACATTTTTAAAAACATATAGGTGTATTCAACTATGTTTTTAAAGCACATGGGGTAATCAGTTACGTTTTAAAACATATGGAGGTATTCAGTTACTTTTATAAAACAAATGAGAGTAATTAGCTACGTTTTAAAATATAGGGATGTATTATTCACTATTGACAAAACATAAGAGGTAAGTTGTTTACTCTATGTCTTGGTTATATTTGACTTTGGAGTTTAGAATATATCCCTCAAAATGGAGTTGTATATAACCCTCAAAATGGAGTTATATATATGGTTTTGGTATTACGATAACATTATAAATTAAACTACTATTTTCTATAGTAAAACGATGTGTAATTGGAAAGAAACTAAACAGAGAGAGTCTAAATACATGCATAAAATGACCGTGGTAGATTGCTTGTATATATTTCTAATTAAATTAAATGAGGTTAATGCACATTTTCAAATCATAAATAGGCACTAAGCAACTGAAACAAACTAATCAAATAGAGTCAAATGTAGAGATGCAAGAATAAAGTGTATAAGAACAGACAATAGCTTTATAAAGTGCCTTTTCTTTTTAATGTCTAGTAAAATTATGCTCGTTAAATCTAATTGTGAAATACAATAAATTATTTTATTTCCTCTCGACAAACTTTACACTTTTCCTGCGATAAGATATTTTCATGTTACTTGGAGAATTTTGCATTGAAATTGTAAATTTTCTACTTGCAAAGTAAATAATTCATTGAGCTAGATTCTATTTTATTTTGTTTTGTTTTCCTATTTCTTTAGCATTTAGACAAGTAAAGAAGGGCAAAGTGAGAGAGGAAATATAAATGGTATTTTTTGCTAAGTAAATATAAATGGTATTTACATCATGAAAAAGTGAGCGTTAGGTGTGTTATTGAATTTAATCCATTTAATTACCATTAATTGTCTAAACTAGTATCACTTGTATAAGAACTCAAGAATGGGATCAATATTTTTACATGGACTAAGCACATTTTGTTTTCTTTTTTTGTCAGTTAAGCTTATGATCCAACTCTTACAATAATGAAATCAATGAAGTAGATTATAGGAATTTAATTTGACAAATTCAAAATGTACACAAATATAAATGAAAAAAATATGGCATTCAAAGGGCTATGTTTTCAATACCTTTGCAACTAGGAAATTATAGTAATTTCAATCCATTAAATTTAATGTTTTACGACTCGCATCCCAAAATTGAAGGAAGAAAAGAAGACGAGGACAACGTAATAAAATTATGAAGCTTTTTCATTTATCTAGTATAGTATAGGATCTCACTTTTGCTCTTCTTATTATCTTGAATATATACTTGTAGATTTACTTTAAATTGAACTTGGAATCTTTTTTCTTTCATTAAATTTGGTCAAAAAATTGAAGTTGGAATCTAATCCTCTCATAACTATAGCCCAAGTTAATTAAAAACTTTACCCGCCAAATGTCCATATTTATCCCTCTTCGAATTAACTCACCTATGCCGATCTAATCGCCTACCTAAAGAATGTTTTAGTCGCTAAGCATAGTGCCCCACCACCCCCCTTAAACAACACCCCCCCCCCCCCCCCTCTACTCCCACCCCCACCCCCACCCCCACGCATGCATTTTCATATCCACCCCTTCTTCACTCCTCAACTTCAACTGATCTCTCATATGTCGTAACTCCACTTCTTGCTCTCCCTATATATATATACACATTGTCCACCATTTCTTTCACTCATACCTATTACCTCACATACACAAATTCTCTTCCACTCCTCTATTTTTTCTATCGTACGATTATCGTTGAATTGTACGATTTATCTGTGTACGTAACCGACTCAACACTTGATAAAAAATAAATAAATAAAGTTTCAATTTTGACACGAAAAATTGGAAAAAGTGTTACATATCTACTAAGTGAAAAAGATGGCAGCAGTATTTACACCATCAATGCTTCAACTTGAGTCCAACATGGATGTTGACAAGCTTATTACAAATGAGATTTTCTCGATTCTTGAAAACAAGTTCCTTTTTGGGTACGATGATCCGAAAATGTTGTCAACAAATCAGCACATGATGGCGTCACCCGTCGCCAACAAGTACGTGAGCACCGGAAAAGTAAGAATTCTCTCCATTGATGCTGGTGGCTCCACTGATGGAGTCCTCGCCGGCAAGTCTTTGGCCCATTTGGAAACGACCTTTCGGCGGGAATCCGGAAACCCGAATGCCCACATTGCCGATTTCTTCGATGTTGTGGCCGGCTCCGGCGCCGGAGGCATACTTGCTGCTCTGCTATTTACGCGCGGGAAAGATGGAAATCCCATGTTTACCGCGGAGGGAGCATTGAAATTCATCGTCGAGAATGGCCGGAAAATATCTCGATCATCACCGGCGGGAATATTCCGGCGATGCTACCGGCCGGCGAAGGTGTTCAAGAAGGTGTTTGGTGATTTGACCTTGAAAGACACTTCGAAGGCAGTTCTGATACCATGTTACGATCTCACCACGGGCGCACCATTCGTGTTTTCGCGCGCTGACGCGTTGGAATTGGACGGCTACGATTTTAAGATGGCCGATGTATGTAGGGCCACGATCGCGGATCGTGCGGTGGAGTTGAAGTCAGTTGATGGCCGAACGAAGATCGTGGCCGTTGGTGGAGGTGTGGCAATGAACAATCCGACGGCAGCCGCCATCACACATGTTTGTAACAACAAGCATGAGTTTCCACTTTGCAAAGGTGTTGAAGATTTGTTAGTTGTCTCTTTGGGTAATGGTGAATCAGATTCCGGCATCGGAAACACAATGTCTTCGCCGGCGGCTTTTGTTAAGATTGCCGGAGATGGAGCTGCCGACATGGTATGTTTATCTTGCATGCAAATTCTGTTTCTTAATTATCAACTATTTCATGCAAAATTAAACTGTTTTTCGTGACTAATGACGATTCAATACATAAAATTCTCTTTATATATCGATTAAAAAAAATACAACAAAAATACAACTCACTTTAAAGTGTACAACTTTTTAGAGGGGTCCTCCATATTAATTTAGTGTCATTAAATGTAAAGGTGTACTAGTATATTGCAGTGGGCCACTGTGGTTTAATGGTGGTGGTTATAATTCTAGTGTAACCTAAGTGTTTTATTAATGTATAAATCTAGATATATGCTATAATAACTTGAATCTTTGTCTAATGCAAAGGTCATTTATGCCTTAAATTTCATCATGGAGTAGTTGTTGAGTTAAATAAAGGCTAGAATATTAAGTTTAACGTATCCAAGAGTTGGGTGGAATGATCAAGTAGCAACCTGTTATAATTAAAAAAATTTAATTCAAACCTCGGCTTCGGCTTTGTGATAGGTGAGCTAATTGTCTCTTTTGTCTAATAATGCAGGTTGATCAAGCTGTTTCAATGGCGTTTGGTCAGTCTAGGTCCAATAACTATGTTCGTATACAAGGAAATGGACTCGTAAGCAAGAAACAAATTGCAGACAAGGCAAAGAGGAACATGTTGACAATGGCAGAGGAGATGTTGGCACAAAAGAATGTAGAATCGTTATTATTTCAAGGGAAGAAGTTAGCTGAGAGCACAAATTTGGACAAGTTGGAAACATTTGCTGGTGAGCTAATTAAGGAGCAAGAGAGGAGAAAAACCAGCATTTTACCACCTGTGGTGTTAAAACAAGCTTCACCATCCCCTCGAACCTCGTCTGCCACAACTCTATCGACTACCTCTTCGTATTAAATTAAATCAAGTTTTATCTCATTAAGTGGGTCGAATATATAAATATGATGACAGAACTCATTATTACGAGAGTCATCTCTTTTATTAACTCCACAAGACAAGATCTTTATTACTTAGACTAAGTCGTTAATGTGGAGTTGAGGTGAATTATTGTGTCAGCTGCCACTTGAGACGAATTTAGACGTCCAAGTTTGTGCAGATCTACATTTTCTTTGTACCTTTTGGCTTGAGTTGTTTGTAGTACATGTAAATCTATAGATTAGTGTTGATTGTGTATAAGATCTTGAGAGACAGCATTGTCTTAATGCTGAAGATTTTAACAAATTGGAGCCCTTTGATGTGCAATTTTAGGATATGATTGCACGGCTGCTCCTACTTGTTGATTGTGTAAGTTTTTCTTTTTCTGAAAAAGTTTTGAATATTGATGATGTTGGTTTTACGTGAAATTCCACAGTCAATGTTGTCACTAAGAAACATATCTCATGAGTTAAAATCATTTTTCTTGTCACGCTAAAGATTGATTTCATCCTTTCCTATAAAAAGAAAAACTTTGTGTTCGATTAATTGAATCTAACGACAACACTCACAGTGATAGGATCTACAATATGTGAATCCTACCAGTATAGAGATGCATGTGGTTCAAATTGACTAAACACAATAATTTTCTCTACAAAAAATGGATCCGGTCTTTAATTAAATGCGGTGTATAATAAAAATTTTGTAACTTCCCAAATTAGTGTTATTTAAAAAAAATTCCAATTAATTCGATCGACAACGATATATTTTATAGAACATACAACGAAATGAGAACTCTGAAGAATCTCAAAAACTTATTCTGAAATATTCTCCTTGGGGAAAATTGAATTTACCAAAAGAGAAAAAAAATTGTTCGATTATCTCCAGCAATTGTTCTTCCTTTGACCTCTTTTTTTTCTCTATTTTCTTTGTGGAGTGGACTTGTTCCATTGAAATTCCATTACAAAAAGACCAAGAGGAAAATTTTCCAAATCTAAAAACCATGCATAAAATAAAATAAAAAAAATAAAAAAACAGAAACTTCATTCATTGACATAACAAGAGTACGTTTATCAAATTCTAGTGGGTTTTTTTTTTTTTAATTTTACTGACCTAGTGGGCAGGGGTGGATCTAGAAATTTAATATTGAGGGGTCAAAATAATTTTTTAATGATACTATATAGAATTTTTTTAAAAATTAAGGGGGGAGATAATTTTTTTTAACGATACTACATAGATATTTTTTTAAAAATTTAAATTGTTAGCCCCTCCCACACTACATAGATCCGCCCCTGCTAGTGGGTTGGAGGTCGAATTTTTGGAGCTTAGGAAATACCAACCTCCCGATCGTAAAATAAAGTATCACTAACTTCACACTTAGGAAACCAATCGCTTGACTCTATTAAAATTCTTTCTTTTACTCTAAAAATCACGCACTTAGATCATCCTTTGAAACATAATTTTCTTACTTAGACAATTGATTGTGAGTGTCATTTTCATATGTTCTTTCGGTTGTGATAATGCTTTGTCTTATCTAGCAAAAGGTTAAAAAAAATTGACGTATTGAGAAAAGTTTGCTTCTTAGTGGAGCTGAAGTACAAGTTTGGAAGTGGTACAGCTAGTCCATTGACCAAATTATGGGGCGTGTCCACAATGGAGATCATGCTTCAACAGTACAAATTCAATGGCCGGTGGTGTCATGGCATGGCTTCAATTGAAATCTATACATACTTTATGGACCAGCCATTTTTTGGACATTTGTATTGTGGCATTGAGTAGAAATAGAGCAGCAATTGAATCGTTTAATTGGATCATAAAGAGACTTTTTCAGAGACTTCTCTTCTCTTTTTAAAGAATTCTTTTAAGGTTTCCTTCTCCCTTTCCTGGACCATTTGATTGGATCGTTAAAGACAATCAACTTCATTTTGTCTCAAAATTTTGTTTTAAAGAGTTATTTTTTCTCTTTCCAAGCAACCCCACGAGGATTTCTCACTCCCCTTAGGAACCCTTCTAGCGTATCTTAGTTCTCAGTGCGGCCGGGGGTTAGCCTCCGACAGCATCTCTCTTCTTTGGTTATGGAACCGGTCCCTTATACTCTCTTTAGACATAGACTTGTCTTTAGACATAGACTTAACAAGATAACGTATATTTTAGATGAAAGAACAATAAAATTGTTTCTGATAAAAGAAATAATTTTATTGGAGGTTTGCAACCCATATGCCTTCCAAGGCTCAAGCTATTTATCTATGATGTCCTCCTTATACCATCGATCTTTTAAAATGATTTGGACATATTATGAGATAATCAGTTAAAACACGTTAACATATGCAAAAGTGTGAATGTGAAATACTATAAGAGGGAGGAAGAAAAGGGAGGGAAGGGAAACCTGATTGAAAAAACACAGACAAAATCTCGCGTACATGAAATTAACAAAAGAAACAACACTCAACAAGATCAGGTGGTATCATCAGATTTATATAATTGACTCCGTCTGGTGAATAAGACTTTGTTTGGCTCGAGTAAGACTTAGGTAACACCTAATCTAGACCAATTTTATGTGCAGCACTACTGATGACTGTATCATTTTCTATTTAACAGATGCTATAACCAAGACCACTTGTACAAAAGGGAAAAAGAGGAAAGAAAATTGAATCGGCAAGGTGTATATGCTCCTTTTAGCAAGGTCCAACAACTTCAACTATATATGACCATCCTAGATATTGAATATAAGAGAACAATAAACAACTCAAGAGACGTTTGAGATCCCACTTCATTTATTTTCTTCGACTTTTGGCTGTACACCGTTTGAAGTATCTCCCCCTCTTGCACCTGAAGAATTCTCTTCCAAAAGTTTCTGCTCTCCATTAACCTTTGCCATTTCAGAATCTGCAGAAACTCGAGCAATCGTGTCCTCGGTAAAATCTGAGGAAATATCATTTGATCTCTCTGATGGCTGTACACCCATCATCTTCTGTTTGCCTGCATCCTCAGCTGACAAGGCACCCTGTTTTGGAAGACAAGAATACTTAGTAATTCAATACCAAGGCTCATCTACCCGAGAGAATATATGCATGAAGAGCCAATACATAGAAAAAATTTAAAAAGAAAATATTATCGACATAACACTACATTTAGCAAACCAAGCACATATATACAGAAAACTGCATCCGTGTACCGCACATAGTATACAAATGTGTAGTCTGGTTGTTGCAACACATCAGACATCCAAAAGTGAATTGCATTACTTGCCTGCTTATTGAACTGTCGTTGCCTAGCCTTCTTTTCTAGCATGACCTTTTCACGCCCCTCGTAGAACTCAAAATCATCTAGAATGCATGTATTGCTGGAGTGGCTTTTGAAGATTTTCAGTATTTGCATACCCTGCTCAAAGCTGACCTGCAGTTCGGATACCAAAAAGCAATAAGCTAAAATAGCCTGTTCAGGGAAACCACAAAATAGGGCATCAAAATTCATAAGACACAGACCTCCTGAGTATCCCTACTGTTGGTGACGGGTTTATTTTCATTGTTTTCTAATTTAATGTGCCTCAACAGGCTATTTGGCACATCTTTAATGATGTGCCATTTAACAGGAAAGCAACCATTCCATTTGTCCTGTTGCCAGTATTCAACAGTTTTGTCAAAATCAACAGGACCAAGCATCTCTGCAAGACCAACAAACTGCCCACTTGCATTGACCTGGAACATACAACAGAAGTAACTTACTAACAGTCCAAAACAGAAAATATAAGAACACAACCAAAGTGCAGTGCAACATAAAAGCAGTACAGAAATTAACACTCACTGAGAACAATAGAAAGACAGGACATCCACCAGACTTCTCCTGAGCTTCCTTATATGCAACATCTAGTTTCTTGTTACCACTGGCCGTGCTGGTCCAAACACCATATTTCATACTTTTATGGACATCATCTTCACTGTAGGATTTTATAACGAAGAACTTAGCATCTGAATAGGTCTCAGGGAAATCATCTTTATTGCACTGATCCCTGTCTGGGAAAATATGCAAATTAACCTCATTATTATTCTCCCTCGACGGAAGGCTCTGCCCCTTAGCAGCTAATGTAATCCGTTCAGAGTCATTCTGGTACTTGATGCCCTTCGTTCGAGGTCCTTTATTCAGTTCATTCAAACCCTCCATGGAACCTTTATTATAGCCAAATACACCATTGCTGTTACTCCTTGATTTGTACTTGTTATCAATGGTCAACCATCCACGACCATTGATGCTAGGATAATAACTGCTAGACAAGTATCCTGGACCACTTCCATATGCGTTTTCATAATGAGCATACATCCTGTTGTTTGCATACATCTTATTCACAAAACCGCCTTGCTCCACTCCTGTTGCTCTGGTGTGTTGAAAACCCTGTATACGTTACAATTAACAGACTATCAACTAGAATCATCCATAGCTACAAAGTACACTCAAAGAGGCAGCTTGCACAAGACATACCAAGGCATTAGGAAAAGGTCGTAGATTCTGGCTCTTCCCAGAAGTTTTATAGTTGCCATGCGGAACTGCTGATGAGATCCCAGAACTCACTGCATGAATTGAGTTTGAATTAGATAAGTACATAGGTCTCCAATAATATATTTCAAAAGAAAAATCACTTTACATTCAGAATGGAACCTAGATAACCATAGAGAGGAAGAGAGAGATACCTGGCAGCAAGCCTCCAGATCCATAGAAGTCATTGGACTTCATAGAGCGGTTCTGATAATTTGAGCTTAGAGTCTTTGATATGTTGGTTCGATTAGTCATAACGTTCTCTACACTACCTTGATTTCCTTTGGCTGTATCCACTGATAACTGCAGTTGGTTAGAACCGACTGAAGTAGAGACCTCAGCTTGGGAAGTGGGGGGCTGGTAGGGAGTATAGGGTCCACTGGTCGTATTGGGAGGCTGGAAGTAAGATGTAGGGTACTGATAATGCTGTGCCCCATACAGATTGCCATCATGTCCCACCGTTGCACCAGATGGGGAATATGTGCCATAAGGCATGTAACTGTAGCTATGTTGGTAGTCGCCATAAACACCCTGGAAATGAATAAAACCAGAGCAAAAGCCAACTCAGAAGGTCATCAACTACAGTGAGTCCATGCAAACAATTGAACTTCAATCCTCTGATCACAAACAAATTGCACCTCATAACTTGTACCAAAAAACAGTTTACAGACGACCATCCAAAACTAAAGGAGAATTTGAATCCGGGACTGGTCTCTCAAAATAAAACACAAGGACATGCAGTCATGCATTATATGACTGTAGGAATGGAATCCCAATACTACTCCAGCATAAAAGACCAACGACTTGGGCTTCACACTTTTCGACAAAGTGACATCATATAATCTCAACCAATTAAAGAGGATTAACCTTTTCGTTTCGCTATTCTACAGAAGACCATAATGAAAAAACCAGGTAAAGGTAAAACTTACCGGCGTGATCTCAGCTCCATCAGGACTGACAAATCTATCCCACTCATTGCCTAACAACTCATCATAAGTTCCATCAGAACATCAACCAAAAGAACAGTTTTATGAAGTTAAACATTCTCGAGCTGACAAGTAAAAGCAATTACCTCCATAATAATATGTATGAGATGGGTATCCACTGGGGTTATAGAACACGCTTGGATCCATAAAATCCGGGCTAAAAGGTGTGTTGGGATTGTAAAATACGCTCGGATCCACAAACGGACTAACAGATCTCTCAACCGGCACGTATTGAACTGTCGAAGTCTGCTACAAGAATTCAACGAAAACAACATTTAAAAATACTCTATCCAACTGAATCATCCTGAACATGCAAATTTGACAAGACAAACACTAGTACCTTCCCCGTATTAGACTCGGGTCGCGGAAGAGACTTCTTCGGAGAATCCAAAGACAGTTTCTGCAGCAATTCTGCAGCTTCTGTAATCGAATAAACCAACCCATTTCTCAAAATCAATACATATTCCTTTCTTAATTTCAGCTACGACATATGCTTAATAATATCTAATCTCAATTTACAACTGTTATCATCATTTTCAATCGGCACATAATATTTTGCACTTCTATTAGTTCAATTTATCACGTCATAATTTATGGATAAGCAATAACGACATCGATAAATACTAATTGTATAAAAATAATAAGTTTGCAAAAATTAAATTAAATAAAAGCGTACCAAGAGAATTAGAGGAAGGGAGGATATGATCGGACGGTGGAGTAACGGTCGACATGACCCCAAAAATCAAATCAGCGGCTTATATTCCTCGCTGCTTATAATTACTTGGATATACGTATATACTTTAGTGAATAGATCTGTGTACGGATAAAAAGATTTTCCCTTTTTTTGGGGTTTTTTTGTATTTGTATTTGTAGTTTTTGGGATTTAAGAGGTCTGCCGCCAAGGAGAGTCGTTAGGGTTTTGAGAGAGATAGAGAGAGAAAGAGAGAGAGTAAAGTGATGTGATTCAAATAGCACCACGGCTCTACTGTCGAAACCGCACATTTTTTATTTATTTACTCTTATTATATCTTTCCTTAATTCGTAAGCATTTCCAGTCTTGTAAATAGATGTTTCTGTAGAGTAATGGCTCCCGCGTTGAGAGCGTGTAGCGTTAATTTTATAGATATAAAATTTTAATATGAGTGTTTCTATTTAATTTATTTTAAATTTTTATTTTTTTCTTTTATGAGGTATTATTTTTATTTTTTAATATTTTGGTATTCAATTAAAAAATCTCGAAGCCACATAAATTCTATATATGTTTATAATGATTCTGGTGTTATATGTATGCATAGTTATTGATTCATTTTAAATAGAATACATGAATTCATTTTAGTAGATCTAACAAAGTTGACTAGTTCAATCCTAACTTTAAGGGACGTGTGGTTTATGATTAATTTGCATTAGCTTTGTGAATGTATAGTTAGAGTTATAAATTTATGATGGAATAATAAGAGTTAACCTATTTTCAAGTTTATGTCAATAGAGTAATTTAAATATGACTCTATTTTGAGATTATTTTTTTATTTAAAGAGTGATCAATGATGTAATTCATAGTATAGCCTGAAAAAAACAAAAAAAAACAAAAAAACAAAGTTAACATCACTTTAAAATTTATTACACTTTTTTTTTGACTTTTTTTGGTCATAATTACACACTCAATGATATACAAAAGTACAAAAGTTTTGTGATAATTGTGGCACGCTTTTTTCTCTAAATATTTTAACTTCCTGCTTGAGAATTATTATATGTACGTGCAAAGAATTGTAAGTCAAGAAAAAATAAGAAAAATGAAATTTTAAAGATTGTATATGGAATTATGTGGATTTTCTTGGTCTCTCCTTGAGATGACTGATGCGACATGTTAGAATTGGGATTTTTCATTGTTGGCGTGCCACTTGTGGAATATATTTCCTTTATGCAACAATAAATTTTCTCTTGCTCGATTTGACACGTAATCTAAAAATAATAATATTAAGAAAATATGTTTTATGAGTTTAACCTAACTATATTCTTGTGATCATGAAAGTTTCAAATAGCCACTAGAATTTTGGTCTAGTGGTAAAATTATTCATTATATATAAAAAATCATGAATTCTAATTTTATTAATTATATATATGTGTTGTACGATTTTTAGGTCTTTCTTGAATAATAAAGTTTCAAATATTTCATTTGCTCAACCATTATTATTTTTACAATCTTTAGTCCAAACATATAATCAAAATTTGTCAAGAATTTAAATGCAAAAAGAAGAGTAATAGTCGTGGGACATATTGATCCTACAACACCCAGTTCCTTAAGGTGAATGGTTGGATTACTCCATTAACCAATTAACTTTTTATAGCATTTAGACCACATTACCAAATTAATGATCAGAATTTTTATCGTTTAGGATTCCTTTATTTCCTTTACAAATTTTATATCATGTATGCCTATTCTACTACGAGACGCAAAATAGTGATATTGTCATACAAAAAGTCTGCAATTTTCAAAATTTATTAAACTCAATTGAGAGTGATTCATTATTGGAAAGTCAAATAAGACGATCAAATTAGAATTCAGGAAGTAATTTCCTCCCCTCAAAATTTAAACATATAATTAGTTAAAAAATGTTTGTTTCATTCTTTGGGGACTCCCAATAACTAATAAATTAGAAGTTTGAATTCAATTTAGAAAAAGGATTGTGACATTCGACTACAAAGTAAAAACTAAATAGGTATCAGCAATTCAATGTAAAAGATCTCTTCACCGCAACTATTCGTTATGGGTTTATAAAGAAGGGAAGGATGAGTTATTGTGATTGATTTCTGAGACGAAATGGTAAAAGGATGAAAAAATAATCTTTAAGATTTCTCAATATTTCAAGAAGTATATCCGTCAAATAATTTCCCGTATAATTCATTTTGATCATTTGATGAGCCTCGAGCATAAAGGAAATGGGATTTGATAATTCATCAACACATGACTCTGTGTATTATAGAGTCTAAAAATACAAAATGGTTTGCTACTGATGAGATTTTGTATTTGATTTGAATGTCTCATTTTGTAAGTCCGGTGAACCTTGTATCAACACATGAACTTTTACACTCAGTCCAAAAAAACCTCATGTGCAGTACAATTTGCACTAGTCAATTATTTATTTTCATGTTGCATATACAAGCGAGATCCAAACATGATTACAAAAAAATCTCCAACCAAGCTATCCTAATTTAAAATGTATCTTAAAGAACTTAGTGTAAACAAAAAAATTAAAATAAACATTACACTATAAAATTTTTACATTGTTCCAATTACATCTTTAACATAAGTTATAAATATGAAAAAGGGTATTTAAGTAACTTTTATTTAAAATTATATTTTTTTCCTTTCTTTTTTCAATCCGACAAAAAATGAAAAATCACATAGTAATTTTAAAGCAAGAACTTAGTTCAATATGAAATTAAGTGATATGCAATATAACATTTATTCGGCCCATAATGTTTAATTTATATCCCCTTACACCTCTTAAATGGCTAACATCTCACCATATAACTAAAGGGAGGGTTAGATATTTTCCATTTCGTTAATTTATGTACACTAGTAAATAATAAGTTATAATAAAATAAAATATATTTCAAACAACATTTTAGATGTTATTTTCATGGAATTGAGAGTTTGAAAATACGAGAACAGTACATCAAAGGAAGCATAATAGAATCTGCATCCAATCCAATTAGAAAACAAGCCCTTGCCTATTTCTTAAATCGAGGATATATCTTATAAATTAGGGTAAAATACTTAATTTAGTCCAATATCTTTAATATTTATCCCGATTTAGTCCATATCTTTTAAAATGTACCTTTTTAGTTCACTATCTTTACTATTTGTCCCAATTTAGTTCATATCTTTCAAAATATACCATTTTAGTCAACTATCTTTGTCATTATGATCCACGTTAATCCTCCACCTTTTTTTCATCCAAAAATTTGACGGAATAAGCATGTAAGCAGCACGTGAGTCATAGGTGCAAGGGCAAAATTGTCCGCACACTATTTTTTTATTATTATTTTATAATAAACCCATCGATCAAAACAACACAGTGCCTAATCTTTTTTTTTCCTATATTCCCAAATGCTCTCTAAAAATAAAATCTCTAATCCTTTTTGCCATAAAACCCCAAATGTTCTAAATCCCTAATCCGTAATTGATCATCACTTATCTTCATGGCAGGATGCGAGAGGAAAAACAACTATGGTAAATCTTTGTTCTGATACTTTTTTGTGTTTTTCATGTGTGTATGTATATATATACATATATATATATATATATATACATATATATATATATATATATATATACATATATATATATATATATATACATATGTATTTGTGTATGTATAGTTTGTGTAGTTGTTTTTAAAGGATAATGTATGTTGTTTTTGTTGTTTTGATCTTTCAACCTTTGTTTCCTGTCCAATTTTTCCATTTTTATGGATTTTCACAAAAAAGCTTTTTTGAGTTAGGAAATAGTCTAGTTTATTGAATATTACATTGTGGCACTGTAAAACTTTTGAGATAGGAAAACAACTGTTATGGTGTTGAGATATGCGGTTGTTGCTGTTTCTTGCCTACCCTTAAGCTTTCAACTTTTCTCTATGGTCGAAATGACAAGTAGACTAGATTTTATTGTCATCCATGGTGTATTTTGAGTTTCTTAAATTGCGTCACCTACATCTTTTCCTCAATTTCTCTGTACTATTTGAACAGAAAGATCGTAAGGCTGGTATACCTTGTTGTAAACAAGGACCATCACCGAGAATTAGGCACCAATATCTTGATGTATACAAGGACCATCACTGAGAATTGTTTAATAGTCTTGGGAAATATGATCAACTTGAGGTGATGAAGAATTCAATTGATTAGCCTCTTGTTGGACCGAAAGATCACAGAGGATTAAAAATTCAAATGTTTACCATTTTCATAGAGCATTTGTGAATATAGGGGAAAAAAGGATTAGACACTGTGTTGTTTTGATCGATGGGTTTATTATGAAAAAAAAAAAAAAAAAAAAATTAGTGTACGGATAATTTTGCCCCTGCAAATACGACTCACATGCTTATTTCGTCATATTTTTGGATGAAAAAATGGTAGAGAACTAACATGGATTATAATGACAAAGATAATAGACTAAAATGGTACATTTTGAAATATATGGATTAAATCGAGACAAATGGTAAAGATAGTAGACTAAAAGAGTATATTTTAAAAGATATGGACTAAATCGAAACAAATATTAAAAATACTGGACTAAATTGGGTATTTATCCTTTAAATTATAACACTGATTATATAGGATAAGAGAAAATAATCCAAAATTTTAAGAAAATACGAACAATTATTAATATGAAATAGAGTTTTATCTTTCAAAAAAAAGTATGATTCTGAAATAGACTTTTTGTTTCTCAAATATATGATGTTTTTCTATTCATGACTCATTACGTACGAGTTATTATATTTTTACTAAACACAATAAATTTCAGATAGAAATAGAGAGAAAAATACACATTTATTTTGTGATTTCTATAAGGTATAATAACAATAGTTCACTATTTATGTATTTAAAATTACTTTACTTGACAGTTACTTATATATCGGCTAATGATGTGACAAATGTCTATCATGTTAATTAGTTAACTAGTATTTGACCACAAAAAAAAATTTATTAACTAGTAAAATGTCACTCATTTAGTCATTTAAGAGATATTGCAATCAATTTTTTTTTACTCTAAGTTGCAGGAGAATATAGTTTTTAAATTGATATTGAACTTAATTTTAAATCATCAACAGACAACAAACAATCAATTTAGTGCATATGAAAACAAAATACATGCAAAAAAAAAAAAAAAAAACGGAATGATCAAAATATATACCACATTCTATATATGTTTAGGGACCAAAATAGTATAGATAAAAGGTTATATACCACAACAAATTTACTTGAAAGTTCACTAATTAATTATCCAAATTATCCAAAAGACATACCACTACTGTCAACTAATAAAAATTGACCAAAAGAAAAATCTACTAATAATCCAAAAGACATACTACCACTATCAACTAATAAAATTTGACAAAAAGAAAAATCTACTAATAAAAAAATTAATGTTCATCAATATTTTTCATAGCAAAAGAAGAAAAAGAGGGGGAAAAAATCGATGACGTCAATTCGTCCCAGTCAGCATCCACGTAGGCATCATGAAGCCGTATATATGGACCAAATGACGCTTCTTTGTTTCTCTTTCCTCCCAAAACCCTAAGGACTCGTCTCCTTTGTCAGCTGTCGGCTAAGCCTCAAAACCCTCTTATTTATTTATTTATTTTCAATAAAAATAAATAAAAAGGAAAAAAATCCCAAGAAATTATTATAGTTCTTCACAGATCTATCAGAGAGAAAATTAAGGGGATTTTCCACGTTGATTTGATTCCTTGGCGCCATGGCTACTGTTGCTCCGCCGTCAGATCGTATCCTTTCTTCCTCTAATAATCCTCTTGGTATGCTTTATTATTTTTAATAATTTTATTTTTACAAAATTACAACTTTTTGTATTTAATATTTTATTGGGTTTATTGGGGTTTATGGGTAGTTTGGCGCACGAAGTTCTTGCTCCCCACTTTGTGTCTTGAGACTATTTTCATGACTCGAATCGTGACCTCCAGTTCCCCCTTGTGCTACAAAGGATTGTCTTTGTGTTAATTATGCTTTAATTATATTTATAGAATCTATATACACGCACAGACACACACACATGCATATATTTATGTGTATGTATACGAATTGTAGGTTTCGGATTATGGTGAGTTAATTAAATAGGAAAATTAAGATTAGTAGTTGAATCTTATAGATTTTTTTTTTTTTTGTTCCTTATTTTTTGTTCTATTACAGAAGCTGCTGAGTTACTGCAGAATTTGTCTTTGGATTCTCCAAAAAAGTCTATTCAGGTCCCGGAGCCTACAAAGAAGGTACCTTTTTACTTTGTTCGTTGTATGTGATTCTTTTCGTCGCATTGTTCATGGTGGCTAATTTTTGTGGTTACCGTGTTCGTATGTTATGGTGTTTGTTGAGTTGGATTTTTATCCTTGTTGTATTAGATCTTTCAGTGTAAGGATAATTTGATAAGGAATTTTTAATAATCGTTGTATTAGATTTTAGGTTCAATGATGATCTATTATAGAATTTCTGAATACGAGCTTCAAACAATTTCTGAATTTTTGTAACAGAATGCTGCAGGGCAATATGTGCCAGTTGATGCGGTGGGAAATGGTGTGAATAAGCCTGTTGAGAGATCTGCAAGTCCTTTTGTAGATCCAGCCATGTTTTACAATCCAAATGGTACATTTCGTCAAGATTATATGGATCCGAGCTTGTGGTACAACCCCAATGGATACCCATCTCAAACATATTATTATGGAGGTAATAATATATTTTGTTAAAAGAATATTTAACTGCATAAAGCAGTCCGGCGACAGGTTGATTTAACTTAGATGTTCTGGTCTTAACTTATGATGGATCATCAGGCAATGAGTGGGCCAATCCTGATGGAGTTGAGATGTCACCGGTGAGTTCTATTCTTATTAATTTACCCACCCTATTCATGCTTGCATGTATAGAAGCCAATCGTCGAGCTTATTCATAGATTTTGCCTTTAAAGAAAAGGAGATAATTTATGATTGGTTAGGGTGCGATGTGACACTATTGATGTCCCTTGGCAAAAGGAACGTAATTTTTGGGCATCACACATATATTGAGTCCCTATGTTTAATACTCTTTTGTTGCTCTCTTACAGGGCGTTTATGGTGACTATCAACATAGTTATGGTTATGTGCCTTATGGCGCGTATTCCCCATCTGGTTCAACCATGGGGCATGATGGTCAAGTGTATGGAGCACAACATTATCAATATCCTACAACTTATTTTCAGCCTTCTACTACAGCAAACAGTGGGTCGTACACACCCAACCAGGCTGCCAATTCTCAAGCTGACGTTGCAAATTCAGTTGGTGCTAACCAACTGCAGTTACCAATGGACACTGCCAAAGGAAATCAGAGTAGCATAGACGATGTTATTACTAATCGAACCAATGTTTCAAAGCCTGTAAGTTCAAATAACCAGAACTCGTCTACCAAGTCCAATGGGTTTTATGGATCGGGAGGCTTTGCGCCAGGTATCTTGATATTTTCTCTGTGTTTTACGAGGACGTGAGATTTGACCTTTAGTGGGTTTAATTTCTTGGGGTCATATATTCTTACTGATTCAAAACTGATCATGCAGCAAGTCCTGTCTCATCTACATTTCTACAAGGCAACCATGCTACTGCTGGAAGGAACAAGAATATCCGTCCTTTCCCTCATCTAATGGTATATGTTGCTTCAGCAGCCACTTTGATTTTCTCCTGAACATTATATTTATTGAAGTCTCTAAACGAACTGAACCAAACTGAGCCTTAGCTCCCACTAGGTGGGGTCGATTATATGAAATTGCTACGTTGCTCATTTTTGTTAAAAGTCATCATCTTTGTCAGCTCCATGCATGTTAGATGGCATTTGAGGTCAAGTTTTTCTCCGACTCAAGAACTGATGCAGTACAGAAAATGGGGCCAGAGGAAGAAATTTACTATTGATGTGTTACTGTAATCGTGTATGCATTGGAATGCAGACTTTTAGGTTGGTTTAGGGTTTACTTTGTTTCTATGTTAAGTCGAAATTGGGTAATTTTTTTCCTTTTAAGGTTCTTAATTTCCTCTCTTATTAGATTAATTTAAAGAGAAGAAGCTTGTCTAACATTGGGGTCTATATATGCAAGTTTTACCTTATAATAATTATTAAGCTCATTTGACAATAGATAAAATTAGCCTTTAGTTTTTGAGTTCTCGAGAACTAAGGTTTTTGCTATGATTTGGCAACCCCCTTCATGGTTCTCATAGTTTTTCCCCTAGAAACCTAATCTTTGACATGAATTGCAGATCTATGTCGCCCACTTGTGTTTGGAACTGTGTCAAATGTGTTATTTGTTTTTGCATTTCCTAGCATATTTTCTGTTCACCCTTCTGGCAGCTTGCCTATTCTACTTAGAAAATAAATCCTTCTAAGTTACAATTGAATGGTTATACTTATTCGTTTCCATGTGTATGGGTTTGCAATTTACTAATTGCTCGAGTAGATTCATCATATTATTTGAGTAGTTACGTTGGCCGTCGTTTTGAAAAAAGTGGATGTATAACCGCATGCAGGGTTTGCAACATCCAAGAGCGACATCAGGAATTGGGCAAGCCGGATTTATGAATCAGATGTATCCAAACAACAGGGCATATGGTCAATATGCAAACTCATATCAAAGTGGTCCAGGATTCATGCCTAGCAGTTATTATTCTAGGATCAATGGGCGTGGATGGTTGAATGTTGATAACAAGTACAGATCCAGGGGTCGTGGCGCATATGGCTACAACAGAGAAGCAGTGGATGGCTTGAATGAACTGAATAGGGGACCTCGGGCAAAGGGCCTAAAGGACCAGAAGGACTCTAAGCCAATAACATTAGCTGTGAAGGGGCAGAGCCTTCCATTGAGGGAGAACACTGATGAGGATAATTTGCCACTTTTTCCAGACAGGGAGCAGTACAACAAAGATGCTTTTCCTGAGACGTATTCAGATGCTAAGTTCTTTGTCATTAAATCCTACAGTGAAGATGATGTCCACAAAAGTATCAAATATGGCGTGTGGACTAGTACACCAAACGGTAACAAGAAACTGGATGCTGCATATAAGGAAGCTCAGGAGAAATCTGGTGGATGTCCAGTGTTTCTGTTGTTCTCAGTGAGTATTTTGTGCTGCCCTGACAATTAGGGTTCATTAGCCTATCTTATTTATTTCCCGTGTGTGAGTTTTACTAAGCTCTATTTAATGTTTTTTCCAGGTCAATGCAAGTGGACAGTTTGTTGGTCTTGCAGAGATGGTTGGTGCTGTTGACTTTGACAGAACTGTGGAATATTGGCAACAGGATAAATGGAGTGGTTGTTTCCCTTTGAAATGGCACTTGATCAAAGACTTGCCTAATAGCATGCTGAGGCACATTACTCTTGAAAATAATGAAAACAAACCTGTAACCAACAGCAGAGACACTCAGGAGGTTGGTCTCTCGTGCTGTGCTACTGTTTATTTTGTTTCAATACGCTATTTTACCTTATTGTTTAATGGTGTTTCATATTTGCTTGTAGGTCAAGGTTGGGCAAGGTATTCAAATACTGAAAATATTTAAAAGCCACTCGAGCAACACGTGCATCCTGGATGATTTTGAGTTCTATGAAGGACGTCAAAAGGTTATGCAAGAGAAAAAGGCTCGTCAACGACAATCAAATAAGCAGGCAAGTGCTGCTCATTTGTTGTACATCTGAGTTCCAGATTTTTGTCTTCACTGGTTGCTGTTAAGATCGAATTCCAAATGCGGGACATTGGGAATAGTTATATAGATGTCTGTGTGTCATATGTATACGAATCCTTGAGACATTTATCTTTGCTGAAAAATCAATTCTCATATTGATATTTCCCCCGTTCTGTAAATCATTGGATCGTTTCTATCTGTAGTGGTTTATCATGAACTGATCAAGCAAATAATATCACCTTCTTATCTTCTAAACAGGTTGGCAATGTGAAGCTATTTGGTGCTGTTTCAACCGAGAATGGGATGAAAGAGGAATCAACAGGTAAACAGACCAAAAATAATTCTCTAGACTCCTCTGAGTTAACTGAGGCTACCATTGCTCCGGGGTCCAAGGTTTCTGAAATTGTCCAGGCTAACGGAGAGATGAAATCAGAAGAAAATTCTTCAATTTTAACAAGGAAAGATATGTCAAATGGTGTACAAATGAAAGTGAAGGAGAACGATGTTTCAAATGGGACCATAAATGTTTCTTGAGTTTTGTTTGATCCTCAGCATGGTAAATTTCATTTATTCTTTTTCCCTTTTGGCCACATTAAATTGAGGCACAGCCTGAGTACTATTACCAGTGCTTTTCCTTTCTTTTTTCCCTAACAATTTTTTTCAACTTCTTTCTTTTTTGCATTCGACTTGATCATAAGCATTCACGGATGTCTACCATTGGTTAACATCTGACGTCTCTTTGTTTTGCTGACTTTTGCAGATTGAGAAAGACGCACTTTCAAGGATTTGGGTGCATATAGTAGAGCAAACAGATTGATTGTAACGAATTCTGGGATTTTAGACAGGTTTTTTTTGTTTTCCCTTTTCTTTTTCTCCTTTCTGCATCGATGTAGACAGATCTGTCTGCATATGTACTCGTTTGAGCTGACACTTTATATTATTCAGACAAACTCTAGTTTTTCAATGCTTAAGATTTTCTAATAACAGTTGGTTGGATTGGATTAGGTTTTTCTTAGGTCGTTTGGGTTTTAATTCGAGACAGAAGGATTGCTACTTAATCGATATACCTTGTGGTTTGTTGGAGTTCGTTCTTACGGCTTATATCTGCTTCTAGTTTGCAGTCTGGCGTAAATTCTTCCTTCTATTTATCGCGCAGAAATATAGTTTTATGGGTATAATAGCTTATTCAACCAAAATTTATATCTGGATTTGGAATGATTCGTGTTATGTTCTAGTCGTGACAATACTTCCTAGATTGGGACTTTGGATCCGCTAATAATGTATATTAGGAGCATCGATAGTGATGATATTTTATGTTGACTGTGTTATCACGTTATCACTATTGATCTTTTTAATAGTATTATTACCAAAGGCGGAGTCAGAAGTCTGAGTATTGAGGAAGCCGACGTATTTTTTGGATTAATAGAAAAGAAATTCAATTTTTACAGTTAGAGGTGAAAGTTATATATATCTATTTAAATCTAATAGATATACACATATTAGTAAACAATTGTCAAAAAACAAAATGCAATTATAATGAGTTGAATTTACGTCATTAATATAATGGTATTTGTGACTATTACAACTACCTCTATGTTTTTAAAGACTTTTACAATTTTTTTAATTTTTAAATGATAGGTTTTTTTTTTTGTTTTTTTTTATTTTTGTTTTATTTTTAAAGTACAACATATGTACCTCTTAACTTACAAATTGGCAAAAGGAAGTGGCTACGTGACACTTTCTTAGCCTTTCGTTGATTATGTTATCACATTATTACTATTTATCTCTTTAATAATGTTATTACAGGGGCAGAGCTAGAACTTGAGTATTGGAGGGATCTAATATTTTTTTTTTTAAATGTACAGTGTTCTTTGCACAATATTTTTTGGGTTAATAGAAAAGAGATTTAATTTTTATAGGTAAAGTTGAAAGTTATACATATCTATTTAAATTTAATAGACACACACATATTAGCAAAAAATTGACAAAAAACAAAATATAACTATAGTGATTTGAACTCACACATTCAATATAATGGTATTTGTGATTAACTACTATAATTAACTTTACGTTTTTAAAGACTTTTACAACTTTTTTGATTTTTAGATGATAGATTTTTTTTTTTTTTTAAGAGAAAAGGGTACAACATATGTACCTCTTTTTTTTTTTGGACCAACTTAAGACTTACCAACTATATAAATGTACTTGTGCCTGACCACTACTGCTAACGCATATTTTGAAAATTTTTATAACTTTTTTGCTATTTATCGAAGGGTCAAATTTATTTATTTATTTTTTTAAAAAAATCCATTAAATATATATATATATATATATATATTTTTTTTTTTTTGAGGTAGACTTGAGAGAAGATGGAAATTACTAAAGTAATAAAGTTGAGATTTGAGAAGAAAATAATAATTTTTTTTTTAAAGAAAAAGAAAAAAAAGTACAACATATATTTTTTAACTAATTTTTGTGGTGATTGGAACTCTTACCAATCATATGGATATACTTGTTATTAACTACCAAGCCTAACTCATATCTTGAAAAAATTTGTAACTTTTAATCTATTTATTGGGAGAGTAAATCTGTTTTTTTTTTTATTAAAAAAAAATACATTAAATATTTTTTTTTTGGAGGTTGGGGAGCCGGAGCCGCCTACCCTCCCTCCCTCGCTCGCCCCTGGATATTATGTTATTATGAGATCCAAGTCCCCCATATTGCTGCATTCTATATCAATAATTGATTGAAAATCTGTGTGGTTGCACAGTGAGAACAAATAACACAGTATATTTGAGATCAATTTGGAGTCTTTACCCGAATTAGGTACATATTGTAAATTACACAGTATATTATCTCTTTAATAGTGTTATTACCGGGGGCAGAGCTAGAACTTGAGTATTGGATGGATCCAATATTTTTTTTTAATGTACAGTGTTCTTGGCACAATATTTTTTGGATTAATAGAAAAGAGATTCAATTTTTATAGGTAAAGTTGAAAGTTATACATATTTATTTAAATTTAATAGACATACACATATTAGCAAAAAATTGACAAAAAATAAAATGTAACTATAGTGATTTGAACTCACACATTCAATATAATGGTATTTGTGATTAACTGCTACAATTAACTTTACGTTTTTAAAGACTTCTACAACTTTTTTGATTTTTAGATGATAGATTTTTATTTTTTATTTTTAAGAGAAAAGGGTACAACATATGTACCTCTTAACTTTGTTTTCTCGGCAATGACAAATTGGCAAAATGAAGTGTCTATGTGGTACTTTCCTAGCCTTTCCTTTTTTTTTTTTTTTTTTTTGACCAACTTAAGACTTACCAACCATATAGATGTACTTGTGCCTGACCACTACTGCTAACGCATATTTTGAAAATTTTTACAACTTTTTCGCTATTTATCGAAGGGTCAAATTTATTTATTTTATTTTTTTAAAAATCCATTAAATATATATATATATATTTTTTTTGAGGTAGACTTGAGAGAAGATGGAAATTACTAAAGTAATAAAGTTGAGATTTGAGAAGAAAATTATAATTTTTTTTAAAAAAAGAAAAAGAAAAAAAAGGTACAACATATATTTTTTAACTAATTTTTGTGGTGATTGGAACTCTTACCAACCATATGGATATACTTGTTATTAACCACCAAGACTAACTCATATCTTGAAAAATTTTGTAACTTTTGATCTATTTATTGGGAGAGTAAATCTGTTTTTTTTTATTAAAAAAAATACATTAATTTTTTTTTTTTTGGAGGTTGGGGAGCCGGAGCTGCCCTACCCTCCCTCCCTCGCTCGCCCCTGGATATTATGTTATTATGAGATCCAAGTCCCCCATATTGCTGCATTCTATATCAATAATTGATTGAAAATCTGTGTGGCTGCACAGTGAGAACAAATAACACAGTATATTTGAGATCAATTTGGAGTCTTTACCCGAATTAGGTACATATTGTAAATTACACAGTATATTATCTCTTTAATTGTGTTATTACCAGGGCCAGAGCTAGAACTTGAGTATTGGAGGGATCCAATATTTTTTTTTTTTAATGTACAGTGTTCTTGGCACAATATTTTTTGGGTTAATAGAAAAGATATTCAATTTTTATAGGTAAAGTTGAAAGTTATACATATCTATTTAAATTTAATAGACATACACATATTAGCAAAAAATTGACGAAAAACAAAATGTAACTATAGTGATTTGAACTCACACATTCAATATAATGGTATTTGTGATTAACTGCTACAATTAACTTTACGTTTTTAAAGACTTCTACAACTTTTTTGATTTTTAGATGATAGATTTTTATTTTTTATTTTTAAGAGAAAAGGGTACAACATATGTACCTCTTAACTTTGTTTTCTCGGCAATGACAAATTGGCAAAATGAAGTGTCTATGTGGTACTTTCCTAGCCTTTCCTTTTTTTTTTTTTTTTTTTGACCAACTTAAGACTTACCAACCATATAGATGTACTTGTGCCTGACCACTACTGCTAACGCATATTTTGAAAATTTTTACAACTTTTTCGCTATTTATCGAAGGGTCAAATTTATTTATTTTATTTTTTTAAAAATCCATTAAATATATATATATATTTTTTTTGAGGTAGACTTGAGAGAAGATGGAAATTACTAAAGTAATAAAGTTGAGATTTGAGAAGAAAATTATAATTTTTTTTAAAAAAAGAAAAAGAAAAAAAAGGTACAACATATATTTTTTAACTAATTTTTGTGGTGATTGGAACTCTTACCAACCATATGGATATACTTGTTATTAACCACCAAGACTAACTCATATCTTGAAAAATTTTGTAACTTTTGATCTATTTATTGGGAGAGTAAATCTGTTTTTTTTTATTAAAAAAAATACATTAATTTTTTTTTTTTTGGAGGTTGGGGAGCCGGAGCTGCCCTACCCTCCCTCCCTCGCTCGCCCCTGGATATTATGTTATTATGAGATCCAAGTCCCCCATATTGCTGCATTCTATATCAATAATTGATTGAAAATCTGTGTGGCTGCACAGTGAGAACAAATAACACAGTATATTTGAGATCAATTTGGAGTCTTTACCCGAATTAGGTACATATTGTAAATTACACAGTATATTATCTCTTTAATTGTGTTATTACCAGGGCCAGAGCTAGAACTTGAGTATTGGAGGGATCCAATATTTTTTTTTTTTAATGTACAGTGTTCTTGGCACAATATTTTTTGGGTTAATAGAAAAGATATTCAATTTTTATAGGTAAAGTTGAAAGTTATACATATCTATTTAAATTTAATAGACATACACATATTAGCAAAAAATTGACGAAAAACAAAATGTAACTATAGTGATTTGAACTCACACATTCAATATAATGGTATTTGTGATTAACTGCTACAATTAACTTTACGTTTTTAAAGACTTCTACAACTTTTTTGATTTTTAGATGATAGATTTTTATTTTTTATTTTTAAGAGAAAAGGGTACAACATATGTACCTCTTAACTTTGTTTTCTCGGCAATGACAAATTGGCAAAATGAAGTGTCTATGTGGTACTTTCCTAGCCTTTCCTTTTTTTTTTTTTTTTTTTGACCAACTTAAGACTTACCAACCATATAGATGTACTTGTGCCTGACCACTACTGCTAACGCATATTTTGAAACTTTTTACAACTTTTTCGCTATTTATCGAAGGGTCAAATTTATTTATTTTATTTTTTTTTAAATACATTAAATATATATATATATATATATATATATATATATATATATATATATATATATATATATATATATATATATTTTTTGAGGTAGACTTGAGAGAAGATGAAAATTACTAAAGTAATAAAGTTGAGATTTGAGAAGAAAATGATAATTTAAAAAAAAAAAAAGAAAAAGAAAAAAAAGGTACAACATATATTTTTTAACTAATTTTTGTGGTGATTGGAACTCTTACCAACCATATGGATCTACTTGTTATTAACCACCAAGACTAACTCATATCTTGAAAAATTTTGTAACTTTTGATCTATTTATTGGGAGAGTAAATCTGTTTTTTTTTTATTAAAAAAAATACCTTAAATATTTTTTTTTTGGAGGTTGGGGAGCCGGAGCCGCCCTACCCTCCCTCCCTCGCTCGCCCCTAGATATTATGTTATTATGAGATCCAAGTCCCCCATATTGCTGCATTCTATATCAATAATTGATTGAAAATCTGTGTGGCTGCACAGTGAGAACAAATAACACAGTATATTTGAGATCAATTTGGAGTCTTTACCCGAATTAGGTACATATTGTAAATTATGAAAATCTAAAGATAGTAAATTATCTAAATTATTTAATCGTAATTGTATGAATAACTCTCTAATAATGATGTTATTGCTAAGATCGAATTTGCTCTAAATCCACCATGAGTAAACACAACCAGTTTTGGTAGTGCATAGCCACACACAAATGAGGATCAAACCTATTATAAGCAATATAATCTATATGGTTGACAAATTGATCAAAATGCAAAAGTGTAATCTTTCAAATAGTACCACGGCTCTATTGCCAAAACCGCACAATTTTATTACTCACTCTTATTATATCATTTCTTAATTCGCAAGGAAATCCCCCCCTTTTTTTTTTTAATTCAAGGGATATATGTATCAGATAAGTTGCATGCTATAATTGATCTTACAATTTTTTGCACTTATAGAAAAGAACATACTACTCAACTAAAGGCTTGGGGGTATAGGATTCCCATTCTTAGGCTCCGTTTGTTTGCAGTAAAATATTTTTTGAATTTTTTGATATTTGGAAATACAAAAAATTTGATTAACTGGAAAATATTTTCTAGTCAAGAGGAAATTTTAATTTAAAAGAGTGAAAAATATTTTATTGTCCTTTGGGATAAGAAAATATTTTTTGAAACTCACCTACTTTACCCCCACCCACCTTCTCTCCTTCCACCTTCACGATTAGCATATATATTATGTGTGTATATATATATATATATATTTTTTTTATAAAATCTCATGTTATAAAATATTTTTCACTATACATTTAAACACCAGAAGATATTTTTTATTATTCTATTTTTCATTAAAATATTTTTTCCTTAAAATATTTTTCCTTGAAAATATTTTCTCTCACTAAATTATTTTATCGCAAACAAACGGAGCCTTAGTTGTAGATAGATGTTTGTGCACCGAGTAATGGCTCCTACGTTGGCAACAACAAAAAGAAAAAAGTAATGGCTTCCGCGTTATGAATTTATCGATCTAATTCATTTTAATAGATGTTTGTGCGCGGAGTAATGACTCTTGTGTTGACAACAACAAAAAGAAAAAAAGTAGTGACGTCTGTATTATGAATTTGTCCGATCTAATTTATTTTTATCGGAAGTGGTCTTTTAAATTAACTGAATACACATAGAGTTTCAACTAAGTGTCTTTATACAAATCGTTTTAAAATTTTTTTTACCCCTTTTAAAAGGTACTATCTCCATTTCTTAATATTTTGATATTCAATTAAAAAGTCTTAGTTCATTTTTATCGATCTAATGTAGTTGGTTGGTCCAGTCCGGACCAACCAACAAAGCTAACATATGATTTATGGGGGATTGTATGATTTATGGGTGATTTGCACCCACTATTTAAAGTTGTAAATTTTTATCGAATGGCAACAAAGCTAACATATTTTTGAATTTGTGCCATGTGACTAATTTCAATATGGCCCTATGAGGTTATTTCTCTGCTTAAAAGGGTTGACAATGGTTGAATCTATAGTATAAGTTAGAAAAAATCGATTCCATTTTAAAGTTTATTACACAGTCTTATAATGAATGTAGTATGATTTCTACATTTGCTTCAAATTATTGATATTTGTGCATGGGTGGCAACGTCTACCATATTAGTAATAGTGATTCAGTACCTATCGATCTCGTCTGGTCATTTCCCACTCTTATTTTCAGGATCTAAATATGTGGCAGCTTAGGTTGCATTAGCAATTAAGATATGTTCTCTTTCCCATGTTGGGTTATCCAATCCCCCTTGTAGTGTTCTTTTTGCTGGCTTCGCGTGTACAATTGACGGCTTCTTAGCTATCGAATATCACCTGAATCTCTTCCGACAAAAAAAAAAAAAAAAAAAACAGTGATTGTAAAAAACAATGTCTACCGGCAATTGAAACTCGACGGCCCATATCGTGGTTGTAAAAAGTATTTCCTTTCTTCATGCATCAATCCATTTCATGATAATTTTATATATTTATAAATTAGAATACGAATTATAGAAGATTAAGTGAAAATAATTTTAAAAAATGAAGAACATCAAATTAAACAAGTATGTTTATGAAATAGACATTTTGTTCTCAAACATATGATGTTTTTTCTATCCATGACTCACAATGTATGAGTTAAATAGGATTAAAAATTTCACATAAAAATAGAGAGAGACATATGCATTTATTTTGTGATTCGTATGAAACTTAATAACAAGAGTTCGTGTATTTAAAATTACTTGACTTCATAGTTAGTTTAACTTGCTAATGACGTGGCAAATGTCTAGCCAATCAATTAGTTAAATCATTAAATGTCACCCATTTAAGAGATACTTTAATCATATTTTCTTTTTTACTTTAAGTTGCAGGAGGAGATAGTTTTAAAATTGATATTAAACTTGATTTTAGGTCATCAATAGACAACGAACAATTGATTTAGCTCACTCTAAGTACATATGAAAACAAACTGTTAGTGAAATTGTACAATAATAATTGAAAATGGAACAATAATTAAAGTACAAATACTTTTGTTGGAGACAACTTAGTCTGACTGAGGTATGGGAATCTCGCTAGCTTTGAGAAAATCCAAGCCTCCTGCGGTGAAAAGAACCGATGCAACAGTCTTGAGATGGCTTGTCCCCTCCAGTATACAACAGTTTGACTTGTTGTCGTACTACTGGAATGAACTCTGCATTAGAAGATGGAGCACAAGCTCCTCTCAAGAACACCTTTCTCTTTTGGCTGAGAAACCCTCTAACTTACTCTCTCAATATGTTAGTAAGTTGTTTGAAGTAAGAATGAGGCCTATTTATAGGCTCCTAAAAAACCACCATAATAAATTGTATACAAATGAAAAGTCATGAATTTAAAACCTCTCTAAATATAAAAAACTCTTCAAGTTCTAAAATTAATATATTCATGAATACAAAATTAATACATAATCTATTCATATTCCAAAATTAAAACATACATAAATACTCATAATTCATTAAATATAAAAGATAATTAATTTAATATTAAAATATCACAACATTCCCCCACTTATTTTAATATTAAATTAATATTATAAGAGATATATTCCAACCAAAAGGAATCATTATGTTTAATAAAGGTGTGTTATGCGTTGAACCTTTACTCAGCGAAACAGTAACCTTTACTCCAGAGTCAGTAGTGGTCTTCGACTTTAACTATGACTGTTTTAGAGAAATAAAGAGTCACTGCTCACACATAATGCTCCAGGTGTAATAAAATGATTTTAAAGACTTAGCACATTACGGTCATGTGTTTTTCTGGTTTTTATAAGTGTTTATATGAGAATTAGTCAAAAACTCATATGAAGCGGCCACAACTTCAACACTTATATAGGTGAAATATGTCAAGGGTGCTCTTGTAATTCTGACACTCCACTCAAAAAAGCTACATATTTCATTAAGAATCTGAACTCAACCTCTAAAACATTACAGGATGAATACACTCACATCATAGGGAGGGAAAATATTTAGTGTATTCCTTTCGTCCACCTTGCGATTCGTTTTTTCCATTGAACCCAATTTTTAGGATCTCTGGTATTTAGGTTGGGTATCCTCACATGTGGTTCATGATAAAATTGGCTTCAATCCTATCCCCCTCGATGTATTCCAGATCCTTTCTCTCGATAAGGCCTTAGTTAGTGGATCTACAAGATTGTCATTAGATTTGACATAATCCACATTAATAGATTCATTACTCAAATATAATCTCACAGTACTATGTTTTCTCCTTATGGATCTGGACTCCCCATTATAATAATGATTTTTAACTCTACTAATCGTAGCGGTGCTATCACAATGTATTAAAACTGGTGGGATTGGTTATTCCTACAATGGAATCTCATACAACAAATCTCTTAACCAGTTTGATTCCTCACTTGCAGAAGCTAAAGCAACAAGCTCTGCCTCCATAGTTGAGTTAGCAATAATTGTTTGCTTCTTAGATTTCTAGCAAACAGCACCACTACCATCGTAAAAACAAAACCAGTAGTAGAGTAAGAGTCACTTGATAATGTGTTCCAGTCTGCATCACTGAAACCTTCGAGTACAGCAGGATATTTTCTATAAACCAAACCATAGTTTTTTATTCCACACAAGTATTTCATGACTCACTGGATGACATGCCAATGTTCTTTTCCAGGTTTGCTAGTAAACCTGCTAAGTACTCCTACTGCATAAGTTATATCAGGTCTAGTACAATCAATCGCATAGCGCAAGCTACCAATTATACTTGTATACTCATTTTGATTAATTATATCATTATCATTTTCAACAGGAAAAAAGATGCACATTATGATCAAAATGTGTAGACACGTGTTTACATTCAAAAAAAAAAAAAATCTCAATATTTTCTCAATATAGTGCGACTGATCAAAAAAAATACCATCAGGCGTTTTGGTAATTTTTATCCCCAAAATAAAATTAGCCTCACCAAGATCTTTCATATCAAAATGACTACAAAAAATAATCTTAGTTTTATTTATGACATGAATATCTGTACTAAAAATAAGTAAATTATCCACATAAAGGCTAATAATCACATGTGAATTTTTCCAAGATTTATGATATATGCACTTGTCACTTTCATTAGACTTATAACAATTCTCAATCATGCAGAAATCAAATTTTTCATGCCAATGTTTAGGTGTTTGCCTCAAGTCGTATAAGGATTTAGTAAGCTTACACATTTTGCTTTCTTGGTCTGGTACCACAAACCCTTCAAGTTGATCCATATATATTTCCTCATCTAGGTCCCATTCAAAAAGGCTATTTTTACATCCATATGATGAATTTTTAGATTAAAATTAACTCCAATTGCAATTAGCAATCTAATGGATGTAACTCTTGTAACAAGATAAAAATTGTCAAAAAAGTCAAGATTAGCCTTCTGTTTAAAGCCTTTTGCAACAAGTCTAGCTTTAAACTTATCTATTGATCCATCAGGTTTAAGTTTTTTCCTGAAGACCCACTTACAGCCTATAGTTTTACAACCTAGTGGTAATTCAACTAATTTCCAAGTTTTTTTCGAAATTAGTGAATCCATCTCATCATTTACAGCTTCTTTCCAAAAAATGGCGTTAGGAGATGAAAAATCTTCTTTTAAAGTAAGTGGACGTTGTTCTAAATTGAAAACATAAAAATCTAAACCAAAATCTTTTTCAATGCGTGCCCTTTTACTCCTTCTTGGTTCAGATAAAATATTTTCATTATCTTGAAAAGAAGTAGAAGGAGACAAAGAAGACATATTTTCATAAATTTTTTTATTCCCGCTACTTTGAAGTTTAAAAGCATATTTTTTTCATGAAAAATTGCATCACTCGACTCAACAATTATTTGATTTTCAAGATCAAAAAATCTGTAAGCTGTACTATTCACCGCATAGCCAAGAAAAGCACAAGTGATAGCTTTAACACCTAATTTTGTTTTATTTGGATTTGTTAGCCTCACAAAAGCTAAACAACCTCAAACTCTCAAATATCCCAAATTAGACTTATATATTTTCCATAGTTCAAAATGTGTAATTTTAGTCCTTTTATGTGACACCCTATTTAAAACATGGCAAGCTATCAGAGTAGCCTCACTCCAAAGATTTTTGGGAGCACCTGACTCCACAATCATGACATTAATCAAATTAATAATAGTTCTATTTTTTCTCTCAGCTACACCATTAGACTCAAGTGAGTAAGGCGGTGTAGTTTCATGGATTATTCCCAAAGATTGAAGAAAAGAACTGAATTCAGAAGAAATATATTCTCGACCTCGATCACTTCTCAATCTTTTGATTTTTCTACCGAATTTATTTTCAACTTCGTGAAGAAATTCTTTAAACTTTTCAAAAGCATCACTTTTATTTTTCAAAAGATAAAAATAAGTGTATTTTGAAAAATCATCAATGAAAGTGATAAAATATCTATTTCCTACACGAGTTAAAATTCCTTCAAATTCACAAAGATCTGAATGAATTAAATCTAGCAATTCGATATGTCTAACAACATTTTCATGAGGCTTTCTAGTGATTTTTGTATTGTTGCAAGATTCACATTTTTCAAAATCTTTATTCAGTCTTGGAATTAATCATAAACTACTCATGATTCCCACATATCTACTATTAATGTGACATAAACGTGCATGCCAAAAATTCACAGAAGAGAGCATATAAACAGAACAAGATGCTTTATTATCATTATCAACATTCAAACGAAACATTCCATCACATGCATATCCTTTGCCCACAAAAATACATTTATTGGTAATTACATATTGATCAGACTCTATAGTTTGCTTGAAGCCTGCCTTGTTGAATAAGAAACTTGACATAAGGTTTTTCCTCATAAAAGGGGTAAAGAGTACATCTTTCAGTGTTAAAATACGTCCAGATGTAAACTTGAGCTCAACATCACCACTCCTAACACCTTAGTTTTGCTTGAATCACCAAGCATCACTGTTTTTTTTTTTTCTTCAAAAGGAGTGTATTTCTTGAACCAGTTTTTATCATAGCAGACATGCCTATTGGCACCAGAGTCCGCGCACTAACCTTCTACATATTGAACCATGTTTATGTCTGTTATCATAACTACTAACGGCTCTTCGGTCACATTAGCTTGAGGAATAGCTACACGTTTTCGGTATCTACAATTCCGAGAAATATGGTCAACTTTGCCACAAACAAAGCAGACAGTGCCCTGATTCTTAGAAGATTGTCCATGGTTCATAAATTTATGGTTCGAATTTCCCTTTTGTTTATTTTTCATTTGATTCTTATTTGGCTTCAAATGAGCATTCTTATAATTATGACCTTTGGCATACTATTAGAATTTGCAGAAATTAAATTTACCTTTGTGGAATGTTCATTGTTGTCCAAGATCATTGCATCCTGTCCTCTTGCTTCTTCCTCCACACGAATGCGAGTGATCAGAACCTCCAAAGAAGTTTCTTTCTGCTTGTGGCGCATAGACATTTGAAATTCCTTCCAAAAAGGTGGAAGTTTATAAATGATGTCAGTCACAACTAGATTGTCTTCAATCCTGATGCCTTCTGATCTAACATCAGCTACTATCTTCTGAAAGTCTTGAGTTTGCTGCACCACAGATTATCCATTTTTCATTTGAAATATGAAAAGACGGCTAGCAGCATACTTTTTAGCTCCAACTTCTTTAGTATCATATTTATTTTGCAAAGCCTCTCAGATGCTCTTTGCAGAGTCATAGTTAGTTTCATAGTAATCATATAAACTGTCAGTAAGACAATTTAAAAGATAGTATCGACAGTTGTACTCATCATTGACATATATATCCACCAAGTCTTGATGTTGTGCAAGTTCTTCCTCAGTTATGTTATCGGTGGATGCATTTGTCGGGTCATCTTCAGTGAGTACATATCCTACCTTCAAGAGACTTAGGTAGAATGAAACTTTGCCTTTCCACCGTTTAAAATTAGTTCTACTAAAACGAAATGGCTTATTGAGGTCTCAAACATTAATTTTTTCCACCATTGGTTCCATTTGAATCTTCTTAAAATTGTTGGTGAAATTGTATAATAATAATTGAAAATGGAACAATAATTAAAGTATAAATACTTTTGTTGGAGACAACTTGGTCGGACTGAGGCACATGAATCTCGCTATCTTTAAGAAGATTCAAGCCCCCTGCTATGGAAAGAACTGATGCAGCAGTCTTAATATGACTTGTCCCCTCCAGGATACAACAACCCGACTTGTTGTCGTACTGCTCGAACCAACTATGCACTAGAAGATTGAGCACAAGCTTCTCTCAATAATACCTTTCTCTTTTGGTTGAGAAACCCTCTAACTTACTCTCTCAATATGTTAGTAAATTGTTTGAAGTATGTTTGAAGTAAAAATGAGGCATATTTATAGGCTTCTACAAAACCACCATAATAAATTGCATACAAGTGAAAAGTCATGAATTTAAAACCTCTCTAAATACAAGAAACTCTTCAAGTTATAAAATTAATATATTCATGAATACAAAATTAATATATAATATCTTCATATTCTAAAATTAAAACATACATAAATACTCATAATTCATTAAATATAAAATATAATTAATTTAATATTAAAATATCACAACATTAACTACACATGGAAAATAAATGTTAGGATCAAAATACATACCACATTATGTATATCCTCAGGGATCAAAATAGTATAGTTAAAAGGTTACACAAAAAAATAGATATATTCGAAATCGAAATAACATACAACTAACTTATTAACAGATAAAAAATCGTGACAAAAAACATATTGCGTACTAATCTACTAATAAAAAATAATTAAGGTCCGTGAGTATTTTCATAGGTTGTGCTAAAAAATGATAATCGGACCAAGTCCGACTATTATATATGTTTACATAGATCGAACGATTTTTAGATAACATGAAAATTTAACTGGCAGAACTCAATTATCGAATTATTCGACAGAGCCCGACCGCCAAGTGATAAATCTCTAAGTATAGCAGTGTGACTTCACACATGCACCAAATCAATTAAGCATAGAAGTTCAAAGTATTGAAGAATGTCAAATTTACGATATCGCAAGAATGACTTTTTATATTTTCAATAAGTAAAGAAGAAAAAAAGGAAAAAAATGGATCACGTCAACTTATACTAGTCAGCATCGTCAACTCGTCTAGTCATCATCCACGTAGGCATCATGAAGCCGTATGTATATAAGGACAAAATGACACTTCTTGCTTCTCTTTTCCTCCCAAAACCCTAGGACTACACTCCTTTGTCAGCTGTCGGCCAAGCCTCAAAACCCTCCCCTTATTTTTTCCCCAATATATATAAATTAATAAAAGCCCAGAAATTATTATATCTATACACAGATCTATCTGAGAGAAAAATCAGGGGGGATTTTCTACCGTTGATTTGATCCATTGGCGCTATGGCCACTGTTGCTCCGTCGTCAGATCGTATCCTTTCTTCCTCTAATAATCCTCTTGGTATGCTTTATTATTTTAATTTTTATTTGCTCAAAATTACAACTTTTTGTATTTTATATATTCTAGGGTTTTATTGGGGTTTATGGGCAGCTCGGTGCACAAATTTCCCTTTGTTTATTCATAGAATACACACACATATGTATGTTTGTATATGTATCCGAATTGTAGGTTTGGGAGTATGGGGGAGTTAATTAAATAGAAGAATTGAGATTAGCAGTTGAATAATATAGAATTTGTTTTTTTGTTCCTTAATCTTTTGCTCTGTTACAGAAGCTGCAGAGTTGCTGCAGAATTTATCTTTGAATTCTCCAAAAAAGCCCATTCAGATCCCGGAGCCTACAAAGAAGGTACCTTTTTACCGTGTTCTTTGTATCTGATTTCCTTTGTCACATCGTTTGTGGTAGCTAAGTTTTGTGGTCACCATGTTTGTTGCGTTGAAGTTTTATAGTTACGGTGTTTGTTGTATTGTATTTTTATAGTTGTTGTATTAGATTTTTCAGTCCAAGGATAATCTGGTCAGGAATTTTAGTAATTGTTGTATTAGATTCTAGGTTCAAGGATAATCCATTTTGGGATTTCTGAATAAGAGCTTCAAATGATTTCTGAATTTTTGTAACAGAACCCAGTGGGGCAGTATGTGCCAGTTGATGCGGTGGGAAATGGTGGGAATAAGCCCGTAGAGAGATCTGTAAGTCCTTTTGTAGATCCAGCCATGTTTTACAATCCAAATGGTACATTTCGTCAGGATTATATGGATCCGAGCTTGTGGTACAACCCCAATGGATACCCATCCCAAACATATTATTATGGAGGTAATATTATATTTTGTTTCAAGAGTATTTAACTGCATAAAGCAGTCCAGTGACTGGTTGATTTAAGTTAGATGTTCTGGTCTAACTTATGATGGATCATCAGGCAATGAGTGGGCTAATCCTGATGGAGTTGAGATGTCACCGGTGAGTTCTACTCTTATTAGTTTACCCACCCTCTTCGTGCATGTATGTGTAGAAGCCAATTCTAGAGCTTATGCATAGATTTTGCCTTTATGATTGGTTAGGATGGGACGTGAGACTATATGATGTCCCTTAGCGAAAGGAACATAATTTTTGGGCATCACACATATATCAAGTCCCTATGTCTAATATTCTTTTGTTGCTCACTTACAGGGTGTTTATGGTGACTATCAACATAGTTACGGTTATGTACCTTACGGCGCGTATTCCCCATCAGGTTCAACCATGGGGCACGATGGTCAACTGTATGGGGCACAGCATTATCAATATCCTACATCTTATTTTCAACCTTCTACTACATCAAACAGTGGGTCGTACACACCCAACGATGCCGCCACTTCTCAAGCTGAGGTTGCAGGTTCAGTTGGTGCTAAACAACAGCAGTTATCAATGGACACTGCCAAAGGAAATCAGAGTAGCATAGACAATGTTATTACTAATCGAACAAATGTTTCAAAGCCTCTAAGTTCAAATAACCAGAACTCCGCTACTAAGTCCAATGGGTTTTATGGATCGGGAGGCTTGCCGCCAGGTATTCTGTCTGTGTTTTACGAGGATGTGAGATTTGGCCTTTAGTGGGTTTAATTTCTCAGGGTCATATATTCTTACTGATTCAAAACTGATCATGCAGCAAGTTCTGTTTCATCTGGAGTTCTACAAGGCAACCATGCTACTGCTGCAAGGAACAAGAATATGCGGCCTTTCCCTCATCTAATGGTACTTGTTGCTTCAGCAGCCGCTTTGAATTTTCTTCTGGACATTATATTTAATGAATTGTCTCTATACGAACTGAACCAAACTGAGCCTTAGCTTCCACTAGGTGGAGTCGATTATATGGATATAGCTACACTAATTTTTGTGAAGAGTCTTCTTTTTCAGCTCCTGCATGTTAGATGGCATTTGAGTGTTTTCATTCAACTCTTTTGAGGTCTGCCTCCACCCCTAATACCTATTGATTGTGGAAAGTCAAAACTCGAGGTCAAGTTTTTCCCCGACTCGAGAATCGTTTCAGTACAGAAAATGGGGCAAGAGGAAGAAATTTACTATTTATGTGTAACCGTAATGGTGTAAGCATTTGGATGCAGACTTTTAGGTTGGTTTAGGGTTTAGTTTAACTTGGTTTCTATGTTAAGTTGAAGTTGGGTAATTTTTTTCCTTTTTAAGGTTCTTAATTTCCTATCTTTCTTATTAGATTAATTTATAGAGAAGAAGCTTTTTCTACATTTGGAATCTATATATGCAAGTTTTACATTATAATCATTATCAAGTTCGTCTTACAGTAGATAAAATTAGCCTTTAGTTTTTGGATTTTGCTATGATTGAGCGCCCCCCATTCATGGTTCCCCTTAGTTTTTCCCATAGAAACCTAATCTTTGACATGAATTGAAGATCTATCTCGCCCACTTGTGTTCCGGACTCTGTCAGATGTGCTATTCTTTAGCATTTTCTAGCATATTTTCTGTTCACCTTTCTAGTAATTTGCCTATTCTATGTAGAAACTAGAAAATAAATCCTTCTAAGTTATGATTGAATGATAATCGTTCCCATGTGTATGGATTTGCGATTCAGTAATTGCATCAGTTGATTCATTATAATTATAAAAGTAGTTTCATTGTCGGTCGTTTTGAAAAATGGGTATGTATAACCATATGCAGGGTTTGCAACATCCAAGAGCGACATCAGGACTTGGGCAAGCTGGATTTATGAATCAGATGTATCCAACCAACAGGGCATATGGTCAATATGCAAACTCATATCGAAGTGGTCCAGGATTCATGCCCAGCAGTTATTATCCTAGGATCAATGGGCGTGGATGGTTGAATGTTGATAACAAGTACAGATCCGGGGGTCGTGGCGCATATGGCTACAACAGAGAAGCGGTGGATGGCTTGAATGAACTGAATAAGGGACCTCGGGCAAAGGGCCTAAAAGACCAGAAGGACTCTAAACCTATAACATTAGCTGTGAAGGGGCAGAGCCTTCCACTGAGGGAGAACACTGATGAGGATAATTTGCCACTTTTCCCAGACAGGGAGCAGTACAACAAAGATGATTTTCCTGAGACGTATTTGGATGCTAAGTTCTTCGTTATTAAATCCTACAGTGAAGATGATGTGCACAAAAGCATCAAATATGGTGTCTGGACTAGTACACCAAATGGTAACAAGAAACTTGATGTTGCATATAAGGAAGCTCGGGAGAAACCTGGTGGATGTCCAGTGTTTCTGTTGTTCTCAGTGAGTATTTGCTGCTGCTCTGACAATTAGTGTTCATTCATACACCTTATTTATTTCCCGCGTGTGAGTTTTACTAAGCTCTATTTAATGTTTTTTCCAGGTCAATGCAAGTGGACAGTTTGTTGGTCTTGCAGAAATGGTTGGTGCTCTCGACTTTGACAGAACTGTGGAATATTGGCAACAGGATAAATGGAGTGGTTGCTTCCCTTTGAAATGGCACGTAATCAAAGACGTGCCTAACAGCATGCTAAGGCACATTACTCTTGAAAATAATGAAAATAAACCTGTAACTAACAGCAGAGATACTCAGGAGGTTGGTCTCTCGTGGTGTGCTACGGTTTGTTTTGTTTCAATATGCTAGTTTAGCTTATTGTTTGTTTGTTTCATCTTTGCAGGTCAAATTTGAGCAAGGTATTCAAATACTGAAAATATTCAGAAGCCACTCAAGCAACACATGCATTCTGGATGATTTTGAGTTCTATGAAGGGCGTCAAAAAGTTATGCAAGAGAAGAAGGCTCATCAACGGCAATCGAATAAGCAGGCAAGTGTTGCTCTTTTGTTGTACATCGAATTCCACATGCAAACATTGGGAATAGTTCTATAGATATCTGTGTCATAGGTGCATGAACCTTTAGACATGTATCGTTGCTGAAATCAATTTTAATATTGATAGTCTCCCTTTATGTAAATCATTGGATCATTTCTATTTTAAATGGTTTAGCATGAACTGATCAAGCAAATAATATCACCTTCTTATCTTCTAAAAACAGTTTGGCAATATGAAGCTATTCGATGCTGCCTCAACCGTGAATGGAGGGAAAGAGGAATCGGCAGGTAAACAGACCAAAAATAGTTCTGATGACGCCTTTGATTTAACTGAGGCTACCACTGCTCCTGGGTCCAAGGTTTCTGAAATTGTCCCGGCTAACGGGGAGCTGAAATCAGAAGAGAATTCCTCAATTTTAACACGGAAAGATACTTCAAATGGTGTACAACTGAAAGTGAAGGAGAACAATGTTGTTTCAAATGGGGCCACAAATGTTTCTTGAGTTCTGTTTGATCCTCAGCATGGTAAGTTTCAGCTCTTCTCTTCCCCTTTTGGTAAAGTAGTTGATCATACTTGGTTTTCTCTCATCCTTCTTCCCCTTTTCTGGCCGCATTATATTGGGACACAAGCCTGATTACTGTTACCAGTGCTTTCCCTTTCTTTTTCTCCTAGCTTTTTATTTATTTATTTATTTATCTTCTTTCTTCTTTTGCATTCTACTTGATCATAAGCAATTATGCATGTCTACTATTGGTTAACTTTCGGATTTCTCTTTGCTTTGCTGATCTTTGCAGATTGAGATGACGCAGTTTCAACAATCTGGGCAAATATGATAGAGTAGATAGATCTATTGTAACGAATGCTTGGATTTTAGACAGTTTTTTTTTTTTTTTTCTTTTCCCGTTTCTTTTTCTCCTTTCTGCATCGACGTAGACAGATCTGTCTGCATATGTACTCCTTTGAGCTGACTCTTTATATTATTCGGACAAATTCTAGTTTTTCATTGCTTAAGATTTTCTAATAAGAGTAGGTTGGATTGGATTGGATTGGATTTTCTTCTAGGTTGTTTGGATTTTAATTAGGGACAGAAGGCTGCTGCTAATTAATCCAAATTCCGCGTGGTTTGTTGGGAGTTTGTTCTTAAAGTTTTCATGTAATAGTTTGTTGTTGGTTTCATGTGTTGTGTAGTAATATAGTTTTTTGGTAGCTTATTCAACCATAATCTATTTGAATGTGGAATGAACAATGCCATCTATGGATTTTTTATTTTTATTTTTAATGAAAGCTGTGAATATTTGGGCTTTGCTGGACTGATCCGGCCCTGAACTTGAGGCTGGGTAAAACTCCATAGTCTTGAGGAGACTTGAACTTTGTGACCTTCAGAGGACAATACACGATCATCTGGCTGCAGAAATCAAGTGGACGAAAGTTTTATTGTCGTATGTGATTGAGATCACTGGGTTCATATTTAGCTCCTAGAGGTTTTCTGGGTTAAATATGAAGAACTTTGTGTCTTGCTGATAGTTGATACAGATATTTGTTGGCGATCCAATTTGTAGTAGTTCAGCATTTGTATTTCATATGTTACGTACGGCGAGAATGTGATGAAATGACATTTTCAATACCCTACGTTCTTTAAATTCTGGTTAGTCATCCAAACGACACTGGCAGCAAAGAGTATTTATACGTGGCAGTAATAATAATGACAGTCGTTCTAAATATGTGTATTTAACTAAAAATAAAATAAAATTCAAGTATTTAATCAAAATTATACGTCAGCCCTTTTAGTATTGTAATAATTTGAAAATCCTCATGATTTGACCAAGAAAGAAAAAAATTTGTTTACCACATTCTTATAAATCATTTAAGTCACTGGCGGTGCTAGGAGGTGCATATGCACCTCTTGGCCCACCAGATACACTTTCTGGTTCACCCTTATTTATTGAGGGGTACATATATAAATTGTAATATAATAATTAAATTAAAGGGTATTTTTGATTTAGATCTTTTCCTTTTTTTGAAAAGAAGACTTAAACTCTCTGTTTTTTATTAAGTGTGATTGAGACTCTTTTTTTAGGAGTTGGTTAAATTTTTTGTTAAAATCATGTTAGAAGAAAGAACAACTTTTGATTGCCACAACAAAGGAGCTGGAGGCATGTATCAAATAATAATTACGAAATTAGCAAACTTTGGATGATTTTTTTTTTTTTGTTTATTTTTCTTGATTAGATAAGATATTCAGAACATAATAAAATCTTATATATACATACCGAAAATGTTCCCAAATCATCTTGCAACAAGCATGGCTGACCAACGAAATATGTTGTGATACTTACAAATTCCTTCTAAGGCTTCTCTTGTTATTGAAGAAAAAAATAACAAAATAAAAAATAGTCCTGCGTTGTGTGTGTGTTTTGATTGAACTAAGGTATTCTTCAAGTGTTGGTTTAGATCTCGTGGGTGTATGTTTTGTGTGATGGTGTGCGTTATAAAGGGTATACATGGAATTTAATATGATTTTAACAGAAAATTTAACCAACTCTTAACAGAAGGGTCTCAATCACACTTAATAAAAAACAGCGGGTCTAAGTCTCCTTTTAAAAAAAAAGAAGGTATCTAAATCAAAAATACCTTTAAATTAAATATCGATTTATACATAAATAATTCAGGCGGCGGAGCGACACCCCCTAACCTCGGGTGCCTGGCTCCGCCACTGATCGAAGTATACCATAATTTCAGCATAACAAGTATTTTACACTTTAACTCCTTACATTTACAAATTTAGTATACTCAATATTACGTATCACCTCTTATGTGGCATTACCCACTCTTTCCTTCTTCTTAGGTGAATTACTCATTCTTCAATCCAGGTGACAAATATCATACAATATATATATATATATTTCTTTCTAAAAAATAATCTCATTTATATATAATAATTAATTGTACCACAAAAACGCGAATGAAAGAGTTAAAAGTTTGTGTCGGAGCTCCATTTAAGAACCGGGTCGAGCAATATTTGAAAAGTGAAGAGTTGTTGTTCTAGGGCTTTCCTTTGTTTTCCCTCTTTTTCTTCTTTGTATTATTGGTTCTTCTACGCTACACGAAAAATGGTGGGATTTAGTATGCAGCCGTATGGAATCCAATCAATGCTGAAAGAAGGCCACCGGCATCTATCGGGCCTCGACGAAGCCGTCATCAAAAACATCGATGCTTGCAAGCAGCTCTCACAGATCACCCGCACTTCTCTCGGCCCCAATGGTATCCATTTGCTTTTACGAGGTCTTCGTGCTTGGCGTGATTGTCAAGTGCTCACTTGTTGAATATTTTAAATATTTATTTCTCGAGTTCAAGAGCTTGAAACAGGTTCAGTAAGTTTGAATACTGAGAAATGTTAAGAATACTGAAAAATGTTAGATATCACCTTATTTTTTAAATTTTTTTACCCCCACCCTTATGAGATTCAGATTAGTCTTGTGGTGGACTACTCTCTTAGCAGTAGTCTAGTGCTGGACTTCTCCTGGCAGTTGGGACTCATTTATTACCTTTTTCACTGTAATGCTTAGTTGACATATTAAAATAATAAACTTTTTAATTTTTATCTCTTTTTTTAGTACGCCCAACTAAGCATTGACGTAGAAGGTGATAAATGGGCGATAGAAGTAATGTGGTTAATAGCAACGCTCTTGAATATTTCACTATTTGGTCTTGAGTTCAAGTATTAGAAACGACATTAGTAACTTTTAGAACTAGTATCTCTGACTATAGATCATACCATCCTGAAGATCTTTATATTTGATCTCAGGTTCAAGTAGTGGAAACAATGGTTAATAGTGGCCAGTAAGTATAACTTTTCTTTAATATTGTCAAGTAGTCAGATATTGTAGTATTGTAATATTTGGTCTCGAGTTCAAATGTTGGAAAGAACTTCCAATAGTTGATAGTAAGTCTTGGAAATTTTAAAAATTCTCTCCGGGAACTTATTCTAACTACTTATTTGCGGAAGCTTTTTGAACCAAGTATGACATTTTTACTCTTGCTTGCTTGTAATGCTAGAGTAAATTTGTGTATTTTGTTTCTTTCTCCTTGTGGTTAGGTATGAATAAAATGGTTATCAATCACTTGGACAAGCTCTTTGTCACGAATGATGCTGGCACCATTGTAAATGAGCTTGAGGTTCAGCATCCTGCGGCCAAGATTTTGGTCCTGGCTGGGAAGGCACAGCAAGAGGAAATTGGAGATGGTGCTAACTTGACTGTTTCTTTTGCTGGGGAACTCCTCCAGAATGCCGAGGAGCTCATCAGGATGGGGCTTCACCCGAGTGAGATTGTTATCGGATACACTAAGGCCATTAATAAGGTTTCATAGTTTGCTACACTTGTAAAATGTTTACATGAGATTATGTTTTTCCATTGATAACTTGGTATTCGTGGTTACAGACAATTGAGATTTTAGATGAATTGGTGGAGAACGGCTCTGAAAATATGGACGTGAGAAACAAAGATGAAGTTATATTACGAATGAAGTCTGCTGTTGCTAGCAAACAATTTGGACAAGAGGATGTCTTGTGTCCTCTTATTGCTGAGGTAAGCATTACTTCATTGTGGTGCTATTGTTATGTCAACATGTAAAAGAAGCTTCTGATGCCTGGTTATTTGTAACATAGGCATGCATAAAAGTGTGTCCCAAGAACCCAGCAAACTTTAATGTGGATAATGTTCGTGTCGCAAAGCTCTTGGGTGGAGGTCTGCATAATTGCACCATAGTTAGAGGTATGGTGTTGAAAAACGATGCTGTTGGGAGTATAAAGAGGATCGAGAAAGCTAAGGTGAGAGCTTTTAAATTTCCAGTCCAGTAAGTAAATTATAAGGTGTGATAGTTCCTCTATTTCTTTCTTTGATTGTCTATCGTTGCCAATGCTTTGCTTTCCCCGTTATGAGTAGAGTTCAATCATTTAGTTCTGATGACCCTTTTGGCAGCACGAGCAGATATATCAGATACCATGCGGCTATATCTTTCTTTGATTGTCTAAATTCTCCTGTAGAGTTCTGTCTTTTCCTTCTGAAGATCCTTTGGTCTGCAAGAGCAAATATATACTCTTTGGCATCTAGTGTTTTTAAAACTATGATCTCTCTGGAGTGGTGACCTTTTCCGTGCTAGTATAGTGGCATGCCTTTTTCCCCCTCCAATAATTTGTACTCCTCTTAGTGAGAGTTTGTATTTGGTTTCTCAATTCATTTTATAAATAAAGATTATGGCTTGGATCATCTATCTCTAATTTCCGCACTTCCCTGCATGTAACAGAGATGAAAGCCGTGCCATGTTGTTCTTGGTGATGCCATTTTCTGCAGTCATTTGTTGGACTGTCCATTTTAAGTAATCCAGAGGGTTGGTAAAGAATTAGATGGCTATCTTGTGCAATGACTTCTTAGATACCCATGTGAAGGCTAAATATTGGAAGTTCTGTTGAATTTATGGGTTGTAATAGTTTAATATTTCACTATGCAAAGGTGTGTCATATGTTCTGAGAGGCTGAATCAGTTAAAAGAAAACTTTATAGTGAGGTATCCTACTTAATATTTTGCTTATGGAGTATTTGATTAATATAAATGAACTCTAGAAAATAAAGATAGAAAGAAAAACAAAGAAGAGGAATTTGGCGGAGCAGAAGAAGAGTCTGATGGTATATAAATTGCAATGGGCCTTTCTTTACATTTGCTTCGACTAGCCTGCTAAGACCAAGTGTCTTTGTTCTCAAGTATGACAATTGAGATCTTTCTATATTGTTTATTGATTCTTACACTTTTGCATCATAGCTGATGCCCTTACCAGTTCTATGCCTGATTCGTACTTATTACCTTGTTGAAGGTTGCTGTCTTTGTTAGTGGTGTTGATACATCAGCTACTGAAACCAAAGGAACTGTTCTTATTCATAGTGCAGAGCAGGTATTACTTGGAGCTTGCTCCTTTTACATCTTATGAAAATTCAGCAATGTGTATTTTCACATTTTTTCTGTCTCTCATGCTGCATTGATTACATGATGGAGCGATAAATTGTCTATATTCATTATGTTGTAGGTTATGCTACATGTACATCAAATATACCATGCTATTACGAATTAGATGGATTTTGAGTCTTCAATATTTTACCCATTTTTAGTCTTCCTTGACCGCTTTCCTGTTGTGGTTGTTTAAAGGTACTCAATATCTTATGAATCTTGAAGGGTTAACTACAGTTATATAGATCATTATAGTTTCTAACAACCAGGTTATGTTTTGATCTGTTTATTTTCATTGGATTTATCCTTGAAGCGAGATGTTTGGCTGAGAGCGATAAAGGATATATGAAGCTCTTATATATTTCTTATCTATGGTTAAAAAATGATCATTCTCTGATCTTTCCTTCTTGATTCTGTTGTTTTGGCGTTGGGCTGTAAAGTTGATTGACCTTCAACCGTAATGTGCATGGTTCTGTGCTTAAATATTGTCCATCTTGCAGCTTGAGAATTATGCAAAGACTGAAGAGGCTAAAGTTGAGCAGCTTATTAAAGCAGTTGCCGACTCAGGTGCCAAGGTTATTGTCAGTGGAGGAGCTGTTGGAGAGATGGCTTTACATTTCTGTGAACGTTACAAGTACAACTGCCACTACTACTCCTTTGATATTTATGCTATTTGTGGGGTTGAGTATTGCATGGTCTTCTTTCCTCACTGGCACGACTTTAGTAGATAATATTATCTCCCAATATTTTAGCCTACACGATCTATTGTTGTTTTATTTTTATTCTCTGCATCCTTATTGTTCATTTTAATGGGTTTTCCAATCAATATCTTGTTAAAGGATTATAAAATATTCTTTTGTCATTTCATATGTACACTTTTCCTCTGTTATTTGATGTTTGCAACTCCATAAAGTGCTTATATGTGCAAAGAGAGGTGCAAGAGTCTAATCATAAATAGGAAAATTAGGATCATAAGCTTGAGAGGGAGTGCGTTTTTAATAGCTTGACTTTGACTTTTACCTATATGAACTTGTATGAATCTATTAAATTTGATTCATCAATATATGGTGATATATCCTCCTTTTGAAAATGAAGCAAAGTTCTTACTCGGTACTCTATGATTTTCTATTTGTGATATGCATTTGTATATCGTGTTAAATATTTAGATCTAATCTCATGAAAGCTCATTGAAGAAACTTACTTTTGTAGCGGTACTGTAACTATCTATAACTTGTGTTTTGCAGGCTCATGGTGTTAAAAATTAGCTCCAAGTTTGAACTTCGGCGTTTTTGCCGCACCACGGGTGCTGTTGCTCTTGTAAGCATGTTGGAACAACTTGATACTGAGCTTTATAGTGGCCTTCAAAACCTCCTAATATATTTTCTGGTTTTTGGTGAAAACAGTTAAAGCTCAGTCAGCCAAACCCAGATGACCTTGGCTATGTTGACTCTGTTTCCGTGGAGGAGATTGGTGGTGTTAGAGTATGAAACTGCATACATATTCCTTTAGTTTATGCTTTCAAATTTATACTAAAGTTGGTTACCAGCTGGGTGTTCTTATTATAGGTCACAATTGTGAGAAATGAGGAAGGTGGAAATTCTGTATCCACTGTAGTTCTGCGAGGAAGCACCGATAGCATATTGGATGACCTTGAAAGAGCAGTTGACGATGGTGTAAATACCTACAAGGTATCCTCTTAGACGTTATAGTATATTGCAGTGTATTAAAAGGCGCTAGAAAGGTGTGCCTAGGCATGCCTTAGAGGCGAGGCGCACCATCAGCGCCTTAACAGGCTAAGGCAAGGCGTTTTGATCAAGGCGGACCAAGGCGCTGAGGTGCGCCTAGGCTCACCTTTCTGCGCCTCTGTAAAATTTTTTATTTTTGTCAATATATATATATTTTTTTTAAGAGGAAGATGATGATTATATTTGAAATAGTATCCTTTGTCTTTTAGTACTTAGTATTACATAGCATAATACTTATTAATAGCCAAGTATGATTGACTTATACTTATTTTGATGTGATGGAAGAGAATGACATAGATATCATGCATTTTTTGTGGATTTTATGATACTTAGATGATACTAATGATATATAATGTAATGCTTTTTGATGAATATATATATCTTTTAGATGTTTTTTAGTTAAAGTATTATCTAATTAAAGCTTCTATTTTAGTATCTTACATAATTCTTTGATTTCATAGCTTATTTTGCATAGTATAAGAAATGCGCCTCACTTCGCTAAGGCGCGCGCCTTCGCCTTGCGCCTAGGCACTAGGATCCCTTAGCGCCTTAGTGGGCCTTACGCCTTTTTATACATTGGTATATCGAGTACTATGAACAAGTACAATCGTGTCTAAAAATCTAACTTTTGTTTACTGCTCTGTGTGCCAGGCAATGTGCAGGGATAGTCGTATAGTTCCAGGAGCTGCTGCTACTGAAATTGAATTAGCCAGAAGACTGAAAGAATTCGCTTTTAAACAGACAGGGTAAAAGTTTTGTTGCTTGGATGTTGCATGCGCTTATATGCATTCATCTTTGTAATGTTTGTACATTGTTTCATGGATTACGATATAGACCATGGAGATTGTATTAGCTCAGTCCATCCTGCTAAGCAACTAACTTTCAGTCTAAATTTGTTGAATGTGCATGTTTATTGTCTCTGCTCTTCAGGAAAATTTAGTTTCTTAGTAGCATGTATATTTGAGGTGGAACTCTCGACATGTTTCTTGTTATATTCATCTTATGTTGTAATGGAGCAGAGGATTGTGTTAGGGGCTGCAATTGGTTTCAAGGGCGTTCTGAATAATGCATCAATTTTTTACTTCATCACATTGCTAGCTGGCTTTTTCATCATATATGCTGGGCAATAGTTTGTTTCTAATTCTTTACGCATTCTTGTGATTTTATCAAGCACCTTCTAACACCTTTTTTTAAAGCTTGCCTATGTCTAATAATTGATATGACTACGTTTTTTATGCCTACCATGAGTCAAATTCTATTCGGTTGATTTGTATATGCTCCTGTCTGAACACTGCAGTTTAAGCTCAACCTCCAAGTTGGTCATGTGTTGTGGCAGTATCCATCAGAAATTGCTGCATTTTCCCTCTGGCACTTTCTTGGGAATGCTCTGTACTTAGTTATATTTACGAGATATGTAGAGCCTCACTTTACGGAAACATTAGTTATATCCAGATGTGAAGATTGGTCTATTCTTATGCAGATTGGATCAGTATGCAGTTGCAAAATTTGCTGAAAGTTTTGAAATGGTACCAAAAACCTTGTCCGAAAATGCTGGGCTTAATGCTATGGAGATCATATCCTCTTTATATGCTGAACATTCATCTGGAAACACAAAAGTGGGCATTGGCTTAGAGGAAGGTGTCTGCAAGGATGTCTCAACCATGAATATATGGGACCTCCACGTTGCCAAGTAAGTTTCTGTGGTAGTGTAGGATTGCCTTTCACAATACATTTAACTCTAGACCTGATATCAACAAATGAAGTGGCTAATGGGGTAAAGGTTTTAAAAGGGTGGTATTCCTTATTCCTGCTGTACAGTTAGTTTTCCTTTAATTGACACTGAAATGATGTTGGAATGTAGCCAAACTTGTCAGATTGCTATGTGTTGGTTTACTTCATAAGAGATTTTTGTATGGTATTTTTAGAAACATTTTATGTCAATGTATATGTAGTAGAAAAATATTTAGATATTTTGGTTTTTAGACATTGGAAATGGGAATCCCTCATTTATGGATTGACTTGTGTATATGGGCATATTTGGACAGGTTTTTCGCTCTCAAATTTGCTGCTGATGCAGCCTGCACCGTGTTGCGTGTAGATCAGGTAATGCATTGTTGTTTCTTCTTTATTGTTCACTTTCATAAGCCTGGTATAGTTGCTAATGTGTCTCATGGAGGCGTTAGGTTTGGTCTTCTTAGAAGTGGGTAAATATTCCTTCAAAATCCTGTACTTTCTGCACGACACAAAACATAGGAATATTATTTCCCAATAAAGTTATCTTTGCAACTTTCCCATAATTTTGCTGCAAGCTAAACGCATGGAGAGTCTAAAATAACTTGCGTTTTCTACACTTCCATTTCTTGTCCTGTTATCATTTGATTAAAGTGTCTTTGAACTATCTAGATGATGATGAAGGATATAATTGCAAATCCTTTTGAGAGAAGATTCTGTACACGTGAGAATTTTTTGAGTTCTTCTGGCTGATAGGTGGAGATATTTTGAATAGCTTAATTAGATGTTCGTGAAAGTAGATGATCTGAAGGAAAATGCCTTTTAAAGCGGATGTAGTGAACAAAGTTCTATTCTTGGCACTCGAAGATTTAGCTGTTGGGATCAATTGCACATTATATTGCGGTTTCCCTTCAATTTCTTCTCTTCCATTACTTATAATACATGTGCTCTTTCTTCAAAATTTGCGTAGTTTTACTTCTTAATTGTTTATCTTCCTCCAAATTCATCCATCAACTTTTAGCCCCTTCAAAATGTTTAACGCACTTATAAGAACTCAACAATGACAAAATGACTTAGACCTCTGTCTAAGGTCCCCATGCTTGGGTTCTTCTGGTGGTCAGTGTGTGATATGCTGCATCCTAATTTAGTTAAAGTTTGAATTTTTGAGGTTCTTGCTTATGCTGTTCTACCTTGCCTTGCCAAGGCCGTAATGGATATTCTGCTGGGGCAGCCAGCGTTTCTGCCATTGATTTCGCGATGATTAGGTGCTAATAAGATCGCTCTTCACTGTCTGTACATTGCTTAGTTTGATCTTTATTTCTTTTGCAGATTATAATGGCAAAACCAGCTGGTGGTCCAAGGAGACAACAACCTGCAGGGATGGACGAGGATTAATTCTTGTATGTCAGTTGATTGTTTTGGCTTGCGTCTCACTCTGTTCGTGCTCGAGTATCGTGTGCCCTTGCTTCCTTGACAGCTTAATTTTATTGTTCCCTTTTTTTTTTCTTTTTCTTTTTCAATGCCAGATTGATAGGTGAAGAAAATTTTGATTCATCATGAGATAAGTTGTGGTTATTGTATATGCACTTCTTGATTGTACTTTGTTGAGTGTATGGAAGATGATAATCAATGTTTTAGTCCATTCACATTTTTCCTTTGTTAATTGATCATTTTCTTTTTTCTTTTTTCTTTTTTTTTTTTAAGGAAAATTATTTTTGGTTTTTTTTTTGTCAATACTTTTGGTGATTGCAGTTGAAGGAAAATTTTTCAATTAGTTTGGACTGACATTATTCTGTGAGAGAGGAAGTAGGGTTTCACATATGTGTAAGATCTATCTAATGTGAGAGGATTTATTTCAATTTGGACTGATTGAATAGCAACTCGCAGTTGAAATATCTTTTTTTTTTTTTCTCTCTTTTGGTCCTAGTCAATAATCTACTTTGATACTTGTGTCCATGATGTGTACCGCGTAAAATGCACATTACTCCCGGTGATTTATTGAAAGTTGCATATTAGACTTGTGTTATTTTAATTGACAACAAAAGACTCGCCATTTTTTAAAGATGATACAAAATTAGTTCGCGGATCATTCTCTATTTGTATGAGGTGACACGTTATTTGGTTATGGGAATAAGTATGATTAATTTATAGCTCCAAATGTAAGTGCTTATAAGCACTGGGATCACTTTCGAAATAAGCAAAAATCTTGCTAATGAGCACGTGTAAAAGCCTTTCCATGGCTTTTTAGCTCTAAATAATGTTAATTATGCCATGTTGATCACGGAACTAGCTTATCGTAATAAGCACCTTTTAGAGAGATGGTGCTCTATTTAGGACATGGGAAAATTCTAAAGTTGATTTTTGGGGTCTATAACAAAGTCACTTGTAGCTCTAAATATAGTGTCTATCAAGTGTGGTGTTGGGTGCAGTTGACTGATGTAAATGGGGTTTTCACTAATTTAAAAAAAAAATTAAAAATTTTATATATTTTTTGTTAAAAAGAATAATTAAACCCCCACTAAATAAAATTATATTTATATAGTTAAAAAATTATGTATTTTATCTCTCATTAAAAAAAAATTTTGAATTACCCCGTCTTGTCTGAGGGTTATCAAAAAATAAATAAATGATTCAAACTACAATAAGGATAACATACATACAAACAATCCAACAAAAAGCACCTTAGTGAGAGTAAGGATGGGCCAAGTAGACTAGCCAATAGTCACTTTTTTTTGTGTGGAAGCCATATCAAGTTACTTCATCTCTTCATGGCTTCTTCTATTCTGTCCTTCTCTGTTCCTAAACTAAACATAACTAAAGCTTCCTCTACTCCATCTGCAACCACCACCACCACCACTTCTCTTCCTGAAACTCTTGATCAGAAGTTTGGCCGTAAGGGAATTAGCTTCCTCGAATCCCGGGACGACGTCCCGGCAGTTGAGTTGACAGTTAGGAATGGAAGTTCATTGAGGTTACAAATACCAAATGGTCATGTCACTTCCTACAAGCCTAAAGTGTACTGGAAAGATGATGGTTTTGAGGAGGTTCTTTATACACTTCCTGGAAATGATACAATTTCGTTGAATTCTAAAGGTGGCATTGGTTTGGTTATAGATGAAATATCTGAACCAAACTCTAAACTACCTCCTGTTAAGGCATCTGAGTGGACTGTAACTGATGCAGATTCAGATTCTATTGATGCTGTCCAGGTACAATTTACGTAAACAAAATCAAACCAAACCAAACCGAGTCGTATATCACTATGTGGGGTCCGCTATTCAGTTACATTTATCCTCTCTCTTGATACTCAGAGGTCTTTTAGGATTTTGAAGTTTTTATACCTTTACAACTAAAACAAAACTAAGAAGTCACTCATTTTTCGTAATACCAAATCCCATTAATCGAATCACTTGTCCGAGATCAGTTGTTTACTTTAGATTGAGAATGTGATTTTCAAATTCTTGAATTGAACTAGAAGTCAAACATATCTTGATGGACAATGTTTCTTGAACGATGATTAGCCATGTTGATGAACTCTTAAGTCTCAACCGCTCATTTTGGATAAGTAAATTTCTTAGCCAAATTTTGGCGTACGACAGCCCCTTGGGTTCCATATTGGCCAAAGTATTCCTCATCCTTAGCGTGTTTGTTAGAGAAAGATAAAAGGGGTGAATAATGATTGTTACTTAAAACGGCTCTGATTGCTGCAGGTTGAATTAAGCTGCACGAGGGGGACTCTAGAGTTAACATATGTGGTGTCACTCTATCCACTAAGCATGGCAACTGCAGTGATAGTGAAGAACAATGGCCGTAAGGCTGTGAGCTTAACTAGTGGTATACTTACTCATTTTAGGACTAAGAAGCGGAGTGGAACGGGGATACAAGGACTCAGGAGCTGCTCTTACTGCACACAACCTCCTCTGTCTTCGCCTTTCGAGATTTTATCTCCATCTGAAGCCATGAAATCTGAGGATCCTGGCTTGTTCTCTTTTGGCTGGGAACCTGAAAAGAAACGAGGCGAATGGGGTGTTCAAGATGTGCCCATCACTGCTTTGAAGCACAAGCTCAGCAGAGTGTACACTGCTCCACCGGACGAAAGATTGAAGGGATTTTACCACACTACACCTTCTAAATACGAAATCATTGATCAGGTAGCATGTTAACTTCTTCATACTAAGACCATTAATGATCTATAGGTTCTAAACTGTATGGTTTGCGTATCTGCTATAGCTAGTCTGAAGACAGGTAAATGAAACCAGTCTTTCTGTGGTTGAAGTAATCATCAAAATAGGCTGTTCTGACTAAAGATCACACTGCTAAAATCATCACCATTGGCACAATTATCATCTATACGAAAACTTTAGGCTATGAACGGAAACATTTAGCCGATTTTCTGTCGAATGAAAATGGAAGCTTGGTGTTACAACCATAGACTTCTTTGATCTGACAATTTGCTTATAAGCTATTGAATCTGATACAAAACGTTCATTTGAGAAAACGAGGTGAATGTTTTGCAACAATCCATAGCTGACAACGCGTTGTGATGGAAATTTCAAGTAGATTATAATAAGGATTATATGCTCATTGATGTTATTTTGGTCTAATATAATGACATAGCATTCTTTCTTGTGATCATTTACAGGGGCGAGAGCTCTTCTTCAGGGTAATAAGGATGGGTTATGATGATATCTACTTATCTAGTCCTGGTTCGTTCTCGCAGAAGTATGGGAAAGATTACTTCATATGTAGTGGCCCTGCTTCTATGCTGGTTCCAGTAATTGTAAACCCCGGAGAAGAATGGGGAGGAGCACAAGTTATTGAGCATGACAATTTGTAGTCATAGCATTTAAGTAGATCAATTCTATTTTTCTTTCTATCATCTGATTTTCTTCGCAAGAATCCTGGGAAATTTGTTCAATACAGAATGTGTAAAGTGTAACAGGAGCTCTAATATTGTGAAATGCTACAAGACTTTCATTCAGTAAAATGGAAGAACAAATATTAACCTATCCTAGAGCAGCTTCATAGAGAAAGGAAATAAAAGAAATGCTTGTAAGTCATCTAGTAGTAAACAATGCTTAAGATCTTCGGGATGATAACAAAAGACCTTATCTAAGGTTCTTTCAACTGGTTGAAGTCCAAAAATGATGCTTCTGATACACTACCAGAGAAAAACTAGATAAGAACAAGATCGTAATCTGCAATTTTGCAGATTCGACGCTTTTGATACACGAGACACGAAATTAAGTAGGAACGAGATTGTAACCTGCATCTTCATCATTCATAGAGAACAAGAATACAGACACTGCAAACAAAACTACGAAAATTGCACAGACCATGTAGCGTATCTTCCATCTTCCTTTTTGAACAGAGATACTTTGAGTTTCTGTTATGCTTTGAGGAACTACCTCTGGAGAGACTTGTTGATCAGCATCAGTTAGGACATCCTCTGTTGAACATACTGACTCCGTGCTATAATGGAACTGTTCACCACCAGCAGATGATCTTCCATCACTATCCACCTTGTGGTTCAGACCATTACAGTGGCCATTTTGTCCATATTTTGATGTAGGAGTCCACTCTAATTTCCTTGAGGAAGGACTTCTGTACTGTCTGGTTTGCTTCTCAGAGTAGTTGGAATCAACGTCATTGAGCTCTTGAAGTGAATGAATAAGCTTTCTAGGGGTTGTATAGATCTTCACATTGTCGACGTTGATGTGAGAACGCGATCTCTGACATACAAGTGATAAATGGCAATGCAAATGACAATAGGATCAGCTTACTAACTAAATCAGAGTATTATTCAGTACAAGTATCTAATATATAGGATTAATGGGAGAACATTCTGTTAAGAAGAAATTTTAACTTCTAATGAACAAAACGTTTTCTAGAATTTTATAACGCTGATGTACACATCTGAATAAGCATTCTGTTGAGGCAAAGAACTGAATTCCTTCTGAATTTGCACCAACATTAATCAGAAATTTGCATGATATTTAGTTGATTCAATAGCTCTAAAGAATGGCTCTAGGTATTGTTAGTTCATTCTTTCATGGTTGTTATTAAAGACTCAACATAGTGAAAGAATTCTAAGTATTTCACTGTTGATGATTTCCTCTAAATTCTGAACCTCATAAATCAGATGACTTTAAACTGTATCTGGACACGCAATTGTTGAAATGTTTTTGCAGGGCTTACCTGGGGACTTGGAGTAGTACTCCTCAAATTTCCATTTGTTGCACTTTCCTGAAAAAACCCAGTGAATCCATTTGCAAAATCTCCATGTTTAGCAGAAATTCCAGCATTTTCATTGTCCTCATAGGCACTTGCACGAATAACCTCTGAAAGGATTCCATCCTTGAGAGATACATCTACACCCCCATTCTCACGTCTTGGCCACAACTTACGATTAACACTCCTACGATCATAAACCTGGGAGGGCTGATTAGTTGAAATGGGGGAGTCAACGAAAGAATCACATCCAAGAAATGAATCAACAATCTGTGATTCAGGTGATGCAGTGAGAGGTGATTGGTCTCCTGAACCCCACAAATTTCTTCTCGTGCCATTATCTCTCCTTACAAAATTTGAGCCGGTTACTGAGCTAGTATCCCTCTCAAGTTTTGGGCTCTTGTCAACACAAATTCTCTTGGCAGTTTGTAGCGCTTCAAAAGCAGCACCACTCACATAAGCCATTTGATCTGACTGAAACTTCTCCATCTCCTCAATTATCAATCCCACCTCAGAGAAAATGCTTTTGGGATCCAAACATTTCATCATCGTATTCAGCATATGAATGGCAGTTAAACGTTTCTGAGAATTCCCCTCTCCAACACCAGCATTTAGAATCTGTAATCCAGTGTGTATCAGTAATCTCGCATACGCTTCAACAGTCAAGCTGTTGTGCTTAGCCAAAGACATAACTAAGGCCATGTGAGAATTTGTCTGCATATGCTTCTCCAAAGCTCCAGAAACTCTCTGACAAACCTCATTCACCATCTCATTCGAAGCATAACGCCAATTATCACAGTCCACAAGAGCCTTAAGACAGAGGGCAGCTCCAGAAGATAGGCTTTCTTGGCTTCCCAAAAGACAATCGGAAAGGGGCTTACATAGAGAACGAATAATGTACCTCTTTTTATCCTCTGGTGTTGTTGGTTCCATTCCGTATCTTGCAATGGCTGGAACCACCTTCGAGCAAGCTTGGTGAAGAGCAAAAGACCCTGCGCTCGAGGATAAGGTCTTAATAATGGTTGACATGATGTTGTCAATCTGAGAAACAATTTTCGTTCCATGGACACGAGCAAGGACCTCATAAAGTGAAATGGTATATTCGCCGGATGAACCAGTTTCTTTCTTCTCAGAAACCTGAGCAAGAAAGAGAGGGATTGCCTTTGAATCCAACTCCTTCACATATGATTTCAAAGCTTTCATCGCCGATTTTCTACTATCAGCATCCTTGTCCAAATTCTCCAACTCTCTTCGAAGTATTGGGCTAAGACTTCTTCTCATTATGTTACCTGTGTCAACCAGGGTAAAATGCACTCATAAACCTAAGACCCCACAAATTCAAATCAATAACAAAAGTACTAAAGTAAATAAACACCATTCTCTAAACAAGAATTAGCACTGTAGATGGTGTATTCTAGTACCATTTGTTACAAAGTTCACCAAATCCGAGGATTTCACCACTAAAAAAGTAACGACCTAGCCCAGTTATTAGTTTGCCAACACATTGAGCCTATGGGATGTTAAAGAAAATCCTCAAAGCATTCAGAGAAACGGTCACTTCAGTAAATTGAATCAGTATTTCACCTTTGTTAGCTAATAGAAATAACAATTAAAGGTCAAATGTTGAATGAATATATTGACTTTTAGCACAAAATTTTCTGAAATTTCAAGAATTAATTCTCATGCATCAAAATTAACATGTACTATACAACAAGAAATGTTAGGATACATACATTCAATTTGCAAGACAGAACCAAACACATCTTTATACAAACACAAACAGCAGCAAACTCATAAAGATTGAATCTTTACAAATTAAGGCTCAATATTTTCACATAAAGATTCAAACTTTACATGATATACACCAATTCAACAAGTTTAATTAACTGGGTCTCAGTCTTTTCACATAAAGATTGAAACTTTACATTATATAAACTAATTCAGCAAGTTTATTCAATTGGGTCTTGATTTTTAACATAAAAATTTGAAACAATGAATTATATAAGCAAATTCAAGAATAAAAGACCCCCAAAAAAAGAAAAAGAAAAAAAATCTTCATATGCACTTGCATTTAAAGTATTCAAAAAAAAAAGCAAAAAACACAACATACCAAGATAATTATATAAGAGATTTAGGTGAAAGAGATGAAAAAACAAGCCTTACAAGTGCTAAAAATCTCACCTTTTTGCCTTTCTCTATGTTACAATCTTTGGTACATTGAACCCAAAAAATAATTACAAAAAATAATTTCTTTTTTAATACAAATCTTGACTTTGAGATGTTTCAATATTGTGAAAGCATTGAATGATGATAGGAAAATTGTTGATGTGAATGGTAACTTTTTCTTGAATGAAATGAATGAATAGAGTGACTGAAAGTGTAGTGTAGTGTAGGTTAGCTGGCTGTAGGTGATGTTAGAAAATGTATTGTATTGGTATTGGATGGGTGATGCGATTTTCGTGCAATGCTGTCTGATTAGTTTTTCCCTCTAAAAACTCTTCAAAAAATTTTGCCCTTCTGATTTGAATCTTTTGAAATAATTCCACTCTTGTCCTCTTTCCCTCTTTTGTTTTTAGATCTTTGGTCATCCTGTTTGGACGGTTTTACCCCTGTATAATTTTTTTTTATTGACCACTTTCCCGCATCAGGCATGAATATATTTTTTACATCTAATTAGATGAGAAAATTATTCGAGTCTAGCTCCATGAGGATGGTACTTTGCCCCAACACTTCTTTCTTTAAAAAAAGCTCACAGTGGTTCAATCATTTGATAATTAAAGTCTTATATATATTGAAGTCATTTATTATTTCAAATTAAGTAAGTATTAAGTTAAATACAATTAGGAAGTCCATATTTGTTCATCGTAGACGTCTCATGTTTAATTTCATTTATCTATAACCTTTTCAAAATATATATGGTAATTAGTTTTTAATCAATCTAATTAAAAGATAAGATGAATTTGACTTTTCTAACACATGTATGTGGGTTGAAATAAAGATAAAAAAAGGTGGTTAAGTTAGATGAATCTATAAAAATAAGATGTACTTGGAAAACCCAATGATTATGAAATGAATTATCTTTTTTAGAACATAAATTGATTATTATTACAAATTAATCATTTCATATGTTTACTTATTTATTAGGCCCATGTATATGTATGGATGATGAAATCAATTTTTTGTTGTTCAATACACGATTATATGTTTATGACACATTTCTTTAACCACTTCTTAATAATGTAATGCACTTTTGTCTTGATATAATTCTTTATTCTAAATAATTTTTTTACCTTCTTTAATCCTATTGCATGACCATTGAACAAAGACAAAATTAGTTTGTGTTCCACTAGCTAATAGTTAGGAAAAAACTTGGCTCTAGCCAGCTAAGTCAAAATAACTTATACATTTAACAATGGACTCTTCATGTTATAAGACTGACTAATATGTATAGGTCGGATATCTAGTTAAGCCGAAATTTTCCATAATAGTTATTGCTTTCACACATTATCAGAGGGGGCTACTTTTGTCTTTTTAAGTTCTGACAATTCGCAGATCTCGAATGTAGCTGAAATTTTGGTTTCCCGCTCCGTTGATTGGTTGTATGCTGAGCGTTTGACAATAAGAACAAAGCGAAAAGTCGATGAGACTAACTGGGCCTTCTTTACCAAAAAAAAACTGGGCCTTCAATGCAAATGGTTACAATTTCGACAAAGCCTATTCCCTCTTTAGAATTCCCAACAAACAAGAAAGGGCATGCATAGCTTTCACAGACTAAAGCCTGTCATCGCATCTTCATCTATGATGTTATGTAGCAAAACAATATTTATTCCGTTTGTTTGCTGTAAAATAATTTGATGGCAGAAAAAAATTTTAGGGGAAAATATTTTTTTTAAAAATAGAATACTGAAGGTCCGGGGTGGGAGGTGGGAGTGGGTGGGGTGACGCACTTAGTGCCAAAGTTTGTAAAAAAAATTAGTTTAGTCCTCAATATTTTTACTTTATTTTTTCAATCTAGTCCCCAAAGTTCTATATACTGGTTATAATTGAAATCTCACGGCATGGACTAAACTAAAATTTTTTGCAAATTTTAGGATTAAGTGCGTCACTTTTAAAATAATAAGGGCATCCTCAATGGAGTCTCTAAAGAGTCTCTAAACAGTAATGATTGCTATTTTAGAGACTCTATTGATCAAAATTCATCACCAATGGGGGTCTCTAAAACACTATTTGCTAGTTTTTGGCAAAATTATGACATCACTCAAGCTTTGAGTCTCCAAAATAGCACCTAGTCTCCATTTTTTTCAACAAATTTGTTGAAAAAAATGGAGACTATACAAAAAGACAAAAACGAGTCTCTAAAACAACAAGATCAGATCTGACGATGTCAGATTTTTCTGACATCGTCAGATTTAAAAAAAAAAAAAAAAAAAAAAAGCACAAAAAAACGAGCTAAAACAGAAACAAAAAAATTTAACAAACATAAAAAAAATTACAATACAATTATTATTTTCAACAAATAACAAAAAAAAATGTAAACACAGATCTGAAAAAAAAAATAAAGTTTGTGTTGGTAGTTTCGCCGGTGGTTGGGTGGCAGTGGAGAAGATGGTGGCGGGGGGGGGGGGGGGGGGGTGGTGGTGGGGTGGGATGCAACGGAGGAGATGAGAGGGAGGGGGGGCGCGTTGATGCGTTGCAGGGAAAAAAGGGGAAGAAGAAGAAAGAGAGGGGGGGGGGAGGGGGCGCTGATGTTACAGGGAAAAAAGGGGAAGAAGAAGAAAGAAGGGGGAGGGGGGAGGGGGGGCCTGCGTAGATTTGTGTGTGTGTGTATTTGTATGTGTTTGTGTGTGTGCAGAGAAAGAAAAGGACAAGGGAGGCGAAGAAGAAAGGAGGGGGGGGGGGGGGGCCTGTGTAGATTTGTGTGTGTGTGTGTGTATTTGTATGTGTTTGTGTGTGTGCAGAGAAAGAAAAGGACAAGGGAGGCGCAGGGAAAAAAGAAAAAGAAGAAAATGTGGGTAGGTGAGGATTTTTTAATATTTTGTTTTTGAGTTTTGTATTTATTTTTTAATGTTATTTTAATTTAAGTTATTTTTTTAATTAAGTTTTTTAATATATTTAATTAGGATTTTATTTTTTTATTTTTTAATGTTATTTTAATTTAAGTTATTTTTTAAATTAAGTTTTTTAATATATTTAGTCAGGATTATATTTTTTATTTTTTAATGTTATTTTAGTTTATGTTATTTTTTTATGTTTTTTTAGTTTAGGTTAAACGTAATCTTAATTTTTTTAACATTATGATCGTCGCAAATTATTTATTTTTTGCTTGAAATCTTCCTTATAAGAGTTGAAATAATCTAAATAATCTTTTTATATAAAATTAAATTTAACACAATATATTGTTGCTATTTTTTTTTTTTATTTTAATTTAAATAATATTAGTTTAGGTCTTACTTTTGCTGCTTTGCATTTTTTGTTTTTTTTTTAATTAGACTTTTTTTTTTTAAATTATGGTTTTGTATTTTATTTATTTTATTTTATTTTTTTAATTTAGTTTTTTTGCTTTGGTAAACTTTTTTAGTTTTTGTAATTTTTTTATTTTACGTTTTTTTAGTTTAGGTAAAATTAATTAATTTTAGATTTGTGATTAAATTAATAAAATTAATTAATTTACAAATTAAATAAAATGAAGAACAAAAAAATAAATATAAACGCAACACACGAGAAAATTTTAATTTAATGGGTAAATTAATGAGGATTTTTAATTAATATTTTTTTTACGTAGGGTTTTTTTTAATTATATATTTTTAATGCATTTTTTTGAAAATGCAATTATGTAATTAAACGTAATTCTAATTTTTTAAACGTTATGTTTGACGCAAATTATATATATTTTTGCTTGAAATATTTGGTAAAACAATTGAGATAATCTAAATAACAATTAATTAAAAAAAAGTAACACACGATAAAAAATTACACATAATCAAATTATTATGTAAAATTAAAATTAACACGATATAGGGATTCAATTTTATAGAGACCGTCATTGTAGATTTTTTTTTATCTTGGTCTTTAAATAAGTCTCTAAAATAATTTTTTTGCCTTAGTCTCTAAGTGGGTCTCTAAAACACTATTTGGTCTTTATATGGGTCTCTATAAATGATATAGGAGAGTGGGCAATTTCCTTGGGCTAAAGCCAATAAGGCCAGTGAAATGCCCAAGACTTTTGGAGCTCACTCTTTAAAGCCCAAGAAATGATGTGTTTGACCAAATCTAAAACTACTTTTGTTGGGGGTGGAATTTAAGTGCAAAATTATGGTTGCATGGCAGCTATGATTAATTATTATATTAGTAAATTCTTTTCAGGTCATCTAAGGTTAGCAGAATCGATCATGACGAGCTGATTTTGTTCAAACAACGAAGAGATGCTCTTTAGGAAGATTGTAGTTGGCGCGATAACCAAGTGATTAATTATTGAATACTTAGTCTCGAATTCAAATCTTAAAAACAAGTTAATTGGAGTAAAAATGCTGACATCTATCTTTTTCCATATCCTTTCATTTGCAGGAGAAACGCAGCCAATAGCTCAGAGCTATAGAAAACATCCTCTAAAACCTGTAGTGATATTTTAGTACTATCATTGTTGAGATATACAAAACTCAGCAAAAGGAGGAATTGTTAGACAGAATGTAGAGTGGGGAGCAACGGGAACTCCAAGAGACCACCTAGTCTTGACATCGGCTCGCGGCTCCAGGGGTTGGGGTCGTAGGTAAAGATTTGAAGCTCCAGTAAATAAGAATGAAGATGAACCACCAAAGATCATTTGGAACAATCAGGTCGTTGTTTCTTAGGCGTGGGCACCACTCGCATGTTTGAGCCAGAATATCAGGCTGGATCGTTCACCAGCCTGACCCTATAACAAGGTATATATACCATGTATCTCCAACATTAAGCACATAATCCAAGTATGATGCAAAGAAGAGTAATTCTTCTGAATTTGGCTAAATCATCTAAACATTCAGCCATGCAAATCACTAACTTTAAAAAAAATGTTTCAAGAATAGTACACTGAGGTATCCACAGATAAATAGTTACAGGAATAAAGCCATTGAGGGCATCAGAGATGCCAAAGCAACAGGTAACAACCTCCAAGAAGAAGATGTAACTATCTGAATGGTGAAGTTGCAAGTGCCTTGAGATATATTTTGCTCGGTCATCGTGGCTAGACCCTGGAAATTACAACCCACAGCGTCTTGATTCTGGACCTGGAAGAACATGTTAAAAGCATAGGAGGCATTCCCATTGGCATCCAATCCACCACAGGAAGAACCATACCCGAGCGCGGTGCAATCTGAATATGTGCAAGCATAATTTATATTATCTGCAAGTTTCTTTGGATCAGAGGCAGCATCTGGTTTAACCATGCACCATTTCTTAGGAAGATATTGGACATTTTGCGCACCCGCAGGCCACTTGTTTGGCTGAAGTTGACCAGAAAGATCCATCGGGAACTTGGGTTGCCCATCATACCTAAAGATTCCCCAATGACGTTCAAAATTACCTGGGGCTATACTCTTAGCATCCTCGTCGATAAGTCCAAATAAGTAGACTTCTATATATCCCGGGCGAAGAGGGGTTCCTTTATTACTTGCAAGTTTTGGTAAAAGTCCATTGTAGAACCTCTGTGCATAGCCAATGTTAGCGCTCCTGTCCCCATCAGTGGGCCACCCTACTTCTCCAACCAAAATCGTCATGTCACCATAGCCCATGGCTTTCAGCGCTGAAACCAGTGTATCAAAGTTGGCATCAAAGACATTTGTATAAGGAGTTCCATTGTCCATGATGGGATTGCTTGCCCCGTCAAAGAAGGCAAAGTCTACTGGGAAGTGTTCATCTGCGTAGAGACTCAGGAAAGGGTAAATATTAACAGTGAAGGGCGCATTATTCTGGTGCAGGAACTGCACAATTTGGGTCATTTGTTCACCGATATCTGTCCGGAACCGTCCAGCAGAGGGAACAGGATTACTCTCTGGTGAATTATAAACATCTGCATTTAAAGGCACAGTTGCTTTTATGTCCCCGAGCCCTGCGTCATTTAGTGCATTTTGGATGTTCTGAAGGGCTGGGAAGGTTAAGTTGACAAATGAGTTGTTGTAGGACGTGAGAAAAGGCTCATTACCAACTGCAACATATCTGCACAAACATGACCGGGTAAACAAAAATGAGAATAGCAGTAAGTGGTGGAAGTAATTAATAGTAATTTAACATCTAATGTGCTTCCGCTAGTAGACACGAACTAATATTTGATTTGCAAAGAGTGCGAAAGATATTAACATTGTATAAATGACATTAAGAAGGACAATTGTTCACCAAAATACCAGATGCAAACCTAATAAAGTATCTGGTGCTGACACACTACACCTTTTCTTATGAAGGGTCTAGATGTGCATTGCACTAAGAAAACCAATATAAAGTGCTCGAAATTAACCTTTAAATAAGTATAAGAATTATCAATTGGAGACGCTATATTCCATAATGGATATCCATGTAAGTCTGCTAAATATAAGGAAAAGCTCTGCAGTTGAGCTTTATTAAGTTATAGATGATAGAGGCAGGGTAAGTTTAAACTTGCCGTCTTGATAATTCAACTACATCCTTTTCTTTATGAATAACATATACATTATTATGATAAAGGGTCTCTCTACCTTTCCAATGAACCTAACTAAGGGTCGACCCATTGTCAAAAGAATTCACGAGAAATCTCCAAAGCACGACAAATGGACTGAATAGTTTTGAGAAAAGAACGACTCATTGCAGTTTCTCTTCAACCAACTCTGTACCCACACTTAATTATTGCAATATATCAGAAAAACACAAAGAGCTACATGTCTTCATGATTATGATAAACAAACACTGCATTTATCAAATATGATGATCTGTAACACGAATGAGTGATAATAAAGAGTTCAAATTTGCATAGTCAAAGCAGAAAGTTAACGATAGTAATATTCTTCACCTTGATAGAAAAAGGTACAACTTTTGAGCCCATTGTGCAAGTTGCAAGTTATATCTCAAACTGTCTTACCTTTCACTTAAAGAGGAAAAATTGATTTCACTGGTAACGTGGGGAGTGGGGGTGCTTGGAGTCGGGTGGTGAGAATGAGGTGCTAAAATTCACTTCCAGAAAGGTAACCAAATGAATTGAATTTTATATGTCTTACATAAATACGAGACAAACCCTTCTATTCGCACATAAAAACCGTAGACTTGAACTACAGAAAAATAATAATAATATGAAAAAGAAAAAAAATTATCTGCAGACTAAATCACTCAGATATGCTTCTGAAAGACCAAATTGAGGACATAGCATTAAATGTTCCCTGGCCTATAAAACATCAGATTTTGGTCAACCAATAAAGAAGACATAATCTGCTGCAGAGATCGAACCATCAACCATAGAATGAAGACATTATACTTACTGAAAACTCTTAAAGATGTCCAGACGGACATCCGACCTTGATTGTGTGGGGTGGAGCCAGAGAGGTGAATGTCTGCTGGATGTTTTGAAGAGTTTCTCTATACTTATAACACAAGTCACCCTCTCATGAAATGCTGAGAATATGCACAAAATTTAAAATGAAGATTATTATATACAAATGATTATAAATTAGAGGTGTAACAAAGAATTATTCTTTACCAATGTTTAGCCATACAATTACACTACAATGAGCCCAAAAAGTGTATTGTAATAAAATTATGAAATCAGTCAATCAACAACAAAAAAAGAAAATGAAATCAATTACTAAACTTACTATGATGCAGACCACAACTAATTGACAGCTCAACACAACAAAGTCTTTCCAGCAACAGCAATAAAATTCCATAAATCTTCAAGGCATACAGTCACCAAACTTTAACTATATAACAACCAAGAATCATTCAACTTAAAAAACTAAAAAACAAATCAAAAAATTCGACACATGGTAAAGATATATATATATATATAGCTAGGCCTTAAAATGAAAATTTGAATTGACCAAAAATATGAAAATTTCAGGGAAAAAAAAAATCTTACTTGATGTTAACACCTCCTTTGAAATTGTATCGAGTAACATTGCGCCTGACCCAATGTTTAGCTGTATCATAATCATTCATAGCAAGAAGCTGATCATTGGGAATAGCAACCATGACTTCAATATCAGTGCCAGCCAAAGCACCCATGGTTGATTGATCTGCATCAAAAAGCTTCACTTTCTGTATTCCATTGTCCTGCAACATCTGCACCACTGTTTTCGGTGGCAGCTGGTGTGTGGCCATTGTACCCCAGTTTACACCAAGCCCTTGAACAAACATACTATTATTATTGTTCTCCATTAAGCTTAAGCATATCAATAAATAGATAAAAAGCCACATTATTGACATCTTCTTCAGCCCACAAAAGTATGAAAAAATATGACTTTCCAATGCTTCTGGAAGCTAAAAATTGAATCTTTTTGGTTTTTCTGAAGAAAAATCCAAGTAATGAAAAGGGTTTAAATCTTTGTTGTTGTAAAGCAAAAGGGTATAACAAAAAGATCGGATTTTTAAGTATGAAAAAATATTTACTCTTTAATGCTTAAAAAGATAAAAATCGAATCTTTTTGGGTTTTTTACTGAAGAATAATACAAGATTTGAAAAGGGTTTATCTCTTTTATATGTAAAGCAAAAGGATATAACAAAAAGATGGAATTTTTCTTCTTTTTTTTTTTTTTTTGGCTTTTCTATTGATTCAATGGTGTGTTGCAGTTCAAAAAGCAAGCTTTTTTGTGGAAAGAGAGTAAGAAAAATCAGAGAAAATCAAGCAATATTATTATGCTAAAAAAAAGAGCTGAAATATTGAAGAAAAAATTATGTGAAATAGAAACAAGAATGATGAAGATTGAAGGCCACAAAAATTTGAAATATATGAGAGAGAAATAATATTATCAGCAAAGAAAAAAATAAGAAACTGTAGAAGTATGTGATGAATGTGAAAGTAGAACGTGGTGTGGTGCAGTGTGGAAACGCCACAAAAACCGACCACTTTATATATCAATCAACTGTCACAAAGTGTGCTACTATTCTGTTGCTCTTATGTCGATTGATAGAGAGATGGAGACCAAAGCAACAGTTCACAACGGCAGCTTCAATCTAGGGTATATTTATTTGTAATGGTAAGTAAGCCGTTAGCTATATAAAAAATTACGAATTTAAATTTTATTGGTTATATTATATGACTTGAGAATTTTTTTAATTCAAAAAAAAAATAGGGGAAGCTTTTTTTTTTTGGTCAAATAGAGGCAGCCTCAATAGCGGGAATATATACGTGCTTCTTTTGGTAATGTTTTGAGATAGTGGGGGAAGATATAGATGGTGACTAGTGGTTTATGAAGTTATTTATTTTTATTTACATAAAACCAAATCCGACATTACTTAATAATCATATAAATAGAAATACAACCCCATTTATGTTAATGTAACAATATATGTGCTCCAATCGAAATCCCGAATTACCACACATTTTTTATTTTTATTTGTTGAAGATATCAAAAAGGATCATATAATAGTTGAGACCCTAAATAAGACCAAATAAAAAAGGAATAGTGTTGTTTTTGTTATGGGGGCTAGTAGTTTATAAAGATTATTATCGTGTTTTTTTTTTTTTAGTCTAAGATTATCGTGTTGAAGATATTAAAAGGATCATGTAGTAATTAACCCCTTAAACAGGATTAGGTAAAAAGAGAAGTATTGTTCTTGTTATATTAAACAAAATCGATTAGCAAAATTGGTCGAAGAAAATATCATACATTAATATCAAGATAGAAAACTTAATTGTTAAATTTATCAATTCAAATTTATCTGATTATGTGATGACGCGTAATTCGATAGAGTTTCCAAATAAGTGAAAAGGGAATGAAAACAAAAATGGTTAATTGATTTTCAGATTAAAATGCAACGATGATATTTAAAAACAAGAGATGAAAGAGACATTTGGTAGGCTTCGCGTACCTTCTTATATATGAAAAACTTACTAGAAGTAGCTAATGATAATGATGTGTTGCATATTATAATGATCATTATGTGAACCCAAACAATTAGTCAATAATATCACAACAATTATTATTATTACTTTTTTGAATTGTTGAAGGGAAAATTCTTCTATGAGACATGTGGCAAATCTGTCACAATTAAATATTAAATTATTATTTTATAAAACTAATTTACATTAGTCTGTATCGTACATATATGTTATATCAAAATGTCTAAATTTTTTTTTTTATTAATTTGGTCTTACAGAATTTTAAATAAATTACTTTGATGTCTCCACTTATAATAATTGGTTAATATTTATCAACTAATTGAATCACTTTTTATTTATGTACATGTGACAAATTTATCACATATCTCATAGAAGAATAACCCTGAATGAAGATGAATTTGTAACCGTTAAGCAAGTAGCCAACTCCCATCTCTCTTCCGACCTTAAAATAGTAATTAAAAAAGGGTGGTCTTAATGTTTAGGACAAGAAGATAAGATACTATAAGATACTTGACAATGATCTGGATGATTGGAAACTTGGATGGCTCTGTCCAGATGGGTGTTCTTTTGAGTTGGATCACTAACGGCTATATTTTGTGAGATAGAAAACGTACTATTTCGTTCAAGATCAAACATTTACCACTCACGTGATGAGTCTTATATATATGTGAGATTTATTTTATTTTTTATGAATTGGACGGATATTTGATATTTACATGATGAATCTTACATATGTATAGGAAATACCTTTCTTTTATAATTCGAATGTTCGACTTGTTAGATAAAAAAATTGCAAGAATAAAAAAAGAGTTTTAAAGATAAAAAAAAGTGACGTAGGTGGTTGAAAGAATTATATTCCAATTTTGAAAGCAACTCTTCTTTGTAGCAATTATTCTTTTCTCACGTGGAACGTTGCGTTTGAAAAGAGAAACAGACAACTCTTGTTCTTTCCCTTCTTTTTTTGACAAAGAACTCTATAAGAAAGTCTTTCAAATTTATATTCGGTTCACATAAAAAAGGAAAGCTCATATTAGGTTAAATTTAGAAATATATGATTCTCTCTGAAGAAAAAAAAAACATAAGAAATCGAATCCCCTTTATATTTTAGTACTTTTCAAAATTCTATTAATAAGCGAGCTACAATCTGATTTTAAAAAATAAAAAAATAAAATATGTCAATTTTTTATATAAGTTTAAATTAAAAAATTAAGTTAATATATATTTAAAAAAATTATCTATATATAATTAAATTATATATTTTTAGCTCGACGAATTAAAAATGCCCCAAATTTTGTATAACAATGCAGTATGAATCAAAAGGAGATTGGTGATGACTTGGGCTGTGTCTGTCTTAATGTCCAACCCCATTGGTCCTTGCTTTATATCCAATGACATGGACATGACTCACAGAGAATCGAACATATTTGTTTATTCTTCTTAATTTTTGCCTTAACCTGTAACGTTTTTTATATCTATATATATATAAAAAGACCTTTTCTGGCTTTTCAGCTCTGGCCATTTCTGGAACAACATCGACAGGGACAGAATTTATTGTTTAACTACGAAGGATTTTGCCTTAACCTGTAATATTTTTCTTTTTATTCTTCTTAATTTTTGCTAAACGGACTTGTAAAACATAAATAGGTGCAAGAAAGATTGAAGCTAGCAGAAAGTTTTAGACATATATATTCAGTTAATTTGGGTAGGATCTATTGAATATAATAAATTTATCTCTAACATTTTAAATTTTTAGATGAGTGGATCACTTAATATGATATCAAAACTTAAAAGTCAAAAAAAATTTCAATTCAAAACTCACTGTCACCTGTTTAAAACATTAAAAACTTAAACTTTTAAATAAGGTGATCACTTAATTATAAGAATACGTATTATCATTACATGTACACGTTATTATAAACGACTACCATTATTAGAAAAGAAAAACTTTAACAAATGTCAGATGGATCATCTGGCATAACCCCACGAAATGGATGGTCCCTCTGACAATTTGAACAGCAACATGTTAGAAAATTGCAGTCACAGCCTGTACAAGCTCTCCCTTGTTAGGTAGAGTTGATTATATGGACCTGTTGACATCATTTATATTTATTGTAAACCGTCTTCTCTATTAAGTTTATACCAAAAAAATTTCATCAAATTGGCTCCAAATAATTGGCCTCACCCTATTTTGTTGGAGGCAAATTAAAGAGAGTGACCTACTATAATAAAAATGATTATCTATTTCTTTTATTACACTACGTCATCGTGCAATATGTAAACAAAATATTACTTTCTTGATTTTATGGCTGAAAAGTGAAAACACAAACAAGTTATACCACGTAAGGTGATATACTTTTCTTCTTTTTGTCCCTTCTTTCATTCAAGCATGATGGAAGAATTTTTTTTTTTTGGTCAAATAAGAATTTCATTAATAACAACAACAGATTACACATAGAGAAGATTGACTAATTTGGCCCGGACAATAACAATACAAAGGCCCAAAAAAAGGGTGTCAAATTATGCCACTGAGGAAGAGGACAATCATTTGCCAACTATAGCATACTCTTCTACAGTCGTTATGGTCAAGGTCGAAATGCCACGTCTCTGTACCGCGTACCTAAGGAAGCGATTTAACAGAGAACAACTCTACACGTGGAATTTGAAGAAAAGTCAAAAAAAATTTTGAGGTCTCCTTTATATAGGTTTATTTTATATTTTGAAAAAGATCGTCTCTGACCAAAAAAAAAATATATATATATATTGTCAATTTTATGGTCAATCCTTTGAGAACGTTGAGTAACCTCATCAACAATGTCCATTGCCATTTTAATCAGAGGGCAATAATCTTTTCTAATCCTCCCTTATAGGTGGGATTTGGATCTCATTCTGTGTTATAAAATATTACGAAAGAGATTTAATAGTTAAAAATTGTTTAACTTATTTTACATAATTACATCACTAGTTCATCATCATTAAATATAACTTTTTTAAACGCATCAAACATAATTACTTTGTATACCCACCAATAATTATTGACAGAGCTCAACCATCAGTTAAATCCTACAAAGGCCGATTACTAAATGATAAAACCCCCGAGTGCTTTAGTCCTCACAAACACATACACCAAATCAGTTAAAAGTGAATTTAATATACATACAATCAACGAGTTTTGAACCTTGACATATTAAATTTTACTTCTCTTTATTGCCACTAGGCTATCCCCTAGGAAGCAATTCTCTGAGTATTGTTGTAGCTGATAAGAACCTACAGAAAACCTTTATCTAGACCACATGTTCTATAAATCTTTCGCAGTGGGGACCTTGCAGACTGGCTGCTATTTGTAAGTAGTAGTATTAAAATTACATAAATTCATGCACCTACCGAGAAATAATTGAAACAGATAATTGATAAATTAATTTAAAAAACAATATGATGAAACTAAAGGTAAGAATTGGTCTTACTACATCCCAAGATGGTGCAACCCACTTTGTATATAAGCGAAGAAGAACTCCATCTCCAGATTTTTTGCATCAAAATCAAATAAATTCTACCCTTGGTACAATTTCCAATTAACACGCGGAAGGAGACAAATGCCAAATGCTTACAGATGGACTTAATCAACCGATTCAATTGTTTATTAAAAGACAACTCAGTGTACGAAACTCCTGCTATGCACAACATTTAGAGAAAGGTCAACTCACTTTGAGACTTACTGTACTCAACCTCACGAAACTCCTGCTACGCACAATATTTTCATGTATTGAATATCATATCTTCTGTACATATGGTAAAAAAATTTATCATATAGAAAAAAGTGAAAGGGGAACGGGATGATATATAGCAATGATCTTTTCTCGCACCACTGGATTCTCTTTTGCTATTTCACTGTTCACATGCATAAAAGTAAGGAACCTGTAACTCTCAATAGTTGGGTGGTTCTATTGAATATCTGATAATATCAATTCATCTATCACCATTAAAACTCACACCACTGAGTAATATAGAGCAATGACCAAGAGAAGACACAACCATAAGACATAAATCTACCACAGCTTTAGCCAATTACCGAAAAAATCAAGTCATCTTGATCGATAACTCAGAGAATCACCACGAGTTGTCGCAACACGTATTCCAAGCATCTAGGGTGAATGTCAGATTGGACCGACACAAAATAGAAGGTGCAGCAACTCGTCGTAGATTAGTCCTATTCAAATGAAGCTTAAGAGACCAGGCAGGAAATTTATTTGCTTAAAAAGAAAATAAATTTGGATCACTTGAAAACAGAAGTTGTCAGCATGATAAAAAACCGAAGTTAAGGATGAATCCCGAGTAGAATTCTGTACATGATTCAAACAATAAGCTCATCTTCAAGATAATTGTACTCAAAGGTGAACTCAGTCTTGATTCGCTGGCACCTGACAAGCAGCAAAGAAATGAAACCAATAAGTAAAACCAATAATAACTAGTACAATTATCAAAGAAACACAGAGAGAAAACTGAAACAAACATACACATCATATACAGATAGAAGTTGCATGGGCATTTCTTTTCTCGATCAGGTTAAAGTCAACTAAATTACTTAAGTTGAAGATGAGCAAATACGAAGCAGCATGTCAAATATCAAATATGTAGCTGTATTGGATGCTCAATTTATCATAACACCTGGGGTTTGACTCAACATATCTCATCCTTCGGTTCAGAGCTCTAGTATGCAAAGAGCAACTCCATCAAATTTAGGGGAAGAACCCACTATATGTAAAAGAACTCATCACTTAAACATGAAGAATCAGAACCCTCAGACATCCAACAAACTCACGGAGGCACAATCGAGAGTCATCTTTGAATAAAAAGTCCAGCATGTTCACTCAACATCTTCCTCAAACCCAATAGCTTCAGTAGCAGACACTGGGAGGTTTTAATAATGTTGCTTAAGTGCACAATAGTGAACCGGAAAGATAATACAAGAAGCACCAAATGCCAAAGTGGTGAATAGTTATATTCAAATGCTTCTGTTAATAGTCTTTTAGCTTTGAGGTGCAAGTGGTTGCTTCCTTCAATGGTCATAAGGCTATTTAACTTATCTTTCAGCATAAAGGAGGCGGGATGCCGTGATTAAAACAGGAAAACATTATTCTTGCCCATTGCATCCTTCAAAGTAACAAATATTAACCCCCAAGAACAAATGAATCATTCAAATCACAATAACATATGAGCATTCAGAGAAACAAAATTTGTTTTGGAACTGTTTGATACCAATTTGACAAATTCAAAGGCTTCACTGGAGTTAGAACTAAGGTAAGAATAAGCACAGAGAGACCATTCAAGCAAAAGTATCTATGTCAATAGCAGGTCTAATAAGAGAGAGTATAGAAGTTAATGTAATCTTCAAAATGCACTAAAAAACACATAGGACACTACAATCACTCAATGAGAGAATTCGAAACAGTGATGCTAGACTGAATGGATGCCTCAGAGCAAAAGAAAGTTAAGATCCAATGGGCAGATGGCAAAAACCACATATAACCCAATCCAGAGCCAAGGATTTATGCAGTCAGAGTTCATAGTCACAAAGTTGAGTGAAAATGAAAACAAAGATCCAGATAGGCATACCATCCATGTTGTTCATCATTGGCTATATGAAAATCAAAGTATACATATGTGCCCTGTTCAAAATCGTCTGTGGCAACTTTTGGCTCCTCGTGCCGCTGAAACCAAGTGTTGTATTTCCTGTGGTATCTCCATGATTGCTTCTTCAACTCTTTAGCAGCCAAATATTGTTGATAAGTGTTCTGCAGGCAAGAACTAAAATGTAAAACGTGAAGGGCACTGGGCAAAAATAAAGCCAAGAGTGAAGAAAAAAAAAAAAAAAGGCAAAAAAGCAAAGGGTAATCGTAGATTACAGGCTGGTAGTAAAATGAGAAGAACAGGGTATCAGTGCCAAAGCTATCAGCTCCAAGTCGTTCCCAAAAAGCAGGATTGTTGACTATTGGTGCCTGTACTTGAGGATAACTTGGAGGGGTTGCTGCAGGATGTCTCTGTAACAATCCATATAAAAATTTTAATTTAATGACGAATATCAAGAAACAATGCAATTAGATGTAAAATGAGTGAGATTCGTACTGGAGTATAACTCTTTGCACGTTCAGAATCTTTGGGCTGAGGGAGTTTGTAAAAGGCAGCTTCAAGCATCTGCAAATTGTGTAACTGATCATGCATTGCTCCAGAATTCACAGCAGATGCACTGAGGTTATCACCAATCGCACCAAGGTCAGCAACGCTTCTCCGACCAATCACACCAAGACTACCAGAAGGTTGATTGGATGGTAATGGTTGCCCAGGAGAGAGATCAATATCCCTTGGCAATTGGGATGGTTCTGTAAGAGAGCCGGCTACTGCAGCCTGCAGCAAAGGTTTTATAAAAAACTCACAAATGCTTCAATAAAGTCTATTCACACCAAAACATATATTCAGTTAATATATGTAAATGTCTCCATACTGGCAAATGAGCAAATTATTTGAACAATCAGTCTTAAAGAAAATGAGGTTTTCCTAAATAGAGTTAATTATCAGAAGACAGTTAATAATATACAACACAAAGACCAAGGAAACCCCTTCGCAATCACATCAACATAGAAGTCAATATTCCAGCATGAATTGCTGTCAGTTGATCCAAGGAATAGATGTAAGGAGTGATGTACATAGATGCCAACCATTAGAGTGAGTTTTATTCCCTAGAGTTGTTCAATGTTTTCTGATAGATGCCAACCATTGAAGCACACATTTGATAGATGCCAACCATGAGTTCTTAGCCCGAGACACAAGCAAGTAAAACTGCTTTATTGATGACATTCAATGTTTTCCAACCATGCAGGCGTAGTTGGATAAGTCCAATTTCTAAAATAATAAACATGAAAGTCATGTAAATTTCCTCAAGCTTAAGCATTTAATGATTATTGAAAAAAAATCAAAGGCATAAGTTTAGAGATAAAGCAAAGCAAGAAAAATAAAAGAAAACTTAACAATTTTTTTCAGCAACACAGTACATCAGGCACAAAATAAGAAATGCTAAAGAAACATTCCAAATAAAAACACGATATAATAATTTCTTGAAGTGATGTACTTCAAAAAAAATTTCTACTTGGGTGTTTTGTGGGGGGGTTGCAATAAAACTTGCTTCATATATCTATGTAAACTGATAAATACACAATATATCTCATCTATATTTGATAAGTACCATTCAGCTTTTCCTCTATTGAGTAAGTAACAATGCCTTCCAGTCGTTAGCATTTTGACTTTTCCTAGGTTGAGGAACTCAACGCTGCCAGTCATGACTTATCTGGAGCAGAGTTCCTAGTTCTATCGAACCGTCCACATGTGATATTTATCACAAAATGATACAGGTCGAGTCCTAAGACTTGCATATTGCAATACTCCAAAGATCAAGGTTAACAACAAGGAGTTCACCGAATCTCACTCCTTTGATCATAATTCTCCATCCTTGAAATTCTCATTTTCTTAATAATTCTCCACTTATAAGACTAATTGAAATCTTCTGCCATTGCAAATAAACATAAACAAATGATAGTGAATGGAACTGCTATACATGTGAAGGCTACATATTGTGCACCGGCAGTATGATATCTGTCGCAATCAAGCTAGACTACAGGATTTGCTCTAGCACATCAATACAAGCACCAAGCAGCCAGCCTATATCTCATCTCTAAAGCCACCCTACTATAAGCCTCGAACATAATGACGAAAGACAGATGCTAGAATAGGGTCATATTAAGTGCTAGAAAGTAGAAACATATATATATTTGGCATTAGAAACATCTGATGCACGGTCACGGCCCGTGTTCTAGAGTCAAAACTCTTTCTTGTAATAGATATTCAGAAGTATTATTTGGTTAAAACAAGAGTTTTAGCCGCTCTGATAAATGATTTGTTGGAAATTAGTTTTTGTACTACGGTATTAGTGCCTTGTGGGCTTAGGAGGAGTAGTCTTCTTAGGCTCGCGGCATCACATCCCTGAGTTTGCCTTAGCAGAATTTGGGAGCGTGACACGCACATGACAGAAAAATGAAGCAAAGTTGCAAAATAATTGAGTTAAGCAATAGTGTTACCATAAATTTCAGATTAATTTCACGAAAACAACCACAGACCAAAAATTTGAACATACAGGTGTATCTAATGCATATGAAGTCTTCATGTCATCCTCGTTCATTAAATTCTTTGCAAGTCCAGAGTTCGAAGCAGGTTCCAACGAAGTATCTTCTGTCAGTGCTTGTTGTTGCTGCAATTCATCAACTTTCCCATGGCCAGCTTCTGCATTGTGCATCAGAAATATTAGTTTATTAAAAAATAAGGATATTGCAGTCAGATCATTCAACTATTCCCACTGACTTTACATCGCTGAAATTACTCTTAAAATGTTCTGACAATATCAGATGCCATGCACACAGATAGACGGTAACAACAGTGGGACCTACACAAGTATGCAACTTCTGTTGAAATTTCCAAATGACAATTCCAATTGGTAATGAACGTATAAGCAAATAAGGAAACAAACAATGTAGAGTTCTCTTCACATGTTCCTTTAGCGAATAGCCATTGTCAATGGCAAATCCAGGAAAGGTAGAGGGTGACAGCCACCTCCTGAAGATCTAAAGAATTCTCCATTAGGCCACATATACCTGATAATTTTGCAACATCCTCCATCAAGAGATAAGGTTGTCTCATCAAATGGAGTTGTTAGTTAATATAGCTAAGGTCTAAGAAGCACAGAATGGATATGAACAGAGATTTGACACAATACGGACAAACTGACATAGCAACCCTAAAAGATGTAAGATATGATATGCTGCAGATGTGCTGAAAGAACTAAACATATACTTACTTACGTACTTCAACCTGTCAAGCTCAATATTGTTTCTCCAGATATCTCATATGACTTCTTAACATCTTATAGGTTCATTAACAACAGAAAGAGAAACTTAACAAGTGAATATAGAAACACAAAGAATTAAGGCAGAGTTGCAGAAATTGACATTACCAGCATCTCTAGATCCTGCTGATATCAGTGTCTGTTGATTAGATGGTTGATGGACAGAAATTGGCTGCTGCTGCAATGATGCAGATGACGCACCACTATTAACACCAGCTTGTTGAAGTCCAATTCCCAACCCAAGCTGAGGCGTAATAGATGAGCTTTGAGAATTAAACTGAAAATATTATCCCATGTCAAACAATATTATATTACACAAAAATAAGAAGCACATACAAGCAAAAGATCCAATATCATGTGAATGATGATGGAAAAGATGCAACCCCCCACCCCCCTGTTTTTCCTCGTCCACCCTACTCTCCTCTTCTTGCTTTCAGGTAAAGGTTTGACTTAGTAAATTGCAGTGGCAATATAATGTGGGACTTACGAATGTGAGTAGGCAGCAAGGTCACAAGCTCTTTTCCATTGTCATTCACCAAATTACAAGGCTTCTTATGCTTCTCAAAGCTTACTTTGTCATGCATTCAAAAATAAGATGATTTGAAGATTCAACTCATCGGTCATTGCATAAGAATTAGCCACATTTGATTCTCACTCCCCACCAAAAATAAAAAGGGAGAGAGAGAGAGAGAGTTTTGTCATGCATTCGAGAATAAGATGATTTGAAGATTCAACTCATCAGTCTATTGCATAAGAATTAGCCACATTTGATTCTCACTCCCCACCAAAAATAAAAAGGGAGAGAGAGAGAGCTTTGTCATGCATTCGAGAATAAGATGATTTGAAGATTCAACTCATCGGTCATTGCATAAGAATTAGCCACATTTGATTCTCACTCCCCACCAAAAATAAAAAGGGAGAGAGAGAGAGAGAGCAGCAGGAAGGAAAAAAGATGGCTATAGATGCAAGGAATAGAGAAGAGAAACTAGAACAAAATTCATAAATGGCTTGCACCCCTTTGGTGGTCTTCAATGCATAGTCATTTGTATCAAAACAAAAGCCACACAATTCATAAATTATAACCTGCTGTAAGAGTGGATTCTGTTGCTGTGCAGAAAACTGCTTGTGACTTCCTCCACCAATTGGAGGCATGCCTAAAAGGTTGCTTTGACCTTGCTGCTGTACCTGCTGAAATCGCTGTAAAAACTTCTCCCGTTGATCAGGAGCAATTTCAGTTCTTCCACGAAACTGTCCCTGAAAATGCAGAAAATATTTGAGGTGAGATAGAGCAATACTTGTTTAAATAATTCATCTAGAAAAGAACAGGGGTAACGAAAGAGTGATTACCAAAGAGCTCATGGTGAAATAAGTTGTACAAACAATTAAGATAAGCAAAAAATGGAATAAAACAAGCTGCAGAATGAAATATGTTCATCAGAGTTACAAGGAAGAGAAAAGTGGAGGATAACTAATTTAAGACAGAGAAGCAATAACAGTGACCTACATGGAGTATTAATCATATTAAACAATAAGGTCAAGCTTCCAGGAAGATTTTGTATAAGATCAAGTAATAAGAAAGCAAGGATGAATAAACTCAAAATGTCGACTTCTTGCACCAGCTAAGAAAATATATGAAACTTAATATTGAAAGCTTGAAATGAACAATCTGGGGAGAAATGAATTCCAAAACAATGTGATTGCCCTTGGTGCAAGTTGTGTATCAAATACATATATAGGACTTCTAGGCCAAACTTGCAGAAAATAGCTAAAAGATATCAAAAAACCAAACAAGGGAGAAGGAAAATGGTGATTGCAGAATTTTACTATAGGAAAATGGAAGAACCACTATGTACCGCCTCAGTTGGGTTCTGAAAGGAACTTCCAGGCCTCCATTGCATACCAGGTACTACAGAAGGAGAGAAAACCCTGCTGGCCATGCCTCCAGTCTCACCAACATTACCAGCATCGGCTGAACTAATTCCATCGCCAGCCTTGGAAGATTGTGGTATCATCACTCTGTTACCCAAAGGGGAGACCAGAGGCTGCACCATGCCACTACTCCCAACTCTGTCATCAGCACCTAAAATGTTCTTCTTTGCAATTTCAGAAACTGAACTTATGACACCAAGGGATCCATTACTAGAAAGTGAACTTCCTGACCCAAGAGGGATACTAGTCGATGGTTGGCTGGGCATGCCACCTCTTCCAACACCCTTCAGACTAGTTTCAGCAAGAACTGGAGTTGATTTTCGACCAGGAAAGCTTGCAATATCTTCTTCCTTTGCAGCATTTGACATACTAGTAGGAGACAAGGCAACAGTGACACCTGCATGTTCCCAGATGTCACAGCAAGAACCATGACTTGAACGAGTAGCTTAAGCAATTGCTATAACAGAGAGGTAAAGAGTTGAGATTTATTATACCGGGAGTTGCATGGCCTCCTGCTGGTGTAACTGGAGTAGAAGAACCAATGCTGCTACCTTTCGGGGGTGGAGTCTTCACAACTACTTCAGAGTTACTGTCCAGTGAAGCTGTTTCATCTGCTTGGTCCTGAGGGGAAGCACCATGTTGCACAGAAGATGTCACTGTGCCCTGGAAAGGTATATATTAGGTCGTCATTATTTTCCAATTATTTAGGTCCATCGCCTCCTTCACATACACAATCCTTCATTTTTGTACTTGCATAAATTTAGAAAAGAAAAGTAGGTAACAGATTATCTAAACCAAAGAGGAACTCAAAATCCTCCATGGAGTAATTAAGCAGCTAATTGAAATCAGAATGTCAAACAGACAGTTTTACACTAGACGAAGACAAGAAAAAGTTATAACAAGAATATTGGACTTTAGACACAACCCAAGCCCTAAAGAAAAGACTTAGAGATGCCAAAACTAATAATTTGGCAACATTCCATTTTATATCGTGATCAATCTTCCAGGTAGAAATCCCAGAATAATCAAGTATCACAAAAGGCTCTGCCAGTAATCTGACAAAGCAAACAGAAAGAATGAGGAAATGAAATATAAGTGGATCATCCAACAATGGGATTGATAGGTCCTAAAATAAATTACAGAAAATAATGTGGTCACACTCACAATTTAAACTCCCTTTTTTTAGTTAATTGAAGTTGTTGAGATTCTTCTGTTAAAGTTCCCTTAATGTGTCAGATCTGAGAGGTCATTAGAGGTCCTTTGCTACAAATTAGTTTATACCTTTTTAGAGGAATGACATGGCTCTTCCATCTCCACTCACCACCCTCCCCGAGAAAAAGAAAAGGAAGAAGGTCAAAATGGAAAAATAAAAAAAAAGGGAGGAGCTACATAGGTATAGATTACAAGCAATGGCATAATGGATCTTAGTTTAGATATCAAATTGTCATTATTCAATAAGGAAGAAGACATACCGTTACTTGAGCAGGTGACGTAGCCAAACTATTTTTCATGCTTAAAACTGCGTTACCACCCTAGGAGAGGGACGAAAAGAAAGGCTTCAACTTTTGCACATATGGTTCCTCATGGAAAAGTATACACCATATCCATCTTCAAGCAATTATGATGCAAACAGTTGGAATAGCAAACATAATTTTCCACTTACGAAAAAAGAAGGAAAATGAGACAGGAGGATATGGAGAAAAGAGACAGTGGTGACAAGGTTCAGTGTAATCATCTCTCAGCTACAGGATCTATCTTAATAGAAAGCTGCACTGAGCTCTGCGGTGACAGAGCTCAATTAGTTAGTCAAAGCTATAGTCAGTTAGTTAGTTACAGTTACAGTTAGTACAGCTGTCAGTTAGAAGCAGTTATAGCCAAGTAAAGTTGTCATTCAGTTAGTTATCTAACTGATCTTGTATTACAAGCTACTAATCTTGTAAATGCAAGTTACTGCAGGCTATAAATATAGCACTCCTGTAACTACAGAACTCAATCAATACAACATAAAGTTTTTTACTGCAAAGTTTCTCTCTATTCTTCAAATCTCATCAAGTGGAAGACGTCAATGCAAAAATAGAAACATCAGTGTTGTTTGCAGTTGTTCTTTACTATATAATGCAATGCTCACAATTTGGAAGCTAATATTCAACAAGTCCAAAATCCTTCTCTCTCTTGTGCAATTACTCAGATAGTACCAGTACAGTTCCAAAACATACATGTTGAAGTCACAGACAGCCAGCACGTCTCCAATAGTGATTCCTATCAGAAATGGCTAACCTGGTCAATAGCTTATCTTTCATATCATAAGTGAAAGGTTTTCTATACAACTATGTCAGTCTGTCTTCTGCAAAGCAATGAACAAACACACTGGCACATGAACTCCACATTTAACTGATATCTAGCAGCAGCATAAAGAGCTTATCTATAAACTACAACCGCAATACACTAAGTCAGAAGAGTATATGAGTGCTTCTTTTTACATCCTGTGATAAAAGCCAACATTGTAAATGTACTAAAAAAATAAAAGAAAGGAATAACATAGAAAACACGTATAGTCCTAATAACACCATGAAAACCAATATGAGAGAACGAAATTTGAAAGTAAAGATTTACCTTGACAAGACCAGGAGCACTAATTGTAACTAGATCTTCAAGAGACTCCACCTTATCTAATGGTAAAGTACTGTAAAGCTCATCAACATCACTAAATTCATCAAAATCTTCCTACAAAATTACATGCCAAACAGAACCATCATTAAGTATGTTTTAAAAGAAAAGACATGCACTGTCAAAGAAATATATATAAATGATTTTTTATTGTAATTCATAAATACTAACAAAGAAGATGTAATTAAGTTAGGTTTATTCAAATAAGACCTGATTGCGTTCAACATAGTCGTCCAAGAAATCCTTAACGTCATTGACCTGCTCTGGACTCAGTTCATCATTATCCAATAGCCTCAGAATCAATTCTAACTTCATTATATGAGCCCTGTGCCGTACTATGGATGTTTCCAAATGCGTCTAGCAACAAAAATACACACAACTTAGCACTAGATATCTCCATACGGTCAAAGACAGTGCACAAACAATGAATTTTTCAAAAAAAGTAGGTAAATCATATAAACACAAATGAGAGCCATGTTTTAATTTTTTGTAAAGACAAAGGATGAGATCATGTAAATTTAATCTAAGGCGCACACATACTTTTTTTCGAAAAATGAATAAATTATATTAATAAGCACCAACATTCTTGAATACTATCTACATCTACCTTACAAGTTCCTTTAGTCCAAAAAACATAGATTGTAAATACAATGGCTTTTAAAAGATACTAAAGTCGATTCCTCCCCTTCAACGGCTCTTCGATTTTGTTCTTTCCATAAATTCCAAATGATGGCAATAAGGACCGTTTGAATGACTTTTTTCTTGTACTTGGATGATTGGATCTCACTCCAAGGGTAAGCTTCCTTTTCATACCATGTCATACGGTATAAACATTACCAACTATTCACATACCATAGAAGTCTATTGCATTCCATAGTGGTGGGTTAAAGTGAAAAATATATCATGCTCACAACTAAGTAGACTTCCTTCTTTTTCCTCTTACCAGTCTGGGAGGCCTTGTTTTCCCCTTCTTTACAGAGAGTCCCTCCATTTCAGCTTCAAAGCTATCAATCTGATTTTCCAGCTCACTTACCTACTCATGGACAAAAAGCATCTTTAGCAATGAATGTTTCACCAAAACAAAAAGGCAACATCCAATTGGTCCATGATTTGTCAAGTAATTTAAACTCAAGCATTTAGCATTGAAAAACAACCAATCATGTAGGACACAACAACGATGAATACACTAAGTACACAGAAAAAGGTAAAAAGATGAAAAGCAAATAGGAAAGACAATGTATCGCGGTCCACATAGTATAATTGGCTACACCAATCAAACAAGTACAGATTTCACTACCACAACAAACTTAAGTCTGAAGTAGGAAAATGTAGCTCTAATATATGATAGCAAAAAATGCAAACCGCAGAATTTCTAAAACAAGTGAAACAGCATGAGCAAAATAGAACAAGGACGGTAAAGAAAGAACAGCAGACAACATTGTTTTGACATAGTCACACTAATGGAAATCAACAAACTCGAACAAAAGATTCAAATAAAGCTTTAACTCCGGGCCTTACCACATTGTTCAACCAATCTCTAGTCTCAGATTTAGCTTTCTCTTTCGGATCCTACCACAAAAGAAAAACACCAGAAATGCTACATGCTATTAGAAAAGAATAAGCTCCAAAACCATATAAGAGAGGCTCAAATGTATAAGAGTAAAATTCAAGCATCTGATATCCGCAAAATAACTGCTGTAGTGCCAAAATGTTGCAATTGCAGTTACAAGATAAAATCTCAATTTTAAAGTTTCTATCCTTGCAAAGTTTCCCTTTCCCTTGGGAAAAGTAAAGCAGACTTCATGCAAAGAGTGCACCATAAAAGAACGAGGCAGAAGCAATAACTCTCTCCTTGAGACCATTATGTAAGGATGGGAAGAATGCCCCTTTAACTACCTCATGAGGGCACTATTTCCGCATGCTGCTTCAGTAATAAGACTCAAGGGACCATAAAGAACAGATATTTCTAAACACAACCCATGAAGTATCTAACTCTGTCAGATATACTCCTTGATTTTCCATTCACTAATTGCAACTTAGAAAGTATTAATTCATGATAACATCACAAAGAAAAGGGAAAGAGTGCTACCGTTTTAGGTTGTAGGCCCAGGCCTTCTTTGGAGAATGCCTTAGTCTTGGTTTCCTTTTCACATATCTTGAATCGTTCCATTTCACGCTCAATAAGCTTACGAGCATCCATCAGAGCCTGCTCATAAGAGGCACTAACCTACGTCAACACGTATCAGAAAGGAAATTCATTGTCAATTTCAATATTAATAATTCTGAATGCATAAAATAAATATGATCAAAGATTCAGGTAAATAGTCCCATAAGAGAAGGATTGACTGCAAGAAGATATGATGTCGGCATAAAAACTACAACGTGTGTAGGAATAGACATGTTCAGCCATGTGGAGTGACCCAATTATTAGAAAATATGACAAAGCTAAATGAGTCGAACATAAAACAGGAGAGAACTGACTTGTCAAGAAAGAGAGAAATTGTGTCCCACTGATTATAGGATAAACAAGCAAAAATACAAATTCAAGTTATTCAACCATGAATAAATGTTGTCGTATTGGTGCATATATATCACATAATGAATGGTTGGTATTATATATGTGTGTATGTGTGTGTATGAGAGAAAAAAAAAATTAAAAACATCAGACTAATGCTAATTAGGAAAAATCAAAATAAGGCTAAGCCACATTGCGTAAGCTTGCAACAAACATGACTGAGAAGATTAGTATATTTTTATAACAAAATAACAGAATTATAACATCTGGAAGTAACTAATTTCTCTGGCAGGTGGCCATACTATGGTCACAAATTAATATGAGTTTCATTTTATACCTTCATCTTCCAAGCATCCTCTTAGTTTCTCCATAAAAACCAACCATTTTATTTCTCAAGAGAAACAATCAGGGAACATCTAAATTTCTGATTATTTAGCTTCATACAGTTAACTTGGAGCACATTCAACAGAAATTAGAATGCAGCAGCTTAGAAGCAACTTCAAAGTGACGCGTAAACTTCAAAACACAACTATCTTCACAATGCTTAAGATAATACAATGAATAAGGACAGATGCAACTCTCTTCACAATGCCCCTTTAAGATAATACAGTGAATAAGCATAGATGCAATTTTTTCAATCACTGTCCAGCATTCAATCCCCAGTAGAATGCCAAACCACATATTTCTCATCATAATTTTCTATGTTCAACTACTTTTCCCCATAAGATAAAGTGATACTTGAGATAATCTGCCACTTATTCTTTCCACACTGATGCAGTTTAAATACTCAAAAACGCAGCATCGTATACAAAACTTCCACTCAGTACATGTTCAACTTAAGCCAAACGATATTACAAAGATTTCAGCTTTCAATCCAACACTCTTCAAGTAAATTACATGTGACTACGAATTTCATAAATTGCATTCGAGGCCTAAAAGAACTACACAATACTTCATTTCTCTAATTTTCATTCAATGAAGTGTCAGCTGACCAATTAATTCAAGACACATCAAACGACAGCTGGAAATTCGAAGAAAAACAAGATTTAAGTAAATAACGAGACGAAACTGAAAAAAGTTACAGTAGTAGTGCGTAGATACCTTTTTATCCTTAATCTCACTGGACTGTATCCATGTCTTGATTTGGTCTCTGTACCTCTGCAACTTCTTTATTTCCTTCTTCAAATCCGCCTCAAATTTTTCCTTTTGATTCGCATTGTCCGTATCGTACACCTAAAATTCCACAAAACAAAAAACGAAAACAGAAAAAACAGAAAGAAAAAAAAACACAATCCATAATCAGTTAACAATCTTAAAATGAAAAACGCAGCACCGTGCGCAAAACGTGAAAGGATCGAACACACTTTTAGTCTATTATACGCAGTCTTAGCTTTCACTTTTAGCAAAATTAAATTAATAAAACAAAAATAATAATAAATTAAATAACAGATTATAAAAAAAATGAACCTTATTCCAAATGCTATCGAAGACGTCGACGCCTTCTTGGACCTTCTTCAACACTCGATCAATCTCGCCTTGTAGCTTTCGACTCGCTCCCATTTCCGATCAATCAAGCAAAAAAGTTAAGCAATTGATCACCCTAACCCTAATACTAATTGATTTTTTAGAGGTTTTTGAATAAATTAGGTTTTATTAGGCTTTTGATGATGATGATGCCGACGACGACGACGACGTGGATGAGTAAAGCAAAACGTTTTTCTTTTTTTCTTTTATTTTCAGTGAGTAATTAGCGAGTGTCAAAAGGCGCTTGAGGATAGCGAGTCGTGTAGGGCTTTGGTAGAGTCCTTCACTCTTTTGGAAATTTTCATTTTTTTTCCCGATAAAAGTTTAGATTTAGAAAATTCTCCCCAAATAAATAAGAAGAATGTAATAATGACCATTTTTTTTTGGGGGGGGGGGGTCAAAAATGTTGATCATTTGCATGCACATTTTCAGAGCAAACATAGAAGTGTTGTCCCACCAAACAAAAAACAAAAAAAAACACCAAGAAGTGATGATTGCATGGTAATCCCTATTGTTTGCATAAATTTCCTTTTTACTCATAAGTACGATAAATAGTTTCAATATCTTATATATTAATGGAAGTAGTATTCTCAACTAATTAAATATGTCCGTAAAGACAAATATATAGAATAAAATAAAAAATAAAAAAAAGACAAAAACACGTAAATTTATACATAATAATTTGGGTTTATTGGTACAATAATTATTAATTCAATAGTATACAACACATGAAAAATGTGTTGATATATTAAACACTGATAATTACACCTAATTCAACTTTAGATACTACATTTAAAACAAAGTATTAAGATTTGTAAACACATATGTATAAAGAGTATGCCATAACGTACGAGCACTATTGCAAATTGAACATTGATCGACAAAAAAAATAAAAATAATAACAAGTGGTAAGTATTACATTTCATTTCCAGGATTGAAGGCAAACTACATTCTAGTTTATATATATCGATGTACAATAACTTGAGTATATGTCAAACTTTACTATCAATTATATATTTAACATATAAGATTCCAACACATTTTCCATGAATGTCCAATGAGTATACGATGTTTTGACTTTCTTACTTTTATTATGTACTCGATCAAATAAGTGTCAAACGCTTAATATTTAAACAGTTTTAATGTTTGACAAACTTGATAAACATGTAAAAGTATTAATGCTTCTTCAAGTATATCTCAAATTAAACACAAAAAGGACATCATCACTCACCGGACTAATTAAGAGCTACACAATAAAATCGAAAAAAAAGGAACCACATAATAAAAAGCATAACATTTGTTATTATATTATACTTCAAAAAAACTTTTAAAAAAATGTTCACTTTCTTTGCTTGTTTTGTTTGCTACGACTCTTCCTACTTTTTTGTCAGTCCATTTAACCACTCATTCAGGTATATCCGTAGTGAATAAAAATAAAGATTGGTCTAAGTTTTGCCACTAATTGATTGTTTAGTTTAATAGTAATGAAGTTTTCGACAAAAAAATAGTAATGAAGTGATGTTCATCACTTTACCATTTTTAAATCAAATCATTAATAGAGTATGAATTTTATTTGGAGCAAATTTCACAAATATTTTTCAATGTTGATATATTTTTTAATTTTCATCTATATTATTTCAAAAGTCACGCTCTAATGGCCCCAATATATATATATATATATATATATATATATATTTAATTACACGCTTAGTTCCCAAAGTTTATAAAATATTTCTATTGTCCTCAATGTTTTTAGTTTTTTTAATTTAGTCTTCAAAATTTAATGTGCAAGTCATGAATTTTAAGGAATAAACTAAAATGTTTTGCAAACTTTAAGGACTAAGTGCATTAATTTTGAAATATTAATGACGAAATTAAAAGAAAACCCCAAGCTTGCAGAGAAAGAAACAAAACATTGAATACTAAATTAAAACTTTTTATAATATTTAGAGACTAAATACACCACTTTTAAAATAACGAAGATGAAATTAAAAAAATTTGTAAATAATGGAGACTACTTATAAAATTGGAAAAATTTCACACTTAGTCCCTATTATTATTTTTTTTTTTCAAATTAGTCTTTAATATTTTAAAAAAATCATATTAGTCCATAATATTTATAAAACAATTCAAAATAGTTCTTATTGTTTAAAAAATTAGCAAATTTAGTTCCTATTGTTACCCATAAAATTTCCTTTAGGTCCCAAATAGGGATCACATGCAGAAATTGGATTTATTTTTTTTGGAAAATAATAGGAATTAAATTGATTTTTTTAAAAAATAATAAATACTAAATTGACTAAGTTTGAACAATAAAAATCATGTTGAATAACTTTTGTAAATATTAGAGACCTTTATGAATTTTTTTAAACATTAAAGACTAAATTAAAAAAATATGTAAATAATAGAGATTAAGTGTAAAATTTATCCCATAAAATTTACCCTTTCTTTAAATACTAGCACTATAACATTATAGGAAGATACGAATTCGATTTACGGACCAAAAGATCGTCCTATGTTACGCACTAATCCAAGTCTGGCCAGGCCAATTTTATTTTTTATTTTTTTTTAATTTAATGGAGATTTATAAATTAATATTATATCATATAAAATATTAATCCTGAAAATGTAACTCGAAACTTACTAGTAGACCAAATGCCGAACGGTTTCACAAAGCCGCCCCCGTTTACACGTTGAAAGGTAAAATTACTACATCAGACATCAGATGCCACTCGGGCTTTCCAACGTTACACAAAAAGTTGAGATCTCACCGCATTAGCCTATTCTCAGATCCACCATCGTTCTCAGCAAACACACTACTTCTAGCTAACAACGTTAAGATAATAAGTTTTTTAAATTCACAAACCAACCAACGTTGTATGTAATCAAAACCCCTGAAATGTAAACCTCCTTATATTCACACGCATTCACTAATATCAACCCCCTAATTGGAAGAAAAAAAAAAAAAAAACACACAAAATTACTATATTGCCCTCATGAGAATAGCAACAACGCCGTCCACGGCGGGTTCCACCGGCGGCGGCGGAGGCGGTGGTTATAAATCGCAAGACGCGGAATTGCTTTTCCGGACCAAGCCGATATCGGAAATCAGAAATGTGGAAGCGGCGACGAGGAAGGAGATCGAGGATAAGAGCGAGGAGCTGCGGCAGCTGGTCGGGAATCGCTACCGTGATCTCATCGATTCGGCCGACACGATTCTCCAGATGAAGGCCTCGTGTGAGTCCATCTCCGCTAACATCTCCGCTATTCGTTCCTCCATTCTCCACTCCCTTTCGCCGGCTAATTCTAACCCTAACTCTAACTCCTCGCACGACCCGGCCCGGGCCCGAATTTACGCCCTCGCGTGCCGGGTCAAGTACCTAGTGGACACGCCGGAGAACATATGGGGTTGTCTTGATGAATTTATGTTTCTGGAATCATCAGCGCGTTACGTTCGCGCAAAGCACGTGCATTATTGTCTAAGTAATAGTTCTGATTATAAGAAAATGCTGTCGAGTTTCGCGTTGTTACAGCACCAGTGGCAAATTGTGGAGAGTTTCAAGGTTCAGATATCGCAAAAAGGTCGCGAAAGGCTGTTAGATCAAGAGTTGGGACTGAATATAAGTGCTTATGCGGACGCGCTATCAGCTGTTGCCATCATCGATGAGCTTGATCCCGAACAGGTTTTGAATCTCTTTCTAGATTCGCGAATGAATTGTATTTCTCACAAGTTAAGTGCTTGTTCCAATTCAAATGCGACTAGTGATGATGTGATTTCGGTGTTTTGTCAAGTGTTAAAGATAATTCAAGTTAGTGTAGGACAAGTAGGGGAGTTGTTTTTGCAAGTTTTTAATGATATGCCATTGTTTTACAAGATTATATTGGGTTCACCTCCGGCTTCTCAGTTGTTTGGAGGGATACCGAATCCAGATGAGGAAGTGAGGTTGTGGAGTGGTTTCAGGGAGAAATTGGAGTCTGTTATGGTAATGCTGGACAAGAATTTTATTGCCAAGACTTGTTCGGATTGGTTGAGGGATTGCGGGAAGGAGATTATGAATAGGATTAATGGGAAGTATTTGATCGATGTTATTCATAGTGGGCGAGAGCTTGCTTCAGCTGAGCAGTTGATAAGGGAGACTATGGATAGTAAGCAGGTGTTGGAGGGGAGTTTGGAGTGGCTTAAGAGTGTTTTTGGTTCAGAGATTGAGTTTCCGTGGAAGAGAACGCGTGAGCTTGTATTGGGTGACGACTCGGATCTTTGGGATGATATTTTTGAAGATGCTTTTGTGAGGAGGATGAAAGCGATTGTAGACTCGGGATTTGATGAGTTGAGTAGAGTTGTTGATGTGGCAGAGTCAGTCCGTGCTGTTGCAGAAACTTCTGGTGATGGGGTTGATTTTCATGCTTACTTGAATAGGTCTACAGATAATGGTGGGGTTTGGTTCACTGACTCAAATGTCAAGAAGGTTGGTACTGTTCCGGGTTCTAAAACTCAGCATCTCAAGGAGAATGATTTTGGCAGCTGCCTCAATGCTTTCTTGGGGGCCGAAGTCAGCAGGATAAGAGATGCGGTTGATAGCCGCTGTGAGAATGTTCTGGAGGATCTCCTAAGCTTCCTAGAATCCCCAAAGGCCTCCTTAAGGGTCAAGGATCTGGCGTCCTACGTACAACATAAATGTTATGAAAGTGTGTCAACAATATTGAAGGCTCTCAAGAATGAGCTGAACTACTTGTACTCTGGCTTGGAAAATGCAAACAAGAAAAGCGAGTCGCCACCACCTGCAGTACTTGTTGAGAGGGCTCTGTTCATTGGCCGACTTCTGTTTGCATTCCAAAAGCACTCGAGACACATCCCTGTGATACTTGGTTTACCAAGATCATGGGTAAATGACACTACTGCTTCTGTCTCTATTAAGTCACCAGCTGTTTTGAGGTATTCTAGAGCGGTCATTGACTCCCCTATATCTGAAAGTCCTGGAAAGAAGACGCTTGAATCATCCAATAGACGTACTTCTCTGGCCACAGCTGCTTTGTTTGGAGTTGAGGACAGCCCAATCCCACAGCTTAATGAATTGAGGAAAACAACTCAAGATCTTTGCATTAGAGCTCACAATTTGTGGATCTCATGGGTCGCTGATGAACTTTCACTCATTCTCGCTCGCAATCTCAAACAGGATGATGCATTGTCAACAACAACACCCTTAAGAGTAGGTGACCATTTCCCGGACAGCTTTACTGTAACTTCAATAGCAACTAGTTTAGATATTTCCAAGCATATTTTTATGTTGTCAAGCCCAGGTGATTGAAAATCTTCTTACTTTTGGGCAGGGCTGGGAGGATACAGTGGTCAAGCAAGAACAGTCTAGTGAAGGTCAATCCGAGATGAAAATATCACTTCCTTCCATGCCTTCTATTTATATTACATCATTGCTATTCCAAGCATGCGAAGAAATTCAGCGAGTTGGTGGTCATGTCCTCGATAGACAAATTCTTCAAAATTTTGCGGCAAGGCTGGTGGATAAGGTATGTGACTTAACTTGTTATCTGATTGTGCTTGCCTTCCTTTGTTATGACTATATACACTTCAGTCACTACAGATCTACAAAAGAGATTGAATAAAGAAAAAAACTATAACTTTTTCTCTGTCAATGTCATCATGTCATAATGGTGTTCATAAATGGTACCTACTTTTTTTTGTTTTTGTTTTTGTTGTTTTTGGTCAAACATAAATGGTACCTACTTGAAAGATGCTATTTGATAATATCCAGTCACATTTGACGTCTTGGCCAGATAAGCTCTATTCTTCAGTTTCTTTTAATAAAACATAATTTGCCATCGTTCGATACTTGGAGAGTATCAAATGCCCACAATTAACCTTGATTACTTTTTTCACTTCTGAAGAATCTCTTCATCTTGACATGAATTAGTGTAATAATTATGTTCCTCTCATGCCTAAATTGTTAAAATATCTTCCATTCTCTTCCAGCTTCTTGGATGCATGAAAGAGCCCTGGGAATTGCATTCTTCTAGTCATGGTAGACTCTCGGCGAGCACTGTTTTGACAAGATCAGTGGAATAAACTTAAAAAAGTTGCTATTGAGATGTACTTTCTCCATTTCATGGAACATATGCATGTCTTTTGCACCGCATCCCAGAAAATTCTCAGATAGTATCCTTTGTTTTGCAAAGAGAGATACATTTGAAAAATGAATAGAACATTCTGTAAAATATCCTATCTAAGCAGCCCAGAGTTTGATCCCACAGGCCTTTGCTATAGTTTGTTCCCTTAATTCCTATTTATGAAGTACGGAAGATAAATATGTATGCTCATCACAAAAAAGAGAAAAAGATAGAGAAGACAACTTTAGAGATGCATAGGCATCATGAAGCTGTTACCAGTGTCAAATTGGAACTGTAAATTTTATTTTGTGAATATCCAACATGCTGATCACTGAAGTTTTGCCCCATAAAACCAAAATGGTTAATGTCTCAGAGTCTCTGAGCTTCCTGTGTAGGAAAAACATTTCTCTTTTGGCCAATCTGGTGCTCTGGATATGCAAGTACCACTTTAACTAGTTCATATATAATGGAGGATACTGTTCAAGGTGAAATCCTTGCAGAATCTCCTAATTAGTGTCTGCTGTTTCGCATTTCATCAAATCTCTTCATCATCATGTCTTTGTTTTATCAATTCTTGTATCGTGTTTGCCTGGCCTTAGAACAGTTCTAGTGATGTTTCTTAATTTCTTTTGGAAATATGTTTTAAAGGTCATTGGTATTTATGGGGATTTCCTATCAAATGAAGAAGGTCGTGGGTCTCAAATGTCAGAAAAAGGAGTTCTGCAAGTTCTATTTGATTTAAGATTTGCTGCTGATGTCCTGTCTGGGGGAGATCTAAGTGCTAATATGGAGTCACCAAAAATACCAAAAGTAAAGGTTTCTTATAGAAGGAAACAGGATTTACAGCAAACCAAGTCGGTTATTGGAGAGCGTGTAGCGATGCTGGTGAATCGCCTCTCACAAAGACTGGATCCGATAGACTGGCTCACGTAAGCTTCTTTACTCTGGGATGAATTATTATGCACGACACTCTATTAAGTCCATAATCTTGCTTTTATTGCTGTTATTAGTCTATTGCATAAGATAGCTTTTAATGTTCATCTAGTTCTTCCCAGAATTGAGGAGATTGTTATGAGGATGCTACGGTGTCCTTTGCTTTGAAGTTTTTCTTCACCTAAAAATTAAGTTTATATTTTTCTTCAAAATGACAACAATCGACAGCATAAAAGACCAAGTTTGCCAATGCTATATCAAACTTGAAAAGATATGTTCAATTTTTTTTCTTTTTTTTTGAGAAATAAAAAGATATGTTCAATTGACTGATAAGTATAAATGTTTTGCTGACAAGAAACCTCACTTTGTATGGAAATGGACTTTGACATGTTCATTTCTACATCCAGTTAAGTACTGCTGCTTTATATATCTCGTGAGAATTTTTTACTGAAATAACACTGCATTGTCTTAGCTAGTTTTCTGAAATGAAACCAGAAGTCATTGGGTAGAAAAGTTGTAGGAAATTTTCCGTGTCTTGACTCTTTTTTTTTTAAAGTTATTTTCTTTTTTCAGAAAGAGAAAATTATCGAGCACAATTGTTGTATTATTTCAAATCATCAGTTACACATGTAATTTATCTTAAGCTAGAAAAGCAATACTTCATCAAACAAAAGGCAAAATATTTTATGTTTTGAAACATCTTCACACTTATGTCTGTACATTCATATGACTTCTCTCCTGATTCAATAATTTATTCTGATTTATTTGTACTCATTTCAGATACGAACCATACCTTTGGGAGAACGAGAAGCAGTCATATTTAAGGCATGCTGTACTATTTGGCTTCTTTGTGCAGCTCAATCGGATGTATACTGATGCTACACAGAAGTTGCCAAGTAACTCAGAATCAAATATTATGAGATGCTCCACTGTACCTCGCTTCAAGTATCTTCCCATCAGGTTTGGCACCATTATCACTTTCTATAATGATTTTTCCTGTTTAATGATACTTTATGTTTTCATTGTCATTGAGTTGTTGCATTTTTTCTTTTACACGGGACCATTACAATTTTGTCTATATTGTTGAACTTCTTTATTTGACACATTTAGAGCTGTATGCATAACACTTCTTGGTTGAGGGATATTCTTCTTTATCCCTCCAGTGAAAATGAAAATAGTGTTAATTTGCTGCCATGATTTACCTATTCTCTTTAATTTATTGAAAAATTATTTAGCCTTTGAGGTGAATTTAAGACTTGTATATATGTGTTATCCAGTGCTCCGGCGTTATCTTCGAGGGGAACAAGCAAAGCACCGATTCGAACATCTTCAGATGATGTTTCTTCAAGAAGTTCTTGGAAAAGCTTTGCGGGTGATGATCTCTCTCGGAAGATTGATGTGGATGACGACTCGAGCGTGGGAGTGGCAGCACCATTTTTAAAGTCTTTCATGCAGGTATAGTCTTTTTTTATATTCACTATTGCTTTTTCTTTATTTTTCTGGAGCTTTTGCCATACTTAGAAATCCCATAAGTTGCTTGCTTCCACCTATTGATGCATTCTCATGGCTTTTTTAATTGATCAAAGACCGATCTAGTCCCAGAGCTGTTTGTGTCTACAAAAAGTAATCAATCATAACATTACTCGTATATGATAAACATTATCCTCATATGTGAGAAGTTGAGTTCCTTGTAAATTTCAGGTTGGCAGCAGATTTGGAGAGAGCACACTGAGACTGGGGTCAATACTTACAGATGGCCAAGTAGGCAGGTTTGGTGACATATTGCCTGCACATGCTGCCGGGCTTCTTTCATCCTTTACAACCACCAGATCAGATTCTTGATCGAGGGGAAAATTTGATTAGATTTTTCTCTTGGAAAATATACGAGCATTGTAATTGCAGTGCAGCAGCTGGCTGACTCGATTTCTTTGCAGCTAGATATTGTTGTTACCATCCAATTTCCAAGCCAAACTACAGTTTGTAAGATACAGCCGAGAATACTGGAAAATGACAAAGGAGTCGGGCGCTAGATCTCGTTTCGGAAAGTATGTTTTACCCTCGAAAGATGTGTAACAATGTAAAGAAAAGCAAGTTTGATTTTGGGAATGAAAAGCCAAATCAATTTTGTACTTGATGTATTAGTTAGAGACATATTGTAGATGAACTTCAACCCACACCCCCCCGCCCCCTCCTCCCCTCTTCTTCTTTTTCTGCTTGTAAGAAGACATTTGTGAATCTAAACCCAGCTGGAGTAACAGCGATAAATTCCATTCTTTGATTTCCATTTCACTGTACCATTCCTATGTCCATTCATGTTAACTGTTTGAAGGAGCTGTTTGCAGGACATCTTTAATTATGTATGTCAATGTCCAAATTTGAGTGTCCTCGGACACTTGACCGATGACGGAAATTTAGGCATCTGTCCGTTTTTATTTTTCTCCCTTTACAATTCTTTCCCTCACACACTTTTGTCCTCTTGAATTGAGTTTTTTTGTATATGTATATGTATACAGAGAGATACATATACACATATTATGACATAAATATTAAGGCTCAATAGCCAAATACATGACAGTTGAATCATTAGCCAAGATCATAAAAAAAACATACTGCAAGTAGGAATGACACGCAGCAAGCCAAAGTAAGATTAACTCTAACAGTATTCATATTTTTTTTTTCTTCATATATATAGGAAGTTTGGAGTTATCTCTTTAACTTTAGTGATCTCTTATTTCAATTCACTCTAACAACATCTCTCTTTTTAATTTATCATTATTTTTGGGATTTCTTATTTGAATTTGACTCTAATAATTTTTCTATTTTAGAGACTTTATTTTGTTTTAATTCGATATATCTTTATGTTGATTATACACACTATTTGATTTTTTATTTGTTAATGATAATATTATATTTTAAATTTTATTATAATTTTTTTAATTATATTTTACAATTAATATTATTTTTTTATTTTTGTCTCAATTGAAAAAGCAGATATCGATTTGACTAGAAAAATTAAATTATAACAAGTTGAAAATAAAATTAACTTAATTTCACCACTGTTAAAAAGTGATCGTTGAAGGAAATTTTGCAGACTTTGGCTCCCTATATCTAAAGAGCCAAAAAAAAAAAAAAAAGCTCCTAATTTCAGAGAGCCCCCTTATGGGAAAGCTGTTGGAGAATAAATTGAGCTTTTGCCTATGTAAAATGACTAAGAAACCACTTTAAGAAGGCTTTTAGCGCTGGCCTAAGTGACATGGAATATGACAACGATATATATATGTCGTAGAAAAACCCACTAAAACTAGATACATGTGTATATATCTTATGTAGAATTAGTCTGGACCCTACTTTATTTATATAATCCATGTGTCTTAGATTTGACACTTCTAATATCCAGTAAAAAACTTATTAATAACAAATAATAATAATAATAATAAAAATTCACTGAGCAAATAATTTTTTTTGCAAACAACTAGTGACACGTGTTCCTTTATACGCTTTTTGTGAGACCAAACACGAACTTATTTAAACTTTTAGAAGAACTTTCCCAAGCAAAATACAATATTCTAGAGATAGTTGCATGCTGGTATAGATTATCAGTTGAGTCATAAGTATAAATAAAACAAATTAAAAGGGCATCAAATTCAAACCCTAGAGGAAGAGGAAGCGATCATAATAATTATCACTACAATATGAGATGTTCACACTGCGATGGTCCTCTCTCCAAAGAGATGGTAACCTCACTCTATTATTATAAATTTCTCATTTGTTAAAATTAACACATGATTCAATTTTATTCGTAATTTGTAATTGCATCAACATATGATTTTTCACTTTTTTTTAAAATGATTTTACAGGAGACTAGCGAATGGACTGTTCCTCCCTTCATCAGAGATAGCTTTTCTATGGTAATAATTTGATATTTATTATTATTGTTACTATTATCGTAATTTTTCTGTTTAGGTTTTATTTATTTATATATATATATATATATATATGTATGTATGAACTGCACTCGTTATTCGGGTAAATTCTGCATAATTGAATCTCTTGCTGAGCTTAATTGCCTTTTATTTTGTACTAATTTTTTTGATGGAAATCGGCTCGGTTAGATTGGTACTGCAGTTGGAGGTACAACAAGTGCATTCTATGGGTTCAACCATGGTAAGTTACGTTATTTTGGTTACTAATTTTTTGTTTCGTGTTCGTTGAATTCTACGCAATTAATGGTGTGTTCTCTTTGAATTGTAATGCTAGATCATCGAGCATAGCTTTTCTTTTAATTGTCAGTTGGATCAAGAAGCACCTTTAATTCTTTAATTGTCTTTAGTAGAGTCATGTTAATTATGGATGTGTTGGCCTCTTTAGTATTCCCAAAAAATGCAGTTGCTGCTTCTGATATTAGTTACTTCCTAGTTTCTACTTAGGTGCAAATGTTTTTTACTGGTATCAATGTCGTTGATGGTATATATTTAAACCGTCCTGTGTCTTTATTCTGATCTGACATGATTTATGCATCTATAAATCCATGGATCTGCTTTTCGTGAGTATTCTCTTTGCTTGTTGATTGGGTCTTGATGACTGGAAACGATGCTTAATTTACTTGATAATTTAATTCTCGTGTCCCCACAGTTATGCCAATAGTTCAGAGGTGGATCACAGGACCTATGTGGTTGCATTTTCTTGTTGGTGTAAGTTCTCCAGTATCATCAATTCTTTCTGTTCCCGTTCATCTTAAACCCTACCCATCATTATTGTTCTTCTCTTTACATTGGTACTTTATTTTTGTTTGGGAGAATTATTGACATAAACACTTTGGCATCTGAATAAATGGTTTAAATTTGGAGTTAGTTTCACCATAATCTGCTGGAATTGAATTTAAATCCCATCGCATAGATTTTATTTGTAGATTCGGTCTTTGGAAGATTCTTTATTGGGCAAGTCCCTGATTTGAAGTTTCTTCCTAAAATAAGAGAGGTGATTAGCATAGCGGTTTGTATGCATGCTTGGCTGGTAAAGAAAATGATGCAGGTTCAAATCTTTGCAATGACACTTAACTTCTTGAAAAAAAAAAAAGAAGTATCTTCCTACAACATTTACAATGTGTTATGTATCCTGGAGGAAGTGGAGAAGGAAAAAATAGTACCATGTATTACTTCTATTTGTGAACTATGCCCCTAGGTGTATCTGAAAATTAATAATTTGACAGACAAAAATTGCGTGTATGAGCTAGGGTCATGCGTTTTCTGCTAATGAGTTCTTTTGATGGTTGAGGGTCTTGTGTCATCTCCATGTAGAAATTCTAGATTAATTACTGTTATGCTAATAGCCTATCCTACTAAAGTTGAAGTGGATGTGCTTTCATGTGCCCTTTCTCCTCTTTGAATGGTCAGGGCTAGTATTATTAGGAATTGTATTCCTGCATTATTCCACATTCTCCTTCCCTGTGTCCCTCTTTCTTCAATATGTGACCTCAGGGCTTCAGTTTATCATGTCTTTCATATTGACAGTCAGCACAGAGTTGAGGAGCCCAAACTCTGTAGTATGCCTTTTAGTTTTTCTTATACGATGACTTGAATCCAATTACTATTTTCCTATTTGATTGACATTTTTTTTTTCTCTTTTACTTGGAATATCTTAATATAATGGTTTTATACCCTGAACTGTTTATTGAGAATTGAAAGAAGTAGAGAGAGAGAGAGAGAGAGAGATTTCTATTATTGATTTTCTCAAATGATTACAAGAGAGTGATCACTTATATATAGGATCACAGTTACAAGAGTAAGTAGAACTATTATGTTATACTTGAACTAACTAAACCAGCTCAGCATGAGCTGGTCACAACTATAACAACAGAATAAGCTTTATAAGTACAGTTACAAAGACTATCTTATCAGCCCCCCTCAAGCTGAGCCTGATATAGAGACTAGGGGAAGTTTGGCTTTTAGATAGGAGAACTTTGCCTTGGAGAGAGCTTTGGTGAAAAGGTCTGCCACCTGTTCAATAGTGGGGATATAGTAGAGCTGCAATGCTTTAGACATAACCTGCTCTCTCACAAAATGATAATCTATTTCTATATGCTTAGTCCTTGCATGATAGACAGGATTACTAGCCAAGGCAATGGCTGAAGTGTTGTCACAGTGGAGAATAGGAGGCTGCAGGGAAATAGATAAATCTCTGAGCAAATATGTTAGCCATTTCAGTTCAGCAGAGGCATGGGCCATGGCCCTATACTCAGCTTCAGTAGAAGATCTAGACACTGTTGCTTGCTTCTTAGGAGTCCAAGAGATCAAGTTAGAACCCAAGTAGATAGAATAGCCAGTGGTAGATTTTCTATCATAGACATCCGCAGCCCAATCAGAGTCAGAAAACCCAGATAGGTGTAGTGATCCTTGCTGAAAAAAAAGACCTTGAGTGATAGTCCCTTTAATATACCTCAATGTCCTTTTTAAGGCAACAAAATCTGCTATTGTAGGGTTGTGCATATGCTGATAGAGAGAATTAATAGCAAATTGTATGTCTGGCCTTGTCATTGTAAGATATTGAAGGGCCCCAGTTAGACTTCTGAACAATGTGGGATTAGAATAGGGTGCGGAAGCTGCACTAGTAGACTTAGACACAGTAGGAGTAGTTGCAGCATTGCAATCTGACAGGCCTGCTCTTTTAAGAAGGTCATGAGCATACTTTGTTTGATGAAGAGTAAGACCTTTAGCTGATTTTTGAACCTCAATAGCCAGAAAATAGGATAAGGAGCCCAAGTCCTTCATGGCAAATTGCTGACTCATGCTAGATATAAGTGTATCTATAACTAAGGAGTGGCTACCAGTTATAATGAGGTCATCTACATAGATGAGAACTAGTGTAATTGAGGTAGTAGATTTGTGGATAAACAAAGAACTATCTGCAGTGGACATAACAAAGCCCTGGTTTAAGAGAAAAGTAGTTAACATGGTATACCATGCCCTAGGGGCTTGCTTATGACCATAGAGGGATTTTTTCAATTTGCAGACATGGGTGGGAAAAAGGGAATCTGCGAAGCCCTGAGGCTGCTGCATATAGACTCACTCCTCAAAATGACCATGAAGGAAGGCATTAGAAACATCAAGTTGTTTTAGTTGCCAGCGATTGTTTAAAGCAAGGCTGATGACTTCTCTAATAGTTTGAGGCTTTATTACTGGACTAAAAGTCTTAGTATAATCTACACCATGCTCCTGAAGGTACCCTTTAGCCACCAATCTTGCCTTATATCTGGCAACACTCCTATCAGTATGTTTCTTAATTTTAAAAACCCATTTGCAGCCTATGGACTGTCTCTCATGAGGCAAAGGGACTAAATCCCATGTTTGTTGTCTTTGTAATGCATCAAACTCCTCTTGCATTGACTTAACCCAGTAGCTAGACTGAGAGGCCTTCTTATAGGTTAAAGGCTCAATGGTACGAGGGGAAGTACTCAGAGAATGAGCCTGATAAAGAGGTGGAGGAAGGCAGCCTGGTTTGGTCCTTGATAACATTGGATGTAGAGACTGAGGTGCTAGCTGACTAAGAGATGCAGGAAGAGACTCGGTGGTGTTAGTAGAGGAGCTAGGGAGTTGACTAGACTGAGAGGAAAAGTCGGAAGAATGGGGAGTAGATTGTAGAATAGGAGAAGACTTATTAGCTATAATATGAGAGTCAGGTGTAAGTGCAGCAGAGAGGGTGGTAGGAGTTGTAAGAGTGGGAGAAGAAGAATTAGAAGTTGTAGAAGGCATTTCAGGACCAGAGAATAAGGTAGGACTACTCTGAAGAGGAGTAGAGGGAAAAATGGGAGGAAAAGAAGCAATGAATGAAGAATTGGAAGATTGATCCTTAGAATTAGAATACTGAGAGTGAGGAAAAACATCCTCAACAAACTGAACACTTCTAGAGATATAGACTTTATTAGTTTCAGGATCCAAGCATATGCCAGGCTTGGACCTGTTTTCCAGTTTATGATGAGTGTATGGCCTAAGCCAGGGATAACATAGACAACCAAAGACTTTGAGATAGGAGTAGTCTGGCTGTTTTGAGTATAGAATTTCATAGGGGGATTTGTTGTGTAGGACTGATGTAGGAAGCCTGTTAATAAGGAAATATGCTGCAGCTAAAGCTTCTAACCATAGCTCGGAGGGTAGATGTGCTTGATTTAAAAGAGCTAGAGTTGTTCTACTCGACCATTTTGCTCAGGGGCATAGGGGCAGGAAGTTTGATGCATGGTACCTATGTTTTGAAGAAATAATTGAAATTTATTGCTTGTGTACTCTGTGCCATTGTCAGTCCTAAGGGTCTGAACAGTAGCACCAAATTGAGTAGAAATCATAGCATGAAAACTGAGATAGGCAGTATAACCATCAGACTTTAATTTTTAAAGGATAAATCCATGAAAACCTGGAAAAATCATCAATGAAAATGATATAGTATTTATATCCTTTACAAGAAGAAAAGGGGGCAGGACCCCATATATCTGAATGAACAAGTTGAAAAGGAAATGTACTGACAGATTTTGAAGTAGGAAATGGTAGTCTATGAGCTTTTGCCACAGAGCAGGTAGTACATTCAATAGTCCTAGTAGGTAATTTGATCTTCAATAGAAAGGAAAGCAAGTGAGAGACATTCCCAGAGGGATGGCCTAGTCTATAGTGCCATGGCAGATGCTGGGAAGGAGAAGTTGCTGAGGAGTTGCAAGCAAAGGCTTGTCTTGGTGCTGAAATAGGGGCAGGTGCAGAGGAAGACAAGGCATATAGACCCTTGTTACAGGGGGCCTTGAACTGCACTTTGTGGGTAAGATTGTCCACAATAGCCACCTCCTTGGAATTAAAGATAATAGAACAGTTATTATCTTTGGTAAGCTGATAAACATACAATAAATTGGATGCAATTTGAGGCACATATAATATGTTATGTAAGAGTAAAGTAGCAGAGGGAGTGAGAAGAGTACCATCCCCAATGTGCTGAATGGGAAGGGACTGACCACCGCCCACAGAAACTGTATCTGAGCCATAATAGGGGTAGGAGATATATAGTTGGCTGAGATCATTTGTCACATGAGCATTAGCACCTGAATCTAGGTACCAGTAGGGTGTGGGAGAGGAAACAGACCCTATATGTGCATTTAGAGCTTGCTTAGTAGATGGAAGAGGAGGATAGTTAGTGGTGTCATTTCTATGCCAACACTCTAGTGCACTATGGTTAGGTTTACCACAGATTTGACAATAGATTTTGGTGTTGAGAGAGGCAGTAGACTGAGGAGGAAAAGGGTAAAGCATAGGAGAGGTTGGATGGGAGGGCATGGATCCTAGAATACCTCTACCTTGACCTTTTTGACCTCGACCCCCCCTACCCCCTTTGGAGCTATTACCTCTGCCTCTGCCCTTAGAGTTGAAGTAAGGTGGGGTGTTGCTATATAGAGCTGTGTGAAGGTCTGTGGGTAGGGACTGTTGTGGTGTTGGTAGTTTCATCCTCTGTTGATGAATTTCTTCTGAAATAAGTAGACTGCCAAGTTCTTGCATTGTGATAGGAAAAGGCCTTGTTCTGATGGAAGTTCTAAAAGAATCATACTCATAAGGCAGGCCTCTGAGTGTGTAGAGAACTAAGTCTTCCTCTTTAGTGATTTCTGCTGCTGCTGCTAGACTGTCAGCCAAGGACTTGATCTTGTCTAGATAAGACTGCATAGTTTTAGTACCTTTTGTGATGGTCTGAAGTTCTTCTTTCAATTGATGAATGTGAGATCTACTAAGAGAGCTGAATCTGGAGGCCAAGGCAGTCCAGATGGAAGCAGCAGTAGGTAGGTGAAGAATCTGAGACAAGACTGTTGGAGTCATAGATGCATAGAGACAGGACTTCAACTGTTGATCTATGAGCAGCCATGTAGGATAGTTGGGATTGTCAGTAGTGACACCTCCTGTGTCTTTGATAGCATGAGGCTTATGCATTAAGTTCTTGTAGAGGAGAGGAAAAACTGTTTACATATATATTCCTTCCAAAATTGAGATAGAAACCAAGCAAGACTGTTAGACAGCATTGAAAGTTGAGGTAAATTTCGGGTTTGTCGAGAATATCGATCTGACTGTTTACGGATGAAAAGTAGAGTAAGAGATCTAGACGCTTTTGGTACCTTTTTTTTCTATTGGGCCTGACATCCTATGCACAGTCTCCTATAGTGATCCATGTCATGACTCACTCTTTGCTTCACAGTATATAAAAAGTCTATATCTGCAAGGCATTTCCTTAGCTCACTACATGTTGATGACTAAAAGCTTAAATTTTTACACTTACAACATGGCACTAAACTATGTTTATGGTTGCAAGTATGAAAGCCACTTGAAGAGATGGCTCTATTGCTCAAGGGAATATTATTGCTTTCTTATTTGAATACTGTCTTTGAATCTCTCAGCTATTTGGTCTTAGATTTTTTTTCGTTTACTATAGTGAATCTCAATGAGTCAGTTGAGGAGCAGTGAAATCCAAAGTCTATAAAGTGTAGAAACTAAGTAAGGGAAACTGGCAGTGGGTTATTTGAAACCTTAGGGCCAAATTTAAGAATTTCATTCTAACTTTTGTCTGTACATCCCTTTGCTTGTCTGAACAGAAGTTTGTTTCTGTCTCTAATAATCCTAAGTATCAAATTGGTAATCTTGTTTCTTACTTTAAAACGAACTTTTTAATGTCAGTTACTTCAGCTGATTTGTTCTACAAGTAATTCATACAGGGTCTTAAACAACAGCCATATGTATCTGACCCTGTGATCACCTTGTAATAGCAGTTCTTTCTTTTATATCCGAGTATCATATGTAGAGCCTCAAACAAGAGCCATATGAATCTTATCTAGTGACACCTTGTAATATCAGCCATATGCATATCTTTTGCCAGTTGTTAGCGAGGATACGAAAAATCATTATACGTATCTGTTTTGAAATATTAAAGATCACATGCATGTTTTCCTAATTTATCTTTTCAGTTTATTTTGGTTTGACATATCTTTTCTGTACCCAGGCCCCACCCGTGATTGTTTTCTCTTCAGCCTGTGCTGGATTGGCAGGTTAGACATCACTTTCTTCGCAGTTGTGTTAATCAAATTTCATGGTTTCCTGACATGTAGTATTAGTTTCTAGTTAATTTTTTTGTAATTATCAGCTAACTTCCTCTTCGAAATCAACTCATTTGGCTAATTTTATCGTTCTTGATTTCATACTGCATCCTGTTTGCACGCACTCATCTACCTTGATTGTCTCATTATATCTCATTGACCTTGCTTTCTTCTCTAAGTTGTAGTAGTCCTATGCCCGGTTGTATTACAGCCAATTCTTGTAGATTCTATGGTGATGATTTAGTCTCCACAGAAGGGTTTGATATATGAATATGTTGGAAATGTTTTCTGAGTTTAGAATCTGTGGATGTGGTTATCTGCCCTTGGCACAGACTATTGCATTATGTCTTGATTGAGAAAGGCTTAAAATCCTGCAGGTGGTGCTGTTCCAGCACTCGCTCAACTAGCATCTTCGTCATATCACGCAGCAGTCACATCATCATCATCATCATTGGCACCTCAAGCTTCCCAAGATGAGAAGCTGAGCAAATCCAGATCTTCGTCAACTTTGTAGAACCAGCGCCAGGTGAAGGAAGGAAGGAAGAGAGACTCGCGTAGTATGCACCAGTCCCATGAGTATCCTCGTTTAAGTGTACTGGTATCCATTGAACTTATACATACCAAGTAAATCTAGCCACGAACGTTGAAATCAGATCTATAACTTTTGGATGCGAATATTTTTTTGTTGTTTCTTAGTTTATTAACTACAAGGAATGTAATTTGTGTATTTAGTGTGACAGCGTCGACTTCCTTTGTAAATTACACTCATGCATATGCTGCAAAAAATGGACGCAAAGAATATAATTTTTTTTATTTATAAAAGTTTGCTTTTGTTCTTGCAAAAGATGCATTGAGCTGTGAATTATTTTGGCTATAGCTATTATTATTGTCAAATCGATACTCTTCTGTTTCTCTATTCTACCTTTTATTTAACTTCTGCATATACTTCTAATATATCATCACCGTGAAGTATAAATCAAAAGTGGACATATATGGTGCAGGAGGTTATGGACTGAGCGCAGATTGCTCGTGTAGCACCCAGTTCTTAAAGGTCAAGGGATGGGGTTAATTAGTCACACGTAATCGACAAATCAAAATAAACCAATATAACTGGTCTAAGAAGAATTGATGGTAGTGGATATGATCACCTATTAGTACGCAATAAGCGTATGTGCAGTCTGTGTGCTAGCGTTCCCGACTAGGCACCCGAATGTGCTATAGGTTTCCCTGGTAGGCACCCGAATGTGTTAAGAGGCTTCTTGACTAGGCACCCAAACATAGGGGAATATTGGTCCGTGACAAAGGTGATTTGCAGGGTAAATGGGTGTTAATTTTTGTGTGCTTGTAAAACGTTTACATCCACCGGTGATGCCAAAGTGATGCCTTCAACGTTTCACTACTCGAGTTTGTTCATTCTATGTGAGCACATGGTTCTAATTAAGGGCAAAAATGTAACATATACATACAATAAACTCAAAGTTAATACGATCTTTTCATAATTTTTACGCATAGCACGAGCTTCTTGCTCTAAACCGTCCTTTTTGTTTGGAGCAAGATTCCAGAGGAATTTTTTTTTTCTTTCATCACGCTCATTCATTTGTTTATTAGGTAAGGAGTATGCGAATTCTTATGCCATTCTAATGGAGCATGTTTCCAGTCAAAAAGAACCAGAAAGAGGAAAAGTTATATTAGTGGCATTTAATGAATGCTGTGGAAAAAGAACCTACTTTTAGTTTGTTTCCAAGGGCATGGGTACAAAGGCCTATGTTGTGGCAAGTATAAGACCATGCTTTAAGAGCAAAATGCGATTTGACAGAAACAAGAAAAGAAGGAACATTATGGTAGATGCTTATTTAGTTGTAGAAAATGATTCCAATGAAGATGCGTTTGATATGAATTTAAAAGCGTTTTTAGTGGATGTTTGGGTTAGATTATGCATTCCTTTCTTCTAGGAAATGCGCTTTGTGGGGAGGCTAATTGAGAAAAGTAGCGAATTTAAATGTGCAACACTTAGAGATTGAATCAAATTTCAACAATTGTTCATTTTAATTAGAGAGGATAGAGCCTTCCAAATATTCCTTTTAGACGTACTCTTGGTGATTACAAGAGTTTTCCAAGTTAATATCGGTTCCGAGTAAATCATGTGACTAATATTGGATTTCAAGTGAATCATGTTTATAAACAGACAAATACATATACAAATGAAGTAGCCAATCATCACTTGAATAAACCTTTTATACTATACATGTTACTTGAAAAAGTTTGATAGAGTGAAACGCCCCCAAGATCATTATTTTTTAATTCTTTTAGATCTCTAACGAATTATTTTTTGTTTTTCGACTTGCCTCCTTCTATAGCAAAAGAAAAATGCGAGATGATGGTATTTGAACTTTGATGCTATTTTTTTTTTTTTTTTTTTAATTCTTAATATTCAAAGACCGGTTTTGTGCAAGACCATATGCTCCTATAACTATTTTTTCAGTTCTTTCTTTAGAAGACAATAGGAAGATGCAACCTACAATTTAAAAAAATTTCTTTAAAATGTCTGTAATATTTAAACGTTTCAGACTGAAACGTGAACTCACCCTTAACATGTGTTTTCATGCGCTAGGGTGCACCCTTTCTTGAATAAAGTATAAAGTTTTCCAGTTGTCTTGTTGGGGAAAAAAAAATGAGTTTACGTTTACCAATAACTTAATTTTGAATATTTTTGACTTCTCAAGCTTTGTGACCTCGAGCAAATGAGCTCACAACTGGCTAATGTCTCATCTTGTTGTAAAGACCTTTTTTGAAGTGCTCAAAAGACATTTGTAATGGCAAAAAAAAAAAAAAAGACATCTGTAGGTCTTACATAACACGGATTTAGATCCCGAATAATATAATAATAGTATTAAAGAAATTAATAATAATAAAATAACGATACAATTATTTGATAATATTATAACATTATATATTAAAAGATCTAAATTTACATGATACGTATATATAAAAATAACACGTATTACTATCTAAAAATATTAGGTTAGTCCGTTTTTGAACAATTGAGCAAATTATTTCCCTTGTTATATGGTCTGCCATCGGTATTACAGAATGTTTGCCGTTAGAACATCTTTCGATGTGGACTAAAAAACCTTGTAATTTCTTTATTATTTCTCAATCTTCTAGATTCACATTGAAGAACCAAAAAGTGTAACTTTGAACTTGATGCTAATTTGTGTAGGCTTAGTACTTCACAAACTTTTTGACCAATTTAAGAATATGCCGAGGTATAAACTTTACGCAACGTGTTAATGTAATGATGTTAGCATAATATTTCCATTAAAAACTTGGTGGCTAGACCATTGCCCAAGCAAACTTAACAATTTTTTTCCACTTTTCATTAATTTCCATAGTTACTATTTTCCTGGTTTGCAAGTAAAGAATATTTTCTTAAGTAGAATTTAAAGCTCGTTAAAGGATTTTATAATGACTAAAAACTACGTGTCATTTTCCAAGTATTACCCAAATATTACCATTTATTGGAATATTTATAGTATATAGTGGTTTCTTGGCCAAAAGAAAAGGGACCATAATAACCCGAAAGTATTAGTAGTGGCAGGGGCGAATATAAGATTTATATTCAACAGAGTTAAAATTATATAATATAATATTTATATAAAAATAATTTTCTTTAATAGGGTTAAATTAATTTTTTAACATAAAAATACTTATTTATGTTGAGTGGCTCCACCATTATCTATTTGTGGAGCGTTTGGCAATCCTAACTTAAATTAAATTTTTTTGAATTAATCTTGATGATCTTATTCCTAACTTACTTAAATAATACTTTATTTAAATAAAATCATGTATATCTAGATTTAACATTTTAATATGACTCGCAAAAGGAAGAAAATACTATAGGACTCCAAATTCAAACCCCACTAGGATGTTCAACACAAGACCTAAAAAACCGAGTCGGCAAAAACTTTCTTGACACGCCCAACACAACCACAACGCAACATCTCGACGTGCTATTATAAATACAACACATGCATGCAATTAAGATTTTCCATCAAACCACTCTCGATAAAAACGTCTCAAAACCCTTCTCTTCAATTCATAAACCTTGTCGAAAACTCTTGTTGAAAACACACAATGGCTATTCTTAATGAATCTTTGTTTGATTCTTTTACATGTTCAGCTGCAAAGAAGCCAAAGACAATGATGAATGGTGGTTGTGTTATAATGGAACAACAACAGATGAAAGATGATGAGAAGAAGAAGATGATGATGATGGAGCAGACATTATTAATTAGGCCCAAGACAAAGATAGTGTGCACGTTGGGGCCAGCATCGAGGTCTGTGGAGATGATTGAGAAGCTGTTGAGGGCTGGTATGAATGTGGCTCGATTCAACTTCTCTCACGGTACTCATGCTTACCATCAAGAGACGCTTGACAACCTTCGTGCTGCTATGCGCAATACTGGTGTTCTCTGTGCTGTCATGCTTGATACTAAGGTCTCTTGATCTTCTTCCTCTTTGCTTTTTGTGTTTTTTTTGTGTTTTTTTTTTATGTTTTTCTGGCACTCCTTGATGTGTTCTTTTGGTTCTTTTTCTATTACGTGTTTTCCTAAATTGTACGTGAGACCATGTTATATACTATAATAATATTATAATTTGTGTGGGGTCTCGTTATTGTGAGGATGTATATTGAATTTGGCAAATTTTTTTATTTTTTTTTGTCAAAAAAAAAAAAGTCTATTATATTTAACTTCATTCCTACTGAGAATCAACTTTGACAAAAGGAAAAAACAGATTGTATTAGTTTCCATCCCTGTTGACCATATATGTGCATGCCTTGACCATCGGTTAATGGCTCCACCAGTGCTAATAACATTGTTATCTCTATGTTTGGCGATGACATGAGATTTTTGTCACACATTCTTATAAAATTATAGTGATTATTAGATTATTACGGTATTATAAGATTTGACGTTAAATTTGTGAAAACAAAAGGAGGGTTGTGTGCCCTTTATCTATTTTTTGCTGCTAGATGTAAATTGGTAGTATGAGCAGAAGCTACCTGAATTTGAAATAGGCTTGAGATAGGAGCCATGGGATTCCAATTTTGTCTTCTAAACAAATTCAATAACCATCCTTTCTTTCTTGCTGCAATATGCTGAAAAATTGATGAAATTGGCAGATTTAAGAAAATTTGGATTCTTTTTTAAAAAAAAAAAAAAATCACTTTTGAGCCAAGTGTAATTTCCTCAAATTGGTTTGTTTTTTTTGTTCAACAAGTGCATTAACATACTTGTGTTTCAACCTCAATTCTTGGTATTTTCTTCCCATTAATTTGAGAGTTTTGTCTCTATTGGAGAATCCAATCCCTCCTTGAGTTTTTCCATTTATTCAAAAATTTCATAGATATGGGCGAATCTAGAAATTCTTTTTAGTAGGGGTTATAACACATAATCTCACAATTATACGAGTTTGAGATACTATTCTACACTGTGAATTCAATTCAAAAAACAAAAATTGAAAGAAAAATTTCTAACATAATCAAGGATTTGTATTGCAGGGTCCAGAGATACGAACAGGATTCTTGAAGGATGGGAAGTCAATCCAGCTAACACAAGGTCAAGAAATCACTATCACTACTGATTACAGCATACAGGGTGATGAGAACATGATCTCAATGAGCTACAAGAAGCTAGCACAAGACTTGAAGCCACAGAGCACAATATTGTGTTCAGATGGAACTATCTCACTCACTGTTCTGGAATGTGATAAGGAGAAAGGACTAGTTCGATGTCGTTGCGAAAACACTGCAGTTTTGGGGGAGAGGAAGAATGTTAACCTCCCTGGAGTTGTTGTGGATCTCCCAACCTTAACAGAGAAAGATAAGGATGATATTTTAGGCTGGGGAATTCCTAACAAGATTGACATTATTGCTTTGTCATTTGTTAGGAAAGGTTCAGACCTTGTTGAGGTCAGAAAGTTGCTGGGAGAGCATGCAAAGAACATTGTCCTCATGTCTAAGGTAGTAGCCATTCTGATTTTATTTTCCGGGCGGATCTAGGATTTTTTTTAAGTGGGGGTTATAACACACAATTTTAAAACCAATATATAGATTTTTGTTTCTTCAATAAGGACTAATTAAGTTTTCAGACTAGAAATACAGGAAAAATACCCTTATATTTAAAAAAACTTCAAGTTACTACCCTCCATATACATCTACCCTTGTTCACTCACCGAGTATTATTGCTTTATCATCTGAAATCATTGAATTTTTTTTGATTTGATAGGTTGAAAATCAAGAAGGGGTGGCTAATCTTGATGACATAATTGCAAACTCAGATGCATTTATGGTGGCTAGAGGTGATTTAGGAATGGAGATTCCAATTGAGAAGATATTTCTGGCACAAAAAGTGATGATCTACAAGTGCAATTTATTAGGCAAACCTGTGGTGACTGCAACTCAGATGTTGGAATCAATGATCAAATCTCCAAGGCCTACTAGAGCAGAAGCCACAGATGTTGCCAATGCAGTTATTGATGGCACAGACTGTGTGATGCTAAGCGGTGAAACGGCTGCCGGGGCTTACCCTGAACTTGCTGTCCAAACCATGGCTAAGATTTGCATTGAAGCTGAGAATTCCCTGAATTATGGTGAAGTTTTCAAGAAAGTTATGGTGGCAGCACCTATGCCATTGATACCATTGGAGAGTTTGGCTTGTGCAGCAGTGCAGACAGCAAATTCATCAAATGCAGCTCTCATTGTGGTGCTGACCAGAGGTGGAAGCACTGCAAAGCTTGTCTCTAAGTATAGGCCAAGCATGCCAATTTTGTCTGTGGTTGTGCCAGAAATAGCAACAGATTGTGATTGGTCATGCAGTGATGAAGCAGTTCCTGCGAGGCATGGTCTAATCTACAGGGGTGTAATGCCTGTTTTGAGCTCAGCATCTACTAAAGCTTCTCATGCTGAATCAACTGAAGAAACATTGGAGTTTGCCATTCAACATGCCAAGGCCAAACAGCTTTGCAAGCCTGGAGACTCAGTTGTGGTCCTTCAGCGCGCCGGGAGCAGTGTGATCAAGATCTTGACTGTCAACTGAGATGTCACGACTATTGAATCTTTCTCGTAATGCTATATGTTATAAGGAGATCCAAATCCGAGTTATTGTTGCTAATGAAATTTTGCGGCTTTTCACTTTTCCAGCTTCAAATGCAGCATCATTATGTTTTGCACCAATCTAATTGATGTATATCATCAAACTCTTATTAGCTTATAACTAATTTGTTTACATGTATTCTTCCTTAACTTTTGCCAATCATTTTTAATATGCAATCTCTCGTGGTTCTTCCTTCTTATAGCATCATATAGGATAAACAACCTCTTACAAAATGTAAATGTAAATGTAAAATAAATCTGACCCTATCCTGAACTCTATGCATAGCAAAAACTTCGTGAATTGCATGATAACGAATTTCAACAAACTATACATCCAAGAGTTGAGTTATATAGTCAAGTGACAACTTAATGTATTCAAATATTCTAAATTCAAACCACGACTTTAACTTCTAATTGTAACCAAAAAAAATCAACAAACTATAAAGTAAATTGGCATTGATAGGGTTAAAGCATCTTGTTACCGTTCATACACCGTCTTTAACACCAGTGTCTTTTGGCATTCCCATCACATGTACTACAAATCTCAAAATATTAAAATAAAATGTTAGCCTCTGCATTTTTGTTATCCAAAACAAAACTCATTTGCTGATCATTTAAACAATGTAATGCACGTATCTGGTAAATTTGCTTTGAGACCAAATTCATGAAAAAAAATCTACTGTCAATTTTGACGTCAATGATTGCTGCAATTGATGACTGAAAATGGTGGCGATGGTTAGACCAGCTAAACATTGTGCATTCCCTCTAATTTAGTACAGTATCAAGAATTTATTTTAGTTGCGTATCATAAGAAATTCGAACAACTGCTCCAAATACAATATTAGGAAATACTGCTTGTGGAACCTCAATCTCCACAGGCGTATTAGCTAAATGCTGCTGTGCAAAAATGGGATACTGATAAACAATAACAAAATCACTCCATAAAATAGTCATTTTGCCTTTCAACACGGGGAGAGGGAGAGAGAGATGGTTGGTGGGGCAGAGGCAATGATATATACCTACACATGCAGAGAAAGAGAGAGAGAGAGAGAGACAGAAAGCGAGAGACAGAGCATGAGAAACACTTACACGCACACACACAGACGAGGGAGGGAGGGAGAGAGAGAGAGAATGGGAGAGAGAGAAGGATGGTAAATGAGAGATGAGACAGAGTAAGAGGAGAAAGGAGGAGTGAACTTTGGAACTAAACTGCAACAAATTGGTACAACAGAGTAGACAATTGTTAATGATCCTAATCCACCCAAAGGCTATTTACAAACACTCAAAGAAACCATCTCTCTCGGCTAAAATGAATTCTGTCACCTAAATCTACAAAAGTGGTAGATCACCCCTTATCTTTTCGGGACGTTAATAAAAGCCTTAAATTGGATAATCATGTGAAGAAGAGGGAGAAAATGGTACAAATACAAACTAAAGTTACAAATAACAGTTCAGAGAAGTCGATAAACGTTATTATTGCGTCTACAACCCTTTTCACCCCTTGCTATAATTCCAGCAATGGCGTTCTCAAATGGTCTGTAACTGAGAAAAGGAGATGCGGATCAACCCACCAAGGGATGTAGCATGCTTGCACACAAGTGCTTCAGTTGCCTGCTCCTCATTTTCAAACATGACAAGAGCCTGCTTCTTTCCGTTCATCTCAAAGAGCTTGGTATTCACAATGGTCCCGTGCTCCTCCAAGTGGGCTACGATCTCCTCCTCAGTCACATCCTGGTGAAGAGAGGAGAGATGGATCATCTTGGTTGGGGAACAACAGTACCGATAATTTTTTGCAGCATTTCGATTGAAACGGTTGAGAGTTGAGTTTGAGTAGTCATGGGTGTCGGAGCCTGTTGTAATATTTGGATGCTTGGAAAAATTCACTTCCAAGCGCTTCCCAAAAAGCATGGCTCCCTGTGACAATTCCATATTAGCCAACACAACTTGACAGGACAAGTGGCTCAAGAAAATCTCAAATATAAGCATATATTACAGTCTCTACTTTAATCAAAGCCCATAAGACGCACGAGCTTTTGAACTAAAACAAAATGCCACAACGAAAATCACCTCATAGTGAAAGCTACAATTAAAACTAGCTTCGACTAAAAATTACTAGGCATCCATAGCTACAACCCTGACCCCGCAGAACAATCAGAAGCTAGTACATTGTCTAATGTAGCATCTAGCACAGTAACTAACTAATTGAGCAGGTCATAAGAGTGGTTGCGTAACACAGAAAACAGTTGGCCTCATCGCATGAAGCTTGTAGTTGGGAGCAGGAGTGTAGTATCTTTCAAGTAACTGTCATGGCTCATTAACTACGTGAAGCATATACAATTACTTCAAATATGTTTCACATTATATTTTCATTTCCAGCATCATAACTTTAATATATCTGTAAAAACAACAAAATCTTTAATTGAAGATTACAAGCAAACCTTCAGAAAGTGCACAGCCAATTCAGCCTGGAAACCATCGCCCATCTGAACCAGTGCATGATCTGGTTTGTTGCGAAGAAGTTTGATTCTCACAATGTTCCCATAAATAGAGAAAAGGTTGAAAAGCTTGTCTTCATCTATTCTCTGAGATAAATAGCAATACTTCATACTCAAGTCAAGAATCAAATAGAGCGTCTTTTAATAACAAACTGAAAGTGATAATAGATCCAGACTTACATCAGAATTTAAATTTGATACAAGAACAGTACACCGGTCATTTGTTCCAGTTATCCCAGGAGGCAAACCACCTCCGAAGGCAGCTGCAATTGCAGCCGAATTTCCAACCTACAGTATACAACATGATCACTACCTCACTTGGACCACTATCTCATCTAGAAATACTATTGGGAAAAATAGACACACTGCAATGAGTATTAATGTCCTTCGACTTAGAAGTAGGCATCCCCAGTCCCCCAACAAAGGCAATTTGTATACATGCATGAATACTTATTATATGAAAACAATCCATCGATAATATCAACTTTATTGAGGTAGTTTCAATGAAGAAAGAATTAAATGCAGTGCCACCCTCCGGATGTCTCAATGCATGACTACTAGACATTCTCTGATCACCCAGTATAGTGACATGGATAAGATAGATGCAATCACTAGAAGCATAAAAAATTACACGAGATGATTAGGTCCAAGATCAAATTGAAAACAAGCATACCAAATGCAAATGCCAAACCTAGCACTCAAGGACGATAGCAATTATAGACAAAAGCTAAAAGCAAAAGATTGAAGTCTAACATGATCGGAGACACCCACCTGCGGGTATCCAACTGAAAAAGGCCAAAAAAAAGGGAAGTCAGAAATATATAGTTGAAAAAGTATCCAGGAAACTAATTAACATTTATTTTGTAGCTAAACAAAGTACCTGCCCGTGAATACATGGCTGCTGCATCCCCATATCCAGGCTGTTCAAAATATGACATAAATGTGAATTAATATAAAAAACTGCAATGACCAACAAACAAAAAAGTTCTTGCTTAAATTTCAAGATAAAGCAGTAGAGAAGAGAAATACTTGTGGGGGTCTGCCCTTCTGCTCTGATGGCAGAGATGGGTTTGTGAAATCCCTATACAAAAGAGAGAACAGCATAGTAAAATTGATACCCCAAAAAGATACAAAATGCAGTGGCATGCAAGATTGTTAAGAGACACAACAAAAGGAAGAAAGGAACATTACAAACCACCAACCTACCTAGACCTCTCGTTATTGTAATTGACTTGTAATTCGTCAAGGCTGTTAAAAAAAGAAACAAAAGAAAAATTTAAGTCAAATAGTGACATGAATGGTGTCGTCCAATCCATATAGTTGACCCCATCTAGTGGGACAAAGGCTCAATTTGGTTTGGTTTAGTTTAGTGACCACAGCACAGCAAAAGCACAGATGTGGCACTTAAGAAGACAGAAATTCCCCAGAAAAAGATTTCAAGAGGACATGTAACAAACAAAATCACAACGCAAACATACTTCGAGTATTGGATGTCCAACTGACAGCAACCATCATATATATTACGCCCCTATAAAGAAGTTTGAAGTGAGAACATCTGCTGAGCCAAGAGACAGCATATTGTGCAAAGAACACCACGTCCATGGCAACATCCCTTCTGGCAGACAGAAGAAACAACATACCTGAAGCGCAGTTCTCGCTGAAATAGCACTCTGCTGTAACTGAAACTGAATTAAAGCTTGAAAACCTACAAATTTGCAGCAAAATTATGCGTCAGGAGTAGCAGAAAATGATATACAACTTTAAGTCCTCATTTTTCTTTTTTTCTTCAAAACAAAATGAATGCACCTTTCATACTGTTAAGGTCAAATTTTCCACCAAACATAAGCAAAAGAGGGGGAACAAGAGCAAGATAATATAGAATAATATTCTTGATTTTGAACTTGAAGAAAACAAGACTAAAAACTACAATACTTTCAACAAATCTGCCACAAAAACCTAATCAGTGCTTATATATTGCAGTGAGAAGTGAAATTAAGAAAAAGGAAGAAAGTAGAGAGAAAAAACTCTAAAGATGCTGACCAGCCGACTTCTGAAACGTCACGATCTTCTCCACAAATCCATGAGGAGAAAACACTTGATGCAGCACTTCCACAGTTATAGGGTATAGCATGTGATGTATTGTAACTAAGAGAATTCGATTAGGCTGAGTATCCACAGAGAGCCCAAGAGCAGACCAGCAAAGAGACAGAAGAGAGAGGAGAAAAGAATGAATAGAGAAGAACAGAAGCAGAAAAGGAGATAGAACTAAGAATAATACAAATTGGAACACATAACATTTCACAATGCCGAAAGATATTAAAGCACAAAATGAAGACAGAAAACATAGAAGCACGTGCAGGAAGCAAATAATTTATTTCACTAGTTAATTCCTACTTATTACCCTTTAAAGAAACTTCATTTTGAGAAGACCCTTTGAAGAAACTTCATCACTAGGATTGGCAATGTTGGTATTCATGAGCTCTAGGTAAAGGTCTAATTATGTAACTGGTACTTAATAATCGTACACTAAACTAATTTTATATAAAAACTCAACACAAAGTTCTATCAGCTAACTTGAAAAGATGTCTTTCCCCTATAGGATGCTTTTGCTTTGTCTAGCGTCAAAATGTCTGATTGTGAATGAGCGAGTGGGCTACATTTTCTTTCAAGTAAACAACTTAATCTTTATTTCAAAACTTAAAGACGATTTCTGATCCCCCCCCTCCCACCCCCGCGCCCCCCCCCCCCAAACAAAAAAAAAAAAAAAAAAAATTCTGAAGACTCTCCCCCACTTGGCAGCTGCATTTCAGATATGAAATACTGCTTCTTTCTAAAAAGCAATCATAAAGACATTATAAATTTCATATAGGTAAAATAAATATATTATAGCTATACTCCAATCCAGCCACTAAAACCTCATTATACAAAAAGCATAAGTTAAAAGCCACTTCCGCCAAAAATCAGAAAGTCACGGGTTCTGCAAACTATGATCAAGCATAGCGCTAACTGATCTGGGGCAAAGAGGCTTCTTAATAACGTGCTTCTCACATTCAAAGCCATGAATTTCAGCTATGGATGGATAGGCTTGTAAAAACGGTATTAAATTTGTTGAGAGAATGTAAATTAGTAAGAATTTTTTTTAATTCTTCTAGGGGCACAAGTAATAGGACTATTTTGTTTTGTCCAGCTCATAGTTTTCAATCAACTACTACCATCTCTAGCCCCAGGCATCAGCCTTAATAGAAATCATTTATGTCCCTCAATGAGCAAGTCTTTTAAACAAGCAAATAAAAGTTGCAAGTACTAACATGTACTAACATTCGAGCGCCAGGGACTCATGGTGCAATTTGTTCAGCAAAATTATGCGCAATTTGCTTTAAGTACAAAATTGAAACTATGTCATGTCCTAGATCATCATAGTTGTCCAGTGTAAAATGGAATAAGTATATTCTAGTTACATTTTTAAAAACCCTCTCTTCTTTCTACTTGCAAAAAATTCTACTCCTGCTAATGCTTTAAGCACCTTGAAGATTCAAGGACAAATTAAATCCTCATAAACAAGCCAAAAACCCATCACAACTTGAAGACAGTTCTTCAACAGACGTAGCAGCAGTTACATCTAGGCATGCTGCAAATAGTTACGAAACTAACCTCATCTCCTCGCCCTTGAGCGTTCTGATCCATAGTTGTTAGCTCTTGATGTGATGAGAATTGAATATAAACATTCCTTCCCCTATAAAGCAATCACAAGGTAAGTCATTATTTGTCGTTGTACACTGGTAACGAAAAGAGTACATAAAATTTATTAACTCTCCAACTGGAAATCCTAGAAATGTGGGAATAACCACTCCAGTAAGATACCTTATACTTGGTTGCACATTTGAGTAGAATTGCAAGGCATTTACAGCTGAAGGAACGTCTTGCATTTGGAGGAGGGCCTGCATGCAGAATATAAAGCAGTGAACGTCTTCCTCACTGATCATATCTACTTCTAGAGACGTATATCCATAATCACATTCTGGTAGAAGTACCTGATTTTTTGCACGAAGCATCACAAGCTTGCTGATGACTCCAAAAGGCTGGAAGAGCTGAAGCAAGTCATTCTGTAACAGCAAAGAAAAAGTGTTGTTTAAAGACAATTACAACTACCTTCTTGAGTTTATCAACAAAGGATTTGCTTGTAAAGCATTTAGTTCTGTACAAATTTGCTTTACTCAGTTATTACTTGTAAACTAGTAAATTTCAACATTATCAGCGCATGCATATTACAAATAAAGAGAGTTAGTAGTGGTACCTCAGATATTTCATGCCCTACATTCCGTACATGAATGACTTTTGAAGGCTCCGTCATTTGCAATGACCTTTAAGGGAATAGGAAAGAAGAAAGGCAATTACATGAGAGTGAGATTAATACAATCACATCTGAGAACCCCAACCCCACTCCATACACCGATGAAAAGCACAGTCAGTTGTCGTAAGAGATAACAAGAATGGTTTTTTCCAGAAAAAGAGCTGAATTTATTAACACCGCAATATTTATCTATCTCATTGTTGATCGCTCCTTCCAAAAGTGTAAAACAATCTATCCTTCAATTGTACAGACAGATAAGCTCCTATGCAACCTAGACATGAATCTAGATTCATATATTTTTGCTCAACTGAATTTCGAGAACAGATTAAGCATAAGAGGAACGAAGATGAAGATAGCAGTTGAAGTTAATAGGTACAAATAATATAATATTTGACTTAAAATTCACCCGAATGTCATCTGGAATATGCACAAGATTAAAGCCAAAACAAAAAGGGAACTGAACAATAAAACAGTAAACCTAATAGACTATGAACGCATTTCTTAAAGACAACCATACTGCCTAGCAAGTTGATCTCGGTCTAAGAACCGGTATCACTCTATCTCTCCTAAAGATCCCCACATTCCCTATCCCGTATATCCATATTAATCATGCGGAATACAGAGCCGATTGCTTCACCAAACTCTGTTACCTCACAAACAAGAAAACAAACTCTTTTAAGTGTCCTCATAAACAACCAAAGAATTAGAATTACATAGCTACATCATAACATATAAACACGCGACGCCTAATTGTAGTCCCTATACAAAATACATACATACATACACACACACACATACACACACGCACACACGCAAACACACACACTCACGCACACACACACACACATATATATACATGTATAATTGAAAGGTGGCTCACGTCATACATCAAATTCAAAAACGCAGTAATCTTTCATACTTAAAGGCATAAAATGAACACACACAAAACACCGACAAAAAAAAAAAGAACACATACAAAACAGAGTGATTCTAAAATGAATTAACAAGAGCAGCAATTGAATACAAACAAATACTTACTAAAATTAAATTAAAATAACGATAATTAGGCACCCAAGTGAGCTTTGAGATCTAACCTTTTGAAATAGAGAGGAGAGAGAGAGAGAGAGAGAGAGAGAGTAAAACCCTGAGCAGTAGAAGTGATCGCAGAAAAAGAGGGAAGTGAGGATGAGGTGGACGATGACTAGGGTTTGGGGATTTCTAACACGCAGACACACGCAGACACACACTCCAGTGTCGTGCTTTGACCAAAAAGCCCCTTGAATATTAGTGGAGGGGATAAAACTCGTGTTGTTAAATTGGCAAATTTCACAAATGGTCTCTGACGTTGCAACATTTTTTTTTTTGTCCTTATTATTTAAAAAGTGATGTGTTTGGTCTTGAGTGTTGATGTTTTTCCAATTTTATTCTTATTAGGCTATCCTTACCAGAGTCTCTAAAATAGAGATTCTGGTATCATATAATTATTACGTAACATAGTTCATTTGGTGAAACAAAAATTCATAAAGTATAGATTAAAATCACCAAAAGTGGACCCGAGTCTCTAAAAAGTATAGAGTCTCTAAAAATGTTAACAAATTTGTTAACATTTTTAGAGACTCTGTACTTTTTAGAGACACGGGCCCACTTTTGGTAATTTTAATCTCTACTTTATGGATTTTTATTTTACCAAATGAACTATATTACGTAATTTGTTAACATTTTTAGAGACTCTGTACTTTTTAGAGACTAGGGCCCACTTTTGGTGATTTTAATCTCTACTTTATGGATTTTTGTTTCACCAAATGAACTATATTACGTAATAATTGTACAATACCAGAGTCTCTATTTTAGAGACTCTGGTAAGGACAGCCTTATACAAAAGTGACATAATTAGTCTCTAAAATTTATAAAAAAAAAATTAATTTAATCCTCAATTTTTTACTTTTTTTAAAATTTAATCTCCAATATTTCATGTGTAAGTTATGAACTGCAGGGACTAAATTAAAATTTTCTATAAATTTTGAAAATTAAGTGCGTTATTTTTAAAATATTGGAGATAACATTAAAAGAAAGTGTAAATATTAGATACTAAATTGAAACTTTTTGTAATTTTTGAAAACTAAGAACGAATATGAAATTGAGAAAACATGTAAACAATGGGAACTATTCCTGAAATGAACCCTTTTTCAACACATATTTAAAAAAAAAATTAGTTTGGATGTCGTATTTGATCATAGAAGATATTTTCTTCACATTTATGAATTATAAGAGATGATTAAATTATGATCATTTTCATATAAAATAATTGCAATTTCCATATAATATTGCGTTTTTTATTGGCTAACCCTACAAAAAGTGATTGGTTCATTACAAATTAGTATGGAGGGAATAATGGTATGGTTTTTCTTTAGGATGAATACAATTGTATTCAAAATTTGGTAAATAAATATCTATTTGTTATTCGTAGTTGTTTTTCATATTAGTTAATAGTACAATGGTTCAAACAAAATCGACCAAGTATAAGAAAATAAATGTCATAAGATCCAATTTGTTTTATTTTTTTTTTAAGAAAAAAAACTAATTATTTATGCCCACTTCTCCTCTACTTGTCTTTAAAAAAAAAAAAAAAAAACTAATTATTTATGCCCGCTGCTCCTCTACTTGTCTTGACCCTAGCGATGGGAGGTTAGTGTGTTAGTTGATGATCGACCCCTATCTTTTCTCCTTTGCATATCAAACTTTTAGAAATCTTTTAGGTTTAAATGTTTAGGACTTCCATATAATAAAAATGAATAGTAGAACTAGTAATTCAAGGTGCATTATAGGCGACTCACCCCACACCATAGCTATAGCTTGTCATAAAGTAAAAGTTATCACTCCTATAAAAAAAAGTAGGAGAAGTGAGCATTTAGTTAAGAATCGAACTTGATAAATTATCAAAAAAAAATAATAATAATCGAACTTGATTCTTTGTAATATTATAATATTATGAAATAGATTTAATAATAATAAATTATTTATTTAATTATGATATAATGATCGAGATTTAATACCAATCAATTTCTCATAACATTATAAATAGTTCAAATTAAACTTCAGTTTTAACTAATACTTTATTTTGATATTCTAATATTGTACCTCAATTATCTATTTAACTTTTAAAGTATAAAGAGTTAAACATAAAATATTTTTGTTAGGTAAAATTAGATATTTTTATCTAATATCTAAAAGCTATCATACCCATTAGATCAAATGTTAATTATTAGAATAAATAAGTAACTGAAATATAATATGAAAATATTAATTAAGAGATCCAACTTGCACCACTTGATCTTGATGTAGCCCCGACCAAGCAAAAAGAGGATAAAGGTGTAATTTCACTTTGTAAAAATCGTATGGACGAAAGAGGATAAGCCTCTCAAAGGAACTCCTATTAGCTACCCTTCTTCTTATATACTTTGCACATATTTTGATCTAATCTTCTATCTATAATGTCGCGAGAAAAATTTAATATTTCGTTTAAGATGTTATCAAGAATTCATGTATGATATGATAATGTTAAGGAGTGAATAACTTAAAATCCCTGTATTTTGTTAAAAGTGTATAATACCCTATTTTGTTTTAATCAGTTATTTTTATAAAATACAATTTTACATTTTTGACAAAATACAGGGAGTATTAAATCATTTACTCTAGTATCAAGTGTAAACGAAGTTCTATCATCTTTTGCACAGCCAAACGGAAATTCAAGAGTCTAAACAAGAATTGGGAAGAATTATAAAGCAGAAATTCAATGCTGAGTTTTGATACAGTCACGTTAGGTTATTACATATCTTCACAGTCAATTTAAATCATTCATGAAGGGATTGTTAATCATACAACATCTGGGATTAACCCAAAATCATGCTTGTCACGCTCCAAATCTGCTAAGACGATCACTGGAGTGGCATCCTTATGGGTTTAGAAATAGTAATCTTTTTAGGCTTGCGGCGTTCATGGTACCGAGTATACCTTGGCAGATTTGGGACCATGACTCTGTTACTAAAAGATGCTAGAGACAAATGTTTGAGAGAGCTATTTGCGAAAGAATCGTGTTTTCTCATCAATTTGAATTTTAGATCCATTCGAAACGGAACAGAACAACTTGGAAACTATTATTTGTGTGTCTCAAAAACCAACTTCACAAAATACAAGAACAAAGCCAGAAAACTACTCTAAAATGAAGAAGACCAGAGGAGACTTTCCTCTGGGTGAACATCACAACAACCATTCTCTGTTATGGAAGTCCAGAAACAACCACGAATCAACACCCCGGCGAAAAACAGGGCGAAACTAATCAACAAAGGCCACATCTAAAAGGGCCTTTCTTGATGCCATCACTTCTATGATACAGCATTAAGATACTGTTATTGATAATACACTACCAAATGCAATTAGCTTGTAAGGAAATCATCAAGGTTTGTAGTTGGTTTTGGTTAGTTTCAGGTGAGCGAATTAGCGCTTCAAAACTGGCGACCAGTAAAGGTTTGGCCGAAAGACCAGTTCGGAGGAGCCACATTGTTGGAGGTTAAAGTGCGTCCATCACTTGTAATGACCTGGAAAGAGAGTGTTTGGCCATTGAGGAAAGCATTGCTTTGCCAGTTTTGGCCCCAATTGCGCGACAGTTTTTGCCAGCCAGTTTTCGAGCCCTTGACGGATACAGACACAACATCACCAGCTCCACCAACATTGGTTACAAGCACCAGGTTGAAGTATGAGTGTCCATTGATCGTGAATCTAATTCCACCGCTCTTCTTGCAAGGAACCCTGCAAATTTAGAGGTAAAATTAATCAGTTTTAGCCGTGAATTGATATTTTTAACTTTTAGCTTGCCATCCTCTGCCTACCTGTGTTAGACTGGGACTATTGGTAATATGAATAATTATATTTCGATTCACGATTTGACAACTACGGTGGTAGTATGATTGGGTGCTTCGGGTCTTACCTTCTATACTGAACGGGGACTATTCCGGCCTTGTACTGAGCAATGCGTAGGAAAACAGGTTGAGAAAGATCAAAGTGCTTCTGGGGAGGATTACACCACCCTCCAGCATTGCTAGGGAGAGCATAGTTTGGAGGGCAGAAATTTGTTGCTGTGACTGTTGTAGTTCCATGGAGACACCATTTGACATTTACACATTTGATCTCAAAGCAAGCTCCACAAGCCAACCCACTGTTGAAAAGTGCAGTGCTTAATGCAGCTGTGCTTGTTCCATAGCCTTGGCTGTCGAGATTTCCATACCCACAAGCTCCTCCTGCAGAATTAATGCTCACTTAATACGGTAAGAATTCGTGTATTAAATGTCAAATATTTTTTTATATAATAAGAACTCTTGTAATATAATAAGGGATAAAATTTTCTCGAAAGATATATAGCAATGCTCGTATAGAAGCTCTTACCCATTGTGCCAGATGCATCACCTCCTCCATAAAATGTGGCATGAGCTGATGACCACCCACTACTACTGAAACCATGTACACTTCTTGATATGGCTATGAAGATTAGCAGAGAAAAACCAAGAAATGCCATTAACAAATAAAGATAGGTGTGTGTATATGATTATGAGGGCGAATATTTAGCTTTGAGATGTAAAGCAAAGAGAATTAATGGAGGGAGTACAAGAAAAACTACCGGGAATGATATAGTATTTATAGATATGAATACGTTTTAATTTGGATTAAAAAAATTGATTTGATAATGATTACTTTGAAAGGTTGAGACTCAAGCGTGGTTATGCAAAAGTTACCAGAAAACTAGACGTCAGCCACTGTGCAACATGGTGTTCTGTGTCCCATGTGATCAAGTTTTTAGTCAAAAGATTTTCGGCCTAAACACTTGTTTTTGTATGCATTTCGAATCTGCGGAGAAGATAAATTATTTGGTCTGTTCGAATTATATAAAATTGTTACATATTAGTAAGATCTACACTTATGAGTCTTATTAGTTACGTGAGCGACTGATAAGTTAATTTAAACTATTTAAAAAATATCGAGAGAATGATGAGAGTAGTTGGGCATATGATTGCTTCAAAATGCCAAAGCACCAAGGGTGGATTCACTATCGGGCGAATAGTCTCCACCATTCTCAAATTTTTTTTAGTATATGTGTTACCCAAAATAAATTTTAAATATATGTATTCTTAGCATAAAAAAATTCAATTAATTCTCACTAAAACTAAATTATAAATCCGTCCCTAGCGTCAGCCATGGTCAATACGAAGATTCAGAGAATATTTTCTAATCTGTGCCGAAGCTATGCACTTGTAACCATTAAAATGTCTTTTGCTTTGTTCGGCTGTATAGCAATTTTTGAAGAGTTTCTAAAGAGCTAAATTATTTCAGATTTACAATTCTGGTGTCAATTCTTTTGACAAATGAAAACTACAGTTTCGTATACGATATTCTTATTATGTAATGATACAAAAAAAGATTGATTTCATTTTAAAATCTATTATGCGCGGGTTTATATTCATTTAATGAGATTAAATGTTTTTACACTTGAACATTATTGGAGAAAATGCAGACCTATGTACAATCCACTACTTTGTTGATCAGCAATAAATGCTGCGCCTGATCAGGTTGACTTTCTTGATTGATTCCGTATTGTACTTGTGAAGATTGGTCAATTAATTAGAGAGAGATTTGCAGGTTGTTTGTCTGGTGAATAACAACAAAATGTGTTTAATTTTTTTTATTAAAATAAATTATTACTTGAACATTTTACTTAATTTTTGAGTATTAATTAAGAGGGTTGACTATCAATTAAGCAAACAACATTTTCTTGAAAGAGAATTTTGTGCCATGATTTTAGCTATTGAAAAATAGTATCAACATATGATATGAAACAACTATGCACATGGTGATTATGGAGGAGGTAATATATCTCATGTGGTCATTTATTGGCAGAAGGCAATTTGGCAAATCGCACATGAGGGAGTCAAATACTTGAAATTGGGAAATCCCACATGAGGGAGCCGTATATAATGCAAACGAGGCGGATTTGAGATTAATAGACTTATTTTTAAATTTAATTTTTGTTTTGTTACATAAAAGACCATCTTAACATTCTTTTGGCCTTTATATTGTCATAGTAGTCAAAATATTGGTCTAGGTTTAAGTCCTATTTTTAGATAGAATATTGAGTCTGAGTTAATTTAAACCTATGCTACAATAGTTTCAACTTGTGCCATAATTTATAAATCCCTAAAAATAAACCTCCATTGGCCTTGCTAGTGGTTGGCAGAGGAGATAAAGATGTCGTTCTCGCATAGTAGTCAGTACTGTCAGATCCATTATTATTATTTTTTTTAATGGGGGTTAAACTTATAATTTTTCAAATATATATATATATATATATATATATATATATATTAGGAGTTTCACATGATAAATTAAAGAGCAAATATAATAATTTCTCTTACATGAAAATATTAGGAGAATAATGAGCTATTAATAAACATAGGTAGACTCAAGACTCAATAGTTTCAGATTTTGGGTCAATAGTTGAGTTCTACACATACGTGTTAAGGTCCATTTGTTCCCTGAGGGCTGCAACCCCCCACTGGCCCCAATTTACATCCGCCATTGGCTGTCAACACCTCCCCATCAATGGTTTCTATACCTTTCTCCAAACATCTATGTATTTAGTAACAATAAATTATTAGTGAATTCACTAAAAAGAAAAAGTGAAAACCACAATTACCTCCATTTTTCGTGCTCACTCCATCTCGAAATCCCTATAATAAATGGAAACTACTTGCGAATTTTTTTTAAACTATAAGAAATTGAAATTATTTCAAATCACATAATCCGTGACCATTATCATCCTTAATCTAATACCACTCGAGACAAGTAATGCCGTAGGAATTTCATTCTATGCCTAGAGGAAAGTTTATTGCAATGCATGTGGCGGACTGATGACCTTGTTCTTAATTCACCTTTTCTTCACCACTTTTGTATGAGGGCGTGTGTGTTCTCTTTTCCTGCTTTTTTGTTGATCTTAGCTGTGCCATCTGGTCACCATTAAACTAAAATCAACCCCAGGCTTCTCCACTTTCCAGCTTGACACCTATAATAACTAGAAGAGTCATTATGAAGTTGGAATCGACAAGTCTTGCAGATGTCACTAAATCAGAGCAAATTATTTGCGCTTTATCTGATCAAGAATAACATTCTCAATGCCCCACAGATACATGGTTGAATAATAGTAGAATAAAATCGTCATTATAAAATTATAAGTTTAATATTTTTTATTATTTTGGAGTCTCGCTTTTAAATAATTTTATGCATATAGAGATCCACCGCTATACCTAGCTGGAGTTTAATAGTTAGTGGCCGGATTCCGTTAGATAATCCGGTGATCGGATTCCGCCAGTTGAATTCCCACTTTATAAAAAAAAAAAGAATAATATTCTCAAATTTCAGTTAGTTTACTGATGGAACACTTTAAACGTGAACAAGAAACTTAAGTCATGAATTAGAATTCATCAAGAGGTAACTTTTTTTGAACCAGTCTTAATAAATTCGTGTTTAATTAATTCAAACCATATCTCTACTAAATGAAATCATATATTCCAGTGTTTGAACTGCCCGAAAGGGTTTTCAATATGTTTTCTGTCACAAAAGAAAAAGTAGAATATCATTTTCAAATGGCTAAAGCAAAATGCATAATAGCATATACATTCCATGTTCAGAAAATGTCTTGGATGTTCAGATACTTAGATACCCTCAGAGACTCAAAAGTATTAACATGTTCTGAAGACAGATTCTTCAAGACATGTAATACCTGTCAAGCCGATTCTCATAGACGATTTTGATTCCTTGTTAACCGTTTCTAACTTTCTCTTCACCTTTTCAGCAGCAGATGATATTCTTTATTTGTCAGCTTCAACCGAACTGAGCAAATAAGTAGGGGTTGATAGTTGATACAGAAGTTTTATTCGTGGAGTTTAGAGATACGTAATTTAGTATTTATATATGGATAATTTTTTTGAGTGGTGATTAAATTAGTTTTTCAGTTTAAAAGTATGCATATTTTCAAAAGATATAGCTCCAATTCATTATTTAATAGTTTCATTCTTGAGATCAGTGAAAGTTGCATCTTGTTAACTCGTAAATATATTCGCCCATACAAATAAGTGTAAAAAATAATGTTGGAAAGCAAAAAAATGTCATTTTCTTCCGTGACGTTATAACATTATCTCAAACTTCCTCACGAGTTTTAACACCAACCTATGCAGACAGGAGATTTTCCACTGAATAAAAAGTTCATTTCTCTTTTAAAAATAGGAATTGTAACAATCAGAACATGGAATAACCCATTGACCATAAGAGATATAGATGATCTTGAATAAGAATTATTGGGCCAGTAGACGTTTAGTAGCAAGATTCCTACTGGCCTGTTGGTCTTGTGGTGTAATACTCGTTTTGATTGGGAGAAGTTTAGAAATTGATATTTGAATGTGTTATGATCACTTTAAAAGAAATATAAGATCGACTTAAATCTCCTTTTAAATCAAAAGAAAAAAAAAAGGAGCAAGATTCCTGTAATAACTTCCATTAAGATGAAAATATCACCTAACATTATATCGTTATGAGGAGATCCAATAATAGTAAGTTGAATTTGACAAATTAATTACTTTTATATTATTTTATAACGTTATAATATTATAAAGAAATCCAAATTTAACGAACACGGCCACTAAAGATAATGCTTAAAAACAGGATAAAAAGGATAAATTATTAGCTCAGGTAATGGAAAACTCTACATCAAAAAATGCCCCCACATTCGCATTATCCAGAACATAATTTTCTTCATGCACATCAGAATTTATATGAGCCACGAGAAGATGATAAGAAGACATTTTAGAATCACATGCCAATCGTCAAAAGTTCAAAACCAACCAACTCAAAAAACATAGCGAGCCCACTAGGTGAGACGTTTCAAATGTCCCAACAATCCCATGTTTATACAATAGCCACAAAGAGTTGAAGCCAGCAAGCTTCAACACTCTTCAAAAATGAAAAAATTTGTCGACCCATTTTGCACACCATGTTCTGTTTGGTTTAATTATGAAATTTTAAATTTTGATTTATAAAATTTTTAACAGTAAAATTTTGGTTAGAAGTGTTGTTGAAAAAAAAAACTGTTGACTGTTTGGTCTGTGTTGGACAATATTGTGCTTTTAAAAATTTTAAAGATAATATTGGACTTTAAAACTTATGAAAGGTATATTTGAGAATTAAAAAGAAAGCAACTTCCAACATTATGTAAAAAATAGTTTTGCAAAAGCTTTTGTTTAGTGGGGTTGAAAATAGACAATCTAGTACTCATATAGTGGAGTCTACATAGATTTTTCAATTTTAAAATACTTAAAGATTACACATATTTCTCAAAAAAAATGCAAGTGCAACTCACTCCTTAATGACTTTATTTTTAGGGACAGTGGAGACTACAATCCTTGTCGTCCCATGAATGAGTCTATCATTACAAATAAGAGTGGATTTACTCTTTCACCTGCACAAGGAAAATAAAGGAAGGTGATGACCCGAATTTTCCCCTCGAGTGTGCGAATGATTAGTATGTTCGAGTTGGAGAAGTAGCTGAGAGCATTTAATGACTAGTTACCTCCGAAATGAATGTGTAGAGCTCTATTTATACTATATTCGGACCTAACAGCATTTAATGCGGTGCAGCTTTATGTCCCATCAAGGCTTTATGTCCCATCAGAACAGCTGGCACCGAGGTCGGGGTTTTTCGGGGTCGAAGTGAGGTTGAATCAGCATTCAGGTTGAACATTAGTCGAGTATGCCTGGCTTGGCTCGGATTAGCCCACCTTAGCTAGGTTTGGGCATCTTACCTCAGCTCGGGATCCCCCTCGTCAATCCCCCCCCAAGTCGAGATCGAGAGGGTGAGATCTAGATTTGGGAGGTGGTCCCGAGCTGGAAGTGCCCGATCCCGAAAGAGTGGGGATGGCCACGTCAGCGGTGCATACCCTTCAAATGGCTAACACATCACCTGGCGGTTATGACAAGATGCGACGTTTGGGATTCCCGAGGAGGTTACAGGAGTTGCCTATAAATAGGGCCTTGATATCCGAGATTCATTTCACACTTTACTAACGAAATTTGGAGCTTTTAAGTCAGCAACCAGAGTGGTCAGACACTTTTAGCTCGGCAAATATTTTCTCGGGGTATTCAGCTCGGAATCTACTAGCTCGGAGCCAATTAGGTCGGAGGCAGTTAGATCGGGTCATCTTCGACAACTAGAGCGGTAGGTACGTCCCGACTCCATTTAGTTATCCATGCATATATTTTAATTTGTAAACAGGATGGGGAGGTCAGAGTCGGAAGATTCCCAAGCAATGGAGGTGAGGTCCTACGGAAGGAATGAGAATCCGTCGAGCTCGAAGTCTACCTCAGATAGAGGTCATGGTGATGACAGTGGCGGTGCATCTCAAGGATCAGCTCGGCCATCTAGGCCCAAGGAGAGTGACGATGATTGCCAAGTGATCAGGGTCAGACGGGTACAAGAAGAAGCCGAGGCGGATCCTTTGGCCGACCTGGGAAACTTGGATGATAGGAAAGATGATGAGTCATTGAACCAGCTGGAGGGAGTTGAGATACCTCAGAAGTACTTAGCTGGAGTCTCGACGTCGGAACCAATTGAAGCAGTCCCGATTAGGGCGGTCTGACCTCGGAGCTCAGCTACAGCCAGTGGTTTGTCGGCTCAAGGGAAGAGGATCGAGCAACTGTTCGCCTGTTGCAAGCGTAAGTGTCATTCCTCGGTGCAGATGGCCAACGCCAGGCTAAGGGATTGATCGGTGAACTAACACCACAAGCTGAAGGTTCCAGGTCGGAATGAGCCCGCCTGCTATCCTCCACCCGATCACTTCACTATCTATGACCTCGCATTAAATGTCATCCGGCTTCCATTTCCTGACTTCATCGCCGGTATTTTGAACTACTTTGAGCTTAGCCCGGGTCAGATATCACCAAATGGTTGGGCCGTGATAGTGGCATTTTATGTATTCTGCCTTGAGAGGAAAATAGAGCCGACCCTGCGTCAGTTCAGGCAATTCTTTGTGTGCAAGCCCAACCCGAAGCAGCCAGGGTGGTTTCATTTCGTAGCTCGGGCCGGCAATGCCATATTCACCAAGTGACACTCCTCCAATAAGGGCTAGCACAACGACTACTATTAGGTCGAGCCGGCTGTGAACCCGGGGTGCAAGGTGGATTGGAATCTCTCCCTAAAGAAGAATGTGAACGATAACCCCAAGTTCTTATAAGTCGAGCTGAGCTGCGTATGCTGATAGACATTGACAATGTTCTCAGGTGGGACAGAATCTGGAGATCCAAGTTATTCGAGAGAGAACCCGACCTGAGGAAGGAGCACCCCCATATACTTCCCGAGCCCGAAGAGAATGCGGATTCTGGCTCAGAAGAGGGTCAGTTCGCAGGATCAATGCCCGACCTCCCCGTCTCCTTGTCTACTGTTGTTCCCTTCAGTTTGCATTTAGCTATTTCTCACCTCTCTTTCCTTCGTTCTTTGCAGATATAGCGGATACGAGGAAGCTCGCGTATGCCCAGATGAAGAGGAGGACCGAGGCCAGTGGTGAAGTCTCGGCTCGGTCTGGCTTGGGGTCCACCATATCTCAGGAGCAAAGGCAGCGACCCGAGGTCTCTTCCAAGGGGACGTCGGTGTCTCCCTTGACCAAAAGATCGAGCTCGGGTGTGGCGATCCCTGAGCGCTCAACATCCTGCCCCGATAATAGGAAACTGTCTCGACCCGAGTACTTCAGGAAAAGCAAGGCCACGGAGGTGAGCCCTCCCAACAAGGACTTCGTGGAAGCAGCTAAGGTCGCCCACGATCCCAAGCTGGCATCGGTCCTGGCGGAGCAGTTTTCGCTCAACCTGAGGACGGTCATAGTCACGGTAAGGCATATTTGACCATGTTGATATGGTTAAGTTTTTTGGCTCGGCTAATCATTTCGTCATCTTTTGTGTAGGCCGAGTCCCACATCCTTTTGGCACCTGGCTTACTCGCCTGAGCCCTGGCTCACTGCGTCGAGCTCGAGCAGCTATTCATCGACTCTCAAATCGAGCTAGAGGCCCTGAGAGAGGATGCCACCCAGAGGTACAAAGCGGACGAGACGGAGATCGACCGGCTGAAGAAGGAGCTCGAAGCGGAGAAGTCTTGGCGCAAGGCCGCGGCCAAGGACGTCGAGCACTTCAAGAAGGATAAGCGCGAGACCGAGGCGAAGCTTAAGGATCTGGTAGATCAGGTCGGGCCCCAAGGGGAGAAAGCGGTAGAAGCCTTTAAGTCCAGGCAAGAGGCCGTAGACTGGTTGGCCACAAAGGGTAGGGCGATGGCCAGGTACACCGAGTTGGAGTACTACTTTCGGGGCCAAGTCGCAGCTTGGGAGAGAGCGAAGACCTTATTCCCTGCCACCAAGAATGATTACGTCAAAATCTTGGGGGCTCCACCGTAGGAGTTTTGGGAGATTCCTGAGCTTCCAGCAGACCTGACGTCCCAAGCCAAGGAGGTGATTGAATTTGTTCAGAGGGGCATGGATTAGGTCGGGGATGAAACCGATGCCACCACCTCCACCGCTGCTCCTAAATAAATTTTGTAATCGCCGGGGTCGAGCTTTTGTAATTTCGCCCGGGTTGGGCTCCTTGTAATTGTTGATCTTCAGTTTCAATGAAATGAACATTCTAGTTTTATTTGTGTTTTGTTTGAGTCTGTACATGTGTACCTTTGTCTTCACAAATTTCTTAAATAAGTGGGGTTGGACCAATATAATGAACCTTTCAAACTTAATTTAAATATAAAGAACCTAGGTAGACGCGATTAATGAATTATCATCCTAATTCGAGCTGGTTGATTGGGCAACTATATAATTGTCGCCGACCTAGACTCGTCAGTCCGATTTAAAATTGGTCAAACTAATGTTGACAAATATTGAGTTCGAGTTTAGACCCAACTAACATCCCGACCTGAAGCCAAATTATACCGAGTTGGAATTTAATCCGAACTGGCAAAACTAATCAAATTATTATTGATTATACCCGAGCTGGAACCTTATCCAAGCTAGTTTACTTGGATTATTAGCTCGTAATTAAGCGTGACCACCGCGTTAATCCGAGTCGGGAGCAGCTCAGCAGTTGAGGCACTTGAGCCCAGGTTGGGCATTGCAGTGGTTTACAAAATATGTTTGCATCGAAATTGTACATGAAGTACTCGGGCTCGGGAGTCGATTACAAGTAATATTTTGGCTCGGGGCCTTAGCAAAGACTTCTGTAGCGTCCCGATCCCTCACGAGATCGGAGGCTCTAATAACCATGCTATTCTAACCCAATACCAAACCTGGTCACAAAATTTTAGGGAAAAACGGACAGAGTTTCCTCTGTACCACGGATATTTTTCAAACCTGTAAATGCTTAAAATAGCCACAATATACTAAAACAAGCTTTTATAATTAAAATTCAAAGGTTCAAGGCCATCCAAGCCTTGGATCCAACATTGAAGTCACACAAGCATGTATTCATTAATTGTTGAACATCTATAATTATAATTTCACTTATAATACCACTATAATAATATATAGTTTTCTTTCTTATAATTTAAGTTCGTCAACCAGTCAAAAAATGCAAACATGCAGCTACCAGACAATAAAGTAAAAATTACAAGTTATTACAATATTACAAGTCATTCATAACTATCAATACATTCAAAACTTAACTTTACAAATACAAAACTGAATTCAATGGAAATCCACGTAAGCCAGCATAATCAATAACAAAACTCTCGAGCCTTCTTTTCTATCCTTGATAGCACTGATCCTGAAAGGTGTTAGAAACGAGGGTGAGTATACAGCATGTATACTCAGTGAGGGAGGTGATGCAGCATACCGAGGAATGCTTTTATGAAATGCACAAAGATAACATATAAATATCACAATTAAGCAAGTTATTGAAACAAGTAATTAAACACTTTATAAAAGGATACGGTTCCACTGCAAGTCTTCAAACTCGAACCACAAACCACGATCATCAAGCAAGTGCCGACAAACCCTTACTCCAACAAGTTGGGATACTCCGGATGTATCCCGATCCTACGATCCTTTCTCCTGAGGTAGGTCCATATTCCCCAGCAGGTGAACCACGTCTCTGGGGTAGTGGAGTATGCCTTAGCGAGAAGGGAATAGGAACCACGGTAGTCGAGGGAGCACGGCAAGCCCGACGCCGTCCGTGTTTCTCGACGCTACCATGTCCAAAAAGTTTGCGCAACCCGATATTCGATCACAATAATTCAAGCAATGACAATATAATTCAAGAATCACATAAATGAGGGACAACAAAGTAGGTTGCCCTCGCACGTAGATTACAATAAATAAGCCATATAACAATATAAATAAAAGTCAAGGGTATATTTAGTCTATTCATATCAAATTACACGTAATTATAAGCAATCATATTAAACTATAGAATTTATGAGCAGTAAAACAAATTAATATGGACAAAAGAATGGAACTCCCTCACCTTGGATTAGGTTAATTATGCAAGGTAAGGCTTAGATGAACTCCAACCTTCTCAACTCAACTCAAATGTGCAACCCTACTCTTTTCATACAAATATAACACTTTATCAATTAACTATATAAATTCCATTTGAATATCCACATAATTAACTAGAATTAATATAGCTCAAATAATACATGATCTACGTACCTAACTTATCTAACATTTTACTTTTAGCTAGTAACTCATGGAATAAGAACATTACAATTAGTAGGCCATGCATAATTATACTCTAGTTCTAATTGAGGTTTAATTAGTACAATACTACTAAGTCACCCTAACAAGCATTTTTATGTAAGCTATTCATCTATGTAGAATAAGAGAGATTTCAATTGGAAATCACCATTAGACAAGTTGGACAAAGTCGTAGTTGAAACTTTTTCCATATAGTACAAACAACTTCTAAGTTACAGTAATTAGAACATTTAACTCATATACTCCATATTTTCAATAGTCTACAAGTTAATTAAGAAGATAGTTCAAAATCTTCAATGAGAATGATTCAACCAGCATGCTATAACTAGATATAAACCGAGCTAGAATTTAGTTTAACTAAAATCAACACATGAGCCTGCAGTTACTCATACTATTTCTCATTTTACTTTAGTTAATAACTTGTACAAGAAATTAAGCAGTTTTACAAAGGGCATATACAAGATATAATTAGAATTACATCAAAAGTTCCAAACCAATTTGAAACTACATTTAAACATTCAAGAAGTCATGCCAAGGTCTTAGAAGCGCGAGACAACCGAAATTGCACCTAAACCCCTTTGTTATTCAAGCTATTTCTCTTCCAAACCAAAGTTAATGATTCAAATTCAAAGGAAAACTCTACCAACCTTCTAACTAACCCTCAAGGAACCCTTTCAACCCTCTAACACATTTAAACGCCTGCAATAACCCCGAAAGCCCCAAATTCCCTCTTATAGCTTTACACTACACCTACCTCATCCGGGTTTCAAATAAGTGTTAGCAAAGCTTCTATAGCACCTAGGTAGCCTAAGAATACTAAAAATGAAGCCCGAATCCACCCGGATTTGTCTTAACCCCGAAACCCCTTTGTTAAAGTCGCCTAATTCAAGTTCTATGCGAGATTAGAGCAATTCAAGTGCACGGGGCTATTAAACCACCTTCATTAATACCTAAGGCATCTATTAGAAGCATTGATTCAAGTTAAAACGCTCAATTACACAAAACCCTAGAATTTCTGTCACTATTCACTCCTACGAATTAACTATCAATTTCTACCGTTTAATACATGAAACAATATCATAAATGTGGTCTCTACTACATGTACACAACATATATAAGCTTATTTGAGCCTTGCAATGGCATTAAACATCATTTCTAACAAATCAAGAAAATAGCAACTATTTTAAAATGCGAAAATAAGCCATGAAATCCCTCACCAATGCGCGTAGGAGCACCTAGGAAGCTTGCACATACCCTAAACTACTAGCTCTAGGCTTGGATTGGCTTGGCTTGAAGAGTTGAAGAGCAAAATCACCTTTTTTCCTTCTCCTTTGGTGTTTTTGGCCCTACTACAGTAATTCTTGCACATTTGTTTTCTTTTGTTTTGTGTTTTGGTGCTTATAAGGTTATATAGTGAGGTTAAGTTGAGGTGGGGTCAAGTGGTTGCTTAAGTGGACTTCTAAAATGCGCGTTGCTAGCTTAAAAACGAGCCTAAGGTGTAAAACATAGGCTAGCTAATTAAAACACTAAGTTAGTTACGTAACACTATTCATTGAACTACGAAAATCATTTTCTAATCGAGCTCTCCTATCACTTCTTACTCAATTGCTCATTTTTTCCACTCCTCTAACAATTAATGTGATTTAATAAAAATATTAATTCACTAATAGAATATAGTTTGAAAATGGGATGAATAGTAGCTAAAGAAGACAGTTAATAAAGCACAGAAGGAAATGCACAAACAATAGATGCAACAGTAAATAATGTACGGCTAAAATCTCGGGCGTCACAACTTCGGCTCTAGGCCTGTACAAAAGTTTCTGGCTCGGAGGCCGTTACAAGAGTTTCCAGCTCGGGGGTCGTACAAGAGATTCTGGCTCGAAGGCCATTACAAGAGTTTCCGGCTCAGGGCCGTTACAAGAGTTTTTGGCTCGAGACCGTTACACAAAATATCTCTTCAGGTGCTCTGCGTGCCATGCATTTTTCAATTGCTTCCCGTATCTGTCGCAAAGGTAGAAGGTCCCAGGTCGGACTTCTTTCACGATTTCGTACGATCCCTCCTAGGTTGAGGAGAGCTTGTTGCTCGAGCGCGGCAAAAAGATGGCCTTTCTGAGTACAAGGTCGCCAACCTTAATAGGTTTAGGCTTGACCTGCTTGGCAAAGGCTCTTTGCATTGCAGCTTTGCTGGCTAGCATCCTGATTTGAGCTTTAGCTAGGAATTCTTCGGCGTGGTCGAGCCCTTCACGGATCAATACTCTGCTTATTTCTAGGTCATGGTGGAGGGTTCTACTGGTCGGAGAGCTGACCTCCATTGGCAGCACTGGTTGAGTACCAAAGGTCAGCTCGAATGGCGATTCTCCCGTTATCGAGCTGGTGGTGGTCCGCTGAGCCCACAGCATCTCGGGAAGAATCGATGCCCACTGGCCCTCTGCTTTCTCCAGCTTGGTTTTCAGACTATGCAAAATGATTTGGTTAGTCCTTTCAACTTGGCCATTACTTTGAGGGTGAGCAATAGATGAGAATCTGAGGTCGATCCTAATCTCAGCACATTTGCCTCGAAAGTATGCACTGTCGAATTACTTGCCGTGGTCAGTAAAAATGACCTTTGGCACCCCAAATCGGCAAATGATATTTTTTCACACAAAACCCAAGCTGCCTTTTCTGTTATTCTAGCAACACCTTTGGCCTCAGGCCATTTGGTCAAGTAGTCTACTACTACGAAGGCGTGCTTCTTTTGGCCAACGCCGGTTGGCAATGGGCCGATGATATCTAGACCCCATTGATAGAATGGCCACGGGCTTATCATCACCATGAGGTCTACCGCTGGCTTCCTCTGTACATTGGTGAACCTTTGGCAGGTGTCGCACTTTTTACATACTCTTTGGCATCTTGTTCTAAGGTTAGCCAGAAATAGCCTTACCTCAATGCCTTCCGAGCCAGAGCTTTGCCTCCCAAGTGGTTTCCACATACCCCTTCATGGATCTCCCGGAGTACATAGTTTTCCTCCTCGAGCCCAACACATTTCAAAAGAGGCCAAGTGTAGGCTCTCTTATAGAGTTGTCCGGCAATTATGACAAACCTTGAGGCTTGTTTCATGAGTTTCTGAGCTACTTTTTCATCCTCTGGGGTTATACCCCCTCCAAGTAGTCCACGATTGGTTTGGTCCAATCTGGGATTAAATTGAGCTCGGCTACGGCCTGCATCCCTAACTGGATATTTGGTTCAGATACTTCTTCCACATGGACCAAGGTAGGTCGGCTCTTGCCCAAGGGCAACCTGGATAGGGCGTCAGCCTTCATATTCTTTTCCCTCGGAATTTGCTGTATTGCGAACCTTTTGAGCCCTGAGGTCAAATCGTTGACTCTATTGAGGTAGGCCAGCATAGTACTGTCATTGGATTCGAACTCTCCCGATATCTAACTAGAAACCAATTGAGAGTCGGTTATCAGGTCGACTGTCTGTGCCCCGAGCTGAGCTGTAATTTTTAGCCCCGCAATCACCGCTTCGTACTTAGCTTTATTGTTGGATACCGGAAAGGTGAACTTGAGGGAGTATTGGTGCTCATGACGGGTTGGGTCGAAGATGACCACCCCCGTTCCGCTCCCATACTTCCCTGAGGCCCCATCCACATGGACCTTCCACACATCCTCCGGTCATGCTCGGCTCAGTCAGTACATTCTACCACAAAGTTTGCGATGGCTTGGGCTTTGATGGCTGTTCTAGGCTGGTAGGTAATGTCAAATTGACTCAGCTCAATTGCCTATTTCAGCAGCCTACCCGACGCCTCCGACTTGTACATGATGGACTTGAGTGGGGCATCCATCATGACCTTAATTTGATGGGCATCAAAGTATGGCTTTAGCTTTCTTGCTGCCGTGATGAGCGCGAGGACGAGTTTTTCCAAGGAGGAGTACCTCGCCTCGACCCCCTGCAACGTTTTGCTGACATAATAGACTAGCTTCTGCTCCTTCCCTTCTTCGCGGACCAGCGCCGCTGTTACTAATGTGCCTGAACATGCCAATTATAATACCAGCTCCTTCCCCACCTCAGGTCGGGATAGCAGGGGTGGCGAAGCTAGGTACGTTTTCAGCTCCTAGAAGGCGTCCTGGCATTCTGTTGTTCATTCGAAGTTCTTAGGATTCCTCAATATTTTGAACAGAGGTGCACATTTGTCAGCTGACCTGGACATGAATATGCTCAATGCCGCGACCTTACCTGGGAGCACCTGGACGTCCTTCACGCAGGTCAGCGGTGCCAGGTCAAGTATCGCTTGAACCTTCTCTGGGTTGGCTTCTATTCCCTGGGCTGTGACCATGAAACCCAAAAACTTTCCTGCCTTGACGCCGAATGCGCACTTTTTCTAATTCAGCTTTATCCCAAAGTGCTCTATTACGGCGAAGGCTTTAGCCAGGTCGGTCACATGGTCTTCCGCCCTTCTGCTCTTGACCAACATATCATCTACATAGATCTCCATATTTCAGCCAATCTGATTTTTGAAAACCTTGTTTGCCATCCGAGTATAGGTAGCTCCAGCATTCTTGATGCCAAAAATCATGATCTCATAGTAGTAGAGACCTTTATCGGTGGTGAAGATAGTATTTTCTTTGTCTCCGGGAGCCATCTTGATCTGGGTATAACCTTTTAACGCATCCATGAAAGAGAGTAGCTCTAATCCGGATGTGGTATCCACTACCTAATCAATCCGAGGTAGGGGAAAGCAGTCCTTATGGCAGGCTTTATTGAGGTCGGTAAAGTCAATACACAATCTTCATCCACCTGAGGGCTTGGTCACCAGCACCACGTTGGATAACCAGGTTGGATAACCAGGTTGGATACTGGATTTCCTTTATGTGGCCGGCGTCTACCAATTTGTCCACCTCTTCTGCTATGATTTGTTGCTTATCATAATGGAAGTGCCTACGCTTCTGCTTTACCGGATAGTGATTTGGGTCAACATTCAGGTGATGTTCAATTACTCCCAAGTCAATACCTGTCATGTCAGAGGCAGACCATGCAAATATGTGTTCATTTTTTAGAAGAAATTGGCTTATACCTTTCTTGAGGTCGGCAGAGAGTTCACTTCTGATTTGTGCTCTCTTTGTTTTATCGGAGAGCTCCACCTCTTGAAGGTTTTCAGCTGGGCTTCTTCTCTTAGCATCCCTCTTCTCCTCGGGCAAATATGGTCCCCAGCCAACCTGATATTTGGGTTGGAGGGAGTTTTTATAACATTCCCGAGCTAAGAGCTGGGCTCCGCGAATGGTGGTCGTTCCGGCCGGGATCGGGAATTTCAGGGCCTGGTAGTAAGTTGAAGGGACATCCCTGAAATGGTTGAGTGCCACCCGACCTAAAATCCCATTGTAAGTGGAATTGTAATCCATCACAATGAAGTTTGCTTGCATCGAAACCCGCTTGTCTCCATCTTCCAACTTTAGCGGGAGGTTGATGACCCCTTCGGCTCGGTGGGCTTGTCCGGTGAAATCAGCTAAAGTGCCCCTCAATGGCCTGAGTTGGCTCTTGTCCAACCCCATTTGCTCAAAAGCGCTGAGGAATAAGACTTCTGTCGAGCTCCCGGTGTCCACCATCAGCCTCTTCATGGTGAAGCTATTTCAGCGCTGATCACTAGTGGGTCGTCATGGGACAATATCACCCCATCCAAGTCTTCTGAGGAGAATGTGAGCTCCTCAATCTCCGAGGTCGAACCCCGCACCGGTCCATACTCCCTCCCAGCCAGAACATAACCCTTCCTGCCTGCCGAGGTCTCCCCACCCGGCGCCAATCCTTCTGCAATGGAGTCAATCACAGCCAAACGTCCGCCCCCAGCTTGGCGCCCGGGTGGACTCTTCTTTTTATCCCTTTGATCATGATTTCGGGTCAGCTGCGGGTCCACGTACCTTCGGAGGTAACCTCGGGCTATCAGTGCCTCAATCTCCTGTTTCAAGTCTTTGCACTCTTCGGTGGTATGGCCGTAGTCCATATGGTAGTGACAATACTTAGTCCTATTGCGCTTCTTAGGTCGGCCTTTCATCCTTGAAGCTGGAGGCATGTGGTTCTGGTGTTGGATCTCTATTAGGATCTGCTCCCTCGTGGTGTTAAGAGGAGTGAACATAGTGAACCGGGGGTTCTGCTTCCGTTGATGAGGCTGCTTACCTCGGTCGTTTTGGACTTTACCCCCAGGTTGGGCTCGGGAGGTCTCTCCCTTCTTACTGGCTTGCTTCTCCTTGTCATCATCCCATTGGTAACAAATGGTTATCCATTAAGCGGAGGAAATCTTATTTAAAAAACATAAAGATTAGACCCCTACTCTGGCAAGAATGGACTAAGAGGGTCAACTACCCAGTTACTGTATAGGTAGATCTCATTGTGAAATACCTATTACTGGATAATTCATGGGTAGAGCCAAAGAGTGTGAACTATACAAGTTACCAATAACATTGATTAAATAAAGTAAAGGCTCTGGTGTATAGAAAAGACCTCACCGTTTAAGAAGTAACTATAAATTTTGTTATGTCTTCATCATTTAGGAAAAATTTTCATTTCCAAGATCTCAGAATGAATCATTGATGATTAGCCAAATCATTGATACAAATAATATCAAAATACCAAATCCTACTTCTATAGACCCCCCACAAAGTGGAATAAGCTCTTGGGAAGGTCAAAGAAAGAACTTGTTCTTCCGATGTAAAAAATTCTGCCAATAATTCTGATGGAATCTGATTTCCATTATACTTATTTCGAGTTTATTTAGTTAGTATAACTTTATATCTATATATTACTTACACAAATTCTTTTATTTTCACCTAGGATTCTAGAAAAGAAATTCCAAATCATTCCTATTTTTTTGTTTAGAATTTTTAACTATATATAGATATAGTTATTAACTATATATTTTTATATTGATTATTTTCTATATTATTATACTTTACTTTATATATTTCGATTTTGATTATGAATATAATATGGAGATCTTTTGGTTTTTTTTCTCTTAGTGATTTAGAATAGAGCAAGTAGTCAAATGGAAGTAAGAGAGTGTATAGGAATTTCCATCTTAGGATTTAGAAGATCTTGGTGTTGGTATATTCCTTTTATTAGAATCCAGGCGGAGGGGTTTCTGTTGGTTGAATACAGAAAGTTGGGGATTCTGAGGGACTCTTCATTGAATCTAGCTGTGTAAGGCCTCAAACTTTCCTTTCTATGCTGCTTCACCAACAACAATGTGGAAGTGTGGCGGGTGGCGCGTTGGCTTCCCGCGAAGCGGGACAGGAAAGCCTCAGCTAGCTGATGAAAACTTGTAATAGAACCGGGATAAAGTTTTTGGAACCATTCCAAGGCATTGCCAACCAGGGTGGTCGGGAATGTCTTCGTCTTCATGAGGTCGGACATGTCATGCAAGGTCATATGGTGGTCAAAGTTGAACAAGTGGCTGGCTAGGTCGTCGTCCCCATTGTAGACTGCCAAGTTAGGCATCCGGTTGCCGGTGGGTAGTGGCGTGGCCAGTACCTCGATTGAGAATGGGCTTACACTGAGTTGGTTAATGACCTTGGCTATGGCAGCCGCGGTCTTGGCCTGCTCGGGGTCAGCTTGAGCCGCCCTCTTACCTATTGCTTCCTCGGGCCCTGCCATCGACTCTAGGAAGCCCTCCTCGTCTAGCGTCCGTTTTTGCCTTAGGGCTGGGATGCGGAACTGTAGACGCCGCAACGTAGCTGCTTGTGGAGCCGAGGGGTCCCAAGCTAGCCGGGCTACCTACTCCTTAAGTTCTTCAAACATCCTCAGCATCATCCTTATCTCCGGTGACAGGCTGGAGTTGAGGTCTCCATCTGCCGTGGGGTTGGTTTGAGTGGTTAAATGTATACGTTAGCTCTTTCCAACGTCGGCTTGGGTTGGGTTTTGGTAGGCACTTGCGTGGTTTCGAGGTCCCCATCCCGGTTGGGCGAATCCTCTACCGGTACACTGTGGCTTCTCATTTGTACCATGATGGTTTCTCAATGAGTGGTGATGAGAGTGATAGAAAGAACTCTTTCCCACAGACGGCGCTAAACTGTCAAGGTCAGAATCTCGACGTTGATGTCGGGAGTTGAGCTACTCCTGCTGAGCTGAAAATCTGGGTCGGCTTCTCGACTTGGATTTTCGAGTCGGCTACCTGACCTGCACAAGGAAAAGGAAAGAAAATGCGGGGTGATGACCCGGATTTTTCCCTCGGGTGTGCGAATGATTAGTATGTCCGAGCTGGAGAAGTAGCTGAGAGCATTTAATGACGAGTTACCTCAGAAATGAAGGGGTGGAGCTCTATTTATACTAAATTCGGACCTGACAGCATTTAATGTGGTGCAGCTTTATGTCCCATCAGAACAGCTGGCACCGATGTTGGGGTTTTCTAAGGTCGGAGTGAGGTTGAATCAGCATCCAGGTTGGGCATTAGCCGAGTATGCCCGGCTTGGATCGGATTAGCCCACCTCAGCTCGGTGTGGGCATCTTACCTCAGGTCGGGATCCCCCTCGTCAACCTCAATTTAGTGCAATCCACCTAGTTTGGCTCATTCACGCTTGAACTTCAGTCCATATTAAAATTGTGAATCATTATGACTTGAACTCGTATATTTCATGCTATAAATTTAAATATTTTCACTTAATACCAATTGATCCGTATTCTCCATCAAGATCCTTAGTCTGGGAGCTCTACTCAATTCTAAAATTAAAGGAAAACATGACAAGAAATTTGATTAAATGAACTTTTTAATTACAACAAATTACTATCCAAGAAAACCAATCAAAAAGCCTATAAAACTTCTAAAAAGAACAAAAAGCAATTATTCCTTCAAATACACGGGACTTGAGCTTGAATGTTACTCCAAGGATCTCTTAACCTTCGTTTTGTGCACCATTACGAAGATATTAACAACTCATTTATCACTCATTAAGAAGAAATTAATTATTGAGTTTATTCTCATTACTTTATGATAAGAAATTCACACCAGAGTTATCCTAACACATCATCTCACCTAAAAAAAATAAGATTTAAAACACAAAGTCTATCGAAATTGACCCAAAAAAACTAGTTTCCTCACTGGTTTGCACTCAAATCATGAAAATGTCTCTCACGTCAAGTGCTCGGCTACTAAACTAACCCTTTGAGATTAATTTTCAATGAGTTTGTTTAATCAAGAAATAGACAATAGATCCCAATTTTCTGAATCCAATGAATTCACCAATAAATAAGGGTCTATCTTACAAACATTCGGAGTTAATAAAGTTCCCGATTTGTACCTTCAACGTTCAAAATATTTTAAAAACTTTTCAAAAAAACAAAACTGAAACTGTCAGCTGGATCTGTGGGCGGGAAGCCTACAAAATACAAGATCCACATGAAGTCAAATTTTCAAGCTATATAAATATCAGAGCTCTCTCTTTCGCACTGTACCACGTGGAAGGTTTTGTACAAGGACTATCCTAGTTGAATACGTAAGTGTCATTTTCTATAACTCTTTCGGTTATCGTGAAAAATCTATCAACATAACTTTGTTCCAAAAAAGATTGTACTAACACCAATTAAGACTGATTGAAAAGAAAAAAAAAATTCTTAACTAATTCAAATTCGAAACGTGAATTAAATCTTTATTACTTTTACTTCTTTGTTCGAGACAACCAAGAAATACCACCTGGAAAATTAGACTTGACATCTTATAACATACATTCATAATGCAAGTAGAATAACCAAACTGGAATCAAATAAACCACCACTGCAATTGCCCCTTAAAGAAGTGTTAAGAGCACAGTGGGAAAATCAGTAAAACACGCTACACATCTTCCTTCTTCCGTGAATTCAATATCTGCCTCGCTTGTTAATCGATATCCATACCCCTTTTAGGGTAGTCGCCATCTTGTAGCACAATTACGAAACTGATTCTTCCAATTGAACCCCCGATTTTCCCAACAGTTAACAAAAAAAAAAAAACAAGTACATTACATTACATAGAAAGTAAAACACGAAAAACAGAATTTTATGACGACAATGTATGTATTCCATTACTATTACAACTAGATCACGAAGGGCTTCCCTTAACAAAAGAGAGAGAAGCCGCAAAGCACATGCAATTTTCCTTTCCTAACCCCCATCTTCTGCAAGCATATACACTCCAAGAAACAAATCTGTAAGCCCGCGAAATGATGGGGAAGACGTGTAAACATGTTTGGTCTATAACTACTACTGCTTCAAGCTTCTTAGCGTGTAATTTACATGAGAGGAAACGACAACAAACTGTACAAGAGAGAAGTACCAGCGAAACACGGCTCACCATCCAGCATTTACCAAGGATTTCTCTTTGGTCTCCTGAGAGGCATTTGCTGAAGTTGAGGGTAAGGGTAGAGGAAGAGGGAGAGGAGGAAGTGCCGGTGCTGCTTCTTTTCGAGTCTCTTCCTCCGCAGAAACAGGCACTGGTTCCTCCCGTTTTGGGGTGTAAGTAAAGGAGAGGTCCTTGTTGGCAGCAAGCACAAGCAACTCTTTCTCCTCGAGCCCTTTAGGTGGCCCGAGGCTGCAACGATCTGGGCCATACTTTGCCAGTGCATCTTTAAATTTCTTGATCTGTAATATCATTTATCAAAGTTGTTACTATCATTTTAAAAGTTGAAAGAACCATAGAACATAATCTGCAGGCATCCAAGATACATTGCAACTGGCAGGAGTATACACAGTTGAATCTCAATAGCATATGAACCAAACTGATTAATATAAAACAAACTTCAGATGTTCAACAAAATGCATAACTAGTTCACAAAATAAATTACTCTCAGTCCCAAACCACCATAAAAAATAAGCAAACAATGGGTGCAAGAAGGAGGAGTTTGGAGGAGGAGAGAGCCATGCCATGCCTTGGCTAAAGCACATACGGGCACATGCCTCACTAAATGAGTCATTGCATAAACCCTCGAGGCTCCAAAAGTATGCCTCCACTACATATCATGGCAAAAGATTAAGCAAGGAGAAGGAAGATAATAGATTGATTATCTCAATATCCTCCCGTTGACTAAGAACACATAGCTGAATAGCACAAAGAAAGAGAATCTTCTATTGTTTATGGCGATATGTCCACAATCACTCTCAAGCATAGACGGTAGTAAAGCAGAGATGAGAGCAATGTGGGAACCTACCGTGGCATTGGTACAGCTAAAGCTGCAAACACGGCCCTCAGCTCCTCTATAAAAACGGAAGAAGGGGAGAACATGGACATTCAAAGAGTAGCACATGGATTTGTGCTCCTCATAATTCACTTGCAAGAACTGCACATCTGGATTCATCTCCGCTAACTGACATATCTGCCAATGCAATAGGATCCCCAATTAGTATACACGTAAAATATCAACGAATTAGACAACATCGAATGACCAGTCTTTCTGAGGCACAAGCTCATCTCACTTTCTCATACTTCATAAAATTTCCTCGATATGGAAATTACTCTAAAATGCTACACCAGAAAGAACAAGAAATAGAAGAAGTGAAGCATACATATTACATAATTATCTTGTACCTTGGGATGAAGGGCTTTGCAGCCTCCACAACCAGGAGAAAAGAAATCGACAACAACTAGCTTATCTCCGGCACTTGAAAGAGAGTCAACAAGGTCTTGGGCGCCAGTCACTTCTTTCATGTTAGGTTTAAGCCCTTTTTCCCACCACCTTTGGGCTTTCCCAATTCCAATTCTCATCTGCCAATCAGAAATGTCAATAACCCTTGATTAGGTCAGTACTATTTCACTACAAAAGTAGCAACAAAAAAATCAATCCTGCATCAAACATGTATATATATATAGAGAGAGATAGATATATATATACACATATATATGTATGTATATATATCTATGCATGTATGTAGTGTATGTATCCAAGACCACTCAATAATCAAAAATAATAGAGATATACAGACGTAACAAGCTCTGCAATGCAAGCCTATACAAGTCATAAAGAACAAAAACTAAACTCACCCTAAAAACCATCCCCACTCGGCCACTCTATAAAAAAATAAAACCAAATAGAACAACAAAATTTTAGGCAAATGCTAATGCAGAGCGTCTAAGGCATGGGCTTTAATACACTTTACCATTGGCCCTTATACACCCGAATTGAACAATATACACGAGATTCTTATCATACAAATTACAGCAATTCAATATACACGAGATTCTTATCATACAAAGTACAGCAATTCTTATCATAAAAGGGTCCGTGAAACATCATAACGGTGACATAAATCATTACACACAAAAATAAAAATAAAAATAAAAAATCAAACTTTAAAGAACACTAAAGCATATTATTCAAAAATATAAAAATAAAATAAAAAAATCACACTTTAAAGAACATTAAAGCATAGAATTCATGAAGCTACAAACTTTTCAAAGAAACATTTTTTTTTTTACCTGAGCGTTAGAAGCTCCTCCCCTTCCGGTGGCACCACCAACTCCAAACATCGCACCCGCCTTACCCCCCAAAAACTCGCTGCCTCTCAACGACGACGTTTTCAGACCATCGTAACGAAGCGTCAGAGATGGATAACTCACCCCAGATGACGAAAAAATCGCCGATTTATTCGAAAAAATCGCCGCCCCACATCGATGATTATTATTATTATGATTACTACAAAAAACATTGAGATTTCTGTTACATGCTGAATTCAACATCATTGCCTCTGCCATCTTGTCGCATCAATTGGGTTAATTGTAACACACAATTAATTTTCTTTTTTTATTTATTTACTATTTTTTGGGTTTTTTGAGAGAGAGAAAAATGGTGCGTGTTGTGTGTGTGTTGAATTGCTCTTTTTTTTTTTTCTTAGAACGAAAGCAAAGAGAAAAAGTAGAAAAAAGTGGAGAAAGTAAAGGCAAACATGGTGGGTCTTCGAGAAATAATGTAGACAATACATTAGAATATGCTAAGAAGAAAACGTTTGTTTCACGACAAGTGTGACGTCAGCAACACCTATATTTATGCCGTGGTTGTGTTGTGTGCATACACGTGTAATTTTTTTATTTTTCTATGGATAATATTATTTTGTTTGTGGATAATATTATGGATATATTTGATTGGATAGGAAAAAAAATGATTGCTATAATATCTCTTTCTGAACTTTGAATATTTCCTGTTTCCTGGTCAATAGCTTTGAATTTTGGCCCGAGGTTGAGGTAAAATTGTCGGATAATAATTTATAATAGTTTAAAATTTTAAATTTGAATTTATATTTTTTTAACACAAATATTATTTTATTTTTGACAAATATAGAATATATGTTGCAGTGTATAACTGTCCTGTGGTATTTATAACTTTTGGGTGGAAATGTCTAATTTGTCATAAATAAAAAAAGAAAAAAACTGAATTTTGTGGTGGTGAAAAGCCTATGGTGGATTGGGGGTGCACGTGAATGATTAAAGGTTTGACCACGTGGCATCAAGAATGCGGATTTTTCATCTGATGAAGACGTGGATGTGATTTGGATAATTTATAGGCATTTGTGGACCCTCTTTAACTTTCATGATTGCCAAGTGTTTTTGGGAAAATTCTTATCTAATCTCTAAATCAAGAAGTGCTATTGATGTTCGATGAATCGGGTTACACGTGTCGGATGGTGTGATATTAATATATATATATATATTTTTTTGGTCGAAATATTAATAGATTGAACACAACAAATAGGCACGCGTCATATGGGGTAATATTAGCAAATCATATTCATTAAACAGTGTGATATTAGCATATACCGACTTAATTAAAAATTGTCAAAATCAATTTACTTTCTTTTTATTTTTTGGTCGGGAAATCAATATATTTTTAAGGATAAATAGTATATTATCTTTCAGTATTTTGTTAAAAATATATAATACCTCATTGTATTTTAAAAATTAGTTAATTATCTCTTTGTATTTTATTAAAAATATACAATACCCTCTTGTATTTTAAAAATTAACTGATTACCCCCCTGTATTTTATAAAAATAACTAATTACCCCCCTGTACTTTTTAAAAATTAACGTTTTTGTTAAAAAATATAAGTAAGCAATCAGTTACTTTTATAAAACACAAGGGGGCAGCTACTTTTAACAAAACACAAGGGAGTAATTAGCTAATTTTTAAAACACATGAAAATATTATGCACTTTTAACAAAATACAAGAAGATAATCAACTAATTTTTAAAATATAAAAAAATATTATATATTTTTAACAAAATATAAAAAAATAATACGCTATTTACCTTATTTTTAACTCACTCAACTTTTTCACTTGTCAAGTGTCAACGTGCTCATTGATTGGTACGGTGTTAATGGCCCGACAAGATTTTTCAATCCCCAACGATCTTAGATATTGCTTGAAGATCCTTCTCATGAAATTGAAGGAATGGCAAAAACTCAATAAATCAATATTGTGAAATTATGGGCCCTTTTTCTCTACACTTTGGCCACCTTTGATGTTGTAGGATGATCCTCTTAGAAGAAATTGAAGCAATAGATTTCTTTACTTTAATTTCTTTATTTTGACAAAAAAATTGATTCCTAATTAAAATTTGGAGGTCTGATTTGTAATTTCTTTCTTCTTTTTTTTTTTGGTAATTTTTCGATTCACAACATAATAAAATTTGGGTTTCTTAACTTCAAATATATTTTATGTTTGTTGTTTACCTTTGAATTTAAAGAGCTTATCTTATGCTTGTAGCTCCTTACGATTACATAGCTAACAACTCCAAATGGTTAATTTATATTATTGTCTTTGACATAAATTAGTTTAATCTAGAAGATAATCTAGGTTGTAGTCATTCTTATCAAGACAGAAAATACTTCTAATACCATAATATTTTTATTTAAGAAATTATTTGTCTTTTACGTATTCTCACGATACTCTTTAATTTTTTTATTTTTATTTTTATTATTACATGTTTTTGTAACTTTTCTTTTTATTATGGAAATATTCCATATAAAGAGGATGATTTGTGTTAAATTTTATCCAACTTAACTAATTTTAGTGTGCTCATTATACTCATGCATAGCACGGGCACATGCTAGTGAATCCATTTAAAATTTGAGGATTTTTTTTTTCTTTCTCTTTTTCCTACATTTTCTTGATGGTATAGAGTTATCCCTTTTCATTTCCCCATGCATAAAAAATCTACATAGCAAAAATAAAAATAAAAATTGAACTTTAAATTCTTGAGACTCTAAATAATTTACATAATAAAATATGTCTAGACATTCGACGATTGTTTTCCTTATTATGCAACTTACTCCTATGCATTTAATCACCTTGTATTTTCAAGATAATTCAAATCAAACCAGATCAAGACATGAACTTTTTAGTAAGTAGCCAAACACAATAATCTGTTTTACTAGATTTGATTACATTATTATTTATTTATTTAATCGGATCATATTTAAAATGAGTCAACATTATTTTAACTTGATATATATTAAAAATTTCGTACAACGAACTACTATTAATCAGCTCATAAAACCATATCAATTATGTTAAGCCACAACCCTCGATCTGCCTCTGTTTCTTTCTTTCACAACTCAAAGGGGTCCGCCGCTGAGAACTTCAAAAGTCCAAAAGGTACACATTTGTCAGCTTTGAAATGGCAGCTTCACCTACCGCGTGTGTGTGTGTGTGTGAAAAGTGAAAATGTGTGGCTTCATTGACCTGAATAAATTTCCAAATCCTTGACCCTTTTGGAAAAATCATCATTTGTGTCAGTGAAATAGGTTGTGCTGAGCTCACCCTTTATTCAGTAATGTGTCACTTGTCCGGAATATTTATGACCGGATCCAAACAACTCTTTATACTACTAGAATCATGTTGTGACATCAGCTGACCGGACCCAATAACAACCCGTCACTTGCATAGACAAAGATTTTTTGTTAGCTGAATTATAGACACTGGCATTTTTGTAACTGTAAGAGATATTTTTATAATTTCGAATAATTAGATCAACCTCTCAAATTTTAAGAAAATAATCTGACCCTTCAAGATAAAATAAGTAAATTGTTGATCGTGGAATAGTTACTTGAACATTAGTATAATGCTTACTATATTGCCTTGCAATTGCGGTACTTAGCAGTGTGTTTTCCTTCTAGGTTTCCTTTCTGCTATGCTTCTATCATATTATATGATTTGTGTATCACGAGTCTTATGCACTGTTTACGATTTTTTGAAAATGTAACTTACCTGTATCACGAGTCTCATGCATTGTTTACAATTTCTTGAAAATATAACGTACCTGAATTATGCATTATGAATGCAGGAAGAGGACAGAGCATTTCTGTCTAGGCTAACAGTTTCGTCCCTTATTCCCATGAATCAAGTGGATATGAATGCCAAGTCAGAGGAATGAAAGAAGGATAAAAAATCTTGTAATATCAGTATGTTTCTTTCACAGCAGCTCCAAGGTTGCTGCATAAATCAGTCAAGATCCTATTTTGGAAATTTTTATCATTGCGCAAATCTGCTTCAAAGGTTTCCGAATTCCATATCTCACAAATTAAATAAGCCTGAGTTTATCACATGTACAAATTCTTCGCATCAATTCTTTTTGGTGCATAAAGTGTACAGAAAGGTACAGAATTCAGCAATTTCCTTTAGTTCAGACTATAGTATAGCTGATGATGCTAATGGTACAGAAAAAACTAATGATTCTGAAAAAGGGTGTGAAAAGGTTCAGGAAAAGAACTTCTGGGGTGCTGTTGGGTTGATTATTGGCACGGCCGTAGGGCCTGGAATGCTTGGATTACCAGCAGCCACAATAAAATCTGGTCCACTTCCATCAATCATTGCCATTGTACTCTCTTGGGTTTATGTTATCTCCTCTATCATTCTTGTGGCAGAGCTTAGCTTTGCTGCAATGAATGAAGATGGTGTTGCTGAAGTGAGCTTCACTGGTCTTGCACATAAGACACTCGGGAACAGTTTTGGTTCATTTGTTGCCTTAGTATATGCTTCCTTGAGTTTTTCTCTGTTGGTAGCTTGTGTATCAGGCATTGGTTCCATTGTTTCTCAATGGTTTCCAAGGATCCATCCTATAGTGGCCAATGCCTTGTTTCCATCCATTGTTGGAATAGTACTTTACTTTTTCCCATTTGAAACGATTGATGCTTTCAACAGGTTTCTTTGTATCCTGATGCTTTTCTCCATCACTGCACTTGTAGCAATCGGTGTTTCTGTGGGTAGAACCAACATATTGAGTTCATTTACCTATGCCTCGTGGAGTTTTACCTCGGTCTTGCCTGCAATGCCTGTTACAGTACTCACATTAGGATTCCATGTAATTACTCCTTTCATTTGTAAAATTGCTGGGCACACTGTAAATGAGGCAAGGAAAGCAATACTTCTCGGTGGGTTTATTCCATTGGTCATGGTTTTATCGTGGAATTTGATCGTGTTGGGGCTTGCTAGTACAAACACTGCATTGTCTGGCAAGGACCCTATCTCCCTCCTGCTTTCTGTTAATTCTTCTGCTCAACCAGCAGTTCAGAGTTTTGCGTTTTCAGCATTGGCGACTAGTCTGATAGGGTATGCTGTTAGCTTCCCGAAACAGGTTGTTGATACCCTGGAGTTGATCTCTGGAAAGTCCAATTCTAAGGAAGAAAAATGCCACAAATCTCAAACTGCTTCTCTTGTCGATGAAAATGGAAAAGTTGGGTTTGTTACCTTCACTGGTGGACATGATCATGGAAAAGCAGGAAATCTTCATTTTAAGGAACCAAAGTACCAACCTACTTCAAAAGTTCTGCTAGATTCTAGTTTAAGCTCATTAGGAAGTGTCGTGACGCCCCTTGTACTTGGCGTCCCGGTTCTCATTGCATCTTTCTTTCCGTCTACATTTTCAAGAGCTCTGGATTTTGCAGGGGTTTATGCAAATTGCTTTCTATTTGGAATCCTTCCTCCAGCAATGACTCACATTTATCAATCCAGAAAGAAGAAGAGGTACAATACTCAAATTTGAGCTCTGCATTTTCTTTCATATCCAGTGTCATTTACTATATTGCAAGTATAATGACTAAAAGACTACAACCTTTAGAAGCCAAAAATATCTACCTTGCCTTTTATGGCCCTTGTATCGCGTGATAGTCCATGTTCATCCTTCTTTAGATTTACGGACGTGTTCATGGTTAACATTTCGAGCTAAGAATCAGCAGAGCAGCATAACTTAACCAAAGTATTCTCGGACCACTGAGAAGGCCTTCACCTATTGCTGCTTCTAATTAGTCACCTCTACTTCAAGCAAACTAGACAAAGTGCCAAGTATCTCATTACTGATTAGTATCTTGATTAACTTCACACAGACAATAGTTTCGAATCAAACCAAACTAAGCCTTATCCAATTGAGTGGGATCGACTATATGTGGATTTGATAGCACCATTCGTTTTTATCCTTTGTTATTGTCTCCATCCATCTCAACTTTAGTCTTCATGTGCCCTACTTATGGTGTTCAAACAATAGTTTCTTATCCAAAAATTTGCCGTTGACAGGTTAACCATCTTACCTGGAGGAGGCACTGCGCTTCTGCTTCTCTTTGTCATTGCTGTTGTACTAGCTATTTGGCATTAGATGGCTGGCAGCTCTATCCCACAATTGAGTTTTCTGTCTCCATGAAAGCCAGATTCTTTGGTTTTTCATGATAGTTGAGGAAGAGCTAGTAAACTAACATGCTTCTGTTCAGAAACTTGGATCAGATTCATGGTGAGTTGCAGTTTAAAGTAAGGAAGATTATTGCACAAGTTCGGACTGATGGGTTAATCTTCATAGTTGATGGAACCTATACATGTGGGTCTTACTAATATGTGAGAGACTGAAATTAGTCCGAACTGATTGAAGAGTTTCCTCAAGTAAATCGGTATTGCAGATACAGTTCTAACTTACGCAAGATGCATATTGATGATGGGGAAGCATCATGTATAATTCCAATTTGTGCTTTTGAATGCCTGTTGTTAATTCCTTCATCTTTGTACTAGTTTTAGATTGAAAATGGTAGTTTTATAGATTTTGGAGGTATCTTTGCCAAGGTGGGGTCCCCCCCCAATTACTTTCAAATTTTTCGTGGTCTATATTATACGAGTTATAACATTCCGAGAAAATCTGTATAGTGTCTCGTTGTCTCTGTTCAGTCTCAGGCAGACTTGTACCATTATTATGCTCATGAGAGTAGATGCTCTTTAAGCTGTAACTGGATGTAAATGAGAAAAAATAAGAAGCTTTCGCAAAACTGAAAACAGGCGTTTGCATCTAACTTAGAAATATTTTTCAAAATGACCTTATGTGTTGGTGGATAATCAATTGCTTTTATTTCAAGATTTCAAAATATAATGCATTGCTCTTTACATAAAACAAACTTTAGATAACAATTTGATCCTCAAGCGAAATCCATTTTGTGTTAGATTTTCAGGGGAAAATATTTTATATTCAACAATTTCCAATGTTTTCACAATACTTAATATTTCCAAAATATTTTCTTTCTTCTTCGTTTTTCCTTGAAAATCAGGTGAAAACACTCCTCGATTGCGCAAAACCTGTAAACAAACACAAAGAGTGGCATAATCAGAACCTCGAATGAGCGTTACTTCCCCACCTATTCACTCTCATCTTCATAATTTGTTTCTATCAAGAAGAAGAACAAGCAATGCTTAGGACAGATTCTATATCTTTGCATGGATTTAGCCAATATAGCATCACTTATGTATGTATTATGTAAAAAATGAAAAATACAAACTATAGATCAAATGCTTTATGTAGATGTACAGATCCAAAATTTTAAAGGTCGCCACAAAATATCAAATTTCCTTGCTTTTCTAAAGTAACAACAATCATGTCATATGTTTTAGAGACGAGAGCTTCCTTACATTGCAGAAAACACCCTTTCAATTTGCTTTTGCGGGTGCAGTGTTGCGGCCAAACCGGATGACAACGGGCTTCCCCTTGAACACGTATCCATTCACTACATTCTGCATCAAGTTTGAAAAATATTTACATTGATACGGGTGATGAAGAATTCCAATTACTTAAAATGAACACCAAAGATATAATAATATTTAAGATCTACCATGAACCAAGTTTAGTGAAATCCAAAGGACAAGACATAATTTGAGCTGAGTATTACATTACTTATTAATTCCATGTGATCAATTTGTCACTGTTATAACTAAAGTTGAATGAGTTAATCAAACCAACTCACACCAGAAAACCATAAGAAACATTCTACAACTTCCAAAACACATAACCAAATGGAGGAAAATGAAAAGCTAAAGAGCGAGATCAAAAAAGGAATTGACTGTATGCGAGCAAGAAACATACCAGAGCACTTTGAGCAAGTTCAATTGATGGGAACGTAATAAATGCTTGGCCCCTCATCCTTCCTTCCTAAGAAAGAGTTGAATTACTTTCAGTAACAAAAGCATGCGAGTATACTTGCATTAAATTTCTATGTGGAAGGTTCATCAATTAAAAGATCATGTTCACAATCAAAAGACTAATATCAGCTACAATCTTCCCATACGAAAGATAGATTAAAAAATATCACTTTTTTTAAATGTTTACGCAGCAACTAATCAATAACATGCTATTCCAAACGTTGGGTCCATAAAGACGGGTAGTGGTAGAATTGTGATAAATATTCAAGGGTAACATAGTCTTTATGCTGGTCAAACTATCTCCAAAAAGAAGCTCGAAAACAGTGGGTCCATTGATTTTTTTGAACTGTCATCTCTATACAGAAGTCTCGTGTCATGCTTTATTCTGCACTATTCCAGTTTGGTTTGTCTACACATTGCCTTGGTTCATTAATGTTTGGCAGGGGCTATGCCCCTGGTTATTCTAGGAGTTTATAATTCCTAAAAGTTTTTCAGTTACCAGAAAGCATAAATGATACCTCATACACTTGACATAGTTTAAGTCAACAAATAAACAATAGTATTTTTCTCCAGTTCAGCAAGTCTTGGAAACATTGTCCTTTTCCCGAGCATAACTAGAAGACTTTTTCGTCATAATTGTTTATTTACACCACATTGTTACTTCCGCCAACACGGTTGATGGAGAAGAAAAGAGCAATATTTTTTATAACTTCTTTATTAATCGACTTAGTTTGTTCCACTGGGTGCCATCTTTTCATCATTCCCGTTTTTCCATGCATCCATTTCTCATTCTTCTTATAGAGTTCTTCCCATATCAGTGCTAAAAGGGCTTTCGAAAATGGAATCCTGGACCTCCAGGAAAATTTAGACATGCACTTTGACTGTTAAGAGCTTGGTTGAAAACAAAGAGTAGATCAAGGTAACTTACCTGCATTAACTTCACACTAATATTGGATTTCGCAGCCTCAATGCTACCAAATAATGATCCTGTAGCACCATAAGCAGGATAATATAAGCCAGAACAAGTCCTTGTCGTAAGCAAAAGAGCAGTGCAAAAATTACACAGTAAAAAGCATCAAACTTTCATTTGTTTAAGATGCATATCAGTTGCAGAAAATTATAACAGAATGAAATGAAGATCAACTAAGCAAAAGCGGGAGCATTGGAACTCACCAAATAAGAAGTAAAAGTCATCAGCAACCACATCTTTTGCCAAGTTTTTTATGTACAAGACAGGAGTAGGATTGCCCGGGGTATAATTCTGCATTTTAATAAGGAGGCTCGCACAATAAATCAATAATGTACGCTAAAATCTTTAATAATAGTCAGAGAATCAACAGATATGCTATTAGAAAAGTTGCTAGAAAAGCCAAACCATAGAATCAAACAAAGAAGTCAATTAAGTATTAAAATACACTTAGAGTAGGAGGTACCAAACAATCAATTCATGAAGTGAACCATCATTGATGGACGTTGCACATGACACAATCAATTCGACTCAAGGTCTGGCAGTCTAATTCTCGTTTCTCTATCCAACAATATAACAAATGTAGACTCATCCGAAACAAAGCCGCAAAGGCCCACCTCTCACTCTCCGAATTCAAGCTATTACCCTTTCTATTTAACTAAGAATGTTTTAAGAAGGTCGTGTCATAAAGTGCACAAAGTAGGAATTCTGCCTAAACCCTTTCTCTTTTCCAATGAAAACCAGAAACAGGACAGAATCTTATGACAATAAAAAAGTAACCAAGCATCTCTGAAAGCATTTAGCAAAAGTAAAAGTTAAAAAATCATGTGTCAGGGCATGAACTGTCGAACAGGAATTTCTGATCACCCCTCCATCTAAGATACTACTGCTGAACTGCATGATTCAGATAACAGATCTATCAATTAGCAAAGCAAAACCTATTTCAAGAATCCAGCAGTTTGGTTAGGTTTGTATGATACAATGAGTCTTGTCAACTAAGTGCTCACCATTAATGCCCCGTGATTTGAAGAATAATGTTAAACATATGATCGCAGTGATTCCAATACCTTGAACATTGGAAGCGACAAGATTTCTTCTGGGGGCAACCTTCCACTCTTTAGTTCTTCCAGGGAAGCAAAAGGTATTTGGTCAGAACTTTTTTTGTCAGATTCTGGTAATTCCGCAGCGGTGACGTTGTCCTTTTGCTCATTTTGAATTTGTTTAGGTGCTATTTTAATCTGTGACCACAGGAAGACTCAAGATCTGTATCAAATTTAAAAGACAAAAGGAATATCCCGAATAATTCCTTCTGGAAGTGAATGCCCTTTACCTGTAGCACAGGGTTTTTCTTCTTTATAATAGGAATTTCTTTTGGAACTAATGCAGCAGGTTTCAACCCAACAGCCTCATGAGCCACATCCTTGTCAATTGCAGGGCCTACGATAGCTTCTCGCTTGATACGCTTTGCTCTATTGCTGGTAGCTCCTGGAGCTTCCTGCAAAATTAGATTGAACAAAAAGTGATGTTGACAACCAACAAAGAGAAGAAAAACTGAGAAAAGAAAATAGGTTCAGGAACCAAAATTCTCTAGATGAAGTGTCATTATTAATTTTTCCCAATGGAAGACTTAAGGACAAAGATTTTTAAGCAACAAGCATAAAGTGTACATCAGACATCTTTTACAAATTGCCTTGATCATTTTCTTCTCATACATAAGGTGTATAGCATCAGATCCACATTCATCCTTAGTTTCACTTTTACTAATAGGACTCAACTATCATAAAACAGGTTCTATCTTTTCTTATAAGTTGTAACGTGAAAGCTCTCGAAAAAGTGTCCAACACGTACATTTTTAATCCCAGTTTACAAGAATTAGTAAAGATTGTCATATAACTTTCTAGGCTTAGATATTCCAACCTCACTTAATCTTCAAATAGAGAATATTTGTCGTCTTCTGGAGTTAGTCACTTGGAAATCAATTTAATATTCTTTCCCAATATTCTATCCCATTTTCCAAACTAATTGTTTCAATAAAAGACACAATTACCTCATCTGAAGACTCCATTTCAGACTCACTACTGGATTTATTTTCCGAGCCAGTTTTCAGAGCCTCTGGAGGTGGCGGTGGCGGCGGAGGAGAAACAGGCACTTGAGTTGGAAGAGGTGGCGTGGGCAGTGCCATACGAAATGGAGCTGGAATATTCATTTTGTTCATCAAGTGCAAGACCTGCTAATCTATATCTCTCAGTCTCAAATGACAACAACCTGAAGTACTTATAATTTGTTTGAGATATAGAAGAGAAGGAAAATATGTAAAAATGCAAATACTGCGATTTTAACCTGTGTATAGAACCGAGGAACAGCAATTAGAGCATTTACTATGTTAGTCAGAATGTTTCCATCAGGTGGGGGGTATGCGTACCTACATCACAAGCAAGTTTTAGATTTGGTTAGACAACTAGTTGCAAACTAATATCGAAGCACAAAGCCAACAAAAGTGAATAATTCTATAATCTCAAGAAGATTAGCAATGACCATCTTTAACAAATAATGGGCGTGATTGAATATTTAGAAATGTCAAAATTGCCAATCATCAGAGAAACAAAATAAAATTTTAAATACAGGGAAATTCGGCATACTTCGCTTTAGCTCTTATTTTAGCTATACTTCTGCAACCAAAGGATCCACTACTTGGATCCAGAATTGTATGTTGACATGGACCCTCCCAGAATTTATCGATGCATGCCAAGGTGAAGGCCTCATAAGTAATATGGATGAAAAGCTTACTTAAGGAGCATCTTCCTATAAACTTTTTGAAGAGGGAGATAGAAAAGCCCATCTTGAAAGTACAAAGGTGTTCTTTTTTCTTATTTCCTCGTTCCGTTATCTCAGAAATTAAGGTAGTGTAAGAACAAAACTTACTCAAGATGTGGAGGAAAAGGGTAGTCCACACCAAGTCTTTCAGCAATGGGCTCATTGGCAAGAGAGGAGCGTGATCTTGGTCCTTCACCAACATCCTTGGGAAGTGTAGCATCTTTGGACAAAGCGTCAGCGAATGTGAATTTCCCCGATTGAGGATCACTCTGCTGACGCTTATTATCGTCTATTCCTTTGTTAGCTCTTTCCACTGACAAGACCTTTCCCAGAAACTGTAACCTGACAACCCAGATTGGAGGCAATTGTGAGAGATCTGAACATGATGATCAGCAAAGTTGTGCAAAATTTATCTGAGTGCACACACGCTTCTCATATGCTATTTTCTAAGAAGAAGAAGAAGAATACTGCAAAGGTATTTATGAAAAAAATGCAGCAAATATATACCCATTCATCTGTCGTTGGGCTTGAGATGCCAAAACTTCATTCTTGAAATCCACAAATGCACAGTTTCGAACTCTGTGAAGAACAAAATGATTGTCCAGGTATAAGATTAAATTCCATTCATATACCAACCCAGCTTGCACTAATACATCAGCCATGAAAAGAGAATGAATAATGGTCTGATTGACACAGGACGCCATTCAACAACTGACAAAACACGATATATACACACAAGCAAGCAAGTACGCACGCATGCACACAAGAATGCACCCACAAGGGGAGAAGTAAGGGGAATGAAGGAGGAGCTGCAAGATTTGAAGCACAACAAAACTATGCTTGTCCTCATACATCATCCCGGAACAAGTATTAAGATGGATTTTAATCTTATTATCGGATAAAAGGAACTAGAAATTGCAAGTTCTAGATCCCATTGCTGATTTTTCAAAATAATAGATATCATAATTTGCAACTCCAGTAGCTTCTAAGTTTCCTCAAGTTCCACTTTACTCGTCTAAATCTATAGTAAACCATAAAAACTGAAAAAGAAGAAAAAAACCATCTAGAAGCAGTTCCTATCAACACCTATAATCGCGCATTAGATAAACTACACAAGAAAGAAAAAAAAAAAAAAAAAAAGACTTGTGTAAAACTCCATCCATTACCAGACACAATGAGCCACATTCTAGGAATAGTATTAGATTATTACGGTAAGACAGAGTCACATGTGCAATTTCTATAACGTTCTAGGTTCAACTACTAGTCTAACAGCTCAATCAGCCTAATCAACATGCACAAAATACTTAAAACCCGTGATGACAATAGTAAAGAACACAAATAAATATCCTACAGAATCAATGTGTGCTGGAATGTCACAATTTCGGCAAAACACGGGATTTTTTATTTCACTTTAATCCTTACACGTATTTAACAGCGTATTGGCAAGTTTTAGGAACATTATTAGATTATTATGATAACACAGAGTCGAACATAAATTGTTTGTGGACGTGATGGGTTACCTTCCATGAGCACATGGACGGACGGAGATGGCGCCGTAGTGAGAGAAGAGTCTAGAGAGTGTGTCAAAGGGTATAGCCTCCGGAAGATGCCGTACCAACAAGGTAGATGACGCCGCCGTGTCTCCTGGTGGCCCTCCTCCAGCTTCTTGTTGTTGTTCTTGATATGCAAAGTGGTGTGGTGGCGCGTGAGGAGGATTCATCATCATTCTGCTCGGCTAATAACACCCAAATTCAAAAAGAAATCAATTTTATTAGCACGTTTTGGTGTAACGGTAAATTTACCGTCGTGGGTGAAAATAAATTTAATAAAATGCGAGATAATACTGCAGATTCACACTTTGGCCTAACTCTTTTTTATTTTTTATTTTTTATAATCTAACTCTTTTCTAAACTCGCGCATATAACAAACAAATATCGCAGCCATTAAAAAATTAAGGGAAAATAAAGTAAAGAAGTGTAAATTTCTTTTCTTTTTCTTTTTCTTTTTTTGTTTTTTGCTAATTGAGTAAAGATTTATTTAACTTACCAGCAGTAGCAAGCGGCACTATTTTTTTTTTTATTGTTATTGTTTTGTTTTGTTTAAGTAAATTATACCTCAACTATACTGCAAAGCACTAATTAGACTCAAAATGAAAAATTAGAATATTTATTCTCTAGTTGCGAAGAATATTGCTTGTTACATATTTGAATAAAATGATTGATAGTAATGATGTGTGGTAACGTCGCTGCTAATAAATCATATGTGCATGAAAAATGATAAGTATTCAAGCTCTATTTTCCTCTCGGTACTTAGATATTTCTTTAAAAAAAATTTCATTTCTTGTTTCTTTTGTTCTGTCGACTATATTGATTGGATACTGTAAGTCACTGTATCAAATTTCATTTAAAGTTTAATAATTTGGACGATAAATATTGTTAAAAATATGTGCTTTTTTTGTGTTAAAGTTGTTAAATTTTGGACAAAAATTAAGTTGAAAACTAACGATGTTACACAATCATACGTTTAATGACTAAAAATTTAATTTTGAAAGATTAATTTGTATTTTACACTATTATTAAAGGACCATATAAATAATTAACATGCATTGTAAATTAGGTCCGTCCGATTTCCGCATGCCTAAAGCGCCCCCATTACTTCAACTTTTGGGTCACTTTGTTAGCCAACTTTGAAAATGATTACATTTCTAGGCCCAGCCCAAATTGACTTCATATGAAAATCAGCTCTAAGCTTGAAAATGGGCTGACTGATTAATTAGAAGTACAAGTGGGTGTTAGTGGCTCCTTCGGACAACAAAAAGTGTAGGAAAAAATTTTGAAATGGCTAGCCGTATGGGTGATGCATGTCTATTTTTAGCAAAGTCCACATATTTTAGTAGATTGTTATTTTGGGAAGTTTTTTAGTCCAATCCCAAAAGTGTATTCTTGAGGTCTGGGGTACAAATTCCACTGTTATGGTTACTTATTGTCACGCTCTAGACGTAAAACGTTGAATGTGAAAGTGAAACTAGTATTGTAAATTTTATGAGCATCTTAGATCTCAAATTCACTAGTCCAAAGAGGTTCAGGTGTAACCCAATGATGGAATTTCCCTCTTGTAGTTGGGATACTAGTGTTTGAACCTATAAGGGTAGGGGGCAGCACAGCAAACAAGAAAAAAAATTTGTTGGTCCTAAATAATTAATTTGGATTATTATTTAAGCTTACAACTGTGACTTATGAATCAAAGTACGAGTGTGTAACATTGCACTTTTAAAAAATGTTACACACACTAAAAATTGATTTTAAAATTTCTTGTACCTAAAACGATAATTATATTATTAGACTAAATGTGCAGTGGTAAGCTCGAGAGAATATTTGACCGACAAATAAAGTAAAAGGAAAAGGAACAATTGGACGCAAGTGGGAAGGAAATATCGACACAAACTACATGCTAAAGTAATTTATTGGAGATGAACATGCAAAAGAAAAGCACCTATGGATAAGATGAGGTTTTTGAACGTTTTTCATTTTCTTCTTTTACTTGACTACATTATCCACAATTTGAATGCAGATCAAACAAAGCACGAAGCTTCCTGGAGCATAAAGAACCATGGACTTTAGATGAAAAGATAATTTATTCTTGTTTGTAGTCAATCTTTTTGACAAGTACAAGAGAACTAAAGATCATCTTTGGAGATATTTTATTCTATATGTCTTTCTCCGAGAGAACAAGAAGAAGGGTCGGAAAGAGGTCAATTGTATATGTCCTACAAGATTGAGTATGTCAAAATTTACAAATCTATCAACACAATAATTCATCTCACGATATATTGAGATATCTATAGTACCCCGCATGATTATATCCACATGCTTTCTTTCTTTATGCTATGTCAATCGTGCATTCAAACTATTTTCTTTCGTCTAATGATATGTTTCTCGCTATAATTGTGAGAGGTTGCGAGATGAATTTTCACAAGTTACATAATTTAATATATATTGTACGACTTAAACATCTCTTAAATATAAAGAAAAAAAAAAAAAAGCCTAGCCGAAAGGTATTCAACTTTCCACTCTTTCCGTTTTAACTTCCCCTTAATTTTTCCTCATCTGTCTTAAAACAAGAAAACCAAAGCTTTTCTTTTGTTCTATTTCCTTTTTTCTTTATAACGAATAACTTATTTTAGGTAGAACTATACTAATATTACAGATCTCGTGGTACAACTGTATATCTCAATATATTTATACCGTTTCAGTCAAAGAGAAGACTCAAACTCAAAAATTTTAATTCACGAACTAACATTTCTTGTTTTCACTTTATCTTGTCCTTTTCTTTTCCTCTCTCTCTTAATTATAATTTTTGACAGGCCAAGTGAAGCTTTACATAGAACTCCTAATGCACTTTTATTTAAATCCAATGTCCCTTTTCGAGTGATAATCCTATGTGCACATTCAATTGGTAAGCGCATCTGGACTTAGATATTCTCGTAAAAGAGATCTAATGGTAAACGATATAGATAATTCATCACTATTAAATTTCTTTAGTAATGTTATATAATATGAGAGAATTTAAATCTTAGGCCGGGCAGCTAGCTAGCGATTGCATTATGTGATTCTGAGCCGTGAATGGTTCCATGTTTTCATGCATGAAATCAGGACCGAAATTTGAAAATTCGATGGCTTGTTGATTTCTTATATATCCATTTGAATAAATAAAATATTGCTCCAGAATAAAATGAAGTGATTTACAGGATGGTTACCATCCCTGCAAGCATGAGAGCATATGGAAGCTTAGCTTTGAAAAGAACGAAAGCCAATGGCCAAAGCAAATCATCTACGAATCTTTCTTCTCTTTTACTTAGCTGATTTCATGTCACCCCCTAAGAACATAGTTATTTCTCACCTCCCGGAATTATTCAATAAAGAGCGATATTATATATCATCTTTTAGACAATATTACTTATCATGTGTCTCTTATATGACATATGTTACATCGTTCGTTTGAAAAACTAAATAGGTCTCATATATATGTGAAACTATCCATATAAAACTACATACAATGCTAATTAGAATTTGAAATTTGAGTGATATCGAGTGAGGATTCCGTAATAATGTTATTATATTATAAAAGAGTTTTTTTGGATGATGTGAAAACTCAGCTTGAGGAGGCTGACCACCGATTGGTAAACCCCCGGTGTTGCGGTGCGCCCCATACATGCAACAAGTCAATTAAGAGCGTAACTCCAGAGTAATGGGAAATATTGAATCTGCAACCTCGCAAGAACAATTTCACTCTACTACCGTTGGACCATGCCCCTAGAGGCTATTATAAGCAAGACTTAATAGTTATAAACTGTCAAAATTATTTTATCATAATTGCATTATTAATTAATAACTAAAAATAAAAATAATCGTATCATCAATTTACTACTATTACGCGCTATAAACATATTCATTCCTCAAATTCGATCATTAGTTTTCAGAAAAAATGGACATGACGTTATATTTCAAATTTAAAGCAATGTATGTAGTCAAAATTTAATATTAATCGGGTGTTTACCCACTTGAAGAAGTAAAATATTTAGTGTATCTGAAAAAGTGCATACACGCAAGAAACAAGAATAATACGTGTCCGCAATACATTCATACGCGGGCACGAGAGAATATTCCTAATGCAGATGTAATCCAGGCATATTAATGATCAAGATTAACTAATTAGGCAGAAAATTAAGTATTGTTTAAGAAATCAATGCTAAGTTGTCTCATGGTGAGAGGCATTTAAGGTGGCATCTTGGTCAAGATTCATGAATAATTCAAAGACCTTGTGAGTAGTACAAGTTCTTTGTAGTTTCGTTACTTTCTTTTTATTTTTCGCTTTCTCTTTTGGGAGAGAAGAATGAGAATTTTAACATAAAGGTAAAGTTAGTTATTATATAATTTGTCACAGGTTGAGTATTCATGAAAATAAAACTTGTAAAATGTATGATAGAAATTATAGATCTCAAACGGGTTTTATACTATTCTCATAACGAGAGTTCCGTGCATAATTAAAATATGTAGTTTTACTGTAATTTCTTGAGAATTTAAAATTAGACAGACAATTATTATTTTCATAGTTTTATCATACTAAGTAACATCTTTAAAATATACAGAATAAGGCTAACTGCAAGGGTCAATATGTGTAGCCATTGATGCTCTCGAAACTGGTGCAAAATAAAGTTTGCAACTTGCGTTTAAAAACAAAAATGCTATTTGCAAACACAAGAAAATCACAGCTGAAACAATGTAACTAGTAAACAAAAGACTAGACATGTACATACATAAAAGCCTGTAATCATTCTGGTACCTATTGGTTACAATGTCATCTGAACAGCACTAAAAAATGATGAATCTGTACAGTGTCTTCTAAACCATAATAATTTGCCCTTTACACAATAAACAGACTAGCAAAGATGACTAAAGAAAGTATAGACTTGAAAAGTACAGGCTATTGTACAAATCTATCGCTATGCGCAGAATTTAAAAAAAATAAAACTCGTTTTATTTTTTTTATCATATTAGTAGTTCCAGATGGAATCCAAATCTGAAATATTAGGGCCAACAGAAAGACATTCAAGGTCTTCAAAGGACTTGTGATCATGACCCCCATTTTCAGGCCTGGAAATCACAGAAGATATCTCAGGAGGACCCACATCAGTGCTGAGTCCAGTGTCTTGTGAAATGCTAACCATGGAATTGTTAGACGAAAATTGCTCCACTTTGCACTGTATTATGGGCTCAACTTGATCTGCAACTCGAGTACACGAACCTGAAGTGTAGCCTGGAACGTAACCAGTCCTCTCATGGTGCTGATAAGCATGATTTGATGATGATTGGTATGCAAAGTTCGGGTTTGGGTGTGGAATTTGCGGGTTGAAAATGGTGTTTTGAGCTGAGTTGCTTGAACTAGCTTGATGATGGTGGTTGTTGAACTTGTAGTTATAGTTTGGTGCAGAAAAGGCATTTTGGTGATCTTGTTGTGCCGCCATTTGTGCCCATTGAGTGTTGAAAAAGAGGTTTTCATCACCAGAAGCTCTTGTTAATGAAGTAGATGGACCTTTAAATTCTTTTTGATCACCATTTTTGAAGCTTGAATAATCAGGAGTGTGGCTGGTATTAGGAAGGTCCATCAATGGCGGCAGCGAAGGACTATCTAGCAAATGATCCACAAATGAGTCCGTTCTTGTAAATTCTGCAACTGGACTTCTTCTAATTCCTCCTGTGTTCTTGTGAAAAACTTTGCTCACAACCCAATCATCCTGAAATATTATATGAGTAATTCATTTGTTATTACTTGTTTGATCGTCTTTCTCTAAGGAAGAGGCGATGTATATAATCAACTTGAAATTTAGAACTGCTATTAAAAATCTTAGTGAAATACTGAATTTCTTATCTCATGTATGCTTTTCGTGAAAAAAGTATCCCTTAAAATGGAGGGTTTCTTGTTAAGCCTTATAATGATTTTCAAATCATTAACAAAATTCAGAAAGATCAAGGGCTTGGAAAATATTGATATGATTAACATAAAAAGGTGAAAATCATAGAAATGATGATCATTTTCATTTTTTTTCCAATGACCGGATAGTCTACTAACTGATTTAAACACGAGACTAGGAACAAGTCTCTCGCTCACGTCTCAATTAACGGTCCATCACCAAACGAAAAGATAGATAAATTTTGCATACCTTTGGTGGCTTGGGGAAGTTGTGATAAGAGAATTTTCCTTCGAGCCTATACTCATGCATGACCCAATTGGTTTTCTCACCCTTTGGAGCTCTCCCTCTATAGAAAACAAGAGTCTTCTTCATGCCAACAAGATGACCTTTCCCTTTGAAAATCTCCTTATCTTTTCCAGTAGCCTTCCAATAACCCGATTCTGTAGCTCGATTGGTTCTCATGCCTGTTGGGTACTTCCTATCCCTCTGACAAAAGAAGAACCATTCCTTCTCTCCCATCTTTGCTTTCTCTGCACAAAATATTCAAGAATCCATCAAACCAAACTAAACCGAACCAACCCTTTATCCCGTTAGTTAGGATCACTTATATAGATCTAATATACCAAAAAAAAACTATTTTTTCAACGGCAAAGCCAAAAGTTTTTGAAAATATGTGTATCCTTAAGGTTCTTTGGTCCCTATTGAACAGAAATTATTTATATATGAGTATTAAATTATATTTTATAACTCCGACTAAACAAAAATATTGGATCCGTCCCTATATATATTTCTGCCGAATTAAATAAGCAAACGATTCAGGAAAATGGATCAAAAGCTTACTTGGTAAATCCCATGGTTCACATCTATTTAGATCAACTTCTCCTATAGCTCTTGCTATGAATTTGTTGTCCATAACCTTTTCTTTAAGATAGTGAGTTATGATCTCTTCATCTGTGGGATGAAACCTGAAACCTGGAGGCAACACCATAAGGTCATCTTCTTCTTTAACAACCACAACACCCCCTTCCATTTTTGACGCAACAAGATCTAAATGCTTCTTGCTATACACACAACTCAACTATGCCACAAAAAATCTAACTATGAAAACAATCCTATTCACTAAAAATGAAGATGGTATATTCTAAAATGAATATACAAAAAGGATGAAAATAATTAAAACTTTTATGCTACAAAATAATTTTTTCCAAGAAAGCAATTGAGAAAGTATGAAAATGGTGGCAAAAGGGTGTTATATAGAAAGGAGGCTTCAACTAGGGCCTTGAAGATACGTGAGCTTCAAGGAACTTGTAAGGAAAGCGTCGTACACAATTTTGTCTTTGTTTGTGTTCTTTTTTTTAATAATTATTTGTCTGTGCGGTTTGATTTTTCCATATGCTGAATGTATATATCTACCTGTTTGAAAATGGTGTACATGTGAAGTGAGAAAAAAATGGTAAAACAAACAGTGCATTACGTTTCGGGGGGGGGGGGAGGGGGGGGGGGGGACCTTGTTCCGTTTGCAGCATCGTTTCACATTAAAATAAGAATTCCTTGAGTTAATTCACTTTAGATACCATTGTATTTGACTCATTTAAAATTTTAAATTTCATCATTTAGTGATGCATTTACAGGACATGTATCATATCAATTAAAAAAAAATTAAATTCAAAACTTTTAATTTATGAATTAATACCTTTATCGTTTGTTCCGACCTTCACACAAATTTAAAGCAAGGCTTTATCAGCTCCAGACCTAACGCTTGGAGAACTTCAAACTATTTTTAACTCATTATTAAATAGCCAAGAAGGTGCATGTTCATTAATGGATGATTAAAGTAATGCATCTTTTTTTGAAGTTAGCCACTCAGCCTTGAGGAATGAGTCCAATTTTTCCAAGTAGGAAAAAAAATGCGGCGCAGCTTTAAGGTATTGCTATTGGCTTGGCTCGGAAAGTAAGGCGTCATTATCACAGTCAATATGTGAATTTTTGACTCGAAAAGTGAAATGATAATTTATTATAATTAACGGAATTTGAATTATGATTTTAAATTTTTAATGTAAAAAAAAAAATACTGAGACTTTTTGCGTTCGTATCAGCAGAATCAAACTCTGTACAATAAAGTTGGTAATTTTCTAATCTAAGCGTGTCCATAGTCAAGATGTGTAGCATATTAGTCGGTAGATTTTGTTACCGACTCACTTATTCTATTATCTATAGTTAGCAGCCTTGAGTAAGTCGTGATCGATGTTAGAATTTTCAGAATCCAGTACTAGAAAAAAATAAATCGTTATCAATCACCCATACTGTATTTTAAAAAATATTCTGTTGGTACACTAGAGCTAAGTGAAATAATTAAGAAATAACATATTAAACGCATAGGTTTTAAGATCGAAGAGCTATGACTTTGATTACGGGTATTTTTGACTTAGACTCCTTACACTTTTAGAAAGTGGGACTTAGATCCCAGACCTTTTTAAATATGAGACACACACCCCTTCTGTTAAACATCTGTCAATATTTCTGTTAGAAAAAGGGTAAATGTGTCAATACAATTTTGTTGTAAAAGCACCAAGATTTCAATACAGGTAATTTTTCCACTTTTTGCTTTCAGTTTTTCTTCCCTTTTCCCTCTCTCTTTCTCTCTTTCTCTTAGGCCTCGATATTTCTTCTCTCAATTTCATGAAAGGCGTTCAATCTTTCTCAACCACTCGATCTTGCACGTACGCGATGGTGTGTGAGTTTGTGTGTGATGTGAGTGTATGTTAAGGGTTGAGCGTAGCTTGAGCGTGAGTGTCAGAAGTCTTTACAAATATTTCAAAGAAAAAAAAAACCAAAATAAAGCAGTTATTGACTAAATTGCTGGAAACCTGATGTAGGAGAAGCAAAAGTAAAGTAAGAATTAAAACTAATCTGTGTTTATTTAGTTTCTTTGTAAGGGGCAAGATAAAAACTACAATATATTATTGTTTGATGTCATTCAGAGGAGCTTCCTTGTGGATGTTGTGATTTATAATATGTTTTTGTGCTTTATGTTACCATATATCCGTTGAAGCATAAGAATTACCATGATGAAGAATATGGTTCTGATTGGTTTTAGACCAATTAATGTGTTGCACAACACAATTTGAAAAGAATTTTCATGGATAAAGAACTGAAGAAGCTTTGGAGTTTTTTGATCGCATGCATTGGGCATCAAATGGAGTCTGTATCATCTTCTCTCCTATACGATACTTTCTGCAGCATCTAGGCAGGGAAACTCTTCAATTTCTTTCTTGTTCTTTTTTTTTTTTTTTTGTCAAAGGGAAACACTTCAGCGATTCGAAGGATCTCGTATGGAATGGAAGTTGAAGGTGTCAAGCTTGATGTTGTACATTGTACTTGTTTGATTGTGCAGGGTGTGAAATGTACACAAGAAGAGGGTAAAAGGAGATTCTAAAGGATTTTAACGAAAAAAGTGACACATCCTTGACAGAAAGGGTGTGTGTCACATATTTTAGAATATTTGGGGTCTGAGTCCTACTTTATAAAAATGCAAAGGGTGTGAGTCAAAAATACCCCTACGATTACTATTATTATACCAAAAAATAGATATACAAATAATATATGTGTGTGTGTGTATGCAGTGCTGGTTTACAATGTACCTTTTGTTGTTGCATATCACATGTTAAAAGCAAAACGTGCACAGGAACTTTTCGCAACGTGCAATATTTGACATGCCTAAACCAATTGGTGTTTTTACCTCTTTAATTTCTGTATAATTATGTTCGATGAGAACTCTAATAATTTAATACGTGGTATATATATTAAAGTAATTTATTATTGATGAATTAAGGGACCAACCTAGACTAGCCTAAGGCTTGATTCTTGCAGTTGAAATTCATCGTTTCCGGTGAATTATAAGGGACTTTATTATTAATGATTTTTATTTTTTGTCAAACTTTATTATTAATGAATGGGGGAAAAAAATCAGTACATATCATCCCTGATTGGTCAACTTTTAGCGCGAGTACATGCCCCCTTGACATGGTCTTGTCAGCTATGGTTATTTATCGAAGGTTAATCACGTAGTGTAATAACGTGTTTAAATAAATATTTCAAATTAATTAAGAAACATACATGCAATATATTTTATATATAGAAAGGCTTCAGTTAAAACTTGAAATATTCCGTGATAACAAATGCACCTTTTACTTAATTATTATTCTCTTGTCATAGTTAGGCATGTAACTATGCAAGTATCACAAAGTATTTGGTTACGAGATTGAAGTGAAAATGCATCTTTCAACAATTGTGGTTTGACCAAAAAAAAAACAATAATGGACTTTCAAATAGAGAAAAGTTTTCTCATTAAGTAGGAAGGAAAAATTTTACACATGGCCACTATTATATTATTTCTTTAAAATTTTAAATTCTTCACTATTGTTTAAAATTAATCAATTTAATTTTTATTATTTTTTAAAAATTTCAAATTTGTCCATTTTGTTTAAAATTAATTAATTTAGTCTCTATTAGTTTTTCAAGAATTTTAATTTATTCACAATTTTTTAAACATTGAGGACTAATTTAAATTTTATATAAAAATAATATGGACTAAATTAAAAAAAATGAAAAATAATATGGACTAAATTGAATAATTTTGAATAATAGAAACGAATTTAATTTTTTTAAAGTTATAAAAATTAAATTAACTAATTTTGAATAATAAAGATAAATTTAAAATTTGGAGAAAATTATAACCTATGCGTCATAGAAAAGGTTTCGAAGTCAGAATTGTCTTTGTGAAAATTTCAACACTTCATATTAAGACCTAAACAAGTTGTTGCCACTTAAGAACTACTTTGATACTAATGAGACTTTTCACATACGTATACATATTTTAGAAAGTACAAACGCTTCAAACTAAAAATTCGTGTTGATGGTAAATAATTAAATCTTTAAACATTTATTTCGGTACTTTTTTGATTGATTGTATTTTTTATTTTTTATTTTATTTAAATGAGGTTTATAAGTCAATATTACATCACTCATGATGATATTAAATTTAAAAATTGATCTTAAAACCTCTCAAATTTAAAGTGAAAATTATACTTTGACTGATTGATTGTATTGTATTGATTAACAGTATTAGATATATAGTACAATATAAGGATAAGTTGGAAATTACTTGGAATTTTCTTTACTACACAACGTACATCTTAACGCGTTTTATCCGCATTCATCTCTGAATTCCAATCTGTTTTTTTCTGAAAAATTCGAACTTGAATTCATATTGTGAAGAACGCAAAATTCGGAATATTCATTGACTATATAAATAGCAATTAAAATAACAGTAACGAAAATTGAAAAATAAGATGTGTGGCCCCCACCAACTAAAAAGCTGAGATTGCAATGGAAGCATTGAGAAAGTGTCGACTTTTGGGAACAGAAACTCCGCGTCAAGCTTCCAAGCTCTTCTCTTTTCTCCATTCCTGACGTTGCATGACGACACCAACACCTCATATGTCATCTTCTCAAATCTTTCCAAGTTGAATCAGCCATTGTCATAATTATTCTCAAAGAATTGACAACTATAAGCTAAGTCGCGGTCTAAGATTTAGATAGAACATATAGTCGGATAACGACTTATTCTGGTAAAAAATAAAAGTGGAGTCAGATATTTATTATTCGGAGATCTAATTTTTTTTTTTATACAGTAATGTTGGCGGGGGAATTTTTTTTTTTGTACAGAATTTTTTTATAAAAAATAATATATAGCTATAATGACTTAAACATAGACTATCAATATAAATGTATTTATAACTAACTTTCACATCTAACTCCACATTTTTTAAGACTTTTATAACTTTTTTACTTTTAATTAGAGGGACCAAATCTAATTTTTTTTAAAAATAATCTACTAAATTTTTTTCTTTTATTTTGAACATGGGGGGGGCCGGGGTCCCCACTAGCCCCCCTCTCCCTCCGCCCCTAGTAAAAAATATCTTATATTTGAATTTATGCATTTTTATCATAGGTATTATATGTCCTTGACTGATATGTAATATGTGTTGAAGTGCGTTGGGTGACCATAGGGTCCTTAGGTGGTAAGGATAAAAATGTCGTCCGATGAAATGTGGACACGTAGCATGCTTGACTAACCGGAACCTGTTGCAATTGGGAGAGTTGGATTTGGATGAACCAACACTTGGCCATCCTACTCTGGGTAGGCTGGAAGACTATTTAATCAAATGTCTCATTCGTATATCTCTCCATCAGACCTTGATAATTCATAGAAACAACCGATTGAGCATAAATACTCCTCATTAACACCGAAAAGGTAACACATTTCTAGACACTCACTCTCTCTCTCTCAAAACTATCCTTACTTAATATCTCTCCAAAGCAAACGATATTCATTGCTTGCAAATCATCCAGCTCGGATGTTACCTTAACGGTAATCATGGGATGATTCCAATGTGTCATGCCATAGTGAATTTCCGGGTATTGAAAAATTATAAGCTTAGTTGTTATATTTGATTAAACAATATTTATCATCTCAAACTTTAAGATCTTGAAACCCCATCAAATAAATTGTGGGTAAATATGTTGTACCAGCTAGCAAGCTCAACCTTTCATATTGGATCGACAAGCACAAAATAAACTTTTATACTTTGTTTGGAAGGGCCAACAATAGTATTTAGCTGTAACATGAACATCACACGGTAATTTGTAAAAGACATAAGTGCACCCTATGTTTATTGAGGATACATTCCAATTAGACGCTCCAAGTACAAAAGAATTGTGATCCCAAACCCTATGTAGACTAGATATATACAAAAACTAATAAGTTAAAAGAGACAAAAGTTTGTATCTTGGTGTAATAGAGGTCGAAACTATGATTCGAATTTAAAATATTTGATTACAATAAATTATCACCTACCCATTCTATCCAACTCTCGAGTAAAAGAAACAAAAAAACTTAAGGGTAAATTACATATTTAGTCTCGTATCTTTACCATTTATCCCAAGTTAATCATTATCTTTCAAAATGTACCATTTTAGTCTTGTATTTTTACCATTTATCTCATCTTAGTCGTTATCTTTCAAAATGTACCATTTTAGTACAATATCTTTGTCATTATGGTCCACGTTAGTCCTCCACTATTTTTCCATCCAAAAATTTAACGAAATAAGCATATGACTAAAAGAGTTTATTTTAAAAGATAAAAACCAAGTTAAAACAAATGGTAAATATATGATATTAAAATGATACATTTTGAAAGATAAAGACTAGGGATGACAATGTGGACAGGGATTGCGTGTATCCGCCTTACCCCCACCCCAAATGAGGCGGGGATTAAGGCGAGAAATGAGAAATAGGGCGAGGGATAGGGATCAACTTTTAATCCCCGCGCAGGGGCAGGGCAGGGGGGGTGCGGGGATAAACATTTCCCGCCCTGCATACCCCATCCCGCATATATAGATAGTTATTTTTATTATTTTAGTATTATATATATATTAAAATTATACATATAAAGGTATAAAAAAATAACATTAAACAAAGTATTATAAAATGGAGAAGAAAAATTAAATTATTTGAAAGGATTTTATAATTATTCTTAAAACCACTGTATGCCGTAACTTGAGATTTGCTATTATTTAACATAAATACCTCAATTTTACTATTGTTCATTGTGAATTAAGAGATTTGTTAGTTATTTCAGTTCCACTTCAAAAAGCTTCAAATAACATAACTAAAGATGAATTTTAAAGAATTGCAACTAATATTATATGTGACATGCGATAAAAAAAAATTATAATAATCAATGCAATCTCACTAGCATAAAGAAATGTCCTTTTTCAATTAGAGTTCTCATACACAATGGTTAAGTAAAAATTTATTTTAAATATTTGAGACTCAATTACTATAGTATTATTTTTATTATTTAATTGCAAGAATAATTAATATTAGACTTTATTTAAGATCTATATTTATATTTATCATTAATATAACTTTAATTTATATTTTGAAGTTGCATGATTCAAATTAATTATAATTCTTAAGGTTAAAAAAGAATAATAAAAACTCCGCAGGTAATCCTCATTCCCCACGGAGATTCAGGGGCGGGGACGAGGCAGGGGATGGGGGAGCTTTTTGAGTGGCGGGGCAGGGCGAGGCGTAGGCGGGGCGGGGCGTAGGGATAGCTCCTCCCGCCCCATTGTCATTCCTAATAAGGTCTAAGTTAAGACAAATGATAAAAATACATGACTGAAATAGTGCAATTGAAAGATAAAGACTAAGTTGGGACAAATGGTAAAGATACGAGACTAAATAAGTAATTTATCCAAAACTTAATGTGATCAAACATCAAACATCAGTTACCTGATTGAACATTGTAAGGCAATACTTCAGTAGTGTTAATGCAAAAAATGGGCTTGGACCCTCGGTCTAACCAAGATGATTTGCTTAGCCCCGAATGACGTTAATGTTAGGGCCAAGGCCTGCATGTAGCACCTCGAGTCGCAGCCTACTACTGAAGGAGCCCACGCGGAAGCCCCAAGCATTACTCTAGGCCCAAAGAATGGACTATCTCATATAGGTGACCGACGATGGACTCGGGCACGACCTATGGCCTTGCCAGGTACAAATGGATAAACGACCAAGAAATAGTCCTTAAAGGACTAGCCTACCGTAACAAATAAGTGACCAAGAAAGATACCTTAAAGGACTAGACTACTGTAGCGAACGACGATCGACAAGTTTGGATAGAGGCTTATCCTACGGGATAAGTAATTACTTCTTCGAAGTAGTCTACTAGAGTTGCAAGTCCCAGGGGATAAGCAATTCTCGACCTATCGCATTCGTCCAGCTTACGAGAAGTAGATGATCGACAAAGGATTTGGGATAGAGACTACATCTATCCTACGTGATAAGCGATCAGGTAGTCTGTTGAGAGTACAAGTCCCAAGAGTCCGTGACTCTTGGCTTGACCACACCTATAAGTAGGCTACGCCTACACAAGGAGAGGGCATCAAATACTAGCCGTACTAGCCTTACTTCCCATCTCCCCCTCTGCATATTCATGGCCTACACTCCCAATATTGACGCCGATACTACGGTAGTCTTCGCCTTTCCCTTCCTATTTTCCTCGTTTTCTTATCCTTTCCGATAACCTACTGACTTGAGAGTCAGAGTGTCTTCGGCCAGCATCACACCGGTGTTTCAAGACTTACGCCACTTTTCTCGCTTTCTGTCCTTGCAAATTGCTGGTGCCCCAAAATTTGTAATTATAGATTTTGGCATCTACAAGGAGCACACTGGATTTCAAATGACACGTGTTTTGAGTGACGAATTTTTGTGCTGACTAACTAGCCAATTTTTGGCCTGTCACAACCGATTGGATGCCATATAATTGAATAAATAACTTAGCCACTGCTCTTTTTATTAGAAAATGATAAAAGAGGAGAGAAGTATTCCTAATTAGTTTTGATATAACCTAATATTAACCTCCGCTATACTAAAAAAAAATAAAAAAATCAGTTATTCCATTAGTTATTAATTTCGCTTTCGTGCGTTAATCATGAAGTCATTAATTAGCAAGTGTACAAGATAAACAAGATGCTAGAATCATTCGGGCATTGTAACACACAATGTCTCCGAGTTTTATGGTGTGGAGATTAACCACCTAAGACAGTAATCCTTAGCCCACAAGAAATGGGTTGCTGGCATACCGTCACTGCCGCGTTGGCGTTTCATTGCTGAGATTACGCCGCCAGATTGGGTTACCATGAAGTCAGCAAATGTTGGTGACTCCATTATTGGTGTGTTGGTAGCCAATAATCATATAGTCTTTGAAGTATTGCATCATTGGGCAATCTTTATCTCTAAATCTTTTGGATTAATTAATTAGCATTATCATGTAGATGGAGAATCAGTGAGAAAAAAAAAAAAAAAAGCATCTTGTATTTTTATTAAAATTGTGCGTTAAATTCTTTGGGATAGAGGTAAGACAAAACTAATAAAGATTATGTAAAAAACGAGATGATACGATAAGGTTGAAAAAAGATGGGGGAGAACACTTTGAGATAGTTCGGATATGTTTGTAGGGGCGAATCTAAGATTATTGTTCAATAAGGGTAAAAACACACAATTTAGAATTTGTATGTGGGTAACTTTTTCATTGGGAGTTAAATTAATTTTTCATCCTAAGAATACCTTAAAAATAAACACGTTTTTAAAAATACATTTTCAATTTACTCTTTGATAGCTCCACTCTTGGAGTCAGTGAAGATTACAACTCTCACTGGCCTGTGAACGGCTCAGCCCTTCTGCTAGGGAACAACCAGTAGCATGAAGTTATGGAATTAATACTCCATAAGAGCGCCAATAAATTCGATAGAGATACTCTAACAAAATCTAACTTGCAGAAAACTAATTGAGGAGAGTCAGATAGCCGGCTCTCAACATAAATAAGTGAATTTATCGAATTTATATAGTAAATTTCATATAATGAGATAAAATTTGATATGATTTCATTTAATTTTACAAAATAGAGGGGCAGAGACCTACAATCCTTAAAGCTCAAGGCACGATGGAAGCGCAGGTTGTGCAAAATGAAGCATGCCTTCCACTGTTTCATGTGCAGATGGGTAACAACTGGGACACACATGGCTGTTTGAAAAGGTGGTGAGCTTTTCTAATCTTTTTCTACAGGGGCGACGGGAGGGGGCTCGGAGGTCCCCGGCCCCGACCTTAAAAAACATGAATATTTAATGAGTTTTTTAAAAAAAATAGATTTTGCTCCCTCAAATAAAAGGTAAAAAATGTATAAATTTTTTAAAAAATATGAAGTTAGCTTAATAGTTAATCACAATTACTAACAAGCTGAGATTATGGATTTAAGTCATTATAGTTACATGTTTTTTGACTATTTTTTATAATTTTAAGGTACTTAATTCTATGCTTGTTTGGATATTCTTTTTTTTTAACTATAAAATTTAGGTATTTTTTTTTACTAATCCAAAAAATACTATACATTAAATTCGATCCCCAACATTAAATTTTTGACTCTACCCCTGTTTTTCTAAAACTTATTATATGCTTTTGATTGATTACACATAATTAATTGTCAAACGTATTATTGATAAGAATGGCAATAGGTCGGATACTCGGTCAAATTTATAAAATCAAATCCGAATCCGTTTAAATTTTATTTTACTAAACCCGTGACGGAAACCCATCGAGTTTAGATTTTGCTTACCAAACCCGAACTCATTAAATAATTAAAAATCAGCGGGTACCCGACCTGACCCATTAATGAATAAACAAAATATTTTTTAAAAAGATAAACTTAAAAGGTTTTTAAAATAAGAAAAGAAGTCCTCAAATAATGACAAATAGCAATAGATTAAAAAATAAATAAATTTCTTGTTTATTAACAAACTTAAACTTAATAGAAACATTCAACGAAATCTTTATGATGAGAAATTATCATTATTTCATAATAATATGAAATAACTTGAAGAAAAAAAATATAAAGTACTTGTCACAATTGTAAATTATCATTCTCGTTTGAATTATTCAATAATTGAATGGTTGTATTATTTGAATTAGATAAAAGAATAGGTAAACATAAACTATGAGAACAACTGATAATAAAAGTTGGGCTATAGCCCACAACTATTATTTTTGTACCAATATTAAAACATTATTTTTCTTAAATAATATATTATTTGTATATGTATATAAATATATAAATACTCTTATTAATTTGTCTTTACTAAATTACTAATCGAGTTTCGAATTTTTTAAAATTGCTATTACTAAACTTTATCGGACTACCTGTCAGTAATCATTTTTAAAAATCAAACCTTAATAAATACTCCATCAATTTTGTAAAAAAATTTATAATCAAATTAAATATTTGCCAAATTTAAATTTAAATCCTACCTATTGTTGGACTTTGATTGTAGATTTGGTGAACTATTATTGTATTACTCATATCTATTTCAGTCACACGCACACATTTTATCGCTTTATTAGTCTTAACTGATCCAACCGTCAAATAACCGACTAAGTAGAACTACTTGATGGAAGCAGCTTTCTTGAATGAAACAACCATTATGACTTTCTGATGGTAGTCTTCCACCAATTCCAATTAATTCGAAGAAAACTTATTACTGGATGATTTTTTGGGAGCGGTTATAGTTGACTTGTGTGTCCCTATCGTTGGTAGAAGTTTATTGTTAGTGTCAAAAATTATGAGTTCTATTTTAAAATTAATTTGTGTAGTCTAAAATTTTATTAAGTGATTTTAAAGTTTTTGATTTTTTGTTATGAGACAAATGTATATTCTAACACTCTCTCTCACATTACACGTAAAGGGTTGAATTCACAAGTGATAGATGAAAACACAACAAAAAGTTAAAAAAGACGTGAGACACACATACAAGGTTGAATTCAAGTCGTGTCATATAAATTGAGTTCTAGATTTATGTGGATCACTTGAGTTGTTGGGCCCTAGCCCATGCTAAATTGTGGCCACAACATAAACTTATTGTTAAAAGCTTATAAGCTCAATATGAATTTTTTGTACCATCCACATTTCTTTTTGTGAGCTCATAAGCTCTTAGAGTTTAAGCTAGTTTGATCGAATTTTTTTTTACCTAATTACACTAGTATTCTTTTTATTTGCTGTATTTCTAATAAGTTTAATAAATTCTTTATTCAAGCAAGCGAAGATGTTATACAACACGCAAAGAATGTTGAGTTTGGTAACTTACTGACAAAAATATTTTTGGAACAATAAAAAATTGATGTTATAAAACTGTTAAGACTTTCGTTTTCAACATTTTTATACAACTATTTTGGGAACAATCAATAAGTCCTAGAAAACAAAAATATTTCCCAGCAGCTTTGTAACGACCATATTTTGAGATCTCATGATATAATCTTACAAGAAAATTCAAATAAGTACATTACTCGAGAGCAAAATCCTATCACGTAAAAATAAGCCATGGGTTTTAAAATTAACTTCGGGCCAACCATTGCATGGCTCAAATAGTGGATCTTTTAGTTTATAGCAGAAACAAGTCAAGACTCTCTCAACTCTTTTCATTCCCTCACTATTATTCTCACTCTTTTCGCTTATTCAATATTATTATCATGTTACTATTACCAGAGAATGCAGGTTACTTGTTGACTGCCAAAGCAACATATATAGATATTTTCAAATAGTAACTCAAATAGATCATACAAAGGCATTTGCCAAAACAAGAGGAGTTTGATGTTACATTAGTGGTCTTACCTCCTTATCTACTATTTGGCTCAAATAAGATCGCGTGCATTTTTATGACCTAGCATTTTACATCAAATGTATGAAATTTATGTAGTAATGAACTCTTTGCCATATCAATTATAACTCCAGAGATACATCACACTAGGATAAGAATTTACCATCATGTGTTTCGGAATTTGAAACCCCTAGGTATCAACCCAGAAACTCCAAAGATCCATAGAAAGTCATTCAACCACTTAAAAGCATAGCATACAAGAGACCACATAAGTCCCAGAGCAATTCTAATCATAGTTAGTCGCTCATACCACATTATTTTTCCACAAACACTACATAGCACATAAGATGTATAATCCTAGACAAACCCTAGATTCCTTCAATGTAAGCGTTCAATGGAAACAGCCACAAAGCACTTCCATCGGTGGTCCATAAATCCTGCACAAAGTATCAGTGAACTTGTAAATAAAGGGTAGGTCTTATGTTCGGTATTAGTCCATTCGATCTAAACTAAAAATGTGGGTAGTCCACCTTTTTTATTCGCCCGAATGGCCTGATACTGGAAGCAAACATTTTCAGTAAATGAAAGATCACTTAAAAAAACCTTATTTCCATTGGATAATATCTTGCAGGATAACAGGATCCCAATAAATCTTATGTCTACTTAACCCGAACCCTTTTTTTGGGTAAGGTCATGAATCCCGGAATTTGAACCGTGATGTGACCTCACAAGGCTTCTTAGGAGTGTTTTCCGTAATTCAAAAAAAATATAAAAGGTTTCTTGAATACGATAAGATATTTAGAATCGGTTTGAGTACTTACAATATGGAACAATTTTCCATCTCTGATTTTCTCCTTTTTTCCACTCCCAAAGAACAATTTTAGTGCCATCAAAGACACCCCCGTGCTGTTTATCTCCATTGAGAGCATCTACATTCAGGCGAATGTTATTTACCATCCTTATGGCTTTGTAGCTATCACCAAGGTCTTTGCTCTGTGTCCACAAGATTGACTCATCAAGATGATTAGCATTGTAAGGGATGAGCTGCACCTGTAAAAGATTATAATCCAGATGTCAAGGCATGACTTAAAGATATGGTGATGAGAGATCCATCATACACATTCGCATTAATATCGCCGTGCCCTGAATTGTCTATTTGTAAAAGGGCAACTAGGGGGATAAAACTCCGGTTGTGTCCGGACCCACTTTTGGGGAGGTCGTAACTAACAACGTATGCTTCTTTCAAACTTCAAGAAACCAGTCTTCAGTATCATGGCCACTTAGAGAATCCGTATGGACGCAGCATATCTTTTGAGTATGCTTCTTTCAACTTCAAGAAAAGAACGTGTTTTGCAGAAAATTGAAAGAAATTTCAAGCAATTAAAGCAGAACGCAATCCTACATTCATGTTTGTTTAATTCATTTTAAGTATTTCAACAAGGATTCATCATCTACTCGTCCAGTTTAGAGATGAAATCCCAACTAAATGGCAATTCCTTGAACATGGCATAACCAAAGACCATAGACCATATACAGGAAGAGAAAGTCACAGGTTCCATTACTGGCAAGCATTGATACCGCAGAGGCAGATCCAAGACTATATTGTCTTATGGGGACTGAAACACATAATTCAGTACTTGTATGTGAATAACTTTTCTTGTAGGGTTTAAATTTATTTTTCAGTCTAAAAGGAACTTAAATATACACAAGTTATCAAAAAATGTAACCCCAACTCACTCTTTAATAGTTCCGCTCTTAAGAGTCAGTAAAGGCAGCAATCCTCACTGGCCCGTAAATAGCTCTGCCCTTGATTTTTGGAACATAACGAAAGATAATATTACTTCCACCAGAAATTTTGAAGATTACTCAAAACTAAAATATATTTCTCTTCTTATTCTGAAGTCATCACCATTTAGAAAAGGAGGAACTTCTCTAGGAGCATTAGCATTTTCAATGCTTTGCAATGGGAGGGATAGGTAAAACCTGCCATTTGGCTACATCTCCACACTCTATATCCTATCAGAACATTACTTGTCAATCAAGTAGCCATATTTTAAGAAAAATCATTATTAGTAATCCAACAATGGAATGCCAATCTTCGGGCTTTATTTGTAAATTCTCTATTCCGTAGTAATCAAAGTTCAAAAATCTATGAATTACTCCATGCTTGACGAGGGGATGTAAAAAAGGGTATTTTATCAACTTGGTAAATTCTGAGAGACGTAGCATACCTTTGCTCAAAGCCCACAACATTATACCTCTCTCACCACCACCCTTCTTTTGACATATCCAATTCAATCATCCCCTTCAATAAGAGCTGAAAGCTATTGTTCAACAAGGTAACTTACAATTATTGGACAGTGCAAGTTACTTGGAGTTCTATCCTAATGATTAGTGATACCATAAAGATTGAGAACGGAGGAGCATCTGATTGGCCTAAAGCGTATAAAATGTCATCATGTGCTTTAGGTCCGTAAAACATTTTCCACCTCCCCCATACACATGTCGTCCCCCACAACCCACAACCCCCCAACAACCATCACACCCATAAATATGTGTATCTTTACATATATGTGTGTGAGTATGTGCGTTTATAAAAATCTCTAATTGAAAAATATTTTTTACCGTGGAGATCAAAACATCAGAAAATATTTTTTGGTTAAACATTAGAAAATATTTTTTTTTTTCCTGCAAATATTTTCTCCTTTGAAGTTATTTCCTTGCAAACAAATGGAGCATTGATGACAAAGATTAAAGTGAAAGTTCCTACACAAAACCACAACAATTGAGCATGAAACAGTTGAATATACTCTACGAAATGGATATCAGAACAAGCTAGCAAAAAGTAAAGTTTCTTAGCACGAGACATATAAAGATAAAGGATGAACATACTGGATGAGTAGCCCCAATGGAGTGCTTCATGGCCTGTCCAGTAGCTTTATTAATCAGTGCAAAGGATGGAAAACCTTCTTCATCCTTAACTCTTGTGCTGTACTTCTCATCTTTGATCCAATGCTGCAAAAAAATTCCATGTTTTCCATACCACACAAATAAGTTATGCAGTTATTAAGTGCAGCAACCCTCAACCACATTCTTTAACAGAAAAAAGAAACGTGGAGAACTACAAGGCTTGCATATAAAAACAACAAGAATTGTAAGTCCTGCCGCGTTCGTATTACAGACGTCAAAGTAATTAAGTGGACAAGTTTCTAGATTGGGTGAACACTTAATATGGTATCAAAATTTATGGTTTTAAGTCCAATTCTCGCCACCATCTATTTAACGTCCATGTGTGAGGCTCAAAATAAATTCTTGCTTGTGAGGGGTGTTAAAGATAATAAATAAATAAACCGTTTTCTAACAGTTTACTTATAGTGGTACAGCCAGGGTAGGGTCTTAAAAAAAGAAATATCTAATGTATTTTTTTTAAAAAAAAAAGATTTGCCGCCCCCCCCCCCAAAAAAAAAAAAATTAGAAAAGTTGTTAAAGTTCACAACATATGGTGTAGCCTGGTGGTTAGTCATGAGTGTATTTATATGGTTGGCGCGGTCCTTTTTTATATTCTATCATGTCATGTATATATGTATGCAGGCTTGGAAAAAAAAAAAAAAGCCTATGACCGCTTCTAAAGAACTCTAAACATTTTTTAATTAGAAGAATTTGTATACTTCTATAACTTGTGTTTAGTGAATCATAAGACCATTACTAATTAATATCAATAGTTGTCTACCATCTGCCATCACATGCAATTTCGTTTCTATATAGTCAATTTTGTGCATAAATAATCACAACATGACTTTCAAAATCTGTTCATTTTTCTAAAGCTATGGATTGCTGCTACCCAAAGGTGCATTTATTGTCGGTTTTTGGATCAACCCATATTATTGACAAGTAGAAGTGTAGCAAAAGTAAATCCAATAATCCTACGCTTAATGGGATTAACACTAGTTTTCTCTAAATAGGATTTTCAAAATCGTAATTAGTTTTATTTTTATATTCATTTGTCACTCCAAAAAGACGTAACTATATGATGTAACGATGTGATGAAAGTTTTCGTGTTTTTTTTTTAGAAATAAGAATAAGTTAACTTTATTCTTACACTTTTGGGTGCAACACGTATTTGACAGAGTAGACAATTGTTGAGTTTATACCAATAAAGAAAAAAGTAACAATGAGTGGTTAAGATTTTAAAAAAGTAAATATAATGGCTAATAATACACCTTATCTAGTAGACGAAAAAATAACTAGAGGAGAAGATCCAAATTCGTTTTTGACTTGTGTAGGGATTGTAGAGTTTATTTTTTGAGGGTTTGAATATATCATCGTGTTTGATTAAATGTAAATATATCATTGTGTTTGATTAAATTTTTTAGTTAATTTCTTCTAATTTATTTTTCAATAATAGCTAATTAAAAATATTTATTATGAATTAACAATGACCAAATCAAATTTATTTAGTCTTGCTCTGATACTGAGTTTATTTAATTATTTACATGACTAGCTAACGTAATCATGCTAAATGTTGCTTTAGTGCAAAACTGTACAAATTACAAAATACATTGAAGTAATACTAACCAAAAAATACCGTACAAAAAATACTATACACATTTTTGTATTAACGAAAAAATATTGTACAAAAAGCACAATACAAAAAAATATCCAACCCCCCAACATTGATTTTCTGGCTCCGCCCCTAATACTAGCGCACTATCGCCAAAAGCTTATCATGGTATCAAAGAACTGTCAGCACAACCAGTTCAAATATCATCACATTTGTTACGTGCAAGGCTCAAAATAAACTTCATTTGCTCGTGAGATGGCATGTTGAAAATGTTAAGAGTTATGAGCTTCTATCATAAAATCAATTGAGTTTAAGTAGAGTGCTCAAAATCTTATAAGGTGACCTTGAAATTTTTATATTTTTTTTCATGTGGGAAAGTAATATATTCTAATACTCTCCTGTGTGATATAATTTGAGAGGGATTGCATGTGAAAAGTTGAATACGCGTAGATTTAATTTTGAGATAGATCACGCTTGAAATATTGAATACACATGATAAATCAATACATGTGAAAGGCAAAAGATTGAATACAAGTGACCTAATTTGATAGGGTTACGCGCAGAGGAATAAAACTGAATCAAAAGACCCAACTCTAATACCATATAAAGAATCGTAGATTTACATCTTAAAACCAAATAGTGTCAAGTGAACCTAATATATCTACTATCAATTTTAAGTGGTAATTTAATAACTCGTATGGTAAATACGCCAGAGAAAAGGGGGAAAAAAAGAACTTGAGAAGTGAAAAGAGAAAAGGGTAAAGGAATCATACTTGATGAGGGTCTGAAGTATTGTTAGGTGCAAGAATGACCTTTCCATTACGGATGGTGAGAGAGTAATCAGTCTTGGCCTTACATAAGACCCTTACAGAAGGTTTGTTAGCGAGTGAGTCATGGTTATGGGGAACAACAGAGGGCACATGGGGAAGATGGGGGGTGGGGGTGGTGTGAGAGACATGATGAACTGATGCACCAGGCAAGTGTGCTGGTACTGGTGCTGCTGGCGGTGGTGGGTAGACGTTATGTGGAGCTGTGTGGTGGTGAGGTTGTGGTGGTGGTGGTGTTGGATGATGGATTACAGGTGGTGGTGGTGATGGTGTTGGATGATGGACAGGTGTTACATGTGGTGGAGGTGGTGGATGATGAGAAGTATGATGAACGTGTGTTACTTGTGGTGGAGGTGGTGGTGGTGGAGAGTGCTTGCGGTGGTGACGATCCATTTTGACTTGGCTTCTTAGCTCCTCCACCAAAAGCAGACGAGTTTAAGAATTGGACTAATATAGTGTCCAGTGGCTTAGGTGTCGAGAAACAAACGTTTGTAACGAGGTTTAAATAATTGTGTAATAATTTATTATAATTAAAAATTTTAAAATTTAAAATTATCAATCTCAACTTTTATTTTGTACTTAGAACTGATTCAAAAAAAGTTTGGGAGAAAATATATTCATACTCAAGAAATAGGTAAAACAATAGTATAATAATTTAACGCAATGAAAAATTTTAATTCAAAGTTATAAATCATGATTTCAATTCCTACTAAGAAAAAAACCAACGTGTGTAATAAGAATGCTCTCGTAAAAGCTGGAGAGAAAGGCAATATCCAATCACTACCGTCCAATAATGGTACTCCACTTGGTGGGTAAGGTTGCTTTTATTGGATTTCACCACCTAACAACAAAATATCTACACCCACTTCCCTAGAGGTGGTATTTGGGCCAGGCTGATACAGGTTTAATTTAATTCAACACATAAAAATTCGGGTCCAGTCCAACTCGAATGAAAGTGAATTCGACACGATTCAACCCACCACATATAGGTGGGTCGAGTTGGGTCATATATTTTTGGACCCAACCCATTTGTACCTAAGCCCATTTGTGTCCAAACCTAGCCCAGCTCAGCTCAGCCTAGCCCAGCTCAGCTCAGCCCAGCCCAGCTCGAGCCCAGTTCAGGCCCAATTTGAACCCAGATAAAACCCATCTTGATATTATAATTTGTATATGTAATTTTTCTTATAAATAGTTAGTGTATTAAACTTCATTTTACTACAAAACTATATAATTATTTTATTACCTATTGTCTATTTATTTTACTACAAGAGAATACACAATATCTATGGCTATGGGGGAAGAAAATATTTCACAATGATTACATTCAAATGTTTGGAATCATTTTGCTTACTTTGAATAACATGGGTATGTAATTTGTAACTATTGTAAACGTAAATATATATTTCGTCGTCAATTTGGAACTGAAACGCTTGTAAAACATCTTGTATCTCAACATTCAAATGTTCTAAACTATTTTAATCATCAACCCCACCGCCACCGCCACCGCCACCACCAACAGGTCCAGCACCCGCACAAGGAACATAATAAAATAGAGAACTTCATCAACTTTCTTCAAGCATTTATATAATGTTCTTTTTTATACTTATTAGTAATGTATCCGTGTCTCGTGAACTTGTGATTTGTTAAGTAATATTTTATCATTTATATTAATATTATCAATCAACTTATGTCTTGTTAATTGTTAAATTAACTTTTTCATAAAAAAAGGTTAAGCTTCAGTTTTTTTCGTTATTAATCCAACTATTAAAATTTAGAACATACTAATAAAAAATAAAAATAAAAATAAAAAGATGGGTTGGCCCAGCCCAGCTCGGCCCAACTAGACCCAACTCGCGACTCGAGGTAGCTGGCTTGTGAGCCGAGCTAAGTCCTATATTTCAAGAATTGAGCCCAACCCATTTCAGTCCACTAAACATATGTGCTCAGCCGGGCTCATTTTTTTTAATCCACAATTCGGCCGGGCTGGGCCGGGCCTTGCCGGGTTGGCCTATTTGCCAGCTCTGCCCTCCACTTTAGTTAGAGAAAATGTTCCACACGGATTAACACACATCAAATTGTGAATGTAAGAGTGATTTCACTCATAGGTGAGACGGTCCGACATTGTACAAGAGTTTTATATTTAGTTAACGTCGTTAAAGAAAAGAACGGTACAACCTTTGTTTATTTTGTGAGAATGGGACACCACGTTCAACATGTGGGAAGTTCATCGGTCAATCAAACCTGAGTTGTTAGTATTGTAGCGTAGTATTTGGAGAGTGATCAAGAGAGTCATTTATATCTCGAATTTGAATTACTCAGTAAATTATTATTTTTAGACTAGCTCCAATGAATAAGTAGATTGAATCACTTAGTAAATTAATTTCTTTGAGGTCAATTTTGATAGAGTTTATACTTTATTAATTTGTACCATATATTTTTTAAGTGGATTATGTGTTCTAAAATTTGACATTTTAAACTCAAAAAATTTGTTGGAAAGAGTTCCAATCGTGGAAAAGAAAAAATAAAAATAAAATAGATAAAAAGTTTAAGAAAGATAGTTTGTATTGTGAATGACGTATTATTCTCATCTCAAATTGGATGTTTAATTTGGACTTAATGCGCTATTTAATGAGTGAGTAAAAAATGCATACAAATTTAAGAAAATTGAGAGATTGTGATGGGGTTATACATAATTTTTTGGGCATATGCCACTTTTTGATGGAATATTTTAGACAATGATTCTTAAGAAAGTGATATTTAACATAATTTAAATTCTTAAAAGATGGTAAAATTTTATTTTGAGAAATTGATAACTCAATATGAAAAAGATAAAATTTCTAGACTAATTTGAGATGGAATAAATATTTTGAAAAATAAATCTAAAATAAAAAGGCAAAGAGGCAAATAACTCAATATGAAAAAGATAAAATTTCTAGACTAATTTAAAGAGGACGTTCTTGATGATGTATGCCTTTTTTTTCCCTTCATCCTTGTTTTTTATTTTTATTTACATTTTGGTTGTAAATTGTAGGTGATTTTTTCTTTTTTTCTTTTTTTTTTGGTCAAAAGATAAGATTCTATGAATAAGGAAATCAAAAGGTTATCAAATCTCACTATGAAAAAGTTATTAGAGTATAACACTTGTCCCATATCGAAAAATTAGAAATTCTTAAACTACTTAATAAGATTTTGGGCTACTCCATTTGACACCAATTAATTTTAAGATGGAACCTCAATTATCTTAATATGATATCAGAGCTAGGCACATGGTCTAGTCTTATTAATTTTTCGCGTGTGTTTCACGTGTGTTCAATCTTGTGTTCTATCTCTTCCACGTGCGGTCCTTTTCACGTGTGTCATGTTTCACGCATCTTCAATCTTCTACGTGTGTTCAATCTTTCAAGTGTGACACATCTCAAAATTAGGTCCACGCACGCGTGTTCAATTTTTCACGCGTGACTCCTCTCAAATCAGGTCACACATGAGAGAGAATGTTAGATTATAACATTTGTCCTATATCAAAAAATCAAAAACTCTTATACCACTTAATAAGATTATGGACTACTTCACTTGATACTAATTCATTTTAAAATGAAAATTCAGTTATCTTAACAAATGTTAACATAATGAAAACAAACTGGCAAAGCAAATTGCTAACCCAATCTATAAGAAGATGGTTGCACCTAATTTGCAAGTGTAGTGATTTAGCCGGTATTGATGTTAGGATGGAAGCTTATGAGGTAATATGCTATAAGAAGTTCAAAAGATTTAGCCCACTTTATTGATTTTGTCATCGAATGTATTAGGTTTTATAAAGACTTCACCACACAATTAACTATCCTTGTTTTATTATAATGTTAAGAAATGATCAAAATTCAAGCTTTTCACTCTAAAGAATATATATGCATAGATTTGTATTTTTATGTATTCTGCTTCTAAAGTTTGGCATGCTTTCTAAATCTTGAATGTGAAAATTTAGCAAGGTATTTAATGATATTTTCAAATTGTTGCATTAAGTAGTTCTTATATTCCCCATATTTTGGTTCGAGTTTTTAGTTTCCACAAGAAATACATATAAGCCTGCATAAATGTAATTTCTGGGAAGATAATACTTTGATGATATTTTTAGCTCGTAAATAAAAATATTTTAGAAATATGGGGAGATACAAGATTGAAATGTCAAAGTACAATTCTTGACACCATTCACTTGGCTTCGTTGTTGCTGTCGATATCATGGTTTGTAGTCTTTTGAATTTGGTTTTTGTTTCATTTTTTCTTTTTAAACTTTTCTTCTTACTGAATTAATGGATAGTAAAACAATTTAAACATATCGACAACAAATAATGTGTATATACCCTTCTATCTTGCCTCGATATTCATAAGTACAATTCACAATATATATATATATATATATATATATATATATATATATATATATATATATATATATATATATATATATTTTTACATTCAAAATGTAACAAAATCAGTCATGAAAGCCTAGTTGGGCCTAAATATGAATCTCCAAGGACTTGATCATTATTAAACTTTGATGTCTAGCTAGTTGAGAGACTGGATAAATTTCAGGAATTTATGTGTGTTTGATTCTTAGTTTTTCAACTTTTCATCAGTAGTTTTCATACATTTATAATTCTTGAAAATAGTTAGATTGACTAATACATTGCCATTATTATTATTATTATCATCATTATATTTTATAAATTATAAGAGTTTCTGATCATCGTTATTGAAGTTTATACACTCAAATAAGTTAAACTTAAAATCAAAGTATATCAGTTTTTTTTTTTGTTATCATTACTGTTATAGTTTTTAAACTCTCAAAGTTTATTAAAAGAAGGTAAGACTAACTCTAACAGTCTCCCTATTTTTTTATTTATATGTAGAGAGTTTGAAGTTGCCTCCTTAGCTTTAAAGGTCCCCTATTTTAATTTTACTCCAACAGCCTCTCTACTTTTAATTTATTATTATTTCAGGGGCTCCCTATTTGAATTTTACTCAACAACTTCCCTATATTAAGAACTCTCTATTTTGTTTTAATTCAATATATTTTTATTTTGATTATCTACACCATTTTATTATTATTTTTTTTTTGTGTTTTCATTTGTTAATGATGATATTCTATTTTAATTTTTATTATATTTTTCAATTAATATTATTTTTTATTTTATTTTTGTTTCAATTGGAAAAGACGGAATCAACTCAGATAAAAAGTTGTCATCAAAACTTGAAGTTTCGCAAAGATTATAACAGTATCCAACAATAAAATATTAATCGTTGAAGATATTTTGCATATATAGAGAGCCATTTTTGGCCCTCTACATTTAAAGATCCAAGCAAAAAAAAAAAAGGCTTGAAATTTTAAGAAGCCCCGTGTAAGGAATATGTTGAAATTTTTTTTGAACATTTGCCTCCTTAAAATGGCTCAAGAGAGAGGCTATTAGACTCAGCCCAAGTCATATACAAAATCATTGAGCTATTTTAGGGAGGCTACTAGACTCTTAAGTCATATACAAAATCATTCTATATTTTGATCTTGTTGATTGTGGACTATGGCCATTGAATTTAATCAAAGGATCTTAAATACTCATTATTTTCAACTTTTTGTTAGGCTATGTGTTTGTAGTATAACTTAAACGATATTTGTTCAAATACTCTCCTAGTTGCCGAAATATTTACTTGTGAACTCATAATTTTTCAGTTTTGTCACACTATTTGTAAAATCTTAATTTCTAACAAATCACGATATAATGTTGTGAGAATATTCAAATCTGTACATTACTCGAAAGCAAAATCCTAACGCGTAAAAATAAGCCATGGGTTTCAAAATTAACTTTGGGCCAGCCATTTCATGGCTCAAATAGTGGATCTTTTAGTTTATAGCAGAAACAAGTCACGACTCTCTCAACTCTTTTCATTCCCTCACTATTATTCTCACTCTTTTCGCTTATTCAATATTATTATCATGTTACTATTACCAGAGAATGCAGGTTACTTGTTGACTGCCAAAGCAACATATATAGATATTTTCAAATAGTAACTCAAATAGATCATACAAAGGCATTTGCCAAAACAAGAGGAGTTTGATGTTACATTAGTGGTCTTACCTCCTTATCTACTATTGGCTCAGATAAGATCGCGTGCATTTGTATGATCTAGCATTTTACATCAAATGTATGAAATTTATGTAGTAATTAACTCTTTGTCATATCAATTATAACTCCAGAGATACATCACACTAGGATAAGAATTTATCATCGTGTGTTTCGAGATTTGAAACCCCTAGGTATCAACCCAGAAACTCCAAAGATCCATAGAAAGTCATACAACCACTTAAAAGCATAGCATACAAGAGACCACACAAGTCCCTAAGCAATTCTAATCATAGTTAGTCGCTCATACCACATTATTTTTCCACAAACACTACATAGCACATAAGATATATAATCCTAGACAAACCCTAGATTCCTTCATTGTAAGCGTTCAATGGAAACAGCCACAAAGCACTTCCATCGGTGGTGTCCATAAATCCTGCACAAAGTATCAGTGAACTTGTAAATAAAGGGTAGGTCTTATGTTCGGTATTAGACCATTTGGTCTGAACTAAAAATGTGAGTATTCCACCTTTTTTATTCACCCGAATGGCCTGATACCGGAAGCAAACATTTTCAGTAAATGAAGGATCAATTAAAAAAATCTTATTTCCATTGGATAATATCTTGCAGGATAACAGAATCCCAATAAGTTTTATGTCTACTTAACCCGAACCCTTTTTTTGGGTATGAATCCTGGAATTTGAACCGTGATGTGAATACGATAAGATATTTAGAATCGGTTTAAGTACTTACAATATGGAACAATTTTCCATCTCTGATTTTCTCCTTTTTTCCACTCCCAAAGAACAATCTTAGTGCCATCAAAGACACCCCCGTGTTGTTTATCTCCGTCGAGAGCATCTACATTCAGGCGAATGTTATTTACCATCCTTATAGCTTTGTAACTGTCACCAAGGTCTTTGCTCTCAGTCCACAAGATTGACTCATCAAGATGATTAGCGTTGTAAGGGATGAGCTGCACCTGTAAAAGATTATAATCCAGGTGTCAAGGCATAACTTAAAGATATGGTGATGAGAGATCCATCATACACATTCGCATTAATATAACAGTGCCCTGAATTGTCTATTTGTCAAAGGGAAACTCGGTGGACAAAACTCCGGCTGTATCAGAAATTCTTACCTCGTGTTTTGCAAAATGTTATTTTTACAACTCAAACTCATGACCTCAAGGTCGTAACTAACAACGTATGCTTCGTTCAAACTTCAAGAAACCAGTCATCAGTATCATGGCCACTTAGAGAATCCGTGTGGTCTCAGTATATCTTTTGAGTATGCTTCTTTCAACTTCAACAACAGAACATGTTTTGCAGAAAATTGCAAGAAATTTCAAGCAAGGATTCATCATCTACTCATCCAGTCTAGAGATGAAATCCAACTAAATGGCAATTCCTTGAACATGGCATAACCAAAGACCATATACAGGAAGAGGAAGTCACAGGTTCCATTACTGGCAAGCATTGATGCCGCAAGGAGGGATCCAAGACTATTGTTTACTGAGGGTTGAAAGACCTTAAACATACACAAGTTATCTAAAAATGCACCCCCACCCCCACACCCACACCCATAAATATGTGTATCTTTACATATATATGAGTGAGTATCTGCGTTTATAAAAATTTCTAATTGAAAAATAATTTTTACGGTGGCAATCAAAACATCAGAAAATGCTTTCTGGTATGACAACAAACTAAATTAAACTAAACTAAGTCTTATCCCACTAGGTAGAGTTGGCTATATGGATCTTGCGACGTCATTCAGTAGAACAAGGTTTAGTTTAGTTTAGTTTAATTTGTTGTCCTACCAGAAAGCATTTTCTGATGTTTTTTGGTACATCAAAAAATATATTATTTTCCAAAAAAATATTTTTTCCCTTCCAAACATTTTCTCCTATGAAATTATTTTCTTTGAAAACAAATGGAGCCTTGGTGAAAAAGATTAAAGTGAAAGTTCCTACACTAAACCACAAGAATTGAGCATGAAACAGTTGAATAAAACTCTACAAAATGGCTACTAGAACAAGCTAGCAAAAAGTAAAGTTTCTTAGCACATGAGACATATAAAGATAAAGGATGAACATACTGGATGAGTAGCGCCAATGGAGTGCTTCATGGCCTGTCCAGTAGCTTTATTAATCAGTGCAAAGGATGGAAAGCCTTCTGCATCCTTAACTCTTGTGCCGTACTTCTCATCTTTGATCCAATGCTGCAAAAAATTCCATGTTTTCCATACCACAAATAAGAACTACAAGGCTTGCATATAAAAACAGCAAATATTGTAAGTCCTGCGGGGTTTTTATTAGACGTCAAAGTAATTAAGTAGACAAGTTTTTAGACGGGGTGAACAATTAATATGGTATATGACATTGAGTCTAATCTTTGCCACCATCTATTTAACCAAAACAAATTCTACGCACATGTGCTAGACTCAAAATAAATTCTTATGTGTGGGATGTTAAATATAATAAATAAATAAACCGTTTTCAAATAGCTTACTAATTGTGGTACCAGAGCACTATCAAAAACTTATGTCAGCACGACTAATTCAAATATCATCACATTAACTCAAAATAAACTCCGTTTGAACGTGAGATAACATGTTGAAAATATCAAATTAATTAATTATATATCCCGATCTACTATTAACTTAAATTTTTAGATGAGGCAGTAATTTAATAATTCGCATGCTAAATACACCGAAGAAAAGGGGGAAAAAAAAGACTTGAAAAGTGAAAAGAGAAAAGGGGCAAGGAATCATACTTGATGAGGGTCTGAAATATTGTTAGGTGCAAGAATGACCTTTCCATTACGGATGGTGAGAGAGTAATCAGTCTTGGCCTTACATAAGACCCTTACGGAAGGTCTGTTAGCGAGTGAGCCATGGTGATGGGGAACAACAGAAGGCACATGGGGAAGATGGGGGGTGGGGGTGGTGTGAGAGACATGATGAACTGATGCACCAGGCAAGTGTGCTGGTACAGGTGCTGCTGGCGGTGGTGGATAGACGTTGTGTGGAGCTGTGTGGTGGTGAGGTGGTGGTGGTGGTGGTGTTGGATGATGGATTACAGGTGGTGGTGGTGGTGTTGGATGATGGATTACAGGTGGTGGTGGTGTTGGATGATGGATTACAGGTGGTGGATGATGGACAGGTGTTACATGTGGTGGAGGTGGTGGATGATGAGGAGTATGATGAACGTGTGTTACTTGGGGTGGAGGTGGTGGTGGTGGAGAGTGGTGACGGTGGTGGTTATGGTGACGACGATCCATTTTCACTTGCTTCTCAACTCCTCTACCAACAGCAAACGAGGTTAAGAACTGGACTAAATAGTGTGTCCAATGACTTAGGTGTTAAGAAACCGACGTGTATATACTCGCCGGGTAATTATTTATTATAATTACCAATTTTAACATTGAAATTGTTAATTGTGACTTTCACTTTTGTCTTGACCAAAAAAACAAAAAAAAAGACTTTCACTTTTGTCGTATGTACTAAGAATTGATTTATAAAAAGTTAAAGAAAAAACATATTCATATTCAAAAATTAAATAAAATGATTGTATAATAATTTTTTATAATAAAATATAAAAATTAAAAACTAAAATTACGACTTTAACTCCTTTTTAAAAAAAATAAAAAAAATCGAATGTATAATCAAACTTGACTCGTAAAAGCTTTGAGAGAAGGCAATATCCAATCGCTACCGTCCAATAATGGTCCTCCACTTGGTGGGTAAGGTTGCTTTCATTGGATTTCACCCCTAACCACAAAATATCTACACCCTACACATCATACAACAATGTTAAAGAAAAGAATGGTACAACCTTGTTTAACATGTGGGAAGTGGGAAGTTCACGGGTCAGTCAAACCCGAGTTGTTAGTCTTGTGGTGGTGAAGCATTTAAAACACAATTAAGAGAATTATTTATGTCTTGAATTTGAATTATTTATTAAGTTAATTTTATTAGACCAACTCCTGTTAATAAGTGGGTTTGAATCACTCAGTAAATTAATTTTTTTGAAATTAGTTTTAATAAAGTTTATACCTTACTAATTTGTAACATATCTTTTTTTATAAGTGTATAGTGTATTTTAAAATTTGATACTTTAAATTCGGACAATTTGTTGGGAAGAGTTCCGATCGTGAATAAAGAAAGAGAAAGAAAATAGATAAAAATTTTAAGAAAGATAGTTTGTCCTAAAGACGTGTTATAATTTTGACTTAATAGGCTATTTAATGAGTGAGTAAAAAGTGCATACAAATTTAAGAAAATTGACAGATTGTGATGGGGTTATATATAATTTTTTGGACATATGCCACTTTTGGATGAAATATTTTAGACAATGATTCTTAAGAAAGTGATATTTAGCATAATTTAAATTTTTTATAAGACGCTAAAATTTTATTTTGAGAAATTAATAACTCGATCTTAAAAAAATGAAATTTTTTTAGATTAATTTGAGACCGAATAAATACTTTGAATATTAAGTCTAAAATAAAAAGGCAAAGAGGCATGTATTACCACTTATTATACTACAAGGACGTTCTTGGTGATGTGTGCCTTTTTTCTTTCATCCTCATTTTCTATTTTTATTTACATTTTGATTGCAATTTGTAGGTATTCTTTTATATTTATCAAAAGATAACATTATGAATAAGGGTACAAAAAGGTTAACCAATCCCATTATGAGGAAGGTCATGGTACAAGACGGAAAAAAGTTGGCAAGACAAATTGCTAATCCAATCTATACTCACTTGGCTTCGTTATTATTGTCTATATCATGGTTATAATATTCCGAATTTGGTTTTTGTTTCAGTTTTTCTTTTTAAACTATTCTTCTTACTGAATTAATGGATAGTAAAACAATATAAACATGTCAACTACAAATAATGTGTATGTACCCTTATATCTTGCCTCGATATTCATATGTACAATTCACAAAATAATTTTTTTTAAATTTAAAATGTAACAAAATTATTTATGAAAGCCTAGTTGGGCCTAAATATGAATCTCCAGGGGCTTGATCATTATGAAACTTTGATGTCTAATTGAGAGAACTGGATAAATTTTAGGAATTTACGTGTGTTTTATTCTTATAGTTTTCACTCTATACATTTTATAATTCTTGAAACAAAGTTAGCTTAACCGATACATTGCCATTATATATAGTTATTATCATCATTATATTTTATAAATTAAAAGAGCTTATGATCATGATTAAGTTTATACACTCTAGAGTTCTTTGAAATAAGTTAACTTAAAATCAAAATATATCAGTGTCTTTATCATTCTTGTGATAGTTTTTAAACTCTAAAAGCTATTTAAAAGAAGGTACGTCATATACAAAATCATTCTATATTTTGATCTTGTTGATTGTGGACCATGGCCATTGAATTTAGTCGAAGGATCTTATTATAAAGTTAAAGAGTTCTAGGTTATAAGTGCTTTAAAAGTTAGGGGTATCTTCAAACCTTGAACGGGGATTAGTTTTATACTTTTATGTGTGAAAACATATCGTGACTTTGAAAAAAAACAAAAAAGCAATTACTAGATTCCTTTATCAGTTGTGTTAACAAGTAGTTGTTTAAATACTTTCCTAGTAGTTGAGATTATTTTGGTTTATGTATTCATTATTTTCAACTTTTTGTTAGGCTTAGATGTGTTCTTCGTATAACTTAAACGATATTTGTTCAAATACTCTCCTAGTGGTCGAGAATTCGTAATTTTTCAATTTTGTAACACTATTTGTAAAATCTTGATCTCGCAATCTAAAAAAAAAAAAAAGTGAACAAGTGGTCAAATAAAGAAACACAAGAAAAAGTAAAATATGGTCGGATCTTACAAAACAAGTTAAAATGTTTTGTATCCAACATAGTGGAGGGGTGATTTTTATTTAAAAGTATATTGCACACTAAGGAACCTACTTGCTTGATCCGATTAAAAATCTAATGACAAAAAGGGTCTTGTCCATATTTAATAAAATTTATAGAGTATTTGGAAACACTTGTAACGTGAAGTTTATTTAATTTATAAATAAATTATGTAAGAATTTGTATTTATAAATAAATTTTCTTTTTGAAACTACAAAACACTATTAAATCAAATTTATTATAGATATTTTTTTTTTCTGTCCCTATATCTCGGAGCTATACTTTTAAAAATTTGACATGAATATGTATCCATCAATAACACTACACATTTTTAAAATTAAACTTAATTAGTATCGACAAATAGATAACACGAACAAATAATTTATAATTTTATATGGTTATGTATGTTAAGACTGTCTGAAAATGAGGATGGACAAATAAATAATTTATTGTTTGGACTTCTAATTCGAAGACGAAAAATAAGCTTGGACCAAGAAATATGAAACTAACGCAAGTCGTGAATAAGCTCGCTATACAAGGAATGATAGTGACAGAATAAGGCTCGTAAAAAAAAAAAGAATGGACAATTTACCTCTAAAAAGATGAACAACTAATTTAATGGTTTGAAATTACAAATTTCACATCGTGAACAAGTGACTGAGTAAATATTAAAATTTTAATTTCTTAAAAAGGTGCTTTCAAATACAAATAATTGAATTTATAAATAAATTATGTAAAATTTTATGAAATTTTTTTATTCCAAACACTATGGCTCTGTTTGTTTGCCATAAAATATATTTTTACTTTTTGATGTTTGGTAACACTGAAAAATTGGTCAACTGAAAAATATTTTTCAGTAAAAAATGGTGACTATTTTTGCTCAATTTTTCGGTGTTTGATAACATCGAAAAATTGGTAAACTAAAAAATATTTTTCAGTCATATATTACAGCTAATACAAAGTTTGAGAAAATATTTTCATGTCATTTGGAAAAAAAAAAAAAAATTTCCGAAACTCACCAACCCTACCCCCTTGCCTTACACTCTACCCCCCACCCTTACCCCACCCCTACCCCACCCCCACCCCCACCCCCACCCTCACCCTCACGCTCACGATTAACATATATATTATGTGTATATATATATATATATATATTTATAAAATTTAATGTTAAAATATATTTTTCATTGTACATCCAAATATTAAAATATTAAGAAAATATTTTTTCTTAATAAGTTATTTTACGGCAAACAAATGAACCCAAGAAAATATTTTATTTTTTAAAAAAAAATTTGAGAGAAAAATATTTTATGGCAAACAAACGGAGCCTATATTAGTATTAATTTTCTTTTAGAATACCTAAAATAAATTCGACTCAATCGTGCGCATAAAATATGAACTTCGTACATTAATTTGACCCTTTATTTTTTGAGTTTATATTCTCTCACTTTTTTTTTAATGTAAATTTTTTTAAATAACATAAAAACTCAATTAATAATAAACTTTTAAATACAATAATATACCTACATATATACTAAATTAATTAATAACAAAATTTTAAAATAATAAATAGTGTCAAACCCGACCACAAGATCATTTCACCCACTGGAGGCTTTTTCAACATACTTGTCTTGTGACCAAAGAAAACTCATTTCCCTCTTCACTATTTATATTGAAAGACCAAGCATTAAATAGCAATTATCAGAAGCAGAAGAAAAATCAAAAGTGGTTAAAAAAGAGTGAAAGATGAGCAGCATAGGAACAGGCTACGATCTATCGGTCACCACATTCTCGCCGGACGGCCGTGTCTTCCAGATCGAGTACGCCGCCAAGGCCGTCGACAACAGCGGCACCGTCGTCGGAATCAAATGCAAAGACGGCGTCGTTTTGGTCCGCCCCTTTTAAACCCCCTCTTTTACTGCTACTACTAGTACTACTAAAATTAGGGTTTCTATAACTTAATGTAGGGTTATTTTATTTTATTTTATTTATTAGATTGAGTTTAATTAAATCGTTGATGTTGTTAATGGAATTATGGATAGGGAGTTGAGAAGCTGATAGCGTCGAAGATGATGCTGCCCGGATCCAATCGGAGAATCCACTCCGTTCATCGCCATTCCGGCATGGTAACCCAGTTCTATTTTTTCTTCTTTTACCCATTTATATAATAGGATAACAGCTATATGCACAAGCCTCCCAATGCATGGGTCCGAGCAAGGGTTGGACCGACTTTAGGTCTATTATGCGCGGCATTAGCTTATATTTTTGCGAGAGGCTAATTTTAACTTGAACCCATTGACCTCCTTATCACATGGAAGCACATTTACTACTGCACGGATTTATTGTATACTTTTGCTTATATATGTGTAGGTATATCCACTTTTATCATTTATTCATATATTATTGTGCATATATACATTTAATGTGCTAGTCTGAAATGTTGAGGTGTTTTTTTTTCACACGCACATTACTAAATGTTTTTAAGTTGATTGTTCTAACTAAATGATCAGAAAGGTGGACTAATTACTTGAAATCTTGAATAGTAGGTTGGCTCAGTCACGTGCGTGCACTTCTTAGAAGCTATATTTTTTTGTGTTCGTGGATCTATTTGAAATTGGGAGTGTAAAAGGACGAGAGGAAATGAAAAGAAATTGAACTTTGTGGCTATCTCTGCTACTCGTATATAGGTTCATCAAAATTATTGTGAGTGCATATGTTATTGACAGTTTTATTTTTGGCAAGTGAAGAATCGTATATCTAGTTATCTGAGAATGGGATGAAGTTTACATGTTTACTCTGGAGGCCGGTTAGAAGTGTGATTGTAGCCTTCGAGGGGCCTGTATGAATTTTTCTAGGGAATATTATACAATATTGAAAAATTTGTGGGCTCAGCCCCCTTCCCCTTTTCCCATGTAGCAACAGCTATCGACTAGGAATTTTAATTTGTTGCATGGTGCATTGAATGGTTCACTAGCTTTTGACACCATGGAATCGTCATGTAGTTTTCCCCGGAAGTGCATTTACCTATTATTTCATGAATAACATGACAATAATTATTACGAAATGGAAAGAAATGTAAGAGATGCAATGGGAATTATGTCAGTTCATGAATGTACTATGTTGTTAGTGAAGCACTGATGAGTCCTCATTTCTAGTTAGTATTTTTTAACTCTAGTGTTTATAGCTAATGAAACGTAGTTCTTCCTGGATAATGGCGTTGTTCTCTTATTATTTAACAGTTTCATTTGTGTTATTTTTGCTCGTATTCTTCCAATTGCAGGCTGTTGCAGGATTGGCAGCAGATGGTAGGCAAATTGTTGCAAGAGCTAAATCTGAAGCATCCAACTATGAAAGGTTTGCTGCTTTTGTTGCTATCATCTGCAAATATTTTGATCTGTCTTTCCCCGCTCCTGGTTGCCACCAAGCATAAAAGTAATATTGTCAACTAGGGAAATTAACTATGCGTTGGTTTTGCAGTGTGTATGGTGAGCCAATTCCAGTGAAAGAACTTGCAGAACGCGTCGCAAGTTATGTGCATCTGTGTACACTTTACTGGTGGCTCAGGTTTGATAAAGTTTCTGTAGTTTCTTACCCCTAAAGGTCTTGGTTTTTCTCTCGGTGTGTAATATTATAAAGCATGCAGGCCTTTCGGTTGTGGTGGAATTCTTGGAGGTTATGACAGAGACGGACCACAGTTGTACATGGTTGAACCTTCTGGTGTTTCCTATGTAAGTTTTATTGATAGCATAATTTCATGAGAATGATATGTTTACTCTTAGATGTTCTATTGCTGCTCTTTTTCATCTGCTACAGTGAGCTTTTGATCCTCCCACTTTTCCCCTTTAAAATAGAGTTCTGTGTCCGACCAATTTCTCTCAGTTTCTTGAATATCATTTCTTGGTGTTAATAATTTTTGCAATTTCTTTTAGAGGTATTTTGGTGCTGCAATTGGAAAGGGAAGGCAGGCTGCTAAAACGTAAGTGTATTTTTCATATTACCCATGTGCCGATGCATATTATAGATACACTGATTTTCAGGTCTGTGACAAACATATATAATTTAAGTGGATTGTGTTGCTGAAAGCATTGGGTACTCCAATCTTTTTAATTGCTAAATATTCACGATTGGTTAATCTTTTGCTATCTGAATTTACCTAGGAGTTGTCTGAAGAACATTCTCTATGAAAAATCTCGGTTCAAAATTGGGTGAAGCAGCAAATTGGCACTTTTTACAATACTGATATATATAAGTGAAGAAAGAAGGGCTTTTGAAAAAATTGAGTACTGCAATCTTTTTAAACTTTCATCATGATGTGTTATTCCCACTCTACCTAGGATTAATTATGATGTTTTCAAATATAGCTCTAAGTTATAAGATGGTTAAGGCTGCAAAATTGGCACTTTCAGTAGAATACCTATTTGCTTAAGCCAAACCAGATTCTTATTATTAAATTAAGATCACCAAGGATACTGCATCTTTCTTGTTCGATATATAGATGAAGTCCATTTCTCTTTCTCCTTTTCTTTCCTGAGAATTTTTGTCACTCTTGTTAAATTCCTTCCTGTTGTTAATTTTCTTCTTGTGCTGATGCTGAATCAAAATGATTCGTTGACAGAGAGATTGAGAAATTGAAGCTTTCTGAAATGACCTGCCGCCAAGGGGTTATTGAGGTAGCCAAGATGTAAGTGTCACATTCAAATGACAATGTCTTGTGTTATTCTTGATGTTGTCATCGTTGGATTGGCTGATGTCCACCTTATCTACGTATCTTGTGCAAAATGCGCTTTGTTTTGGTCTGTATCCAGTTTAAAAACACATTGTAGAATGAGATAGTTTGTTGTGATATATATCTCCAGCCAGCTTTAAATTGCTTTTCTTTAGCTTTGTCAAACTTCATTAATGCATGAATGCACGGAAGACAAATCTTTTCAATTTGTTCCTCGCTTAGTGTTATAATGCTTCATACCTAGTTCAAATGTTATCTTTCAGCTTTGAGATCTTGTCTTATTGTTCATCAAACTTCATAGAGCACATTCGACAATGAAGCAGTTGGTGGTGAAATATATATCTCGAGCTAGCCTTCACTTGATTTCCTTAAAACTTTTTGTTGATCAACTAAAGCACTGTAAACAAATCTCTTCATTGTATTCCTCGTTCTAGCTTTTATGGTACTTCATATCTAGTTCATATGTCCTCTTCCGTCTTTGACATTTTGTCTTACTGTTGACCAGAATTTACGGAGTACATGATGAGGCAAAGGACAAGGCCTTCGAGTTGGAAATGAGTTGGGTATGTGATGAGTCAAATCGTCAGCATCAAAAGGTAATTTACTGAATATACTTAATATTTATATGGTGCGATCTCATAAAACTGAAAACAATCTTTTGAAGCTAGGCTGAAAGTCAATTACTGATCCAAGTGATTCGGTCCACTTGTTTGGCTCCATTCCTTGCATGTTCTTTGAGTGGAAGTCGCCTAGGTAATCCACTTTGAATAATGGGAGACATCTTCAGTAAAAAAAAAAAAAGAAGAAAAGAACTATCTCATTGTACTAATTTTACTTGAAAGATTGGTTTAGTATTTAAAGAGTCTTCACAAATTTATGAAAAAATTTGTTATCTATACTATTCCTTATATAATTTATATAAGTGTGAAATACAAACAGTGTATATGTGAACTTCTTAATGTATAAAAGAGCACCAGTATTACATTGAAATAGGAAAATTTCCAGAGCTTGTGTTCACTATTTCTTCTACCACAATGGAACATGTATAACTTTCTATATAAAATTTTCATGATTCAATCATGCTAGGAAAATTATCATTTCTTGTTTGTCATGTCACAACCGAGCAAATGTCATAAAAGAGGAAAAAACATCCAGTCAACAAGATCTCAATAATACATAGGCAAGCCCTATTTTAGTTCCCCCACACATCCACTCATATGCTTTGCCAAAAAAGTAGAGATCTTTCAAAATGATTATTTAGACATTGATCGGAGTTGTGCCTGGTTGTAGGTTCCGGATGCTCTTTTAGAGGAAGCCAAAGCAGCTGCTAAAGCCGCACTTGAAGAGATGGATGCAGATTAAGGATCCAAAATGCCAGTTTTTCTGTTAGATTGTTTGCCTTATTTGAGCATTTACTGAAATCAACTTGACTGAATGTGTTGATGCATCATTGTTGCAAATGGAATTGTTGTGGGAATAACTGGATTCTGGTATCTGTATGATGCTCCATGTACTATCAATAGATTTTTTTTTTCTCTCTTCCCCCCTAATTTGATGTTTTAGTTGATCTTTCATCGGTATGCCTCTTGAATTGTACATTTCCAGGCCAGGCCAGGCCAGGCCAAATCTTTAGGTTGTAATTGTTAACTCATCATCATCTATGAGTTCTTGAAGCTTGGGGTTTATTCATGAGAGCAACCATGTTGGAAAATGAACTCATATTTGAGGCTTTTTTGTTAACGGGTTCAATCTTCTAATTCAAATAGTATAGCTTGAAGTTTTATGCCCTTTTGGTAGCTTCAAAATTGTATTGAATGGATTTGAATCCTCGAATAACATAGTAATGTTATTAGGGATGTAGTTATTTTTTTTTTTTTTGCATATGAGGGAGGCTTTAGTTAGGTTAGGCGGAGATGGTCCTAATTGAGAATTCGCCCGTTCTATCCTTCTCCACAAGAACTAAAAGTTGGTGAGGGAGATGATCTAAGGAGTGGTTGCCCAAATTTTGAGTAATCCCATAATTGGCGAGACAGTTAGCGCATTTGTTTGCTTCACGATAAACATGAAAGGTTTTATAATGTTCGTGTTGTGAGAGAATAACTCTACAATTTTTTAATAGGGGCTTGAAAGGGCTGGCTTGAAGCTTGTTGCTATTGATTAGTTGGATTATCAACTGGGAATCAGATTCAATATGGAGATGTTGGATTTTTATTATTTCAACTTGTCTAAGACCCTCCCAGAGAGCTATAAGCTCAGCAGAATTGTTGATAGTAACTCTAAGGTTGATGGAGAAACTGTCAATCCACGTACCATTTTCATTGCGGAAAATACTTCTTTCATTGCGGAAAATACTTCTTGCCCCTGCTTGAAGGATGCAGTTATTTGATCTTCATATTTAATAGATTTACACCACCGTTGACTTCCCTAATAATGTTGTTACATTATTAGAGGATCTAAACCTAGAACACCACCTGCATTATCGTCTAAAAAGATTAACTCAATAAATGCAAGTAATCCAGTTAAAGAAGCACAAGTGATACCCCATTTACAAATATAAAACCAGTGCTATGAAAGACTGGTTTACAAATGCACTACCACCAAAACAAATACACATCTCAGAATAATCTCAATGGCTCCTATCTTTACAAGAGACAAACAAGGTTGATACAAAACAGAATCTCTCTATAACAACTCTGCCAGATGCAAAACCATAGTTCTGGTGTTTTCAGCACATCAATAGGGCAACAAGAACCAAATGTTTCACGCGGTCGAATCAAGGACCATATCCTGTCGCTGCAGCTCTCAGTGTTGATAATGTCAGCGCAAGTGCGAAAACATGAAATGTCCAGCAAATTACTTGAGATACCACAACTATGGTTAAGCGGCTGGGAGAATATTCACACACTCACCTCAATCACAATGGTCGCAAGAAGAACATAGTTTGAAGAACTTGACAACCATTAATGATTTAAGATATCACTTATATCATTTTATTTTCTTGACTCCGTAGAGAGAAGAAATTCAAAAAGGCAACGATGGTCTCCATTTGTATAAGCTTACCTTGAATAGTGAATGCTGTTCAGATTTGGGAAACCAAATGAGCAGCAGAATTCAATTGCTCTTTGAGCTCAAGCAAGGAAAATATTAACTAGAGGTGTCAATTGCCTTCCCGTGATCTTCTTCACGAATATGCCTCTTTAATCTTCTTAGCCAAATGTCATAATCCATAGGGTAGGGTGTACCACACAAGCTGTCAACATAATCTGCAAATGCTTTCAAGACAGCAGAGATGTCTCCAAGCTGCTGTTGAATAAGTCTCTTTGACCATGATGTTTCCCTCCACTGGAGTGCCCCCTCAACTGAATCCAAATCAGGTAAGTTTCCACCAGCAGAAAAATAAAGCATATACACTAGACTCTCTGCATCAGAGGCCGAGCACAATTTTCCTTCCTGAAGTGCATATGTAGACGAAAAATGAAGATTCATCGCTGGGCGGTCCCTTTCTTCCAAAATGGCATGTCCCCAGCTGATTAGGACAAAATAAGGCTGCCCAATGCCAGATGTCACATAAATTACATTCTCAGGCCTTATATCACCATGCCGAATTCCAGTTGAAGCAGTGGTAGAAAGGGCAGATAAGCAATCGTGGCAACACCTGATAGCCTCATCTATACCGAAGTCACCCATCCTCACCATATCAGCGACAGTTCTGCCAACTGGGCTGGTCACAAGAATGGGTGTCCCACACCATAGATGGTCACAATTTCCACCTGCGCTTGGTCTCCTGCATTGACCAGGATGAATTATTCTTCCCGAAGCACTCAATTGTGGCAGATATCTGCTAGACAAACCCTTTTCTTTCATCACACTCAATACTTTAGTTTGCCTCTGAACTTGATACCACAACTTCATATCTTCCCATGCTGGTTCCAGCCTGGAAGGAAGTGAACCAACATACAAAAACAGAGGCTTTCCAGGATCCTCAACGGAAGATGCAACATAATATGGGATCTCACCATCATTTAGCACCTCATCAATCTGGTAACCTTTCTTCCAGTTTGAATCTTCCATCCAGAGAACAGATCCTACCTCCAGTTTGATTGACTTTTCAGACTCCAATCTGCCGGATTCTTCCTGTACTTCCACAATTTCTGGGGAAGCACCACGCTGCTGAAAGCGAAATAAACCACTTCCATTCTCTCTGGAATCACCCAACTGCCTTTCTATTCTCCTTGCTTGAAGACGAGTACTGTGATCAGCAGCTAAATCTTCAATGGAGTTCTTAGGCATTCCTGCATACTGTCTGATAGAATGGAAAGTAGCATAAAGTACCTGTAGAGCACCAATATCTCCCCAGTTAGAATTTCCAAGCTTGTTCCAAATCCTATCAATTGGTGAAATTGCAACCCGAGAGTAACTCTTTATCCATTCAGCAGCACATTGATAAACATTATTAACATCACACTCCAACTTACTCACATCTCCTTCAACTTTCATTACCCCACCATACTGAGAATCAACGAGAAGAATGAAAACAGAATTCAAACTATCAGGAATATTTGATCTGCTCAGGTTTCTGGCAAGCAATATGCGTATAGCCAAAAAAAGAGCTTCACCTAAAAAAGCGAGAGAAGGCTTAGAGTCATTTTTTTGTGAAGCAATACTTCCAATATCAGGCCTCAAAAGCACTAATTCAAGAATATCATCCCACTTCCCCTGTGGATGTCTTGGGTTCTTCAATACTATAGCTGCGGCACAAAGGCCTCCAAGTTTACCTTTAGCAATCGCCTTTTCAGCTTGGTAGAATCTCAAGTTTGCCTCATGCAGACATGATATGTAAAAAGGCATATGTTCATTCTCAGCCCAAAATGCCTCCCACAAACCCTTCACACTGGCATGCAAAAAATCTTCAAGGGCGAGATAAGCAGTTGCTTCTACCGTATTGGACGATGAAGCATATATAGCACTAGGCATCCGAATCAGCTGCTGAAATGAAACCCCTTCCAATGCATAATCAAACTTTTGAAGATCTATTAATTCGAAAGGAACTTCGAATGCGGGGTAACTGTCTCCTGAACTTTCTACAAGATCTTCAAACCAATTTTCGAGGTGTGTACTGAGAACCTGACTATCTACAAATCTACGGAGAAACTCTTTGGGATCCTGCGTCCTACCACCTGAAGAAATACTGGACTTTTTGGTCCCAGACTCCACAGACCCCTGATCTGGGGATAAACCTGTAAAGAATAGCTAATTAGTGAACGGATAGATCATCTGGGTTCTCAGAACGAATGGGAGGTGTAGAATATTCTTTCCACTAATCACCACTAAGCTAGCAGATTGGAGAGACAGACTGGCAGGATGCATACATTTATATCAGGTGCACAATTTTAGAATCCAGAATCCTCTAGTTGGTTACCTCAGAATATTTCTATTTCGTAAAACATATGCCGACAGGAAGTTTTCTGTATTTACTTTTAATTCCACAATTGTCCATAAACATACTCAAGGGATCTTAGAGGCTTTGAAAAGTAAGAGAGGGCAGAAAATTCCAGAAAACGGCATATAAAACACACATTAGACTCATTGAGCGAAATAAGAGGCAAGAGTATCAAGACAAATACAATCAAGGAAATGTAACATAACACATATCCACCTCCTTTAAAAACAGCCTAATTGCAATTCTTAGAGGCAAAGAAATTTGAACATGTGTTCTGACAAATTCAGCCAAAAAATAAGAACAAACTGAAGAGGACCATAATAGATCCCGTTCAAACTCAAGACATAGGCAAAAATACAGAAGAAGCAACTCTGTTCGATCTCATGAGCATGAATTGATTTCCAAAAAGGCATTTTCATTTATTTTCCGCAAGCTTCCCATCCATCTAAAGATAAAACCACACATCAGAAATGACATCTAAACATACCAACTTTCTCCGTTGCTTTCCTTTCTCATGTTTTCCCTTTCTTGCTCCTTTTAATCAACCCAAATCATATGTTTTAGTGGATCTTCAATTTAGCTTCAGAAAATGAACACAAAAGGATTATATGGAAAAAATTAATTCCACTCGCATCCTCCCTCGTAAATTACAACTCAAACTCACAACTTCGCTGAAGGTCAACTTACATTCAAAGTCAACACCTTTTCCCTTCACTTCAACCAAATTTCATTTCTTTTTCATATTCCAAAAATACCGAAATACAGAAAATCAATCACCAGCATTTCATTTTTCCTCCTATTCAAAATTTTACGAGCTCAAAACAAGCCTAAACAACTTGGATATACCGAGATCACAGTCAAAATTCAGCTAATACCCATTACTTCAATTGCTATAAAGAACAACACCAACCCAATTCCACATAAGAAAACACACTAATCAAATTCTGGGTAGTTTCTAAAATTCAATAAACAAGTAACCAAACAGGAAATAATTCAATAATAAGCATTTTCAGCTAATACCCATTACTGCAATTGCTGTAAAGAACAACACTAACACAATTCCACATAAGAATACACACTAATCAAATTCTGGGTAGTTTCTAAAATCCAATAAATTAGTAGCCAAACAGGAAATAATTAAAAAATAATCAGTCAAATTAAGTCAAAAATAAATAAAGACTAGGGTTTGAGAAAGAGAGAAGAAAAATGTTTTACCTTCCATTAGAGAGAGAAAAAACAAGAAAAGGAATTGAATAGAATTGAACTAAATTGAATTCTCTCTTTCACTTTAGATCCTTCGTCTTTTACATAGACACAGCTGCGATTTCTTCTCTCTCTCTCTCTCTCTCTCTAAATCTCTCTGAGTCTTGTATTTGAGTGTGCTAGCTGCCTCGTAATGACTGACCCGGCTTTGTCTTTTTTCTTTCTTTTTTTTTCTGTTTATTATATTATTTTCTTTTATTTTCATTTTCATTATTTTTTTTGTTTTTATTTGCTGCACTTTTACGACATTGTTATTTTATTGGTTTCGTTATCTTTGGTGTTTTTTGGATTTTTTTTCTGTCTTTTTTGGAAAAAACCGTCGTTCGTGTGAGGGGTTCTTTTAATTTACTTGGCGTCTCGTAAAATGTCTATTATTTTATAACGATATAAAGGAAATTTGATCCGTTTATTGTCTAATCTAACTACCATTATAGTTAGATCAAACAATGAATGGTATAGTTTTTTTTTTTTTTTTTAATGATGAGAAATTCATCTTATATTGAATCGCATTTAATTTGTCTTAACTCTCAAGATTATAAATTAAGTAGTTCAGCGGTGTGCTCTAAACGAATGTTTTAAATGAATCAAAGCTCAAAGAATATTTATGATAAATGATATAAATTTGAACTTTGTACTATAAATGTTTTGAGATGATTTAAATCGAAATAAATAATAAATGGTGGTTTTGAAAAAAAAAAAAATTTCGACCATGCTTTGCGATGTTCGTGAGTTTTGATTTGATCAGATATTAAAATTAATGAAAGGGTAAAAAAAAAAATAATAATAATAATGATGATGCATGATGTAGGTGATAGAATTGGTGACATATATCATACATTTGTGGTTGATTAATCAAAAAAGAAAAAGAATTGGTTCTTCCTAAATTGCAATAGTAAGTACTTGTATTTTATGCGAGTTTTTTTTTTTTTTTTGGATAAAATAGATGCAAAAATCAATAATAATAATTGAGATAAGCATTTTTAATACTTTATCTATGTATATCGTGTTTTCCATGTCTGTACTTTTACATGTTCGTATCACATTTATTATTATAATAATATTCTTTAATTTATTATAGAATGTAATGATGAATACTACATGTGAGGCTAAGTCGTGCAAAAAACTGGTCGTTGGCTTAAAAAGTCCAACCTTTTTAACCAATCAAAATTGAAGGGTACGTAATATGATTAATATTTATTGGAACTATCTATCATCGCATTTAAAAGCCTCATTTAACAAGTTATATTCTCTTGTCCTTCATAAGCCTATATGCATAGGTCCAAGCGTGTACTTCATAGGATTATACATCAACATCCAAGGCCCCGTTTGTTTGCCGTAAAATATTTTTAAAAAAAATATTTTTTAGATTATAAATTATATTTTGTCTGTATAAATTATAATGCATAATCAAACATTATATTTTTTTTTTTGATAATTAACTAATTATTTTTTGAGATTATAAGTACCTCCAAAATACTTTTAACTTTTTACATTCATCCAATTCTTTCAATGGTCTTTTGAGTGGATTCTCTCCCAATTAACACTTTGTTTCAACATTTCCATATTACATTCCAACTATTCATCTATTTTTTAAAATACAAAAATAGAGTGAAAGTGTTTTTGATGGGTGAATTGAATGATTGAGATGCAAGTTAGAATGTTATAATAAAATATTAGTAACTGTTTGGATTCACATGGAGGTGTGGATCAAGATCATTAGAATATATAATCAAGAATCGTTCATAAATTTGCAAAGTTAATGGTTATAATTTGTCATAAATTTTGCCTTTTACGATGGAAAATTCTCATTTTCTTTTTTTATTCAATAGAAAAGTGAGAGAAAGTTTTTAGCATTGTGGATTTATTCTGCCACATAAAAAATTATAAACTTCAAAATGGGCTTATAAGAATATGAGTTACTCATTTTAACACCAATTAATTTTAAGATGAAACTCTATAATTCTTATTGTAGTATCAGAGTTGGGTCATTGGTCAAATTTCATTCAGTAATATGTTCATCCACAACCCATCACTCAACTCATTGATTCGCTCAACTAAATACTCGGTTGATTTATTTATCTGAATGTCAGCTCTTGTATACTCTGACGCAGTGCAATGATCATACATATATGTTTCTAGAAATTGTCAACTAATAGGCAATGAACCATTAGCAGAATCAAAAACAGAGAAAGAGGCAATAAGAGAAAAGGTGTAATTCTGTCTCTCCATATGGTTCTGATTACATCCAAAGGCTTTTTTTCCCTTTTTTTTGGGTTAACGTGAGAACTCAACGAACCAAAAACCAATAACTTTTTTTTCCATTTTTCCTTTCATAGTATGGTTATGATAACTACATTCTTTTCTTCTGCATCATCTAAAATTTGTTCTGATTTTCTCCGAGTTTTCGCGCTTCAGATCCTATTTTCTCCATGGTCTCTTGAGACTTCTTGGGCCCCTCTGGCAAAGATCTTTCTCCATTCTCAGTTTCACCATTTCTGCCTTCTTCTGAAGCTGCATTGCTCGTATTCTCAAGCAGGAAAAATTCCATTGTCCATTTGCTTAGTTTATTGACAGCTTCCTCATCTGCTTACAAAAAACATTCAAAATTACATTTGGCAACAATAGAATGTGTCTTTTCTTTAAGGGTCGGTAAAATTCAACCAGCTCCTGTGGTTTCAAATACGAAATGTAGGACATTAGAAAGCTCCAAATCCAATTGAGGATCAGCCATCCAGTTGGAAGGCAGATTGCCTAATCTAACATTCCTTGCTAGCTAATCAGCCACCTCATTTGCCTTCACACTGAACATTCCTAGCTTCTGCAACAACAGAATGTTGTGACAGCAATTCTATATGCTCTCTATTTCTTTGAAGCTTAGACATGTAAGCTTTCTACATCATAGTAGAACTGGAAAATTTTCAGAAAGTGATATATGAGACCGACCTAATCTTGGCACAGTGTGGCCATGGGGATGCCTTATGATTAGAGGGTTGTCAAATGCCGCGGCTAGCTCCTCGGAAGGCAACCTCAGCCAGTCTTTCTCTCCAATGAGATGAACTGATTTCACCTTGATCGGATCTTTATATGCTATTTCGCATATACTTGGATCCCTGAACTTCGAACCTGATATCGACACAAATAGTTTGAAGGGAGGGTGATCCTTCAATATCTTCCCCTGTGTATCACCACATTTTTAGTCCTTCCTAAGGAACGGAGAAGTTTGAGATAATGTTGAAACGACATACCTGCGCCTGATACGCGAGCAAAAGGGCTGATAAACTTGCTCCCTGATTTCAAGACAACCAAAACGGCACGAATTCGTCATAGCCGATATGGAAGAGTTGCTAAACTAAGTAAACTAAGCAGTGTGAAAAGACTAGTAGGACTGTATTCAAGAAAGGAGGAAATTACATGAAAGCTATGCAGTGGGATTTAATGCAAATGTTGTAATGGTATATTTGTCATGGGGAAGATTTCAGATGCATTGTAAGTCATGTAAATGAGATACTCGCATTGATCATTTAGATGGATTTACATTATGATTTTATAAGGGAATCCAAGTCTCATTTTGATCATCTGCAGACATTTGGACTAATTTTACACTCTCTGTTGTGTATTCCTCTACTAATTCTTCTGTAATTAGAACAGCGGCATTGGAAATTATGTTTGGACTCAACTGACGTGTAAGGTGTAAGTGAAGAGATGCTTTGATCTGGTTCAATTCATGATCGCATCTGCAGACCTTATCTTCCCTTTCCACTCAAACTGGTTTTTCTATTGAAGAGATGGTTATCAGTTTAAGAACGTAAAGTGTCCCTACAGAACAATAGACATGCCTGAGAGAAGCCGAGCAGACCATCAAAAGGGCCATTGCTTGTTATATACTCGCACAAGTAAGATATGCATTCTTCCAAGTTGGTGTACTCGGTGAACTCCTGATATCATCAACACAACAAACATGTTTATATAGTAGTAGTTCTATATAAACAAAACGACGCGCATAAATTAGTATGCGTTTTAGATAAGGTAGTCATTTAACGGTAACACGTACCTTGTTGAACTGGAACCATTCAAAATATGGTGGTGGAAATATGCCCTCTATCTCTGATTTCCCTCCTGTTGGATAATTTCCATTAGGATATTCCTACAGAACTCATTTTGTGATTGTTTGTAAGAGTTCCATCATAGTAACAAGAGCAAGATAACATTTTATACAAGAAGTAAAAATTCAAGGTGGGCCGTTTATTTAGAGGCGGATCTAGAAGTTTTTATCAGTGAGAGTTAACATTATACACTTTGATAATCAGTCACGAGAATAACATTGCATATAATTATTAAACAATAAGCTAGCGGGTCTATAGGAGTTAAGTATTTGAAAACCAAAATCAGTATATCAGTGGGAACTAATTAGATTTTTTTACTAAAAATACCTAAATTTGAAATATTTTTTGAGGTCAGTAGGACTGTAGTCTCCACTAACTTATATCCATATCCGCCAATGCACTTAAATATGATATAACTTGAAGTATTAATACGTGTCATCACCCGTGCTAGATTATAATATCAATGTCATTTATTGTTTTCAATCAAACAAATTTTATTTATATATGATACTTATCACGTAACATGTGAATTAGATGAACCAAGTGATACAACCATTGCCGAGAGAGAAGTGGTGAAAACATAGCAATCTATTTGAACCTTTCTTCATTATATTATTCATATAAAACACCTAAGATCCACATGTATAGTCTATAGATGGCTCCCTATTCCCTATATGCTTCTGGACTTTCTTTTATTTTTAATAGTCTTTTTTTTTTAGTTCAAAAATTAATTTTACATCACTTTGTACGTTTCGAAAACTAATCTCGAGACTTAGTCGTGACACAAGAATATTATACTTACCATGTCAAAGTGAGCAAAGATGGAAGGATCCCATCTACTGATTTGCTTTTTGAGGAAGTTACCACTGGTTCTGAATCCATGCAAACATAGCATCTTCATCTTCGTTCCTTCTCTTTCTTCCATTTTCTCCCATGGAACTCTCAAGTAATAAAGGGTGTGTATAAAAAGATCATGTAGAGGTCCAACTAACTTTAGTTTTCTACCAAACACATATTGTATTTATGGAGCCAACAACTTTTTAATATATATGTTACATCTTGAGTTTGAGTTGAAAAACAAGAGAAAAAGAAAAAAAAAGAAAAAAAAAACTTATGAGTTTGGTAAAACAAGTGGCTGGTTCATGTACACGTGCAACTCCGAATCTCGCCTTCGGCTGATCATCCAAACTTACAAGTTTTGTAACAACGTGTTTTAATGCATGTTTTAAATAATTAAGTTGAGAGTTTGATAACTTCGAATTTTATTTAATGTTATGTACTCATTAATAGCTAAGGTGGTCTTTGTTTTACTTGATCCAATCTAAGATCTATATCTATAATTGTTGTAGTTATATTCAGATCCGATAGTGGTTTATTTCTAATTATTACATATCAACACGCTCTTGATAATTTTTAAGATTTTCTTTTAAAATTATTTTGATGGCGAAAACCATCTAATGTTTCATCTTCTTTTGCGCTATTACAATCTTCGTTTGGAATAATTTGCTCTTAATTCATGATTAATAATACGATTTCATATCATGCTCTTGAAAATTCCATTTTTTCTTCTTCTTTTTTTTTTATATTCTTTCTAAAGAATTAAATATGAAATATTTCTCTTTAGCATTTCTAATGAAGTAATTTTTACACCAACCATTGAGAGGGTAGAAATAGGAAAATTTGAAGGCACAATCATTTTGTTGAGAAAGGTGGTTTTTACTACTAAGCTTTTCCCCTTAGGTACTTGTCTAATAAATAATCAATTTTCATAACCTGCTGCCATGAAATCAGCCTATGAACAAGGTAAACTCGATGGAAACAAAAAAAAAAAAAAAAAAAGGAAAGTATTGCATTGATCAGAAAACGATCCAAAAAACGAAAAATTCACTCAAATACAATGAGTTCTTAAGGTCCTTATAATAATAATAAATCATATGCCTCTAATCCAAGACAACGAATGCTTCAGTCCCTTGCAATATGGAGTTTTTTTTTTTTTTTTGGTAAAAGTGGCATATGGAGTCAGTGGGTGTGGTCTTGTATGTTTTTCTTTTTCTTTATTTATTATTTTATTTGAACAAACACACTAATGTAAAACCCTTGAAAACATTACATTCTAATAAGTGTGGTTGTCAGTCTTATAAGTACATAAAATTCACTCTCTACCCAGCTAATCATCAAACTGTAATATTTTCAAGCTTTTTTTTCCATGAATATATATAAAGCTAATAGTTTTTTTTTTTTGGTTTGCAGGAAAGCCTAACTGATCTATATTACATATACAACGATGTGAATAGCCTCTATGACTACTTAACAACATCTTAAGGATTTTTTTTTTTTTTGTGAAGTATAACTACCCAGTTGTTGTTGACTCATCATTAAAATTTGATGATCTAGTCTGAACCACTAGGGTTTTGGTTCAGTAGTCAATAACTTGTTATGTATGCGAAAAATTACAAGTTCGAATTTCACTAGTTTCGTTTTACGGTATTAGACATTTTTTAAATAAATAATAATAAAAAAAATTAACAACAACACATTTTGAAGCTGGCGTCGCAAACGGCTAGTTGGAAGATGACCTCCTAACGGTCACCAGCCCAGCATGACCGTCGGCAAGTTTGAATTCCAATGTAATACTGTCCCACATTACGACTAATCTATTGGATTTTAGTATAAACTTTATTGGAAAAAGGGCTCAACATGTAAATAAAAAATTGCTTTGTTCTATTTTAAGAAAAACTTTTTCATCCAACTATTATACCTGTGAGTGAAAAAAGTGAAACTTACAAAGTAGGATCCGTATGTAATATCTTTAGGGCTGATTGCTTGATACTAAATATCTAGTGGAAGACTCAACTCCTATTTCAATGATTTGGTTTGTAACACTCCGTTTTATATTATGTAATAAATTTATATTTGACTTATAATGATTTTGATTCACAAATACTAATTAATTAAATGTAATATATTGACAGATTAATAGTTAAACTCTACATGTGAGTTGTCCCAACTTGTTTTGCATTTCTTACCTACCCATGGCACTGAAATTTATTTCTCTGGTTTCTCTTTCTCTTTTCTTGTGAAAAGATCAAAGTGCATTGCCTCTTGACTTTAAAAATTACATTTTTTATTTGCTTATTAAATAATTAATATTCATGATAACCATGTAGTTAATGCAAATTAATCATTGATCAGAAGTGGAAAAAATAATAATTGAAAAACACAAAGCTTTATCCAATAATTGAGCTCTTAGGTGACCCTACCATCTTTAAGTGTCAATGGACTATGACCACTTCAATTGTTTTCTTTCCTTGATTAGCTCGATTGATTCCCCCATTAAAGGAAAAGTAAAATTTTGATGCTTGACATAAGCACATCAAACATACAAAAAATATGATATGGGTATGTCTTAACAACAATGATGACTTAAAAGCTCATTTTCAATTAAAATAAACTAATTTCTAAAACATAATTTGGTAAAAATAGATATTGCAAAAGTAATTACTAAAAGAAAATTGTATTTTCATAATTGAACAGGAATTTGTAAGTGTAATAGTAGTCAAATAAATTGCTCAGGTCTTTTAATTCTTTTTTATATTGGTGGAACTATTACAATGAAAATATTAAAGATCAATATAGGAACGAGTTTCTCAGATAACTTCTTTTGGTGAAAATGTTGAAAATAAAGTCTATAAGAATTAAACTATAAATTGATTTGGGTTACCAAATGCTTCTATAAAGACTTGGAGCTCACGATCATCTTTTAATTTTAAAAGAATTGTTCGGATAAAAAAAAAACTTTGTCTAGCAAGGGATTTAATTGGTTAGCTTAGTTATGATTTATTTCAAAAGCGTCAATTAACAATAAATATGTATGCTCAAATTTATTTCACTTATACTTTAATTTATATTCATGAAAATCTACAATTGTCGACCTCCTCATTTTCTTCATTTTTAAAAATCCAAACTTCAAACAACCTTTTCTTTTCTTAGTTTTTTCCTAAGTATTAAAATTTAAATGTAGAATGATATTTTGTTCGTGTGAAATTCGTTTCTCTAGATAAACATATATTTAAACCGTTTGTGATTACTTGCAAGATGTCATATTTACCATTTTAGGAAGAAAAAAATTAAATAAATTGTTAAGAAAATAGTTTCTGGAAAAAAAAAAAAAGGAGTGTGTTAAATTCTTAGTGGGGCTGCCTATATCCATTTCATCAATCTTTGTACATTACATTCATCTCTCTGTATCTCTCTCTCTCCACACACACACACACACACAAATGTGCTTTTATTGTTTTGATAAACAATTCAATTAATCAATCATTTATAGCTTTCTGAATTCTGTGGTATCAATAAAGGTTTTCAAGCAGAAAGAGAAAGCAAGTAAACATCATCTTGTACCCAACCCACCCCACCCCACCCCAATTGCTTTCTCTATTTCAATCAATCAAAAGGTTATTTTTTTCTCATCTGGGTCACAATGATTTTCTTGAAATAATATAATTTCTATCAGTAACCTGATGCATTTTTGATTGTTTTATTTTTTACTTTTCTTGAATATAAGAGGGGTTAGCTTAATTGGGTTTTCACTTTGCTTCATTTTTGAATTTGACCTGAAAAACTCTCGTCTTTTTGCATAATGTAAAGTTCTTTTCTTTGGTGTGTAGACTTGAGATTTCAGTTTATTTATTTATTTTTCCATGTGGTGCTTACTTGGAAGTTTATGTTTTGTCAGATTCTTGCTTCAAAGAGTAGATTTTTGCCCCATTTTTATGTCAAATGTTACTGAATTTTTTAAGTTTATCTCACTCTGTATGTGTACTTTTATTTGAAGTTTGCATCTGGTGAATTGGGTATGTCAAAGTTTCAATTTTGATATGTTGTCTTGGGTTTTGACATGAGAAAGTAAGAAAAGTAAAAGAAAAGAAATTTAACGTAATAGAAAAACTGTATTGAAGTTGTATTTGCTCTTATTAGTTTTCTAAATTTTAGAAAGATTATGATATGATCACTAGTGATTTCGACAGATAGTTTCCGTTTTGCTGTTCGGAATTTATTCTTCAATGACTCTTCTTAGAGGTTCAGTTTGGAGTTTAAATACGTAGCTTGTGGGTTAGAAGTACTTCTAGCAATAAATTCTGCGATGTGTTCTTTTGTTTCTTTTCCCCTTTGCTTTCTCTATCTTTTTTCTTCATTGATTATACTCCTCTCTTGTTTTAGAATGAGATTGGTGTCTCTTGTTGTTAAATGTCGTGTTGGAGAATCACGAGTACATAATTGTTTGTTTTAGAACTTGCACTTACTATAGAACATTGGTGTAAACTCTGCCACTCCTTGTAATGTCAATATGTGGTTTCTCTTATTCATGCATAAAAGCATAAAAGTTAAGTGATTGTAGGAATTTGCTGAGTGAAACATCCACATGAAATCTTGAATGAACATAAAGGTGCAAAATATACTTGAGATTGTATACATGGGGAATCTAATTTATAAATTGATTATGAAATGTGTCGATTTGATTACTCACTATCGTGAGGATTGGCAGAGAGAGTGTGGAAAGCTTCTGAGTCCTAGGAGTTCTTCAATTCAGTAAGAAAGTTGCATATAAGAGCGCATGTTTTTTTGTCATGCATGTGATTTGTTAGATGCTTTGGCAGTGTAAGATCTTAGCTTTGAGTTAGCATAAGTGGATGACTAGCCTTGGACATTTAGATGTTGCGGTGAGTGCAAGTGTCATTTTACTCCTCTGGTGTTCCCATTCTGTCTCGCATACACCTCTCGTGGAATATCTTTCTTACCATTTGATGCGGGTTGGTTTCTGTGACTGCATCATTTCATGGGAAATGATGCTAGAGTTTTGCACTCAATATTTCTTTTATAATCAGTCTTGATGATACTTGGTGGATATGGGAGTTCAGTATTTGATGAATTGTAAATATGGATCCTTAACTGTTGTCCAACTTTATGTTTGATGTATCGCTTTTCTTTTCAATCACAAAGAGTAGCATCAGGATTGTCCTAGGTTTGTAATTATCGGGTTTTGGGATGTGGTGATATGGTAACATGCAGCTTGTCATCTTTCTACTTTTTTTTTCTGTTGCAGCTCAGTCTTTCCCTTTTTTGTCTGGTAAAGCTCATAGTCATAGCTTGCTAAATTGAAAGCTTCTTGTTTTAGCCTTTAGGGATACCATATTTAGTGGGTTTTGGGTTGTAAACGTTGGAGGATGGAAAAATGCACAACTTATACTTTTGTCTCTCTTTTCTTTTTTCTTGACAATTTTGTTCTTCTTGGAGGGTGTTTGTCAATGCACGGCAAAAGGCTTCATAGCCCTACCTCGACATTACTCCCACTCTTCAAACACAAATTTTGCGGAGATTTTTATGTTTCTATTGTACATCTCTGCTATTTAAGTGTCTTTGTCGATTTGCTTTTGCTATGTGATTTAGGATGCAAAATCTCCCATCTCGCAAAGGAAAAAGTGGAAAAGGATTAAAGCTATATGAACATATAAGAAAATTGAGGTTATATTGTTTCACTATCGCAAGGATACTAATGCCTAATTCTACTACTTGCAGGATTTTTCATCTGTCGGCTTGGTGAAAGCTCTTCCTCTGAACTCCATTAAGAGGAAATAATTGGGCTGTCGGTTGCAGGCAGTACTGGTTTCTTGTTTCCAGATAAAGGGCTTCATCTTTATTTGTCTGGATATGGTAATTTTCCTTTTCTAATTGCTAGTCAAGTTTTCATCCTTTCAGGGGACTAATCTCACAATGATCTACGTTCACATTCGCTCCCTTCAAATTCTCAACCAATGAAAAAATAATAAATTTCTTCTGGATGTATTCTTCTTATTGTTCGTCAAATCAATAACTTAATTATACGGTGCTTACAAATTTGATGATAGCTTCATGCGTCATACAGAAAAGGATTGTTGTTCCATGGAAGTTATTGACTTCTTACTTTTTCTTGACAGCCTTAATGTGATTTTATAACCATAAATGGTTAAGTAAAAATGTGACTGTTCATAGTTTATACTCAAAGTCAGAGGCATATTTATCAAAGTTCCCGCTCTTCCTTGGATGAAAGACAGAATTCAACTTTAAGAAGTGCTTTTGTTCATGAATTGTTTCACACTCTCACTTATTTCTTCTTATGTTCATATAGGCCACTAATGAAAACCTTCCTCCCAATGTAATAAAGCAACTTGCTAAGGAATTGAAGAACCTTGATGAGACACCTCCAGAGGGAATAAAAGTAGGTGTCAATGACGATAATTTTTCAATCATATATGCTGATATTGAAGGCCCAGGTACTCCTATTATGCAATAGCTATTCCCCATTCTTCAAACATCAAGTTCTTTTTCTGACCGATTATCACAAACTTTGCAGCCGGGACTCCTTATGAGAGTGGTGTTTTCCGCATGAAGTTGATATTGTCTTATGATTTTCCACAATCTCCTCCAAAAGGTTTGTGAGTTCCCAAATATTTTTTGATAAAGTTCCCTAGGCTTTAGCGGGAGCATGTATTTGACCTGTAACTTAGTTTTAATATGCTAAGCTATGTGATTGAGACATGATTAGAATTGTGATTCTCTTTTATCGAACATTTTTAGCTACATATGTACTCTACATATTTTCAGATATTTTTGTCTCTCTCCCTTGTCCCATTCTTTACTAATTTCTTCATCATGTTAAACAATGATCCCTTTTCCATGTTTTCTGTTGGTGGATATTGATCTTGTTTAGAAAGCACCTTGCCCAAGGCAACCATATTATTTGCTGCCAGGCTATTAGTCGTTCTCTTATACAATCTCAACCGTTTATCTGTATAACACCTGCGAGTTTGTCGCATGATCATGATTCTTTACTTGAATCCAGTTGTTTGTTATCTGCATATTATGCTTCTTAATTGGTCGTTATTTTTTCTATTCTGAAGATGTTCTATGTTAAAAATATTTGAGTTGCATTGTTATAAGACCATTCTCATCTTTGAGTGTCTTCATGGTATGTCTTTCAGGCTATTTTCTGACCAAGATCTTTCATCCAAACATTGCAACCAATGGTGAGATATGTGTCAATGCATTGAAAAAAGATTGGAATCCCAGTCTTGGTCTAAGACATGTTCTAATGGTAAGTTTGTCACTCTTTTGTCTTCCCTGTCAGAATCTAGCCAATCTCGTAGCCCGCTCGTAGTCTGCTAGATCATCAGAATATTTCAATCCATCTTTGCTTATCGTGTTTCTTACATGTGAACAAATTTTCCTTACTCATTGGCCTATCTTTGTCTTGTTTCTTTCTGCCAACAGGTGATCAGATGTTTATTAATTGAACCATTTCCAGAGTCAGCTCTAAATGAGCAGGCTGGAAAGATGCTTCTTGAAAATTATGATGAATATGCCAGACATGCAAGGTAAGTTAGCCTTCTTTTTCGTTCTTAAATTTGCTCGTCTCTCCTTGCCGGCTAGCCCCATGACTTCCCATTGGCCTTTCTAAACACTGCAACAGCACCCTTTGGTATCCATTATATGAGCATATAGCTGATTATTGGAGTAGCAGGGTAGTAATATTAAATTTGTTATCATAGTAACGTAGCATCACAAATTAATTTTTATTTACAACTTTTCAACATTTTAAGCTGTAAGTTAACGATAAAAGATCCACAAAGTGAAAATACTTGCTTCTCGCATAAATTAGTTGAGCTTGTATGCTTAGACATGTACTAGAACTTTCTTCCTAAACTAAAAGTTGAGTTGGAGTCCAACTTGAGTAGTTATTTTCACTTATTGGCTCGAGTCTCAAGAGTTTTCTGTTCCGTCCAATAGAAACATTTGGTAGTCCATTTTTTGTTAAAAGGAATATTTTTTCTTCTTTTGACGAGTAGGAATCAGGTAATTCCTTTAGGATATTACTGGTTCTCTTTTTTCTTATCTGCTGATGTTGTATAAATAAGTATAATGCAAAAAATATAATGCTTTTCTTAATGTGCTGCCTGAGTGCGGATGTTTGCTTTTGGAAAACAGGCTTTACACTGGAATTCATGCCCTCAAGCCAAAGCCGAAGTTGAAAGCAGGAGCTATCTCCGAGTCTATTACTGCCCTGAATGTCGACCAGACAAACACCTCAGTATGTAGCGCTGACGAGAGTAATGCAGAACCTGGTGCTTCCATGCAAATTCCATCTCCATTGGCCCCTTCTCTGAGTGCCATTAAAGGAGGAAACAGTCAGGATCCGCCAGTACTAACTTCAAGGACAGAGACGGGAGTTAGCGCATCCGTGAAGGCTCCATTGACACAAAAGAAAGAAGTCAGCTTGGCAAAAGTTCAGGCAGACAAGAAGAAGATGGATGCAAGGAAGAAAAGTTTGAAGAGATTATAAAGACTGAGATTTCGTGAGGGGCCTTTCTCCTTTACTTGATAGGTGGACATGAACGAATTCATGCATAAATCTGTATCATGGTGTACTCATTTGTTGAATGGGAAGCTTTGGACAGTTGTTTCATTTTCTTTCTTCTTCTTATTTGTCTCTTAATATCTTTAGTTACCTAAGTTATTCCTTTATTTTTGTGAAATCTTATTAATGGCTCATCAAGATGAACTTTTTTTTTTTTTTTAACAGCATCAAGATGAACTTAACTCAAAATAATATGCAACCTTTAAAAAGTCTTAAGATTGCAAGAAAGTGATTTTTGTTGATTGTTGAAGGGCTGGGTAGAGTGTTCAGTTAATGACTTGTTGTGATCAAAGTTTTTAAGTTTAGTCTAGACAAATATTAGTTCGTTCTTGACTAATTAGAGAATATATTGAGGTGTCTTACTTACAAAAACATTCTTGTATATTTCTATACATGAAGATTGTAAATAAGACCGAAATGATATGTTTCCTTCCAATTGGTAGTATTGGTAATGGGTTCAGTCTCACTGTATTTGCCTTGAAGCTAAACTGCAAAATATAATATCAGTTTTGCAGTAAAATTACTTTCAAAATAGCTTGAAAGAGATTAGTAGCGGCATTTATTTAAAAGAAAAGCAAAATAAAATATGCCTTTGAATGAGTAATTGAATTTAGTAGTATTTATTAGGGTAAGTTTTGGTAGTAGTCTCTAATGTTTATTAAGATTTTTAAGTTAGTTTCCAATATTATAAAAAGCAGGGTAAATGTATAATTTAGTCAATTATTTTTTATGTAATTTTCACTTTCATCTATTATCTTTCAAAATGAGCCTTTTAGTCTAATATGTTTCACATCAATGACGTCATTAGTCTAAAATATTTCCTCCAATATGTTTTGAAGTTGAACTAACGGCGTCACTTATATGAAACATATTGAACTAAAAGGTTCATTTCGAAAGATAATAGATGAAAGTGTCATTTACACCAAAGATATTAGACTAAAAGATTCATTTTGAAAGATAATAAATGAAATTGTCATTTACACTAAACATAATGGATTAAACTAGACCTTTACCCTGAAAATCATATAAATTACTCGTGAAATTTGTTCTATTTATTGGAAAAAAAATTAAAACTCGTATGTAGGATATTAATATGTAATTTCCAGTAGAGATCTGTAACTTTTTATTTTAATATTCTAGATGATACTTGGCAAAAGGATAAGAATTCTTTGATAAAGGTGAAATTAAAAAAATTGTAGGATATCTTTCTAAGCGCGGTTGATGCAAGTATAAATTATACCTATATATGTCTTCGTATAACCATATGGCTAAGTACGTCAAGGGTTCATTTTGCTAAAAGATTTTTCGTATGTACGATTAATGTGGTGAGTGTCATAATATTGCAACTTCTCGACAATTACAATAGAAAAAGTGTGTTTATTTGAGCAATTACGTTATTGATTTGAAATGTAATATAAATTTAAAAGCCATATTTTATATTTTATTTTCACTATTGTGGCATTCTTAACTATTTTTTTTTCCAAATTATAGAATCACGTAATTCGTTAAGTATTGAGGAGACTTCCTATGAACTTTGATTTGCAACTCAACTTTTATTCTTTTTGGCGTAATGATACCATCTCCTCGCACATGAACCTTGTATTCAAGTTTAATGAGACGTTACCTTAGTTTCATATGAGGGTATGTTGTTGTGGAAGTTTTCAGGTCATCATCCTCAATATGCAAGTGTTCACATTGAATAAGTATTGTCGAGATTGAAAGGAGACATGAGCAAGAAAAGTATACAGATTTTATTATATGAATTGTATATTACAAACTATACAATCTGCCTTTATATAGGCTTAGAGTGACTTGATGCTCAAGTCATAATGAATAACTATAGTAAATAGTACAACTATAGTAGTACAACTATGTAGTACAAGATTACATACGCTAACACCTCCCCTCAAGCTCAAGGTGGTGTAAAGGATACCAGCTTGAGATTGGATATCAAATCCTGAAGACGACCTGGGGGATGAGCTTTGGTGAAGAGATCAGTAAGTTGAGCAGCAGAGGTGATGTATTGAAGCTGAAGAGTCCCAAGAGCAACATGTTGACGAATGAAGTGACAATCACACTCAATATGACGGGTGCGTTCATGAAAAACATCATTATGAGCAATCTGGATAGCACTCTGATTATCACAATGCATAGTGGTGCCAGAAGTTTGAGGAGCACCCATATTAGCGAGAAGCCAACGAAGCCATATGACCTCCTGAGTGGCATTAGCAAGAGCACGGTATTCAGCTTCAGTACTAGAGCGAGCAACAACTGTCTACTTCTTGCTTCGCTAAGAAAGAAGAGAATCACCGAGGATAAAACAGTATCCAGTCACAGAACGACGATCTGTAGGATCACCAGCCCAATCTGCATCAGAATATCCCCGAAGAACTAATGATGAACCGGTGGAGAAATAGAGACCATGAAATAAAGTGCCCTTGATATAACGAAGAATACGAAGGACAGCTGCATAGTGAGTAGTACGAGGAGCGGACACGAATTGATTAACCAAATGAACAGCATAAGTAAGGTCAGACCGAGTAATAGTAAGATAAATGAGACTACCAACAAGTTGTCGATACAAAGATATATCCTGAAGAGGGGTCCCATCCATGGGAGTGAGACGAATATTTGGGTCAATAGGTTTAGAAGCAGTCTTTGCATCAGTAAGACCAGCACGAGCCAAGAGATCCCAGGAATATTTGGCCTAAGAAAGATAATAGCCAGTAGAATCAGAGAATACTTCTATGCCCAGAAAATAAGTAAGTTGACCGAGATCTTTCATCTCAAAGTGTTGACCAAGAAATTGCTTGAGATCATAAATAACAACCAAGTCATCTCCAGTGATAATCATATCATCTACATAAAGAAGCAATAGAATCACACCGGAGCCAGACCGACGAATAAAGAGTGCAGAGTCATGAGCACTCGAAGTGAAACCAAACTCAGTGATAATAGAGCTGAACTTAGAAAACCATGCACGAGGAGCTTGCTTAAGACCATAAAGAGCACAACGAAGCCGACACACCTTGTGAGGAGGATGATGGTAGCCTGGAGGAGGTTTCATGAAGACTTCTTCAGTAAGATTACCATTAAGGAAAGCATTCTTGACATCCATCTGAAATAACTTCCACTGTTTAACTGCAGCAATAGCAACAAGAGACCGAACAGAGGTGAGACGAGCAACTGGGGCAAGAGTTTCTTCATAATCAATACCATACTCCTGAGTGAACCCTTTCGCCACCAAACGAGCCTTGTACCATTCTATGGACCCGTCAGACCAAGTCTTGATTTTGTACACCCATTTGCATCCCATAGCATTTTTACCAGCAGGAAGGTCAACCAAATCCCAAGTATGTTTATGTTCCAAGGCCTGCAACTCATCAGACATAGCTTGCTGCCATAAAGGGTTGGAACTGGCCTCATGATAAGTTTGAGGCTCATGAAGAGAAAGAATAGTAGAAAAATAGTGATAATCAAGGAGATGAAGGGAACTGATCTTACTCGTGTGGACCGACGAAGAGATAACTCGGTGGAAATGGAATGGGAAGCAGCAAAAGAGGACTCGTCATCAACTACGGGCCTATCAGGTGGGACAGTCTCTGTAGGAAAAGCCGTGTCAGGTGGATCATCAAGTCCTGTAGGTGTACCTGTGTAACTGTCATCATCGGGGAATAAGGAAAGGGAAGGGTCTGTAAAATAGGGAGTAGAGATAGCATGAGGTAGGGAAAAAGGTGAGAGGGAAGAAAACATCTTATTCTCCCAAAAAATCACATGACGAGAGACTCGAAGACGTTTGGATAGTGGATCCCAACACCGATACCCCTTGTGTTCAATACCATACCCTAATAAACAACATAATCGAGCTCGAGGTTCGAGTTTGGTACGTTCTTGGGGAGGAAGTGAGACAAAACATGAACAACCAAAGACCCGAAGGTGATCATAGGTAGGTGGATATCCGTAGAGGCGTTCATAAGGGTACTGTTATTAATAACAGGTGAAGGGAAACGATTAATGACATGGACAGCAGTGAGAGTAGCTTTCCCCCAGAAGCGCTCAGGACATGAGGCATATATAAGAAATGTACAGGTGATATCAAGAATATATCTGTGTTTTCGCTTGACATGCCCATTTTGTTGAGAGGTGTGGGGGCAAGAAAGATGGCAAATGGTTCCATGTTGACGGAATAGGTTAAGGATGATGGACTTTTTGTACTCCATGGCGTTATCTGTATGGAGGATCTTAATACGTTGTTTAAAGTGGGTGAAAACCATGGCAGTAAATTCCGAATAGATGCGAGGCAAATCAAACCTATGATGCATGAGGTAAATCCAGGTGAATCTAGAAAAGTCATCGACAAAGATCACAAAGTACCGAGATCCTTCCATAGTAGGGGTAGGAGAAGGACCCCAAATATCAGAATGAACCAAGTCAAAACATGCAATAGAGGAAGAGTCACTTTTATGGAAAGATAAAGCAGGTTGTTTCCCAAGATGACATGACAAACAATCAAAAGGGTTCATAGAGGGTTTCCCAAGTACGCCACTAGATACTAAAGATTGCAATTTCCCTAAAGATGCATGACCTAATCGAGAATGCTATAAGTGAAGGGAAGAAGATCCTAATGAGGCGGTGACTGATGCGGCAGTACTAAGGTGAGAAGGAAGATGCAGACTAACAAGTTCAAAAAGTCGTCCAACCTTTCGGCCTATTCCAAGAGTCTATCCTGTCTGAGGGTCTTGCACATGACAACCAGAAGAAGAGAAAGTGACAGTTAGACCAAGTTCACACAATTGACCGACAGAGACAAGGTTAAGGGTAAGTTTAGGGACAAGATAAGTATCCGAAAATAAAGCATGAGATGTTGAAACATAACCTATATGACTTACGGGCATAGATGTACCATCGGCGGTATAAATAGAGGGTGTAAAGGTGGTGATGCTTTATTAATTAAGCAAGAAGAATCAGAAGTCATATGGTTAGAGCAGGCAGTGTCAAAGAACCAGGAGGACTTACCAAGTGTGGCTGATAAAGCAGTGAAAAAAGAGGGATTAGACTGAGCTAAAATGTAACGACCTGGCTAAGCGAATACCCAAAGGGCCGAGGCACACCGGCGATGCCACATAAGTTGATATTGTCCGCTTTGGAACACCCCGCACTTAACGTACGAGCGTGCCCTCACGGTTTTGTTCCCCACGCAGGCACGTGCCCACGTGAAAAGGCCTCAACTCGAATATAAGGGGACACTTCCCACTATATATTCAATGGTCCCAACTCGTAACCTTCCGATGTGGGATAGGTTCACCACATCCGCTCCCACTAGGAGGACCCAGCGCCCTCGCGTGTCACTGATACAAAGGAAGGCCCGCTCTGATACCATTTCTGTAATGACCCGGCTAAGAGAATACCCAAAAGGCAGAGGCACACCGGCGACGCCACATAAGTTGATATTGTCCGCTTTGGAACACCCCGCACTTAACGTACGAGCGTGCCCTCACGGTTTTGTTCCCCACGTAGGCACGTGCCCATGTGAAAAGGCCTCAACTCGAATATAAGGGGACACTTCCCACTATATATTCAATGGTCCCAGCTCGTAACCTTCCGATGTGGGATGGGTTCACCACATAAAACTTGTTTACTGAGTTCTTGGAGGTCGACAATTGATAGAGAGGAGGAATGAGAATCTAGGAGGGGAACATGAGATTCCTCTGCGGTTGTGTCAGCTGGAGAATAGAATGAGGTGTCTAATGTAATCTAAGCCATGAAAGAACCATCATTTAATCGATTTCCTTGAGAATTTTTGTTAGGATTATGATGACACTCATGTAGATAATGACCCGGGCAAATTTTCTGGCAAAAGAAACACTTGCGAGTAGGGCAATGCAAGAGAGAATGACCAGAGAGATGACAATACTTGTACTCCTGTGGAGATGAGTGAGATATGGCATGTTTGTTTAAGAAATCCATACTTGAGAGGCTAAAGACTGATATTTAGAGCGAGAATTTCAGGAAACGGACTGCAAAAATAAAACTCAGGACGTTGAAAAACGTGGGATAGGGTTTGGTCATTTTTTTTTTTTTGGACTCCGCTGACGTGGCAGAAAAAAAAAATGAGCTGGCGGATGACTGGACGCACGACAACTGATGTCAGCGCTGACTAGATGGCTAATGTATGCAAAGGCTGATGTCAGCAAGGGGCTGTTTGGCAGACAAAAAAAAATAGAACAGAAGACAGGGACGACGGGCCTTTGGAAGGAGCGTAAGGGCGTGTCCGGTAACCGTTTTGGGCGATCTTTATACCGCTGGACTCCTTGCGACGAGCTCTAGGTTGTGACGTGACGCGTGACCCGAGATGGTGAAAAGAAAATATCGATAAGGCCCGAAACAGACAGATTGAATACAATTTTTTTTTGCGATGTTTGATTGTGAAAAATTGAAACAAGAGAGAAGATATGATGACAGTGGCACAGGCTACCAGGATGGTAGCTCTGATACCATGTCGAGATTGAAAGGAGACATGAGCAAGAAAAGTATACAGATTTTATTATATGAATTGTATATTACTAACTATACAACCTGCCTTTATATAGACTTAGAGTGACTTGGTGCCCAAATCATAATAAATAACTATGGTATATAGTACAACTATAGTAGTACAACTATATAGTATAAGATTACATAAACTAACAAGTATTATTGAGTAACAAGATACGAAACACTACATATATTTTGGAACCCCTTTTAAATACATGCAATCTAATTTCTAATTGTCATGCCCCATCATTGAGACTTGTCGATATGGTTGAAATTGAACCATATTTCCATCCTTCATTTTTAAACCCAATTTTTAATTGTCACGCCTCCTTTTTGAAACTTGTTGATATGTCTAAAACTAAACATGTACCCATTTATCATCTTTAAAGTCTTTGAGAGTTTGAAGCTTGTCTACTTCCTCCTTTATATGTTATTGAGGTATAAAGTAAATTATTTTTAAGTTTAGTGGTGATAGTGTCCCGCGTTTGGAGTTCTTGGTCCAAGCCCTCATTATTAGTTGAATAAAGGAATATAACAAGCCATTATAAGTGGAGGTCGACCATAAACTGCAAGAAATGGAATCATGCCAGCTGAAGCATGAAACAAACTTTGAACACTGAACAACTCTTATGCAAGTATCCAGCACCTCGGCCAAGATAAGTTTTACACACAAAATTCTCAAAATTGTCACTAAAGACTCGAGAGGCCCCAAGCACGAGCACTAAGCACACATACAATGAAAGAGTTTAATAATTCTCGAAGAATGAAGTCTTATATTTATTTTTAATTTAGGGATAGTTTACAAATGCTTACTTTCTTATTTAAAAGTATTGAGGAATTAATCACACGGTAATAATAGATCTATAAAATCGATCAAGATTGCACTTTTAAATATATAAAAATATCTCATTTACCAACTATTATAGATACAAGTATCTTTAACTTTCTAAACACAGGCTATTAGAAAGCTTTAGAAATATGAGGGATATTTGCAATATTCCACTTTGTAAATAGTCAAGCTGTGACCGTAAATTGTTCTTACTTTTGCTTTTGTTCGCGTTTCTTTTCTAGATTATTAATAGGTTCTTCTTATACTCTTTGGAGTTCCTCTTGTACTCTTTGGAGTAAAGTTAAGGAAAACTAATATCGTCAAAAAGGAAATACATTCTATACACAAATAAAATTCACCATTATATTTATGAATAAATATTCGTCACCTGTGTAAAATAATTATCCCTAAAATTAATATCTGTTATATGTGATACTCCTTTTTATATTAGTTAATAAACAGGAGTCTTTAAAGTAAAATATGAATCCAAGACGCATATTGTAAGATTTGATGTATCTAGATCTCCCCATCTGAACATTGTAGTATTTCGAGCTGATTTTGTGGTTGAAAACCAATCCAAAAAAGAAAATTGGAAAGTGCATGTTGTGGTCTACCAAGCTCACCTAGGATCCTTTGCATAACCTTTACAAAAAGTTATATTATTTTATTATAATTATATATCGTTAAATTTATTATTATTAAATCCTTTTATAATGTAGTATTATTATAAGGTGGAGTTAGGATAATTATGTCGTTAAATTTACCATTAATAAATCTCTTTTATAATATAATATTATTATGAGGTAGAGTTAGTATAATTATATCATTAAATTTATTATATCAAACTTATATCATTAAATTTTCTTTCAGAACGTAATATTATTACAAGGAGATTTAACTCTACACTACCTGTACGCTACAAGATTTTTTTTTTTTGTCAGAAGAAAAATTTATTAATAAATAAAAGAGTACAATAGGTTCACTCGATATTAGATGTCAAAAGAGCATCTAAGATTACACGCAAAGTTAGCAAAAAGAACACTATAAGAGGGATTGAAAAACCCAATATGGGAAAATAAATCTATCTGAACTGTTAATACAACCCTGACTGTTACATGAGTGGCCCGTGAAAACAAGAACATGGAGTGGTCAAACGAGAACGATAGGCATTGGATATAAAACAAAGGAAATACTCCGAGCACAATTAAAGAAATCTCAAAAAGCATATAAAATTAGGTAAGCGGTGAAATCTAAACTAAATGTACTAAAAATGGATCAATACATCATAACTCAAAAAAAAGCTATTCACAACTTATTAGCAACCCTATATGCTACAGGAATGAAATGTCAATTTGGAGGATATTTTTTTGGTGGAAAATGAAAGGATATTCAAACAAAGTAGGGCCATCGAAAATGAGAAAAGATATGATCAAGTAGCACCAGACAAGACACAGTCCCACGTGTCAACTATGCTTAATTTGGTCAACTTGAGCATATAAAAGAAAAGAACATACCGTGTCCGAACCGCGTAACCGCGTTTCCGTAATGGAAGAGAGAGGAAAAAAAAGGACACCCAAAATGATTCTATTTTTTTAAATGTCAATTTACTCTCCGTACACACGGGTTGAAGTTTTAAAACACATAAAGTATTTGATAAAATTATATTTTAGGTAAAATTATGCATAAAATTTATTGAGTTAACCTAAAAAAATTAACTCTGAGTTGATTTTAACTCTTATCAATAGAATAAGACATGAATTAATCTCCGAATTACAATTTTATCCTTAGACAAACTATAAATTCTTCTTCATTATTGGTTAGATTCACACTAGAAATTAAATTTTGAAACATATAACTTGTAAAGTAAAAAATACGAATCAAACATTTATTATTAGGTAAGATTAATTATGTAGATCTGATCATATTATTTATTTTTATTGAAAATTATTTTCTCTATTGTCTAATAAAAATATAATCTAAATAAATTAAATATAAGATTTACTAAAACTTACACACACACAAAAAAAAAAAAAAAAAAATTAACTCTCAATTGATTCAAACTCCACAACTAAACAAACAAAGTTGTGAAGGAGGCTCCAACTTTAGGACTATATATAACTAGACCAATCGAGACGTGCACAAGTGTTTTAACTCTTCATAATTATTGGCCAGTAAAGAGAACAAAAAATAAAACAAGAAAGCTCAGCAGACGCATTACTTATTATTATATTTACTGACTAATCATATGGTATAGCCAGCTAAACTATAGGAGAGTGTAGCTGACAACATATGTTTATAAATTTCATAAGACTAGTGGTTGTCATTGATTGGCAGTGCTGTGTAGATCTATTTTGGCTTTGTTAATGCACTTTTTTTTGTTTTTCTTTTTTCTTTGGTTGAGGATCTTGTTTGAATAGTTTGACTATTATGCCCTTTAAAACCAATTTTTTATGTGGATTGGTGAAAATACAATTTAACTCTTAAGAAATGAAAGAAATTAACTCAATCAAGAAAAAAAACAAGGCTAGAATAATGAGTTTTTTTTTTAGGATATTTCTTCTATCCGATGAACATTTTGCCCTTTTTATCATTTGTTAAGTAAGTCGATATTTTTAATATAATATTGCATTGAGGGTCTACTATTATTCATGGAAAGAAAAAACGAGAGTATTATAAATGTAGTGCCACCATAATTATGTAACTCGATTACAATCTCTAAAAATTGAGATGAACTAGTTGCATTAGAATTTTCTCACATTAAACTGAAATTTTGACTTGAAGAACTCTAATTTCATTCTTATTTTACTCCATTTTAGGAAGATTAGTGTCAATAAATCCTTTTAAATAACTTTCTTCTAACAAAGCATGAAAAGGTTGGTGTTAGACCTAACATATGCATCTCTTTTTTAGAGGCACAACAAAAGAATAAAAAAAAAAACTAAAAATAAGAAAGAAAAAATTATTATGCTTACGATATATCTGCAATTCTAAACTACATGCCGTGAGATTCAACGAGCAAAAACAATATAGAAATAGATCTTAATATCGGTTTGCATTTCCCACCTAAACTCATAATTTGCAAAGAGCAAAAGCAGAAGGGCAAAACGGGAAAAACGGAAGCAAAGAAAATTGATAAACCGGGTCATGCCCGAATACAATGGCAAGAGGTGTTTGTTTTTGTTCGATGATTTAAAACCAAAAATAAAAATAAAAACAACCTTAAAGGTTTGTAGAATGGTCGGATAGTATTTAGTGTGATTTAAATATGAAGTTCAAAATTATACTCACTTATGTTTTTAGTGGTATAGTCTATCGATAGTAGGTACAAAATTATTTTTATGAGATTATCAGTTTGACACTTTATATTATTTTAAAATTTTGTCTTTGACAAATTTAGTACATTTATAAAGACTCACTGTTACATTTAAAAATTTATCAATTCGTAATTAAATTCTGTAATATAATTCGATAGTCAAATTTCATCAACTGAATTTTGTATTCTAAGATTTTTAATATTCGGGTGATCCAATATGATCTATCGCTCGTAGAAAGAAAAACAAAATAAAAGCGAGAAGGAAAAGAAAAGCAAGAAAAGAATAAAAAATTGAAAGGAAAAGTCCAATTTGCTGATATAAAAACACAACACACCCACACCCTCTGTGTGTTGTCCTCAAGCCACCTCTCATTTTCTGCAACCATCACTTAAATATTCTCTCTGATATTTTTCAAAGTAGAAAAGAGAAACACACCAAAAAACAAAGAAGAAAAAATGGCGGATCAGCTCACCGATGACCAGATCTCTGAGTTCAAGGAAGCCTTCAGCCTCTTCGACAAGGACGGAGATGGTATATTTTCACATACACACACATATATATATATATGTTTTTATTATGTATACATCATTGTGTTTATGTGATTATCAGATCTGGGGTTATTGATTTATTTGCTGCTTTTGTGAATTTCTTTCATGGATAGACTTTGTGGGTCATGGTTGTTTCATGGATTTTGTGATTTTTTTTTAAAAAAAAAATTTATTATTGTTTCTTTTTTGCCTTTTGGGGTTTCATATTCTGTTCATGGATTTTGAATTTTTTGGATTTTTGTTTTTAATTTGTGGGTCACGTTGTTTCCTAATAGATTTAGATTTGTATTTTGTAATTAATCTTTAATTTGCGTATGTATGTAAACATCTATATTTTGCACTTGTTTTGTATGTAATATACACATGAATATATATAGAAACTGAAAAATAACAATTTTGTTGAATAATAATTGATTTTCTTGGATTATGTTGTCAGATCTTATGTAGTGAATAGGAAAGATATATATATATAGAGACCCAAGAGAAGTGTAAGGGGTTTAATTTATAATTTTTCGTTGTGATTGGAGATTGAGAAATTGTAATAGTAGTTTAAGCAATAGAAAACGGATTTTCATTATGATTCAATTTGTTTTCGGTTCTGCGTTTTCCGAAGTTTTAAACCGTAGAAATGGAAATAATTGAAATCTAATGCTAACGGCTTTGTAAGCCAAAAAAGAAAGTTCTAAAAAATATACGACCTATAATTCCATTGTTGAACCACCCTGGTGGGATAACGATTAGTGTGGTGTGGTTTGGTTTTACTTCCATAGTCAAGAGAAAGGTCATTGATTGTTAAAGTGAGAAAGAGGTGTTAGTAAGATAGAACGAGTATTTGTCTATGAAAGTGCCCCATTTTTATTTGTAGATGGTGCAAATGAAGATGTCTATGTATCAGGAGCGGTTACTTGAGCCGATTGTTTGTTTGTGACTCTATACTGCTAGTGGCTTGCGGCTAATCACGACTAGCTGTTTATATGCACAAGTAGATTTTTGTGTGTATGATGTATGTGTATATTGATATGCACTTGAGTGATGCAAGTTGCAACTATCTTGCAGGAATTAGAAAGTCAAGTTGTCCATTGAGTCTGACTTGTGTTTCATTATATATTGTTTATCATTTTCGTAAAGATGGATGGCAAAAACTTTGGGAACCCTAGGTATGTTTACATGTTAGAGAAAATTGGAGCATCTGTTTCTGTGTGAGTTTACGTTTTATTACATTTATCTTATTGCTGTAGAAATACATGAACATTGTGATGTTCTTAACTGAAATTAAAAAACCATGTGCAGGTTGCATCACCACCAAGGAGCTTGGGACTGTGATGAGGTCACTGGGGCAGAATCCCACTGAGGCTGAGCTCCAAGACATGATTAACGAAGTGGATGCCGATGGTAATGGAACCATCGACTTCCCAGAGTTCCTGAACCTCATGGCCAGGAAGATGAAGGATACCGACTCTGAGGAGGAGCTGAAAGAGGCATTCCGAGTCTTTGACAAGGACCAGAACGGCTTCATTTCTGCTGCTGAGTTGCGCCACGTGATGACCAACCTTGGGGAGAAGCTCACCGATGAAGAAGTTGATGAGATGATTAGGGAGGCCGATGTTGATGGTGATGGACAAATCAACTACGAGGAGTTTGTCAAGGTTATGATGGCTAAGTGATGTCTCCACCACCTTCATTAGTTCTTTAAAATTACGGATATATAATCCATAATTTGGAAAAAAAAAAAAAAAAAGACCTTTTAAGAAGGGATGGATGAACAGAGTTAATGTAGCGTAATCGAGTCTTGTAGTTCGTTTTTACCCTTTTATCTGATAGTTTTTATATCAGACTTTTAGAAGGATGTGATGGTCAGTTTGTAATGGGGGTGGAATTCTTCTTGCTACATTTCTTTATGATGCGTCTTTGTGACTCCATTATATTTTATGCTGCTTAAAAATTCTCCTTTGCTTTCCTTTCCTGAAATTTTACTGCTTTGAGACAATTTGATGTCATCATTCAGATGGGTCTGATGGCCCCATATCCTTCTTATGCTTCAGATTGCATAATATACCATTCAAAAGTTGCTAAATTCTTGCCCCTGAAAATGTAATGTATATATGCATGCGTAATCCCTTGATTCTTTTGATGATGGGAAATTTCTCGGGGTTTACATTTGAGGCCCACTCGAGGTGCTACTCTATGTCAAATACCCAACTGAGACTCCTCGTGACTTCGTTTGGAGGAAGTTTGATCAAGGTAAGTTTAGCCATAAATCCCACAGGGATTAATCTCAGATAAAGGGGAAGAAGTGGTATGGAGAAAGAGTCTTGTCTAGTAAAGAAACTAAATTTATAGTTGATTTGAATATGAGATATGAACTAAGTATCATGTTACGTCTCAATCATTTTATCCCTATTATCCCTAAGATTAATCGTTTAACATTGATTACTCCCTCAATTATTTCTTCCTTTTTTCTACTTTATACGGAGGCTTCTCGATGCTTCCAATGCTTAATATTTTTCTGCTATTAAAATAAAATACGCAACGTAGTTTTCTAGTAATAAGACGAGCATCCTTGTCCCTATTACATTAATATCTGTGGCCAGAGCATTTTTCTACATAAATTAACGTTTTGTCTATAGCGCTAAACTAACTCAAGTCTTATTTAGGTAAATAGATCAGACTGTTTAGAACAAATGAATTTTATAAAATTTTATAAAATTTATTTGTAAATTTAAGTTTTTTTGTTTGGTTGCACATTTTTAAAGAATTACAAATCCAAAATTTATAATTCTTAGATTTGTACAAACTTTACTCAAATCCGAGTTTAGGAAGTGTAATTTACAAATTCACGTTTTTCAATTCTGCTGCTAATATTTTGAGGACAAAACTACTCTCAGATTTTTGACTTTGCTAGGAATAGTCAAAAACTAAAAAAAGAAAAAAACATACGTCTTTTAAATATGAAAACTTTTGAATCTTTGTCATGCAAGTGTTTTATATGCTTCGCAATCATTTTTATGCTAGTCAAAATCATCTTTCTTCTCATAACACTTCTTTGTAGACTTCTACCAGATCTGAAATATGTGCTATTTTGGTAATCTTAGAATTGGTATCTTCTAGTACTATTATCTTGTAATCTTTTGTCTTAATTTATTTGATATAAACAAAACTAAACTAAACCAAGCCTTTAGATGAGATATCTTAATTCATTTGATATACTTATAAAAAATATTGTATAGTTATTTTTCCATGTTAAACTTACAGTTGAACTTAATCTTATTATGATTATTTTGTAATGTTTAAATTTTTTTAAAATATTTATTTGTTTTGTTTTTTTTTACTTTTTAAAATTAATAATGGATTGAGAAGATAACGCTTATATGATAACCTAATTTCAATTGAATAAAAGAAGACTATTTAAGTAAAATATAAATGTTAATTCTAATTTCACATGTGTTCTAAACACAATTTGAATTTACAAATAATAGAATTGACTTAATATTATTTTAAGTTTCCAAACAAAAGAATTCATTTGTAAATGAATTCCATGAGAAATTCATTTATAAATGAAATGAATTCCACACATGAATTGCTTTCAAATACCATGTTAACGATTTTTCAATTGATAATAGATTATATAAACATCTCAAACGATGACATATTATATAAATTTGACAACATCTCAAATAATGACAGACGGGATAATAAAATGATGATATAAAATCTTCTTTTTTACGCATTTAGAAATGAATCACCTCCTTTAATAATTAATAATTACATTAGAAAATGGGATCAATTTGCTAATTTTCATTACCAATTCAGACCCCACCTTACCTGATTAATTATCCATTAGTGTCAAAGAATAAGATACATGCAACACTTGCATGTATAGTGGCTTTCTCACCTGGCAAGTAATTACTTTTTTCGTGGGTGGAGAGTAAGGAGGATGAGTTTTAATGTAACGGTAAAATTATCACTATGATTTGGAAGTCATGAATTTTAGTTGTAGAAATACTTTTTTATAAAAATATAGAGTAAGACTGTGTATAGTAAATTTTAAAATATTTTGATGTTTTATATCCTGTACATAATCAAAATTTTATGCTCTGAATTACCTTTGAAAATAAAGGTCGACTCCCATTCAATCAGAAGGAACCTTCACTGCACATAGCTTGGGGCCCAGGCCTAAGGCACCTCTGTGATTGGTCTAGAGCATAAATATGCCACATTGCCAAATGGTCAGGGCCTTGATCCTACGCCCTTTGTCAAGTTTTAAGAAGCTTTCTTACTACCACAGCCCAACTTTTTATGGTGTGCAAATTCACATAACAATCATATGGTTGAGGGACATCAGGTAAAGAACTATTGCCCATTACTTGACGACCCAAAAAGAGATGTTCTTTACAAATGGATCCCACGTACTTCGACTTTGATTAGGCGGGCGAACCCCGGCGAATGAATCAGCTAATGGGCGGGCTTGGATTGGTATTAGTCTGGATATGGCAAAATCATTCTATTAGATCGAATGTACTTATTCGATCTATGGATGATGAGATTCCATTGATATAGAGCGAATTCCAATAAACTTATTAGACTCAATTCCTCTAGAAGAAAGGAGAAAGAAAGAACAACCAATTCTATGAAATAATATCTTATTTACTACATCAATCTTCGGGGGTGAATTCTATATGAATTTTCCCACATATTTGGATTCATATATATATATCCACCCATGTGGTACTTCATTGGGGGGAAAAGTCCTTCCCGTATCAGGCACTAATATATTTTTAACGTCTAATTAGATGGGGAAATCATTCAAATTAAGAACAGAAGCTCGTTATTTATATAAGAGAAGAAATAGAGCTTTAGAAGCAGCCAATCTTTTCTTTATGTCCCAAAAAAATCCCATGTCTTTCTTGGTTGGACCAAGTCAACCGGCGATTTCCAACAAGTCTTTCCTCATTCCTGAAAATATTTTTTCATCTAGACATCATAGAGAGTTGAGAATTCTAACTGGCCCGAGTGCTATTTTTACTCAAGGCTTTGATATCTGAGGAATTTCCAGTCTTGCAGAAGACGTCGTTCATTATCAGACGATTAAGAAACTCTCCGATCGGAGATGTACGCGTCGTCTGACGAATGGCATAGTCCAACACTTGTTGATGATCACCTACTTCCATCATGAAAAAAATAGCTACTCGTTAAGGCAAGTGGGAGATTCACGGGCAGTAGCTTAGACTTGGGCCAGTAACCTTCATTCGATGCATATAGTTTTTGCTAGAGTGGGCGGCGGTGTCCCTCCCTCAAAGCGCGGTGTCCCTTCGTTGCCCTTCTATAGCTTATGCTCATATGTTGTTCCGTCTTATACTGTGTTTAGTTACCGTTATTAACTTTCTATGCCCCTTTGTATAGGTTAGGCAAATAAATTTTTTTTAATCCGTCCAATCTTCCATTAGTTCAAAAAATATGGAGTGAGTCTTACAGTTTAAGGGCTCTCCTATGCGTGACTTGACAGTTTGAAATGTAGGGTAATTTGAAGTGCACAACCCTTGCCCATTTGCTTTTAGGAAGAGATGTAATCGCATTTATACACCATTAGAGAGTGCGACTTTCAAATATAGACTGGACCACCTCACTTTAGAAATGATTATTTTTGGTGGGGTAGCTTAGTTAATGGTTGACGTGCCTAATGTTTGAATCCCAAAAGTGGAGGGCAAGTGGGAGTTGAGGGGTAAAAAAAATAAAAGAGTCTGCCAATATTTTATTATTATGTAAATATAAAAGACTAAAAAATATATTTTTAAAATCAAGGGATCAAATTATTCGTCAAAATTAAAACACGAATCTATAATTGGTTTGACTTTCCAAGAAGTTTTCATAATCACATCAGTGTCCGGTGCAAAGTAATGTGGGTCAAAACCATTTTAGTCCCTGAGATTTACTCTAAAGACCAAATTAGTCCCTCAGGTTTGCAAAAAGACCAAATTGGTCCCTACAATTAATTTTTATTAGTCAAATATTAATAGTCAAAGGGTTGACCGAGTTAAAAGACCATTATATCCTTAAGCAACATATATTATAAAAGAAAATTACGATAAAAGTTTAAATCAGTCTAAAAAAATATAATTCACAACATTTGTGCAGGAAAAAAAAACTAAAACTAAAAAAAAACTGTTTATGTTTATGTTTGAATTGATATTTGTTTATGTTTGAATTGATATTTTTTAGTTTTAGTTTTTTTTTTCCTGCACAAATGTTGTGAATTATATTTTTTTAGACTGATTTAAACTTTTATCGTAATTTTCTTTTATAATATATGTTGCCTAAGGATATAATGGTCTTTTTACTCGGTCAACCCTTTGACTATTAATATTTGACTAATAAAAATTAATTGGAGGGACCAATTTGGTCTTTTTGCAAACCTGAGGGACTAATTTGATCTTTAGAGTAAACCTGAGGGACTAAAATGGTTTTTGCCCAAAGTAATGTCTATGACCCATGTATCTATTTTTTTAAAGATAAATTTTGGAATATGAATTTTGCTGTCCTTGCAATAATGCGACATATGGAAGATGCTGACTGACTCAAGCCTCCATTTATGACCATATACTCATTTGTCAACTGCTCAGTGGAGGAATTTAACAATTTTATTTAATAAAGTAGTAAAATAAACGAAAGAGGACTATTAGGATTTTGATTTAGTAGTATATAATTTGTTATTTATACAAAAAGTTACGAATTGTAAATTTTATTTTTTATATTGTATAATTTTAATTTTATTTAAATTAAATAAAAAAATAAACGAAAGAGGGAACCCACTTCCAGGAACAGACAAAAAAATCAAGGAAACATAAAATGGACTTGAACGTCACTCACCATTTTATCAATCTATCCGTGGTGGGAGAATTTTGACCAAGACCCAATCACACCATTAAAGTCTCTTCCAACGTCTTGGAGACAAGTCCACCGGCCAATTAAAACTCGATGTTGATCTCTGCCCCCTTTAGCATATGTAAAAACTTCATTCGGGAGAGTCATTCACGTGTTAACATGGTTATAGTCTTTTCGTTTTTGTAGTGAGAAAATTAAGATTGTGTTTTTTGAAAATATGTATAATTTTAAAATATTTTTTAGTTTAAAAAATTAATTTTTTCGTCACTAAAAAAATTTATTAATATCTAACTGTAAAAGAAGAGATGAGTCTCACGTGTGAAGATCAACCCCATATGAGGTTCAGATAGTTTGATTATGAGAGAAGAGACGGTCTCACATGTAAGTGATGTTCAAACTGTTTGAATTAAAGATTTTCTCCTAATAACCTTCTATATCGAGTCATATTTTACACCACACTTCTATTATTTAACTTTGCAAGTAATATTTTACATCAATTAAAAAAATGAGATGAAACACACATGATCTTTTTCACCTCATCCAAAAATACCCACAGGCAGACACAAAAAATAAGTGTTGCTTGAAAAATAGGCAATCATCAATATTTATGGAGCTTGAATTAAACAACTCCATCAGCAAACCATACCAAATGCACAACTAAACCAGTGGAATCAGATCAAATTTATAATGACGATACCTAAAAAGTCAACTTCAACTACTTCCAATCCTGGGTCATCAGCTTTTGAGTCTACAACATTCCACCAAAACAACATACCAAACAATCACCAAAAGTATTATTTGACACTATTCTAACCCACTGAAAAAAAAAAAATAACAGAATATTGTGTAACATTGAAGTGGACATTATGAATGCACTTAGTAAAATAATTAAAGTGTCAAATATGCTATCCTATGTGAGTTTGTCGCGTGTTTAAATGTAAACAATACCCCTCTATATTGTATCAAATTCTTAACTTAGTAATTTAGCCAAAAAAAACAAAAATTCTTAACTTAGTAACTATATATGTTATGATCTAAGATATGCTCGAGAGGATGTGGTGTATGGAACGTCACCAACTAGATGCATCTAATCTCCCGAAATTCAATATGTATCATTAACTTCAACTGCGTGTCCTGTGTCATCTCATTCGATTCAATTGACACCATCTTCTCTAAGCGCGCAAGATTATAGAGGAGTCTGAGATATGCAACCAACTTAGAAGAAGAGAATGCCATTATCTAAAGGACTATAAATAGTGCCGTTAGCCTTCTAAAAGGGATTATATGCTATGATCTTGGATTCACTCGAGAGGATGTGGCTCATGAAACGTTGCCAATTAGATGCATCTAATCTTCGAAAATCCAAGATGCATCATTAACTTTAATTACGTGTTCTGTGTCATCCTATCCGATTCAATTGATACTATATTTTCTAAGTACGCAAGATTATAAAAGAGTCTGATATATGCAACCAACTTAGAACACTAAATATAGGTGTTGTCTCATTTTGAGTCTTCTTTCTCTTTTTTTTTGCTCAAGGCAAGGAATGATTTCATTACTAATCACAAAAATTACAAAATTTGATCCCCAAAAGATAGTCTGACGTATTCTATGTTCAATTCAAAAAAAATTTCCTACATTTTCTAAATGTAAAAAGTTTCGACTTAACATTAAAAATAATATTCTCAAAAATTTGATCCTCAATAAAAACATCGTTACTAAACAATTTTCTATAACAAAGAAAAGAAAAGATCTAAACAATCTTCCTCTTAAATATCTCTTATTTGGATACTTTTTAATCTGACCCTTTTTATACGTCAATTTATTGATAGAAAATTAAAAATCAAAATCAAAACCGACATCATCAATCACTATGCACAATAACAAAGAAAAGATGGTAGTACATGTTTGACTCAATTTTTTATCGATAAAATCACCTTAACTTCTTATATGCAAACAAGTGGAATTGTTCTATTCCATCAAAAGTATTACTGTAATTACCCTTCTTTTTTTTTTGTGTAATTTCACTCCACATAAAATACCCAAGACTTTATACTTTATTAAAAAGAGTGAAATCAATCATAATAAATCGTTAATTATGTTATGACTTTGTCAAACTATTTCTGCATCGACCCCTTAGATCAATTTAGGTGTTAACTATTACAACTTGATTTGATTGATCTTAACATTTAAATCATCATAAAGATTGACAAAAAAATCATCATAAAGAATTTAAACAAAACAAAGTCTCACTAGTTGAAAAAATTCAGAGATTTTCTGTTATTTTCTACAAAGTTAAAAAATAGAGAATTTACTCAAGAATTAAAAAATGTATAATAAATAGAGAAAAAAAATATGATGCAAAGTGCTTCAATCCGATTATCCAATGTTTTATCATATCATTTCTCTTAAACTCAAACTGTTCATAAAATTATTTTCAAATTATAAAAATATTATCTAAAATTACAAAAAGATTGAATTACACCGAGTCAAGTTATTTTCATACTAAATCAAATCAAACTAAATTTTTTTAATAAGCTATATTAATCTGAGGATGCCATTAATTTCTATCAAAAGTTATTTTTTTTTATTAATTATGTACAAACAAAATTTTACCTAAATATTTTTATTCAACTCATATACTTCTTTCTCTACTCGTTTTACAGCGTACTATCACGATCCCGGGTCGGTCTCCTTATAAACAAAAAAAGAAAGAGAAAAAAGCAAAAGGAAAGTAAACAAAGATTCCACAGCCACTATAATAGAGTCTCTCTGTTTACAACTCTCTTTGTGTCATTCCCAAAACCGATTCTCTTCCTTTCCTCTCTCTCCGTCTCTCTCTCTCTCTCTCTTTCTCTCGACGCTGAGGAGAAACACATCCATTCTCAAAAACCCAAAAAAAAAAAAAAAAAATCCTTCTTTTTTAGTATAATTATTAGCAACAACAGTTTTAGCCATGGCTTGTAGTGTTGTTTTGGCGGTGTCGATAATTATAGCTTCGATTGGAGCTCAAGTGAGCGCTAATTCTGAAGGGGACGCGCTCTACGCGCTGCGCCGGAGCCTTTCGGACCCGGACAACGTGTTGCAGAGCTGGGATCCCAACCTTGTGAATCCTTGTACTTGGTTTCACATCACCTGTGACCAAGACAATCATGTCACCCGCGTGTAAGTTTAGCTAACCCCCTCCTCCTCCCCTCACTTTTTATTTATTTATTTATTTTTGTTTATTTTCTTTTATTGGGTAAGTATGAAATTGAATTTTGTCCTAAAGTGGGCCCGGGCCCGGGCCCGGGTCTGACCTGTACATAGCCTGAGCTTCGGGTTCAGTCTGAATTATTTGTGATTTTAGCTGGTTGTTTTCCGTTTATGAATTTTGATTATTCGAGCGAGGACTAAATTGTTAAATTCAATTTTGATCTATATGAAGAAAAGAGGAAAAAATGGAAAATGAAAAGCCGTTTCTTTACTGGGTATACATTTTATTTATTTTTAGTTTTTGTGAAGATTTTTTGCGAGAAAAAATAATCAAGTTTTGATATTTATTGAACGCCATCGTGGACTGAATTACATCAGTAGTAAAGAAGTTGGTGTGGGTAGAGAAGACTGGAGAAAGCAATACGGGGCATTTGGAAAACTAAGAAAATTAGAAAAAAAATTCCTTATTTCCCGGTTGGTGTTGATAATGATGGTTGAGAAGAAGGGTCAAATATCGGAGACAAAGGAAATTGGGACAGCAGGGAAGGAGAAGGAACGATATGAACAAAGAGAGGTGTGAATTTGGCCTTTCTCATGTGCAAACTCATAGAGTTTATTTGTGTCGTCATATATAGCATTTGATGGTATGGAAAACTGGTAGATAAAAGACGGATACTTTCTTGTTTTGTGAGTGTAAGACATATACTGAGATAACAAAGAACAAAAGCTAATGACATCTGCAATTGAGTCCTTATATTGCCGGCGTTCTTAAAGCAAGCCCTAGAATCATGGGGGATCTTAGAAACTATTTAATGATATTGTAACCATATCTGTGAAGGATGCTCCCTTGTCTTTTTCTCGGCACAATGTCATGAAAGTACGTTGGCTTCAGGAATGCTATAGTTTGTACTTAGTCTCCTGTATTTATTAGTGTCTTTTTTGTTGTTTTGACAAGTGATCCAGAAAAAGTACCTTGCTGATACAAGTTATTAAGGCATATTTAGGTGCTTAGCCTTCATCATAGATTAGTTTATGATTGTTTATCATGCTTCATCTCTTGATGTTAGTATAATTCTGAAAATCAAATGTGTTGTAAAATTACAGAATATTTAGGTGCTTAGTCTTCATCATAGATTAGTTTACGATCGTTTCTCATGCTTTGTCTCTTGATGTTAGTATAATTCGGAAAATCAAATGTGTTGTGAAGTTTGCTGTAATTTTAGTATATGCCAGTCTGCTAATCACTATCTTGCACTTCAGCTTAACTTCTGAAAGATCTTGAAATAAATAGTGATTCTCTAAAAATTTGTCTGATGGTGTCTCATAATATGCTTCCTTGTGGAAATGTGCTGTTTGGTGAATAGGTGTCTACTGTGGTTTTCATATCCTTGAAAAAATTAAAGGTTGATTTTGTGTGTTTTGAGTATTAGGTGCGAACAATTTTAGAATTGTTGATCTCCATTTATGTAGAGAAAATGTTGATTTTTATGTTTTTAGGTGATAGGTTGGAGATATTCATTATGTTTGGGTGAAATAATGGGTTGGATGTTTTAGCTACATTTAGTTTGAGTCCAACAATTCTCCTTGTTGAAGGTTAAAGGAAAGATCCAGGTGTGAAACAGAAAGCGGTAATTTTGATCATGAAATGGTATGGGAGGTTGTATACCATTGTGAGATCAGTGAAGATAATTCGGCAATTTTGGTCTTCATTTGTGCTACCTTAAGAGTTTTGGGCTACTACTTGTTTGTGATTTGGTAACAACGGGTTATGTTTAAGACTCTTATATCATATCTTGAGAAGTAGATGATACGATGTTCAGATTATATGGTACTAGTCATTAATTTTTAAATGTTCTGTTTTTCCATCAGCGCATAATTCTTTTAAAAAACATCTGTTGGGCTCCAACAGTCCATCCTTAAGTTTTTCTATTGGGTACATAGTTACCCAACAGAGTGAGTTTAATTTTTTAGATTCATTTCACATGCCTTTATCTTCTTCTTCAATTTCTTTTTTACTTTCCGCTAACTGCATAGACTCCTCGTTTCATATATCAATATTAGCTTCCCATCTTTTACCCTTCAAGCCTTCAGTTTCATTGGTGTACATGGACTTTCTTTGCTTTTGCTTGCAGATTGTTAGGAGTCTGATATATATTTTATTCGTACTTTGCAGAGACCTTGGCAACTCAAACCTTTCTGGTCATCTCGTATCTGAACTTGGGAAACTCGAACATCTGCAATATCTGTGAGTGTTTTGGTTTTTGTGTGTTCCTTTGTGCCATTAACAGAGGCTATTTGGTGGCATTTAGTGATGTCTTAATTGAAGGATCTTTTGTTTGTTGCATATGCTGTTAACATATTGTAATGCTTGGTTGACTATTTTGTTGTTGCAGAGAGCTTTACAAAAATAACATCCAGGGAACTATTCCAGCTGAGCTCGGTAATCTAAAGAATCTTATTAGTTTGGATCTGTACCACAATAACCTCACTGGGTCAATTCCTCGTTCGTTGGGAAAGTTGAAATCTCTTGTGTTCTTGTAAGTGGGACTATTATCTTATGTCCGTTGGTATCTGGTCCACATACATCCATAAGAAGAAAACATGATATCTGGTCCACATACACCCATAGACATGATGCTTTCTTCTTTTATTTTTTGAAAGATGCGGGAGGGGATTATGGAAGTTATAGCTAGCATGTGCTATCACACACATCTCTTTGTAATGAGTAGAAGTAAATGATTTTGGTTTACTTTGGCAGGCGTATGAATGACAATAAGCTAACAGGGCCAATTCCCAGGGAACTTACCGGAATTTCTACCCTGAAAGTTGTGTAAGTGTTCTTTATCATTTGTATATTTATTTACATACGTAACGTAATTCAGGTTACAAAAGTACTTTTTGAATTTCTTTTTGCAGGGATGTCTCAAGTAACAACTTGTGTGGAACTATTCCTACTAGTGGTCCATTTGAACACATCCCCTTGAACAAGTGAGATTCTTTCATCTGTCTTTCTCCGATTCTTCATTCTAATAACTGATGCTTTAAAGAAAAGAAAATTGTTTCATATCAACTTCTTTGGTGCCCTTCCTTTTTCCTTTTTTTCCCCACATTTACCTGACATGTAATATCTTATTACGTTTCTGGTTACTCAAACATGCAGCTTCGAGAACAATCCTCGCCTGGAAGGTCCCGAGTTGCAGGGGCTCGCAAGTTATGATACAAACTGCTCATAAAGGTGGTAACCAGATGCTGCACAAAAGAGCCATATAGATTGTGCTTACTTAAATATGTTGTGTGTTGTGCCTTGAGCTTTTGATAGTTACTATGAGAACGAACTTGTCATGAAAATATGTAGAATTGTCAACTATATCCTTAACCTATATGTTGTAATGGTAGTTACATGGGCTCTTGATTTGCACTATGACGAGAAACCTGGAAACTGAAATATGCTAAGCAACCTTAGCAAGATGTTACATGTGTGTTGTATCATAGTAAGGACAAATTTCCAATGTGTATTTTTATGGTATTAAAGTTGTGTCCTTCGTGATATGATGGAATAACATTATGAGTAAGATTCAATAGTTATAAACTGTTGTTCAATCATGATGAAATCATGTGGTTACGCTAGTGGTAATGCAACCCTCGTCTCTTATCAATGGTGCGTTCAAGAACTTTTTTTTCAGTTAGTTCATAGTTGCTTTTCACCGTAACTCCTTAAACTAGAGAAATAAAATGAAGGGGTAACAGAAATGTCATGGATTAGGTTGCCGGCCTTCCCGCGGCGCACAACGCGCGATCCGGGACGAAAAAACGGCGCAAAACAAGAAAAGTGTCCCCAAATTGATGAAAACGTTCGATTTTGGGCTCCGGAAAAAGGCCCAGCGAAGCGGGCTTAGCTGCCCCGTCGTAGAGCTCTCGGAGAGCTTTCCAACGGTATGCTGTGGGCCGCGTAACTCCTTACGGATCAAAAGTTATGGGCTCCGGAGCGACGGAGACCTGGTCCCAAGCCGCGCGACCTCGGTTTGCGGGCCCAGCCTCTACGTGAAGCGAAGTTGTCTCGCCCATGGTGCCGTGGGATTCGGTAACAGAAATGTCATGGATTAGGTTGCTGGCCTTCCCGCGGCGCACGACGTGCGATCCGGGACGAAAAAACGGCGCAAAAACAGAAAAGTGCCCCGAAACTGATGAAAACGTTCGATTTTGGGCTCCGGAAAAAGGCCCAGCGAAGCGGGCTTTGCTGCCCCGTCGTAGAGCTCTCGGAGAGCTTTCCAACGGTATGCTGTGGGCCGCGTAACTCCTTACGGATCAAAAGTTATGGGCTCCGGAGCGACGGAGACCTGGTCCCAAGCCGCGCGACCTCGGTTTGCGGGCCCAGCCTCTACGTGAAGCGAAGTTGTCTCGCCCATGGTGCCGTGGGATTCGGTAACAGAAATGTCATGGATTAGGTTGCTGGCCTTCCCGCGGCGCACGACGTGCGATCCGGGACGAAAAAACGGCGCAAAAACAGAAAAGTGCCCCGAAACTGATGAAAATGTTCGATTTTGGGCTCCGAAAAAAGGAACTTAGATCTTGTTGCTCCTCGACAACAGAACAACAAACAAGCATGAACGACATTATTTACAAGCTTATTGCCAAATGGCTCTTGAATTACGAGAAATAGTCAAGACGTTTGCCTAAGAGCAAAATTTTTTAAAAGAGTGCGTAATAGTTTATTGACCGAGCGCTTGGCCCCAATCTATTGCTTCTCCGCCAATAATTGCTTTTACTTACCCTTTTTGTGGTAAGAGGATAAAGGTAATGAAAGAAAGCAAATATGAGCAATCCCAACATTCTTGTACGGAAGTCAAGATATGAAAACCAAACAAAACTGGCTGGTATTAAATAAAACACTCCATGTAGGTTTCAAGATTACAAACAGTGTACAAATATAAAAAGCCCCAAACAAACCTTCCTCTCACAGGAGAAAGATTACACAAAACTCCAAGAAATCAAATAAAAAGGCATTCTTGAAGAAATCAACAAAATCACAAACAAGTCGGACAAACCTGTTACCTGATCGAGACCATAAACAAGAACACACTCGCTCGCAAAATGACCAAAATGGTCCATCTCCCAGAGATGGGGGGAAAAAGAATGAAAAGAATAACTCGAAAAGCATAGTTTACCAAACTTTCCTAGTATTCATTGAGCTTGAGTCGCGCCTACAGCTTTAGCTTTTGAGATTGAGCTTGATGGAATTTTCTTTCTTGCTATTAGCATCTGATGTAGCCACATCTCAACCTTCAGGTGTTTTTACCTCGTCATCAGGCTTCTCAGGAGCATGTTTAGTAGACTTATGGACATCTGATTCCGCGGTCTTGGAGGAAACCACATCATTTGCTACATCTTTGGCTGGCACATCTTCTAAAGATTTCAACACATCTTTTGGGGAACTATCCAAGGCTTGCTTCAAAGCCAAGTTAGAATCATTACTTGGGAAACTTTCTAAGGCCTGCTTATGAGCCAAGTTAGAATCATCTGGAGCTGCTCTTTCCAATACATGCAATCCCTGAGATGTTCCTTCTTTATCTTTTGATCCGGCAGCATTTGGAACTGAATCAGTAATGGGAATCTGCTCAACGTCGTCTTCAGGCAATTGGTTAAGATCCAAATCAAAATCTTTAACCAGTTTTTCTTCAGAATTTGTTGTTTCCACAGTGACCTTTGATTGACTGGAAAAGTTATCCACTTCTCCATCCTCTGAACGCCTAGCAGCAGTGTCTTCTAATGATGGTTCAACACAGGATGATTCAGGATTTCTAAGCACAGCTTCCGTCTCTACAGACGTTGATACAGCCTTGTGAAATATTGATTCAATATCTTTTACTGATTGTGCTTCGATTTCAGGCATAGTAGAATTAGTCCCTTCTGCATCTGAATTATGCTTAAGAATGTTTTCAGCAACATCAGCTTCTTTTTCATTTGAAGCTTCTGTTGATTCAAGATCAATAGTGTCAACTTCTCTTTGATCATGTTGCCTAGTATCAACCTGCTCAACAGCACTTGTTCCAGATGATTCCAGTTCTGAAACAAATTTCATATCTTTGTCATATTCATTAGTCTCCTTGATGGCTGCATCATGGTGTTCCGTGTGCACTCCATATTCTGCTTCATGAACTTGAGTTGAGTTGCCTTCAACAAGTCCAGTACTTTTAGCGTCATGCTGTGCAGACAAGATCTGACCACCAAGCTCTACGTGATTATCAAATTCTCCCAATTCTTTGACACGGAAGTCACCAACTGTATCTAATTCTGATAACAATTCTTCGTCAATTTCCAAGATATCATTCGCCTCCTCAACTATTTTTTGCAAATTAAACAAAAATCAGTATTCTTTTATGAAATAAGCTTAAACCTGAATTTGGATGTCAATTTCAATTTAAATTTCAAATTCAAAATCCATGTTGAATTCTAAAACCAACAAACCTGCAGGTGCTTGGGTTTCATACACTTCAGAGGGAACTGTGATGGAATTGGAAATTGTTGGCATGTCCATATCTGGTGAAACATTGTGATGAAGCTCTTGGGCATCAGAATGATTCCAGTTATCTGAAGTGCTCACTTCCAGCATAGATTCCACCATTGTAATTGATGGTTCCTGTGTCTACCAGAAATATGAAGATTAACCTTCCATTAGATCCCATTACAGTCATACATGAAATCGATTTAGTGATCAAAACAGCACCAAAACAAAAACATCCATAGGGAAGTATGCCTCTGAATTCACTTTACAAATCACATACATGTAATCTGCTAACATGAGTTCAACATTCACTTACAATAGTCATCATTTCCCTTTTCAATTTCTTGGATCAGGAAACTAGTAAAGGTGTCATCTGTGAAGTGCAATAATTCAGTTAAACTTGGATACTGCTTAAACGTCATTCTGGTATAGAGATCAAAACTTCTTATCTCATCATGTGTAGTTAAATATTTGGATGATTACCCATACCATATGTCATTGATTGATTTCCAACCGAGCAAAATATCGAAAATAATGTGCCCCGCCAACAGCGAAGCAACCAAAAGATGCACATCCTTGTACAACATAGACAATATAATTGATGGCAGTGCATCAGATGTACATTGACAACACCTCACATAAAGAATCAACATAGTTACTGTTAAAATTAAAATTTGTAAAAGATCACGACCCAAGAATAAAATAAAGAGAAAAGAAATAAAATAATAAGAAGATCCATACATATGAAGATAAGGGTTCTAGGGTAAATCAGACGTTAGTTCTATCTATCTGCTTGCTACAACTTCCAAACAAGACCATATGCTGTCAGTTTTTAACAAACTCGTGTAGGAAACTTCCATGTCTACTTAAAGAAATAGAAAACTATGATTTTGGTTATTTCTAAGAATTTCTGTAAGTATCTTTATCCAAAGAGGGATGTTACTCTAACGCTATTCTGTGGCCTGATCTAGACCATGAGAACATATGTCCATTCAGTTGTACATTATATTACAGCAAGAGGCTAGCAACAAAATACATGAATTTTTGTACGTAAAATCATGCATAGAATATCTATCCAAGTATAAACAAGTATAAGAGCCAAATTATATGGCATATACCTTTTTCCTGAGAAAGCTTATGTTATTTCTATATTGGGCTGCAGATTAGACATATAGTACTTCACATGTTTAAGAATTAATCTACTAGGTAGTTTGTATAGTCTAGTAAAATACTACTTGAATTAACTTTTGGCATCCACTCACTAGCATAGAGCTCTAGTGCTAAAACACCGCCATTGCATAATGATCATTTAGCTGTACAAAAGAATGGAAAAGAAGATTTCATTTTGATTTATTAAAGCTACACGATATTTCCTACTAACGTTCAAAGGCAGCTACCCAGGTTTTTCCGCTTAAAGACTATCCAAACAAATTACTTAAAACCTTTTTTTTAAGTGCAATAGTGCAAGCAACCTACACATTAAGTAAAGACAAATAACACACAAGACAGTAGGAAAAAGAAAGGTCATGCAAGACAGAAAAGAAAAATAGAACTCAATTGACTGACCAGAGCTTCCTTATGATCTTTGCCAGGTGGTCTGACCATGGATTTATCTGACGGAACCAATTCTTCAGTAGATAGTGGTACTGCCTTTTCTGTCAAAGGATGTTGATGATTTGCAGGAGTCAGTGTCTCATCTGCTTCATGGTGAAAACTGTCAGAATTTAACTGCACTATCCCCTGCTCAGAGAGCAAGGCTCCTCCCACAGTTAAATGGTCTGCTGTTGATTGACTCCTAGGTGACAGTGTACCCAACTGAACAAGTGAAACCTGCTCAACATTTCCTGAATGCTGTGCATCCTCTGACATGGTCAAATTTTGCTCGTTGGAAGGCCCAGATACAGACTGCACATTATCAGGGACTCCAACATGGGTATTATTGTCAAAACTTCTCGCCTGCTGAGAGGCAACATCTGCATACATAAAATTTTCCTTTTGCGAAGTGTCTGTAGAGGATTTTGCATCAACAGAAGTATGATCAGGAACAGTTTCATGGACCACTGATGCAGTGATACCGTCACAAATTTCATCAACTGCTAAGAAATCATATTTTACAATATCATGCTCAGTTATCTCAACACCTTCTTCTGATCTCATTTCATTTTCATCTACTGAATGGGCGTGCGATGAGCCAGGAGGAATAACATCACACTCAGTTATCTCCACATTCCCCCTTGATTCCATTTCACTTTTATCTGCTGGATGTGTCTGTGATGAGCCAGCCAACATCTCTTTATCAACAGGAGTATCGTTCTCCATATCCCGACGCCTCACTTCAGATTCTCTCTCACCAAAGGAGACAGTTCTCTTAACAACTACAGGTGGCAAATCATATTCAGATTCTACATGTAGATCAGAAGAAATGGAGGATGATGATATGTTTTTTCTAACTGCCTGTGGGCTTGAATCATAAACAGGTTCCTTATGTGGGTTGTCATCGGTCAATGGAGTTGTGACATTTAAATGCGACCCTGGCACAGATGGTTGAGCTGAAATGCTGGGCTCTTCAATATGATCTCCTCCTACGACAAAACTTGGCGACTCCTCGGCCTCTTTCTCAGCATAGATTTCGCTTTCTTCAGACAGCGATGATGAGCTTGAAACACCACCATATCTTTGTTCAACAGCTTCAGTATTTGCATGAATTTCAGTTGAATTGGCTTCCAATGGATTACCTGAACTTTGCTCAGGAATCAGGCTTGGTTCTGTTTCATGATGATTTTCCACATCTCTCAATTTAATTTCAAGCTCATCAACTTCAACATGTCTCTTCTCAACTTGGCCAAATTCCAAAGTGTCTTCTTCCTCGGAGGATTCACTTCCATGTCCAATGTGCTCAGGAACATGTTCCATCATAGAGATTAGCTCTGGTTCTTGAGACATATCTTCTTCTGCATGATTCCTGACTTCTGCCACAGAGGTATCTTCTTCAGTGACACTTCCATGTCCAATGTTCTCGGGAACATGTTCTATCATAGAGATTAGCTCTGGTTCCTGAGACATATCGTCTTCTGTATGATTCCTGACTTCCATAGAGATTTCTTCTTCAGTGACGTTCCGCTCTTCCAAATCCCCAGCTGAACCTATTGATTCTGTATCAGGAACAGAACTCACCTTGGAGTCACTAAGGTCACTTGATTGTCTCTGGAAAGACGAATAGCTTGTTTCTTCTGAACCCATCCTTTCCGGAATAAAATAAGGTCTAAGCCTGGTAGTTCGCTTCTCTGCCCTGTTAATTCCAAAAGGTGAGGGCCGAACATGAAAACTTTCATGCCTGCGGAAGAATGGCTCTTTTGACTGGAACGGCACCAACTCTTCTTGAAAACCGTCTTCCATAAGATCAGGTTTTTCCTCACTTGAGTCATAAGGAAGATCAAAAGGGTTCCTCCGAGGTAATAAAACAGACGGAGCAGAACCAGGAATTGGGGGTAGCCCCATATTCTCATAGGAATCATGCGGAAGGTCAAAAGGATTGGTTCTTGTGGTTGTAATGGGTGGAACACTGAAGGCAAGATCAGCACCTTCCAGGTCTATCAATTTTTTTTCTGTCATCATACTCATTGTTTTCCGTGCTCTTCTCCTTGCAATGAGATTCTCCAACCGTCGGTTCCTTTCGAGTTCAGAACTTCCCAACTCCATGAGATTCCTCTGGTCCTCTTCAGTCCACGTGATTGCAGACTTTGTTTGATCTTCTTTCTCTCCTTGTGTTTCCTCTTCGTCTTCGCCATCTTCATTATCATCATCTACAACTTCAAACTCTTCTTGGTTTTCAGTATCACCACGCGCTCTTCTCCTTGCAAGGAGATTTTCCAACCGTCTGTTCCTTTCAAGTTCAGAACTTCCCAACTCCATGAGATTCCTCTGGTCCTCTTCAGTCCACGTGATTGCAGACTTTGTTTGATCTTCTTTCTCCCCTAGTGTTTCCTCTTCGTCGTCATCATTTTCATCATCTGCAACTTCAGATTCTTCTTGGTTTTCAGTATCATCATCCGACTCATTACTGCTCTCGCTAGATCTGGCAGAACGTTCTGAAGCAGCATCAGAGCCATCATGAGACAAATTAGCTGGTTGAGGAGCGTCTTCATCTAAAAGCGGATGGAGCTCATCAAGCATTGGAAGGATGTCAGCCATTGAAGCATCTGGTGATGAACTCTCAGCTCGATCAGAACCAGAATCAAAAGTCTCATCATCTTCGTCCTCTTCATCCACATGTTTCCAAGGTGAACCAGGAGGAGAATCCAGAGAATCTACATTTACCACTTTAGAATCAACAGAACCAACAGGTGATCTATCGTTTTCCAGTTCAAGATTTTCATCATCAACGTCAGAAATCAAAGAATACTGATTCTCCACACTTTTCCTATCACCAACTCCCACTTCAAACATTTCATTCTTCTGCTCAAACTCAAAACCTTGTAACTCCCTCTGTGTTTCTTCCTTTGCCCTATCATCGAATTGCACCTCCCGAGACCTTTCCTCTATCTGTTGTCCAAACCCAGCAAAACTACCTTCAGAACCTACCTTATTTATCCCATCTACAACCAAACTAGTTCCTTCAATTGACTTCTCTACTACATCCCTCTCATTATCACTGAACCTCTCCACCGAGCAACTCTCGTTTCTCTGAACAACAACAGCATTCTCCAAAAACCCGGCTTTCAAAGACACAATCTCATGTGCTGTTCTTTCCTCTTTTTCAATTTCCGGTATGTTTGGTTGTCCAAAACTTAATAGAGTTCCAAGTAAAACAGCAGTGCAAACAAGAACAGGGGATGCAGACACCAATACCGAAAACACGCAAGGAAATGATCTGTACAATAAAATCAAGAAACACAGCATACCCACAAGGAATAGATGATTGCAAACTAATCTATAACATCCTTTCACAGTAAAAATCACAACTTTTCTCATTTTAACTCCAATCTCCACCATTTCTACCAAAGACTTAAACTCTTCAACAAATCTGTACATAAAGATCAATTAAAAAATAACCATAATTCACACTAAAATCAAATGAAAAGCAAAAAAAAAAATCTACTATTAAATGAATTCAAGAGCTGCATTAACCAAAAACCCACCTCAAAAAAGTCACTCAAATGATGATTTGATAATCAATACTGATCCAATCAGCACCTACAAAAAAAAAAACACGAAGAAAAAAAAGTTGGTAAAAAAATATTAAAATCACCCCAGAAAGTAAAATTTTGTCAGTGACACATAAAGATAGGAAAAAAAAAAAAGCAAGCTTTATACCAAAACTAAGATTGGAGATCATCAATATACAATGCTCTGCTTCAAACTATCTTCTTCTCTATTTTTTTTGTATGTATGTGTGTGTGTGTGTGTTTTTTTTCCTTTTTTTTTTTTTTTTTGGGTGTCAAAGCTATTAGCTAATGATGGTATGCATCACAAAATGGGTTTTTGATAATTCAATTATACAAAGCTTTGCCAGCTAAACAAGAAAGTAAAAGGTCGGCACCAAAAGGAGAAGAAAGATAGTGGGTGAAAAATAAAAATGAAAAAAAGTAAATTTATGAAGGAAATGTTGGTTTTTTTTTTAAAAAAAAAACTTTTTGTGTTCGGATTTTTTGCTAAAGTGTGGTAGTTTGATAGTGCATGCAACATTTTCATGATCATCCAACGCTAAGCAGAAATCTCAACCACTTGATTAGAAAGATAGTTGTGTTATCATATAGATTTTGGTTAATAGATGTTATCTAGCAGATGAGGTTGAAGTCATAGGCCAAGTGTTGTGAAGTTTGGGAGTAATTTAATAATTATAAATTATTTATTAGTTAAAAAAGGGTAAGATTAGTGAGGTCTAATATTAATAAGTTATAATTATCAGAGGTTTATGAGTAGTTTAATAGTAAGTTATTTTTTTAATAGCTAAAAAATTAAGGTTTGAATTTCATAAAAATAGAATGAATAAATAAAAAATTATAACTATTAAATTTTGTCTATAATATTATAACAATAATAGATTCCTTTTATGTTTGAATAATTGAATTTTATAATGCATTAATTTCCTCTATTTGTTTAATGGATTTTTGGACGTGGGGAGGCATGAGGGTCATCATTGCTTTCTTGGACTGAGAGAGTTCATTTTTCTCAGACCAATTAAAGAAAAAAGTTCATTTTTTCACATCTTACTTTTTGGTCTAAAGTTGGTTTGGGGTAGCACAACATGACCACATCTTTAATTGTAGTCTACATTTTGGCTTTGGATCCAATATGAAACGTGTTTAAAAAAATTTATCCCCGACATTTTTGATTTGGAATCCGAATAAAGGAGAATAATAATTTTAGATAACTGATAACAAGTATAAACACTATCATTGGATTTTTCTTCACATAAATTTGAGACATTATTATTTAATTTATTTACCTGACATGTAATCTTATTATTTTTTTGGTTATTTAAACATGTAAAATTGTCAACAGGATGTTCCGGTTGAGACTTCAAATACACTAACTTAAGTTGGGACTGAAAATTCTTGTTATTTAAATGAGATCATTAATTTATCAAATATGTAAGAATATCTTAAAGAAGATGATATTAGTCTCAGAAAACACGATGAGAAAATGATAGTATGGCTGCAAAACTATGTTAGAACGAAAGGGTATTTTCTGCACCAGCAAAAAGAAGAAAAAAAAAAAAACAAACAAATTTTCTTTTTGTAGAATGGTGGTAATGCAAGAATGCAAATAAGCAATCACATCACTCTGTTATAGAAAAAATTACAAAATGAAAACCAATCAAAATCTGCTTGTAGTAAATAAATAAATCACTACATCTAATTACATTCCGAATGAATAGTGTACAACAGACCAAAACAACCTTTCTCTCATACTAAAACCTAAACAAAATTCACACTAGAAAACGTCACAACTTCAAGAAATCAAATAAAAGGTCATTCTTGAAGGAATCATCAAAATCACAAATCACTCAAACAACCCGATCGACAATAAACAAAAACACAGGCTCGCCAACTAAATGGACAAATGGTCACAACCCGATCGACCGTAAACAAAAACACAGGCTCGCCAACAAAATGGCCAAATGGTCCCTCTCCCAGAGAGAGGGGAAAAAGAATGAAAACAAAAACTCAAAAATGCATAGTTTACCAAATTGTCCTAGTATTCGTTCTCTATTATAATGGCATGAACTCGAGCCATGGCTAGAGCGTTAGCTTGAGCTTGTGTTGGTGGCACTTTCTATCTTGCTATTTGCATCCAATGTAGCCACATCTTGACCTTCAGGTGTTTTTGCTTCATAGTCAGGCTCCTCAGGAGCATGTTGAGTAGTTTTTTGTACATCAAATGCTTTGACATCTGATACCTCATCCTTCGAGAAACCTACTTCATTTGCGACATCTTGGGCTGATCCATCTTCAGAAAATTTCAACACGTCTTTAGGGGAACTTTTCAATGCCTCTTTCAGAGCCAAGTTAGAATTATTTTCTGGGAAGGGATCATTTTTTGGGAAACTTTCTGAGGCCTGCTTCAGAGTCAAGTTAGAATCATCTGGAGATACTCTTTCCAATGCATGCAGTTCCTGAGATGTTACTTCTTTATCTTTTGATCTGCCAGCATTTAGAACTGAATCAGAAACCGGAATCTGCTGAATATTGTCTTCAGGGACTTGGTTAAGATCCAAATCAAAATCTTTAACCCATTCTTCTTCAGAATTTGTCGTTTCCATCTTGACCTTTGATTCACTGGAAAAGTTATCCACTTCTCCATCCTCTGAACACCTAGCAGCAGTATTTTCTAATGATGGTTCAACACAGGATGGTTCAGGATTTCTGAGCACAGCCTCAGTCTCTACAGATGTTGATACAGCATTGTGAAATATTGATTCAATGTCTTTTACTGATTGTGCTTCGATTTCAGGCATAGTTGAATTAGGCCCTTCTGCATCCGAATTATGCTTAAGAATGTTTTCAGCAACGTCAGCTTCTTTTTCCTTTGAAGTTTCTGTTGATTTAAGATCAATAGTGTCAACTTCTCTTTGATCAAGTTGGCTAGTATCAATCTGCTCAACAGCACTTGTTCCAGATGATTCCAGTTCTGAAACAAACTTCATATCTTCATCATATTCATTAGTCTCCTTGATGACTGCACCATGGTGCTCTGTGTGCACTACATATCCTGCTTCATGAGCTTGAGTTGAAACTTCAAGAAGTCCAGTAAAACTTTCAGCATCATTCTGTAAAGACGAGATCTGACCTCCAAGCTCCATGTCATCGTCAAGTTCTCCCAATTCTTTGACGCGGAAGTCACCAACTGTATCCAATTCTGATAACAATTCTTCGTCAATTTCCAAGATCTCATTCGCCTCCTCAACTATATTTTGCAAATAAAAACAAAAATCAATATTCTTTTATGAAATAAATGAAGTTGCTTAAGCCCGAATTTGGTTGTCATTTTAATTTCATAAATCTTGTATTCTAAAACTGACAAACCTGCAGGTGCTTGGGTTTCATAGACTTCAGACAGAATTGTGATGGACTTGGGACTTGTTGGAATGTTGATATCTAGTGAAACTTCGTGGTGGACTAAGGACCAGTTATCAGTAGTGCTCAGTTCCTGCACAGACTCCACCATAGCAATTGATGGTTCCTGCAGCAATCAGAAAGATGAAAATTAACCTTCCATTAGCTTCCATTTTGGTTCTACATTAAACCGATTTGGTGATGAAAACAGCACCAAAAGAAAAACATTTATAGAGAAGTATGCCTATGAATTCACTTTACAAATTACAGCCATGTAATCCGCTAATGGGAGTTCAACATTCACTTACACTAGTCATCAATTTCCTTTTCAATTTTTTAAATAGACAAACTTGTAAAGGTGTGATATGTGAAGTGCAACCATATCAGTTAACTTGGATACTGTTTAAACCTCATTCTGGTATAAAATTAAAACTTCTTATCTGTTCATGTGTAGTTTTTGTATAGGGTGATTACCCCACACCATAAATCATTAATTGCTTTCCAACCTAGGAAAATATCCAAAAAGCAATCCAAGAATCCGTGAAACATATACGAAAAAGAGGAAAAACAAGATTTGCATGCACAAGGATATACATGGTCTAATTATAAGTTAGTATTGCACAAATAAAGAATTGGGGAGTCACCATCTATGACAATATTCCCAGTCATGGCAGTGAAGCTTTATTTGGAATTTCCTGATAATAGTTTCTATTGGCATTTTAAAGTAGTAGCTATAAACTTAGTCTATGTCACCTACACTGAACCTATCCATCCTCGTAAAGGATGCAGATAATCGTAAACAGAGAACTGGTGTTGAAGCATGAAAGTAGGAATTTCTTGGGGCCTCCGTAGGAAAGACAACACATGATAATCACAGTGCTAAAGCTGAGGAAGGATGCAATAGAAAGCATAAATAATTCCAAGTATACAACACAAGAATATCTTCAGCATGGTAATAGATAGAGAATACGAAACAGACCGACATATTAGAAAGATGATAACATTGAAGCCACTATTCTTGTAAGTTGAATACATAATACTGCAGCTGCAGTGACAGGCAGCATGCTGATTTCTACAACTCAAAAGTGTAGAATATTGAAATAATGTGCCCAGCCAACTTTGAAGCAACCAAAAAAATGCACATCCTTGTATGACATATGACAATGTAATTGACGTCAATGCATCCGATGTACACTGACAACACTTCACATGTAGAATGAACATTGTTACGGTGGAAGACAATTTGTCAAAGATCAAAACCAATAAGAAACAAAGAGAAGAGAAAGAGATTAAAAAGATGTATACAAATGAAGACGGGTGTCTAGGGTAAATCAGACATTATTTCTAGCTATCTACTTGCTACAACTTTCAAGTAAGACCATATGCTGTCGCATTTTAATGAACTCGTGTGGGAAACTACTATGTTTTCTAGGAGAAATGGGAGAAGGCTCTTGACAGGAATGAGTAGGGTCGTTAGATTCATAAAGTTGACCCCACCTAGTTTGACAAGGCTTGGTTTGGTTGGTTGGTTGATTAACTTTATCAAAAGACGGACATAACTTCAAAGCTATACTGTTGCCTGGTCTAAACCATGAGAACTTATGTCCATTCAGTCTGCACATTAAAAGTACAGCAAGAGGCTAGCAATAAAGTACATTAATTTTTTATGGACCTTTAATCAAGATGTAGAATATCAATCCAAGTATCAGTGAATATAAGAGCCAGATTATATTGCTTATACCTTTTCCTAAGAAAGAACAAGTTATTTCTATGTTGGCCTGTACATTAGGCATCGATTACTTCAGGTGATTAAAAATAAATTTACGAGGTATCCACTCACTAAAAGAAATATCTAGTGCAAAAACACGGCTGTTACATAATGATCATCTTAGCTTTGCAAAAGGACTTGAAAACAAGATTTCATTTTGATTCATTGACACTAAAGAGTATTTCCTAATAACATTCAAAGGCAGCCAATTGGTTTTCACGACTCAAAGTCTATCCCAGCGAATTATTTAACGTTTTAATAGTGCGTTAATGCAAGCAATCTACAAATTAAGTAAAGGGAAATAAGACAAAAGACGGTAGGAAAAGAAGGATATACAGGAAAAGAAAAAAAGAACTAAAATCAACTCACCAGCGATTCCTTCTGATCCTTGCCAGGTGGTTGGTACACCGAATTATCTGACAGAGCCAATTCTCCAGCAGATAGTGATACAGACTTTTCTGTCATAGGATGTTGATGATGTGAAGAAGTCAGCATCTCATCTGCTTCATGGTGAACACTGTCAGAGTTTGACTGGACTATGCCCTGCTCAGATAGCGGGGATTCTCTCTCAGTTATATGAGCTGCTGTTGATTGACTCCCAGGTAACAGTGTATCCAACTGAAATGATGAAAACTGATCAACATTTGCTGAATGCTTTTCCTCCTCCAATGCTGCCAAATTTTGCTCATCAGAAGGCGTGGATACAGAGTGCATAGTATCAGAGACTGCAACATGGGTATCAGGGTCAAAACTCCTTGCGTGCTGAGACATATCATCTCCGTACAAAAGATTTTCCTTTTGCGAAGTGTCTGTAGAGGATTTTGCATCAATAGAAGTATGATCAAGAACAGTTTCAAGGACTACTGGTGCAGCAGTTCTGTCAGAAATTTCATCCACTGCTGAGGCATCATATTTTACAATGTCATGCTCATTTATCTCCAGATTCCCCCTTGATCTCATTTCAATTTCATCTACTGAATGTGACAGTGATGAGCCAGCCAACAGCTCTCTATTAACAGGAATAACATCATGATCAGTTATCTCCACAACCCCTCTTGATCCCATTTCAGTTTTATCTACTGGATGTGTCTCTGATGAGCCAGCCAACATCTCTTTATAGACAAGACTATCACTCTCCATATCCTGACTCCTCCCTTCAGATTCTCTCCCAGAAAAGGAGATAGTTCTCTTAATAACTACAGGTGGCAAACCAATTTCTGATTCTACATGTAGATCAGAAGAGATGGAGGATGATGAAAGGTTTTTCGTAAGAACAGTTGGACTTGCATCATAAACAGGTTCCGTATGCGGGGTGTCATCTGTCAAGGCAGTTGGGATATTTAAATGCAACCCTTGCATGGATGGTTGTGCTGTAATGCTGGGATCTGTCAATGCAGTTGTGATATTTAAATGCAACCCTTGCATGGATGGCTGTGCTGAAATGCTGGGCTCTTCAATATGATCTCTTCCTTCAACAAAAGTTGGAAACTCCTCAGCCTCTCTCTCAGCATAGATCCTTTCACTTTCTTCTGACAGTGATGATGAGGTTGAAACGCCACCATATCTTTGTTCAACAGCTTTAGTGTTTGAATGAATTTCATTCATATTGACTTGCGATGGATCACTTTGCTCTGCGACCAAGTGCAGTTCCGATTCATGATGATTTTCAACATCTCCCAATTTAACTTCAGTCTCGTCAACTTCAACATGTCTCTTCTCAGTTTGGCCAAATTCCAAAGTTCCTTCATCCTCAGATGATTCACTTCCATGTCCAATGTTCTCGGGAACGTCTTCTATCATAGAGATTAGCTCCGGTTCCCTAGACATATCTTCTTCTGCATGATTCCTGACTTCTGCCACAGAGGTATCTTCTTCAGTCACACTTCCATGTCCAATGATCTCGGGAACATGTTCTATCATAGAGATTAGCTCTGGTTCCCTAGACATATCTTCTTCCGTATGATTCCTGACTTCTGCCACAGAGGTATCTTCTTCAGTCACACTTCCATGTCCAATGATCTTGGGAACATGTTCTATCATAGAGATTAGCTCTGGTTCCCGAGACATATCTTCTTCCGTATGATTCCTGACTTGTGCCACAGAGGTATCTTCTTCAGTGACATTCCGCTCTTCCAAATCCCCAGCTGAACCAATTGACTCTGTATCAGGAACAGAACTCACCTTGGAGTCACTAAGGTCACTTGATTGTCTCTGGAAAGGCAAATAGCTTGTTCCTTCTGAACCCATATGTTCTGGAACAAAATAAGGTCTAAGCCTGGTATCTCGCTTCTCTGGCCTGTTAATTCCAAAAGGTGAGGGCCGGACATTAAAACTTTCATGCCTGCGGAAGAATGACTCTTTTGATTGGAATGGCACAAACTCTTCTTGGAAACTGTCTTCCATAAGATCAGGTTTTTCCTCACTTGAGTCATAAGGAAGATCAAAAGGGTTCCTCCGAGCTAATAAAATAGACGGAGCAGAACCAGGAATTGGGGGTAGCCCCATATTCTCATAGGAATCATGTGGAAGGTCGAAAGGATTGGTCCTTGTGGTTCTAATTGGTGGAACATTGAACGGAAGATCAGCACTTTCCAGGTCTATCAAATTTTTTTCTGTCATCATACTAATTGTTTTCCGTGCTTTTCTCCTTGCGATGAGATTCTCTAACCGTCGGTTCCTTTCGAGTTCAGAACTTCCCAACTCCATGAGATTCCTTTGGTCCTCTTCAGTCCACGTGATTGCAGACTTTGTTTGATCTTCCTTGTCTACGTGTGGTTCCTCTTCATCTTCACCATCTTCATTATCATCGTCTGCAACTTCAGACTTTTCTTGGTTTTCAGTCTCATCATCCGACTCATTATTAGATCTGGCAGAACGTTCTGAAGCAGCATCAGAGCCATTATGAGACAAATTAGCTCGTTGAGGAGCATCTTCATCCAAAAGCGGATGGAGCTCATCAAGCATTGGAAGGATGTCAGCCATTGAAGCATCTGGAGATGAACTCTCAGCTCGATCAGAACCAGAATCCAAAGCCTCATCATCTTCGTCCTCTTCCTCCTCCCTTTCATCCAGATGTTTCCAAGGCGAACCAGGAGGAGAATCCAGAGAATCTACATTTACCACTTTAGAATCAACAGAACCAACAGGCGATCTATCATTTTCCGGTTCAAGACTTTCATCATCAACCTCAGGAATCAAAGAATACTGATTTTCTGCATTTTTCATATCTCCAAGCCTACTTTTCAACATTACATTCTTCTGCTCATACTCAAAACCCTGTAATTCTCTCTGCGCTTCTTCCTTGACCCAATCATCAAACTGTATCTCCCTAGACCTTTCCTCCACCTGTTGTCCAGTACCAGCGAAACTACCATCAGAACCAACCTTACTTAACCCATCTGCCACCAAACTCGTTTCCTCAGTTGACTTCTCTACTACATCCCTCCCTTTATCACTGTATCTCTCCACCGAGCAACTCTCATTTTTCTCAATAACAACAGCATCCCCCGGAAACCCAGTTTTTAAGGACACAATCTCATGTGTCGTTCTTTCCTCCTTTTCAATTACAGGCAAGTTTGGTTGTCCAAAACTTAGTAGAGTTCCAAGTAAAACAGCAGTGCAAACAAGAACAGGGGATGCAGATACCAATATCGAAAACACGGAAGGAAACGATCTGTACAATAACATCAAGAAACACAGCAAACCCACCAGGAATAGATGATTGCAAATTAATCTATAACATCCTTTTACCGTAAAGATCACAACTTTTCTCATTTTAACTCCAATCTCCACCATTTTCTTCCTCTCTCTGTATATATATTTTCTCTACCAAAGACTTAAAACTTTTTTCTCAAATCTGTTGCATGAAAATCACTATACAAATAACTAGAATTCACATTTAAGATCAAATGACAACAAACTAACACTTCAGCAATTCAAAAGCTGCATTAACCAAAAACCAACCTCAAAAAAGTCAACCAAATGATAACTTAACTATCAAAACTGATCCAATCAGCACCTACAAAAACACAAAAGAAAAAAAATGATAACAAAAAAGTTAAAGATCACCGAGATAGTAAAATCTTGTTACCAACACATAAAGTAAAGAAAAAAGATTGAGTATTTATACCAACTATGATTGGAGATCATCAATGTACAATGCTCTGCTTCAAAGTATCTTCAACTTCTCTACTTCTGTGTGTGTGGTGTTTGCGTGTGTTCTTTGGTGTTTTAGCTATTAGCTAATGATGCTATGCATTACATTACAAAATGGGGTTTTGATATATTCAATTATACAAAGCCAAGCAAGCCAACCAAGAAAGTAAAAGGCCGCCACCAAATGGGGGGGGAAAAACAAAAACAAAAAAAAAGAAAAGGAAAAGGAAAAGTTTATTCTTTTTTTCTTTACCTTTTGTGCTGTGATATATTTTTATAATCTACATGTCATGATCATATCATGCTAAGCATAAATCTTAACCATTTTGGATTTTTTTTTTTTTGTCAATATTAACCATTGGATTAGAGTGATAATTATATATGTTATCAATGAAGACGAGATTGAACTCATTGAAGTCATAAGCCAATTGAGGTGAGGCTTAGATTTTCTTTTTCTTTTTATTCAAGAAAATTATAAATCATACAATACAAATAAAAATATATTATTACAAAAATTAATTTCATAATTTTTCACATTAACAATGAGAAACATACCAATGGCTTAGAATTCTATTTGTTTAATGGCTTTTTAACGTGGGGTAGCATGAGGGTGATAGTTACTTTTCTTGGATTGGGAGAATTCATTTTCACATCTTACTTTTTTGTCTATGTTGGTTTCAGGTGGCACGTCCGGTCCACTTCCTTTTTTTCATAGTTATATTTTAGCATGTTTCACGTTATAATATTATGAAAAAAATTAATAATAATAATAATAATAGTAAAGTTCTTTTATATTGTATAACAAAAAATTAATAGTGATTAAGTGATAATATATGTATGATAATATAATGAAAATTTGATTGAGTATAAAAATTAAATAACTGGATCATCACTTTACTATTATTAATATCCCTCATAAACGTTACACTATAGATTATTTTTTAACAATTTTACTAAATAGGATTCAGATTTTTGAGAAACTTCTACTAATTAATGCACAACATATACCAAGACTCACAAGCTCAATAAATCTACAGATAATAATAGATATTGTGGTTTACCTAACCATGAAAATGTATAGACACTATGTAGTTTGTATTATTTATCATATAACATGAAATGATTTGGGTCTGACTAATAGTATGCTAACACGTTGTGTAAAATCAATTAATCTAAAATTTTTAAGTTTAAATTAAAAATAATGAAGAATTTAAATCATTGTAAATTAAACGTAAAATCTTTGTAAAATTAATGTGAAACTAAATGTGACAAATAATATCACCTTTTTTTTGTTTGTGATGTAGTGTGGAAGAATGATGATATGAGTTACTCAACTTTTACTCACATGAGGTTGGTGTCCTAGTAGAATGTGTGTTGGCAGCACGTGTAACATGTCGTGGTGGTTTAGATTCTCGAGAAAAGAATTCAAAAATTATGAAATGTAAATAAAAAACAAAGATTTGAACAAAAATACAAATAAAAATAAAAAGAAAAAAGAAGGATAGATTGCAGATGGAGATGAAAATTGTACCATCCAATTATCATCATCTTTGTAAATCTTTCTATAAACCATCTTTGTAAATAATTGTTTGGCCAACTTCGACATTTTTTATTATTATTATCTTTTTCTCTATATTTACGGAACTTGAAGTCATTTAAAAAAAAAAATAAAAAATTATTTCAATTCTACTTCAACATCTTTTTTGGTAATCCTAAATCAACATCAAATTGGAATGGAAGGATTGAAAATGTAAACAAACTAAATCTCCTCATAAAATTATAATATTATAAACAATATTTAATAATTATAAACAATTCACATAAAATTTTTTATAACTATATTAATTATTCATAATCATTAAATTTCGGTTATACATATCGGGCGGCTTCCCAGATCCCAACCCCATTAATCCCCACGATCAGCGGGGGGACTGTTGGTCTCATTCTTTAATCGTCCGTAGGGGGCAGAGTTGGTCATACATCAAAAACAAAACACGCAGCACTTTTTATGGGGATCTACATGTCTTCGACAAGACTCAAGAACATGACATTGATGATACTTTATTTGATGAAATATTTGATTGGATGTACAAGTAAGAGAGATGGAGACATAAAAGAATGAACGCACATGATCCATTCTAGAAATCATAGAGGGAGGCAAATTAAAAGAGTACAATCCCGGCTCTTTAACACGAATGAATAATTTTATTACATCTATATAATCGATCTTATTTAATGAAATAAGTCTTAGTTTGGTTCCATTCAGTTTAATATATAGATCAAGCATGCACAGTTACAAGAAATAAGAACCTGATATCACCGTCTGCATTCTGGACCATTACAAGTGAATTCTTGTTGTTACCTAAAAACTTTATTTCTCAAGGATTTGAGAAAACAATTGACAGAAAGTCAAAAGCTGGATTTGAAAGTTGAGCATGGAACAGAAGAGTAAAGAAAATCAGAAAGAAAACTGATACAATAAACAACCAGAGATGACTATATTAAACACTCTCTAGATGATTTCAAATTGCAGTTGTGTCATAGTACATATTTAGAAACAGCAAACACAAGCCGGTGCATCATATATCGCATGAGCCATGTAATCTACACGTCAAGTTCTAATTGGCGCGAGACCAGAAAATATGGTTATAACAAATTACACAAAAATATGATAGCAAGAAGGAAAATGTGACATTAGAAAAGCACTGACCAAATAATTACATAGGAACATATGCCGATTACTTTTGTGCACTAGTTGCAAATTGATAGTAAATGGCGTGCAATGAGCAGAGCAAAGAACATAGCATTATTTACCATAGAAAACAGAACTAGTGATAACGGAAACACGTCAGCAAAGAGAGATCATAAGCTTCAATCATAAATACCTTATGAACTCAACTAAGAATGAAGTACTAGAAGTTCACTAAATCCATGGCATAACCCTCACCAAAAGATGAATAGAACCTTGCTGCAGAGTAACATGTTTAAATCAGATCAAAACTAGGTTACCGCAGTAAAAATGACATTGAGCTTGATCTATTTTCTGAGTCCACAACCCATGGTAGATGAACAGAAAATAGTCTGCAGAGTCCAAGTCACAACATAGATTCCTTGAACTAATGCCAAAAGGTTGGTGAGGTGATTCCCATACTAACTTGAACCCCAATACTATTCATAGTCTCTGAGATGAGACCTCCACTGAGATGAAAATATCAATCCCAACATGAATCTTATGACGTCATTAACCATTGCATCATTCTTCAATGTCCTAACATTAGACACATGAGACCTTCAGAAATTGCACTATTAATAATTTATTTTCATCCAGGTCTCTCGATCCAAATTAAAATATAGCTAGTTGTATCTACCAAAGTCTATTAATACTTCAATTACTTGGGAATTGGGATATAAGCTGTAGCTTAGAGCAGATGAAATAACAACCATAGTAAGCAAAAGTCAAGAATTAAATTTTTTGAAAAGTATCAGAAGCAAATACTTTTCATCCATATATGCTACAATATGAAACTACAGATACATTGTAACGTAATCCTTTGGGCTCAAGGATGAGATCCAACCAACATTTCAGCGGAACAAAGTTTTCTGTTAATTTCAGACCTAACCTGAAAAGGAAGTTAGTTTACATGTTAACAGCATTCTGCCTCACAATCCCGTCAAAAAAGGAATTCTCTCGGAGCAATTAATCTCCTTCCAAAAGAAAGCCAATGCATCAAATTCATTTACATTTCTGGAATGAGCAGTAACAGGGCCGTCCACAAAATGAGAACCTTGAAATCAGAACATCATCAAATTCGTTGAAGCCCCAACAACAAATGGCTCCATCAATAACCTCGTCAAGAAGTAAAATATAACCCCCAATGCGATGGATATGGGAAGCGCTGGCAATGCCTGACGACAAACAGCCAGCAATATCAGAGTGCAGCCAAGCCCCGAAATAATCGCGAGATAACAAGCATAAACGGTCATCAAATCATACATTGCAGCCCTCCCCACCAACACACTATAGAAAATAAAATCCCCAAGCCCAAGCTTAATCCCTCTACCAGACATCGACTCATCATTGTCATCATCATCATCATCACCCCTCCTCCCCCCCTCACTCATCCTTTCCCACACCAAAGCCCCACTTGACCCCCCACCATTCTCCCTCTCACCAGCACCATTACCACCACCACCGCCATCATTCCTCCCCTCTCGCCTTCCCCTCAAATTCCCAGCCATCAACGGTGACGTCTCCTCCATATTATCATCATCCCTAATCACATCAATCTCATTCCCACTCCCCTCCACATTAATCACATGTTCTTCTCCATTCTCCCTCCTTCCCATACGCAACACATTCCGAAGCTCATTCACGTGATCATCGCCACCATCATTCCTATTATTGTTACCACTACTCCCACTACTTTCATTCTGATTCTCATTTCCAATAAGTGACACATTCTGAAGCTCAATTGCCCGATCATTACTACCATTACCACCATTATTACTACTACTACCACGATTTCCGTTCCAATTCTCATTTCCAATACGCGACACATTTTGTAGCTCGTTCGCACGATCATTACTACCATTATCACCATTGTTATTATTACTACTAGTAGTAGTGGTAATTTGTGAAACACCAGCAACCAAAAGCCCCATATTACCTAAACGATTAGACGAACCAGAAGAACCCACATTGGGCCGAGCTTCGTAAACCAAAGCCGGGATCTCCTCCTCCCTACTCGACGCCAACTCGACAAGAATCTTCAACGGCCCCCCGGGCGCCAAAACAGCAACCAAGTCATACAAAGCCAAAGCCACAAGCAAAACCCAAGTAGTCCATTCGGGCAACTGGGTAAACCACGCTGCCACGATAATCCCCAAACACACCATGTAAAACTGCTTCACAATGATCGGAAAGCCAATAGAAAACACCGAAACGACGCCGGTTAGTGAGAAATTGTATAACAAGATGAAGAAAGTAAAGGAGTCAACGGGGATGGAGAAGTGTTGGACGAGGGAGATGAAAAGGGTGCCGCCCATGGTGGCGAGGACGAAGAAAGCGGAGAAGCGGGTGTAGTGTTTGAGGAAGGAGGTGAAATTGTAGTAGTAGAGGAGGACTAAGAGGAAGGTAACGACGGAGATGAGGAGGATGAAAACGACGGCGTTTAATAGTGCGCCTTCGAGCTTTTGGAGGGGTGTGTCGGTGGGGGATTCGAGGTAGACGAGGTTAGCGGCGGTGCGGTTTGGGGTGGTGGTGGTGGTGGTGGTGGAGATGGGGGAGTAGAGGGTGGAGACTAAGAGGACTACTAAGAGCATGCAGATTGACACTGGTGACATCACTCCGATTAGTTCGTTCCCCATTGATTGAAGAATGGTTCCTCCTCCTCCGCCGCCGCCGTCCATGGTGGTGGTGCGGTGGATCTGATGGGAATTGGGGCTTTAGTTGAGAGAGCCAATTAGGCCAACTCCCCTATTAGAGGCATTTGCGTTGGCCGACACATGTCCAGCTCAATTCAACACACAAAAATTCAAAACCAACTCAGTTTGATTAAAAGATAACTCAATTTGATCTAATTTATCATAATTTGATAACATGTTGTAAAATAATTATCAAATATAATAATAAAAAAGAAACATAGAGAGAAGACGAGAGAGAATGAAATTTTGTTGAATTCTTTTTAGGTTAACTCAAATAGTTTTTTTATTTTTTTCTCTATATGTAGAGATTTTGAACTATTTCTCTATATTTAGAGATTTTTTATTTTAGTTCCACTCCAACAATTCCCTACATTTACTTAATCTTTTGTTTTAAATAATCTATATTTCAATTTCACTCCAACAGCTTCTGATCCCTTATTTTTCTTTTATTCCCTATTTCAAGTTCAGTCGTTTGTATAAATGGTACTAATGAGAAGTCGTCATCGTTAACATTTTAGTTCCCATGAAACAAAGTCGTGTAAAATGCACGGTTTTGTGAATCCATCTAAAAACAAAAAAAAAAACAAAATTTTTTATGAGGTTAATTTAATTATAAAAGTAAAATAACAAAATAAAAAAATAAATTCCTAAATTATATTAAAATAAATAATAAAAATAATAAAAATGTGAAATTAGATTTATTTATACAAACTAAAATACTATTACATTAAACATTATAACCCCTAAAAAAAAAAGAAAAAAAGCAGAAGAACCATTTGTTAAAAAAGATAAAAAGATAAAACAACTATATAAAACAACCGCACTTTTACAGCCACACCCACCTGCCCAAGTCCACAGCAATATCATATAAACCAACCAACACTACCCCGCTCTGGCAACCAAAATCCCCACCCATGGCTACAACATCTACCCATATCCTTTGACCCCAAATCCCTTTTACTCACGGCAATCTCACTCACCACAACACCCCTGACCCCAAATCCCTCACTCACGGCAAGACGAGGCCCCAATCCATCTCACAGCAATAATGTAAGTAATAAAGCTGCAACCATTTTTTTTTTCCGCAAAAAACATACTGAAATTTTTTCAAAAAAAATTGTGTTACCTGGGGTTTGATTTCTGATTTTTTTTTTTTGTTGTTGTTGTTTTTTTTTTTTTTTTCACAGCTTTGTGTGTATTTGCACAAGAATAGATTTTTTAGTTGAAATATGGTGTAAAACCAAAGCACACCTGATTTGTGTTTAGGGTATTTTTGATGAAGCCCCCTTTATCAGAAGTTAAATGTGATTTAGTTCTTTATTTTTTTTTAAATAAGAGACCGACCCCTGTGTTAGGGTCTATTATATTATATTTTCTGTTAAAATAGTATAAAATGACTAAACCCTTTATTTATTTTCCGTTTTCCTTTCTTGCCCTTACCTTTTCTCTCCCACCTTATCTCTTTTTGCCATTTTTCACTCACTCTCTTGATTTCTCATTTACCTTCTCGACTATGTATATATAGTTCGGATCCTCGGCCTCAATATTTCTTGATGGCCAGTAGCAATATCTTTTTTCTTATATGATTAATTTGCTATTCTAGATCTTATGGCTAAGCTCTGTGCGTGTGGCCTTCAGCTTCATGTTTGTCTTTCTTTTTCTTTTGCTGTGCTGCTCTTGATGCTTTCGACGCTGTGAAGGTTAAAGGTATGAGGCTGTGATAATTTATATATATATATATATATGATTAATTTATAATTCTATAATTTATTTTAGCAAAAAAATATATATGCTTAATTTATTATTTTATCTTATGGCTAAGATCTGTGTGTGTTTGTGGCCTTTTGTCCTTCAACTTCATATCTTTCTTTCTCTTTTGCTGTGCTGCTTTTGATTTTTCGTCTTGGTGGTGGTTTTTCTTTTTTCTTTTTTTTTGTTCGAAGTCTTGTTGGCGGTTAAATGTATTTCTATTTTTTTAACAATTATCTTTCTGTACTATTTTTATGATGCAAACGAGAAGATCCGATCCTAGCAAAAAAAACGAGAAGATCTGACCCAAATCTTGGCTTGGCAACCCGATTGGATATTTGGGTTAGCAACCATGGCAGGGAAATTGGTTGAAAGCAATGTTTATTTCAAGAATGAGGCAGCAGGAGATATTAGGATTTTCTGAAAGGGTCATTGCCTTTCTCTGCAAAAGGCTGTGATTTTGTTCTCATAATTTTTATTATGAACCAACAGTTCTTCTCTGGGGAGAGGAGAGCGACTAGAAAATGGCAAAAAGAAATGAGATTGAGAGAGAAAATGTAAGGGCAATAAAGGGAAAAAGAAGACAAATGAAGGGTAGAATAGTCATTTTACACTATTTTAACAGAAAATATAACAGACCCCTAACAGAAGGGGTCTGTCTCTCGCTTTAAAAAAAATAGGGAGTCTAAGTCACATTTAACTTCAGATGAAGGAGTCTCAGTCAAAAATACCCTTTGTGTTTATATACACAGATCAGATGTGCCTTCAACGGTCATATTTATGACCGTTGGAGAGCTTTTTTTTCTTTGGACCAGCAATTTTTTTTTTTTTTTTTTTTAAGATTGTCAGATGTTTTTGAAAGTTTAGGACATTGATTCAGTATCTCCACATGTGGAGATACTGAACACAAGTTGTAGGGATTCTCTACATTATGTAGAGAATCCTTAGGAAAGCTGTTGGAGACAAAAGTCTCCAAGAACTTCCCTACATGTAGAGATTTAAGAGATTTAGCTAGGTTGTTGGAGACAACTTTAGTACATTTTGCTTCACAATCTCTTCTTATATATAAGCATAGATAGTAATTTGATGACATTGCAAGTGATGTCATCCTCCACTTATCATCATAACGCGTTGCTTTACTTTTCTAAAAGAAAACTTTATATATCACAGTAAGTGATCATAGATAAGCATCATGGTTCTTCATAGTAAATAGCCATTATATCATAACAGATTGAAGGTTTTGCCCTTTTAAAGGCGGGCCAATAATGTCGACAAAAACATTTAGGACAAAACGCGTTTTTGACTAAAGTAAATGGAAAAGAGTTGTCCATTATTGGTTAGAATTGTTTCTCCATAAGTAACTTCGACAAAAAGCCTTTTTGTTTTTTGTCGAAGTTGTGAAAGGTGAATGGTTCAAAATGTATTCAAAATGTTGTGCGTTTCCAAGGCACCAAACTAGCAGTTCTGATGTGACGTTTTTTACTGTATATATTATGTTGCTTTTTTCTTTTATACGTTTAGAAATATAGTTAGTATACTTTACTTTTTTTTTTTGGATTTAAAAGAGGTCTAAGGTCATATATATACAGATGTAGTCAGCGAGATTTAAGTTCACAACCTCTCATAAACACTGTGAGTGTCATATTGTTAAATTAAAAGGTCTTTGGCAATTAGTATACTTTTGGACATTACATGATATATTTTGGGTATAATGTGATATATAGGTACACTCTCTTTAAATTAATGGATTTAGGATCACTAAATTTTATTAATTTGTCAACATATTAATTTATTAATAAATTGATAATTATTAATTTATAAAGATACTTTTATTTTTTGGCTTAAGAACATACATATTATCACATTAAGGAACAAAATTAAAATTTAAAGTACTATATATACGTATATAACAAATTAAGAATTCTTTAAATTATTTTTGGTATTTTTAGGTAATCTATCTCCCTTTTTCTCTCTCTATGTGGTCAATGAAAATAGAGAAATCCTTATAAAAAGACTAGAGTTTTCTAGGGGGTTTTCCGCTCTTCTTTCTCTCCAATTGTATTCTAAAAGTTGTTGACTTTTCAAATATTCTATTCCCAACAATTCCCAATGCGTTGTCGTCATTTTTGAGTTGTTGTTGTTGAGAGCAACTCTAGCAACCTTTTCATTTTTCTCTAAAATAGTTAATAAAATTAGTTCTTTCTTTTATACAAATTTTCTATTTTAATTTTATTTCAATAGCACTTTCTATTTCAAACTCTCTATTTAATTTCACTTCAATAACTCCTCATATTTTATCTTAACTCATTATTTAATAATCTTTTTTTATCTTTTGTATTTAATTATTAACTCCAACAAGACTATCTATTTTAACTAATACACTAATTTTTTATTATTATCTTTTAGTTTTTAGTTTTTTTATTTTATTTTTCACCCACATTTATGTTTTAAATATTCATGTAACTTTCGACAATCATATTTCTTTAACGACTATTGAGATGTGAAAATAAAAAAAATTAGGTAACTCAAATAATAATATTAGTTTATGAATTTATAAATAGAAAATTTGTAGTTTTAACGTAATTACCAAAATAATAGAGTATAAAAAAGACAAACGGTTTGTTAGAAATTAAATCATTTAATGTACAATTTAGAATATAAAGAACTTAAAACATTGTACTAGTGGTAAGAAAAAACTCTTTTAGTTCTAATCCTAATCAATACCTTTTTTCATAAACATTTTAACCGTCGCATCTTTCATTCCATAAAGACCTCGGATGCCATCTCCCTTTTCATACCACCAATTGTCAACTCCTAGGTCAAGAAACGTGTTTTTACTTGGACAATCTGTCAACAAACGCGTTTTTACTTGGACAACTTTTATGGGAAGCCTTTATAAAATCTCATCAGACAACTCGACTAAATTCAGAAAATTGCAAGTCAATATAACATTTTCCACCAACTTCACTAAACTCAGAAAATTGCAAGTCAATATAACATTTTCTACCAACTTCTTTCTCTGATAACATTTTCCACCATACTTGGTTCTTCGTTTGCAAACTCATTCTTGAACGACAATGTGGTCGATGAGGTTCAAATTGTTCTTTTTGTCGGCATTATTGGCTGGATATTTGGTGTGACTGACTGTTGGTTCTCATCAATTAAGCGTGATTAAGGTATGATAATAATTCATTATTTGAACTAGTAAACAACTTCAGTCAATGAAAAAATCGTTTTTTGTCCAATTGCTAAACGATGACTTGAATTAGAGAAGAACTTCTTTCTGAACCTGAGGATAGAATAAAAGAGTTTCAGGATAGAATACACAAAGCATTAGCTGAGTTGAAGAATTAAATTTGCCATTTTGTTTCTATTATTGTCACTTTGCCTAGAACCAACTTGGACTTATATATAGATCAATGGAATATTGGTAATATTAAACCACAAACCTACGGTTGGTATCCATAATGAAGAGCTAACCAGAGTGGTAAGGTTCCTTCTAGCTTATTGCCACTAAAGTCCAAAATGAAGAGCTCTGTTTGATTGTAAAGTCATCGAGAAATTGGCCCTGTAATGTCACAAGAACTCATTGACAACTCTGATAGCATACATTTCGGGACAATGTTACCATTGTCATTCCATGTAAGCTTATTTTTTTCTAAGTTTAAGTACTTCATCTCCTTGAGCTCTAGCAACCTTGTTGGAATTTGACCAGAGAATTGATTATTGTCAAGCTCAAGTTTTTTCAAATGTTCCATCTTCAGTATCTATCGTGGTATGACACCTTTGAGGTTGTTATTACTCAAGACCAAAGTTGAGAGGTTCAATGAGTTTTCCATCTGAACTGGAATCTCACCCGATAGTTTGTTGTCTGCTAGGTTTAACTCTTTCAGCTTTTTCAAGTGCATAGTTGACATGCGTATCTTACCTACAAACATGTTGTCTCTTAGAAACAAGATTTCCAGCTCAATAAGATTTGCAATCTCTACAGGAATAATTCCTTGGAGTTGATTGAAACTCATATTCAGTACCTTCAAATTTTTAAGATTACCAACTCCATGTAGTGTCTCTTCAAATGAATTACTATTGATGTCAAGATACTGAAGATGCTTTAAATTGAAAAGCTGATGAATTGAACCACTGAAAAAGTTATATGAAAGTTTGAGATGAACAAGTTGAGTTAAATTGGTAATTCCTGATAATTCACCTTCAAAGCAATTGAAAGAAAGATCAAGCCACATAAGAGTTCTTATAAGAAAAAGCAGAGTTAAGACATTTGACTTGATTGACTTGATGCTGGTATTTCGAAGAAGTGACGGTGGCTCGTCCCAGATAGTACTGAGATCAAGACCAATCACCTATTCTCAAGAGCCACGGGTGTGACAAGTGACCCTAGACCATGCACAACAACTTACGCTAGAATTCCATAGATCAAAAGGATTCGTGTCAATTAAACTGTTTTATGTCCAATTGTTAAACGATGACTTGAATTGGAGAAGAACTTCTTTCTGAACCTGAGGACAAGAGATAGAAGTAAAATAAAAGAGGTTCAGGATAGAATACACAAAGCATAAGCTGAGTTGAAGAGTTAAATTTGCCATTTTATTTCTATTATTGTCACTTTGCCTAGAACCAACTTGGACTTATATATAGATCAATGGAATGCTAGTAATATTAAACCACAAACTTACGGTTGGTATCCGTAGGTTTGTGGTTTTTTTTTCCACCTAAATTAGATGCATCAAGACTTGGACCCTCGTGATATTATAATATTAATGTAATTATGACAAAATAATTTAGATATTTTACTTGAATTTCTCCCGTCACATTTTAACATTACAAGGGTATGCAAATTTGTGCATCAATATTCAATATATACAACAAAAATTTACTACACACATGGGTCATGATATTTACACCAAAACAAAATCTAGTGAAAATTAAATACTAGCTAAAAAGGAGCCCATAGGGTACTTCAACTGCATTATAAGTTTTGGCAGATGAGCTCAAATATTGCAATACTCAAAATAGTGAGGAGAGATCCAAGTTCTTTACAAGTTCACCATAAGATAACTCTCCTTTAATCTTATAGCTAGAACCACTCTAACTACAACTACATCATCCATAGTTACCAATACAGGACTACAATTTGTCCTACGACTTATTTGATTAAAGGGAAAAATAATAGTCTTATTAGACAAGTTTTTGCGAATAGGAACATATTATTATTGCTTTGGTTGAGAAGAATACTTTGAAGAATATTAATTAAATTATGATTTTCTCAATATATGATGTAACTAATATGAATATGTCTTATTATATATAGAGATTGTAATTGATTGGTTTTTTTTATCGACTGAAGTTGTTTATGAGTTCAAATAATGAATTATTATCGTACCTTAATCACGCTGATTTGATGAGAATCAACCATCGGCCACACCAAATATCCAGCTAAGAATGCTGACAAAAAAAACAATTTGAACCTCATCGAACACATTGTCGTTCAGGAATGAGTTTGCAAACGAAGAACCAGGTGCGGTGGAAAATGTTATTAGAGAAGAAAGTTAGTGGAAAATGTTATATTGGCTTGCAGTTTTATGAGTTTAGTGAAGTTTGGTGGAAAATGTTATATTAACTTGCAGTTTTCTGAGTTTAGTCAAGTTATCTGATGAGATTTTATAGAGTCTGTCTATAAAAATTGTCTAAGTAGAAACACGTTTCTTGACAGATTGTCCAAGTAAAAATGCGTTTCTTGACCTAGGGGTTGACAATTAGTGATATGAAAGAGGAGATGGCATCTGAAGTCTTTATAGAATAGAAGACGCGACGGTTGAAATGTGTTTGGAGGAAGGTGCTGATTAGGATTAGAGCTAAAAAAAGTTTTTTCTTACTGTTAGTGCAATGTTTTAAAACTATAATATGACATCTAACACTCATTATCTCTATATGTGGAGATGCGATAATAATTCTCTAAACCTATCTTTACATTTTCATATAATTTGGAGTAAACAAAAATAGAGAAGTTGTTGAAATGAAATTAAAATAGAAATTTCTTGAAATAAAAAATTTATTAAAATGTAAGAAAATTATTGGAATGAAACTAAAATATGTAGAGAAATAGTCCAAATTATTTATATGTAGAGAAAAATGTAGAAAAATTGTTAAAATTGGCCTAATAATGAGATTAAAGGTTTTTCCCTTTTAAAGGCTGGCCAAATATCCAGCCAACAATACCGACAAAAACATTTTAGGACAAAACGCATTTTTGACTAAGTAAATGGAAAAGAGTTGTCCATTATTGGTTATAATTGTTTCTCCACAAGTAACTTCGATGAAAAAGCCCTTTTTGTTTTTTGTCGAAGTCGTGAAAGGTGAATGGTTCAAAATGTATTCAAAATGTTGTGTGTTTCCAAGGCACCTAACTAGCAGTGCTGATGTGACCTTTTTTTTACTGTATATATTATATTGCTTTTTTTTATATACTTTAGAAATATAGTTAGTATACTTGTTTTTTTTTTTGGATTTAAAAGAGGTTTAAGGTCATACATATACAGATGTAGTCAGCGAAATTTAAATTCACAATCTCTTATAAACACTGTGAGTGTTATACTGTTAAACTAAAAGGTCTTTGGCAGTTAGTATACTTTTGGACATCACATGATATATTTTGGGTATAATGTAATGTATAGGTACACTCCCTTTAAATTAATGGACTTAGAATCACTAAATTTTATTAATTTGTCAATATATTAATTTATTAATAATTATTAATTTATAAAAGTACTTTTATTTTTTGGCTTAAGAACATACATATTATCACATTAAAGAACAAAATTAAAATTTAAAGTACTATATATACGTATATAACAAATTAAGAATTCTTTAAATTATTTTTGGTATTTTTAGGTAATCTATCTCCCTTTCTCTCTCTCAATGTGGTCAATGAAAATAGAGAAACCCTTATAAAAAGACTAGAGTTTTCTAGGGGTTTTTCCGCTCTCATTTCCCTCCAATTGTATTCTAAAAGTTGTTGACTTTGCAAATATCCTATTACCAACAATTCCCAATATGTTGTCGTCATTTTTGAGTTGTTGTTGAGAGTAACTCTAGCATCCTTTTCATTTTTCTCTAAAATAGTTAATGAAATTGGTTCTTTCTTTTATACAAATTTTCTATTTTAATTTTATTTCAATAGCACTTTCTAGTTCAAACTCTCTATTTAATATCACTCCAATAACTCATATTTTATCTAAACTCATTATTTAATAATCTTTTGTATTTACTTATTAACTCCAACAACACTATCTATTTTAATTAACACCATAACTTTTTATTATTATCTTTTAGTTTTTAGTTTTTTCTATTTTTCACATTTATGTTTTAAATATTCATGTCACTTTCGACAATCATATTTCTTTAACGACTATTGAGATGTGAAAATAAAAAAAAATTAGGTAACTCAAATAATAATATTAGTTTATGAATTTATAAATAGAAAACTTGTGGTTTTAGCGTAATTACCAAAATAATAGAATATAAAAAAGACAAAGGGTTTGTTATAAATTAAACCATTTAATGTACAATTTAGAATATAAAGAACGTCATATTATAGTTTTAAAATATTGCACTAACAGTAGGAAAAAGTTATTTTAGCTCTAATCCTAATTAGCACCTTCCTCCAAACACATTTCAACCGTCGCCTCTTCCACTCCATAAAGTCTTCGGATGCCATCTCTCCTTTCATACCACCAATTGTCAACCCTTAGATCAAGAAACGCATTTTTACTTGGACAATTTGTCAAGAAATGCGTTTTTACTTTGACAACTTTTATGGGCAGCCTCTATAAAATCTCATCAGACAACTCGACTAAACTCAGAAAAGTGCAAGTTAATATAACATTTTCCACCAAATTTCACTAAACTTAGAAAACTGCAAGCCAATATAACATTTTCTACCAATTTTTTTCTCTGATAACATTTTTTACCGTATTTGGTTCTTCGTTTGCAAACTCATTCCTGAACGACAATGTGTCCGATGAGGTTCAAATTGTTCTTTTTGTTGGCATTCTTGGCTGGATATTTGGCATGGCCGTCGGTTGGTTCTCATCAATTCAGCGTGATTAAGGTACAATAATAATTCATTATTTGAACTCATAAACAACTTCAGTCAACTAATCTATTACAGTCTCTATATATAATAAGACATACTCATATTAGTTACATCATATATTGAGAAAATCATAATTTAATTAATCTTCTTCAAAGTATTCTTCTCATCCAGAGCAATAATAATATATTCCCATTCGCATAAACTTGTCTAATGGACTATTATTTTTCCCCTTTTTTATTTTACTTCTATTTCTTGTCTTAAGGTTCAGAAAGAAGTTGTTCTCCAATTCAAGTCATCGTTTAGCAATTGGACAGAAAACGGTTTAATTGACACGAATCCTTTTGATCTATGGAATTCTAGCTTAAGTTGTTGCGCATGGCCTAGGGTCACTTGTCACACCCGTGACTCTTCAGAAGAGGTGATTGGTCTTGATCTCAGTACTATTTGGGACGAGCTACCGCCACTTCTTTGAGATACAAGCATTAAGTCAAATGTCTTAACGCCACTTTTTCTTATAAGAACTCTTATGTGGCTTGATCTTTCCTTCAATTCCTGAAGGTGAATTATCAGGAATTGCCAATTTAACTCAACTTGTTCATCTCAAACTTTCATATAACTTTTTCAGTGGTTCAATTCATCAGCTTTTCAATTTAAGGCATGATCAGTATCTTGACATCAATAGTAATTCATTTGAAGGGACACTACATGGAGTTGGTAATCTTAAAAATTTGAAGGTACTGAATATGAGTTTTAATCAACTCCAAGGAATTATTCTTCAAGAGATTGCAAATCTTATTGAGCTAAAAATCTTGTTTTTAAGAGGCAACATGTTTGTAGGTGAAATACCCATGTCAACTATGCGCTTGAAAAAGCTGAAAGAGTTAGACCTAGTAGACAATAAACTATCGGATGAGATTCCAGTTCAGATGAAAAACTCATTGAACCTGTCAATTTTGATCTTGAGTAATAACAACCTCAAATGTGTCATACCACGATGGAAACTGAAGATGGAACATTTGAAAAAGTTTGAGCTTGACAATAATCAACTCTCTGGTCAAATTCTAACAAGATTGCTAGAGTTTAAGGAGATGAAGTACTTAAACCTAGGAAGAAACAAGCTTACAGGGAATGACAATGGTAACATTGTCCCGAAATGTATGCTATCAGAGTTGTGAATGAGTTCTTGTGACATTACAGGGTCAATTCCTCGATGGCTTTACAATCAAACAGAGCTCTTCATTTTAGACTTGAGTGACAATAAGTTAGAAGGAACCTTACCACTCTGATTAGCTGATCACTTGGATCTTGGAGCTTAAAAATATCTAAAAACAAACTTCAGGCTCTTTGCCAACAAGTGTCTTTCAGTTTAGTGGATTAAGAATAGTTGATCTCTCTTGGAATAACTTCCACGGGAAATTGCCAGAAAACATTGGTGATGCAATTAGTCTGGGTATTCTAATTCTTTCAGACATAATTTTTCAGGGCCAGTGTCACAATCCCTTTCGAACCTATCTAACCTAGGATTGCTAGATTTGTCGAACAACAGCTTTTTCGGCAACAAGTTCTCATTTATCGACACAACAGCTCCCTTGTACATTGATTTATCTTTGAACAAATTTTCAGGTGAGGTACCGACTTTTAGTGAGTTTAGTCAAGTTGTGTGATGAGATTTTATAGAGGCTGTCCATAAAAGTTGTCTAAGTAAAAATGCGTTTCTTGACAAATTTTCTAAGTAAAAACGTATTTTTTGATTTAGGGGTTGACAATTGGTGGTATGAAAGGAAAAATAACACTGAAGTCTTTATGAAGTGGAAGACGTGACAGTTGAAATGTGTATGGAGGAAGGTGCTGATTAGGATTAGAGCTAAAAGAGTTTTTTCTTACTGTTAGTGCTATGTTTTAAAACTATAATATGATGTTCTTTATATTCTAAATTGTACATTAAATGGTTTAATTTCTAACAATCCCTTGGTCTTTTTTATATTCTATTATTTTGGTAATTACGCTAAAATCACAAATTTTCTATTTATAAATTCATAAACTAATATAATTATTTGAGTTACCTAGTTTTTTTTATTTTTTTTTCACATCTCAATAGTTGTCAAAGAAATATGTTTGTCAAAAGTGACATGAATATTTAAAACATAAATGTTAGAGGGTGAAAAAAAAACTAAAAGATAATAATAAAAAATTAGTTTGTTAGTTAAAATAGATAGTGTTGTTGGAGTTAATAATTAAATACAAAAGATAAAAAAGATTATTAAATAATGAGTTTAGATAAAATACGAGGAGTTATTGGAGTGAAATTAAATAAAGAATTTGAAATAGAGAGTGCTATTAGATTAATATTAAAATAAAAAATTTGTATAAAAGAAAGAACTAATTTCATTAACTATTTTAGAGAAAAATGGAAAGGTTGCTAGAGTTGCTCTCAACAACTCAAAAATGACGACAACGTATTGGGAATTGTTGGGAGTAGGATATTTGAAAAGTCAACAACTTTTAGAATACAATTGGGGGGAAATGAGAGCGGAAAAACCCCTAGAAAACTATAGTCTTTTTATATGGGTTTCTCTATTTTCATTGACACATTGAGAGAAAGGGAGATAGATTACCTACAAATACCAAAAATAATTGAAAGAATTCTTAATTTGTTATATACGTATATATAGTACTTTAAATTTTAATTTTGTTCCTTAATGTGATAATATGTATGTTCTTAAGCCAAAAAATAATTTACTAATAAATTAATATGTTGACAAATTAATAAAATTTAGTGCTCCTAAGTCCATTAATTTAAAGAGTGTACCTATATATCACTTTATACCCAAAATATATCATGTAATGTCCAAAACTATACTAACTGCGAAAAATCTTTTAGTCTAACAATATGACACTCACAGTGTTTATGAGAGGTTGTGAGGTTAAATTTTGTTGACTACATTTGTATATGTATGACCTTAGACTTCTTTTAAATCCAAAAAATAAAAGTGAAGTACACTAGCTATATTTCTAAACGTATAAGAAAAAAAAGCAATATAATATAGAGTAAAAAAAGTCACATTAGCACTACTAGTTTGGTGTTTTGGAAACGCACAACATTTTGAACCATTCACCTTTCACAACTTCGACAAAAAACAAAAAGGCTTTTTTGTCGAAGTTACTTGTGGAGAAACAGTTATAACCAATAATGGACAACTCTTTTCCATTTAATTAGTCAAAAACGCGTTTTGGCCTAAAATGTTTATGTCGGCATTATTGGTTGGATATTTGGCCAGCCTTTAAAAGGGCAAAACCTTTAATCTAATTAGTAGGCCAATTTTAACAATTTTTTTCTATATTTTTCTCTACATATAAATAATTTGGACTATTTATTTACATATTATAGTTTCACTCCAATAATTTTCTTACATTTAGTAAATTTTTTATTTCAAGAAATCTCTATTTCAGTTTTATTTCAACATCTTTTCTATTTTAAAAATTCTCTATTTTTGTTTACTCCAAATTATATGAAAATTTAGAGATAGGTTTAGGAAATTGTTATCGCATCTCCACGTGTGGAGATAATGAGAGTTAGATGTAGAAATTCTCTACATGTAAGGATAGGTATAGAAAAACTGTTGAAGATTAAAATTTGTTAGCTCGTTGATATTCTGGAAGACAATAAGTAAAGGTGTACAAAATTTAAAGACTATAAAATAAATAATAAAGGTAATGCAGAATTTAAATACTGTAAAATGAACTATTAAAATTATACAAAATGCAAAGACTGAAATAAAAGGAACAACTAATTGAATAAAGATAATTAGAATTATAAACAAAGATAATAGATGTAAAATGGGGCTCGTGTAACATGATATTTTTAAGGTTTTATCGCGTGGTTATCGTGCTAAATCTTTAATTTCGTGAAAACTTTTCAGGATATAACAATTTCTCATTTGTAAAGGTAACACTCCTAGTACAAATCTTTTTGTGTATATATATGTGCGGATGTGTGTGTGGGTTCATGTGTTATCATCCAAGTGCTTTTCATTTTTTTTCTCATCAGATCTCAAATTTGTAAATCTGATTTTATGTTTTATTTTTTGTTAAATAAATCTGTTTTTATGTAGTAATAAGTGAAATTTGCTTATTTTTTGGTGTTATTGCTTTTTTATTAATATCTCAAGACTGTGTGCACTGTATTCAAATTTTCTTTTTAGCTTAATTATTAATCTCCATTTGAGATCAGGTCTATCGTAACCATACTACTCATTTGTAGCTTGTTAAGATAGTGTGGATGATATTACATTAAGTTTTTTCTGTTTTTATAATTTTTTGTTTTTTGTTTTTAGTTTGTTTTGGTTCACCATACGACAGCCCCAAACCCCTATTCCATGACTGTGTGCATTTGTTGTGGAATTAAAAAAAAAAAAAAAAAAAGAATTGTTGTTGTCAGACGTGCTAAAAAAATCTGGCTTATAAATCTGTTTTTCTTTTTCTTGATATCCTTTATCTAAGCGTACTGATAAGTGGTCTTGAGTATTTTTTGCCAAGGCTTGATGTGTTTTGTTAAAATATCGGTCTCATTTCTTTTTTATCAAGGCTTAGATGCTTTGTATATTTTGTTTCTTTCATTTTTTTTTTTTAATTTTTGGAATAGATGATAGAAATAAAACTTCTCAATTTTTTTGTTGCTTATTTAACCGCTTACAGCTTTTAAATTTTGCCTATTTTCTCATGGGTGACAAGAAATAAATAATAATACTACATTCACTAAAAATTTATCTGAAGCATTCTATCAAACAATTTGTGAGCAAGAAGTGAGTCACCAAAATGTATGTACTTTGAGATGATGTTGTTGTGGAGATGAACAGTCTGTCTCTCTCTCACACAAACACAACTCTTTATTTTAGGACACAAGCATTCGATGGAGAGTACAGCCTCTTGGTTCTGCGAAGGTCTGGCTTCGTCTTCATTGTGAGCTTGATCTTCCTGTTGATAGGATTGCCATTGATCCAGATTGCAGAACCAGGTGAATTAATTATTCAAGTGGGTTTTTTTTTCTTGTTTTGTCTTTCTTTGTGATCAAATTCTGATGCTTTTTGTTGTTTATAGATTATAGGCTTTTTTCTTCATCCCATTTTAACGAAGTTAATAAAAATGATATGGATGATATTATCCTAGGCTGGGCTTTGTTATGCATCCTTAATACAAGAACTTGTAATGGTTAAAAGCGTTATGAGGGAGAACAGTGACGATTAAGCGTTATGGGTCACTGTTCTATATAGGTTCTCATTGGTTTGCTCATTTATGAAGGAATTGCACATCCTAAGGTTTCAAAGATTGATGTGCGTGGTGAATGGTGATCTGGTGAAAGGCATTGGGCAATGTCATATATGAGCTTAAGAATTAATTTATAGTCATAAACAACTTTTGTTTAACTGACCATAACTCTGCTAGATCCAAGCATTTTTAAACCAATGACCACTTTTAGATGACGATGAATTATACATTTAATTTAGAAGTAATTTTAGTTTTTTGACTAACTTTTCCGATAATTGTTATGGATTTCAATTTTTTTTTTTTGGGTACTTTTTTGCATTAAAAAATGTAACCATATATATCTCATTTAATGGTTTGATTTATGATGTCTTCTTTTCTTACATTGTGCACGGGCAAGTTCAACTAAGATATATATATATATATATATAGTTGTGTGTGTGTGCGTGTGTTTATATACATATTAGTATAATTATATATTAAAATTACACTAATCACAAAAAAAAGGGTTGGCCCACCCCAGCCCAACCCAGCTCGTGACTAGTGGTAGCAAGGTCGTGAGCCGAGTTAGATTTTATATTCTGAGAAATAAGTCCAGTCTAACTCAGCCCATTAAATATTTGTGTCGAGTCGGTCTTAATTTTCTCAACCCATGATTCGGTTGGGCTGTGCCGAGCCGTGCTATGCCAGCTCTATCCCCTATTTTGGAATGGGTTGGAGTTGACCTTAGAGACGATTGCAAAAAAAATTGGATTTTTTTTTTCAATTTTCTGGTTCCTTTTTTGACAGGGAAAAATAAAAAATTGTTTATTTATTTTTTTGTTTTGTTTTCTTTTTCGTCCATTGGAAATGTTAGTTGACTTTTTTTTTTATTTATAAGTGATACATCGATAACCTCCAAATAAATAAATAAATATAAAATATAGTTATGGTTTATGATATCATAGTAATTAGAGATGAGAAAAAAAAATTCCTGCATTGTGAAAAAACGATACTTCATGAATAACAAAAAAAAGTTTATAGGAATTGAGATTATAAATTTTTTTCATGTACTAGAGGTTTGGAATTCTACACGTGAGTGTGAAGGATATTTGTTTTTCTTTCGCAGATATAATGTAACTTCTTTTAATCGAAAATATTACACTTATCGATTAACCGAGGTAAGAATTGGACGTGGTCAAAGGGACGAATGCACTTGGGCATTGCAATACCAAGTTAGAAATGCAAGATGAGTTGAATATAGACTATAGACTTAACAAATTTGCCCTAAAAAGTGAGAATTAACGGCAAATTTTTTTTTTCCTTCGTGAACCAAAGCTCCAAGTTTGAACTTTTCTCTAGTTTGATTAGATGCAAGAATTGGGGAGCGACATGTGATACCTTTCAACTTAGGTCATTTCCAATACGTGTATTAAAGCATTAAATTCTTTATATGTAAGAAAGTTATTGGAGATTTTAATCTTCAATAGTTTTTCTATACCTATTCTTTCATGTGGAGAATTTATGTGGATGCTATCTTCCTTTTCATACCACAAATTGTTAACTCTTAGGTCAAGAAATGCGTTTTTACTTGGACAATTTGTCAACAAACGCGTTTTTACTTAGACAACTTTTATGGATAGTCTCTATAAAATCTCATCAGATAACTCAACTAGACTCAAAAAACTGCAAGTCAATATAACATTTTCCACCAACTTCACAAAACTTAGAAAATTGCAAGCCAATATAATATTTTCTACCAACTTTCTTCTATGATAACATTTTTCACCGCACTTAGTTCTTTGTTTGCAAACTCATTCCTGAACGATAATGTGTCCGATGAGGTTCAAATTATTTTTTTTGTCAGCATTATTGGCTTGATATTTGGCGTGGCCATGATTAAGATACAATAATAAGTCTTGAACTCGTAAACAACTTCAGTCAATGAAAAAATCATTTTCTGTCCAATTGCTAAACAATGACTTGAATTGGATAAGAGCTTCTTTCTGAACCTAAGGACAAGAGATAAAAGTAAAATAAAAGAGGTTCTGAATAGATTACACAAAGCATAAGCTAAGTTGAAGAATTAAATTTGCCATTTTGTTTCTATTATTGTCACTTTGCCTAGAACCAGCTTGGACTTATATATAGATCAATGAAATGCTGATAATATTAAACCATAAACCTACAGTTGGTATCCGTAGGTTTGTGGTTTTTTTTCACCTAAATCAGATACATCAAGACTTGGACCCTCGTGATGTTATAATATTCATGTAATTATGACAAAATAGATATTTTACTTGAATTTTTCTCGTCACATTTTAACATTACGAGGGTATCCAAATCTGTACATCGATATTAAATATATACAATAAAAATCTACTACACACATGGTTCATGATATTTACACCAAAACAAAATCTAGTGAAAGCCCATAAGGTACTTCAACTGCATTATAAGGTTTGACAGATGAGCTCAAATATTGCAATACTCAAAATAGTTAGGAGAGATTCAGGTTCTTTACAAGTTCACCATAGGAGAACTCTCCTTTAATCTTATAGCTAGAACTACTTTAATTGCTACTACATCATCAATAGCTACCAATACATGATTGCAGTTTCTTTTACGGCTTATTTGATTAAAGGGAAAAATAATAGTCCTATTAGACAAGTTTTTGCAAATGGGAACATATTATTATTGCTCTGGATGAGAAGAATATTTCGAAAAAGATTAATTAAATTATGATTTTCTCAATATATGATGTAATTAATATGAGTATATCTTATTATATATAGAGACTATAATTGACTGGTTTTTTCATTGACTAAAATTGTTTATGAGTTCAAATAATGAATTATTATTGTACTTTAATCACGCTGAATTGATGAGAACCAACCGTTGGGCACGTCAAATATTCAGCCAATAATGCTGACAAAAAGAACAATTTGAACCTTGTCGGACACATTGTCGTTCAGGAATGAGTTTGTAAACGAAGAACCAGGGGCAGTGGAAAATATTATCAGAAAAGAAAGCTTGTGAAAAATGTTATGTTGACTTGCAGTTTTCTGAGTTTAGTCAGTTGGTGGAAAATGTTATATTGACTTGCAGTTTTCTGAGTTTAGTCAAGTTGTGTGATGAGATTTTATAGAGGTTGTCCATAAAAGTTGTCTAAGTAAAAATGCGTTTCTTGACAAATTGTTTAAGTAAAAACGCATTTTTTGATTTAGGGGTTGACAATTGGTGGTATGAAAGGAAAAATAACATCCGATGTCTTTATGAAGTGGAAGACGTGATAGTTGAAATGTGTATGGAGGAAAGTGCTGATTAGGATAAGAGCTAAAATAGTTTTTTCTTACTGTTAGTGCTATGTTTTAAAACTATAATATGATGTTCTTTATATTCTAAATTATACATTAAATGGTTTAATTTTTAACAATCCCTTGGTCTTTTTTATATTCTATTATTTTGGTAATTACACTAAAATCACAAATTTTCTATTTATAAATTTATAAACTAATATTATTATTTGAGTTACCTAATTTTATTTTTTTTTCACATCTCAATAGTCGTCAAAGAAATATATTTGTCAAAAGTGACATGAATATTTAAAACATAAATGTTAGAGGGTGAAAAATAGGAAAAACTAAAAAATAATTGATATGTATAAAATCCCTAAGCTCTTACAAAATTGCAAATCGACCCCTCATTCAGAAAAGGGTGTCTTCATCGTGGCAACGTCCGAGGTCCAAGGACCTCGGACAAGTGGTGTCCGAGGTCCAAGACCTCGGACAAGTGACGTTCGAGGTCCAAGACCTCGGACACGTGACATCCGAGCTCCAAGGACCTCGGACACACTGTTCCGAGGTCTACGGACCTCGGACGTTTATTTTCCTAGGTCCTGTAGACCTCGGACGGATTTTCAGAGGCAAGTTCGAGTTTTCGGACTCTGATCGTCATGGGCGGAGAGACTCTTTTTGGGGCCAAGCGAGGTAGGGCTGTCTGAGTTACCTTTTTTGTACTGGTATGTTTTATTCCATAAATCCACAACTAACCTCCCACTAAACTACCTAAACAATTGCCCACTGGCCCTTTAATAATCCACACATGTTTATAATGATGATCCACTACTGCACCTTTAACCTTTTGACTCAGCTGCAATGATAACATCTCCTTTGTGACTCAGCAACCATGTGACTTGTCTTTTAACTCATAAGTCAAGATGCCTATAAAAGGCAGGAGATTCAGCAAGGAAGGCAGGTACATCTGATACTCACACTTATACACATATATGCATTTCCTTCTCTGCAAAAGCAGGAAGCTAACTTAAGCATCGGAGTGCTAATACGGGCTAGGCCCGTCAAGTGCTAATACGGACTAGGCCCGTCAAGCTCTCTTTGTTTTGCAGACATAGAGGCGGAGCATGAAGATCACTTGCGACACGTCATTTTTCTACCTTAACAGGTTAGCGTGAAGACCACTTGCGACACGTCATTTTTCTACCTTAACAGGTTGGCGCCCACCGTGGGGCCGATTCTAAATCCCCCACTGAGATTTCACAAGATCACACCATGGTAACTACCCGTAGTCATAATGTTGCAAGCGTACATGAAGAAGAGGCTGTAGAGCAGCCAAATATGCAGTTCTGTCCCGGAGAGCCCTCCAACCTCGGACAGACTGATCTACCGCCTCCAAGGGTGGAAATACCTACAGGAAACCATCCACCATACACCAATCCATACACAAATCTATACCCAAGCTACCTGCCTGCATACCCGCAAAACTATTCGCAAGGACCTACTTGGTACCCAGGGTGGCAGTATCCCACTGCCACAACGCAAGCTCCACAGACTAACCAGCCAGTAGATCTTGGGTATATCCTACAAACCCTGGAGGAGTTGAAAAAAGCTATTAATAACCCGACACCTCAGCCAGCACAGCACTTCTCAGAATACCAATCGCGTCAAGCATCGCAGCAAAGTCCCACACACCAAAAAACCCAACTAACCAAAAGCGCCGCCAACCCAAGAGAATCTGTGCAGCAGATTCATACTAGGGGCAACACAGAGAGGCAATAAACTCCACCGGATCTTCACAGGGCTCAGATACAGCAGAACGAGGCCCATCTCGGAGTGGCCAAAGAGAAGGTACTACTTGTACTGTCTCGGTAGCAGGAGCTTTTAGGGGCCCAAACCCATTCAATCGTACTATCAACGAAGTTCCAAAGCCCGCGCAATACAAATTGCCATATTTGCCCACCTATGATGGGCATGGGGACCCCAAAGATCACTTGGCAGTTTTCAGACACAAGATGGAGTTCACGGAGTTGCCAGAGGCCTGGGTGTGTAAGGCTTTTGTAGGAACATTGGTGGAGGCGGCTAGAGTGTGGTACGATGAATTGAAAGAAGGATCAATCGATTCTTACTCACAGTTGACAGAATTGTTTGTAGGAAGATTTTCTTCGGCTATCAAGCCGACACGTCATACCACCTCGTTGCTCGGTCTAAAGCAAAGAAAGGGAGAAACCCTCCGGCAGTATGCCACCCGTTTTAATGAGGCTACCCTGCAATGTACGCAATTTGATCAGAAATTTGTGATACAGGCGTTCACGAAAGGGGTAAGAAATGAGTTACTCCAAGCTTCTCTAGCTAAAAAGACTCCACAAAATATGACAGAATTAATGACCAGGGCAGAGAAGTATATCAAAGTAGAAGAGGTAGCAATGGCAGAGAAGGAGGAAGACCCTAGGAGAAAAGGGCAGAGCAGTCAAGCTCATATAACCCAGAAAGAAAGAAAGGCTGAGGAGGGCCGACAAGAGCAGAGGGGAAAGGAAAGAAGAGGGGCACCTAGATGGGGGGGGGTCGACAAGTATACTTCTTTGATAAGACCCAGATCTCAGATATTGGCTGAGATCCGAACGCGGATGAACCTTCCAGATCCGCCGAAGATGAAAACGGAAAAAGAGCGCCGTAAGGGCAAAGGGCAATATTGCAGGTATCATAAAGATTTTGGGCACAATACTGAGGCCTGCAGGAATTTGAAAGATGAGATTGAAGCCCTAATCAAGCGTGGACACCAGCAAGCCTATGTCAGGAGGGACAACCAGGAAGGGAGACAGAGGGAGAGAAGCTTGAGACACGCTCAAGCAACACGTGCTTAGGTGGAGGTTGATATGATAACAGGAGGTATGGCCTGAGGGGGGGGGGAAAACCTTCAGGCCAGAAAGGGTTACCGCAGAGCAGGTCGCGGAGATCCCCCGATGAAGAGACCAAAGGTGGAAGAAGATATCACCTTTGGAGATAAAGATTTGAATGGTCTAGTATTACCCCATGATGACCCACTGGTGATTGCAACGGACATCGCTGGGATCGTGGTGCGCAAGATCATGATTGATACAGGAAGCTAGGCGGAGGTCCTTTTCCTAAGCACATATGAGAAGATGGGGTTGAAAAGAGAACACTTGAGGATGATGAAGGGGACCTTATCAGGTTTCAATGGCAGAGAGGTAAGGCCCGAGGGTATGATAACACTAAAGATGATCCTCGGGCGAAATAAACAGAGCCGTAGTGAGATGCTCGATTTCATTGTGGTAGATTGTGAATCACCATACAATGGGATATTGGGGAGAATAGCATTGGAAAAATTCAGAGCAGTGGTGTCCACCTATCACCTGGCCATGAAGTTCCCGTCTGAGGCTGGAATAGTGACGGTTAGAGGTGACCAGAGAAGAGCCCAGGAGTGCTACGCAGCTTGTCTGAGGCTGCAAAAAGAGGAGGGGGAATTAATTGAAATCCCGGAGAAGAAGGTTAAAAAGGGACACGAGCTGAAGAAAGCAGAACCCGCGGAAGAATTGCAGAAAGTGGAACTAATAACTGGAAAGGAGGTTCAGCTCGGAACAGAGCTTCCTCAAAACCTGGCGGAAGGTATAACTCATTTCCTATCTTGTAATAAAGATGTATTTGCTTGGTCTGTACATGATATGACAGGAATAGACCCACAAATAGCCGTGCATCGGCTAAACGTAGATCCAGCATTCAGGCCGATAAAGCAAAAAATGTGGGTCTTCCATGCAGAAAAAAATCAAGCAGTCAGAGAAGAAGTAAGTAAATTGTTGAGGGCTGGGCATATACGAGAAGTGGAGTACCCTAGCTGGTTGGCAAACGTGGTGATGGTTCCAAAGGCATCCGGGGCTTGGAGGATGTGTATAGACTTTACATATTTGAACAGTAGCTGCCCGAAAGACTGCTACCCATTGCCTAGGATAGATCAAATGGTGGATGCTACCTCAGGTTTCGAGATGCTGTCATTCATGGATGCCTTCAAAGGGTACAACCAGATTAAGATGGCACCGGGAGATGAGGAAAAGACTGCGTTCATAACAGACTGAGGGGTGTTTTGCTACATGGTAATGCCATTCGGTTTGAAGAACACATGAGCTTGTTACCAGCGCATGATGGACAAGGTTTTCAAGGAGCAGTTAGGGCGAAATATGGAGGTGTATGTTGATGACATGTTGGTGAAAAGTAAGAAGGCAGAGACTCACATCGAGGATCTGTCCGAGGCATTCTCGATAATGAGGAAAGTCGGCATCAAACTGAATCCTGAGAAATGTGCTTTTGGGGTTCAGGCAGGAAAATTTTTGGGATTCATGGTTACTCGAAGAGGCATCGAAGCTAATCCAGAAAAGGTGCAAGCCATTTTGGACCTCGAGCCACCCAGAAGTGTTAAGGATGTTCAGAAATTGACGGGAAAGATAGCAGCCTTAAGCAGATTCATGGCTAGGTCAGCAGACAGGTGTGCTCCTCTGTTCAAAATCCTGCGTAAACCAAAGAATTTTCAGTGGACGGTGGAATGTCAAGAAGCTTTTGAAAAGTTGAAGGAGTACCTAAGCTCGGCACCTTTGATGTCCAGACCAGAACCTAGTGAGACTTTGTACGTATATCTGGTAGTATCCCCAATAGCTGTGGCGGCAGCACTAGTACGACAGGATGGAAAACAGCAGAGGCCAGTTTACTATATCAGCCAAATACTTAAAGGAGCTGAGTTGAGGTATCCTCCTGTAGAGCGAATGACATTAGCTCTACTGGTGGCCTCAAGAAAGCTTAGACATTACTTTGAGGCACATCCCATATGTGTTATGACAGACATGCCGTTTAAACAGATGCTGCAAAAACCAGAGGCATCAGGAAGGCTCTTAAAGTGGTCTGTGGAGTTGAGCCAATTTGACATCACATTCAGACCAAGGACTGCGATAAAAGCTCAAGCTGTGGCAGATTTCATTGTGGAATTCACAAGAGAGCCATCTGCGGCTAATCCAAGGCCGTGGAAGATTTGGGTAGATGGAGCCTCAAGAAAAAGCGGCAGCGGAGCTGGAGTCATACTTCGGGATCCAAATGGCGGCGAGTTGCAGTTCGCTTTGAAGTTCCGCTTCTCAGCCTCAAATAATGAGGCTGAATATGAAGCCCTCATTGTAGGTATTAAAATAGCTCAGACGATGGGGGCTGATACAATAGAAGCTCACACGGACTCACAATTGGTGGCAAGCCAAATAGAAGGAGAGTACGAAGCCAAAGATGAAACCATGGCGGCCTACTTAGCCAAAGTAAAAAGTGTAGTGGCAGGGTTGAATCGATTCACAATCAGCCATATACCACGGACGGAGAACGAAAAAGCAGATGTTCTCTCGAAGCTTGCAGTAGGAGTAACGGGGCCAATAACGATAGAGGTGGATGAGGTTTTCGAGCCAAGCATAGTCCGGGAGTGCAAGGAGGTAGCCCAGGTGGAGCACAGTGAGTCATGGATGCTGCCTATGGTCGATTTTCTTGAAAAGGGGATCTTACCGGAAAATAGTGAAGAGGCAAGAAAGGTGAAGAACCGAGCTCCAAAATATGTAATGCTCGGAAAGCAACTGTATCAAAAAGCATTTACTTGGCCCATGCTGAAGTGTGTAGACAAAGGTGATGGCGATTATATACTCAGGGAAATGCACGAGGGGATTTGCGGTAATCACATAGGCCACAGAGCTTTGGCTCGAAAGATATTGAGATATGGGTATTTCTGGCCAACCCTGAATGAGGACGCTCGGCGCTTGGTGCAAAGATGCGATACATGCCAGAGATTCTCAAGAATCCCACGACAACCTGCAGTGGAGTTGACTGTGATGGTAAGCCCCTGCCCATTTGCTCAGTGGGGTCTGGATATATTAGGACCTTTCCCAATGAGCACAGGTCAGAGGGTCAAATATTTTGTGATGGTGGATTATTTTACCAAGTGGGTGGAAGCCGAGCCCGTCGCCAAGACTACAGATAGGAATGCTTGGAATTTTGTGTGGAAACATGTCGTATGCAGATTTGGAATTCCAAGAGTGGTAGTTACAGATCACGGGACCCAGTTCGATTGCCACTATTTTAGGAAACAGTGCTCGGAGTTAGGCGTTTCCCTTAGATTTTCTTTTGTAGCGCATCCGCAAACCAATGGCCAAGTAGAGAACGCTAACAGATCTATTTTGCAGGGTCTGAAAAAGAAGATGGCAACAGCCAAAGGCCTCTGGGCCGAAGTTTTGCCAGAAGTGCTATGGGGACACAGAACAACGCCAAACGAGTCGACAGGCGAAACCCCTTTCAGCCTAACATTCGGGGTAGATGCTGTCCTACCTGTAGAAATTGGCTTGACAAGCCAAAGAGTCGCCGAGTATGAAGAAGAAGTTAATAATCAGGCCCTGCGAGAAGACCTGGATTTGGTGGAAGAATTCAGAGAGAAAGCTAGAATAAAGATGCTCGAAGGCAAGAGGGCTATGGCCAGGAATTTCAAAAAGAAAGTAAGGAACAGAGAACTTAGAGAAGGGGATCTAGTCCTCAGAAGAGTAGTCTTCAAACCTGATTCAAATCAGGGAAAACTCGGACCAAACTGGGAAGGCCCGTACACGATAATTAAAGAGGTCAAACCTGGAACTTACAGACTCAGGGACCTCGATGGCAAGGAGCTAAGAAATGCATGGAATGTAGACATCTAAGAAAATATTGCATGTAATCATTTTTTCTTGAATATTTAAGTACTATATATGATTATGTCCTTTTTTCCACCCAAAGTTTCCGTTAGTGATGGTAGAAAAAGAAAGTCAAGTCCTAATAAAGGGAAGCCGAGGATTAAGGCAAGGGGACACGACTCCCAAGATCTAGACCAAGGGGCACGATCCCCGAGGTCCAAGGCTGGGGGCACGACCCCCACCCAAAGCCATCAAATTATCCTTCAATCAGATAAAGAGTTTTGAAAAGGCATGACCTAACAAAACCGAGTACGAAAAAAGGAAACGATAAATCAACAAAAAGAAAAACTCTTTTCATTAAAGACAAAAGTCTTCATTATAAAAGGCAAAAAAATAATGCTTTAAATACAATGCCTATCACTCATCCTCAGAGCTCGAAGAGTCATCAAAAAGCACATTCTCCCTAAAAGTTAAACCATGCCTTTTGGCATAACGATCAAGCTTCTTCTGAAGCGCAGCAGTGACGTCATCCGTGGTATCAGCAACAGATTGAGCATAAAGACTCTTCAAATTATCCTTGTACCCCTGCCCATAACGGAAATCCTCTACTGCCTGTTCCTTTATATCCTCTAGAGAAGTTTGCAGATCTCTGAATTGAATTTTCACGGAACCACGAGCTGTCTGTGATACCTCTAACTCAGACTGAAGTCTCTCATACTCAGACTGAAGCCTCTTATACTCAGACTGAAGCCTCTCACACTCAGCCTTGGCCTCATATTGAGCCCTCAGGGAGGCCATCCAGTCAGTCCGAAGTTGGCGACACTCAGAAGTTGCTGAAGCAGCCTATTCTCGAGCTATTCTAGTTGTCTCGCGAGTGGCAATAAGCTCGGCCTGGATTGCAGCCTCCGAGCTCCTAGAACGCTCCTCAAATTCCTTAAAAGCAGCCTCAGCCCCAGTAAGTCGCTGCTCATATTGTTCCACAAAGCGGTAGGCCACGCTGAGACCCACGTACATCTGTGACAATCAAAGCAAGGTCAGAAAAGCGCAACTCAGATAAAAATAAAAATAAAAAATAAAAAAAAGGGTACCTTGTGGCGGGCCTTTTCGAAAGCCTCTTGAGCAATGAAGTGTAACTGATCCCTCGGAAGATCATCTAGGGAACTCACCACAGTATCAGGATCCTCAGGAACAAGGGGAGACCTTGGACAAGGCTGGGTCGAACCCCCAGAAGCAGGTCGAGATCTCGGACGAAGCGGGTCAGAAGATCTGGCAATAGAAAGAGGTGCGTTCTTAACCAAACCACTGCCCTCGGGCATGACACCAAGCACCTCTCCATAAGAAGGATTTTGCTGGGACCACCTTTAACCTTCTTCTTTTCAGCTCATTTAGCAGCACGGGCTCTTTGTGTCTCAGCTCGGGATTCCTGAGCAACCGTTTTAACCAGATCGAGTCTACCAGCCCTGGTGGTTCGAGCCTCGGAAGCGCCAAGAGGCATTTGCTGCTGAGCCTCTGGGATAGCGGTACCTGCAACGGCAAAATAAAGAGTCAGCTATGCAAAAAGAGAAGCTTAAAAATACATGTACGAAAATTTTAATTACCTTCATGGATCAGAACATCAGCCTGGAACCCAGTAACTGGAGAAGATGAAACCACAGCAACAGGGCATCCATGTAATGGAGAGTGAGCAGCAGCCGAAGGTCCCACCTTGGCATTAACACACCTCAACTGACCATAAATGCCGGAGGCTAGAATAGCTTCACGTGTTAAATAGAGGACACCGCGCACAGGCCGAGCTCGACGAAGAATGTAAGAAGTCATAAGTCTCTCGGCTGGGGTCAAGAGAGGAGGCTCACGATAAGCATCAAGCTCAGTGCGTGGTAAATGCCTGAAAAGTCTTCTGACTGGGCATTTGAAAGGATGAGTGACGAATACAAACTTGTTGTGCCATCCTCGGTTGCTAGAAGGCCAATTTAAAAATATACGATGACTGGGCCTAGCAGAGAAGGAGTATACACCGAAATTCTTAGGGTCATGAATCAATTGATGAAATTGTCGGAAGAGATTAAGTCTCGGAGTAAGACCAAGCGACTTGACCCAAACATAATAACCTACTACCTCCCTCCAGCCGTTAGGAGCAAGTTGACAAGAAGCAATGTCAAAGAAATTAAATATGCGAACGATAAAGGCAGGGAGAGGAAGATGGAGAAACTGAAGAGCGAGATAGGGTAAGGCCACTTCCCCTACCCCGGGTCGACATGCCACATCCTGGTGGCGAGGAATTCTAATTTCATAATCATGTGGAAATACACCTTCGTTGCAAAGCTCGCGCAATTCGGCTTCGCCAAAGGTACAGTTGTAATACAAGGCAGAAAAATTCGTTTGGGCGTCAGGGTCAGGATCAGGTGTTACGGCCCTAGAAGGAGGAGGAGAAGGCTCGGGTATCCCAGGAATCATCTCTAGAGTAATGTGAGGAAGAAAAGGATTCAGATCACATTGAGGGATGGTTTGAGAAGTTTCGGACTCAGTAGGATTAGAAGGACTAGATTCCGAAGGCTCGACTTCATCAGTCCTAATAGACCTAAGTGGTCGAGCGGGAACAGGAACCCCAAGGGGTGGAGGTGAAAAAGATGGGGGAATAGCTGAGACTAAAGGGTCAGTATGAGTAACCCCCTAAAGACCGAGGCCTTGAGTCGCAGCGGGGAGAGCAACAGTAACCTCCATAATTTTCGAAGAAGAAATCGAAAAGGAAGACGCCATAAAATTATATATATATATGAATGATGAATGTAAAAAGAGGTCAAATGATAGAGAATAGAGTACCAGGCAGTCCGATGTTGGTGGGGGTGCGGAGGTGGTGGTGCCGAGGTGTTGGTGGTGGCGCCGAGGTGGTTGGCGCCGATGAGGTGGTGGTGCCGAGGTGTTGGTGGCGGTGCCGAGGTGGTTGGCGTCGACGAGGTGTTGGTAGCGGTGCCGAGGTGGTGGTGTCGAGGTATTAGTGGTGGCGGCGAGGTGGTTCGCGTCGACAAGGTGGGGGGGCCGAGGTGTTGGCGGGGGCGCCGAGGTGGTTGGCGGTGACGAGGTGTTGGCGTCAAGGTGTTGTACCGAGAATAATAAAACTAGCTCGAGGTGTATGAACCTTAGATAGATGGAGAGGAGAGAATGAGAGAGAGAAGTGTTTGAAAATAAGGTGAAGTGCTTGAATGTTGAAAAGGGGTATTTATAGGAGTGAATGGGAGGGAAACCAAGAGTTTCAAATTTGAAAATGGGAGGGAAAACCAAGAGTTTCAAATCCTCACCATTAATTCAAAAGCCATTGCAACAGATCTTGACAAGTGGCAAGACAACATTAATGGTAGTAGGTGGCAAATTGAACAGATGACAAGGTGATTTTAGAATGATTCGTCGACTAGGTTCGACGTTGCCATGGCATCATAATCAGTTCTCGAACCTATTTAATAGCTCCAAGAACTGAGGGGGCATCATGATATGTATAAAATCCCTAAGCTTTTACAAAATTGCAAATCGACCCCTCGTTCAGAAAAGGGTGTCTTCATTGTGGTAACGTCCGAGGTCCAATGACCTCGGACAAGTGGTGTCCGAGGTCCAAGGACCTCGGACAGCTGCGTCCGAGGTAACACTCCTAGTACAAAGCTTGCGAAAATTTAATGTCTAAACTCTCTCTCTATAAAATAAGAAGACTACAAAATTTGTTTTATAGCTGATCGTAGAATATAACCTATCGAACTATTTAAGACTGTTTCGGAACTGTCCTGTTAAGGTAGAAAAATGACGCGTCGCAAGTGATCTTCACGCTAACCTGTTAAGGTAGAAAAATGACGTGTCGCAAGTGATCTTCATGCTCCGCCTCTATGTCTGCAAAACAAAGAGAGCTTGACAGGCCTAACCCGTATTAGCACTCCGATGCTTAAGTTAGCTTCCTGCTTTTGTAGAGAAGGAAATGCATATATGTGTATAAGTGTGAGTATCAGATGTACCTGCCTTCCTTGTTGAATCTCCTGCCTTTTATAGGCATCTTGACTTATGAGTTAAAAGACAAGTCACATGGTTGCTGAGTCACAAAGGAGATGTTATCATTGCAGCTGAGTCAAAAGATTAAAGGTGCAGTAGTGGATCATCATTATAAACATGTGTGATTATTAAAGGGCCAGTGGGCAATTGTTTAGATGGTTTAGTGGGAGGTTAGTTGTGGATTTATGGAATAAAACATACCAGTACAAAAAAAAGTAACTCAGACAGCCCTACCTTGCTTGGCCCCAAAAAGAGTCTCTTCGCCCACGACGATCAGAGTCCGAAAACTCGAACTTGCCTCTGAAAATCCGTTCGAGGTCTACAGGACCTCAGAAAATAAACGTCCGAGGTCCGTAGACCTCGGAACAGTGTGTCCGAGGTCCTTGGACCTCGGACGTTGCCACGATGAAGACACCCTTTTCTGAACGAGGGGTCGATTTGCAATTTTGTAAGAGCTTAGGGATTTTATACATATCATGATGCCCCCTCAGTTCTTGGAGCTATTAAATAGGTTCGAGAACTGATTATGATGCCATGGCAACGTCGAACCTAGTCGACAAATCATTCTAAAATCACCTTGTCATCTGTGCAATTTGCCACCTACTACCATTAATGTTGTCTTGCCACTTGTCAAGATCTGTTGTAATGGCTTTTGAATTAATGGTGAGGATTTGAAACTCTTGGTTTTCCCTCCCATTTTCAAATTTGAATCTCTTGGTTTCCCTCCCATTCACTCCTATAAATACCCCTTTCCAACATTCAAGCACTTCACCTTATTTTCAAACACTCCTCTATCTCATTCTCTCCTCTCCCTCTCTCCAAGGCTCACACACCTCGAGCTAGTTTTATTATTCTCGGTACAACACCTTGACGCCAACACCTCGTCAATGCCAACCACCTCGGCGCCGCCGCCAACACCTCGGCACCGCCACCTTGTCGACGCGAACCACCTCGGCGCCACCACCAACACCTCGGCACCACCACCTCGTCGACGCCAACCACCTCAGCACCGCCACCAACACCTCGGCACCACCACCTCATTGACGCCAACCACCTCGGCGCCGCCAATCACCTCCGCACCACCACCTCGGCACCGCCACAAACACCTCGGACCCCCTGGTACCCTATCCTCTATCATTTGACCTCTTTTTACATTCATCATTCATTTATATAATTTTATGGCGTCTTCCTCATCGATTTCTTCTTCGAAAATTATGGAGGTTACTGTTGCTCTCCCCGCTGCGACTCAAGGCCTCGGTCTTTAGGGGGTTACTCATACTGACCCTTTAGTCTCAGCTATTCCCCCATCTTTTTCACCTCCACCCCTTGGGGTTCCTGTTCCCGCTCGACCACTTAGGTCTGTTAGGACTGATGAAGTCGGGCCTTCGGAATCTAGTCCTTCTAATCCTACTGAGTTCGAAACTTCTCAAACCATCCCTCAATGTGATCCGAATCCTTTTCTTCCTCACATTACTCTAGAGATGATTCCTGAGATACCCAAGCCTTCCCCTCCTCATTCTAGGGCCGTAACACCTGATCTTGACCCAGATGCCCAAACGGATTTTTCTGCCTTGTATTACAACTGTACCTTTGGCGAAGCCGAATTGCGCGAGCTTTGCAACGAAGGTGTCTTTCCGCATGATTACGAAATTAGAATTCCTCGCCATAAGGATGTGGCATGTCGACCCGGGGTAGGGGAAGTGGCCTTACCCTATCTCGCTCTTCAGTTTCTCCATCTTCCTCTCTCTGCCTCTATCGTTCGCATCTTTAATTTCTTTGACATTGCTTCTTGTCAACTTGCTCCTAACAGCTGGAGGGAGGTAGTAGGTTATTATGTTTAGGTCAAGTCGCTTGGTCTTATTCCGAGCCTTAATCTCTTCCGACAATTTCATCAATTGATTCATAACCCCAAGAATTTCGGTGTATACTCCTTCTCTGCTAGGCCCAGTCATCGTTTATTTTTAAATTGGCCTTCTAGCAACCGAGGATGGCACAACAAGTTTGTGTTCGTCACTCATCCTTTCAAATGCCCAGTCAGAAGACTTTTCAGGCATTTACCACGTACTAAGCTTGATGCTTATCGTGAGCCTCCTCTCCTGACCCCAGCCGAGAGACTTATGACTTCTTACATTCTTTGTCGAGCTCGGCCCGTGCGCGGTGTCCTCTATTTAACACGTGAAGCGGTTCTAGCTTCTGGCATTTATGGTCAGTTGAGGTGTGTTAATGCCGAGACGGGACCTTCGGCTGCTGCTCGCTCTCCATTACATGGATGCCCTGTTGCTGTGGTTTTATCTTCTCCAGTCACTGGGTTCTAGGCTGATGTTTTGATCCATGAAAGCAATTAAAATTTTCGTACATGTATTTTTAAGCTTCTCTTTTTGCATAGCTGACTCTTTATTTTGCCGTTGCAAGTACCGCTATCCCAGAGGCTCAGCAGCAAATGCCTCTTGGCGCTTCCGAGGCTCGAACCACCAGGGCTGGTAGACTCGATCTTGTTAAAGCGGTTGCTCAGGAATCCCGAGCTGAGGCACAAAGAGCCCGTGTTGCTAAACGAGTTGAAAAGAAGAAGGTTAAAGGTGGTCCCAGCAAAAAATTAAAGAGGGTTGCTCGGCCACGAAGAAAAGTAATTCAGTCAGATAGTTCATCCGAGTACACTTCGATTGAGCCCTTTGTGTTGCAGGATTTCTCTTCGCCTACTCCTGAAAGCAATGCTCGAAGATTTGAAGCCTTTAAAGAGGTTGCCGCTGTTCGTAAAAATCCCTCTTATGGAGAGGTGCTTGGTGTCATACCCGAGGGCAGTGGTTTGGTTAAGGACGCACCCCTTTCTATTGCCAGATCTTCTGACCCGCTTCTTCCGAGATCTCGACCTGCTTCTGAGGGCTCGACCCAGCCTCGTCCAAGGTCTCCCCTTGTTCCTAAGGATCCTGATACTGTGGTGAGTTCCCTGGATGATCTTCCGAGGGATCAGTTACACTTCATTGCTCAAGAGGCTTTCGAAAAGGCCCCCCACAAGGTACCCTTTTTTTATTTTTTTTTATTTTTATCTGAGTTGCGCTTTTCTGACCTTGCTTTGATTGTCACAAATGTCAGTGGGTCTCAGCGTGGCCTACTGCTTTGTGGAACAATATAAGCAACGACTTACTGGGGCTGAGGCTACTTTTAAGGAATTTGAGGAGCGTTCTAGGAGCTCGGAGGCTGCAATCCAGGCCGAGCTTATTGCCACTCGCGAGACAACTAGAATAGCTCGAGAAGAGGCTGCTTTAGCAACTTCTGAGTGTCGCCAACTTTGGACTGACTGGATGGCCTCCCTGAGGGCTCAAGAGAAGGCCAAGGCTGAGTGTAAGAGGCTTCAGTCTGAGTATAAGAGGCTTCAGTCTGAGTATGAGAGACTTCAGTCTGAGTTAGAGGTATCACAGACAGCTCGTGGTTCCGTGGAAATTCAATTCAGAGATCTGCAAGCTTCTCTAGAGGATATAAAGGAACAGGCAGTAGAGGATTTCCGTTATGGGCAGGGGTACAAGGATAATTTGAAGAGTCTTTATGCTCAATCTGTTGCTGATACCACGGATGACGTCACTGCTGCGCTTCAGAAGAAGCTTGATCGTTATGCCAAAAGGCATGGTTTAACTTTTAGGGAGAATGTGCTTTTTGATGACTCTTCGAGCTCTGAGGATGAGTGATAGGCATTGTATTTAAAGCATTATTTTTTTGCCTTTTGTAATGAAGATTTTCGTCTTTAATGAAAAGAGTTTTTCTTTTTGTTGATTTATCATTTCCTTTTTTCGTACTCGGTTTTGTTAGGTCATGCCTTTTCAAAACTCTTTATCTTGATTGAAGGATAATTTGATGGCTTTGGGTGGGGGTCGTGCACCCAGCCTTGGACCTCGGGGATTGTGCCCCTTGGTCTAGATCTTGGGAGTCGCGTCCCCTTGCCTTAATCCTCGGCTTCCCTTTATTGGGACTTGACTTTCTTTTTCCACCATCACTAACGGAAACTTTGGGTGGAAAAAAGGACATAATCATAAATAGTACTTAAATATTCAAGAAAAATGATTACATGCAATATTTTCTTAGATGCTCTACATGCTATGCATTTCTTAGCTCCTTGCCATCGAGGTCTCTGAGTCCGTAAGTTCCGGGTTTGACCTCTTTAATTATCGTGTACGGGCCTTCCCAGTTTGGTCCGAGTTTTCCCTGATTTGAATCAGGTTTGAAGACTGCTCTTCTGAGGACTAGATCCCCTTCTCTAAGTTCTCTGTTCCTTACTTTCTTTTTGAAATTCCTGGCCATAGCCCTCTTGCCTTCGAGCATCTTTATTCTAGCTTTCTCTCTGAATTCTTCCACCAAATCCAGGTCTTCTCGCAGGGCCTGGTTATTAACTTCTTCTTCATACTCAGCGACTCTTTGGCTTGTCGAGCCAATTTCTACAGGTAGGACAGCATCTACCCCGAATGTTAGGCTGAAAGGGGTTTCGCCTGTCGACTCGTTTGGCGTTGTTCTGTGTCCCCATAGCACTTCTGGCAAAACTTCGGTCCAGAGGCCTTTGGCTGCTGTCAGCTTCTTTTTCAGACCCTGCAAAATAGATCTGTTAGCGTTCTCTACTTGGCCATTGGTTTGCGGATGTGCTACAAAAGCAAATCTAAGGGAAATGCCTAACTCCGAGCACTGTTTCCTAAAATAGTGGCAATCGAACTGGGTCCCGTGATCTGTAACTACCACTCTTGGAATTCCAAATCTGCATACGACATGTTTCCACACAAAATTCCAAGCATTCCTATCTGTAGTCTTGGCGACGGGCTCGGCTTCCACCCACTTGGTAAAATAATCCACCATCACAAAACATTTGACCCTCTGAGCTGTCCTCATTGGGAAAGGTCCTAATATATCCAGACCCCACTGAGCAAATGGGCAGGGGCTTACCATCACAGTCAACTCCACTGCAGGTTGTCGTGGGATTCTTGAGAATCTATGGCATGTATCGCATCTTTGCACCAAGCGCCGAGCGTCCTCATTCAGGGTTGGCCAGAAATACCCATATCTCAATATCTTTCGAGCCAAAGCTCTGTGGCCTATGTGATTACCGCAAATCCCCTCGTGCATTTCCCTGAGTATATAATCGCCCTCACCTTTGTCTACACACTTCAGCATGGGCCAAGTAAATGTTTTTCGATACAGTTGCTTTCCGAGCATTACATATTTTGGAGCTCGGTTCTTCACCTTTCTTGCCTCTTCACTATTTTCTGGTAAGATCCCCTTTTCAAGAAAATCGACCATAGGCAGCATCCATGACTCACTGTGCTCCACCTGGGCTACCTCCTTGCACTCCCGGACTATGCTTGGCTCGAAAACCTCCTCCACCTCTATCGTTATTGGCCCCGTTACTCCTACTGCAAGCTTCGAGAGAACATATGCTTTTTCGTTCTCCGTCCGTGGTATATGGCTGATTGTGAATCGATTCAATCCTGCCACTACACTTTTTACTTTGGCTAAGTAGGCCGCCATGGTTTCATCTTTGGCTTCGTACTCTCCTTCTATTTGGCTTGCCACCAATTGTGAGTCCGTGTGAGCTTCTATTGTATCAGCCCCCATCGCCTGAGCTGTTTTAATACCTGCAATGAGGGCTTCATATTCAGCCTCATTATTTGAGGCTGAGAAGCGGAACTTCAGAGCGAACTGCAACTCGCCGCCATCTGGATCCCGAAGTATGACTCCAGCTCCGCTGCCGCTTTTTCCTGAGGCTCCATCTACCCAAATCTTCCACGGCCTTGGATTAGCCGCAGATGGCTCTCCTGTGAATTCCACAATGAAATCTGCCACAGCTTGAGCTTTTATCGCAGTCCTTGGTCTGAATGTGATGTCAAATTGGCTCAACTCCACAGACCACTTTAAGAGCCTTCCTGATGCCTCTGGTTTTTGCAGCATCTGTTTAAACGGTATGTCTGTCATAACACATATGGGATGTGCCTCAAAGTAATGTCTAAGCTTTCTTGAGGCCACCAGTAGAGCTAATGTCATTCGCTCTACAGGAGGATACCTCAGCTCAGCTCCTTTGAGTATTTGGCTGATATAGTAAACTGGCCTCTGCTGTTTTCCATCCTAACGTACTAGTGCTGCCGCCACAGCTACTGGGGATACTGCCAGATATACGTACAAAGTCTCACTGGGTTCTGGTCTGGACATCAAAGGTGCCGAGCTTAGGTACTCCTTCAACTTTTCAAAAGCTTCTTGACATTCCACCGTCCACTGAAAATTCTTTGGTTTACGTAGGATTTTGAACAGAGGAGCACACCTGTCTGCTGACCTAGCCATGAATCTGCTTAAGGCTGCTATCTTTCCCGTCAATTTCTGAACATCCTTAACACTTCTGGGTGGCTCGAGGTCCAAAATGGCTTGCACCTTCTCTGGATTAGCTTCGATGCCTCTTCGAGTAACCATGAATCCCAAAAATTTTCCTGCCTGAACCCCAAAATCACATTTCTCAGGATTCAGTTTGATGCCGACTTTCCTCATTATCGAGAATGCCTCGGACAGATCCTCGATGTGAGTCTCTGCCTTCTTACTTTTCACCAACATGTCATCAACATACACCTCCATATTTCGCCCTAACTGCTCCTTGAAAACCTTGTCCATCATGCGCTGGTAACAAGCTCCTGCGTTCTTCAAACCGAATGGCATTACCATGTAGCAAAACACCCCTCGGTCTGTTATGAACGCGGTCTTCTCCTCATCTCCCGGTGCCATCTTAATCTGGTTGTACCCTTTGAAGGCATCCATGAATGACAGCATCTCGAAACCTGAGGTAGCATCCACCATTTGATCTATCCTAGGCAATGGGTAGCAGTCTTTCGGGCAGCTCCTGTTCAAATCTGTAAAGTCTATACACATCCTCTAAGCCCCAGATGCCTTTGAAACCATCACCACGTTTGCCAACCAGGTAGGGTACTCCACTTCTCGTATATGCCCAGCCCTCAACAATTTACTTACTTCTTCTCTGACTGCTTGATTTTTTTCTGCATGGAAGACCCGCCTTTTCTGCTTTACCGGCCTGAATGCTGGATCTACGTTTAGCCGATGCACGGCTATTTGTGGGTCTATTCCTGTCATATCATGTACAGACCAAGCAAATACATCTTTATTACAAGATAGGAAATGAGTTATACCTTCCGCCAGGTTTTGAGGAAGCTCTGTTCCGAGCTGAACCTCCTTTCCAGTTGTTAGTTCCACTTTCTGCAATTCTTCCGCGGGTTCTGCTTTCTTCAGCTTGTGTCCCTTTTTAACCTTCTTCTCTCGGATTTCAATTAATTCCCCCTCCTCTTTTTGCAGCCTCAGACAGGCTGCGTAGCACTCCTGGGCTCTTCTCTGGTCACCTCTAACCGTCACTATTCCAGCCTCAGACGGGAACTTCTTGGCCAGGTGATAGGTGGACACCACTGCTCTGAATTTTTCCAATGCTATTCTCCCCAATATCCCATTGTATGGTGATTCACAATCTACCACAATGAAATCGAGCATCTCACTACGGCTCTGTTCATTTCGCCCGAGGATCATCTTTAGTGTTATCATACCATCGGGCCTTACCTCTCTACCATTGAAACCTGATAAGGTCCCCTTCATCATCCTCGAGTGTTCTCTTTTCAACCCCATCTTCTCATATGTGCTTAGGAAAAGGACCTCCGCCAAGCTTCCTGTATCAATCATGATCTTGCGCACCACGATCCCAGCGATGTCCGCTGCAATCACCAGTGGGTCATCATGGGGTAATACTAGACCATTCAAATCTTCATCTCCAAATGTGATATCTTCTTCCACCCTTCGTCTCTTCATCGCGGGATCTCCGCCACCTGCTCTGCATAACCCTTTCTGGCCTGAAGGTTTTCCCCCCCTGAGGCCATACCTCCTGTTATCATATCAACCTCCACCTGAGCACGTGTTGCTTGAGCGTGTCTCGGGCTTCTCTCCCTCTGTGTCCTGGTTGTCCCTCCTAACATAGGCTTGCTGGTGTCCATGCTTGATTAGGGCTTCAATCTCATCTTTCAAATTCCTGCAGGCCTTAGTATCGTGCCCAAAATCTTTATGATACCTGCAATATTGCCCTTTGCCCTTACGGCGCTCTTTTTCCGTTTTCATCTTCGGTGGATCTGGAAGGTTCATCCGCGTTCGGATCTCAGCCAATATCTGAGATCTGGGTTTTATCAAAGGAGTATAGTTGTTGAACCCCCGCCATCTAGGTGGCTCTCTTCTTTCCCTTCCCCTCTGCTCTTGTCGGCCCTCCTCAGCCTTTCTTTCTTTCTGGGTTATATGAGCTTGACTGCTTTGCCCTTTTCTCCTAGGGTCTTCCTCCTTCTCTGCCATTGCCACCTCTTCTACTTTGATATACTTCTCTGCCCTGGTCATTAATTCTGTCATATTTTGTGGAGTCTTTTTAGCTAAAGAAGCTTGTAGCAACTCGTTTGTTACCCCTTTCGTGAACGCCTGTATCACAAATTTCTGATCAAATTGCGAACATTGCAAGGTAGCCTCATTAAAACGGGTTGCATACTGCCGGAGGGTTTCTCCCCTTCTTTGCTTTAGACCGAGCAACGAGGTGGTATGACGTGTCGGCTTGATAGCCGAAGAAAATCTTCCTACAAACAATTCTGCCAGCTGTGAGTAAGAATCGATCGATCCTTCTTTCAATTCATCGTACCATACTTTAGCCGCCTCCACCAATGTTCCTGCAAAAGCCTTACACACCCAGGCATCTGGCAACTCCGTGAACTCCATCTTGTGTCTGAAAACTGCCAAGTGATCTTTGGGGTCCCCATGCCCATCATAGGTGGGCAAATATGGCAATTTGTATCGCGCGGGCTTTGGAACTTCGTTGATAGTACGATTGAATGGGTTTGGACCCCTAAAAGCTCCTATTACCGAGACAGTACAAGTAGTACCTTCTCTTTGGCCACTTCGAGAAGGGCCTCGCTCTACTGTATCTGAGCCCTGTGAAGATCCGGTGGAGTTTATTGCCTCTCTGTGTTGCCTCCCAGTATGAATCTGCTGCACAGATTCTCTTAGGTTGGCGGCGCTTTTGGTTAGTTGGGTTTTTTGGTGTATGGGACTTTGCTGCGATGCTTGACGCGGTTGGTTTTCTGAGAAGTGCTGTGCTGGCTGAGGTGTCGGGTTATTAATATCTTTTTTCAACTCCTCCAGGGTTTGTAGGATATACCCAAGATCTACTGGCTGGTTAGTCTGTGGAGCTTGCATTGTGGCAGTGGGATACTGCCACCCTGGGTACCAAGTAGGTCCTTGCGAATAGTTTTGCGGGTATGCAGGCAGGTAGCTTGGGTATAGATTTGTGTATGGATTGGTGTATGATGGATGGTTTCCTGTAGGTATTTCCACCCTTGGAGGCGGTAGATCAGTCTGTCTGAGGTTGGAGGGCTCTCCGGGACAGAACTGCACATTTGGCTGCTCTACAGCTTCTTCTTCATGTACGCTTGCAACATTATGACTACGGGTAGTCACCATGGTGTGATCTTGTAAAATCTCAGTGGGGGATTTAGAATCGGCCCCACGATGGGCGCCAACCTGTTAAGGTAGAAAAATGACGTGCCGCAAGTGGTCTTCACGCTAACCTGTTAAGGTAGAAAAATGACGTGTCGCAAGTGATCTTCATGCTCCGCCTCTATGTCTGCAAAACAAAGAGAGCTTGACGGGCCTAACCCGTATTAGCACTCCGATGCTTAAGTTAGCTTCCTGCTTTTGCAGAGAAGGAAATGCATATATGTGTATAAGTGTGAGTATCAGATGTACCTGCCTTCCTTGTTGAATCTCCTGCCTTTTATAGGCATCTTGACTTATGAGTTAAAAGACAAGTCACATGGTTGCTGAGTCACAAAGGAGATGTTATCATTGGAGCTGAGTCAAAAGATTAAAGGTGCAGTAGTGGATCATCATTATAAACATGTGTGGATTATTAAAGGGCCAGTGGGCAATTGTTTAGATGGTTTAGTGGGAGGTTAGCTGTGGATTTATGGAATAAAACATACCAGTACAAAAAAGGTAACTCAAACAGCCCTACCTTGCTTGGCCCCAAAAAGAGTCTATCCGCCCACGACGATCACAGTCCGAAAACTCGAACTTGCCTTTGAAAATACGTCCGAGGTCTACAGGACCTCGGAAAATAAACGTCCGAGGTCCGTAGACCTCGGAACAGTGTGTCCGAGGGCCCTGGACCCCGGAGGTCACATGTCCGAGGTCTTGGACCTCGGACATCACTTGTCCGAGGTCCTTGGACCTCGGACTGTAAATGTCCGAGGTCCTTGGACCTCGGACGTTGCCACGATGAAGACACCCTTTTCTGAACGAGGGGTCGATTTGCAATTTTGTAAGAGCTTAGGGATTTTATACATATCATGTCCAAAAGCTCTAATTCCAAATGGTATTTATAGGAGGATATGAAGCTTAGTATCTGACCAAAGAATTCCATCATAAATACGGAAATGAATATGTCTTGAAGGCAAAAAAACGTGCATTAGCTGAATTTCAATTGCACAAACCGTCAGTTGAGCATTTAGCATAACCTTCACCTTGAGATGCATAAACGTTGAGCTTTCTTCACATCAAGTGCATTCATGGTCTGCCAATCAATCTGATTCAATCGTATGCCATTTGAATACTAATGCATTTAAAGCCAACTTTAAGCATTGCTCCATAGGCAATTTGATTCAAGAAACGCGTTTTTATTTGGACAATTTTTATGGGCAGTCTCTATAAAATCTCATCAGACAACTCAACTAAATTCAGAAAACTGCAAGTCAATATAACATTTTTCACCAACTTCTCTAAACTCAGAAAACTACAAGCCGATATAATACTTTCCACCAACTTTCTTCTCTGATAACATTTTTCACTGCACCTGGTTCTTCGTTTGTAAATTCATTCTTGAACGACAATGTGTCCGATGAGGTTCAAATTGTTCTTTTTGTCGGCATTATTGACTGGATATTTGGCGTGGCCGACAGTTGGTTCTCATCAATTCGGCGTGATTAAGGTAAGATAATAATTCATTATTTGAACTCGTAAACAACTTCAATTGATGAAAAAACCAGTCAATTACAGTATCTATATATAATAAGACATACTCATATTAGTTATATTATATATTGAGAAAATCATAATTTAATTAATCTTCAAAGTATTCTTCTCATCCAGAGCAACAATAATATGTTCACATTCGCAGAAACTTGTCTAATGGGACTATTATTTTTCCCTTTAATCAAATAAGTCGTAGGAGAAACTGCAGTCCTGTATTGGTAGCTATGGATGATGTAGCAAGTTAAAGTGGTTCTAGTTATAAGATTAAAGGAGAGTTCTCCTATGGTGAACTTGTAAAGAACCTGGATCTCTCCTCACTATTTTGAGTATTTGAACTCATTTGCCAAAACTTATAATGCAGTTGAAGTACCCTATGGGCTCCTTTTTAGCTAGTATTTAATTTTCACTAGATTTTGTTTTGGTGTAAATATCATGAACTATGTGTGTAGTAGATTTTTGTTGTATATATTGAATATTGATGCACAGATATGGATACTCTTGTAATGTTAAAATGTGACGGGAGAAATTCAAGTAAAATATCTAGGTCATTTTGTCATAATTACATGAATATTATAATATCACAATGGTCCAAGTCTTGATGCATCTGATTTAGGTGGGAAAAAAAAACCACAAACCTTCGGAGACCAACCGTAGGTGTGTGGTTTAATATTATCAGCATTCCATTGATCTATATATAAGTCCAAGCTGGTTCTAGGCAAAGTGACAATAATAGAAACAAAATGACAAATTTAATTCTTCAACTCAACTTATGCTTTGTGTATTCTATCCTGAACCTCTTTTATTTTACTTCTATCTCTTGTCCTCAGGTTCAGAAAGAAGCTTTTATCCAATTCAAGTAATCGTGTAGCAATTGGACAAAAAACTGATAGTACCATTAGACAAGTTTGTAATTCATTTGAAGGGACACTACATGGAGTTGATAATCTTAAAAATTTGAAGGTACTGAATATGAGTTTCAATCAACTCCAAGGAATTATTCCTGCAGAGATTACAAATCTAATTGAGCTAGAAATCTTGTTTCTAAGAGGCAACATGTTTGTAGGTGAGATACCCATGTCAACTATGTGCTTGAAAAAGCTGAAAGAGTTAGACCTAGCAGGCAACCAACTACCGGGTGAAATTCCAGTTAAGATGGAAAACTCATTGAACCTGTCAACTTTGGTCTTGAGTAATAATAACAACCTACGATGGATACTGAAGGTGGAACATTTGAAAAAGCTTGAGCTTGACAATAATCAACTCTCTGGTCAAATTCCAACAAGGTTGCTAGAGCTCAAGAAGATGAAGTACTTAAACCTAAGAAGAAACAAGCTTACATGGAATGACAATGATAACATTGTCCCGAAATGTATGCTATCAGAGTTGTCAATGAGTTCTTGTGACATTATAGGGCCATCGAGGATAACATTGTCCCGAAATGTATGCTATTAGAGTTGTCAATGAGTTCTTGTGACATTATAGGGCCAATTCCTCGATGGCTTTACAATCAAACAGAGCTCTTCATTATGGACTTGAGTGGCAATAAGTTTTAAGGAACCTTACCACTCTGGTTAGTTGATCACTTGGATCTTGGCACTTTACTTTTATCTGATAACAAACTTGCAGGCTCTTTGCCAACAAGTTTCTTTCAGTATGGTGGATTAAGAATAGTTGATCTCTCTCAGAATAACTTCCACGGGAAATTGCCAGAAAACATTGGTGATGCAATTAGTCTAGGTATTCTAATTCTTTCAGACAATAATTTTTCAAGGCCAGTGCCACAGTCCCTTTCGAACCTATCTAACCTAGGATTGCTAGATTTTTCAAACAACAGCTTTTTCGGCAACAAGTTCTCATTTATCGACACGACAGCTCCCATGTACATTGATTTATCATTGAACAAATTTTCAGGTGAGGTACCGACTTTTAGTGAAACCACAATTATGTTGTCATTGGGGCAAAATGAGTTTTCGGGTCATATACCCAACAATTTGACCAAATTGTATCAGCTTGAGCATCTTGATCTTCACAACAAGAAGATTACGGGTGAAATCCCGACATTTCTTTTTGAGTTTCCCTCTCTGCAGGTGTTAAACTTGCGAAACAATTCACTTGAGGGCTCAATATGTTATAAACTATCCACTCTTTCAAGCCTTCGACTTTTGGACCTTTCCAACAACCACCTTAAATGAAACATTCCATTAAGTTTAGGTAATCTCAATGGTATGGTTGATAGTGAAGGCACCAAAATTGGTTTCGATACCCGCTATATTACTTCTGGTGATGCTATTGACGTGCCCATTAAAACGAGAGATGTCGTAGTTAACTGGAAGAATTCGAAACAACGTTTATCTAGTGAAAATCTTGGCATATACTCCTTGTTAGACCTATCCAAAAATGATATATCTGGTAAGATTCCTTCTTCATTAGGTGCTCTCAAAGGTCTAAAGTTGCTCAACTTTTCGTACAACTCATTCTCAGAAGGAACTCCCACAACTTTTGGTGATTTAAAGAATTTAGATATTTTGGATTTGTCACATAATAACTTAGCAGGTGAAATACCTCAAGCTTTTGCCAAGCTTCTAGAGATCAGTTGGTTGGATGTGAGCAACAATAGGCTTTTAGGCCATATTCCAGAAGGTCCTCAATTAGACATGCTAATTGATGCAAACCACTATGCAAACAATAGTGGATTATGTGGCATGCAAATCAAGGTCTCTTGACAACCCGCTGTACCAACACCAGAAGCGGACAGAGGAGCATTATCCGAGGAGGCATGGTTTTCATGGAAATTAGTAGGATTTGGTTACCATATTGGGTTATTTTCAACAATTGGAGTTGCCTATGCCACTAGATATTTTGATATCAAAACAATACGCCATCATCACCCTCGGAATGCTGTCAGGAGAAGGTTCTACATTTTAAGTCTTTAAAGATGTAGAGCTAACACTGAAGAAATTTCAGATACAATTAGTGTTATGACAGTAGGTTATCCATTTCCAGCCATGTCATTTGTTAAAGTATATTTAGATTTTAGAATAATGCTTGTATTATGTACTAGTTTAGGCTTGAATCAAGGAATGTTGATAGTAATTCCTAATATCTTCCGCATATGTTTTTGATTTTCTTCTATTTGTTGATAAAATCATTAAAATTAGATTCAAAATGTTTATATGAATCGACACGTGACCAAGAAATTAGAATCAAGGAATGTGATGTAATGTAAAAACTCAGAGCTTTCAGTGTTTTTATAATTTGACCTTTAATTATTACCAGGTCTGCAGCACTCTTGAGTCTACTTAGAGCCCTATGTTTCCGAAGTAATTCTCAGAGAAAAGTTGGAGTTCCAAAAGTGGCACGAGGGGTATTAGTTATGTAAGACCATGTTCGTTTAATTTGAAAAATGCCAAGCTGAATAGTCCGCTAAAGTCATTAACACTTGCAAATTAATTTACTCTCTATCTCTCTATTGTCACGCTGAGGAAAGCAAAAGGCAAATCTCTGATAATTATTATATTCAAAACTTTGGTTTTCATATTTAGCAAAAGACTTTTTGATTTTCTTGATGCACTCTTCATTTTCTTGCGTTTGGTGGACTAAATTTTCATCTAGTCAAAAGTAAGCAAGGGTCGAGTTCCCATCATAATCTTTAGAAACTTTTCTTTTTGGTTTTACTTTTGGTCAGAAATGGAAATTCATTGAATTGAAGAAGATGTACAAAGTTTAGCGAATTACAGTTACAAACATTATCAACAGAGAGAATCATAATTTATATCATAAACATATCGCACGTGTAATTACTAAAAAAAAGAAATCATACAAGGCACCTTAGACTTCTATCTTATGTCAACTTCAGGAAGAGTTCAACTTTAACATCATTATGGGAATTGGGATATAAGCTGCAGCTTAAGAGCAGATGAAATAACAACCATATGGTTAAGCAAAAGTCAAGAATTAAATTGTTTGAAAAGAAAAAAGTATCATCAGAAGCAAATATTATTTTTCATCCATATATGATGCTACAATATGAAACTACATATAAATTGTAACGTAAGATCCAACCAACATTTCAGCGGAACAAAGTTTTCTGTTAATTTCAGACCTAAACCTTAAAAGAGGAATGAATTCTCTGGGAGCAATTAATCTCCTTCCAAAAGAAAGCCAATGCATTAAATTCATTTACATTTCAGTAATGAGCCCGTCCACAAAATGAGAAGCTTTGAAATCAGAACAAATGGCTCCATCAATAACCTCGTCAAGAAGTAAAATATAACCCCCAATGCGATGGATATGGGAAGCGCTGGCAATGCCTGACGACAAACAGCCAGCAATATCAGAGTGCAGCCAAGCCCCGAAATAATCGCGAGATAACAAGCATAAACGGTCATCAAATCATACATTGCAGCCCTCCCCACCAACACACTATAGAAAATAAAATCCCCAAGCCCAAGCTTAATCCCTCTACCAGACATCGACTCATCATCGTCATCATCATCACCATCACCCCTCCTCCCCCTCTCACTCATCATTTCCAACAACAAAGCCCCACTTGACCCCCCACCATTCTCCCTCTCGCCATCACCATTACCACCACCATCACCGCCATCATTCCTTCCCTCTCGCCTTCCCCTCAAATTCCCAGCCATCAACGGCGACGTCTCCTCCATATTATCATCATCCCTAATCACATCAATCTCATTCCCACTCCCCTCCACATTAATCACATGTTCTTCTCCATTCTCCCTCCTTCCCATACGCAACACATTCCGAAGCTCATTCACGTGATCATCGCCACCATCATTCCTATTATTGCTATCATTATTATTGTTACCACTACTCCCACTACTTTCATTCTGATTCTCATTTCCAATAAGTGACACATTCTGAAGCTCAATTGCCCGATCATTACTACCATTACCACCATTATTACTACTACTACTACCACGATTTCCGTTCCAATTCTCATTTCCAATACGCGACACATTTTGTAGCTCATTCGCACGATCATTACTACCATTATCACCATTGTTATTATTACTACTAGTAGTAGTGGTAATTTGTGAAACACCAGCAACCAAAAGCCCCATATTACCTAAACGATTAGACGAACCAGAAGAACCCACATTGGGCCGAGCTTCGTAAACCAAAGCCGGGATCTCCTCCTCCCTACTCGACGCCAACTCAACAAGAATCTTCAACGGCCCCCCGGGCGCCAAAACAGCAACCAAGTCATACAAAGCCAAAGCCACAAGCAAAACCCAAGTAGTCCATTCGGGCAACTGGGTAAACCACGCCGCCACGATAATCCCCAAACACACCATGTAAAACTGCTTCACAATGATCGGAAAGCCAACAGAAAACACCGAAACGACGCCGGTTAGTGAGAAATTGTATAACAAGATGAAGAAAGTCAAGGAGTCAACGGGGATGGAGAAGTGTTGGACGAGGGAGATGAAAAGGGTGCCGCCCATGGTGGCGAGGACGAAGAAAGCGGAGAAGCGGGTGTAGTGTTTGAGAAAGGAGGTGAAATTGTAGTAGTAGAGGAGGACTAAGAGGAAGGTAACGACGGAGATGAGGAAGATGAAAACGACGGCGTTTAATAGTGCGCCTTCGAGCTTTTGGAGGGGTGTGTCGGTGGGGGATTCGAGGTAGACGAGGTTAGCGGCGGTGCGGATTTGGGTGGTGGTGTAAGAGGACTACTAAGAGCATGCAGATTGACACTGGTGACATCACTCCGATTAGTTCGTTCCCCATTGATTGGAGAATGGTTCCTCCTCCTCCTCCGCCGCCGCCGTCCATGGTGGTGGTGCGGTGGATCTGATGGGAATTGGGGCTTTAGTTGAGACAGCCAATTAGGCCAACTCCCCTATTAGAGGCATTTGGGTTGGCCGACACATGTCCAGCCCAATTCACCACACGAAAATTACCCAGATTGATTAAAAGATAACTTGATTCGATCTAACTCATTACATACAAGCGGATCGAATTGAGTTATATAATTTTTGACATAATCCAAGTTCATTTAAATAGATCGAATTAGGTTATATAATTTTTGACATAATTCATTTGAGTTTAGGCTCATTTAAATTCAGATCTAACTCAGTTCAACCCATGAACTTAGTTCAGTTCAACCCATGAGCCCAACTCAACTCAAACCCACATAAAGTCCATTTCGAGCTCATATAAGGTCCAAGTTGGGCCCAACACAAATTAAGCACAATTTAAACTCATGTATTAAAAAAATTTGAAATATTATATTTTATGCATGCAATGTAAATTGTAATAACTATTTTTCTAAAACAGATTAGCAAGTCGTAGTAATTATTATTTTTTAACAAATTAACAATAACAATAAATAACAAATTTATTTCTTAAGTTGATATAAAATAACTTATTATCAAATCTTTTTTATAATATTGTAAGTTTATAACTTATAACTTTAAATCCCTTCATATTATTTTTAAAATATTTTAGTTACAATTATTTTTTACAATTTTTATAATCGTACATATAATTTTTCCTATAAATATTTAGTGATATAGTATTTTAGTCAATAAGTATAGTTAATTTTTTTTTACTAGAAGTATACAACATTATATGTAACTATATTTACGAGAGAAGAAAATATTTTACGACGATTATATTCGTCAAATGTTTGAAATTATTTTACGTACTTTGAAGAACAAGAGTATGTAATTTATAACTATTGTCAACGTCAATTTATATTTCAATATAAATTTGGAACTAAGACGCTTGTAAAATACTTTGTATCTCAACACCCAAATGTCACAAACTATTTTAATCTTGAAGTGATTATTCAACCACTATCATCGCCAAGCACACCACAACCACTAATAGGCCCAGTGCCCATACAATAAACATAACAAAATGGAGAACTTTTACACTAACTTTCTTTAAACATTTATATAATATTTTATTTTTATATTTATATCACTAATGTACTCGAGTTTCATTGACTTGTAGTTTGTTATGTAATGTTTTATCATTTGTATTAATTGTTAATGTTATCAATCAACTTGTGTATTGTCTCGCTAATAGTTATATTATTTTTTCTTTAAAAAATTAAAATTTACTTTTTAAATTATTAATCTAACTATCAAAGTAATATGGTATTTGTATATATGTATATATGTGTGTATGTGTATGCGCTTGTATATATATTAGTATAATTATATATTAAAATTATACTAATCATAAAAAAATGGGTTGGTCCAGCCCAGTCCAACCTAGCTTGTGACTCGTGGTAGCAGGTTCGTGGGTCGAGTTTGATCCTATATTTTGAAAAATAAGCCCAACCCAATTCAGCCCATTAAACATTTGTGTCGAGTTTGACTCAATTTTTTTAACCCATGATTCGGCCGGACTATGTCGGGCCGTGCTATGCCAGCTCTATCCCCTATTTTGGAATGGGTTGGAGTTGGCCTTAGAGATGATTGCAAAAAAAATTGGATTTTTTTTTCCAATTTTTTGGTTCCTTTTTTGACCGGAAAAAATAAAAAATTGTTTTTTTTTTTTTTGTTTTCTTTTTCATCCATTGGAAATGTTAGTTGACTTTTTTTAAAAATTTTATAAGTAATACATCGATAACCTCCAAATAAATAAATATAAAATATAGTTATGGTTTATGATATCATAGTAATTAGAGATGAGAAAAAAAAAAAAAAAAAACCCTACACTGTGAAAAAACAATACTCATGAATAACAAAAAAAGTTTCTAGGAATTGAGATTATAAATTTTTTTCATGTAGTAGAGGTTTGGAATTCTACACGTGAGTGTGAAAGATATTTATTTTTCTTTCGCAGATATAATGTAACTTTTTTTATTCGAAAATATTACACTTGTCGATTAACCGAGGTAAGAATTGGACGTGGTCAAAGGGACGAATGCATTCGGGCGTTGCAATACCAAGTCAAAAATGCAAGATGAGTCGAACATAGACTACAGCCAAGAGACTTAGCAAATTCGCCCTCAAAAGTGAGAATTAATGGCAAATTTGTTTCCCTTCGTGAACCAAAGCTCCAAGTTCGAACTTTTCTCTAGTTTGATTAGATGCAAGAATTGGGGTGTGACATGTGATACCTTTCAACTTAGGCCATTTCCAATACATGTATTAAAACATTAAATTCTCTATATGTAAAAATGTTATTGGAGATTTTAATCTTTAACAGTTTTTTATACTTATCTTTATATGTAGAGAATTTCTACATCTAACTCTCATTATCTCCACATGTGGAGATGCGATAACAATTTCTTAAACCTATCTCTATATTTTCTTAAAATAAAAAATTTATTAAAATGTAAGAAAATTATTGGAGTGAAACTAAAATATGTAGAGAAATAGTCCAAATTATTTATATGTAGAGAAAAATATAGAAAAATTGTTAAAATTGGCATAATAATGAGATTATGTTGTAAAATAATTATTAAATACAATAATAAAGAAGAAATATAGAAAGAAGACAAGAGAGAGAAGGAAGTTTTATTGAATTCTTGTTAATACATTTTACTTCACAATCTCTTCCTATATATAAGCATAGATAGTAACTTGATGACATCGCAAGTGGTGTCATCCTCCATTTATCATCATCATAACACGTTCTTTTACTTTTCTAAAAGCAAGCTTTATATATCACAATAAGTGATCATAGATAAGCATCACATGGTTATTCATAGTGAATATCCATTATATCATAACACTCTCTCTTGGAGATTCACCATAAGAATATGCCTCATTAAGCTGTCTCATTAAAAACCTTGCTAGGAAACCCATTGAGATAAAAAAATATACTAAGAGAAAAAGAGTGCAGTTCATATAAGGCTCTCCCTCATGCGAACATATCAATAATGATCACAAAGTCAGCACATGTCAATCTTGATAGCTAGTTCATTGCGGGCAATGCTTTTGTGGACGTTTCAACAACATTTTCACTTTATTAAATTTGATGAGAACTAGCATCACTTATTTTTTGAATTCATGGACAAATAGAATTTTATTGTGACATACTTGTATTTGGTATGTCTCGTTAAAACCTTACCAGAAAAAACCCAGTATAAAAAAAAACCTTGGTAAAGAAAAAAGAGTGCAACGCACAAATACCTATTCCCCGTCATTGCAACATGACTCATTGGTGACAGATCTCAATCATATACATTCTCAACCAGACACATGAATTGTCATAATCTCAACATGATTTCAAGATGAAGTATTCATGATCTATTTCATGGATTGCCACGATATACTTGTCACTACAAGTGAATACATAGGTTGTCAGTGATTTTATTTTGTAGGGTTCAAATAAATGGTTAGCATCTATATAGCCAAGATATGATGATTTCAATGTTCTTGGATAAGATAAATTCATATATGATATTCTACATATATAGCACAATACTTCAGATTGGAGCTACACTATACCTGAATAACAAATTAACCAAAACACAATATACTATATTATATTTTTAACAAGATATATTAGTACATTAATTGTACTCAAATATGGTACTTTGGGACCAATAACTTTTAGTAGTTATTATAGTATTTATCAACATATATAACAAATGCATATGATAATCAGAAGCAAATATGTCATGATATCATCATATTCTAAGAAAATTCTATTACATTCTTTCAGAATATTTTATTCCATACAAAGATCTTTATAATCAAATAAATTTTTTGAGATTTTCATTCATATGTTTCAAGCATATACAGTCCTTACAGGACTTCAATATAAATATTATTATAACGTGAATATATGCTTCAGGCATATAAAGTCTTTCTGAGACTTCAATAATATTATCATATGATTTATATAGGTAAAACTATTACCATATTCACAAGACGCATATGAAGTCCTTTTTAAAAAATTACCAGGCTAATATCAATATGATTTTCCTGGAAAATATACACCAAGGTATAATCACAAAGCGTACTAACTCATTCATTGTTTGCCTTTAAAAAATTTAAGGAAAAGATAACTATTATGATTAATTCCTTGAAATTTCTCACAGTGATGTGAGATTGATTTCATACAATGCTCCCCCTTAATCTCGTCAATAACTATACAAATTTCATGTGCATTTCAACAACCATACATATTTCACGAGCAATTATTTTACGCCCGGATTGCATCTCGTCAGTTATGTTAGCCAATCATGTATTTGTCGACATTCTTGTGTACATTAACTTCAATTCAAGATCATCAATTTCTTTCATAAATTCAGTAGCTACTGTATTTTTTTTTTTTTTTTAAATGATTGATCATGATCAACTTCTCTTTCAGTTCCATTCTTTTCCATAAGTAGTATAACTAAGTGAGAGCTCTTTATTCTCAATACATTTAATATTCATATCATATTCAAGTACCTGATACTCTCGTGGAGTAATATGTCTCCGTTATCTTTTCAATTCCTTGTCTTGACATCTTCAAAAGATCAAATAATTCAAAATGCCAACTCGCATATAGGGCTCCTTTATCTTTGGGACCGATATGTCTACCACACTTTTGACGTGTAGCAAACATTATTTCTCTGCTGAAACATCAATTCTAATATGTAGGAGCAATTAAAGCTGGTATATGTGACTTTACTCACAATCTTTGTATTCAGGAATGCATTTGCTAAACTTCACATTAATTATACAAGGATCTATATGATAATACTTTCTATAGAAGTTCCCATATTTCCAGCTTTTATTTTTCTCCCCCTGATACTGAGAATATCATTTCATTAATTAGCAAAATATGCTATTAAACTGACCCCGTCAATGATCCAAAATATATATAATATTTGACGATATTTTATATGATAAATTCTCAGTATCTTTTATAAACCCATCTTTATGTGCTTATGAGGGAGCAATAGAAACATATATTGCGCAAAATATCCATGGATGAATTTTGAATAATAGGGAGTATATAATTCAAACGGTTAGCTTTATTTGAATAAGCATTGCAGCATATAATATAGCACGTCCCTAAGTAGGACTATGCAACTTAGTTATTAACAATATTGGTCTCGTAATTAGTTTAAGTATTTAATGAAACATTCCGCTAGACCCTATGTGTGTGAGTCACGTAATACTCATCACTAATCCCAATATACAATATTATTAAATGAGATGGATGTAATTTTTTTTTTCATTATCAAGATGAGTTATCCAAAAATTGTGTCCATAGTGACTATGCAGTTACTATTTACGCATCACTATTTATATAGTATCCGACACATCATTGTTCAAATAGTACCTGGTGACTTCACTATAGTACTATTCATATGATATTATTCATCATACTGTTCATACAGTACTATTCATACGGGTTACTATTCATATTCCGATAATGTGTTATTGCATGTCATATTCTAAGTAGATAATAAGCACACATGTGAGTATCATATTGAGACATTGATTAATACCATAAGATATCGTCATGATCCACATTATAGGCTCACATATATACCCTTGAATCATTTCTAGAAATACAGGAATTCCTATATCAATTTTAGTAGGGGGTGACTTTAGACTCATTTTCGTTGGGCACAATCAATAAATAAAAATTCATTTGACAATAGAATCATTTGATTCTTTAATCAGTGCCCATTTGGATTTTCAATAATTTTTTTTTCATCATCACTGCACTTAGATGTCCAATGTGATGTGCCAAATAATAAAGCTTTTCGTGTCAAAGTATAAAATTTTTGTAGATCAAATATCTTCTACTCATTAATGGGAGTTCATTGGAATTTTTTCAATAATTCCTCTTTTTTTTTCAATACACCCATATAAGTGATCACTTTAATGCATATAATACTTGGAAAACTATCTCTTGTTCTCTTTCTCCCTCAAAACATGGAGCAAACAATAAAAAGAGAAGACAACCTTTCATAAATTAAGATTATAACCAATCATACTTAGTATCTCTTTAAACATATACTTCTCCTTTTATATAAAGGCACACTTGTTAGTGGACATCTCAACTTTTGATTAAATTAATGAACATCTCAAATCGTGACCTTACCACTTCACTTTTGAGCTTTTGGACTAAACTTCTCAGTAGCAAACAAAAGCTAGCAAAAGTTGGTGCAATGCATTCTAATGCTTTTTTTCACAACGTGCTCAACTTAAAAACAATGCTTCCTGATTAAAGTTTTGTCATGTCAGGCCAACATCAACAAACTTCAATCATTTTATCCTATTAATCCAAGATTTCATTATCATGTAGATCTTTATGGACTTTACCCATTATAAAATTTTAGATCAGTAACCACAAAGAAAGTATATAGCATGACAATTTAAAACACTCATGAACATAATCCTTTAAAAGATGTACCATAATAAGCTATAAAATAAAGCTATTAAAGCATTGCGACATTTTTTTTTTCTTTTTTCGTAGTTCTCTCTTGCAAGAAGCACAACACATACATATATATAGAAAGACAAGCTTGAGACATAATAAGTACACATGTCTTGGCCAAAATGAGGTTTAGGTAAATTCACATATATGAGTTATAATCCCAAGACAAAATAGGATCTAACAATTAAAAATATATCAATGTGATTTTGTAATGGTCTGCACCGAAAGTAATTCCACTTAAAAAGGAATAAGAGAAACTTTTGTCTTGAAAAGTTTACAAAAGTGAAGCAATATTCTCTTCCTCAAACGTTTCCTTAATCTTGACCATCACCAAAAAAAATTATAAGGACTTTTTCCAATAAGGTGCAACAAACTACATCTAGCGAGCTCTTTATTCAGCTCACCCTGTCCACTCAAGTAATATTAGTTGCACATGTTACAGCATTACAAGCAGATATATATTGAGACGATTATACCACATTCGCCTCGATTGTTTCAATCCATACAACGATCGTTGTAATTTAATTGAGTACATTTCTCAAGGTTTCGAGCCACATGATTCAAGCCTTTTTTTTTTTTAGTCCTTTAGGGACTTTCTTATAAATATCATTTTCAAGTGAACCATATAGGTAGGCTGTTATCACATCCATAAGACGCATATGAAATTTTTTATTATTCAACATAAAGTACTAGCCCAGAATGAGATGATATGTTAGCTTTGTTCTTCCAAGATCACAAAAATGTATAATTACATATTTCATTCAAACTAGCTAGTTGTTAAATTCCAGATTATTAGAACAAATACATTTGGTTCTACTAATATCAATAAATAACCCAATAACATTCAAATATAAACCTTTCCTTACATAACCAGAAACCATATTGTGTCATCTTGATGCTGTTCGAGTCACATGCCTTTAGGAATATAAAAACATACATTTGAAAAGTAAAGCTTTAACTAATGATTGTACTTAGGGTATCTCCAATAGGGAAGACTATTCACAAAAATTTACAATTTTTGGTTATTTTTAAAGATTTGGGTCTCTAAATATACATGAAACCCGCTACTTTTATCAATTTTTGAGTTAAAATAGAGACCCAGTTTATTTTTTTTACTCTAAATTTAGAGTCACAAATAGTGACTGGATCTTTATTTTGGCTTAAAAGATGACAAAAGTAGTGGATCTCATATATATTTAAATTATTAAAAATGATTTTTAGAGACTCGAATCTCTAAAAATAATCAAAAATAATAAATTTTTGTAAATAGTCATCCCTATTGAAAATGCCCTTACAACTTTATTCAGCATCTAGAAGTGGTATAAAGCCAAATATCACGTGGAGTAGCATGAATACCAATTTTGGGGAAATAGAGGCTATGTACATCACACACTTATATGTTTGTCATATTGGAAAACACGTTTAAAATAAAAGATGATAGATAAACTTTTAAAAGTAAACCACTTGATGACTTTAGCCAACAGGTTTATTCAAATACTTCTTTTGAGAATTTTACCATCAAATGTGTTCAAAAGCTTGTAGAATCTTGTATTCTTTCCCTACTGCAACTTATTCAAGAAAATTTTCAAGTGGGTTAATAGAAAGTTGGACGTCATTTCCTTTATTCAGTAAGTGTTTATTGTGGTTTCCAATAATTTCATAAATCAGAAGGTCCAAATACTAGAGAGACCAGATCGACCATACCAAGAAGAAAAAGGTTCTATTAGCTATATATATCTCTATTATTACATAAAAGAATATCTCTATTATTACATAAAAGAATATGGAAGGGCAAAGTTGTCAAGGCATGTATATTTGTAGGTCGTTAATGCATTGAAGGTATTGTCAAGACAGACACGTTTGTAGGTGGTCAAATGCGTTAAAGATATTGTATTATGTGCTAATAACTTTGTACCTTTCTTTTTATGACTATAATGCCCTTCTTTTAATTGATTTTTGTGAGTGGAATCTAACATCATTCCACTAATTTCATACTTCTCTCTCTTCACACGTTTTCTCTCTTTTGCAGATATAGAGACCAACCTTTATCTCTCTCATCAGGTCAGTGAATACTTGTTTTTCTTTTTCTTTTTTTTTTTCTCTCTCTCATCAGAGTAGCTTTGAGGATGTGTTGTGGGTTGTCTGTGTGTGCGTTCTCTGTGTGGGTGTGTGTCGTGGTAGTGTGTGTGTGCGAAGAGAGTGTGTGTGTGTATGTGTGGGTGGTAGTGGTAGAAGGATGTGTGTGTGACCTGTTGTTTAGGCTTTATTCTTGTTTTGTTTCATGTGTGTATTTTTTTTTTTCAAAGTCTCTTAGGTTGTGGATGCAAGATTTGTTTTTTATATAAGAAAATTTGTCTGTTTTTTTAATCTTTATTCCTGTTTTGTTAACATTAAAAAAATTATATAGTGACAACAAAACCAACCTAACTGTTTTCCTTATTACTCTGTTTTTTCTCCCTTTTTTTAAAGAGTTTTTAACATATTTGGTTAAGAAAAATATTATTAAAAAGTTGAAATTTATTTATTTTTGTTTAGAGTGCTTGACGTTTTCGTGATTGATTTTATAGGTTTGGTGGGATGTTATTATAAATTTCTGTAAAAAGATTGAATTTTTTTGGTGGGTTTGAAGATCCAGATTAGGCTTTTAATTATTGAGTAGAAAAATAATGGGGAAAGGATGATAGTATGTTGCTTCCAACCGTAGGACTGTCAATAAAGCGGCGATTTATGTTGACTCAGCCGTTGGAAAATTTCACCATTGACCTTGTTCAACCACCACTTATGGAGCCTCTTGAGAGGGACAAGAGGGGCAGGACTGTTTCTCCTCGATGAGTCACTGATTAGTTAATTATTATTTTTTAACTTCGGCCTCCATGTAAACCAAGAAAAAAAAAAAAGCACCAGCAATAGTTTCGGAGAGTTGATTAAGGCTCCGTTTGTTTGCTGTAAAATATTTTACATGAAAACATTTTCCTGATTTTACTGTGTTTGGTAACACTGGAAAATTGGTCAACCGTAAAATGTTTTTCAGTCAAAAATTGCGGCTGCTTTTTCTTAATTTTACGGTGTTTGGTAACACCGGAAAATTGGTTAACCGTAAAATATTTTCCGGTCAACAATTGCGGCTAGTACAAAATTATGTAAAATGTTTTCATATCCTTTGAGATAAGAAAATATTTTACCGAATTTACCGTACATCCAAACACCAGAAAATATTTTTCAGTATTCTATTTTTCAGTAAAATATTTTCCCTCAATAAGTTATTTTACGGCAAACAAACGGAGCCATGTAAAATATTTTATTTTTCAGGAAAATACTTTCCACAGAAAATATTTTACACAAACAAATTATTTTATGACAAACAAACGGAGCCTAAATCCCGTCCCTATGCGTTGAAACAGGCTGGACTTTCGACTCAATTGATGAGAGTCAAACCCAAATTATTATTTTGGTCATATTATAATCAAAATGTATCGTGCCATGTGCTATTGATTTTTTCCATTTTTAACTAATCATCACAATGCCATTAATTTGTGTTAGTGAAATATGATGTCATGCTAGTTCAATCCGATGGCCAAGATCTTGCACAACAAACGAAAAGCAAATCTGAACCGTTAATGAAAGAACTGGAATCATCATCTTCTTTATCAGACAAAATAAACCTTTTCCCTCACATTTTTATTTGTTTGCTTCACCTTTCCTCACCGGTTCTCTCACACAGACATCAAAGTGTCTCTCATTGCTTCAGCTCGGTAAGTACTTTTCTTCTATTTTTTTTTTCATCTTGGATTCTATGACTTTTTAACTGGGTTTTTAGGAATCTTTTAATGGAGTTTTTTTTTTTGGTCAAACCCTTTAATGGAGTTGAAAGAGAAATCATTTGAGATTACCCTATTTATATAGAGTTAATTGGTGTTGCAGTAAGTGATAGATTGTACGTCGATTTAGAATAAAAGGGCGTATAATTGATGAGTATGATAATGGTATAAAAGAGTGATAAGAGTGAATTTAGTGTGAAAAGCTTTGATTTGAATGGGTTTATGATTTGAAAAGCATCATAGTGGACTTCCTATATTGTAATCGAAATAGTTTTTTTTTTTCTTCTTCTTTTTTTCTCCCATTTTCTTGCATTCTTTGAAGAGACAAGAGTGTTGGGCACTATGCGTGATGATTTAGTTGGCTAAGAGTTATTTTGTGTACCGCAGGAAATAATTGGTGTTGGGGAAGGTGATTGAGAAAAAGAAGGAAAAGAATTATGTTCTGGATGTCTTGGTTATGGTTAAAGGTTGTGGGAGATGCTTTGGTGTTTAATTCTGTTTTTTGGATTCTTTCCGAGTAACTAAATAGTTACTACTAAGCAGTTCAGGAGTAGAGATACTAAGAATGTACACAACATGAGATTGTGACCATTAGATGGGAAACATGATTTGTTATGTAAAATAAAGAGGTAAATCCAAGTTCCAAGATGTTAGGAACTTCAAAACTTAATTCGGATAATCTATTGGTGATCTAATTGTATGAGTGTTAATTCCTGTATTTCAGCTTTGGGTTGGGTAGTATTGGTTTAGAGCAAGTTTATCTCTTGGAAGGATATTGTTCATGTTGATGATGCCACCAGGGTCAATTATACCACAACCTACCTCTGTTTTCTTAAGACAATTAAACGTAGTGGCAGAAAAACGAAGGCAGATGCTTTTCCTTCTTTCTTATATGTCAAAAATTTAGTTTGAAGTAAAGTGTGGAGTTAATTGTGCACAATTGATTGTACTAGCTCAAAGTGGATACACACACACATATATGTTAATGCTTGTTGTAGTGTTATTCATAGAACACTCACCTTACTTGTGCTAGCTTGAAGGCTTCATAAGATGATGATGATGATAGAGAAAAATAGCCTAGGGGTGACTCAATCTACGCCTTATCTCACAATACTGACATAAGATATATTTGTGAATGATGTCACTTTTGTAATGACCGGTTCTCTTTGTTTTTAGCTTCAAAAATGAGAAATAAGCAACTAAAATATTAGCTTGTTGATTAAAGATTTTGGATAGGAATAATCATTAAAGGTATTAGCTTGTTATCAGGAAAAAGAAGAATATAAAACTTTCATAAGAGTGGGCTCTTTTTCTCTTTTAGCTTAAAAAATACAAATAAATGATAAAAATGTTGCTATTTAATACAAAATTTCGATTTTGATCTTTCTCTTCGATTGGATTGGTAACGGCTGAACCAAGAGACTTATAAATCTACAATGAGTCTAATATAATTGTGCATATCGTAAGTTTTACATTGTCATAAAAAAGGAAAAAAGAATAAGAAATTACTTTTAAATTTAATCTAACAGTTAACTTTATATTCAAAAGTCTACGTTCCTTTTTGTTGCAACAATATTCTTTGCTCATTTTAGAAGTCTGGGTTCCTTCTTGTTGCAGCAATATTCTTTATTTGATTGTATTAGTGTAGTACTATCACTTTGCTTTATTTATTTATTTATTTATTTAGCTCTTCATTTCAATTACTTGAATTTTTGTGACTCTAATTTTTGAAACTTATGTAATCATATAATAATCTTATTTGTGATATTTTCTTAATAGACATTGGATATGCACAAGCAGGCTAAACTGGTATATATATAAAGCAAAAACTATGCTAGAGTTGAAGTTATACAACATATGCACTGAAATTACAATTTTTCAATCCCTGATGCAGTTTGCCTCTTTGATTGCATATTATGTTTGTTTAGAGAAATAGCAATTCTTTGTTATTCACTAAAAACAGAAACATGATATTTTAAAAGATGAAAACCATTAAGGCAAACTAAGCCATGACATAAATAAAACAAAAAACACAAACTAAACGGAAGTTTAGTTAGTTTAATCATACAAAATTTGATTAGAATCATACTTTAGCCGGTGCCTATTGCATGCTGTGAAAAAGGCCTCAAAACTTGTAGGAATGCTCCACTTTGAAAATCCAGACATCTCGAAAAACTAGATGATCAAACTATTTTGTGTTTTTCTATTGTGGTAGAAATTTGTGTTGATAACGTATTGTAAAATAATTATTAAATATAATAATAAAAAAGAAATATAGAGAGAAGACGAGAGAGAAGGAAATTTTGTTGAATTCTTTTTAGGTTAACTCAAATAGCTTTCTTATTTTTTTCTCTACATGTAGAGATTTTGAACCATTTCCCTATATTTAGAGATTTTCTATTTCAGTTTCACTCCAACAGTTCCCTACATTTACTTAATCTTTTGTTTTAAAGAATTCCTATTTCAATTTCACTCCAGCAGTTTCCAATCCCCTATTTTTCTTTTATTCCCTATTTCAAGTTCAGTCGTTTGTATAAACGGGACTAATGAGAAGTCGTCATCATTAACATTTTAATTCCCATGAAACAAAAAACGCACGGTTTTGTGAATCTATCTAAAAACAAAAAAAAACAAAATTTTTTATGAGGTTAATTTAATTATAAAAGTAAAATAACAAAATAAAAAAATAAATTCCTAAATTATATTAAAATAAATAATAAAAATGTGAAATTAGATTTATTTATACAAACTAAAATACTATTACATTAAACATTATAACCCCTAAAAAAAAAGAGAAAAGCAGAAGAACCATTTGTTAAAAAAGATAAAAAGATAATACAACTATATAAAACAACCTCACTTTTACAGCCACACCCACCTACCCAAGTCCACAGCAATATCATATAAACCAACCAACACTACCCCGCTCTGGCAACCAAAATTCCCACCATGGCTACAACATCTACGCATATCCTTTGTCCCCAAAACCCTTCTACACACGACACTCTCACTCCCCACAACACCCCTGACCCCAAATCCCTCACTCACGGCAAGACGAGGGCCCAATCCATCTCACAGCAATAATGTAAGTAATAAAGCTGCAACCATTTCTTTTTCTGCAAAAGACATACTGAAATTTTTTCAAAAAAAATTGTGTTACCTGGGGTTTGATTTCTGATTTTTGTTGTTGTTGTTGTTTTTTTTTTTTTTCACAGCTTTGTGTGTATTTGCACAAGAATAGATTTTTTAGTTGAAATATGGTGTAAAACCAAAGCACACCTGATTTGTGTTTAGGGTATTTTTGATGAAGCCCTTGATAAATGTGATTTAGATCTTTATTTTTTTTAAAATAAGAGACCGACCCCTCTATTAGGGGTCTATTATATTTTCTGTTAAAATAGTATAAAATGATTAAACCCTTTATTTATTTTCCGTTTTCCTTGCTTGCCCTTACCTTTTCTCTCCCACCCTATCTATTTTTGCCATTTTTCACTCACTCTCTTGATATCTCATTTACCTTATCTCCATCTTTCTCTATTATGTATATATAGTTCGGATCCTCGGCCTCAATATCTCTTGATGGCCAATAGCAATATCTTTTTTCTTATATGATTAATTTGCTATTCTAGATCATAAGGCTAAGATCTGTGCGTGTGGCCTTCAGCTTCATGTTCGTCTTTCCTTTTCTTTTGTTGTGCTGCTCTTGATGCTTTTGACGCGGTGGTGGTTAAAGGTATGAGGCTGTGATAATTTTTATATATATATATGATTATTTTATAATTCTATAATTTATTTTAGCAAAAAAATATATATGCTTAATTTATTATTTTATCTTATGGCTAAGATCTGTGTGTGTTTGTGGCCTTTTGTCCTTCAACTTCATATCTTTCTTTCTCTTTTGCTGTGCTGCTCTTGATCTTTCGTCTTGGTGGTGGTTTTTCTTTTTTCTTTTTTTTTGTTCGAAGTCTTGGTGGCGGTTAAATGTATTTCTATTTTTTTAACAATTATCTTTCTGTACTATTTTTATGATACAAACGAGAAGATCCGATCCTAGCAAAAAAAACGAGAAGATCTGACCCAAATCTTGGCTTGACAACCCGATTGGATATTTGGGTTAGCAACCATGGCAGGGAAATTGGTTGAAAGCAATGTTTATTTCAAGAATGAGGCAGCAGGAGATATTAGGATTTTCCGAAAGGGTCATTGCCTTTCTCTGCAAAAGGCTGTGATTTTGTTCTCATATTTTATTATGAACCAACAGTTCTTCTCTGGGGAGAGGAGAGCGACTAGAAAATGGCAAAAAGAAATGAGATAGAGAGAGAAAATGTAAGGGCAATAAAGGGAAAAAGAAGACAAATGAAGGGTAGAATAGTCATTTTACACTATTTTAACAGAAAATATAACAGACCCCTAACAGAAGGGGTCTGTCTTTCACTTTAAAAAATGTCTCTCACTTTAAAGAAAATAGGGGGTCTAAGTCACATTTAAGTTCAGATGAAGGAGTCTCAGTCAAAAATACCCTTTGTGTTTATATACACAGATCAGATGTGCCTTCAACGGTCATATTTATGACCGTTGGAAAGCTTTTTTTTTCTTTAGACCAGCAATTTTTTTATTTTTTATTTTAAGATTGTCAAATATTTTTGAAAGTTTAGGACATTGATTCAGTATCTCCACATCTCCACATGTGGAGATACTGAACACAAGTAGGGATTCTCTACATTATGTAGAGAATCCTTAGGGAAGCTATTGGAGACAAAAGTCTCCAAGAACTTCCCTACATGTAGAGATTTAGAAGATTTAGCTAGGTTGTTGGAGACAACTTTAGTACATTTTGCTTCACAATCTCTTCTTATATATAAGCATAGATAGTAATTTGATGACATTGCAAGTGATGTCATCCTCTACTTATCATCATAACACGTTGCTTTACTTTTCTAAAAGAAAACTTTATATATCACAATAAGTGATCATAGATAAGCATCATGGTTCTTCATAGTAAATAGCCATTATATCATAACAGATTGAAGGTTTTGCCCTTTTAAAGGCTAGCCAATAATGCCGACAAAAACATTTAGGACAAAACGCGTTTTTGACTAAAGTAAATGGAAAAGAGTTGTCCATTATTGGTTAAAATTGTTTTTCCATAAGTAACTTCGACAAAAAAGCCTTTTTGTTTTTTGTCGAAGTTGTGAAAGGTGAATGGTTCAAAATGTATTCAAAATGTTGTGCGTTTCCAAGGCACCAAACTAGCAGTTCTGATGTGACGTTTTTTTACTGTATATATTATATTGTTTTTTTCTTTTATACGTTTAGAAATATAGTTAGTATACTTTACTTCTTTTTTTTTGGATTTAAAAGAGGTCTAAGGTCATATATATACAGATGTAGTCAGCGAGATTTAAGTTCACAACCTCTCATAAACACTGTGAGTGTCATATTGTTAAACTAAAAGGTCTTTGGCAATTAGTATATTTTTGGACATTACATGATATATTTTGGGTATAATGTGATATATAGGTACACTCTCTTTAAATTAATGGATTTAGGATCACTAAATTTTATTAATTTGTCAACATATTAATTTATTAATAAATTGATAATTATTAATTTATAAGATACTTTTATTTTTTGGCTTAAGAACATACATATTATCACATTAAGGAACAAAATTAAAATTTAAAGTACTATATATACGTATATAACAAATTAAAAATTCTTTAAATTATTTTTGGTATTTTTAGGTAATCTATCTCCCTTTCTCTCTCTCTATGTGGTCAATGAAAATAGAGAAATCCTTATAAAAAGACTAGAGTTTTCTAGGGGTTTTTCCGCTCTTCTTTCTCTCCAATTGTATTCTAAAAGTTGTTGACTTTTCAAATATTCTATTCCCAACAATTCCCAATGTGTTGTCGTCATTTTTGAGTTGTTGTTGTTGAGAGCAACTCTAGCAATCTTGTCATTTTTCTCTAAAATAGTTAATAAAATTGGTTCTTTCTTTTATTCAAGTTTTGTATTTTAATTTTATTTCAATAGCACTTTCTATTTCAAACTCTCTATTTAATTTCACTCCAATAACTCCTCATATTTTATCTTAACTCATTATTTAATAATCTTTTTTTATCTTTTGTATTTAATTATTAACTCCAACAAGACTATCTATTTTAACTAATACACTAATTTTTTATTATTATCTTTTAGTTTTTAGTTTTTTTTTTATTCTTCACCCACATTTATGTTTTAAATATTCATGTAACTTTCGACAATCATATTTCTTTAACGACTATTGAGATGTGAAAATAAAAAAAATTAGGTAACTCAAATAATAATATTAGTTTATGAATTTATAAATAGAAAATTTGTAGTTTTAGCGTAATTACTAAAATAATAGATTATAAAAAAGACAAAGGGTTTGTTAGAAATTAAATCATTTAATGTACAATTTAGAATATAAAGAACGTCATATTATAGTTTTAAAACATTGTACTAATGGTAAGAAAAAACTCTTTTAGCTCTAATCCTAATCAGCACCTTCTTTCATAAACATTTTAACTGTCGCATCTTTCATTCCATAAAGACCTTGGATGCCATCTTCCCTTTCATACCACCAATTGTCAACTCCTAGGTCAAGAAACGTGTTTTTACTTGGACAATCTGTCAACAAACGCATTTTTACTTGGACAATCTGTCAACAAACGCATTTTTACTTGCACAACTTTTATGGAAAGCCTCTATAAAATCTCATCAGACAACTCGACTAAATTCAGAAAATTACAAGTCAATATAACATTTTCCACCAAATTCACTAAACTCATAAAATTGCAAGTCAATATAACATTTTCCACCAACTTTTTTCTCTGATAACATTTTCCACCGTACTTGGTTCTTCGTTTGCAAACTCATTCCTGAACGACAATGTGTTCGATGAGATTTAAATTGTTCTTTTTATCGGCATTATTGGCTGGATATTTGGTGTGACTGACGGTTGGTTCTCATCAATTAAGCGTGATTAAGGTACGATAATAATTCATTATTTGAACCAGTAAACAATTTCAATCGATGAAAAAATCGTTTTTTGTCCAATTGCTAAACGATAACTTGAATTAGAAAAGAACTTCTTTTTGAACCTGAGGATAGAATAAAAGAGGTTCAGGATAGAATACACAAAGCATTAGCTGAGTTGAAGAATTAAATTTGCCATTTTGTTTCTATTATTGTCACTTTGTCTAGAACCAACTTGGACTTATATATAGATCAATGGAATATTGGTAATATTAAACCACAAACCTACGGTTGGTATCCATAATGAAGAGCTAACTAGAGTGGTAAGGTTCCTTCTAACTTATTGCCATTAAAGTCCAAAATGAAGAGCTCTGTTTGATTGTAAAGTCATCGAGGAATTGGCCCTGTAATGTCACAAGAACTCATTGACAACTCTGATAGCATACATTTCGCGACAATGTTACCATTGTCATTCCATGTAAGCTTGTTTTTTTTCTAGGTTTAAGTACTTCATCTCCTTGAGCTCTAGCAACCTTGTTGGAATTTGACCAGAGAATTGATTATTGTCAAGCTCAAGTTTTTTCAAATGTTCCATCTTCAGTATCTATCGTGGTATGACACCTTTGAGGTTGTTATTACTCAAGACCAAAGTTGACAGGTTCAATGAGTTTTCCATCTGAACTGGAATCTCACCCGATAGTTTGTTGTCTGATAGGTCTAACTTTTTCAGCTTTTTCAAGCGCATAGTTGACATGCGTATCTTACCTACAAACATGTTGCCTTTTAGAAACAAGATTTCCAGCTCAATAAGATTTACAATCTCTGCGGGAATAATTCCTTGGAGTTGATTGAAACTCATATTCAGTACCTTCAAATTTTTAAGATTACCAACTTCATGTAGTGTACCTTCAAATGAATTACTATTGATGTCAAGATACTGAAGATGCCTTAAATTGAAAAGCTGATGAATTGAACCACTGAAAAAGTTATATGAAAGTTTGAGATGAACAAGTTGAGTTAAATTGGCAATTCCTGATAATTCACCTTCAAAAGAATTGAAGGAAAGATCAAGCCACATAAGAGTTCTTATAAGAAAAAGTAGAGTTAAGACATTTGACTTGATTGACTTGATGTTGGTATCTCGAAGAAGTGACGGTAGCTCGTCCCAGATAGTACTGAGATCAAGACTAATCACCTATTCTCAAGAGCCACGGGTGTGACAAGTGACACTAGGCCATGCACAACAACTTACGCTAGAATTCCATAGATCAAAAGGATTCGTGTCAATTAAACTGTTTTATGTCCAATTGTTAAACGATGACTTGAATTGGAGAAGAACTTCTTTTTGAACCTGAGGACAAGAGATAGAAGTAAAATAAAAGAGGTTCAGGATAGAATACACAAAGCATAAGCTGAGTTGAAGAGTTAAATTTGCCATTTTATTTCTATTATTGTCACTTTGCCTAGAACCAACTTGGACTTATATATAGATCAATGGAATGCTAGTAATATTAAACCACAAACTTACGGTTGGTATCCGTAGATTTGTGATTTTTTTTCCACCTAAATTAGATGCATCAAGACTTGGACCCTCGTGACATTATAATATTAATGTAATTATGACAAAATAATTTAGGTATTTTACTTGAATTTCTCCCGTCACATTTTAACATTACAAGGGTATGCAAATCTGTGCATCAATATTCAATATATACAACAAAAATTTACTACACACATGGGTCATGATATTTACACCAAAACAAAATCTAGTGAAAATTAAATACTAGCTAAAAAGGAGCCCATAGGGTACTTCAACTGCATTATAAGTTTTGGCAGATGAGCTCAAATATTGCAATACTCAAAATAGTGAGGAGAGATCCAAGTTCTTTACAAGTTCACCATAAGATAACTCTCCTTTAATCTTATAGCTAGAACCACTCTAACTACTACTACATCATCCATGGTTACCAATACAGGACTACAATTTGTCCTACGACTTATTTGATTAAAGGGAAAAATAATAGTCCCATTAGACAAGTTTCTGCGAATAGGAACATATTATTATTGCTTTGATTGAGAAGAATACTTTGAAGAATATTAATTAAATTATGATTTTCTCAATATATGATGTAACTAATATGAGTATGTCTTATTATATATAGAGACTGTAATTGATTGGTTTTTTTATCGACTGAAGTTGTTTATGAGTTCAAATAATGAATTATTATCGTACCTTAATCATGCTGAATTGATGAGAATCAACCGTCGGCCACACCAAATATTCAGCCAAGAATGCTGACAAAAAGAACAATTTGAACCTCATCGAACACATTGTCGTCCAGGAATGAGTTTGCAAACGGAGAACCAGGTGCGGTGGAAAATGTTATCAGAGAAGAAAGTTGGTGGAAAATGTTATATTGGCTTGCAGTTTTCTGAGTTTAGTGAAGTTTGGTGGAAAATGTTATATTAACTTGCAGTTTTCTGAGTTTAGTCAAGTTATCTGATGAGATTTTATAGAGGCTGTCTATAAAAATTGTCTAAGTAAAAACGCGTTTCTTGAGAGATTGTCCAAGTAAAAATGCGTTTCTTGACCTAGAGGTTGACAATTAGTGATATGAAATGGGAGATGGCATCTGAAGTCTTTATAGAGTAGAAGACGCGACGGTTGAAATGTGTTTGGAGGAAGGTGCTGATTAGGATTAGAGCTAAAAAAAGTTTTTTCTTACTGTTAGTGCAATGTTTTAAAACTATAATGACATCTAACTCTCATTATCTCTATATGTGGAGATGCGATAATAATTCTCTAAACACTATAATATGACATCTAACTCTCATTATCTCTATATGTGGAGATGCGATAATAATTCTCTAAACCTATCTTTACATTTTCATATAATTTGGAGTAAACAAAAATAGAGAAGTTGTTGAAATGAAATTAAAATAGAAATTTCTTGAAATAAAAAATTTATTAAAATGTAAGAAAATTATTGGAATGAAACTAAAATATGTAGAGAAATAGTCCAAATTATTTATATGTAGAGAAAAATGTAGAAAAATTGATAAAATTGGCCTAATAATGAGATTAAAGGTTTTGCTCTTTTAAAGGCTGGCCAAATATCCAGCCAACAATGCCGACAAAAACATTTCAAGACAAAACGCGTTTTTGACTAAGTAAATGGAAAATAGTTGTCCATTCTTGGTTATAATTGTTTCTCCACAAGTAACTTCGACGAAAAAGCCCTTTTTGTTTTTTGTCGAAGTTGTGAAAGATGAATGGTTCAAAATGTATTCAAAATGTTGTGTGTTTCCAAGGCACCTAACTAGCAGTGCTGATGTTACTTTTTTTTTATTGTATATATTATATTGCTTTTTTTTATATACGTTTAACAATATAGTTAGTATAAATTTTTTTTTTGGATTTAAAAGAGGTTTAAGGTCATACATATACAGATAGTATACTTTTGAGTGTGAGTGTTATACTGTTAAACTAAAAGGTCTTTGGCAATTAGTATACTTTTGGACATTACATGATATATTTTGGGTATAATGTGATGTATAGGTACACTCTCTTTAAATTAATGGACTTAGAATCACTAAATTTTATTAGTTTGTCAATATATTAATTTATTAATAATTATTAATTTATAAAAGTACTTTTATTTTTTGGCTTAAGAACATACATATTATCACATTAAAGAACAAAATTAAAATTTAAAGTACTATATATACGTATATAACAAATTAAGAATTCTTTAAATTATTTTTGGTATTTTTAGGTAATCTATCTCCCTTTCTATCTCTCAATGTGGTCAATGAAAATAGAGAGACCCTTATAAAAAGACTAGAGTTTTTTAGGGGTTTTTCCGCTCTCATTTCCCTCCAATTGTATTCTAAAAGTTGTTGACTTTTCAAATATCCTATTCCCAACAATTCCCAATATGTTGTCGTCATTTTTGAGTTGTTGTTGAGAGTAACTCTAGCATCCTTTTCATTTTTCTCTAAAATAGTAAATGAAATTGGTTCTTTCTTTTATACAAATTTTCTATTTTAATTTTATTTCAATAGCACTTTCTAGTTCAAACTCTCTATTTAATATCACTCCAATAACTCATATTTTATCTAAACTCATTATTTAATAATCTTTTTTTATCTTTTGTATTTACTTATTAACTCCAATAACAATATCTATTTTAGTTAACACACTAACTTTTTATTATTATCTTTTAGTTTTTAGTTTTTTCTATTTTTCACCCTCTAACATTTATGTTTTAAATATTCATGTCACTTTCGACAATCATATTTCTTTAACGACTATTGAGATGTGAAAATTAAAAAAAATTAGGTAACTCAAATAATAATATTAGTTTATGAATTTATAAATAGAAAACTTGTGGTTTTAGCGTAATTACCAAAATAATAGAATATAAAAAAGACAAAGGGTTTGTTATAAATTATACCATTTAATGTACAATTTAGAATATAAAGAACGTCATATTATAGTTTTAAAATATTGCGCTAACAATAAGAAAAAACTATTTTAGCTCTAATCCTAATTAGCACCTTCCTCCAAACACATTTCAACCGTCGCGTCTTCCACTCTATAAAGACTTCGGATGTCATCTCTCCTTTCATACCACCAATTGTCAACCCCTAGATCAAGAAACACATTTTTACTTGGACAATTTGTCAAGAAATGCGTTTTTACTTTGACAACTTTTATGGGCAGTCTTTATAAAATCTCATCAGACAACTCGACTAAACTCAGAAAAGTGCAAGTTAATATAACATTTTTCACCAAATTTCACTAAACTTAGAAAACTGCAAACCAATATAACATTTTCCACCAACTTTTTTCTCTGATAACATTTTTCACCGTATTTGGTTCTTCGTTTGCAAACTCATTCCTGAACGACAATGTGTCCGATGAGGTTCAAATTGTTCTTTTTGTTGGCATTCTTGGCTGGATATTTGGCATGGCCGTCGGTTGGTTTTCATCAATTCAGCGTGATTAAGGTACAATAATAATTCATTATTTGAACTCATAAACAACTTCAGTCAACCAATCAATTACAGTCTCTATATATAATAAGACATACTCATATTAGTTACATCATCTATTGAGAAAATCATAATTTAATTAATCTTCTTCAAAGTATTCTTCTCATCCAGAGCAATAATAATATGTTCCCATTCGCAGAAACTTGTCTAATGGACTATTATTTTTCCTTTTTTTTTATTTTACTTCTATTTCTTGTCCTAAGGTTCAGAAAGAAGTTCTTCTCCAATTCAAGTCATCGTTTAGCAATTGGACAAAAAACGGTTTAATTGACACGAATCCTTTTGATCTATGGAATTTTTGCTTAAGTTGTTGCGCATGGCCTAGGGTCACTTGTCACACCCGTGACTCTTCAGAAGAGGTGATTGGTCTTGATCTCAGTACTATTTGGGACGAGCTACCGCCACTTCTTTGAGATACAAGCATTAAGTCAAATGTCTTAACGCCACTTTTTCTTATAAGAACTCTTATGTGGCTTAATCTTTCCTTCAATTCCTTTGAAGGTGAATTATCAGGAATTGCCAATTTAACTCAACTTGTTCATCTCAAACTTTATATAACTTTTTCAGTGGTTCAATTCATCAGCTTTTCAATTTAAGGCATCTTCAGTATCTTGACATCAATAGTAATTCATTTGAAGGGACACTACATGGAGTTGGTAATCTTAAAAATTTGAAGGTACTGAATATGAGTTTCAATCAACTCTAAGGAATTATTCTTGCAGAGATTGCAAATCTTATTGAGCTAAAAATCTTGTTTCTAAGAGGCAACATGTTTGTATGTGAGATATCCATGTCAACTATGCGCTTGAAAAAGCTGAAAGAGTTAGACCTAGCAGACAATAAACTATCAGGTGAGATTCCAGTTCAGATGGAAAACTCATTGAACCTGTTAATTTTGATCTTGAGTAATAACAACCTCAAAGGTGTCATACCACGATGGAAACTGAAGATGGAACATTTGAAAAAGTTTGAGCTTGACAATAATCAACTCTCTGGTCAAATTCCAACAAGGTTGCTAGAGTTCAAGTAGATGAAGTACTTAAACCTAGGAAGAAATAAGCTTACATGGAATGATAATGATAACATTGTCCCGAAATGTATGCTATCAGAGTTGTCAATGAGTTCTTGTGACATTACAGAGCTAATTCCTCGATGGCTTTACAATCAAACAGAGCTCTTCATTTTAAACTTGAGTGACAATAAGTTAAAAGGAACCTTACCACTCTGGTTAGCTGATCACTTGGATCTTGGAGCTTAAAAATGTCTAAAAACAAACTTGCAGGCTCTTTGCCAACAAGTTTCTTTCAGTTTGGTGGATTAAGAATAGTTGATCTCTCTTGGAATAACTTCCACCGGAAATTGCCAGAAAACATTGCAAATTAATTTACTCTCTATCTCTATTATCACGCTGAGGAAAGCAAAAGGCAAATCTCTGATAATTATTATATTCAAAACTTTGGTTTTCATATTTAGCAAAAGACTTTTTGATTTTCTTGATGCACTCTTCATTTTCTTGCGTTTGGTGGACTAAATTTTCATCTAGTCAAAAGTAAGCAAAGGGTCGAGTTCCCATCATAATCTTTAGAACCTTTTCTTTTTGGTTTTACTTTTGGTCAGAAATGGAAATTCATTGAATTGAAGAAGATGTACAAAGTTTAGCGAATTACAGTTACAAACATTATCAACAGAGAGAATCATAATTTATATCATAACCATATCGCACGTGTAATTACCAAAAAAAAAAAAAAAATCATACAAGGCACCTTAGACTTCTATCTTATGTCAACTTCAGGAAGAGTTCAACTTTAACATCATTATGGGAATTGGGATATAAGCTGCAGCTTAAGAGCAGATGAAATAACAACCACATAGTTAAGCAAAAGTCAAGAATTAAATTGTTTGAAAAGTAAGTATCATCAGAAGCAAATATTATTTTTCATCCGTATATGATGCTACAATATGAAACTACATATAAATTGTAACGTAAGATCCAACCAACATTTCAGCGGAACAAAGTTTTCTGTTAATTTCAGACCTAAACCTTAAAAGAGGAATGAATTCTCTGGGAGCAATTAATCTCCTTCCAAAAGAAAGCCAATGCATTAAATTCATTTACATTTCAGTAATGAGCCCGTCCACAAAATGAGAAGCTTTGAAATCAGAACAAATGGCTCCATCAATAACCTCGTCAAGAAGTAAAATATAGCCCCCAATGCGATGGATATGGGAAGCGCTGGCAATGCCTGACAACAAACAGCCAGCAATATCAGAGTGCAGCCAAGCCCCGAAATAATCGCGAGATAACAAGCATAAACAGTCATCAAATCATACATTGCAGCCCTCCCCACCAACACACTATAGAAAATAAAATCCCCTAGCCCGAGCCTAATCCCTCTACCAGCCATTGACTCATCATCGTCGTCATCATCATCATCATCATCATCACCTAACCTGAATAATTTGTTGGATCTATATAATTGATCCCATCTAATCAGATAAACCTTAGTTTGGTTCCATTCAGTTTAATAAATAGATCAAGCATGCACAGTTACAAGAAATAAGAACCTGATATCACCATCTGCATTCTGGACCATTACAAGTGAATTATTGTTGTTACCTAAAAACTTTATTTCTCAAGGATTTGAGAAAACAATCGACAGAAAGTCAAAAGCTGGATTTGAAAGTTGAGCATGGAACAGGAGTAAAGAAAATCAGAAAGAAAACTGATACAATAAACAACCAGAGATGACTATATTAAACACTCTCTAGATGATTTCAAATTGCAGTTGTGTCATAGTACATATTTAGAAACAGCAAACACAAGCCGGTGCATCATATATCGCATGAGCCATGTAATCTACACGTCAAGTTCTAATTGGCGTGAGACCAGAAAATATGGTTATAACAAATTACACAAAAATATGATAGCAAGAAGAAAAATGTGACATTAGAAAAGCACTGACCAAATAGTTACACAGGAACATATGCCGATTACTTTTGTGCACTAGTTGCAAATTGATAGTAAATGGTGTGCAATGAGCAGAGCAAAGAACATAGCATTATTTACCATAGAAAACAGAACTAGTGATAACGGAAACACGTAAGCAAAGAGAGATCATAAGCTTCAATCATAAATACCTTATGAACTCAACTAAGAATGAAGTACTAGAAATTCACTAAATCCATGGCATAACCCTCACCAAAAGATGAATAGAACCTTGCTGCAGAGTAACATATTTAAATCAGATCAAAACTAGGTTACCACAGTAAAAATGACATTGAGCTTGATCTATTTTCTGAGTCCACAACCCATGGTAGATGAACAGAAAATAGTCTGCAGAGTCCAAGTCACAACATAGATTCCTTGAACTAATGCCAAAAGGTTGGTGAGGTGATTCCCATACTAAGTTGAACCCCAATACTATTCATAGTCTCTGAGATGAGACCTCCACTGAGATGAAAATATCGATCCCAAGATGAACTTTATGACATCATTAACCATTGCATCATTCTTCAATGTCCTAACATTAGACACATGAGACCTTCAGAAATTGCATTATTAATAATTTATTTTCATCCAGGTTTCTCGATCCAAATTAAAATATAGCTAGTTGTATCTACCAAAGTCTATTGCTACGCATTCCCATCAATGCACTGCATGGAACCACTTTCCACATGATGCAGTAAAAACCTTACTTTTGTACCAGAAATACCAGGAGCTTAGCGGATGGTCAAGTGGTCAGTCGTTTATTTTTGTAGGCAATTATACTGGCAGGACAGTCTATGGTTAAGTAGTCATACCGACTGCAAAAGGCTCCCACAAGCAGTGTAGTTAGATTAACATACGCTATATCTGGAAAAAAGGCTGCATCTTTTTATTCTTTGATATGAAAAATCTTGACATATATGATAAATGACAGGGAAAAAAAGAATCTGGTGTAAGCTTAACAGAGAGAAGATCCCCACACAACTTATACTATATCATTGCATATGCTATACTATTGTACATGTAAATCATTGCATATCCATCTGTGCAAATGGTTCACAAAAATGATTCCATACTTAACAAGGCAGAAATCACTAAACCAAACATGAACAATCCCATCGATTCAAAAGTAATACATTACCAAAACCAAGTGCAACAATCCAAGTAATCCTTCGTAATATTATATCATCCTAAGTCATTAATGTATATCTGTAAAAGCCAGGAAAGTAAATGATGAACAGGGTTCAGAAGCTAGTGCCACTGATCCATCTCATAACCATATCACACGTGTAATTACTAAAAAAGAAATCATACAAGTCACCATAGACTTCTATCTTATGTCAACTTCAGAAGAGTTCAACTTTGACATCATGGTCAGTCGATACACCTCTCAAGCACTTTCCATGTTCAGTACCAAATAGGTTTTAGACTTTCTATCAATACTTCAATTACTTGGGAATTGGGATATAAGCTGCAGCTTAGAGCAGATGAAATAACAACCATAGTAAGCAAAAGTCAAGAATTAAATTTGTTTGAAAAGTATCAGAAGCAAATACTTTTCATCCATATATGCTACAATATGAAACTACAGATAAATTGTAACGTAATCCTTTGGGCTCAAGGATGAGATCCAACCAACATTTCAGCGAAACCAAGTTTTCTGTTAATTTCAGACCTAACCTGAAAAGGAAGTAAGTTTACACGTTAACAGCATTCTGCCTCACAATCCCGTCAAAAAAGGAATTCTCTCGGAGCAATTAATCTCCTTCCAAAAGAAAGCCAATGCATCAAATTCATTTACATTTCTGGAATGAGCAGTAACAGGGCCGTCCACAAAATGAGAACCTTGAAATCAGAACATCATCAAATTCGTTGAAGCCCCAACAACAAATGGCTCCATCAATAACCTCGTCAAGAAGTAAAATATAACCCCCAATGCGATGGAAATGGGAAGCGCTGGCAATGCTTGACGACAAACAGCCAGCAATATCAGAGTGCAGCCAAGCCCCGAAATAATCGCGAGATAACAAGCATAAACAGTCATCAAATCATACATTGCAGCCCTCCCCACCAACACACTATAGAAAATAAAATCCCCAAGCCCAAGCTTAATCCCTCTACCAGACATCGACTCATCATCATCATCATCATCATCATCATCATCACCCCTCCTCCCCCTCTCACTCATCATTTCCAACAACAAAGCCCCACTTGACCCCCCACCATTCTCCCTCTCGCCAGCACCATTACCACCACCACCGCTATCATTCCTCCCCTCTCGCCTTCCCCTCAAATTCCCAGCCATCAACGGTGACGTCTCCTCCATATTATCATCATCCCTAATCACCTCAATCCCATTCCCACTCCCCTCCACATTAATCACATGTTCTTCTCCATTCTCCCTCCTTCCCATACGCAACACATTCCGAAGCTCATTCACGTGATCATCGCCACCATCATTCCTATTATTGCTATCATTATTATTGTTACCACTACTCCCACTACTTTCATTCTGATTCTCATTTCCAATACGTGACACATTCTGAAGCTCAATTGCCCGATCATTACTACCATTACCACCATTATTACTACTACTACCACGATTTCCATTCCAATTCTCATTTCCAATACGCGACACATTTTGTAGCCCCCTCGCACGATCATTACTACCATTATCACCATTGTTATAATTACTACTAGTAGTAGTGGTAATTTGTGAAACACCAGCAACCAAAAGCCCCATATTACCTAAACGATTAGACGAACCAGAAGAACCCACACTGGGCCGAGCTTCGTAAACCAAAGCCGGGATCTCCTCCTCCCTACTCGACGCCAACTCGACAAGAATCTTCAACGGCCCCCCGGGCGCCAAAACAGCAACCAAGTCATACAAAGCCAAAGCCACAAGCAAAACCCAAGTAGTCCATTCGGGCAACTGGATAAACCACGCCGCCACGATAATCCCCAAACACACCATGTAAAACTGCTTCACAATGATCGGAAAGCCAACAGAAAACACCGAAACGACGCCGGTTAGTGAGAAATTGTATAACAAGATGAAGAAAGTCAAGGAGTCAACGGGGATGGAGAAGTGTTGGACGAGGGAGATGAAAAGGGTGCCGCCCATGGTGGCGAGGACGAAGAAAGCGGAGAAGCGGGTGTAGTGTTTGAGGAAGGAGGTGAAATTGTAGTAGTAGAGGAGGACTAAGAGGAAGGTAACGACGGAGATGAGGAGGATGAAAACGACGGCGTTTAATAGTGCGCCTTCGAGCTTTTGGAGGGGTGTGTCGGTGGGGGATTCGAGGTAGACGAGGTTAGCGGCGGTGCGGATTTGGGTGGTGGTGGTGGTGGTGGAGATGGGGGAGTAGAGGGTGGAGACTAAGAGGACTACTAAGAGCATGCAGATTGACACTGGTGACATCACTCCGATTAGTTCGTTCCCGATTGATTGGAGAATGGTTCCTCCTCCTCCTCCGCCGCCGCTAGCGCCGCCGTCCATGGTGGTGGTGCGGTGGATCAGATAGGAATTGGAGTTAGCGGAGAGAGCCAATTAGAGGCTGCAAAAATTTCTGGATTTTTTCCAATTGTTTCACATACTGTTTGGATTGCACAAAGAAATGGAACGGAAAGTAAAGTAAAGAAAGAAAAATAAAGCAAAGGAAAGTAAATGAATTATCTTGTTAGGCTTGTAAAAGGTAATAACAGAAAGGAATGCAAAAATTTCTGGATTTTTTTTCAATTTTCTCATCTTTTAATGTAATAGTGAAAAATTGATTAAAATTATTAATTTTTTAATTTTTAAAATTTATTAATAATTGATCATTATTAATTAATTAATTGATGAAACTATTAATTTATTAAGAAAAATTTAAAATTATTAGTTAATAAAATTTTAATTAATGCATAATAAATAAATTATTAATACTTTTTTAAATTATTAGTAATTATTTAATTAATTATTATTAATTTAAAACGAAATTAGTTAAATAATTAATTGATAATTAATAAATAAATAATAAATTTTAAATTAAATAAATAAATAATTAGTTAGTTAATTAATTATTATCAATTAATTTAATTAATTGATTACCTCACTAAATTAAAATTAATTAGTTTATTATTATTAAATTAATTAACTTTTGTTTAATAATAATTAATTAAAAATATGATGGGAGTGGAGATAGGGGTAGGGGGTGAGGTTGAGTGGGGTCGGAGGTTGGATTAGAGTGGGTGAAAGTGAGGTGGAGTAAGTGAAAAATATTTTTTTTTCTAAAAAATATAAAAGTATTTTTTTTTGATTGAAAAATATTTTTTAATTGATCAATTTTTCAATGTTATCAAACTAAAAAATGAATATGGGAATCAACTACACAACAGTTTGACCCAAAAAAAAAAAAACTACACAACAAATGTTTAATACCTCCATTAGATGTGATAAGCAATCCTATATGCCAATATTGGAAAGATAACAGTTGGCCTCATGGATCAATATATAGTCGTCTAATTATCATTCAACTCTTTTGATTCTTTTTGTTTTTTCTTCTTTTTGTCAACAGATGTGAGTATACAAGAAACTCACGTATAGTGGGATAAAAAACCAACGCACTACTTGAATAAGTGACTTCAATATAGTAGCATTAATAGTTTTGGGATATACAAAATTCTATTAATTTACCGATGATTTATTTATAAATTAATTTATATTAATTCATAATTTTTTTGGTTACAAAGGAGGCAGAGGTTGAAGTTAGGTTATAAGTCTTGAGGATGTTTTACCCTTTTTACTTCTTTAGAAGTGCGGTAAACAAATATGATGGTGCATTTAAGAGATTGATTAAAATCTTAATTTACAAAATAATTTGTACATTTATTCACCTTACGATAAACGTGACTTATCTAGAACCCCATATGAACTCATAAAATATTATCACATCAAGTAATCTAGTGAAAGATTCAAAATATCATCTCTTTGATCAAAACTAACAAACACGTAAGATTTCCACCAGAGTCTAGCAGTGAGAATATGACCACTCATCATCATCATAACGCATGGCCATCCAATTTCAGCTGATATGTACAATGATTTATATACCAAGATTTGGACGTGAAATTACCAAATAAATTTTGACAACGCATAACAAATAACTTGGCGAATATCAGCTAGCTAGTTCATGGTCGTATGAGAAATTAATTGGATGTCATCTTTGATCTTGTGGAGTACGTGTCTTCCAAATTTGTTGTACATAAGATCTGCGTAATGGGGTTCCAGGGCCTTCACCAGAGATTGGTAAAGTCTTTTGTTACTAATCTGCAAGTAACAGATGAAAAAAATTGTTGTGAATGCTTGACTAATACTCAAAAACATAAGGCATGCAACTCTACTCATGCAATATACATATATATTTCCTCTATATATTTTCTTTTTTTATCTTTTTCTTTCAACACACACTTTATTTTGATGAATTTGCACATAAAGATTGTATAATACTACAATAGTCATAATTACAATTTATATGATCTATAAGAATATGGTTCACTTAGCCCTATGTATTTATAAACTAGCAGATTGTTTGCCTCCAAGAACATAGTTCAGTAGTAGTAAAGTTGAAATCACGAGCTAATAAATTGTAAAATTAGTACCTTTGTTCGGTTTAAAGCGTTTTGGATGACATAGTTTCCAAACTGATCACGAGCAAGCTGAAAAGCTGAATTTTCATGACGCAGAATTTCTTCAACAGCCAAAGTCATCCCAAGATGAGAAAATTCTATGCATCTCTCCACAATATGACTCCCGCCCTTTTTCAGGGTTAACCTTATGAACTGATTTTGAAGACGTTCGCATATTTTGTTCGTAATCTCTTCATTTTTAAGATCCAGGACATGTTGCACAACAAAATTCCTGGAAACAATAACAAAAAATAAAAAATAAAAAATAAATCGATGAGTTTAAAGGTGTAAAATATAATACTAATAATAATGAATGTATAATATTAATGTAGGAAGAGCACGCTTAATTGAGAAATATTTTGAATTTAGTACGTACCCGTAGGGATGATTTGAGAGATAATCTGATTTATCTGCAATAAGACTGAGAAGCTCGTTTCTGTGCCGACCAGTGATGCTATTGATGCACTCGTTTAAGGAGATGCAGCCTAACTGGTGTGTAGCCAACGGCATATAGTATGCTATTGTTCCCTTGAATATTACCTGGAAAAATTTATCGCGGACAACATTAGAAGATGGTCACGAGGCATACATTCTTGGCGCATCAATGGACAATATTGGTCATATTAACATGGTAATTAACTGAAAAATCGATGAATCAGAAGGAAGAATTTAAGGAAAGAAGTAAAGTGACCATGTTTGATTGAGTATCCAAGTAGTTTAGACACTGTCGAATAATAAGCCTTGCTGATCGGTGTGTCATTAGTTGGAATAATTGAATGGATACAAGTCTTGTAACAGTGCTGCCATGGGATGTATGCTTAATCTTTTTTATCATTCTCCGAATTGAATGTGATCTGCCAAAGCAACTTCATTTTCAGTTTTCATTAATAATAAGAAGAGTAAATTAGGGAATTCCATAAAGCTCGAACCAAGATCCATGATACGAAAACAAAAATTATAATGACGGGGGAGTTTGGGTTACTCACCCATTTTCAGTGAATGCTGCGTCTACAAACCTGGCTTGATTCGATCCCAATATTCTCATAATTTCGTTCAACTGATAATCATTGCAGGCGTCTATTAGCTTGTCAAAGACATGCATTCCATGAACATCGACCATCAGCTCAAAAATGGACAGACGACAAAGGCTTTCAATTATTATTTGTGCGTACTCATGGTTTGGATCTTGCAGAATTTCTTGCAAGTACAATGAACCACCTGGAGTTTTAGCTTCCAGCACAACCAACTGATACGTCATCCTCCGCCTTTCAATCTCAATTAGAACATCCAGATTCTCTAAGCCTGAGGAATTTCCCTGGTAGCTGTTCGAATTCTGATCGTCAGAAAAACCAGGCCCTGGAATTTCAATTCCCTGGAATTGATTATAAGCCAGTACTGGATTTGGAGTCAGATGGCTCAAATTGTGGTTATGATTCCATATATTATCACTCTGATTGTATAAGCTGCTTGGATCATTCAATAATTGTTCCGTAAACTGATTGATTGAACTAGAAAAGTTTCCAGGCACATGATTCGAGTCCCTATTACTATAATCAATCGAACCAGCAAAACCTCCCTGGACATGAGACAGGTTAGGAACCTGAGTAATACCTGGAAAAAATTATACCATTGAAGTTAGTATTTCCTTGCATTACAGGTAAACACACGAGCATAAACGCGTAAAAAAATTATAAAAAAAAAATTTCATAACAAAGTCGTAAAAACTTAGTTTTTGAATTGTTTGTTACCATTGTTGGCATGGTTGCTGCCAGAAGAAGAAGAAGTGTCTTGATTTCTGCTCAAGATCAAGCCTCTGTCCAATCGTAAACTTGAAAGAGCAAGAAGAGCATCATCGTAGTAATGATAATTCGAAGTTGTTATACTTGCAGCCATTGAATTGAATGAAGGAGAGCTTGAACCCTCCATGAATATTTGACGTGACAAGAAGAAATCAATAAAGAAAGATCAAGAACATGAGCTCAAAGTATATGATGGTGTTGTAAGTGTTGTTCAAAGTGTGTTAGCTTGCCAGGATGGCTTGGCTGGAACTTTTCTTCAATATTGTTCGCTTTTTATAGATAAGAAGGGCAAAGTAATTTCACTTAATAATATGATAAGTCAAGTCAAGTCAAGAATAATAACCGAATTGAAAGAGTTTGTCTTTATGTATATAGGAGCCAACTCACAGTTCTTACTCTTCTTTCCTTTTCTTCTCTTGCTGCATGATTGCATGCACCTAGAACCCCCAGTTGATAGTAACATGTAAAAGTTGGAGAAGAAACTTCTACAATAGCATACTATATGTGAAGGCATGACCTTTTTTTTGCATAAATTGCCCCAATATGGTTGTATAGCCTTAACTCGAATGACATATTTATTTTTTGTTCAATAAAAATATTCATTGAAATGCTGAAAATACAAAATAACCAATCCCGACTAGACCAAAATATGCGACCATAATAATTTATAATTACGAAAAGAACAATACAAATCCACATTTAGAGGTAAATTCTTAATTGGTGGGTAGTTCTCACGGAGAGAGTATTGAACAACACGTACAAATTTCCAACCGGTGCCTGGCAATGAGAATACGACCACTAATATAGTCAATTAATTATTTAATTTAAAAAAATAAAGAATTATGAAATTAAAATATAAAACTAAAAAAAAATTAATATTTACAAAAAAAATTAAAATTAAATATTTAAATTGATATTTACGAAAATTTTAATATTATAAAAAAGTAACAAAAAATCCAAAATTCTATAAAAAAATAATATTTTAAATTTACAAAAAAAAAAACCTAAAATAATCTTCTATTACCTCTTACGTAATATAGTACAATAATTGATATATCAATGTATGGATGTGAAATACTAAGTGAAGATTCACAATATCATCTCTTCGATCAAAATTAATAAACACATATAGATTTCCAACCAGAACCTACCAATGAGAATACGACCACTCGTCATCATCATCATCATGGCCATCCAATTTATGCGAATATAGTACAATGATTGATATACCAAGGTATGGATAAAATTGCCTTCACTAGACAAATTAAGTATGGGTTATTGATAGAGATAGCATAACAAAAACATTCAAGAAAGTGTATTGAGGTGGCCAAATATGTTTATATTCCTAGAAGAATCTCTCTGACTTTTTGCCAGCATTAGTATATATAACTTAATAATCAATGGCGTATATAACAATGCATGCATGCTAGCCATGCACAATAAAAGCCGTTGCAATTTTTGAGCTTTACTTGCACTGCTAAGCTTTTGAAAATGAAAAAAGAAACGTAGCTCAAAGAAGCATGGCTAGCTGCCTAGCTCACACCCTAGTCCACTCTCTGTTTTCTCTCAACAATAACTCATCATCATCACCCTTAGACCTCTAAGAATTGGACGTGGTCAAAGGGAGAATGCACTTGGGTATTACAATATAGACTAGAGCCAAGACACTTGGCAAATTCGCCTTCAAAAGTGAGAATAAACGGCCAAATGTGTTACTTTGTGAACCAAAGTTCCAAGTTTGAACTTTCTTTAGTTGGACTAGATGCAAGTATTGGGGAGTAACACGTAATCCAATATAGCCGTGGCTAAAATGAGCTTCCCATTAAAAATAAAACGAATAAACAGAGTTAGAGTTAGAAGGATTCAAAGAGATAAAAAGTAAAATGACAAAACAGAGTTAATTACAACAGTAACAGATTCCTAAAACTCACAATAACCAGAGTTGAAAAGTTTGATGAAAATTGCTAAAAGAAAAGAGGAATGAGAAAAGTTATCGTCTACCAAATAGATCCAACACAATTGTATAATAAGGGACCAGGAGCTAATTATATGCCAAACCGAAACTAAGACTTATCTCACTGGTGGAGTCGGAGAACTCAATATATATTAATTACAAAATACTGAACATAAATTAGATGTATGTGATTCACGGAAGCTACCATGCACCTGATCAGCACTCCAAATCGGCTTGAATTCTACACTGACATCTTTTTTTCACCAAGAATGCAGGCATGACTTGAACCGAAGATAATAGCCGAGGAAGTCGTAGGAGAAAAAGATGGTAACGATAGTAGAAACACCTTTTTCCTGACAAACTCTGCTCCTCATAGATGATAAAGTGTATAAATATGCAAGGAATTCTAAGCAAATGGGTTTCCTCCGATCGATGCGACAGGCCCTTGAGTTTGTACCTTCCTGCAAAGTAAGCAACTTTATGTATTCAGCTGGATGTTTATTTGAAGGTATGAACACAGCAGCTCATCTCAAAGTGTAAACTAGGAAGTTGACCATGGCCTTACTCATTGATTTGCTTTATATATCATTTTTCTGGACATAAAATTATTCTATGACAAACTTTTCGTGATAAACTGAACTACAAGTTCATCAAACAAATGAAATAGTAAGATATGCTTCCAAGAGAACCAGAACAAAAGTGTCAAATTAAAGTTCAAGTTATTAAAAAAGAAACGCCATGGAATTGCGAGGTGCAGTCCACCATAGACCTAACAAAGAATGAGGCTTCATCTTATCAGCTGACTGTTAATTTTTTACAATAGAGAGAGAAGACAGAGAAAGATGCAACTGCATAAACTTATCCACTGTGTCATGTTCAGCAACCTGAATAGGAAAACTACACTCCTAAAAAGTATTCACTAGGTTCTCTTCTTCAGCTATTTGCTCGTCGATGAAGAAATCATATTACACATTGTGCAATTCACATTGGTTCAACAAGTTCATCAAGGTCCAGAAGATGACTTACGGAATTTGAGTGCTTGGTGCTTGAGTTGTGATGAATCCCAGGGCCCCTGCAATATAATAGCAGCGTCGGACAGGAGAAGAAATGGTCAAAGAAAACTGAAGTACTACTTTTGGTTTCAAAAGTCACTCACCTTGTGGTCCAGTAGGAACATAAGGTGTTGCTGGACTGGGAGGAAACCAAGGCTGAGTTACTCCACCAGCAAAAGAAATTGGCATGTCACCATTTGGCAGTGCAGCTTGCAAAGAGCTCATGTCCCAAAACTGAGTCTAAAGATATATGATCATGAAATTAGCAATTACCAGGAAACCGACTAAAAATTGGAAGAATGATGCAATACTTGCAGGAAAAATATAATTTCTTAAAAATAGAGCTTTTAGCAAACTTTTTAGCCCCTTAGCAAGATAGCCAACAAACTCCTCACTCCTTTTTGGTACAATAGCTTACCAAAGAGCTCAATTTTTCCGTCCACTCCACATATTAGGTTATTTGCCCGTTGAAGGCCCCTTTAGTATCAGTGACTCACCAAATATCAGTAAGGACCGATGATGAAGTTTTTCCATCATCTTAGTGTGGTTTTGTGGCTTCAGCTATTTCTTAGTAATATTTTCCAAAACAAGTAAATGTGAATAAATGAGCAAAAAGTGAACAAGAACCATGCATCATATTTACATGACATTATTCTTATTCCTTTGCGGTCATTATTGGATAGTTGTAAAGTGCATGTGGGTAACAACTTCCGAAATTCAGTATTACCCAGAATCAGGAAATTCTATTTTAATTCAAAATTGCCCTAATTCCCACATTGATCAAGTAGGAAAAAACGCCCGAGTTCTCCTACAGTTCCCCCCCACCCCCCGACTCTCAAAACACAAAAAGGAAAAAGAAAGAAAGAGAATAAAAACAACCACAACCATAAGGCGAAGCTCAAGATCAAGCAAAAATAGGACAGAATAGAAACTACGGCATGTTATTTACCATATTTCTGGATTCCATATTAGAATCGTAGGGAAGATCAAATGGGTTGGTAGACTTGTGATCAGTTCCATATGGATGTGCTTCTGCCTGTCAACAATAAGCAAACTAATTGAGAAAAGAGAAAAGTGTATATTACTTGGGGAACAAAAGTGTCGTCAAATAGTAAGAAGTCCAAATGGAGAAAAAGAAGAACAAACCATCACATGGTGCGAGAAACCATCCAATGGCATACTGACATGTGATTGTATGCCAGAAAAGGAATGTCCAGTATCCACTGCAGCTCTTTGAGTTCCAACACTACTTATGTCCTGCAGAGCTAAAAGTCTAATTGCTAAGAGAATGAAACATGGCATGTCAATAAGAAATAGCTAGGACTTCTTGCGACCTTAGATACTGCGAAGTCCAGATGGTGATTAACAACTGAAGGATGTTGCATTTCAACTTGCTCACTGCTTGTTTGAGTACTCTGAGTTGGTAGGTTCCCAATGGAATTACCCAACGTGTTCCATGACTGCATAATGTAAGTACTCATGACTTAAGATGTTTCCCAGACTAAAGTACAAAAAAATGAAATTTGCGCTTATTGTGATAAATGCTACAAGGATTATTGCTTCAGTGTCAAGGGATGGATTATTGCCTTCATTTGCAGATTCAGATACAAGATCCTTTACCTGAGTGTCTATTGTATTCGAGGTGGCTTCAACAATTTGCTGACTTCCATTCCAAACTGCAGGAGTTGATGGAGACGGTCCATTTGCAGAGAGATCCTGGAAGGATGACCACTGCACCAAGGATAAGAGTGATAAGAATTACTAGGCTTACTGTACAATAATGACAATCTTCATGGAACCACTGTCTGCAGTTCCTGACTGAAGATTACTTACTTGGGTGCTTGCTGCATTAAAGCTGGATAGGACATTTTCTGAAGCTTCTTGCCAAAGACCCGGAGATGATGAAGGTAGTCTATGAGCAGCAGAATCTTCAAATGATGACCACTGAGTAAGGGATAGTGGGTCAAAGTTTCCTACAGAGTTGCCATGAGAAGAAGGTATAGTCACAGGGGTAGCATTCTCATTGGCTGCTGGTGCCACATTCTGAGAGTCAAATGTTGCCCATCCTTCATTTTGTGGGGTAACCATGTCTGGTGACTTTTTATTGACTGTTGCAGTTGGGAGCTGCGGAGGCATCTCTGAGAACAAGTCCAAAGATGAAGTTGCGGGACTTTGAGTCCGCTGATGTGCAGAAATAGTAGGAGCTTTCAAACTAGTAGGAGGCTGAGATAAGTTGAGAGATGGAGTTGATCTTGACTCTGGAAATTGAGATTTATTACTTGCTGAGGCAACATAACTATCATTTTGTGCTGCGAAAGGTGCACTGAATAGATCCAAGCCATCAGAACTCCCAGATACAGAAGGACGTGACAAAGAGGATAAAGTAGACAACTCCTTTCGATGGGTCTCCACAGACTCTTCAGCTTCTGAGGCAACCTCAACCAAGCCAGCAGAATTTATAGACTTGAAGGACATGGAATTGCTGTCAAATGATCCAAAGCTTCCAGAGGACATCGTTCTCTGAATGTTAAGGTGGTTTTTTGTCAGTTAAATGGAAAGACACCATCACTCCAAACAATTATATAAATATTTCAAATATTAATTCTAACAGGACATAATGATCGTATAAAGACCAGCTAAAAGGAACTCAAATAACTTGAATCCCTTGAGGGTCTACACCAGATATCAAACTCTACCATTAGACAAATGCTCAGTCAAACACTAAAAGCTTCCTTTGCCATTTACATATTGAATTACACAATTGGATTGTTATCAACAAAATATTCGGGTAATAGACTACGTCAAATTATCAATCTTACTTGCTGGAAATTAGTGAAACATCTGTTTCACCTATACAAGGAAGTATCTATGAGACACCTATCAAGAGGAAATGCATGACTATGGTAAACTTCACACGGTAACCAAAAACCTTTTTGTGAATTAACAACAGGTGGACAGCATGCATGCCTACACCAATACAAGGAGAGAATACAGTCCCCAATAAGATATATGGCATTGGAACATCTAATAACACACAGAGAGATCAATCAGTCAAAATTGCATGCTGAAGCAATTTATCAAGCACAGATCAAAAAGCTGAAACAATAGTCATCGTCACTGAACGCTGCTACAGGTAACTCCGGTATAAGAACAATAAACTACACCATAACTAGTTATATGTGTCTCTGTGTGTGTATAAAGGTGAACTTGTACAATAAACTTGACCTGTGGATGTAAAATTTTAACACCAACTTTCCCTGTATAATTTTGTAGATCTTCGGCTGAAATATCTCTTGAAGTTTCACTAAAGGGGCTTCCAGTTTCTTTCTGAAAGTTGGGTGATTGTGCATCGGACCTAAATGGATCACCTCTACTAGATACAGAGTAGTCCGACATTCTTGGATTGGATCCCTCGTTAGAAAACCTATCTTCATAAATATGATCACTAAAACGGCTAGGACTTAAGAAACTAGAGAATTTTCCTTCGTACAAGCCTCTATCTGACCCAGGCTTCCTTGTAAGAACAAGTGCAGGTTTTCCATAACGTCGTTCTTCATACTGAAAATCATATGGAGGACTCTGAGAATAAGAATGATAAGAACTTGCTCGCCTGGTCTCTTCTTCATTGCTTCTTTGATTCTGATAAATCGGTACATGGATATAATGTTAGGAAATATTTTAGGCTTAACTGATATAATCATGATGCTGACATTGAAAATATTGATTTCTAGCAGAGGTATAGGCCTGATACACTCTGCAATAAAGTTCTAGTCACATTACCAGTAAATCTCTTGGAGGCTTGTCAGAAGATTTCCCCCCAGCATATTTTTTATCCACATAGACATTCTTTATGAATGTCCGAACTTTTTCAGCATTACTGCAAGATAAAGGCAGTTTATTACAGTAACTTTACAATCCATAAGAGTTCAAGACCAAACAAGAACACGTTACAAAGTATGCACCTATTATCTGGGAGTCTCTGCCTATGTGGATCCCAACCTTTCAAGTATGTCTCTCTCGCACGCTGAAAGAGTAACAGTTATATGTTACTAGGAAACAAAACGATACCTGTGGAAAATAAAGCAACATTACTTGTACCTGATTACCACCATTTTGTAAAGCTTCCACTTCCTGAGATGTAAACTTGGACATGGATACTGACTTTACACGATGAGTAAACTCACGACTGATTAAAAAAAAAAAAAAAAAGAGGCGTTATGGGTTAAATTTGCTTATCCATAAAGGGTTTTGAACCCACTGGGCAAAAGAAACAAATTGTGGAACTAAAATCTACATAAAATACCACGACCACTGCTCCCAAGAAACTAATTTTAGAAAAAAACAGTTGCCAAAAGATAAAGGTACATAAAAGATAAATTTATCTCAACCCCGTATTAATTAAGAAAAATATATAACAAAACTTTCATTGTTTTTCTGCTTACAGAGACATTGAGACACTTCCAGAACTAGTAAAATCTGTCATAGAAATTGATTCGGAGCTCTACTTTTACCGCTTCCTTGCTTGTGTGCAACAGTCTTAAGTTTGAATAAAATCATACATTAGGCCTATGGTTCTCTTTATAAAGGTTTTTAAGATATAAAATGAGATATAATATCACTAGTTTCAGTGGAAATATGTCAACATAATTTGATCTTACCATTGGAAAACAAAGAATAAAAGGACCAAAGAGAAATCAACAACAGAAACGTGATCAGAGATGAAGATAATGGGTACAAATGCTTGAGAAACAACATTAACTTCAGTAGTGAATGGGTTAACGATTAGAGGCCTTCACTTTGCATAGAAGAACATCAGTGATACAACTGGTGGCTTGTCATGTTACAAAAACAATGTCCCCACGAAAAAATCAATATCTAAATGGCAAAATGTTAAAGACTCAGAGAGAGTTTAGAGATATGCTTCTGCTTATAGACAAGAGTTCACATTACATTTGGGAGCAACTTGCAACGATATATACATCATAAACACAATTACACGTATGCAAACATGAATTTTAAAGCTATTTGAACATGGCAGGAGAGCTCTTCAAGGACATGTCTCTGTACTTCCCAGTTCAGCAAAAAATGTCCTCCTAGTTATAAACACAATTAAGTTTTATCTTTTTACCGGCAGCTAAAATACTAAGCTCTTCGCTATGCCTCGATTTAGGGAACACATTTTCACCGAACACTTAGAAACTTATTATGACACATTTGCATCAAAACCAACAAATACGAAACTACAAAAGAACGTAGTGTGCCAAAAAATATACTCAAACATATTCGATTTTCAGCCTATCGAAACCCATCTGCGTATCGGAGAAAAAAACTCACTGTATTCCACTGCAGGTCATACAAACAAAAGTCCAAAATGTCGTACATACATACTGAGGCCCCTGCATACACAACAAATCAAATTAAAATATTTTACAAACCCCTTGATCATAAAATTCAAATTAAATAAATAAATTCATCAATTTTTAGCATTTCGGAAGCTGCTTCACATATATCGTTACGTACAATACACCCAAAGTGGAACCGACATTTTTTTTCCACACATCATTATAAAACTCTAACATAATATATCTTACATATATTTCTCAAAACTACCAACAAAAAAATTGCTTCACATAAATTAAAAACAGTAATAAATTCTTTAAAAATATTAAAAATTAAAATGTACCAAGGCGTTGCAGTTAATGCATCTGCGATTGGGTGGGAGCTTCATGAGGCCACGTATTATCTTCTCGTTTCGCTCTTCTTCTCTTCTGCTACTCATTTTCGTTAAAAACAAAAATTAATAATAAAATTCGAGTGTTTTGATTTCAGAAATGAATAAAAAGAAAAATATAGAAAAAATAATTTATAAATTAATTTAGAGCAGCAAACTCAAAATCAGCTCTCTCTTTTGTATTTTTTTCTCTTTTTTTTTCTTTCTTTTCTCTCTCTGCGTTTTGGGGTTTCAAAACTGTTGGTCATTTTTGAATGAGAAAATTTTTATATGATTTGTTTTTTTTTTGTTTTTTTTGTTTTTTTTTTTTTGTTTTTTTAAATTCTTATCGTTATCTTGTGGACTTAATGCGTAATTATTGTAGGTGTAGGGCCAGGTGGGCCCGTTGGCTTTTGAAAAAGTTGTTTGCAAAGTGGCCCTTTTGTGTCTTTTCTTATTTTATTTCTTTACTTTTAGGGGATTGAATTTTAATTTAGAATTTTACCCTAAAAATTTGATTATGAGCCTTGACGCTTAATTGAGTTTTTAATGAATTGTTTGTTTGTGACAATATTTGCTAGTAAATGGTTACAAAGAATCCTTATACTCTCATCATGTACAAGAAAGTATCTATTAAATTTAGAATTTGACGTTATATTCAATAAATTTCAATGTCAATGTGCCCCCTTCAAAAAATTGGGTTACAACTTTTTACATTCAATTGAGTTTTAGTGTGTTGTTGCTCGTGACAGTATTTACTCAAAAAAAAATAAATGCAAATATTCCTTACATTATCATCATGCTTAAGGAAGTGGTTATTGATTTATAATTTGACCTCATGTTCATTAGATTTCAATTTGCCCCCAAAAACTTTGGTTTACAATGTTAACACGAAACTGAGTTTTAGTGCATTATTACTTGAAAATTGATTTGACCCTATGCTCCATGAATTTCAATTTGCCCTTGAAAATTTTGGTTTACAATTTCGATGCTTGATTGAATTTTATTGCATTGTGGCTTGTGACATTTATGTTACATAAAGGTTGCAAGGAATCCTTACATTATCATTATGCATAAGGAAATGTACATCAATTATTTTGATGACAAACAATTATAAAAAACAATGTATTATTCAACAACATCTTCATTTAGAAATTAATGAAGAGGAAAATCTATTGTTACATTTTTTAGGCTTATTTGTTATAATTTGTGCACACATTAACTGCATCCTTTCTATTTATACTAAGTGTTTAAATATAAATTGAAGGATATATGATTCTTATGCGTGGGAAAGTTACTTTCAAAATGAATTATATTAACTTGACAAATAGCAAGACCTTGTAAGTTTTTAGAAACTTTTGGTCCTATAATAGGCCAACATTTATACTTTTGTAGATTTTGTAAATATACTATTTTGTTGTAGTGGATCCAAAATCAATATAAATTCTCCATCTTGCTTGTTGCTTCCAACTTTATGTTCCCCAGTGCAAAACCATACGTACATTATAAACCATTCGTGTATATATTTTTAAGAAATGTAAAATTAAAGTAGGCAATAAACTAGTTAAAAATTATTATTTTAATAATTTGAATAGTGTGACCAGCATAAAGCGAATATCCATTGAGGAGAGGTATTAGATTAAATTAAATGCAAGAAAGGTGCATATTTGTTTTCTCTTTTTATAGCGGAGATAATATCATGTAATGAGATATCACATCCATATTATCAAAAGCTTGTGGTAACAGTGCACAATTTTCAAACAATAATGATTCGATGTGCAATATTCATTATACGAGGGGATTGTATCGTAGGAATCTCGATCCCAAACTTCATTCGGATTTGCATCTCCTTATTAGGTTATGAAAAAAATCAATAATAGTGATATATGCAATAATTACAATAAAATGATTTAAGCCCTCATTATAATTATATCACTATTTAAATACTATTAATCTCCCTCATAACTTCACGTTACGAGAGAATCCACACTTTAGACTCCGTTTGTTGGCTGTAAAATGACTTGCTGGTAAAAAATATTTTCCTAGAAAAGATTTAATTAAATAAAACTTTAATTAATACGTAATAAATAAATATATAAAATAATTATTCAATTAATTACTATTAATTTATAAAATTATTAATTTAAAACTAAATTATTTAAATAATTAACTAATAGTTAATAAATGAATAAAAATTTTAAATTAATTGAATAATTAATTAGTTATTATTAATTTATAAAATATAGTTTTTTAATTATTAAAATTTAAATAATTATTTAGTCATTCAATTAATATTAGTTAGTTTTTTACTATTAAATTTATTAAATATAATTGTATTAATTATTAAAATTTTAATTAATTAATTAGTCAATAAATTAATATTAGTTAGTTTTTATTATTAAATTAATTAATTTTTATTTAATAATAATTAATTAAAATTGTGATGGGAGTGGGGTGGGGTCAGGGGTGAATGAATGAAAAATATTTTTTGAAAATATTTTTTACTTTTTTTAATTAAATATATTTTTTTGATAGAAAAATATTTGTTGATTGACTAATTTTTCAGTGTTATTAAATATAAAAAAAAAATTAAGAAAACATTTTGCAACAAACAGACGGAGCCTTACAGATTGTTTGGAAGTATTTATGGTATAAAATTCATTTGATTTATATATGAATTATGTGATGATTTGTATTTACAAATGAATTTTCTTATTTAGAATTATAAAACAGTATTAAGTCAATTTTGTGATTCGTAAATATATTTATTGTACCATTCATTTTCTATCCTATATCTTGAAGCTTTGTTTTTAAAACTTTGACAGAAATATATATTCAATCAACAACACTAATCAATTTTAAAATTAAATTTAATCAATTAATATTGATGAATAGATAACAAGAATAAATTAATTTGTAATTTTAGATAGCTAAATATGTTAAGACTAGTTGAAAATAATAGTGAATAAATAAATAACTTATGACTTGAACTTTTAATTTGAAGACAAAAAATAAATTTAAATTAAAAAAATATATAAAAAAATTATTCTAAAAAAGCTCACAAGAAAAATAATAAAAACTAACTATTTAGGAATAAGAGTGAAAATCTCCATTCCAGAAAATTTCATACTTCAAGAAGAGTTGAGAAGCGTCCATCCATATTTCAAAACCCCCCAAGCCCAAAACCATTTATCTATCCTCAATTTTCTCGAACACTATGGCCACCAGTGTCCTAAGAACACCAACTTTCAGGCCAACAACCTTAACCACCACCACCACCGCCGCCACAACCAACTCCAACCACAAATTCTTCCTACGTGTCTCATTTGCTCATAGACAAACACCCTTCTCAAAACGATGGCGTAATTTTCACCATTCTCCATACCCAACCCCCTCTACTCATCGTCTGCCGCTGAAATTCTTGCCATTCGCTTCCAGTGGTGAAGCCGCCGAGACAACAGCTGAAGCTGAAGCCGAAGCTGTTGAAAACTACCAGGCTGAAGAACTCGAGCCGGAGCTTGAGGTGCTCACCTCTTTTTATGTATATTATGTGCTACGGGTTGTTATTCAATCAGTTTGGATTGATATCGAATGGGTCTCGCACACATGTGCAACCCACTTCCCCCCTTACAAACTGACTGATAAAAGAGTTTTCCGTGTGCTACATATAATGTAGAAATTGTAGTCCTGCTCTTTTAGTATTTTAAATTGGGTTCAAAACTTGGTCTCGGGTTTAAGTCTGGGTAATAGAATAGAATCATATATGATGAGACTGCGTACATCTACCTTTCCCACCCTGCGATAGTACGAGTGTTTTGTGCACTAGATATGGCCTTATTGACATTAGTATACGTTGAATACTTGGTCTCGAGTTTAAGTATCGGTAAAAGAATATATGATAAGACGGCGTACATCTATCTTTCTCACCCTGCGCTAGTAGGAGTCTCTTGTGCACTGAGTATGACCTTATAAACCTCGTCTTGCTATTTGCGGGAGTCTTGTGTACTTGGTAGTACTTTGTTGATCTTCATTTGCCTACTATTTACTGGTATTATTATGTCATTTAACATTGCACAGTAATGAATTCTCCCTTTTTTTTTTTTTTTGTGTTCGTTATATAAATGTGAGTGTCACGAATCTATCTTTATGTAGTGTGTACCGCTCATATTGATATAGCTCGCAATTGGGTTTATGGTATGACTACGACTTTGTGGAGGGTTGATGCTGAGATTAAGTAATTGAAAGGAGGCAAAATCAATGCTCAGATTAATGGTAAAGGTCATTATAATTGAATATGAGAGAGTAAACAGTTCTTTTTAGAATGCATTCAACATTTTGTTCATTTGGTTTGAATAATTGTGTCGTAGCTCTATTATTCGGATTACGTTTATCGTTGGATGAACTGCATTCCCTTAAACATGCCACTGCCTATGATGTAATTAGTGAAATTATGTGAGATACAATAAGTTACACTGACCCGTGTAAACCTGTAAAATTTTGAATTGATAATTCTATTTTAAATACCGATAGAAAGCTACTTCTGATTTCCCATGCTCAAGCAATTTCAACAGCCATCTCTATTGAAGTAAAAGACGTAAAAGTTTTGACCTGAAGAGGAGAAATTGTAGAATTCACATGTGAGAAATGCTCTTTGCCTAACATGATCTGTCAGCAGAGTAAGGAAGGATGGCAGGCTAAGACTAGTTTCCTCGTGTAATAGGAGAAGAATGTTCGTATGTAACTCAGAGACCTTTCCATTTAATGTAGAATAAGAGAGTATTGTTCTATGATTCTGATCATTCTATTTCTTTCAATGCCTCTTGTTGATGTCTGCATCTTTAACTGGATGCATTTTCAAAATGGTATATGTTCCATATTTACTCTCCTACTATAAATCGTTGCGTGTTTCCGTGCCAATATCCTAATTATTGTCTCTGGCTGTCTTCTGTCTCATATGGCAAGGATGTTGGACAAATAGAGATGTCATTCCCTGGCTCTGCTGAGGGAGCACTTCATTTCAACTTTAATCATGTCTCATGTTTTCAGCTTAGAAATGTTTGTATGCGTAACTTCCTTAGGCCTGTTTGTGGGATTCATCAATAGAGAAAGCGCATTACTCATTCCATTGTCTTCACGAATCGCTGCAAGATCAAAAGTTGCTGATATTATCTCATTCAGCGTGCTAATACATTTTCTGAACAGGAAACTTCAGATGGCTCTGTTGGCATTGAAGACCCTGTCAGTGAAAGCGGTGTTACAGATGCTAAAGAACCTGCATCGATCATTATAGCTTCATTGAAGTCATACAGAGAGGCTTTGGCTAGTAATGATGAGTCAAAAGTTGCTGAGATAGAAGGTTTCCTTAAGTCCATTGAAGATGAGAAGAACAATCTAGAGCAGAACATGGCCACCTTATCTGAAGAGCTGTCGTATGAGAAGGACCGGGTTATTAGGATAAGCGCTGACTTTGACAATTTTAGGAAGAGAACAGAGAGAGAACGACTTTCCTTGGTGACAAATGCACAAGGAGAAGTCGTGGAGACACTTTTGTCAGTTCTGGATAGTTTTGAGAGAGCTAAATCTCAGATCAAGGTAAACACAGAGGGAGAGGAGAAAATAAACAATAGTTATCAGAGCATATACAAGCAATTTATGGAGATTCTAGGCTCTCTCGGTGTCGTCCCTATTGAGACAGTTGGGAAGCCCTTCGATCCACTGGTATGTCCCCTCAACAATATGCATTAGAGCTGTTTTCCCATCTTGCTCGACATTACTGTGTCCCACAATGCATTTCACCCTGTGGGAAACAAATCTAAAGTTTCTTCTGTTTCCACTCCTGTTAGTGATGTAATGATTCTCTTCTTCTGCTTATCGGCTTCATGCAGGTAAGCTCCCGAGTTGGCTCGAAATTCAGTCGAGTTATTGTTGAACTTTTTCAAACACTGTACAAGGGTGGTTCAGGTTTTTTGAGAACCTGGATACGCTTTTGAACACCAATAATATCTTGATTCTTTTGAGCTAACTCAGTGAGTTTATGATGCATAAATGTGGTATGCTCATCCTGATAAAATAGGATTAAAAGGGAAAGTTCATTTGTTGAAGGAGTCCATAAAACATATTTAGGGAGGCGACAAGTTATATGAAGTAAAAGTGGTAGGCAAGAAAAGTACTAACATCATATGCCAACTTCTTGGCTAATGTATTGATTCAAGGGTGACTATATTTGTTGTGACTTCTCTATAGTCGCTCTCTTTTGTTTGATGTATTTTCTGACATGTGATTTCGGTTTTGTTATTATAGCTGCATGAAGCTATAATGCGTGAGGACTCCACAGAATTTGAAGAAGGTATTATAATAGAAGAATATCGTAAAGGCTTCAGACTTGGTGATAGACTCTTGCGTCCGGCAATGGTGAAGGTGTCAGCCGGCCCTGGGCCTGCAAAGCCTGAAACAGTGGAGCCACCAGAACAGCTAGAGGGACAAGATGCTGCTGCAGAAACTAGTCAGGAGGCAACTGCAGAATCAGAGTCCGCTAATGAGTAAGAACTCAGTTTCGTGCGATCAATACCAAAATCGATGTTGTTACCTTTTGTTATGGTTAACTTTAGATGGCATGTTTGCCGGTTCTTGATCGGGAGGAGTTAATATTCATCAGAGATGCAACAGTTTTGGTAGTGTACTTGGGGCATACAATTAAACAAAGGTACATGTAACTCTTATCTTTCACTGAGATATCGAGCATTAACTTCTTGAATCCATTAGAGTAGAATAATGAATCTTTCTTCACCTCTTTGACAACAAATCAGAATCATCGCGGAGAATAGCCTGATATATGATATCGCTAGATCCAGTACATATGATTTATTTATGATTTGAATAATTAGGAATCCTAAGAACCTTATCTTCTTGATTATTAGAAAAATCTGAACCAAAGAATTTGTCTCGCATAATTATTAGTTACCGACGGTTGGAAGTATCTCCCCTTGACTGTTCATTTGACCTTGAGATGCTTGTGGGTACATTTGACCCAGCAAGAAGGCGAGTATGTTGGCAGTGCGATTCTATCTGCAAATAAGTATAAATAGTAGGCTTAAAGGTTATGAACAAGTAACTGATATTTCATAAATTCACTTTAAATTAACTTACTAATTTTCTAAATCTGACATTTTATTTTGAGATTGATTTAAGCATAGAAATTATTCTGTAGATAAATTTTGCATCTCATTTTTTTGTTGTTTTATAGGCCTTTTAATCGAGGAGACAGATGGAGCTTATAGTAGTGGTGACTAGTGCTGTTTTCTTTTCTTTTATTTTTGTCGGATGGTGCTGTTTTCTTCAAAGGATATTAAACTGCACGAGGCAATTGTGAGAATGGTGAGAGAGAAAATATTCACACCAACTTTATTGACACATTTGACCAAAAAAAAAAATGTTTATTGACACAGGCATGTTAATTATTGCAAGGACACGTTTAAAAGTCACGTGGTCCATTGTCATACAGCCTACAAGTCACTCTTCTTTGTCCACGTCTATAGGATTAATTAGGTCTCGATTTACACCGCATATTATTCAATCGCAACCAAATCGATTCGTGTACGAACCCTTAACTACTTTATGTGAGTTTAAAAATTAATGATGAATTATTAACATGTTTAACTTATTTTTTAAATAAAAATTAAAGTTAAAAAAAAGTTAAAAAATAAAAAGTTTTAAATTGGAGTTTTCAAAAATAGGTTTTTGTTATATATTGTGGGAAATTATTATTTTTTCTTTTTCAAATATATTTTTGTATATGTTTTAAAGTTTAATATTATCTTCAAGTTTTTTAAAAGTTCAATATTGCTTAATATAAATTAAATAGTTAATGATTTTTGTTCAATTACACTTTTAATTAAAATTATATTGTTAAAAACTCTACAACTAAATTAAAATTTTATAGTTAGACCAAATAGAGTTTTAGAAGTTAAAATTAATGTCTGGTTTATGTTTTAAAGAACTTTTAGGTAAAAATCAATACTAAAAATAGTTAAAAAATAAGAAACTCTGAATTTAATTTTTTTATAAAAGGTTGTCGCATACATAATGTAAAAGAATTCGTTTTTCATTTTTTTTTAATATATCCCTGCATATATTTAAAAGTCTAATATTGGCCTACATACGTGAAATAATTAACGGTTATTATTCAACAGTACTTCTAATTGAAACTTTATTGTTAAAAATTCTATAATTCAAAAATTAAAATTTCACAATTAGACAAAACACACCCTTAGTCTAGCGATGGAACATGTATAAGAAACTCCTTCATATTTAGAATTCAAATTGATCGATGGAGTGAGTAATATGAACTCAATATTTTATGGTTAATGAATGTATTTTATTTTATTTTATTTTTTAAAGTTTGAACCCTTCTTTTAAAGGTTTTGAAATTCAGAATCTTAATTTCATATTAGTCCAAATTTAGATCTTAAGATTTTTTTTTTTTTTTCCAGTACAATGAAAGTTGAAATCATAATTTCAACTTATAATTTCTATTACACAAAATTGTTATTCGACCATTTTATCAATTTCTCGTGTCTCCCTTATCCTTTTTTTTGTTTGTTCAATCGTACTTGTCACCCGGAACCAAAGCAATTCATGTAGCAATGCCTAAAACTGTAGTCTCATTTCGGAATGGGTCTGGTAAGTTATGAGGAATACTCAATGTTTATGATCTCATAATATAGTTGTAATAAGTTATTTTAATAGTTCACAATTATTGGATAAATTTCATAACATTGTTACGTTATTATTATATAATCCAAAGAATTAGTTCAGGTGGTGAAATATTTGGACTGAGAATAAAGACTCACTCATGGTTTGAGTTTAAATTAACAAATAGACTATTTTTCTTAGGACAGCTAAATTTTATGTTTGACTCACTCAGGTTATATCTCTTTTATTCTTTATCCCACCATTTAACCAGCTTGTCGTGTATTTCAAAATTTAGAACCTATTATAAGTTCAAAAAACTCTGTTGTAATTTTTCCAATAGTCAAAAAATCAAATTTCTATTTCTATTTTGTTTGTCAAACAAAAAAAAAAAAGACCAGACTTTTCTCTTTTCTTTTTTAGTTTCTCACGTTTTTTGCAGGAATTTCCACCTGAACCTGTGTACGTATCTGTTTCAACAGGCAAATTCGTCAAAAAGAAAGAATTATTGTAGACCCTCCATTAAAAAAGACAAGCAATCATTTTAAATAATAATTTATTATATGATTTCGATTTTTATTATACGAGTAAATAGAAAGAGAACTCTTTTATTAATTTGAATTGTTATTCGTGAGAAACTCATGTAAAAAAATTAATATTAATTCTTATTGATTGAATAACAATTCAAAACAAAAAACATTCACGAAAAAAAAAAAAACAAAAAAACAAAAGTCATGACATTTGACCAAAGACAAAAAAACTGAGATCAATTTCTTGGATAATGTACTAATTACCGTGTGGGTCTACTAATTAGATGGAATTCACTATTTGTGTCTCCACGTTTTGAAAGCTTTTCAATGCACAATTCAATGACCTCATCCTGCATTCGCCTACCTCTCCTACTCTGCTATATTTACTTGCAATTCTCCCTTCTCCACCTCAACCCTCCCAGCTCTCCCCACCTATCCAACCCCCCCCCCCCCCCCCCCCCCCCCCCCCCCACAAACACACCAGAGGGTTGCTAGTGAAACACTTCTAACCGATTATAAGCAACAACAAAGATATCTACAAGCCGCACAACCATTGGAGCTCATAAACTTATTGACCATTGCCTTTCTTCCTTATTAGTCCTCCTGTTTTGTAAGTCTCTTGTTGTTCTCATCCTCTTAGCTTGTTTGTATATATATACGTATATACACACACACACACACATATATATTTATATGTATATCAGCAGTTAATGTACATAATCACGTTATGTAAGCTCTCCTCGTACATGTATTATATGCACATCTATATATATATATTTAGCTAGCTACTCTATATTTTTTTTTCTCTCTCTATTAATCATAGTGATTCGAACTTAAAATATTTAATTACAATATGTTATTATTTAATTATTCTGTTTAACTCTTGGGCGTAGAATATAACTTATTTGCATTACGATAATATGAATGAGGACATTCTTTGTAATTGGTCCTCGGAATATTCTTTAGGACGTATTGTACTTTTGATTTTGGATTAATTAACACACTTGCTTACTTAACAAAAATAAAAGTAAGTGACGGTATAATTATTGTTATATGATCTGTCACAACTTACAAGTTTGAGTATGAAGATGTTTTTTTTTTTTTTGTAAAAATGTATACGGAGTGTTAAAGTACGTTTAACCTTTTCTAAATTCCTTCATAAAAAGAGTTTCGTATAACAAATCGTGTCTTTTATTTTTTGTTTTTGCATTGTGAAACTCTTTTGGATAATAAGATATGACTCTTACGTGTATGGCTGTGTGTTTTCTTCTTTCGTTTTCTTTTATTTGCCGATAAGTTAAGATTTGGATGAGCACTTATAGTCATGCTTACAAACGCATGAAAAGGATAACTACTTACTACAGTGGTTCATAATTACAAAAGCATAAAAACAATGATGGAGACTACAAAAAACGGTAAACTTTACCAAAATAAATACGTATTATAATTACATTATCGTGTTTATTAAATACCAGCCGTTTTCGTGAAGTCAAATCGCCAACAGAATTAAGAGGAAAAGATAATTACGCAACTTCTTTTCAACCTTTTCCTGTTTAGCTAGTTGATGTTTAGGCTCTGTTTGTTTGTTATAAAATATTTTGATGGGAGAAAAATATTTTTTGGTATTTAAATTATATAGTGATAAATATTTTATGATATTAGATTTTATCAAAAAAATATATATATACACATAATATATATGTTAATCGTGAGTGTGAGTGGGGGTGGGAGTGGGTGAGTTCCGAAAAATATTTTTTTCTCGCATGAATATATTTTTTCAAATTTTATACTAACTGTAATATTTAACTTGAAAATATTTTTCAATTGATTAATTTTTTGGTATTATCAAATACTGAAAAATTAAGCAAAAATAAATACTATTTTTTATTGAAAAATATTTTTCAATTGATCAATTTTTTAATATTATTAAACATAAAAAAATTAAAAAAATATTTTTTTTAAAAATATTTTACGACAAACAAACGGAGCCTTAGTCTCACATTTTGTGGATAATAATAAATAATAGAATGGTTTAAAAACATCCGTAAAATTTATGTCCACGTTTTAAGTTTGGAACGTTTTGTTGAATTTTCTAATCAATAGATAAAATTAAAGATTGGTCGTTACTTTTAAGAGTACTTTTGTCGACACGTGCAACACAGGTCGTGGATATCTTTAATGAGTCTGTCTGTAGTGTGTTGAACAATATGTTTGGTCCGGCACCTTTACTTTTCATTCATTCTTAATGATGACGTAATCTACCAAAGTATTTATATACGTACTATATAAATACTATGGCATCGTTTGGTGAAGTAGTTGGTCGTAATTTTGTAGTATTTTTGGGTGAAATGGTCGGGGTAGCATTGGTGGACCTGCATAAGACAATTTTTTGTTTTGTTTTTTTATAAAATTATTATATTAGATATTTTCGTTATATAATGATACACTCTTATCTCTCTCACAATATAAGTGCACTTTCTGAGTTTGAGTGTTTGGATCTACCACTGTGACGGGTAGTGATTTTGTAACGTCTCATATAAATGGTTTATAAGGGAGTGTGGTCTATTTAACTGCGATAACTTGGGTTAATTATTTTGTGCTAGTTTATTTAAGTACTCAAGTAGTTATTTTATATGTTTTCAAAACTAGTATGACCTATAGGCCTGGGTTTTGGATTTGTGGCGCGACAAACTTCTTGTGATCGAACTTCAATTTTGGCCTCAATTGTGGAAGGAAAAAAAAAAGTACGGGTTTTTTCATTTTTAGTTTTTGAAGGGTACATGGATGTACACAAGTAAACGGTAATAATATATATCACTTAAACTTCACATTTTTATTGACGACTTACATAATCTTACGTATTAAGTATCATGTGTGAATAAAATCTATTTTTAAAAATATAAATAGTGTGATATTAGTCTATAACATGTAAAAAGTTGTGACATGTAATACTGCTCGTTGTGTATGTTATTAACGTTTCATTTTGCACGTTTTAGTCCCTCGTGTTCAAAGTTTATTTCTGAAGTTTATGATCAGAATAGCTAATGTAGTACTGGACTTATATTTCTCAGAAGGTTGTATCTGTAACATTTTGATCAATGAATTTGTCCAGCACACGCACGAAGTATGCTAAAAGAAGAAAAAAAATTCTTCAATGAACACCAGGGGCGGAGTCAGGATTTTTCTCTAGTGGGGGCTAAAATCATTCAATTAAACATTTATATATAAATATTTTTTTTCAGTGGGGGCTGATTCATTTTTTAACCTAAAAATACCTTAAAAATACACATATTTTTCAATAAAATTTGAGTTGAGTGGGGGCTACAGCCCCCACAATTCAAAGGGTGGCTCCGCCACTGATGAACACAATCTTTGTTATAATTATAACTAATTTTCGGTTAATCATCGCTTGAAATTATAAGGACGATGATTTAAATTCCGTAGAATCATCCATATAACAAGAACTTGTTTGCAGTAAGCTCAGAAGCTTACAGATATGACAAGAGTAGTCCAAGTCTTAAAGTTGATTCTTCTGAATCCGAAAATGGAGTTATCTAACTTATAGATTCTGATGGTTCTATGCCCTCTGTCTCGATGTATACAGAAGAAGGTCCTGAGCTCGATCTAAATGGCTGATAATCTCCATGACAAGCTTTTGCAGAATGTAGAAAGTGAGGAAGAGAAGGAAGTGAGTACTGGAAACAAGATATGGAACGAGTCGAAAAAAATGTGGATAGTAGCTGCTCCTGCTATATTTACCAGAGCAACGACGTTTGGCGTAGGTATCATCTCTCAGGCTTTTATAGGCCACATTGGTTCTACAGAGCTTGCTGCTTATTCCCTCGTTCAAACTGTCTTAATTCGGTTCGCCAATGGCATACTGGTGAGTTTTAACCAAACCAAACCAAACCAAACCAAACTAAGCCTTGTCCCACAAGGTAGGTCAGCTATATGGATCATGCGACGCCATTCCTTCCTGATTCCTATCGAGAGTCATCAAGGAATGGCGTCACATTGATCTCGACCACATAAGGTCAAGGATTTCTATATTCTGCTACGCGTTATAGGGTCTGTATAAAGGTTTATCATGCGCCAAGTCTTGGCTGATTCAAATTTTCAATGAGCAGTTGGGCATGGCTAGTGGATTGGAAACACTATGTGGCCAATCCTTTGGTGCAAAACAGTACCATATGCTTGGAGTTCATCTTCAACGATCATGGATTTTGTTGACCATAGCCTCAACTTTTCTGCTACCAATTTTCATCTACACGACGCCAATTCTAAAAGCTCTAGGCCAGGAGGATGATATCGCAGAAGTTGCAGGAGTTATTTCCCTATGGGCGATTCCCGTGTTATACTCTTACATTTTCTCATTCTCTTGCCAAATGTTCCTACAAGCACAGAGCAAGAACATGATTATTGCGTACTTAGCAGCGGTAACATTAGCTATTCACATTTTCCTCTCGTGGCTTTTGACGATGAAGATCAAGCTCGGAATTCCTGGTGCCATGATATCAACTATCTTAGCATACTGGCTTCCGAATATAGGCCAAGTTCTATTTGTAATGTGTGGAGGATGCCGAGATACATGGAAAGGCTTTTCGACCATGGCATTGAAGGATCTCGGGCCAATAACCAAGCTGTCATTATCTTCTGGTGTTATGCTATGGTTAGTCAGATTACTCTCAACTCATTGAATTACTGATCTTGCTATCTATTTAGAATTGTTAATACGATTTTGAATTTCTCTGTAACATTAAACTAAGAACATTTTATAGCTCATTTAGGCCTTCTTTAAAATCAATCAGAAAGTTTTTTCATGCTTCAAATCGTTTTAAATGGCATTGAAGGATACTTCGATGTTCCCTCTTTTTCGTTCCTTATTTATTCAGAAGCTCTTTCGTCCCAGAGTATTGCTTGCTTCATGCCGAAACAGGACTATAAACTGGGCGACTATGTTCCGTTATGTTACAGTTTTCGTATTCTACATCATTCTAGTTTCAGACTCCCTTAACCAAGATCTGGACCTGAATTATGTATATTCATTATTGCATTAATTTCTTTCCTCTGTGATGATTAACTATTTACAGGATCATTTTAATTTACGCGATATTCTTTGTAATCATATATGTAATTATATGTAGTACATCAACTCTAATTTTCTGTGCGATACTCTTTGTAATCTTTTCCGTTTAAGGCAGGGAAAAAAAAAATGGATTTGATTTAGATTAGTGATGGATATGAAATTTTGCCCGTCTTGATTTTAAATCTGTCATCTCTGTGGCAGTCTTGAGTTATGGTACAACACTATTCTGGTTCTTCTAACTGGCAACTTTAAAAATGCTGAGGTTGCGATTGACGCTCTTGCAATCTGGTAAGTCCGTTTTACCCTTCACAACGCTCTTTCGGTTCCCTAATTGATTTTGCTTCAGATTAGCTATGTTGATGAATAAATTTTTCTTTTGTAGCCTCAATATCAATGGTTGGGAAATGATGATATCGCTCGGTTTCTTGGCTGCTGTAAGGTACGGCTACTATAGAAACAATATATACTTCCACTTCATTGTATTATCTTCATCTGAGAAACAATATTTTGCTTATGAAATCGGATGATTTCAAGTTCCAAGTGGCATAGACTGACATTTAATGTATTTTTCCTTGACAAAACCAAGCGTACGTGTCGCAAATGAACTTGGGAAAGGAAGCACCAAGGATGCTATATTTTCAATCTACAACTGCGTGATACAATCAACTATCATCGGATTTGTGCTATTCGTGTTTTTCCTATTCTTCCGCGGACGACTAGCTTACATATTCACGGATAGCCAAGACGTGGCTGCAGCGGTCGATAATCTGTCAACTCTTTTAGCATTTTCCATACTTCTAAACAGTGTTCAACCAGTTCTTTCTGGTAAGCTTATTATTGCAAGCTACATTCTTGGCCATTGAACCGTGATAGGTATAGAAAGAAACAACATTTTGATATCACGAAACACTGGGAATCAAATTTAATGAGGATTTGATTCATCTGACACGTACAAGTCATGACATCTATTGGCCATTTACCCCGCTTCCCTTTTCCGTGCAGGTGTTGCTGTTGGTGCGGGGTGGCAGAGCATTGTGGCATACGTTAACATTGGATGCTATTATCTGCTAGGAATTCCCATCGGGGTAGTGCTTGGTTATGTTGTCGACTGGGGTGTTAAGGTATGTGTTTCATGATCGGATGGTGGTTTTGCCACAAGAGATAATTTCTATGTTTTTGTTCCTTACAGAAGCTCAATCTCAAACCTAAATACAAATCTATTGTGTTTATGAAAGAAATAAGACAAGAGTTTAACCATATTCTCATATTTAACGTCAATCAAAGATCGATAATATAAGTCAAATCAAATCAAATCAAAATGAGGAGATCAATAATATAAGTCAAATCAAATCAAAATGAGCCGTATTCTACTAAGTTAATCGGCAATATGAATTTGACTACGCCACTCATTCTCGTCGATACTTGAAAACTATCTTTTCAACTTTTTCCTTATCCGGTTTTCCTTGCAACATTGGACCTTAGAACAAATTGGCATTTGTGTTTGCAGGGCGTTTGGGTTGGAATGTTGCTCGGTACTCTTATTCAAACCATCGTACTTTGCATAATAACTTGTAAAACTGACTGGGACAAACAGGTATGCAATTGTTATTTTCGCTTTTCTATTATGAGAATTCGCTTATAGATATCTCGAGAAACACCCCCACACAACCGGACGCCATAACTAGCAGGCATCATGCTTGATTTACAAGTGACCGTTCACACTTACAGATACGTGTTAAACTATAAATGTTTACAATGCTGCAGGTGGCCATTGCTCGACAACGGGTTAGCAGGTGGCTTGTAGATACTGAATCGAACAATTTGGCGTAATCATATTTTCTTCCATCAAATGGCGATTTTCAAAACGTTGATGTTCATTATATTTGGATATTATAATTAGGAAAAATCTCACATTTAGTCCCTATTGTTTACAAAAAAATTCAGTTTGGTCCCTATTATTTAAAATGTCTCAATTTAGTTCTTAATATTTTTTCAAAAGTTTCAATTTCATCCTTATTGTTTAAAGTTTTTTAATTTCGTCCTTATTATTTACCAAAAGTTTCAGTTTCTTCCTTATTATTTTCTAAAAAATTTAAATTCGTCTTTATTGTTTCTCATAAAATTTCAATTTAGTCCTTGAATAATAATGACGAATTTGAAACTTTAAGAAAATAATAAGAACAGAATTGAAACTTTTAGGAAACAATAGAGACGAAATTAAAAAATTTGAAAAATAATAGGGACGAAATTGAGATTTTTTTGCAAACAATAAGGACTAAATTGAAATAAATAAAACAATAAGGACTAAACTGAGACAATTAGATAACAATAGGGATTATTTGTGAAATTTTCCCTTATAATTACTTGCTTATTTAATAAACAAAGAAAGTATGTTCATCATACACCCAGTGAGCTTTGTTCAAATCTCATCCTGACTCATAACTTACAAGAGGTGCTTCTATCAGGTAAACCACATTCGATACTCTCTCATAAACATGTGAATCCCACATTGTAGGGTTCATTTTTTATTTCGTTTAGTAGATAGGGAGAAATTCCCATAACTTACATAGCCTGTTAGCTTCTGACGGTGAATTACCACTATAGCAGATTATAGTTCATTGCTTGACCAATGTAACCTCTTTTATGAATGGGGCACGTCTAAAAAATGTCCGACTATGTATGGTGTGTGGGATTCCTGTGTATGTAGGCCTCAGACCTCACAAACACAACACATTCGGGCATTTGCAATAAATTTCCGTATGAATGTTATCAAGATACACAAAAAAATACATAATCTATGTTGTGATTATGTATGCATGATATAAGAAATTTACGTGTATATAGATTTTAAACATCACATACATAGCACGTCCGGGCTTTTTCAATAAATTTCCTTATGAATGTTTTCAAGATATACAACAAAACACATAATCTATGTTGTGATGGGACACACGAGAAAGCATAAAACTAGCAAATGAGTATAATTCTTAACGTGGTTTGATCATCTCTTGCGTTTATGATCCCACTTTTGATTAATTTACTATCATGTAAAATAATAATTGCTATTCTTTTAAATGAATAATAGATTACAAGAAAATCTTCTCAAACTCGCACGACCCTCTTGATGCAATTATATTTTCTCTCAAAGCCTAGTACAAAATATGAAACTTAGAACAGGATTAAACTATGACCATAAAAAACTGGGGTTAAACAATGAGAATCAAAATAGAAAATGGACAACCAATGCACACCTTTGCCATGGCAGAGCTATACAATTCCAGCTTGTCCCAATTTTATTTTATTTTTTTAATTTTAAATATGCGTATTTTTATAATAAATTTAGGTTAAAAATTTAATTTAATTTGCCTTAAAAAAGTATCCATAAATGATGGTAAATTGAGTAACTTTTAAATTATACTGAACAAGAATTTTGAATCCATTCATATCGCTTGTAGCAATTTTCCCTTCAAAAAGTAGTTTTGCTTTCTTGCTAAATCTCTTTATGAATTCTTTCACGTGTACGAAACCAATATTTTAATTTCTTACACCTCAAGCAAATAGTAGAGGAAAACCTAATGAATTGGATGCAAAGTACAATTATTTACATTTTTAAGAATGTAGACTTTAAATTTAAAAACTTTTTAAATTTGAATGTTTTAAATCTATTTTTAGAGCCCCAAATTTAAAAAACAATACTATTCTTGACAAAAGTACGTGGAGTCCACTACTTTTAACTTCAAATATACTAAAATAGAGTTTGGACTCTATTTTGTTCAATAAATTTAGAGCCCAAAATTTAGATTGGAGTTCTATTTTGACATCTTTTCATTTAAAAATGATGAACTCCACTTATTTTTGTCATAAATAGTATTAATTTTTAAATTTGGGAGCTTTAAAAACAGATTTGAAATACTTAAATTTAAAAAAAAATTAAATTTAAAGATTATATTGAACTTGTCCTTATGACTTGAAATTAAAGTTTCTTTCATCTTTTTTCTTGTCTTTCTGTCAAGTCTTAAAAGTATAATTTTTTTTATTTTTTTCTGGGTCAAACTTAAAAGTATAATTGACAAGACAAAAAGGTTCTTCTTGGATACTGTAAAGATGCTTTTAATGCAGCAAAAGCTGCTTACACGCTCGTATAGCCCACCAATCAGCCTGGTGTCTGGCAATTAAACCTAAAAAGGCCGCCATAATACGAGCTCCTACTGCTGGACCTCTGATATAATTCACACGTTATTATGTTATGAATAAAATTTAAGATTATATCATATAGTTAGTAGCAGAGTCAAATATTTTTTAATAGAATTAAATTAATTTTTTAATTTAAAATTACTTTAAAAATATACACATTTTAATACAAAATTTAAATTGAGATAGGGCTGTAACTCCCATATAACTGTATTATTAATTCACTATTATTATATATCGTTTATAATATAATAACGTTATGAATAAATTTATTTTTATAATACATTAATTCTAGTGTTATACATTTTATTGAGTGAGAATGCGTTTTACATACTCTAAATTAATTATATATTTGTTATAAAAAATTATAAATTTAAATTTAAAATTTTTAATTATAATAAATTAATATTGAACTACTTTACTCAACCCTAGTGTTAGATTCTACAGGAAGAAGCAAAACGTTCTCGGTGCCCTTTCATTTCAGTAGGCGCAATGTGTGCTACAATGCGTTCTCACAACAAATCTCAAGCATTTAAGACTTAGTTTTTTTTTTTTTTTTGGGTGTCTGAATTTAAGACTTAGTTTGATTAATGTACAACGGTTGCAATCATATATATATATGTATATACGTATAATCTTGTACTTTTTCCTTTTCTGTTTTTTTCTTTTTTCTGCACCATATAGAGAACTTTAAAATTCAATTTCCATCATGTATATTATTTCTTGATGTTATGAGAGAAATCGAACAATAAATTATTTCAACAGTAATGAAAATGAAAATAATAAAATTTTAAATAAACCACTTTTGAATTTGTAGTTATTATTATTACCCGCTACGACAAATAATGATTCTCATCCTGCTTAAATGGTAAACTTACAAGTTGCATTTCCAACCTCCCCATCACTCACAAGCTGGTGGGAGTCACACAGCATGTGGGACACATCCCCATATCTTGGGGCCGGATAAGTTTTTAGGTGCTTTTTACAAACTTAAATCTGACTTTACGGTTCCGTTTGTTTGCCGTAAACTAACTTGTTTGTGTAAAATATTTTTCGTGGAAAGTATTTTTTTGGAAAATAAAATATTTTATAGGGCTCTGTTTGTTTGCCGTAAAATAACTTGTTGGAGGAAAATATTTTACTGGAAAATAGAATACTGAAAAATATTTTCTAGTGTTTGGATGTACCATAAGTTTTGTAAAATTTTTTCTTCTCCCAAATGACATGAAAATATTTTACATAATTTTGTACTAACCGCAATTGTTAACCGGAAAAAATTTTACAGTTGACCAATTTTTTCATGTTACCAAACACCGTAAAATTAAAAAAAAACAGCCGTAATTTTTGACCGAAAAACATTTTACGGTTGATCAATTTTTCAGTGTTACTAAACATCGTAAAATCCAGAAAATATTTTCCGAAAAAATATTTTACGGCAAACAAACGGAGCCTACGTCTCACTCACATCCTTACTAGAAAATGTTTTTTACATGCAGTGAAATCCTACTCCCACAAATTGCGCGGATGATAGGATTTTCTCCTCTGGAATTAGGTAGAATTGGAGGCCGGGAGTAGCACACATCAATGGTCATCTACCATACACTTCTGCACGTTGGTTATAATACCTAATTCAAGTTTTACCCAACAAATTTGGTGGCAGAATATGCAACAATAAATTCAACCTCTAGTGCTGTTTCCATATTCAGAGTCTTTTACGTATATTTGCTCAAAGCATTAATATGATTGCAACTCCCTGTCTCAGACATAATGAGGAGTGTGAGGCCAACTGTAACGAGTCACTTTAAGGAGGCTCTTAAAAATGCTTAAGGGATTAAAATGTGGATAAAAAAGTCTCATTAATTGAAAAAATTCAAGATTAATATTTTATATCACCTTTTAAAGTATTATTCAAATATCACTTTTCAAAATTTCATTTTTGGAAAAGAAAAACTCTATGAACCATAAAAATTATCACATATTTTGAGAATACTTGGAGGGTAGATATGATTGCTTCCAATTCAATCTCATATTATTTATTTTGCCTCTTTTTAAATGAAAAAGGATGTTGGTATAGATACTTCCTTGATTACAAATGGAATATATGACTTTGAATCGATTAATGTTTTAAAGTCTTGAAAGTTATGATAATAACCTAAAAGTTGAGTGACATGAGTTTAAACTACGACTTAGACCTCAATTGTAAAAAAAAAAAAAAAAGTTATGATAATAGGATACACGCATGCGGGACACAAGTGACTTTTTTAATTTTTTGACATTTAAAAATTATAACTATAGACTATATATTCCCCCGTGGAGATCAATGGAGGAGAGAAATGGAGGTTTGGGCCCTAGAAAAATTTGGTGTTCTTCATATTTTACAAGAGATGTTTACTTATAAATTTGATCAAGCGAAACTTAAAATAATTGACTTTATTTGGTACTAATTCCTTTATATTTTAGGACGGCCTTATTGTTCATTATTAATAAATGGATGGAGTACCCCTACCAAAATTTCTTGAACTACTACTCTCAATTAATTATTTGTCATGAGGAACTCTTTTTCCTCTTTAAAATGTGAAATTTTAAGGTTCATATGATTAATTGATGGCTATAAATTTAATACACATGCATTTGTTGACAATATGCATCTTAAAATGTTTGTTATGTTAAGAATTATAGGGTGCAATTTACTAGTTTAAATACCTTCTGAACATTATTAGATTACGAAAAAAATTAATAATAAAAAAATAATACTATAATTATGATAAAATAATTTGAACATTTAAATGTAGACATCAAATAATTACATACGTTACATCACTGATCTCTTGTTTTTCCTCTTTAAAATATGAAATTTTAATGGCCAAAGGGTTAATTGGTGGCTATAAATTTGTCCTCTTTAAAATATGAAAATTTAAGGGCCATAGGGTTAATTGGTGGCTATAAATTTGACACAAATACACTTGTTGACGATATGCCATCTTAAAATGTTGGTTTTTAAGAACCACAGCGTGCAATTTACGAGTTAATTTGAATTTTTCAAAATATTATAACAATATAAAAGAGATTAATACTAATAAAATAATATTATAATTATGATAAAATAATTTAAACTTTTAAATATAAAAATTAAATAATTGCGTCGAACCATTTACAAGCAAGCCTAATAAATGAGATAAAGAACCTTATCAGAAAGGAAGTAAAAGCAGTGGTATTACTAGCCATTACATATACAACTTACAGGAACAGTTAACATATCTCTGTTCAATTCACTCTCTCAAAAGACAACAAAGTTAACGTTCAGCAAAGCCTTGAAAACAATCTTTGCTTTGATTTTTCCAGAGGTGAATCTAGCTACTAGCTAGGTTTAAGTAAGTCATCTCATCTCTCCCTCTCTCTTTCTACATGTGTTTTTGCATATTCTTGTTTTCATGTTTGCATGCTGGATTCTATAGTTGACATATTTCATTGCATTGTGCAGTATTCACAGTTCTTCTAAGAAAATGGAACGATATTTTCTTTTTTAGGCTGACATCGGTCTAGACTGATGAAATAGTTTTCCGTGTTTCCAATCAACATGTCTGCAACACTTCTAATTCCATGAAGCAGTGTTTCACTTGATCATGAGTTTCCATGTTAACTTATGCATATTGTTCCTTCTGATTTTTCAGTATGAAAATTTTCAGTTTGATCCTCTTGTTTGTTTCTACTCCCTTCTTTTTTCTTTTTTTTCCCTTTTCTCTTGATTCTGAAAAGGGTCAAGTAATGTTTAATGTCATCTAAACAATGTATGTTTCACTAAAAAAAAATTGTAGAATAGTTGTAGCAGGTATTAAATCCTTCTAGATATATAAAAAAAATTCTTATCGTATTGAAAACGGTAAAATATTGCCCGAATAATACAAATATAATAGCAATGTGATGAATGGAGAGCTTTTGTCTTCGTCAGCTATTACCATTTTTTGAAGTTTGCCTTGTCATGTTTTCTCTTCAAATTGATTACAACCTTACAATTTCTCTAACGATTGATAGTCCATTACCTTCCAATATAATAAATACTTGTGTCCCCCATATTTTGTTGTAATTTAATGCAACCACCGGTCCTTATACGTATCGGTGACCATGTTGATGCTTTTAAACTTAAACTCATGCTAGGACCCGATGTTACGAGCTGTTTTTATTATGACGTTATGTACGAAATTTAATAGTTGTAAATTATTGATATTATTTTATTATAATTGTGTTTGACTAATTTGATGTATGTATTAAGATAACACTCATAATTTGGTTTTTTGGACTGGATTTAAAGGATTTTGTCCACGGAGTGTTTTTCGTCATAAAAAAAAAAAAAAAAATCTTCTAAATGCTACCAACTAGACATTTTATGTTATAAATCTCGCATTATTTATTTTTGAAATAAATATAATTTATTTATATGTGATACTTATCCAATAAGATGAACGTTAATGAGTGAAGTTCAAGTGTAAATATACACACGGTAACTGTTGTCAAGTAATCTGCATGGCTGATAGTTGGGCACGTCAAATAAGATGTCATTACTGAGTGAACGCGCCTTTATGCATCTCTTGTCAGCATTAGTAAGAGGAAAATTATTATATTAGTACGAATTGATCACTTTTTTATAGTTGATGATATTTATACGTATAAATTTTATTAATATATCATTAATTTAAATTAATTAAGGAGTTTGAAGTTACTTTGCTACTTTGTTTGACTAATTGAAGAGTTTCAAGTTACTTTGCTACTTTATTTGACAAGCATTGATTGCGTAGAAGGAAACAATGACAGCCGCTAATGGTAGATAAGTAAAACGAAAACACCTAGTAAAGAACCAATAGGATTCTCAACAATTAATCAATCGATTTTGCGTTTTTAACTAGTTTGCACACAAACACACTTGCACTCACTTAGAGCAAGTCTAACAAGTTTTTTATTTTAATTTTTTAGCCACATTAGAGAGTAAATTTAAAAAAATATACTCTAACAAACTAGCTATTTGATCTCTCTAGATTGGAGAGCTCGTCACTTGAAACCAAAAGCTCGCTACTTGTAGCGAGTTGCGAGGAAAAAGAGGATTCTAGTGGGAAAGAAAAGGAAAAAGAAAGAGTGAAATTAAATAGAGAGTATGAAATAGAGGGTATTATTGAAGTAAAATTGAAATAAAAAATTTATAAAAGTTAAAAATTAAAAATTTCGTTATTTATTATAGAGAAAAAATAGAAAATTTGTTGGAATTTTTCTTAAAAGTCTCCCCGCTAGTAGCGCACACACTTCAACGAATCTCGTGCTTTAAACGAGAGTTGCAATTTGTTGCATTTTTAGGCACACCTCATTCTCTTCTCAACTCCTAGAATACAAAACAAGCTTCCAATTGGAAGGATTATAAGTTCAATACGGGAACAACTTAAATATTCGTAGTGATATGGGTAAAATTTAGTTATCTATTGAAAGTAGAAAGGTTTTTGTGTCATCGTAATTATTCTCTGTTTAACTGATTCTCACTGGTGGTAGATATAGTAGGCAATCAGAATTCCAAAGAGTGAAACTACTAATTACAAAAAAAATTGAGTAGATATCAATGCATTTTGATCTTTTTCATCAATATTAGCAGCTGATGCTTTCCTTTTCCGCATTCTTAACATAGCGATGGACAACAGCATGGAAAAGAGGCTCCTTGACTCGAGAGCAGAGGAGGCCGGTGACCTGAAAGGGAGGATTTATGACGAGTCTAAGAAGATATGGAAGGTTGCGTTGCCGGGCGTTCTAGCAAGAGTGTCTTCATTTGGTAGTATCATTGTCACACAATCATTTATTGGACACATAGGTGAATTGGATCTTGCTGCTTATGCACTTGTACAGACCCTCAGCGTTCGATTTGTTAATGGAATACTGGTAAGCTCTTGGTTGCCTCTCGTAAGTTTTTAACGTAATGCTGTTAGAAGGGAGCTCTGGCTTCACATCTTGGAGCGAAATACTTAAAAATTCTTAATGGTTCGGGGGGAAGCTACTTGAGTCCATAGTTTTTAACCTTTCTATACGTTTTTCTGTTCACCTTGCCACAAGTAGGTCGACTAGCACAAACTGTCTCCAAATCGTTATCAAACTACTTGCAACTCATTTATGGCTATCAATTTAGTTGTTGGATCAATTGAATGTGAACCAAGGATTTCGTGGTAATATCTTAATGTTAGCCGGTATATTTAGTGGAAGTCCTCTCCTAGTTTGGGCAGCAATGTGCCCACAAGCTGCATTTTCATGGCTCTCCTAGAGTTTGTGACTCTTCATCGTGAAAGCGCTATCTACACTCTGCAAACATAGTTCGAGAAATCAAATATTATTACCATTGGATTGCATATAATTATGTGAATCTTCTGAAGACTGAGGAAATCAGAGGCGAGCTGGTTGAAAATATAAAATTTGTGGAAGAGGTATCAGAGAGAATCAATTAGACCTGTTCAATATAGAGAGCACTTTCCCATGTTATGAGTTTTGTAGCACTTGAGAAAATGTCTTCTTGAGGAAGACCTATGCTATGTGAATTATTTCCCGTATTTGTATATTCAGAATAGCATATTGAAGCTTGAGCATTGTTCATAGATAATATGTTGAAAGTTAAATTGCATAGTCTACATAAATAAATATCTAACTCTGGACCATAAATGGCCATAAGAATCTATCTGTTGCTCTTGAGCGAACCTATTGTAGTTTAACATAAAAATAGATGTTTTATACATCAAGCTGTAACACATTTCTTTATCGTCTAAATGAACCGAACCTTATTTTTGCCAATACTTGGGCAGAAGCTTTTACTTTTAATGCTGTCCATCTTGTCTGATCCCCTGATTTTATAGTATGAAATTATATTTAAAAGGTCTCTTATATGATGTTTCTGAATTTTAATGTTTCATCTTCCATCTCTTGTACCTTATTGTTTCAGATTGGAATGTCAAGTGCAACCGAGACTCTTTGCGGACAAGCATATGGAGCAAAACAGCACCATATGATGGGTGTTTACTTGCAAAGATCATGGATTGTCGATTTCATTACCTTAACAGTCTTGCTTCCTATTTTCATCTTTGCAACACGCATCTTTAAACTTCTTGGAGAGCAAGATGATATTGCAGAATCAGCAGGATATGTCTCGTTATGGTTCATTCCCTTCATCTACAATTTTGTTTTCAGTTTAACCATTCAAATGTATCTACAAGCACAGCAAAAGAATATGATTATTGCGTGGCTTTCGTTTTTTCAACTTTTGATTCACATTCCGTTGTCTTGGTTATTTGTCTACGTACTGAACTGGGGAGTTGGTGGTGCTATGGGTGCACTTTGCATATCTTCCTGGTTTGTGGTAATCGGGGAATTTGTTTACATCCTTGGAGGCTGGTGTCCTCACACATGGAAAGGATTTACTTTAGCCGCCTTGAAAGATATCTTGCCCGTAGTGAAGCTCTCAATATCCTCTGGTGTAATGGTTTGGTAAATGCTTCCTCTTCTTCATTCAGTTACCTTTCTCCTTCTGCAAAATTCATATTGAACAAGTAGAACGTACTACTTTCATCTTCAGCTCGTTGCGCTCAATTGCAGTTCTACAGGTCATGTTAATCATAAAAACACTTGTTGCTTTCTTAGCTGAAGCATGTCTACCTTAGTACTCGTATCATTTACACTGGTTTTGTTAAGACTATTTCTTATGTAGGTGCCAATATTCCATGAAATGTTCGAAAGAAGAAAAGAACAACAGTCTTGCACCATATTTTTGAGCACCAACGTTTATCACATCATTGGTAATTTACTTCTCCCGCAGGACTCTTACCTATAAATTGATTTGGTTTGTTTACAGCTTAGAGTTGTGGTACAATGCTGTTCTGGTTTTACTGGCTGGATATATGAAAGATGCGGAGGTTGCCATTTCTGCCTTCTCTATCTGGTGAGCATTTATCTGCCACCATCCTTTTTAGTTTTGCCGGTACTGTGAAGTTCGCAATTAACTTGGTTAATTTACAGCCTTAATATCAATGCGTGGGAATTCATGATAAGTCTGGGCTTACTTGGTGCCGCTTGGTATGTTTTTACTGGAATTGCTGCAAAAACTTCCTCGTAATCTGGTATCATTATCTGTTTTTAGCTAACCTTTTCCTTATACAGCGTGCGAGTTGCAAATGAACTCGGAAGAGGAGATGCCAAAGCTGTAAAATTTTCTATCAAAGTCATTCTGACTACTTCAGTTGTTATAGGACTTGTGTTCTGGATTCTTTGTTTAGTCTTTGGCAAGAGAATCGGCTACTTGTTTACCAACGAGAAGGATGTTGTAGAGGCCGTTTCAAACCTCTCTATTCTACTTGCATTCTCTATATTGCTCAATAGCGTTTATCCAGTACTGTCAGGCAAGTTACAAATTTGGCGATGTCATGCTTTCTTCTCTTTTCCGTGCATTCAGTCTTTTAAATGTATGAGATTCGTTGTGTTGTAACTCATCAAACCTTTTAGACATTCTAAGCATTGTAAATCTTTCATGACAATTCATGTTCTATACGATCAACAAATATATGTAAAATATCTTTCGTGTTAAGGTTTTAACATTTGTTTGTATGTTGAATAATGCTTCCAACAGGGGTGGCAGTAGGGGCAGGATTGCAGAGCACAGTGGCATATATCAATTTGATTTGCTTCTATTTGATTGGAATACCTATTGGAGCTGTGCTCGGATATGTGGCTCAGCTACAAGTTAAGGTAATGGATTCAAGATCTCCATCTCCATCTTCGTCTCCATCTGCAGAAATGAGACAAACTTGTTGACCGATACTTGTCAGACGAGCTATTTGACATCTATTATTAACCCTTAATCACCATGACTTGGATTTCATGATTAGCACTTGTCCATAAGTTAGATTCAGGTGAATCTGTAAAACCACAATAATGCCAATCATCTGGCTGCATGAGCAGCAGCACCAACTATGAGCATTTGGTTGCTTGTTAAATGAGTTTTTCTCTCTTTTCATGAATATTTTGCGTGCTTTAGCGTGCAGAAGCCAAATTAAATGAACTATCATACATTTTTTGAATAGCAGCTAAAGCATGAATACAGGCTCGCGCGACACATTGATAATAACATGTTAATGAACCAGAGAAAGCTTATAACGTTCCAAATTTTGCTGCCATTCATTGCAAATACTTGCATAGGAGATGTTCTATATGTATTTAGCAATTTTGATGGCTAATGTAGCTTATACTATGAGAGAATGATCCGAAGAATGTTTACGTAAGTTGAATGTCTGATTCCGGGTTTTATGGAAGATATTGGGTATATGATACGATATAAGTTTGAGATAATTGCTACATTAGTTGCATAGGAGATGTTACGTAAAATATGGTATAACGTTCCAATTTCACTGCCACTCATCACGAATACTTTCATAGGAGATATTGTAATATGTAACTAATTACATTTTATGGAAGACATTGGAATATATAATGAAGAAAATTGCTATATTAGCTGCTGATAAAGGTTTGAATTTAACAGGGTATATGGATTGGAATGATCTGTGGAATTGTCACTCAGACATGTTCACTTAGTTTCATGGCATGGAGAACAGATTGGGATGACCAGGTAAACACAAGATGAATTACATTATGAACAACGAAATGAGCTTTGGTTAAGTGATTGTAGGTATAGACATATTGGTGAAATATAAACCGGTTTCATGTTACCCCGGTAATGTTTCACCCCTCCTTGTATATGATATGGTAAAAAATGTGATTTGAATCCTCGGCAGTTGATGGGAGCTAAAACCCCTCAAGACGAACAATGAGAGCTAAATCCCATGGGATAAGTTTTGACGACCAAGTTAGTGATCGTTATAAATCCGAGATAAAACAACTTGAAAAAAGTGAAGGTGTTTAGAATGAGTTTTCATTATTTACTATAGGATGGGGGTATTTATATTGTTTTTTAAAAGGGTTCCCCGAATTTCACGAGTGTGCGGACCCTTTCCTGATGACTATTTTACATGTATTAGGAAGGATATTTCCCGACAGGTCCCCCAGATTGCACTCTTCGCCTATGAATCCCTCGCAATCCATTTAGGGTCTAGGGGATATTATGTTGGACCTCAGGCCTTCTCCTGATTTCAATGGTTTAGATCAAGTTCTTCAAGAAATTAACTTATTCATCAGCCCTCATCTCGTTGTATCTTTGGATAGGAAATTTAGATCTATATCAGTATGTTTAGAACGAAATATTACTATATAAAGAAGGGTAAAATACCACTAGGTGATATATATCAATGCTCGAGATAAGTACATGCTATATTCTAAACTTTTTTAATCATCTTACAGGTAGCTAAAGCTAAGGAGCGCCTCACAAGATGGGACCTAAAATCATCTGATGAGACCAAAGGAAGTTCTGCTCTAGCTTAAACTTCCAGAAACTGGTGATCTTCATGAGCAAACCAGCAATCACATTCCACAAATTGTTACCTTTTTCAGTTTTGGTTCAGGACAAGACTTGTGGAAATATTCACTAAACATTTGTTTAAACCTTGAAAGTTTTGTAGATCTCAGTAGATGAGTACGTATACATTTGATTTTTGTCTACTGTCATCATTGTATTTTCTGAAGTATGTATCAAACTGCTATTGGTTTTTTTTATTCTATTTTTGTGGCCTGGATTAATTTTCATTTTGTCCTGATCAAGAGGGTAAAGAATATACATGTGATATGGGTATATACTAACCAGACATAAACTTGATCGGGGACGAATCTATATTAAGGGTAAGGGGTTGAAATTTCACTTTTTCCACAAGGTATTTTAAAATCTCTTATCATTTTTTAGTGTATTTAATCTGTAGAATTATGTACTATGAATCCACTTTTACTCTTCCAACGACTAAAGTTGTGCATCACGCTACAAATTTAAGTCGGGAACTATTTCAATTTCAACAAATCATTTACCTCGAATAACAACAATCAATTAAGTGTTTTTTTTAAAAAAAATTTAATTTACAAAATGATTTTTTTATTTATGGGAATAATATTTTTGGGAGGAATGTAACTAAAATTGTTTGTACGTTAAATATATTATTAATATTTTGTCAAATTCTTATAAATATTATATTATTATGTTTGATTTAAACTCAATATTTTTAAAAATTTTGAGTAATTTTTCAACAATGCCCGTAATTCAAAAAGACAAAAATATTATAAAATAAAATATACAAATCCTGATACACCCTATCAGACCCGGCCCAAGCTATGAGCAGTTTGGACCTATGCCCAAGGCCCCCTTAGCTTGGGGGCCCCAAGATAAAAAATAAAATAATACTAACTTAGTAAAAGAATGTCAAACGGTCAGTACTTAATCGATTTTTGAACTATTGAAGGCCAGCACTTAAATGATTTTTGTTTATTGTGATATTAATTTTGCATATAATATAAGAAAGAAAGTATAGAGGTATACATTCAACTCTTTTTTATTTATTTTTTTATGTGATAAATTTTGATATTATTTACATATTTATATATATTTTAACTTGAAATAATTAATTTTTTTACTTATATTCATTTTTTTTAATTAATTGTTCTTATATGCAATAGATTTAATAAAGCTTAATTATTAAGGCCCAAAAAATATACTGAAGAAAGACTTAATAAAGAGAAAAAACATTGGAGAAATGTCCTTTTATTTGTAGTGATTATTTTAGTAGAAAATTTAGAGTTTTTTTAATTGAGAAAAAATTAAATTATTAAGGCCCCTATTTAGATGATCGTCTAAAATCTCCAAATTATTTGAGACGGCCCTGCACCCTATCATAGTGTTTGGATTGCACAAAGGAATGGAAAGGAAAGTAAAGGAAGAAAAATAAAAGAAAAGAAAGTAAATGAATTACCTTGTTTGCATTGCAAAAAAATAATAATGGAAATGAAATGAAATTTTTTTATAATTCTTTGTTTGGATTAGAGGAGGGAAGGAAAGGAAATGACAAATTTAAATAGTAAATTATTTAAATGTCATTTTTTATACTCAAAGTAGGTTAAAAGAGTAATAAGGGCAATCATGAAAATAAAATAAAAAATCAGGGCAATATAATTTTTTTTGGCTAAAACCATTCCTTTTCCTTCCAAACACCCTAAATTAAAAGGATTGAAAAATTCATCTAATTAGAAGAAATAAAAGGAATATTATACCCCTTTATATCTTTTATTTCTTTCAAATTTGCAATCCAAATAAGGGGAGGGGTTTTTTATTCCTTCATTTTCTTTTACTTTCTATTAAAAAAGTGAATCCAAACAAGCTGTATATTCTTTTGTTAATATGCAAATAACATATGTCTAACGTATATACACAAGTAACATAAACTTATGCTGAAGAGTTTTATAGAGAAAACTATGCCCTAATTCCAGGAGTTGGATTTAGATTTATATATCAATTGGGCTCAACGACTCTCACAGTATAATATAAAATTTATATCATGTGGGTGTCACTGTCATAGAGACCTGTCGGGTGAATTTGACCGAACTTAATATTTTCAAAATACGACTTAAAAAGAAAAAAAAAAAAAAGCTTTGAAACTTTCAACTAAAATCATAATAAAATAAGAAGTAACTATTAAATCTGTTAGACGAATAAAATATCTCACTGGACCACTTACACGTATAGGGGCACCCACATTCCTCTAAAACCTTGGTCCGTTAGAGAACAAAGTTTTTCACAAGTATCATCTGAGATATTTTGAAGTACGTGAACTTCCTTAAGACATGGCTGTTCCAAGCTCTTCTTGTTTCTTGTCTTTGCCTCTATCTGCAACATTACCATCTTCAACAAGGCAACAACGGCCCAGTTCATCACCATACTCTTTAAGCTCATCATCATCATCATCATCATCATCATCATCTTTTAATAATTGTAAATGTCGTCATCATCAAAATTCATCACTTATCAACTCTAATACTGATAATATTGCCAACAAAGCCTTGCTTGATATTCAAGATTCTGGTATTATTGCTTGCCTTCGTGCCCAAAGGTAAACTAAATGAACCCTCGCAGTCTTTCACACTCTTTCAGCTTTCTGTTTACATTGTTTAGCAGCTTCTCTATGTTTCTTGTTTATTGCAATATCGTGACATTTTGTCCCGTGTCTGTTCTATAAAAGTAGTTACGTGTTCAGTTTATAATGATTTTCATTCACTACTACTGTCAACTTGGGCCGAGCCAATATATGTAATAATATATATCTCGAATTTTATCGTCCAAACATCACTTTCTAACTGGCATTCTATATGACGTTATGTGAAAAGTATCACATGTTAATGGTACCCATTTATTTTAAAAAGTAAATGGTGTGATATTTGGCATAAGAGATGATATATGATATATGGTATTGCTCTAAATATACACTGGGTTCATTTTAGAACACTAAATTCGACCTCGTGATGGAGTACATATCGGCTTAGAAGCAATCTTGTTATATCAAGTTATGCAATTTAATGAATGCACATGACTCATCTCTGTGTCTTTATGCTATAGAATATGATTCGCTTCCCAACAAACTAATTTCTGCAACCATAAAAGAAGGGATTGGACTCGAAACCCCTCTGCTGCTGGTGGGCGGATGGAGGCGTAGCTCATCAGAGACCGGGCGAAGTGTTTTTTCAATCTTCCACACATAGGCCTTAATCGAAACAATATAGGATAAAGGAATGTGGACAGAGGATGCAAATTGTGATTTTGAGATAAAAATCAACAGCAAGATAAAATCTTTATGTAACTGTAATGTACCAACTGATAGACAACCTTTTCTAGACATGTAGAGGTCATGTTAATTTCTTTTGCTCTCCCATTTTGTTTAGTGCAGAGCTGGCATTGGAAGCTGCTCGTGCTGCCCTCAGGGGGGGAATCTCTGCTGTAAGTTTTAATTTATGGACAGCAATTGATGACAAAAATGAATTTATGGAAGTGAATGGTGAAACAAAATTCATATGATTTTGCTCTTTCAAATCTTTTTGCGTGTTTCATGATGCTATCATGTTGATGGCTTTTTACATATGACACTAGAGTTGACTACGTGGTGGTTCGGACCTAGTCTTATGGTGTATGCCTGGGGGCTGGTTAATGGTTTTCCCCTTGTGGATAGTTTTCCACTGAATACATTTGATCTGTATAGAAACTGAAAACAAATGTTAATATCTTGTCCAAGTAAGCAGTCATGTTGGTGTGGTACAAGTTATACCCCCTGTTCAGTGTCATTCTATGAAGTAGATAAAATAAGGAGATTTCTGCAACTTAGAAGCTAAAACAGGGAAGAAGAATGGCAGTTCAACTTCTAAAACGTAAGGCGGTTTTAGCATTAAGGGGTGTGATTTTTGTTTACAGTTCCCAATGAAAAGAAAAAGGAGAGACTAGTGAATTGGATTATTGACATTCCTCTCTCTCTCTCTTATATATTGTGGAGATGTTTGGGAATGTCTTCTTATACACTTCATGTTTCTTATTTTGCAGCTGGAAATTGTGATTTCTACCCCCGGGGTTTTTGAGGTAATGCTCACATGCAATTTACCTGCTTATCATGATGCATCCCAACAAAATGGGAACTGATGGTTTTGTTTCCTCGACTAAAAAGGTTCTGCGGCAGTTAGTCCAGGACTATCCTACAGCAACCATAGGAGTAAGTTTTTTCTTGTTTAGATAAAGTATGCAAACCACTTGATTCTAATAACACCGACTGTGTGCTTCTGCCCTCATTTTCCTATCAGCATTTTGTCAATGTAGTCTATAGTATTTGTTACGTTGCTTCCAACACCAGAAAAATAACAAAATTGAAATCTGGAAGGGGTGTCTTCTGAAATCCGTACTACTTGATTTTACCATTCTTGATGCATGGTTTTAATGGATTAGTGGTTGTTCTACTAACTTTTGAAACGGGAAAGACTTCTGTAGCATCTGTTTCTTTTCCTTCTTTATTCTATTTCGGAACCAAATGAATTACAACCAGTAAAGAGTGAGTAAATTTGTTACACTCTGCAGGTTGGAACAGTTTTGAATGCTAGAGATGCAAAAGATGCAATAAATTCTGGAGTAAAGTTCCTTATGAGTCCTGCAATGGTAATGGTAAGTGTGCTTGTTGGAAATGGAACATTTAGTGTAGAAGCCTAGGAGTGTACCATCACATCAATCTCAAATTCACCTATTGTTGTTCCTTGCTGATTTCTTTAATTTTTTTCTGGTTTTAACATAGAGCTCCTCTGAAGAGATAGTGATATAATCTTAGTTCAACTAGAACATTGCACATTCTTTATTTGTTAATTATGGTTAATGGTCTCAGGACATTCTCAGTGATGTTTCGGATAGTCAAGCTTTGTACATACCTGGTGCAATGACACCAACTGAGGTACACACGTTTTGGTGAATGACTCTTGGATTTTGAGGGTTAGGAATTAAGACTTCTATACTACTTAATTACATACTAGCACTCGCATTCTTGCCGTGTCAAGGTGTTCCAGTATTAAACTAATCACTATCGCTGTTAAGTAATATTTGCACCACCAATAACATAAAAGGAAATGTTAAAAGTGTCAAATAAATATTAGGAGGAAAAATAATTATCTGAGAACCTAATGCAATATTTTCATAATGCTGCAGATATTGTCTGCGTTCAACGCTGGTGCCAAAATTGTGAAGGTGATATGGATGATATGCCGTCATATATTTCTTATATGTGTTGTATGTTTTGTGTAGGATGAAATTGACTATGAGTCTTCATTCTTTCCAGTTCAAGGGATCAAGGCATTCTTCTCGTTGTGATACAATCACTAAAATTTGCTAAAAAATAATATTTTGATGTAATCCTAAAAAATATAGCATTCTTTTCAATGGTGTGTTATATGTTATTAGCATTTTTCTTTAGAATTCTCGGTTCATTTCTTCTATACAAAATAATTGGTAGTCTTCTATTTGTTATTATTACGGTTTTAACAAATGTTATAACTAGTCAATTTATCTATTCTCTCTTTGGTTGCAATAGGTATATCCTGTTTCAGCATTAGGTGGCATTCAATACATTGCAGCACTAAGGAAACCTTTCTCTCACATCCCATTAGTTGCATCTCAAGGCATTGCCATAGGTAGTTTACTGTAACATGGCCTCTTAACTTGTAAGCTCAGACGTTTAGATTTCATTGATGTCTTACCCCCATCAGAGTCTGAACATATATAAGAGGCAGAATGTATATGGTCTGAAATGATATTTACTCTTCAATTGAACGTTTTCATGTTCCTATTGCTAATATAATCTCCTCTAATTTAATTTTTTATTTTTTGGGAAGGACGCCCGGGTGTGGGGGGGTCGGGAGGGGGAGGGGGGATGATTATGCTCTTGAAATCGAATTACTTCTCAGAAGAAGAAAAACAAAAAGCAAATGGCATGTATTATCATATCTTTTAATTGGGTTTCTGATCATCTAAAAGTACTTTCTAACATTATATTTCTTGTATATGTATCATTTCCTAAATAACTTAAATAATTTTTTTCCTTGATATAGATACGATAGGTGAGTATATTGCCCAGGGAGCATCATCAATTGTTCTATCAGATGCTATATTTGATAAGCAGGCAATGAGTGAAAGGACTTTCGATGTGATTCAGCAACTTGCACACTATGCAGCTTTGCAGGGTAGGGAAGCCGTGAAAAGGTTAGAACTTCTACCGAGGTGCATATGCTATTATTTCCTCTCTCAAGCTTGTGGTTTTTCCCCTTTCAGATAGATAATATGTCATTATGCATATTTTGTGATACGGGAACATGTAGCTCATTCAATTCCACTCTGACTCTCTCTCTCTCTCGCGCACACCCACCATCCCCACTTTTCGTTCTCCAAATAGTTTACACGAGTCTTGAAGTGACCTCCAAAACTTGGGAATCCTTCTTCCTTTTTAGATAATGTAATCCCCATGTACGTGTTGGGAAAGATTCAAAATATCTGCTAATCGGGACTGCAAGGAAGGAACAAAATGTAATTGAACTATTAACTTTTTCATCTAAAATATGGATTATTTTGATGGACTTATGAAGAGAGATAGTCTAACTCAACTTCCAGAAATCAATTGTGTCTGCCACCTGGTTTTGTCCATCCAAGCTTATAGTTAACTGAAGACTTTGTATTTTCTGGGAAGAATTAATCATCTTGTGATTGATTATTCAAATAGTCAACCAGTAAGTTGTTTTATATTTCAATATCAATGTTTCTGTTTTCTGGAAAATGAAAACAGAAAATGGTTAACAATTGTTGAACGTGCAACTGTGCCAAGAGCAAGAACATAACCAATTAACGCATTCTTCAACATTGTCAAACACAAAGAATAACATAAAAGAAACAAATAATTAAGTAATTCTAGTCTGAGCCAAAAGATCGAAACCTCAATAGGTGCTACCATAAACATTTTACAAGGCTTTTCTACAATTATTAGCATTTAACAGTTTATATACTATTATGCAGGAAGAGAGGTTGATATCTTCCATTGTTACTATATAAGTAATTCACTTGCTATACTTACCTCCTCCTGAAAGTGCACCAGAATACTATAGGTAAGAGCTATTTCTTACTTGCACCAAAAAAGTTTGGACAGTTGTAATTTGCTAATTTAGTTTCTTTGTCCTACATAAATACTTTGGAAGAATTTGCTAAGTGCTTTATATGCTATCCCTTTCTAACTAAATAAGCCATGGAATTGTTAAGTGTAGAAGCCATTTGAGGGTGACACAACAAATTGTTGAATATAATAAATAATATAACAAACCTCTTTCTAATAGCTTAAGTTTTTAAATGAGATGATCACTTAACATGGTATCAGAGACTAGGTACCAAAAGGTCCTGCGTTCAAAACTCACCGCCACTTATTTAAAATATTAAAACTGTCCAAGTGCAAGGCTCAAAAACTAACTTCCCCTGCACTTGCGGGGGCGTGTTGAATATAATAAATAATATAACAAACTTCTCTCTAACAACTTAAGCTTTTAGATGAGATGGTCACTTAACACAAACATATGTTGTCTGTGGGGGTGGGGTGGGGGGTAGCATTATGTTGTTTGACTAGATGACTTGCCATACAGCTAGAGATTTCGCTGTGATATTGAAACTGTTGGACTTGTGTAGATAATGAGAATTAAAATCTATTCACTGTTTTGAAGTATCTTAAATATTTACCATAACAAGAAGTTCTATGAATAAATTATTCATATATGGAAGGGAGAAGATACATTATGCCAACACCACTAGTGATTTCCTTCATAGGGCTACGCCTTGAACCTGATCGTTAAGGAATTAATTTTGGTTTTTAAACCAAACTCAGAACAGGTGTAGATCAAATTTGACCTACCATTGAAAAATCAAAGGAATTTTTCCCGAGATGCTGAGAATGTAAAAAGATAGTAGGCTTTCTGAGAACCTGGTATGCTTGGCAGTAAAATAAACAAGGCTATAAATTTACCATTTTGAGACCCTGGGCATGGAATTGTTTCTGGATAATCTTCTTCATAAATTAAATCTTTTTATTGGACGATACCTTGTGGGACCTTTAGAATGTGTTCTCTATATCGGTGGAAATTAAGGAAATAACTTTCTACATCGTGAATTCATTTTTCCATTATAGAAAACCTCAGTTCTTGATCCAGATCAGTAAATGGCCAAAAGACCATAGGGTAAACTTTTAGATCTTGCCTTCAAGTATGGCAAAAAACACTTTTGATAACTAAAACATGATCTAGAATCATGTCATATTCGCTTAATCGAAGCTAAAGTTTTTATCTCTTTTTTTCTTTTTTCATAAAATGAGCTGATACAACTTGCCTTTCCTTTGAATGGTAATGAAGTGTGCACTAATTTCAGATCTCATTTTCTTTTAGGTTTATTTCATGCATAATGCATTTTGGCCGAGAAGCATACTAAAGCTCTGCATAGATGGTTCCTGATGCTGTAATGGTAGAAAATCTGAGACATGGTAAACTGACGCATGAGAACCTACGGACAGGGAACTAATATTGTTCCCGCCTGAAGGGTGCAATACGCGGCATCTGTGCGCATTTTGCTAGTTATCGTACAGGCATTCTCTGATTTTTTTTGCAGAATTATCTGCTAAGCTAAAGTAATGTGAATATCTTGTTCTAACTTTCAGCCTAATTTCTTGCTGAGTTCTCTGCATTAAGCTCTTAGTTCCTAAGAGAGTTCAGGGAAGTTGCCAAAGAGCCAACCACAACCCAACCCAAAACACCCACCCCCCCCCCCCCCGGGCGAATTTGGTTATTCACCTTGTATGAGGATTCCCGCTAAGCATTCATTGCTGAACGGTTAAAGCGCGCACGCGTTGCTGTGTATCAAGGAGTAGATAAGGAAATGGTGAGGTAGATTGTTGTTTTCAGTCCACTAGTTGGATCATGGATGTATTTGTCTTATCACATATTTTTGAGTTTTTTTTTTCTTTTTTAATCCAAAATTTTGTTGAAATGATAAAAAGCTCATTCCAGAAATATAGATGCTCAGAGTTTGATAATGTTGGAAACTGGAGCATTTAACACCATAAGGCGACATGGGATTCCAATATTATGAATGGCCATGTTAGTTACGATCATCCATAATTATTTGGATGAAAACCACTTTACTTGAGGAACGCAAATATAGAAACTCCTCTGTACAAAAATATGTGGAATATTCGTTTTATTCACACTTTTACACCTAGACCTATAAAGATATTAAGAGTGAGCAACTGATCTTTGATCGTCTTCTGCAAGGAAAAATGGCGCAAATGATCTTTATTGTTTTGCAAAAAATTTAAATTCGTTCATATTATTTAAAATTAGTAAATTTAGTTTCTATTATTTTTTTTAAAAAAATTAAATTTGTTTCTATTATTCAAAATTAATCAATTTAGTTCTTAATATTTCTCAGAAAATTTCAATTTACTTCCAATTATTTTTATATAAAATTGAAATTAATCCTCAATGTTTTTAAAAAAATTGTGACTAAATTGATTTTTTTCAAAAGATAATAGAGTTTAAATTGATTAATTTTAAACAATAAAGACGAATTTGAAACTTTTAAAAAATAATAAAAATTAAATTAATTAATTTTAAATAATAGGAACAAATTTAAAATTTTAGAAAAATAATAAAGATCATTTGTACAATTTTCCCTCTCGTATAACATTATAGAAAGACACTAGTAGCCTGTCCTAATAACTAGATGCCGTGCAATGGTGAACATCAATAACGTAAACGAGTCTATGATATTTTGGTTTAAAGTACACTTCCTCATCAACACCGGTATGGATAAAGTGTGAAGCAAGACAAGAAGCAAAATCTTGCATAGACCAGAGAAATGTACAACAATGAGAATGAAAAGGTAAGGAGATAGAGGATGCACAGAGTCGTCTCCTAGTATGTCTCAATCCAAACATCTTTATGTTGATAGTTGACAATTAACAGTTGACTACTTAATCGCATCCTCTTCCTTTATCCAGACTTGAGATCAGCAATGCTAAGATAAAACCCCTGAAATGGACAGAGTTTTACGGTTTTTTTTTTTTTTTTTCCAAAATCCCATACAAATACTGGGAAAGAACTTAAAGAAACAACATAAGGAAAGAAAAAAGAAAAACAAGTAAAGAAATTTACAAAAAGTAATTTTACATGTAACATATGGCTAGAGAAAGTATCCTACTAGTGTTGCAAAGCACCCCCATATTGGGGAGATATAGTGCAGCTAGGTAAGTTCACTTAAGAAAGGATAGCAAGTTAAAAAAGTAAAAATACAGAACATAAGCAAAGAGTTTCCCTATCTCTAGATAACTGTCTATTAATATACAAAATGACGGTCCCCAGTCTTACAAGAGGAACTCATTGTCTTGGTACAGGTGGAGTTGCTGTCTGATGGCTTTGCCCGTAAAATCCAATACCTGGAGGTCGGTAATAGCCGCCATTGGTTGGCTGCTGCTGCTGAGGTTGCTGGGATTGTGGCTGCTGACTCTGAAGTTGCTGCTGATGCGGAAGGACTGGCCTAGCTAATCCCATTCCAACATGCGTAGGCAACGGTGGAGGTGGCAGGTTGCTAGCACCATATGGATAGGGCATAACCCCCATCATCATGGCAGAAGATTGAACTAATTGGCCTGGAGGAGTATTCGCTGGTGGGGGTGGTGGAGGTGGTAGGAATGGGGCTTGTATTTGGTTCGGTTGTGATATATGCTGCATGCCCGAGGATAGTGCAAGTGGAACATTGTTCACTGGTTGCTGTTGGGCAGCCACAAAATAAGGGGAGTTACCCCCCTCAGGATTGTTCACTTCAGAGAATGACATTGGTTTATCTAATTTGGGCCTTTTTTCTGGAGGAGCAAAATGTAAACTAGACGAGAATCCAGCCGATTTTAAGCCACTACTCATTGAAGCAGCTTCTTCAGCTACAAGGGATGAGAGGACAGACGTAAGCATCTGTGCAGAGGATGTAGAAGCTGCAAGTTTTGCAGCAACAGCAGCTGCCGCGGCCTTCTTGCTCTCCTCTTCAGTGAGTTTTGGAGTCACAAAAGAAGTCACGGGAGGAAGGTTTTGTGGAGGAAGGTTTTGCGGAGGAAAAGGAGCACTTGTCAATTGGGTGGAGAACAAGTTGGATTCTGCCTTTGTGGTCTCCATCTGTATGTTAGTAGTCGTGGATGGCAGAGCGTGAAGAGATGGTGACGTCAGCCTCTGCCTCAGATTTGTTGCTTGCTCCATCTGGCCCCGAGCAACCTGCAAGCAAAATGATATAACTGTCTAAGACAAGAAAATGAACTGTTGAATTTGATTTTATGACGAGGCACTATATCACTTAACAGCCTCTATGATACCTCCTCATTGAGTCATCATAATAAGGGAAACAACTAGCAACACTAACATCAACGATTAACGGCGTGAATTTGCTGATCAGTTCTACACTAAGATTCTTCAGAGGATTTATGCCCCGAGAGAGGACTTTTATGTAATGCTCTTAACGTCGCATAAACTGCGTAGGAATTCTATTAATGCATAACAGAATCAGTCCTATCACTTGGAGTCAGGCCTACACTCCTATCGATAAAATGGTAGTTTTGGCATTTCCAACAGCAACAGGCCATTGGTGTGGGAGGGACGCAAAGGGAGGGAAACATCCATGGTTTGTGATGTACAAAGCTGAAATATGGTGCAAGTTTAGGATTGAGAGAAAGATTCTTTAGGGTGACGAAGAATATTTGGATATCTGTAGGAAGTCAAAACGTGAATCAATCGAAGAGAAAGCTTATAATTGGAGTCAGAGGTTATGAAGGTAGCTCCTTAATACCAATTTGGTCGGAGTGAACAGAGAGACGATGAACGAAATTTGATACTTCCAGCTGAATTATTTTTCAGATGCATCTGCAGGGGATTTTTCTTCTATGAGGCCAGCCTCATGTGAGGTCCTCTAATACAAAAGTGCATGGGGCCCGCACCCTTGTGAGTGGAAGTGGCTTCATAGAAGACTAACCCATCTGCAGGTAGGCAGTCTGACATGAAACTGACATCGACGAGGTTCTTCCAACCTGAACAAATCCTTGGAAACCACAGTTGGTTGGACATGCTAGCCTAGCACCAGTACTAAACTAGACAGTCCAGTAGGTTGTTTCCTTATAAAATTTTGTTGGAACTCATTTCATTTTCATATCTAGTAAAATAATGAGACTGGAGCTGAGATGATGGCTGCAAATGTACAGTAAGAATTGCACTAGAAAGGCACATGAGCCCCATGTACAGAAACTACAGAAAGGCAATATAGCCAAGCTTACGGAGGCATACTTGATGAGCGGATAGCACGTTCGATCAAATATAAGATTCTAGGACTTAATATTCATATTAAGGTATAACTCAACTACATTATTCCTTTAACTAAGATCTTTCATCTTCTACAAGTACTTTTCTCACCTAGCTAGGTAGAAACTTATATTGGGAAAACTCAATCATGTCTACCACATCCACCAACAGATATTTTAAAGCTGATCGCATCCTGTGGCCCCTTAAGCCACAAGATCAATGTCTCGTAGTTCAAAATTAGGCACATGGGATCCAATTGCCAGGGACACTAAAGCAAGAAACGTGGGGAACAGGACGGAGCCCATAAGTTACTGGTATTGCACCATTACCATCAAATCATATTGCAAGCAACACGATCCATCAATGTGATGCATGCAAAACAATGATAGACACATAACTCTAAAACAATGCTATTTATTTCACCAGATCACATTTGACCCTAATGATTAAATCATTTATCCAGGCAAGCAGCATGTGGAGCAGCTAGCAATTTTAGGTTTGATCTTGGGATCCCTTCAACTATGATGCTTCCAAAGTTCTACATACAAGCCTAAATTTCACTACTGAATTATGCCCCTCTGGTAATATCTTTACTGAAATCCCTGACAACCTCTGAAATATTATGTTCATACATAGTATAGAATCCTTACAGAATGTTAACAATATGGTCACCTGAAGAACACATATATACATTGTCATACATACCAATTAATATGGCAGTCATACAGCCAATAAACTACTTCAGTAAAATATCCAGTGTGCTTAATCGGACATGACATATTGAAGTAGCACAACTCCTCTAACAGTATGTTATTCACAGGACAGTAAATTTTCAAATTGTTGTGAAAAACCCTCAAAACAAAAAATTCAAACAGTTAACTCAGAAGTTGGTCGTGTGTGGCGTGTGTGTGACACCCTTAACCACCCAAAAAAAACACACACACACACAGAGAAAGAGAGACATTACCTGCAACTTACTACGTATCATCTCGAGATTTGATTCCTGAAACAATACGTGCATAAGAAGTCACACAAAGTCGCAATAAATAGCTCTAGACAAATCAAGTAACAAGGGTAGAACTGTACTTGATCCTGAAGTGCTTCTTTAAGATGGGACACCAGGGTAAGCCTGGTTGCTTCAGCGTTTTCAAGTTGGCTAATGCATTGCCCAAGTTCTTCCTCCTGCTCTTTTAGCTTATCGACCAATTCAGAACCCTGGAGACTTCCTGGATGGCAGAAGACCAGAATGTCAAGCTAAAAGGAACAAGGTAAGAAATCAGTATATCCATCAACCACTGAGATTGGTGAAATCTTAACATGGAAGATCTTAGGTAGTATTTGATTCTCTTCTCCCTATTCTCTTTAATTTCATTGCAACTTTCCTTCTTGGTTGTGGTTCTTGAACATATTTATTACCTTCTATTTATGACACCACTCTTCAATCACTTTGATGGCTTGGTTCTCATTGTCATTACTTATATTATCTAAAGCTAGCAAACATACAAACTCCATATATTAGCTAACTGGATTTTTCATCAAGCATAATTTTGTATTAATTGCAATCTACCTAATTCCCTTCCACACTTGCACCGCATCTTAACTACGAACTGCAAATCTTTATAACTGTAATAATCATAACCCTTCTTTTTCTTTATAACGATTAGATTTAACAGATAAAACAGTTTTACAGGGGTAAATTAGAAAAATAATATAGCGTCTAAATTAGTCCTTATCGTTTTCATAAAAAATCAATTAGTCCCCAAATCTTACAAAAATATGCCAATTTAGTCTCCAAATCATCATTGACCGGGAAAATAATAATAATCTTCTTCTTCCCCCTCTTCACCTCCATCACATATACACAGGCCACGCACGCACACACGCCACACATCCACACATGCCATGCACACACAGTAGCTGAAGTAGTACACTTGGGGTAGGTGGTTGAGTCACATGAGTAGGGTAGGTGGTGGAGTCGCAGGGGTGGGGGTTCTGGTGGGTGGGGAATGGGGTGGGTGGTGTGCGATAAGGGGGTTGGGGGGAGGGTGGGGTGATGCGGGTGGGGAAAGGAGGTTCAGGTTGAGTGGGGTGGGGGATGGGTGGGGGTAGCAAGGTGGAGGTGGGAATGGGTGGGGGCAATGGAACAAACTGGGAATTTTGTGGGTTAGGTCATTTTAGTGATTTTCTGCTAAATATCTAATTTGGCCACATTAAGAGAACACTGATCGCCTATTTGAATATTTTGCAACAAAGGAGACTAATTTGAAAAAGATTTTCAACATTGGGGTATTATTCGTGCAATTATCCCTTGTAAGTGGTTAGGCAATAGGAGCTACTCACATGAATGATGGTGGAAATGGGAGGGTGTGTTATAGCATCTGACGGCAGAGAGACCGGCAGGGATGTTAGGAAGAGGTCAAGGGAGTCCCTAGTGCCTCCCGTCATTAAAGGTGGCAAATGGCAATGAGAGTAATAGGCAAGGCAAGGGGACAAGCAGAGAGAATGGTTGTTGAGGAGGATGATTTCACTTGGTCTCCTTTTCAATGTGTTATCGTTTTTACCATTTTGGTCCTTTCTAGTTTTTGCCCTAATAGTTCAAACATGTGATAATCACATAAGAAATTTCATCCATTTCTCACATGGAGTCCAACGATTTTGACGACATTGATAGACTTTTTAAGTATTAAACACCAATTAGAGACATTATTATTTTAAAGGAGCAATTTGAAAAACCTGAAATCCATCTTCTTCTATCTTCTCTATCCTGAAGGACCGTAGGTTTGACACTAAAGTTCAACAAAAAACTTTTCTTTAGCAGTTATATTTCACCTATTTCCCATGACATACCAAGTGACTTAAAGAAGGGTAGCATATATAGGATAGACATCCTTCCCTTTTAGAGATAGAGAAGTACCAAAATGGTACTGAAAATAAATTAGTGGAGTGCCATAGAGAATTCGGATCAATGGGGAAAAGTTTCAAGTCCTGAACTTGGAGATTAGAGAAACAACCAACACACACAAAAATAGGACTAATTTCGGACAGCCCCCAAACCTCTGTTGGTTCAGCTCTTTGCCTTTAAATATCAAAGAAAGGAAAAGCAAAATAAAATAAAAATTTGCAAATTAGATTCACCAACTATCACCATAGACAGCATCAGCAAACCGAGACACAAACAATCCTGAAAGGCTGAAAATACTATGATTACCACATTATTAATCACCAATAGCAACAACAAATCATAAATGCAGACACGAGACTATACTATAAATTTCAAGAAAATTTCCCTTGTAAACAACTCATATAGAACAAAGCAGTACAACAAAGCACAGACAATAGATTACCATTAGACATAATCTAATCAATGTGCCATTCAGTTTTAAAAGGAAGATAATCAGATCTTACCTTGACCAGAAACTATATCTTTTTCAATTTCTCCAACACAAGACACTACACCTTCACACTTGTTTATAGCAGCTTCTTCATCAACACTTTCATCATGTACCAACTGGAATGCACTTATAATTTTCTCTGGCATAGCTCCAACAGCCAGTTTCTGACAAAGAAACAGAGATGTTCCAAATTAACATTATTATCAAATGCAGAGAAAGGTGTACATTCTAAGCACAGTCAATTTGGACTTACAATCCTAAGTGAGTGAGCATCTTTCTTCACAACCTTAATTGGATTTGGACCTTTGCCATTGCTGACCGGCAAAGGAGGAGGATTCTTACCAAGCATATTATCTTTAAGATTTTGACCTCGAGATCCAAAAACCTTACGTTCTTCCCATATGTCAACCTGATATTATAAACATCATTATCCCCAATCACCAACCAACTCGGAACCAAGAAAAAAGAAAAATAAAATAAAAAATAATAAGCATTAGGGGAACACCAGAGTAACTAAAATTTAGCATTTTGATATCCAAAAACAATGCATGATGGAAAAATGATCACTCAAGCTGAAATTCATAAAGCACTGAGCTTGCAAGGCATTTTACAAAGGGGAGATCAAGAATCTTGAAGCAGAATCCTATCTACATCAACTAGCACTTACCATTTTACAGAATATTCTGGCCATTAGACATAGTCAAAAAGTTGAGGGAAGAGAGAAGAGAGAAGAGAGAAGAGAGAGAGAGACATAAAGACACGTCCCTGCATGGAATTTGCAGGGCAATGAAAATAAATGATTGTCAATAACTTGTACAGGTTCTCACAGCAGGAATGATAGTTCAATGATTCCCACAGAGGGGAAGCCTTCCGATATTATGATATTGCAATGGATATCAATGAAATAGGGTCCATAGCCTTCTTATAACAGAGAGAAGCAGGTCGAGAGGAATCAGTAGAGGATATAACCATGTGTTGCATAGTGTAAATCATTTTTTGAGAAGTAAATTTTTTATGAGCATGGAAACATCTACACTGTGTGTGTTGGACAGTGTAAATGTTTCCATGCTCATAATATAACTGAGGAGTTTTAGAGAGAGAGAGAGATTTCGAGAGAGAACTAATCAAATGGCCCAAAGAAACACCAACTGATCGTAACATCTGAGATGATTCTCGGCTTCTTTTCTTTCTCTTTTGGCTTTTGCATTTGTAGGTGCTACAATTACTTGCGCAGTAAAATAATAACTCTATATCCCATATTCTCGACTGTTCCATCATCCGCTTCCCTTTTCTTTCATACTTTTCCTCTATTGAAGGAGTTGGGAACTACTCCTGTTTTCCAAGTTGAATGTCTTCCTTTCCTTTTTGGACTATTTGATATATCGTCCAGAGAATAGAATATGTTAAGCATACTTCGTTAGGGGCCACTTCTCTTCACTCTTCCACTTATTTATAAATGTTTAAAAATTTCAAAAACAGATTCAACCTCACCTTATTATACCAAAGTCAATACATATATTTGGTTCTTAACTCTTTGCTCAAACTCCATGCTGGGTCAAATTAAACACTCAATTTGAAATGGAGGGAGTATATACTTTTGCTTTTGCTAGGCCTTCTGATATTCACTAGATTGAAAGGAAATATAAAATCACTAAAGAAGAGGAAAAGCCGAAATCGTTAAACTTATCAACCCTAACTGACTGAAAGAGCCTTCTATTTCAAGCCTTAGGTTGCAATAAAGTCAACAGTACAGATGCCAGGGGAATATAACATCTCAGAAGCTAACACTAGCTAGTTCCTAGCACATATAACTCCAATATATTGTCTTGATACTCAGTTATGAGAGAGAGTTTTAGTACAGTGAGAAACCAGAATGAGAACCACAAATAAGTAAAGGGAAGTAGGTATATTGAAATACAATCATGGAATGCCAAAAAGGCCTAGGACCAGTGGCGCATAGGACCAATACTGTGGCCTGACAATCCAAGAGCTAAGTTTCACTTCCAAGCTAAGTTTGCAACATTCTCCAACTTTATATGGATTGTCCTCCAACATAGTTGACTCCTCTCTCATCCTATTAGGGTTATGGCAATACACACAGATGGACATACATATGTGTGAATTTGGATATCTAAGTATCTTAGGACAGAGAAACTTACCAAGTTAAAGACAGAAAAAGTGAGTTAGTTATAGATGAAAACCACAATAAAACTACAATAATATCAACTCGAAGCAAGAAAGTTCGAGATTGTTTGAATCCATTAGTTTTAAAAAAATGCTGCAATGCAGTGAGATGTGCGCAAAAGTTTTCCCCCATTTGGGATGATGCAACATAATCTTTAATAATATTGACTCTTTATTTGAGCCCGGTAACTTCTCTAATTTCTTAATACAGTATAAGAGAGGACGACTTGCTTTCAAAAATATATTATACGAGTTTATCAAACTACCCCATTCCATCGCTTCAAGTTGGGCCACAACCTCAACTTGAAACAATAACTTGCACCCCTTTAATTTAGCAAAACCTGATTCTACTTGGCAAATGAATTACTGAACTTCAAGGAAGGGAAAAAGAGAAAAGGTCCATACAGGGAAGAGAGCTGATTCTATCGTAGAGCATAACTTTTAACATATGCGTCCAAGAAGATACACAAGAAAATTTTCATATTTCACATTGGTAGAGTCAAAGAGACTAGGAGCAACAAACCACAATGTCAATCATCTTCATGTTTCCTTGGTGTTTGCCCAGAAATACTCGTTTCATGTACAGAAAATTACTTACCAGTCTCATGGCCACTTTCTTCCCATTTTCATCTCCATTTTCATAGACATGCTTGAGAGCTGCGGGAAGGACCTTCCAGAACTCATTCACAAACTCACTGCCCTTGCGCCTGCTATTTTGCAGAATATCATTGGCCAGATACAGAAATGAAACACGCTGATCCCGTTGTGCAGATTGGAACAATTTGTCCCATGTTTCAACAATTTGCTTGGCTTTCTTCCGAAAGGAAATGCACCAACGAGACAATGCTGATTAGAAGTTAAATGAAAATCAAAGTATAGTTTGATCGCGGAAAACAAGAGAGACACATAAGTATTGATTCTTGGCCACATTTTATGTTAGAAATGTTATGAATCTATTGCTGTCAAATGTGATCTGTACTCTAGCAAGCAACTAGTTTTCCAAAATTTATTTACATAAAACGTATGAAGTTTTTTCAGAAGCGTCTTACATCAGTAGAAAATAGCTGTATGTTGTGCAGCGCAAGTTAGGCCTGGAGTTAAACTTCAGATCAAATACTAACTTTGCAATATTTCTGGGGATCATGATCAGACTTCAGGAATTAAATAACTTTTATGCTCATCTAACAAAAAGGACAAGAGGAAGAACATTGACAAAGGAGTATAACTAATCAATTCTCTTTATTTATTTTGAATCTTCATGCATTCCTGCAATTTTGGATTCTAAATTTGGCAACATCAAAGTTTCTGCATCTTAAGTCCTTTCGTTTAAGTGGTCTGATATATACCTTAACTTATATTTTGAGTATAGGAGAGTCCACATTTTATCAAGGTCAGTGAGGTACCATCTAGTCTTATATTATGTTTATAATAAGCATAGACTTATTTCTATTGGCTATAAATACTGGCAGTGTAAAACTGAAACTTGATTAAATTGCAAACAGAGATCATATGTAATTAACACAATTTCTGCACAGAACTGACAACCCAACCCTTTGGCCCTTCTTTATAAAATATTTATGTACCTATCACAAAGAAGAATACAATAAAAATAACATATAGAACTGAGACAACCCAGCATCTACTCTATTCTAAACTTGATGCAGTTGACAAATTAGGTTGATAATTTAAAGACTGAATTAATGGCTACTCACAAAAACAAAGGGCTTTGAATAGAAAGAGATACACAGGCGCAACCAAGAGAAGAAAGGATTCCAATAGCTTTTTTCTTCTTTACCCATATGATACCTTTATATAGAAACCAGGAAACTGCTTCATATACGTGTCTGCAGTGAAATTTATAACACAACAATACACAGATTATAGAACTACATAATTGCAAATGAAGAGCTGATCGTAGTAGCAATATTTCACACTCCTATCAACGCAAGTTAATATATTTACACAAACACACACACAACACAGACACACACATAGAGTATATCAAAGTTTCATTTCCCTGCCACAACTAAACAGTCATTTGAGTAAAAACTAAACATCATTGTCTAAACCTTCTATACCCAAAATGTAATAGGATGGCATATTTTCTCCTGTTGAAAAGGATACACTCAATACTTTGTTGCGAACTGTTGAGTTTAGACAGCTTCTCAGTCAATATCTGCCCATCAAAAGCCTCCTCACCCATCCTGTTGTTATGATGTTTTTATGCAAAAAACTCCCTGCAAATTTATATAATGATGAAAGTCAGAGAGTTACATGAGAGTCCGTGTGTGTGTGAGAGAAGGAGAGAAGGAAAGAGAGAGAGAGAGAGGAAGAAGAGAGCAATGCCCATAGCAAGCTATAAATGAGAACATAAGTATTAAAACAAAAGAGCAACAGCAATCGTTTTCTACATATCCTCTAGATATTGAAGAGAACTCGGAAATTGGTGAGAAAAAGTCAATTCATATTTCTAATTTCGTAAATCAGCCATGTCAGTTTCTTAGACTACAAGTTTACAACTAAACATTTCTGTCCAGTTAAACATTTGTACAAGGTGACCGAACACTAATTAAAGGTAGATGGTACTCCACATCCTACTAACCGCAATATGATTACAACTACCTTTCCCGACTTCAAGTTGAACCAAAACTCAACTTTCCACAAACATGCCACTGCACTTCACCAGAGAAACCACCCAATGACTCAAACTGCAGGAGTTCCTCTTCCTCTAATTTTTCTTTTTCAAAGGTAAATATATATTATTAACAAGAACCAAGGGATGCACCCATATACAAAAAGTAAAACTACATCTCTCTATCTATACAATTGTAGATAATATAAATAAACTCTATCATCTTACCAAAGCACAATTTGGCATTAATATCGCTTCAAGTGATTAAATGAACACTCAAAAAATATTAAAATGGGAAAAAAAGGGAAAGCTATTATTTCTTATTCACAATGCCGCTCGCTAAAGCGAAACAAGTTACTAGATAGCATCATCTGGACCACTTTCCATACACTATTATCTGACCACTTTCCAGAAAGACAATCAATAACCATGTCGTTTTCTCAACAAATGCACTAACGTAAATGCCTATACAGCTGTCAAAGATTCACCTTTCTAGAGATTAATGCAATAAATTCTCAACAAACACACTAACGTGAACGCAAATACGGCTGTCAAATATTCACCTTGCTAGATGTTGAATATAATAAATAATACAATAAACCCTCTCTAATAGCTTAAACTTTTAGATGAGGAAGTAATTTAATATGGGATCAGAGCGTAAGGATCAAAAGTTCCTGGGTTCAAAATTCACCGCCACCCATTTAAAAACATTAAAACTATCCAAGTGCAAGACTAAAAAACTAACTCCACCTGCATTTGTAGGGGCATGTTGAGTATAATAAATAATGCAATAAACCCTTCTCTGACAGTTTAAGCTTTTACATGAGGTGGTAATTTAACAATAGAAACTATAGAATGAATTCTCAGCAAACGCACAGACATGAATGCATAACTGAACACTCAAAAACTATTTCAACAGAAGGGAGAGAAAGAGAGAAAGAAAGGGGGAAAAAAAAAAGGTAAAGCTAAAAATACTTGCTTATCTTTTATTGCGAAACGCTGCTCTCTCAAGCAAAACAAGTTACAAGATAGCATCATTGTGACCACTTTCCATACGGAATTATCTAAGCACTTCGCAAAAAAGACAACCAATAACCATGTTGTTATCTTAACAAGCACACTAACATGAATGCATAATGAACACTCAAAAACAATTTCAATGGAAAAAAAAGTATTAGCATAAATTACTTGATTACTTGTTATTGCAAAATGCCGCTCTCTAAAGCAAAACAGGTTACTAGATAGCACTGCTTTCCAAAAAGACCACCAATAACATGTCACTTTCTCAACAAACTCATTAACACGAATACATATCCAGCTGTCAAATATTCACCTTTCTAAACAGTAACGCAATTAATTCTCAAAAACTAATTATTTCTTAATAAACTAAATTTCCATAGCTTCCATCACGAGAAAAGAATTTTGCAATTACAGAAACACCCAATATTTAATCAAAGAAACACGTTACAACAACTTATTCAGTTCCATTAGCATATTCTACTTCTCTTTCCTATTCTCAATTTACAAAAATACAGCACCTCACCTACCTAAAATCAATCAACTGCATAATTTAACAGAATAATATAAAAAAGGAAGAATATTTATAGAAATATCTTAGCTTAAGCATCAACCACTTTTCTCAGACCTAGAAAAAAACTCAATTAGAAAAACAAGTTACGAGAATCTGTTGAATCATTTAGTTCATTTGCAACACACTCTTTTATGTTTTGAAATTTCAAAGGTGCTGCACTTCACATACCCTAAAGCAATCAATTGCACAATTATATAAAACAACATGAAAAATTCATTGCAGATATAGTTCACCTTAAAACATCAATCTTCTTTCTCAGACTAAATAAAATCTAGATTTCCTTAATTTTCCTTCACCCAGAAAAAATAAATCCCAATTTAAAAAAACACGTTACGAGAATCTGTTGACTTATTCAGTTCCATTACTATTTGCTACACACTCGTATGTTTTAGTTTCCAAAGTTGCTGCATTTCACATACCCAAAACCAATCAAGTGCACAATTAAATAGAATAACAGGAAAAAAATTCATTACAAATTACAATTATAGTTTACCTTAAACGAACTCAATCTTGTTTCCCAGACTCAACAAAATCCTACCACCAAAAAAAAAAATTTGAAATTCATATACAATTTAGTAAAAGAAACAGTTTTAACTTAAAATAAATAATTAGAAAAAATTGGTAAAAATTGAAGCTTTACCTTGAATAAGCTCAATGTCATCTCTCGAATTTCTTAGCTCCTTGTTGTGGTACCAGGAGGCCCCTGATAACGACCAAATAACACAAAAAAAAGGAAAATTCAAACTTGAAAATAAAAATAAAAAGACAAATTTTTTAAGTAGGAAAAAAAAAAAAGAAAAAGATATGTGCGTGTGATATAAGTTTATTTATATCTGTGTCCACAAAAAAAAAATGCATATATTTCTATTTATGTGCGTGTATATATATATGTGCACTGAAAGATATATATATATACACATATATATATATGTGTGTGTGTGTGTGTGTGTGTAGGGGAGAAGTAAGTAAATATACCTGGAGAATATATTTTTGTTGAAGGAGCTGATGCTGTGGTAATGGGGGAGTGTGTGTGTGTGTGTGAAGGAGCCCTATGGAAAGGTGAAGGGTGCGCTTGCGGGTTTACAGAGAGGGGCGCTTTCGGTTTTTGATTCGGGTGGGGCTGGGGTTGGGGTAAGACCCTCACGGCATTATTAGTATTTTTTTTTTTTTTTATAAAAACTCTCACGCTATTATAATATTACAATCAATTGTTTGAAGCATTAATATTATTTTATCTTCACCGAGAAGACAATATATTTATAAGGTTATAATAATACGAAAGTCAATAACCGTAAATTATTAATATATTTATAATTAAATAATATAAACAATTTAAATTTAAAATAATAATTTAATAGTAAGTTATTCTTTTGATAGTTATGAAATAACAGTTTGAATTTTGTGGAGGTAAGAAGCCAAGTGGGGCTCGGGGTAAAATATATATATACATGTACATACATATATAAATAGTTCATAATTATTAAATTCCGCTTATATGTAAAAATTTCAATTGTTGGGATTTATTTATAGCATTATGATATTACAAAAAGTCTAATAATTATAAATTATTGATACAGTTGTAATAAATTAATGTAAATAATTTCTAACCGTTGGCCTTGCACATAATGTTAATATGTATATAGTTTACAATTATTGAATTATTGAATTATTGATGACGTTATGATGTTTAGAGACTAATGAAAGCATCCTTGCTCGTATGAGGGGACTCGGGAGATGTGGAGAGCTAACGTTGGGGCCTGGGGGCAGCGGAGATAAAAAACAGGGAGTAGAAAAGAAAAAAACGTGAAAGGGTAAACTTCTCAAATCTCCCCTCTGTGTTATCATAATTACGAATATGACCAAAAAAAAGTATTGTCATAATTACGAAGGAACTAGGTCTATTTTAAGAATGGTGGCTTTTCTATTATAATAGTAATAATGGGTAAAATTGATCAATAGTTACTATTATCTCAATTAATAATTTTCAAAATAAATATTTTGAAATATATATTTTCACTATTTTAAGTCTAGAAGTTGACTAATCAATTGTGCTAATTGTTATAATATTCATTCTCGCTTCATAACAAATGCTAGTTTGACTTGCTCCGACAAAAGAAAATCATGTATAAGTCCAGATAAATCCAAAAGTTAATTTTCAACACGCGAATTGTTACAATGTTATTTTACTATAAAATTTATGGCATATGCAATTGATAGTATTGTGCACCTAGTTTCTTATTTTTTTTTAATCTTATTTTCTAAAAAATAAAAAAGTAACATGAATTTATGCTTGGGGAAAAAAGAGCTGATTTTAAGAAGAAAAAATCACGAGTAAATAATTATTTAATAGATGAATGGTAAAAAGAGCAACTACAAAAATATCAAAATAAGAAAAAAGTATAAGACAAAAGGGTTGTATTGATACTTTTTGCAACTTATTAACAACTAATTAAACTGTTGATAATGAGAAGAAGATTTTTTCAATAATACGTAAAATGTAAAGAGTTTGTGTAAATTCACATAACAAGTAACAAGTATTTGTATTAAAAGTGAAATAGAGGGGAGGTAAAATTGATTTTATACTTAAATAAGAGCAATTTAGATTTTGACAACATTTTCTCACAATTTTTACTTAAATTTTCTTTTTTGGGGGCTGGAGCAAGCAAGATTGGGTTTTAAGTTTTTTGCCTGAAAAATTAATACTTCAATTTTAGAAAGTGATAATAGACTGGCCGCAAAACTTAAAAAGAAACAATTTATTGCTAGAGTGACTCGTACACATTAGATCCAATCCAAAGACTATTTGGGAGGTTTTCTTTGAGAAAACAAGCTTCATATAAGCAACCTTTTTCTTACAAAGTGAGGTTGGCTATATAGATCTGATTATCCCACTCCTGTTGATAGCCGTCTTTTCCGTTGACTCCATATAAACAAGATCCCGCATAAGTATCTCCATCTAACAAGTTTATATTACAACATAATTCAACAAAATGCTATAAACTTGCTCATCCCATTGAAAGTTGAAATCTTTTCAAGTTACATGGGTACACGATTTGTATCAAGACAAATTCCTAGTTTTAATCGAGGAGCCCAAAGCTAGCTGCTGAGAAGTTTTCCAAGCTAAGAGAAGCAACCAATTGTGACCAACATCATTGTTTTTGTTTCTTCTGCAGTGGTTCAGAACAAGATCCACTCTGCTATCAATAAACAGCCAGAAATAAAATGTTGGAACATGCAAATCTTAGCTCATAAAAGAGAAAGAAAAGGAAAAGCCCAAGAGGCTGTTGTTTGTGTTTATCTAGGAAGCAATTATAGGAATCTCATAAGCAGGACGTATCGGCAAACAGAGAAGATGGGGCATTGTTGATTTGAGTTGATTTTCTAGCTTTATCGAAGATTCAATCTTGTACCTCCAGATATCAAGAGAAATCGAGTCAGAATCGATCTCCTTTGACATTGAACGCACTTCTTCTTTAGGGGATGAGGAATTAACACAGTTGAAAACCAAATTTGATCATACTGAAATTCAAGTTCCCATCATATATTGGGGATACAATCAATGGGATTACAAATTTCTACTAGTTTTCGGTTTTGAGAAACATCCACTATGTAAAAGCGAAAATAAGATGAAGACTTGAAGTGCTGTCATCTGAACTATGCATATGGAAAAACAAGCCTGCAGCGATCCTAGACTTACAGCCTATGATCTAGAAATATCAAATAAATATAACACAGACAGAGAAGTAGGTGCTTACAGAAGTTGGTAATTGTTCCTTGATGTAGGCTAGGGATCTCAACATTGCATCAAGTGTGTCTCTAGAAAGCCGAAACTTCACCTCCATCTCTCCGGAAGGGGACTTGACATCATCCTGGAGCTATAAAAACATCGAGGAAAGAGCACTTCCTTCAATACTGTGGAAATTGAACTGGTGAACTTACTAATGGGAGAGATTAGTTCACAATAATTTCATTATGACGTTTGTACTGTAAGAAGCAATTTTATTTTTATTTTTTTTAATACCAAGGAAATACACAAAGTATAAATCAGGTTCCTCCAAAAAGCTAGTAATCTAGCTTAAGGAAAACTCTTTTCACTTTTATCTTCTTCCAACTTCCTGACTAACGTACCTTTAGATTGATAATAGCTGCACTATCAGCTGGTGTAGCACTTTGATTCTCCAAGGTCCAAGTCATTGATTTCAATCGTGGCAGTATCCCCTGAATGAATGAAAATATTCACGTAATTAGAAAGAAACAAGAACCCTCACATAGTCCGGGAAAATGAAAAGAAATCAACTGATTATCTAAAACTGGTTCTGCACGCTTTAGGAAGAATGAATTGTATTGAAGTGATTAGCCTTTGAGAAGTCAATTCCTTGGCTGTTTAAAACCCCTCCAGCTTTAGGGGTTGTATGAGTATTGTTCAAAGTTCAGATATTTAGGTGGGAAATACTCCATAACTGTAAATTCTTAATGTCTCCAACCCCTATCTAAGATAATTAAAATAGTGATTTGAACCATAAATAAAGACTTCTTCCAAATTCTCCTTAACAACTTTATGGAAATCACAGAATATGCTGGACTAACTGCTCTTAATATTAGTCCAACAAGTTATGTGGGATAATAATTCTCATTTTTTTTTTTTTTTTTTTTGTGGGGTGGGGGGAAGAGGAGTTTTACATCTCATGGCGGGTTGGAAAGCAATAAAAAATACGAAAGACACCATATATGGACTCAAAACTAATTATTCAAGCCCCAGAACATACAATCAAACAATTCTGCTTAATGCTTGGGCTTGGAAGCATCCTTTCACACCGTGAATACACTTTGAGAGAGTGCTTCCATTGTCTTTCAAAACACACATTCTTGTTGCTTCCCCTATCAACTCTATATTAGAACTCAATTTACATATCTAATCTACATGGTAAAAGTAATTCAGTGAATAAAAAAGAGGAAGGATGTCAAACAAAGTGAACCTACGCAAGGGCAGGAGAACATTACTTTGGAAGGTGCAAGAAGAAAAAGGTGCTATTATTTTTTGCATACCACGTTTTCAGGAGGACTGAGGTTAGATTGAAGAAATAATGGAGACAACTGTGACATATTAGTTTCAGTAATAAGTGATGTAGAAGCTCCTAAAATGTTGTTAGCTTGAGAAACAGAGTAATCTTGTCGAGCCAGTGGGGATTCAGCTATCTCTGAGGGAACAGATATCATCAGAGGTTGTGGCAATCCTGCATTAACCTGGTTGGAGAAATTGCCCCTTGCCAATGGGCCCTGGTAAGCATAGAAACATACACAAAAATGAGAACTGACAAAGAATAGGCAATATACTAGAAACTAAAAGGGAAAAACATACTAGAAAGCCCCCCAAAATTTTCTTCCATAAAAAAGTAGTGTGGTCATTTTTGATAGAAGATCTGTGTTTCTTGCTCAACACAACAAATAGAATAAAGGGGCAATGTTAGTTCAAGCATAAGCACTTATGCCAGTCCTCTTTCATAATGCCAAGAATCACGTCCAAAGCTAATAAAGTTAAAAAAATGAATTTCTTAAGATTTCAACTTCCATTTGATGAAATTTATAAATTTGCTAGAAAAATTAACCTATATAATCATAATTTACAACTGTATAAATAGCATAATGTTAATTTCTAAATTTTCATTATGGAATGGGCATTTTCACCACCCTCAGCAATACTGCAACCATAAGAACCCATTCTTTTGAAGTTCGCATCTCATGGATGTCATACTTTTACTGCTTTGTTGTCATTTAGAGTTAGTTCTGCTACTTCATTTCGTTCATGACAAAAAGTTGTAAATAAATACAGAGACTTAATATAGTTGACCGCTCGTCACTAGTAAAAAGAATGGAAAAGATATACACAATAACTGGCAGTCACTGAAGCAGGGTTTGCAGAAAAGATAACAGGACAGGTAGACAGGCTGCCAATCGGGCTATTGAACCTTGTGGGATACTCCTCATCAACCAATGGTTGGAGACGGTCAAGGACACTGGCAGTGGATACATCAAATCTAATATGTTGATATCATGGATCGTACAACTGGATCACTAAGCCCATAGATTAGATGTCTATGTTTCTTCACCACTTTACCTCAATGAGCTCAGCATCAAGCTAATTTGCCAAGCAAGTGATGGTTTTCATACTCATTCAATTCTCACAACTATAGTATTTAAATTGAATACCCAACCAAAAAAAAAAAAAACATGAATATGAGTAGAGTCCATCATATAGCAGAGGAATCACCTGGTCTCTTGAAAGTTCCTCCTTCCATTGATTTTGATGTTTCTGGAGTAACCTAATAAGAATACTCTGCAGCTCAAGAGAGAGATTTTGTGGAAACAGCTTCAATATGCCACCACTAGCCAAATTCCCACGCACAAATTTTCTGAGAAGCAAACGAAGGCATGCCAAAACCTAAGGTCAGAATCAGACATCATTGATGTGTCCAAAACTCAGTTCCCATAAGTGGGCTATAAAACTGGCTATGCAACTCCAGCATCACTTAAACCAATGACCAGGGTCCAAAAACTTTACTGCATGAAAAAGTAAAAAACCAATAGCTTTTGATTGTTGCAACACTAATAAATCTAACTAGAAACATGGGCAACTTCAAGTATGCAGCCCGGTACACAAAGCTTGCATCCAAGAAGGATGGGACCCACTTCAACTACACATTAATTTTAGCAACAACAAAAAAAAAAAAAAAAAAAAATTTACCACGATAAAGGTACTAAGTAAATTTACAAAATTCCCATTTTACTGTATGCAAAAAGTGAAAAGGCAGTAGCTTTATGGTGTGAATGTGAGTTTCCACTTACAGGATCGAGGACAAGAAGGGAAGGGAGGTTGAGAAGGGACAGAAAAATGGAAACTAATTACACTACAGAAAACCTGGTGCAAGAAACTCCCGCTGTAAGAGCCACTAACTCTAGTTTCAAAAACTAATATTATACAATATTCCATAAAAAAACATAGCTATTTGATTACCATTCCTACATAATAATAATCTAACTAGAAAAACAGGTAACTTCAACTATGTATCAAGCACAGCCCGTTGCACGAAACTTGTTCCAGAAAGGGTGGGACCCAATTCAACTAAATATTAATCTTAAAAAAAAAAAAAAAAGACAATTTACCACAACAAAAGGGTAACAACTAAATTTCTTTTTTACCACAACAAAGGGGTAACAAGAAAAATTTACAAATTTCCCATTTACTGCAGGAAAAAGGTGAAAAGATAGTATCTTTATGGTGAGTTTTGACTTACAGGGTCGAGGTCAGGAAGGGAAGGGAGGTTGAGAAGGGACTGGAGAGAAGACTTCTCTGATGCAGAAAGGCCAGCCTTGCGTGTTTTCCATAGTAAAATGAGTATGTTTTCTAAGTCTTGCTCTGATTTTATGGCTGATAGCTTTTGCAGATGAGAGTAAAATTGTGTGTCATCCTCTTCCATTCTTGCCCTCTTTCCCTTTCTCCATTCTGTGGAGGGTTTAAGCTTTCAGCACTAACGAAGTTTATTTCGTGGGCCGGGCTTCAAGATTCGGCGGGCCGAGTTGAGTACATTAAAACTATCAAACAAGGAAAAATTGCACAAACAGTCCCTATTGAAGGAAAAATGGTTGTGTTACCACACGTATCTTTTTGTGACTCATTTATATATTCGAGTAAATATTTGGGACCAGTTCAAAAATTTGGAAGATGATTTCACGGGTATAAATTTAATTTCGTTGTTTTGTTTTCATAATTGAGGAAAAAATTCGGTATTTGTGTTATGCAATCGTCCAAGTTATATATCGGTGTATATATGATTTTTACTTCAAGGGTGTCCACATATATATGCTAACAAATATTTAAGCTGACAATGTATGGAATTCAATTCTTAAAAAAAAGGGTTGAGTTTGGGGTTTATTAAATTCACCCTTGAAGTTCCATTTTTTGGATAATGGTACCTTGTACTTTAACTTTGAACATGTGTTGTTCAAGGCAAAACCAAGATTGCCCTTGCACACACACACACACACAAAAAAACCTATGCATATATATATATATATATAGACACTCAACTATATAAATATTCACTTGAAGAGGTAATTTGAGAAAATAATTTCGTAAATAATTTGAGGACATAGAGGAGCTAATAATTATAACAATTTTGTATCTCGGACCATTATCTATATAGATGATATGAATATATTTTCTAAGACAAATCCACTTAAGAATTTGAAGTGCTTCCTTCGTATCATAGTATAGCTCAATTTATTAAAAGAAATAAATTGTTCTCTACTTGCCAAATTTCATAATGATAACTCTATTTCGTCATGACACATGCAATTCATGATGATATAATTTTTAATTTTTTAAATATTGGTCGCTAAAAATAAATACAACAATACTTAATACCTCCAGGAAATTCAATTTTTACCAATACAAATAGTATACATTAACATCATTAGAAACAACCTGTGGTAGTTGCTCCACCATCTACACAAATAACTTGACCAGTAATATAAGAAGCAGCTGGGAAACAAAGAAATGCCACCAGTGACGAAACTTCTTCAGGCTCTCCTATGCGGCTAATGGGAAATCGACTAACTGTTTGCTTCATCTTTTCCTTCTGAACAGGAACTTGCTGCAGAAGAGCATATGATAGATAAAATTAAATAAAACCAATGAAAGAAATTTGGAGATTTCTTGAAAACGATCAACGATAATGTTATGTGTCACGCCTCCAAATCTGCTTGAGGCGTTTTTATAGATTGATCCAAACTATTGTTGTTTCAAACTCGGGACTAAAACTTGCAATTGATAGTTATATAACAAGAGATAAGTATTTTTTTTTTTCAAATCTTTGGTAATTCAGGGTGATTGAGCTGGTTTAAACGAACTTCGACTAATCCACCTCTTCAAGCTCAAGCTCAAGCTTGTATTAAGTTAAAGATAAATTGTTAGGTCTGGCTAGTTGAATTCAACAAGCTCTCTAACTGGTGAGACTCATATGATGTGAGCACTAAGTGATTGTGAAAGTTTGTTAAATCCGACAACTGCCTTAAATTGAAATGAAGTAGAAGTTTAATAAAGTAATATTCTACTGAAATGAACCTTAGCTTGACATAATATGTTTTTGCTAAATTGAAACATAATATGTTAGAACACAATAGTTTTAGTAAGGTGTTATCAATTTGGAAAGATACTTACCGCAGCTGATTCAAAAAGAGAGGTTAGTACAGGCCCTGGTGCAACTGTGTTGACCCGAATATTATGTTTTGCCCACTCGCATGCAAAATTCCTTGTTACTTGATTCATTGCTCCTGTTTTTTTTTTTTTTTTTAAAAAGATGAAAACTGATCATGAACTAACAAACTTTCTAATAATTATTTCACTTTGATGACGAAAAACACTTTTAGAAGGTTGTTTAGAATTATGTCAAGATCCAAATTTCAGAACACACAAAGGTGAAGTTTAGGATCAACATGTAAACCTATACAGTGAGAAAGACCAATATAATAATTTTTATTTTCTTTTACCAAAAAAAAGTTTTTTTTTTTTTTTTTTTCTTCTAGTTGAAAGAGTAGACAAACACATCTTTAAAAAAATGAGGCTCGCCACTGAGAGCACATGATTTGAAAAGGTACTGTTCAAATTAATTAAGTATAAGATCTATCAGAAGTGACTAAAATAAATAATCTTTTAACTGATTTGAACTCGAAATAAATAATTATAATTAAGCGTGAAAGAACCTTTAGATGCTCCATAGATTGAACATCCAGGAATTCCTATTTGTCCACCAATAGAAGAGATGAACACAATGCTTCCACGGCTTGATGCTTTCAAAAGAGGATGTGCAAGTTGGCAAAAATGATAAGAACCTTCAAAATTGGTACTCATTATCCTCGAGTAATCTTCTGCAGTGACTTCTGTAATTTCCTTGAGGAGTAGGATACCAGCATTGTTTACCTAATAATAAAAAAGAATTGAACTTTTAACTTGTGAATGAACATTAAAAAAGTATTCAATAATAAAATTTGATGAAGCAATCCTAAGCATGGTGTTTAGACTTTAGAGATATGAATTAGGAATTTCCTTAAAATAGCATGTAATTATGTATTTATTGTAATGTTACATTAATGGGAGAAGTGTTAATGGTGCGGTTTATAAGTGAATATTGCGAGTTTAAACAATGATTTGGATACCATTTATGGCTAGTAGATTTGAGGGCCAAACTAGTTATTTAATTTATTAGGAGAATAGATCCTCCAAATCTTGATCAAATCTCCTATATTTAAGGGAGTTATTGGTACTAAATTGCTCTAACAACTCTCCTATCCAATCTCCCATATTTTAGGGGAGTTTCAATATGAAATTTGGATCCCACAAATACGGGAGAGGAGATTTGATCCTCTATATCACCCAACTGTCCAATGACCTTAAAAAAATGCAAAACTATTAAAGTGAAATTGAAATAGAATTTCTTAAAATAAGGGATTGGTTTAAAATAGAAAAATTACTAGAGTGAAACTGAAATAAGAGATCTGCAAATATAGAGAAATGCTTTAAGTCCCCTAAATATAAGAAAAAAAATAGGAGAGTTGTTGGAGTTGGTCTTACACCAATAACAATTTGTCTTGCTTAGGGTTTTGGGCCTTGATGTAACAAAATGGTATTCGGGACCAATCACTATTTGGATTTGGAAGCTAAGTATTGTGTGGGGGCCTAGGGCATATCATATATGCTTGAATATCGTATATATGAAAGTCAACCAATTTTGTAAATTTTAACATGAACCAATTATTATGTTGTTAGGCGATCCAAATTGGGTGTGTGATTAACTTACAAGGATGTTAAGCTTCCCGTTAAAATAACTGGAGGCATTCTGCATTAGATTTTCGCGTTGAGGTCGTGATGAAACATCACACACAGCACCTGCCACTATGAAGCCTTTGGTTTTCCATTTCTGTAAGCATTCGTCAAGCTCCTTTTGATTACGAGAACACGTATAGACCACTGCTCCGAATCTTGCTAGTTCTTCAACTATGGCGTGGCTATAAGTTCATGAAATACGAAAATTAAAAAACACACATAAATGAAATCAAAACTAGTAACAAGAAATTACGTTGATAATAGTTATATCATCACATCACGCCGTATGTTTAGAATCCCGTCTACCCACGACTAATGTAATAAGATTTAAAATAATATTTTAAAAAAGAATCGTTAAATCAACCCAATTAACTCGTCAATCTCAAAGATGTTATCTGCCGGAGACAAACTACCATGTTCCGGACCTTACAAGCACTGGAGGTGCTTTCATACAAAACAAATTCTGCACTTGACAGAGCAAGAAAGACTCTTATGCAACAACTCTTGTCTCACTTCTATGTTAAACAATTCACATGCATGAACTAGGACTCAAATTCATCTAAAACTGTTAATTTGAATTACCATTTGTTATGTAAAACAATAATACTAAGTTATGTGAAACTCTTAGTCTTGACAAACAAACTGTTCGGATCTCACATGAAACTCATTTTTTTTTTCATAGAAGGATGTTCGACACGGTTTAAGCTGAAGTTTGTGTCATGATTCACAGATCTCGATGCAATAGCCGAAAAGAAGTGAATAGCAAATAGGAGTATAGAAAATGAGAAAAACGAGATAATATAAACTTACCCAATACCGCGAGTACCACCGGTGACAAGGGCAGTCATGCCGTTGAGAGACCATCTTCCATCATTAACAGCAATATCTGTATGTGCCATATATTTAATGTAAATTCCTTACTTTTACTATGATATATATTTGCCAAGTTCTTGGTTTCTCACACTTCAATTTTCAAACCAAATTAAATAAGCTCACTAAATAGCTAGACACTCAAGATATACTGTGGCCCTTGAAGAAAATATCAGTAACGGGACAATAATAATAATTAATAACAGTTGAATTTTATTTATAATGTTATAACATTATATGAAGATTGATTTAGAGCATAATGCAAAATTTTTCACACTGATAGTGGCCCTCATCACTACCATGACCACTGAACTGCGATAAGGAATATGTGGGTGATAAAAGAGTCGTATGCAATATTCTCATTACTGATTTTGGATTCTTTTCGATTTTTTCTTTGTTTGCTTCTGGAATTTGAAGTTGAAAAACAATATAGTCCTTGAAAAGATAACACAACATTTAAGGAAAATGCAATTGTGACTATTTATGACTTGTAACTATAGGTTACTTGTGGAAGAATTATGAAGTCCATTGTGATCTTTTTCTTGCCAAAAAAAAAAAAAGGAAAAGAGACCATTTGAGGATTTTAACTTGGTTTAATATGAAATTAGGGTATAAAAAATCAAAACCAGTAATGGAGAGATTCAAACTTAAAAAAGTAGGTGTTTTTTATACCCCTAGCCACAAAATATTATTGTTTATTCTACGTGACATTTTGTGGTTTCTGTTATGCGAATTTGTGTGTTTGCATGTTTATGATAATTATCAAAGTTAAATTCTTAAATTTTTATATAGTGTATGTAAATTTTAGAACCAAATCTATCATAACAAGATGCTGAATACATTAACTTACATTATATTATAGATTGTCGTGCTATGAAATCATTATAACACCGTTCTTACAAAACTTTTGGCCGTCAATTGATTTTTCAGAGTCCAGTTTTCATCTGTGAAATTGATTATCACTTGTTTAGCTAGCACTTGTTTACATTGGAGGATCTATCCGCATTAAAAACGTGTATTCACTATTTCAACTAACAATTCAAAACTCTTTATACTTCCTTTTTTTTGGATGATAAAGAAAATTTAATTGGTAGAATCTGATCATCGGATTATTCGACAGAATTCAACTACCAATTGATAAGGCTATCCTCAATGGGGGGTTCTAAAATGTAAAGCTTTTCATTTTTGGGCATTTTTATACTTTTTTAGAGCTCCATACCCTAAAAAGTAACACTATTCATGAAAAAAGTACGTGAGGTCCACCACTTTTGGGTTAAAAGATGCCAAAATAGTGCTCCGAGCTCCAAAAAGTTCAGCAAATTATGCCCAAAAATGGAAAGCTTTAAATTTTAGAGCCCCCCATTGAGCTTGCCCTAATACTTTAGGTATAAAGTCTGGCACCAAGGATGCATTAGGTGAGTTAGGAATGAAATCTCGATCGAGGGCAACGAAGGAAATCTAACCCGCGAAGATCCGTAGGCACTTCCCTACTCCTGTTAGAATATATACTTTTTCTCATATAAAAAAATTAAAAACTTTAAGACCATATTATAAGGTCATGGGATACTCCATCTAGCACCGATTGGTTTTAGGATGAAACCTCAGTTATCTTAACATGGTATCAGCCCATGGTCTAGTCTTATTCATCTTACACATGTGTCTCACACATGTTTAATCTTCTTTTACGTGTGACCCTTCTCAAATCATGTCACACGTGTGTTGAATCTTTTTATGCATTTGTTATCCTCCACGCGTGTTCATGTGTGACTCATCTCAAAATCATGTCCCACTTGTATTAAATCTTGCATGTGTGTCCCACGTGCGTTCAACCTTTAATGTATGTTCATCCACCATATGTCTTCAATCTTTCACGAGTGACCCTTTTTAAAATTAGGTCACACGTGAGAGAGAGTGTTAGAATATATACTATTCTCATATCGAAAAATCAGAAGTTTTAAGACCACCTTATAAGATTTTGGGCTACTCCATCTAGCAACAATTGATTTTAGAATGGAATCTTAGTTATCTTAACAACTCCTGTCACTCGAGCCATGCACGGTCAGTTCAACCCCGTAACATATCGGGTTATTTTAGCAATTTAGATATATTCCCTTCTCTTAGGTTGGACTTATAACATTCTTCTAGAACTATTTTTATTTGTACAAAAACACCACGACTCCTCATACAGTTGTTGGTGCCTATGTTAATAAATTTTTTTCTTGACAAAAAAAATAATAATAATAATAAATAAAAAAAAAAAAAAAAAATATATATATATATATATATATATATATATATATATATATATATATATATATATTCTAGTTTCCAACTTTTTAGATATTAGTCTCTAGAAAATGGAAAAAAACAACATTGTTAATGCCTCCACGAAACTTAACTTTAATAACGAAAAATTCAAACTCTGTAGCATACAACATCGTCAGAAACAACTTATGGCTGTTGTTCCACCATCTACACAAATAACTTGGCCTGTAATATAAGAAGCAACAGGCATACAAAGGAATGCCACAAGTGATGAAACTTCTTCCGGCTGTCCAATGCGGCTCATCGGCAGTCGACTAGTTGTTTCCATCAATTTTTCAGCTTCAACAGGATCTTGCTGTAGAAGAGTATATTAACATAATTAGATAAACTGAGGCAAATTCTGTCCATTTTCAGTTGTTAAATTCACGTGAAGTGCATGTGTTTTGCCAAATTACTATGTATTGAACGACTGGAAATAGATGAAAAATTGGTGAATGACTAGTGACATTCCTATTTTAGTTACTTAAAGATTGAAATTGCTCGTTTATAAAATTAGGAGACTAGTTGATATTTTATCCAAAGTTAAATGATCGGTAAAAGTATTTACCCCTTTCAATTATTTATATTGCCAATCATGAGATAAATGTTTTTTTTTTTCCTTTTCTTTTTCTGTGTGTGTCGATCATTGGTGCTTGTGTCGAGTCAGCTTAAACGAGCTCTAAATGCATGCAGTCATCTATAGGAGATATAATTGGTTATAATATTTTGGACATGGTGCACTTGTATATTAGAACATCTTTAATAGAGTCTTCAAAATGTAAGACTTTTTAAATTTTGGTATTTTTAGAGACTCCATGACTCAAAAAACAACACTACTGATGGCAAAAATACTTGGGTCCACCACTTTTATCATCTTTTAAGTCAAAATAGAGTCACAGTCTCTATTTTCTTCAGCACTAACCCCTGGTGCAACTGTATTAACTTGAATATTATCCTTTGCCCACTCGTATGCTAAATTATTTGTAACTTGATTCAATGCTCCTGTTACAAAGCAGAATTAACACAAAGTGTGAGCTCAAAGGGCTTTTCTTTTCCGGCGGCAACCAAAAAAAAATATTTTCAATAATTCTTATCAAATTTGAAATAACCTTTGGATACTGCATAGACAGAAGCTCCAAGAATTCCAATTTGTCCAGCAATAGAAGAGATGAACACAATGCTTCCACTACCTGATGCCTTGAGAAGAGGATGTGCAAGTTGGCAAAAATGATAAGAAGCTTCGAGATTGGTACTCATTATGTTCGAGAAATCTTCTGCAGTGACTTATGTGATTCCCTTGAACATTATAATACCAGCATTGTTCACCTAAAAAAAATCATTGAACGTACACAAAGGTGATTTTTTGAACATGGATATATGCTCGATGCTCATATTTCAGTCATAAAAGTAGGGATTTTCGTAGAGAGTGGTTTTGCAGATACCTAACAACCTCACTTTTATCCCAGATGGAAGGTTATTGGAGTAAGAAATGAAAAATTGAACGAGAAGCTGGGGTTGGTCTTTAGTCCCTCAGAGGGGTGGGGCAGAGAGTTGTAATAAGTATCTTTGATTTCACATAACCCGTCCCATATACATACAATTTTTTTTTAATAATTATGCTTTTAATTAAGAGATTGCACGCTCTTACTTGACCTTTGTAATCGTTTTACTTAAACGCCCTCTATCCATTATTGACCACATTGGATTAAGAAATTTTGAGCAACCTTCAATTGTTTTCAAGATAGTTTCAAGAAATAGACAAAAAATATATCAAAGTCTAAAAGTAAAATTGTCGTTACTTTGGGCATCTAATAACAAAAAAAAAAAAAAAGGTTTTATGGTAATCGATTTGGGAGGCTCATTAATTCAAGTGAGATAATGAATACAAGAAAGTGGGTTTTTTTTTTTTTTTTCACATGTAGGTTCTCACTCGTTTTAGATGCTTGAGTCTTATTGTAAACTTATTTTGTTATCTATTTCCAAGGCATAAAATTCAATTTGTCATATTTGACCTCTTTTTTATACTTATATTCATATCTTATAATATATTCTAATTTGAATTTAGGTCTTGAAATTATGTATTTTAACTCATCTAAATGTCCACAGTTTAAAAAAATAAAAAACCTGCTGGTAGTCCAGGAAACAAGGATAAAGGTGAAGGAACAGGGGTGAACCCACGCACCCAATCTCAGTGTGTGTAATCGTATAGTGAAAAAGGTCAATGTGTGCCACTTATACAGTAAAAATGTCCAATATAATAATTTTTAAAAAAATTCAAAAAAAACAATATATATATATATATATATATATATATATATATATATATATATATTTTTTTTTTTTTTTTTTTTTTTTCAAGTTGAGAGTGTGCACAAGTACATCGTCAACTTAACATAGGTCCGCCACAATGAAGGAGGCATGGTTGAGGCAAAAATTAAAGTGACCTTTTACGTGACAAAGAACTATAGCATAGGTCTCCTTGCTACAAACCAACGCATCCGGTTAGAATAATTCCTATCTAAGAGGCCCAACAAATAGTGAACCATTAATTTATTCACAAAAAGAAGAACCATATATTTTGCATTCAAATAAGGTATATAAACTACAAGGACTACATATATAGTTGTAGATTAACTTACAACGATGTTGAGCTTCCCTTCAAAATAATTAGAGGCACTCTGCATTAGCTTTTCACTTTGAGGTTGTGACGAAACATCAAACACACAACCTCCCACTTTATAGTCTTTGGTTTTCCATTTTTGCAAGCATTCATCAGGATCCTTTTGGTTACTAGAACACGTATACACCACTGCCCCAAAACTTGCTAGTTCTTCAACTATGGCATGACTGATTTCATCAAACACCAAAAAATTAAAAACACCAACGAAAACAAAACAAGTAACGTGACGCGGAATTATATTGTCAATGGTTGTTTATTATTAGAGGCTGATCTAGATTTTTTTTTTTTAATTCCAGTAAAGTTTGTAACACGCAATTTAACGATTATGCAAATAATAAATATTTTCTGCAGGTATTAATTGATCTTTAAATTAAAAAACGCATATGCCTAAAAGAAAATTTAAAGTCAATCAAAACTGAGTCAGAATCCGTGCCTATTTATCACAATTCACAAATTAGATAATTTTTTTAAAACAAAAAACATCCTTTAAAAAAAAAAAATTGAAAATCGGTTGGACGTATAGCTGAATCCATCCCTATTTATCTTAGGCACTAAAAGGGAGAATAAAACATACCCAATACTTCGAGTACCACCCGTGACAAGGGCAGTCATGCCCTTGAGAGACCATTTTCCATCATCAACAATAATTTCTTTATGTGCCATATGTTTATTGTTAATCTCCGATTTTTCTTATGATATTTCCCTAGTTCTTGGGTTCTTATACTTCACTTTTTGTCATCAAAATAAGTTCAGTAAAATTCTAGTCAATTAAGTAACACTGTGCCTCTTGAGCTTCTTCCTCAAAGAAGAAATCATTAATATCAGGACCATTGTGCATGAGGGCCAAATTTTCAAACTGATGTGGTTCGCACATCACTACCGTAAACGACTGAACTACGATGAATAAAAGTGTGGATCACGATCGAGTGGTAAAAGAAGAACATAATCTTTTTGCAACATTTGATGGTTTTCTTCATCATTTGTCTCTGGCTTCTAGAGTGTTGAATTAGTCAAAAACCATAGTAACAATTGTTAAAAACGAAGTAAGGTTCATCTAAATATTATGGTCATGTGGAGTAACTGTTTGGTGTATAAGATTTGTAACCATCCATCCATCCCTCATTGCTCGAGTAAAACTATGTGCTCAGTTTATAAAAAATTAGATTCACTACTTTAAAAATAATATATTAAGTATTTTAAACCAATTATTTATGGTTAACATATTGGCAGGGTTAATTGACTTGAGTGGTTAGAGTGGTCTCCTTTGAACCCGGTGGTTATGGATTATAGTTTTGTTCTATCTAGCGTAACAAAGATGCTGCATTTTTGAGAGCCGGCCAGTGGGAGAATGAGATTGATGTTGCATCTATGAGAGACAGTGGAAGTGTTTATAACACCCCATCCCATATTGTTTTTATCTAGTGCGACGAGAAAATGCACATCTTTGGTGGAGGGAAAGGGGCAAAGGGAGGAAGAGTTTGTAATACTCTATCTTACATTGGTTTTGTTTAGCATGATGAGAAAGTCGCATCTGTAGAAATGGGACATGTGTCGAGAGAGGGGTGTCTGTACGCTTTGTCTCACATTGATTGTGTAAATAATGTGTCCATTTTATGGTAAGAGGAGTTTCTAACTCACAATCTCACATTTTCTGTTTCAAATATATGCATTTAATCTTTTATTACTTTAATTTACTATTACTATTACATTGAGCAGTCCCCTAATAGTCCTTTTGTTTATAACATTATGTGGCGATTGGTATCTTAGAATGAATTTAAACAGGAATAAGATGAAATTGGGTATGGAATGAACATGGAAAAAATATGTCACACTTGATATAACTATGACTGAAGATATGAATGGGTATATTGATTTCAAACTCATATTTGGTAATCAACATACTAGAGTAGCTTTAGGAATGACTTGTATAAATGATATGATTGTCCTTTTATTTATACATAATATGTTTATTATTTATGACATTATTATTATTCTTATTATTATCATTACTACTACGATTACTATTATTATTACTCTACAATTATTATTGTAAAAGGCCAAATTTGTAATGTATATGTTTTGAAAGTGCAAATCACAAAACACAAAAAAAAAATAAAGAACATAAACGAAAACAAAACAAGTAACACAAAGTTATATTGTTAATGGTTATTATATTATTGGAGGCTAATCTATAATTTTTTTCCAGTAAAGTTTATAACACACAATTTAACGATTATACAAATAATTATTTTTTCTCAGGTGTTAATTAATTAATTTTTAAATTAAAAATACCCCTATATTAAAAAAATAAATAAATTTAATCAGAACTAAATCTGAATCCCCCTATTTATCACGCAATTCACATATTATATTTTTTTAAATTAAAAATACTCGTATATTTAAAAAAAAAAAAGGGTCAAACCTATAGTTGAATCTACCCCTATTCATCACAATTTACAGACTAGGCACAAAAAGAGAGAATAAAACATACCCAATAAATACCTCGAGTACCACCAGTAATTTCTGTATGTGTCATATGTTTAATGTAAATTTCTGATTTTTACTATGATATTTCCCTAGTTCTTGGGATCTTAATTATACTTCACTTTTTTGTCATCAAAATAAATTAAGTAAAATTTTAGTCAAATAAGTAATACTGTGCCTCTTGAGCATCTTGGTCGTCACAGAAGAAATCATCAATATCAGGACCATTGTCATGAGGACCAAAATTTTCAAACTGATGTGTTTCACATATCACATTATCACTAACGTAAACGACTGAACTGAGATAAAGAAAAGTGTGGATCACAATAGAGTGGAAAGAGAATACTTTTTTTTTTTATGACAAGGAACTCACTCTAAATAGGATAATAGTGGATTCATCATAAGATTATAACTCTTGTATTGTAGTAGGTTGCCTCGTATTGTCTCGATCAGTGAAAGGTTAAATAATATTTGTTAGCTAGGTTTAAACTCGAAACTTTTAATTATAACAAATCACTATCCGATCACTTCATTCGATGTTTAGAGCAAGCTGGTAAGCAATCTTATCATTACTAGCTAATTTTTGGATTCTTCTTATCTCTTCTTTTGTGGTTGCATGCTTATGTAATTTTGCAGTTGTCACAGGGTATAGTCCTTGAAAATGTAACAGAAAATTTAAAGAAAATCCAATTGCGTCTCTCTATGACTTGTTATTATCTGACTGTTTGCAAAAGAAAATTTCCGTAACTTTTTTCTCAAAAAGAAATGAAAATTAAAGGGTAAATACCAAATTTAGTCCACTATCTTTAATGTTTATCCCGATTTAGTCCATATCTTTTAAAATGTACCATTTTAGTCCATTATTTTTATCACTTGTTTTGATTTAGTCCATATCTTTCAAAATGTACATTTTTAGTCCACTATCTTTATTATTATGGTCTATGTTAGTCCTCCACTATTTTTCTATCCAAAAAAAAAAAGACTAAATCGGAATAAATATTAAAGATATTGGACTAACGTAGACCATAATGATAAAGATAGTGGATTAAAAGGGTACATTTTGAAAGATATGGACTAAATCGGGACAAATAGTAAAGATAGTGGATTAAAATGGCACATTTTGAAAGATATGGACTAAATCGAGACAAACATTAAAGATAGTGGACTAAATTGGGTATTTACCCAAAATTTAAATTGCTCGAGATATTATAAAAAAAGCTAGTTACGATGCTTAAGCCCGTATTTGAGAATCCAATAACTTATATATCAAATACAAATTCATTACGAAACTGATGTAGATCACGGAATGTCGTATCAAGTGCTAGTTATACAAGCAACATAATCCAAGGAAATGGGGATCTATTCTTTTTTTTTTTTTTTGTTAAAAGCAAGCGTGTGTTTCATTCATATCTAAAAAATATTTACAAAGTAAAAAGCCCCCATGGGGTTTACATCAGTTTCCGAATGTTAATATTACAAGCTCTACATATTACCTGGTTTAACAAAAAATGTTTAACTTTTCTAACTATATACATCTTTGTTCTAACATCAAAAGCAATGTTATCAAATATCTGATCCTTGGTAAGTATAGAAGATCTAAAAATACGGTTGTTTCTCTCTTTCCAAATGTGGAAAATGAAAACACAATGAAACAACCTGATGCAAAAAGATTGAAGAGAATCACTGTCAGAAAGTGAAATAATCCACGACTCAATTTGATGCCATTGATGTAGCTTTGGTCCTTTGGATTTCTGCCACCCTTTGAGCCAAATGTGCTTAGAGAAAGTGCATTGTTGGAAGAGATGTTCTTTGTCTTCAATACAGGCATGGCAAAAGATGCATAAAGGTAAGATATCAAGGCCCCAGGAAACAAGGCTCCTCTCAGTAGGAAGCCTATCAAGCCAATAAAGCCAGGAGCAGAAGGCATGTTTAGGTTCTTGCCCTTAAAGTCAAGAAGAAAATCCGATTCCCTAAATTTGCCATTGACTATGTTCAAGAAAGAGGGACAACCGGATATAGGTATTAATTCATTTGTGTTTCTGACCTATATGAGAGGGACGTGTGAGCCCTGCATGGACATCAACGTGCCAATAATGGTCCCTTCGCAACAATAAATTTTATTGTCTCACATACATAATAAACGTAAATATCTTCTAACCACATGATACATCAATATCTTAACATTTATTGTCATTATTATTACTCAGCAAGTGGAGGATAACATCATAGTCATGGAAATCCATTTACTGTTAGTCCACCATCTACACAAAATAATTGGCCTGTAACATATGAAGCAGCAGGCAAACAGAGGAACGCAACTAGTGCTGCAACTTCCTTTGGCTCTCCTGATCGGCTAAATGGCTTTCGAGAAATTGTGCGTTCAATAGTTTCTTTCTGAATAGGATCTTGCTGCAAAAATGAAAAAGGATAATAAGTGAGGACATTTTTCATGAAAGTTGAGACAAGATAAGAGGAGATTTAAGTGTTGGAAAGCCGGACGTAACATAATTCACACACTGGTGGGATCTGAATAGTTCGGCTAGTCAATAAGTGTACTAGTGATATAAATCATATTGATTAGGGACGAATTTAAGTGTGGAGTTGTGGTGGTTATAGCCCCACGGACGTCACTGCTACTAAAACACCTTTTATATATATATAAAACAAAAAATCATTTAAGCCCCACAATACTACTTGATTTGGTTTTTTAAAATTATTTACCCCCACTAATAAAAAGCATCTTAAATCCGTCCTTAATACTAAAACATTTAGTAATTAAAAGAAAGAGTTAGATCCATTTTGCCCTATGAGTTCTAACTTAAATTCCAAACTCCCTCATGAAATTTAAATTATACTCAAATTCCCCTATGGTATTTATCTTTGTCAAACACACCTTAAACTAAAGGGCATTTTTAATCTTTTCAGTTTTTATATAGCTTTTGAAAACCAAAAAAAAAATTCATTTTTACCCCCAACAATGACTCAGCAAAATGTATTTTACTCCTAAAAAATAAAGCAAGATGGAGAGTTACTAAATATTTTTTTTTGTCAGAAGATATTAAATATTTTACGATCACTGATTTTTGAAGCGAGGTCCTGATGGGTCCTGGTGCAACTGTATTAACTCGAATATTATCCTTTGCCCATTCGCATGCCAAATTCTTTGTCACTTGATTTATTGCTCCTATATTAAGACAAGAAATAGGAAAAAAAAAAAAAAACTTTTTTAGGTTAATTTGAACTTGAGATATAAATAAGTCTAGTGTTCACACTCCACATGGTCGATAGTTGTATTGCCTTCCATGATTTAATTAGACTTACGCATTCGTTACCTTTAGATGCTGCGTACATACAAGTGCGGGGTACTGTCGTAACCCCAGCAATAGAAGACAGAAACACAATGCTTCCAACTCCTGATGCCTTTAACAAAGGGTATGCAAGTTGACACAAGTGAAATGAAGCCTCAAAATTGGTGCCCATTATAGTTGAGTAGTCTTCACTAGTATATTCTTGAGGTTTCTTAATAATTGTTGTACCAACACTGTTCACCTTAAACAAAATGAATGCAATATAAGATGTGCATTGTTGTGTGATGTGGATGTCATAAATTTGATTCGTTAAAAATGTAATATAAAATGGTATAATAATAGACCCTGTAAACATAACATAAGACTGCACATAATAAATTTTAAAAGTCAATTTGTCCCTTGAACTTCATGCATTGCATAATTTGTGCACCGTGCCTTTTATGCAAGTAAGATGGCAACAATTACCTCTTGAATTTAAGAGAAATTGATTCCACCCAACACTACTGGTTGGGGCAGCACTTAATGAGAGTGAACCCCAATAGTAAAGCTATTTATGGGCCAAATGGAGGTTGTAGACTCACTAATTTCAAGATTGAAGTTATTAACGAGTAAATTAGAATTTTATTTTTCGAAAATGTGTACTTTTAAAATATTTTTTAGCTTAAACGTCCTAAATGAAAAAAGTTATTCATATATAAGTACTAAATTTTAAATGTTTGGCCCTCACTAAAATAATAAGGGTAAATGACTCATACTCCCTATGTTTTAAATAAAATTGTATCTTAAACTCTATGTTTTAAAAAGTCACGTTATAAATCCTATGTTATGAAAAACATTACATTTGACACCCGCCGTCTATTTTTCTATAGTTTTAACGTGGTATGTAATACACACGCCTATAATGCAAGTATAACATTTATTAGAGGGGGTATTTGTAACCTTTTTAATATTAGAAGAGGGTATTTGTCACTTTTTGAATATCAAAGGGAGGTATTTACAACATTTTTCATTTTGTAATATAATTGAGAAAATACTTTAAATAAAGGGAAATCAGGATGAAACTGATTCTTGTACGATATTTTATTGTGTCCAAATTGCAAACACTTCTGATAAGTATGTACAAGAATCATAGACGTGTGTATTACACTCCACGTTAAAATTGACAAAAAAAATAGACGGCAGGGAGTCATATGCAATGTTTTCATAACACATGGTTTATAACGTGATTTTTTAAAACATAGAATTTATAATACAATTTTATGAAAATACAAGGGGTATAATGCATTTTACTCAAATAATAATCCTGAATCTGCCACTGATGAGCCCTACTGTCGGGTGGGAGTCCTTCCCGAATTCAAGACTTCTTAATGCATTTTAGTTGGTGTAAAAACTTACTAAGATGTTGAGCTTCCCATTAAAGTACTGGGAAACATTCTCCATTAGCTTGTGGCGTTGAGCTGGTGATGAAAGGTCATGCAGACCCTGCAACTTTGAAAGCACTAGTTTCCCATTTGTGTAAACATTCTTCGAGCGCCTCTTGGTTACGAGGACAAGTATACGCCACTGCACCAAAGCTTGCTAACTCTTCTACTATAGCATGTCTGTTCCACAAAAACGAAATGCAAATTATTCACACAAATATATTCCCAGAACAATGTAAATGAGTAATGTTATATGTCATCCGTACAATATTACACCCCCTCCTTCATCTGATAAAGATTTTATATATCGAATGTTAAATTTGTTTTAGGGTTTGTTTGACCGAATTTTTAGACATTTGAAAGTATTTTCTGTGAATTTAAAAGTTAAAACTAATTTGTTTGGCCAATTTTTAGGTAAAAGTTATAATTAAGAAAAGTTAAAAAATATATATGAAGTTCCAAATCAGAGCTTTTTAGAAAATGTTTCATGTAGTTGTTTTAAGATCATGGGGAAGCTGTTTCTTATTCTAAAAAATTCCCTTTGAAATTTCAACATTACCTTTAATTTTTTTTTAAAATACCTTCCATAACTGTACTTCTGATATACTTTTAACCAAACATTTATTGCTAAAAGCTCTACACTCAACAACTAAAATTTTACATCAATACCAAACAGACCCTAAATTAATATAATGGGATGAACCGTTTCCCGTAATATATAGTAATGCTCGATCGTAAAAAAAAAAGAACTTACCCGATGCCTCGGATACCACCAATTACAAGAGCCGTCATACCCTTGAGAGACCACCTTCCATCTTTCGCCATGTTTAGTGAGTGTTCCATGTTCCCTTTGCCCTAATGGGGTTGCTTTTTAGCCGATGGAACTCTATATTCTTATAGTCTGACATATATATTCATGTTGATACTTTATAAGTGCTACCTATACTTCGTATGAGTTTCTAATGTCCAAATTCTTGTGGGGCACATGAGTTTCTAATCTTTTATTAGATGCCACATTTTTTCTTATCTCTAGATTGAAGGAAATGACCAAGAAATTGAATACAACAGTTAGAAATTACTGTTATAATTAAATATTTTGAATTTAAATCACAATTTTGATATTTGTTATACGAAAATAAAATAGAGAAAATGAAAAACAAAGGAAATTATTTATGAAAAGATAATTATATCTCTTACATATTCTTTTTTTATTGGGAAATGTTGTTTTTGTAACTTCTTATTTAAAATAATTTTTTATTTCTTTTCCCTTTTCACTTCAAATAAATAATCATAAAATTATTATTATTATTATTTACTTTTTCTTCTTTTTTTCTTTTCAATTTAAACGAAACAATTTGTTTTTCCGTTCCTTTTTATTTTTAATAATTTTTTCCTTTATCTTTTCTTCCTTTCCTTTCACCGGTCAATTAATCCAAACATAGTATAATTAAGGAATGGTCCACTTTAACATCCAACTTGACATACCTCGTTATAACAAAGTCAAGTACTTCACCATAATTATAACAACATATAGTGATCCACTATATGTTGTCTACCTAAGAAACAAATTCTTACAGGTTAGTTGTCTCCCCCTTATTTTTTGTTTTGATCAATATAGCCATTGATCTAAATTAATCTGGCATCGAGTTTATCAATTAATTAATTTTTTTTTAAAAGTAGTAATTTGATTTGCAAAGAAGTGTTCCATTGAATATCTAGTACAAGTAGAGGTCTTTGTTTTAAGGAATGCATTCTTGTAATTTAGTAATGTTAAGAATTATAAGTTTTTATATAAAATTAATTAATTTTATAGGAGAAATATTTCAAAATTTTATAAGGTAATTTTGAATTTTATATTTTTTTAATGTGAGAAGAATTAAATATTTTAACGCACCCTTCTCACGTCTAACAAGAAGAAATTAAGATAAGTAACACATGCATGTATAGATACGACTTACCTGTGGTGGATGGATATTACCACATGTGGATGAATACTCACACATAGATAAATTGAAAACATATGAAACAATAAGATTGTACCAAGACTCAACTCTGATACTATGTTAGAAATCATATCGTTATATTCTAAAATCAATTGGTGCTAGGAAGAGTAGTTCAAGGTCTTCTAAGGTAATTTTGGACTTTATAATTTTTCAATATGTAAAGTGTGGGTAAAATTGTACAATAATAATTCAACATAGTACAAAAATTAAAGTACAATTACTTTTGTTGGAGACAACTCAATTGGACTAAGGCGCATGAATCTCGCTATCTTTAAGGATATTCAAGCCCTCGCGGTGGAAAGAACCAATGTAACAGTCTTGATATGGCTTGTCCCCCCCAAAATACAATAGTTCGATTTGTTGTCGTATTGTTTGAACCAATCGACTTGTTGTCATATATATATATATGTACACACATATATAAATAGTTCATAATTATTAGATCCCATTTATATGTGAATAGTTCACTTGTTGGGGTTTGCTTATAGTGTAATGATATTACGAAAGATCTAATAATTATAAATTATTGATATAGTTGTAATGAAGTAATGTAAATAATTTCTAAGGCTTTGCACATAACACTAATATATATAGTTTATAATTATTGAATTATTCATAACATTATGATATTTAGAGGCTAATGAGAGCATCCTTACTCGTATGACGGGACTCGGGAGGGGGGAAGGGGGAGGTGTTGGAGATGTGGAGAGCTAATGTTGGGACCTGGGGGCAGCGGAGATAAAAAAACAGGGAGTAGAAAAGAAAAAAACGTGAAAGGGTAAACTTCTCAAATCTCCCCTCTGTGTTATCATAATTACGTATATGACCAAAAAAAAAAAAAAAGTATTGCCATAATTACGAAGGAACTCGGTCTATTTTAAGAATGGTGGCTTTTCTATTATAATAGTAATAATGGGTAAAATTGATCAATAGTTACTATTATCTCAATTAATAATTTTCAAAATAAATATTTTTAAATATATATTTTTCACTATTTTAAGTCTAGAAGTTGACAAATCAATGGTGCTAATTGTTATAATATTCATTCTCGCTTCATAACAAATTCTAGTTTGACTTGCTCTGACAAAAGAAAATCATGTATAAGTCCAGATAAATCCAAAAGTTAATTTTTCAACACGCCAATTTTTACAATGTTATTTTACTATAAAATTTATGGCATATGCAATTGATAGTATTGTGCACCTAGTTTCTTATTTTTTTAATCTTATTTTCTAAAAAATAAAAAAGTAACATGAATTTATGCTTGGGGAAAAAAGAGCTGATTTTAAGAAGAAAAAGTCACGAGTAAATAATTATTTAATAGATGAATGGTAAAAAGAGCAACTACAAAAATATCAAAATAAGAAAAAAGAGCTGATTTTAAGAAGAAAAAGTCACGAGTAAATAATTATTTAATAGATGAATGGTAAAAAGAGCAACTACAAAAATATCAAAATAAGAAAAAAGTATAAGACAAAAGGGTAGTATTGATACTTTTTGCAACTTATTAACAACTAATTAAACTGTTGATAATGAGAAGAAGATTTTTTTCAATAATACGTAAAATGTAAAGAGTGTGTGTAAATTCACATAACAAGTAAGAAGTATTTGTATTAAAAGTGAAATAGAGGGGAGGTAAAATTGATTTTATACTTAAATAAGAGCAATTTAGATTTTGACAACATTTTCTCACAATTTTTACTTAAATTTTCTTTATTGGGGGCTGGAGCAAGTAAGATTGGGTTTTAAGTTTTTTGCCTGAAAAATTAATACTTCAATTTTAGAAAGTGATAATAGACTGACCGCAAAACTTGAAAAGAAACGATTTATTGCTAGAGTGACTCGTACACATTAGATCCAATCCAAAGACTATTGGGAGGTTTTCTTTGAGAAAACAAGCTTCATATAAGTAACCTTTTTCTTACAAAGCGAGGTTGGCTATATGGATCTGATGATCACACTCCTGTTGATAGCCGTCTTTTCCGTTGACTCCATATAAGCAAGATCCCGCATAAGTATCTCCATCTAACAAGAAGTTTATATTACAACATAATTCAACAAAATGCTATAAACTTGCTCATCCCATTGAAAGTTGAAATCTTTTCAAGTTACATGGGTACACGATTTGTATCAAGACAAATTCCTAGTTTTAATCGAGGAGCCCAAAGCTAGCTGCTGAGAAGTTTTCCAAGCTAAGAGAAGCAACCAATTGTGACCAACATCATTGTTTTTGTTTCTTCTGCAGTGGTTCAGAACAAGATCCACTCTGCTATCAATAAACAGCCAGAAATAAAATGTTGGAACATGCAAATCTTAGCTCATAAAAGAGAAAGAAAAGGAAAAGCCCAAGAGGCTGTTGTTTGTGTTTATCTAGGAAGCAATTATAGGAATCTCATTAGCAGGACGTATCGGCAAATAGAGAAGATGGGGCATTGTTGATTTGAGTTGATTTTCTAGCTTTATCGAAGATTCAATCTTGTACCTCCAGATATCAAGAGAAATCGAGTCAGAATCGATCTCCTTTGACATTGAACGCACTTCTTCTTTTGGTGATGAGGAATTAACACAGTTGAAAACCAAATTTGATCATACTGAAATTCAAGTTCCCATCATATATTGGGGATACGATCAATGGAATTACAAATTTCTACTAGTTTTCGGTTTTGAGAAACATCCACTATGTAAAAGCGAAAATAAGATGAAGACTTGAAGTGCTGTCATCTGAACTATGTATATGGAAAAACAAGCCTGTAGCGATCCTAGACTTACAGCCAATGATCTAGAAATATCAAATAAATATAGCACAGATAGAGAAGTAGGTGCTTACAGAAGTTGGTAATTGTTCCTTGATGTAGGCTAGGGATCTCAACATTGCATCAAGTGTGTCTCTAGAAAGCCGAAACTTCACCTCCATCTCTCCGGAAGGGGACTTGACATCATCCTGGAGCTATAAAAACATCGAGGAAAGAACGCTTCCTTCATTACCGTGGAAATTGAACTGGTGAACTTACTAATGGGAGAGATTAGTTCACAATAATTTCATTATGATGTTCGTACTGTAAGAAGCAATTTTATTTTTATTTTTGTTAATACCAAGGAAATACACCAAGTATAAATCATGTTCCTCCTAAAAGCTAGTAATCTAGCTTAAGGAAAACTCTTTTCACTTTTATCTTCTTCCAACTTCCTGACTAACGTACCTTTAGATTGATAATAGCTGCACTATCAGCTGGTGTAGCACTTTGATTCTCCAAGGTCCAAGTCATTGATTTCAATCGTGGCAGTATCCCCTGAATGAATGAAAATATTCACGTAATTAGAAAGAAACAAGAACCCTCACATAGTCCGGGAAAATGAAAAGAAATCAACTGATTATCTAAAACTGGTTCTGCATGCTTTAGGAAGAATGAATTGTATTGAAGTGATTAGCCTTTGAGAAGTCAATTCCTTGGCTGTTTAAAACCCCTCCAGCTTTAGGGGTTGTATGAGTATTGTTCAAAGTTCAGATATTTAGGTGGGAAATACTCCATAACTGTAAATTCTTAATGTCTCCAACCCCTATCTAAGATAATTAAAATAATGATTTGAACCATAAATAAAGACTTCTTCCAAATTCTCCTTAACAACTTTATGGAAATCACAGAATACGCTGGACTAACTGCTCTTAATATTAGTCCAACAAGTTAGGTGGGATAATAATTCTCTTTTTTTTTTTTTGTGGGGTGGGGGGAAGAGGAGTTTTACATCTCAATGCGGGTTGGAAAGCAATAAAAAATACTAAAGACACCATATGTGGACTCAAAACTAATTATTCAAGCCCCAGAACATACAATCAAACAATTCTGCTTAATGCTTGGGCTTGGAAGCATCCTTTCACACCGTGAATACACTTTGAGAGAGTGCTTCCATTGTCTTTCAAAACACACATTCTTGTTGCTTCCCCTTATCAACTCTATATTAGAACTCAATTTACATATCTAATCTACATGGTAAAAGTAATTCAGTGAATAAAAAAGTGGGAGGATGTCAAACAAAGTGAACCTACGCAAGGGCAGGAGAACATTACTTTGGAAGGTGCAAAAAGAAAAAGGTGCTATTATTTTTTGCATACCACGTTTTCAGGAGGACTGAGGTTAGATTGAAGAAATAATGGAGACAACTGTGACATATTAGTTTCAGTAATAAGTGATGTAGAAGCTCCTAAAATGTTGTTAGCTTGAGAAACAGAGTAATCTTGTCGAGCCAGTGGGGATTCAGCTATTTCTGAGGGAACAGATATCATCAGAGGTTGTGGCAATCCTGCATTAACCTGGTTGGAGAAATTGCCCCTTGCCAATGGTCCCTAGTAAGCATAGAAACATACACAAAAATGAGAACTGACAAAGAATAGGCAATATACTAGAAACTAAAAGGGAAAAACATACTAGAAAGCCCCCAAAAATTTTCTTCCATACAAAATTAGTGTGGCCATTTTTGATAGCAGATCTGTGTTTCTTGCTCAACACAACAAATAGAACAAAGGGGCAATGTTAGTTCAAGCATAAGCACTTATGCCAGTCCTCTTTCATAATGCCAAGAATCACGTCCAAAGCTAATCAAGTTAAAAAAATGAATTTCTTAAGATTTCAACTTCCATTTGATGAAATTTATAAATTTGCTAGAAAAATTAACCTATATAATCATAATTTACAACTGTATAAATAGCATAATGTTAATTTCTAAATTTTCATTATGGAATGGGCATTTTCACCACCCTCAGCAATACTGCAACCATAAGAACCCATTCTTTTGAAGTTCGCATCTCATGGATGTCATACTTTTACTGCTTTGTTGTCATTTAGAGTTAGTTCTGCTACTTCATTTTGTTCATGACAAAAAGTTGTAAATAAATACAGAGACTTAATATAGTTGACCGCTCGTCACTAGTAAAAAGAATGGAAAAGATATACACAATAACTGGCAGTCACTGAAGCAGGGTTTGCAGAAAAGATAACAAGACAGGTAGACAGGCTGCCAATCGGGCTATTGAACCTTGTGGGATACTCCTCATCAACCAATGGTTGGAGACGGTCAAGGACACTAGCAGTGGATACATCAAATCTAATATGTTGATATCATGGATCGTGCAATTGGATCACTAAGCCCATAGATTAGATGTCTATGTTTCTTCACCACCTTACCTCAACGAGCTCAGCATCAAGCTAATTTGCCAAGCAAGTGATGGTTTTCATACTCATTCAATTCTCACAACTATAGTATTTAAATTGAATACCCAACCAAAAAAAAAAAAATGAATATGAGTAGAGTCCATCATATAGCAGAGGAATCACCTGGTCTCTTGAGAGTTCCTCCTTCCATTGATTTTGATGTTTCTGGAGTAACCTAATAAGCATACTCTGCAGCTCAAGAGAGAGATTTTGAGGAAACAGCTTCAATATGCCACCACTAGCCAAATTCCCACGCACAAATTTTCTGAGAAGCGAACGAAGGCATGCCAAAACCTAAGGTCAGAATCAGACATCATTGATGTGTCCAAAACTCAGTTCCCATAAGTGGGCTATAAAACTGGCTATGCAACTCCAGCATCACTTAAACCAATGACCAGGGTCCAAAAACTTTACTGCATGAAAAAGTAAAAAACCAATAGCTTTTGATTGTTGCAACACTAATAAATCTAACTAGAAACATGGGCAACTTCAAGTATGCAGCCCGGTACACAAAGCTTGCATCCAAGAAGGATGGGACCCACTTCAACTACACATTAATTTTAGCAACAACCAAAAAAAAAAAAAAAACCACGATAAAGGTACTAAGTAAATTTACAAAATTCCCATTTTACTGTATGCAAAAAGTGAAAAGGCAGTAGCTTTATGGTGTGAATGTGAGTTTCCACTTACAGGATCGAGGACAAGAAGGGAAGGGAGGTTGAGAAGGGACAGAAAAATGGAAACTAATTACACTACAGACAACCTGGTGCAAGAAACTCCCGCTGTAAGAGCCACTAACTCTAGTTTCAAAAACTAATATTATACAATATTCCATTAAAAACATAGCTATTTGATTACCATTCCTACATAATAATAATCTAACTAGAAAAACAGGCAACTTCAACTATGTATCAAGCACAGCCCGTTGCACGAAACTTGTTCCAGAAAGGGTGGGACCCAATTCAACTAAATATTAATCTTAAAAAAAAAAAAAAAAGACAATTTACCACAACAAAAGGGTAACAACTAAATTTCTTTTTTACCATAACAAAGGGGTAACAAGAAAAATTTACAAATTTCCCATTTACTGCAGGAAAAAGGTGAAAAGATAGTATCTTTATGGTGTGAATGTGAGTTTTGACTTACAGGGTCGACGTCAGGAAGGGAAGGGAGGTTGAGAAGGGACTGGAGAGAAGACTTCTCTGATGCAGAAAGGCCAGCCTTGCGTGTTTTCCATAGTAAAATGAGTATGTTTTCTAAGTCTTGCTCTGATTTTATGGCTGATAGCTTTTGCAGATGAGAGTAAAATTGTGTGTCATCCTCTTCCATTCTTGCTCTCTTTCCCTTTCTCCATTCTGTGGAGGGTTTAAGCTTTCAGCACTAACGAAGTTTATTTCGTGGGCCGGGCTTCAAGATTCGGCGGGCCGAGTTGAGTACATTAAAACTATAAAACAAGGACAAATTGCACAAACAGTCCTATTGAAGGAAAAATGGTTGTGTTACCACACGTGTCTTTTTGTGACTCATTTATATATTCGAGTAAGTATTTGGGACCAGTTCAAAAATTTGGAAGATGATTTCACGGGTATAAATTTAATTTCGTTGTTTTGTTTTCATAATTGAGGGAAAAATTCAGTATTTGTGTTATGCAACCGTCCAAGTTATATATCGGTGTATATATAGTTTTTATTTTAAGGGTGTCCACATATATATGCTAACAAATATTTAAGCTAACAATGTATGGAATTCAATTCTTGAAAAAAGGGGTTGAGTTTGGGGTTTATTAAATTCATCCTTGAAGTTCCATTTTTTGGATAATGATACCTTGTACTTTAACTTTGAACATGTGTTGTTCAAGGCAAAACCAAGATTGCCCTTACACATATACACACACAAAAAAAAAAAAAAAATCCTATGCATATGTATATACACTCAACTACATAAATGTGTGCAGTTATAAATTCACTTGAAAAGGTAATTTGAGAAAATAATTTCGTAAATAATTTAAGGACATAGAGGAGCTAATTATTATAACAATTTTGTATCTCGGATCATTATCTATATATCTTTATAGATGATATGAATACATTTTCTAGACAAATCCACTTAAGAATTTGAAGTGCTCCCTTCGTATCATAGTATAGCTCAATTTATTAAAAGAAATAAATTGTCTTCTATCTGTCAAATTTCATAATGATAACTCTATTTCGTCATGACACATGCAATTCATGATGATATAATTTTTAATTTTTTAAATATTGGTCGCTAAAAATAAATACAACAATACTTAATACCTCCAGAAAATTCAATTTTTACCAATACAAAGTCAAAACTCTATGAAGTATACATTAACATCATTAGAAACAACCTGTGGTAGTTGCTCCCCCATCTACACAAATAACTTGACCAGTAATATAAGAAGCAGATGGGAAACAAAGAAATGCCACCAGTGATGAAACTTCTTCAGGCTCTCCTATGCGGCTGATGGGAAATCGACTAATTATTTGCTTCATCTTTTCCATCTTAATAGGATCTTGCTGCAGAAGAGTATATGATAGATAAAATTAAATAAAACCAATGAAAAAAATTTAGAGATTTCTCGAAAACGATCAAGGATAATATTATGTGTCACGTCTCTAAATCTGCCTGAGGTGTTTTTATAGATTGATCCAGATTATTGTTGTTTCAAACTCGGGACTAAAACTTACAATTGATAGTTATATAACTAGAGATAAGCATTTTTCTTTTTTTCAAATCTTTGGTAATTCAGGGTGATCGAGCTGGTTTAAATGAACTTCAACTAATCCACCTCTTCAAGCTCAAGCTCCTATTAAGTTGAAGACAAATTGTTAGGTTCAGTCAGTTGAATCCAACAAGCTCTCTAACTGGTGAGACTTATATAATGTAGGCACTAAGTGATTGTGAAAGTCTGTTAAGTTCGACAACTGTCCTAAATTAAGATGAAGCCGAAGTTTAATAAAGTAATATTCTACTGAAATGAACCTTAGCTTGACATAATATGTTTTTGCTAAATTGAAACATAATATGTTAAAACTCAATAGTTTTAGTAAGGTGTTAGCAATTTGGAAAGATACTTACCGCAGCTAATTCAAAAAGAGAGGTTTGTACAGGCCCTGGTGCAACTGTGTTGACCCGAATATTATCTTTTGCCCACTCGCATGCAAAATTCCTTGTTACTTGATTCATTGCTCCTGTTTTTTTTTTTTTTTTTTTTTTTAAAAAAAATGAAAACTGATCATGAACTGACAAACTTTCTAATAATTATTTCATTTTTATGACGAAAAACACTCTTAGAAGGTCGTTTGGAATTATGTCAAGGTCCAAATTTTAGAACACACAAAAGCGAAGTTTGGATCCAGGGATCAACATGTAAACCTATATAGTGAAGAGGACTAATACAATGATTTTTTTTTTCTTTTACCGATTTTTTTTTTTTTTTTTCTAGTTGAAAGAGTGGACAAACACATCTTTAAAACCATGAGCTTGCCACTGAGAACACATGATCTAAAAAGGTACGGTTCAAATTAGTTAGGTATAAGATTTATCGGAATTAAGTGACCGAAATAAATAATTATTGTTAAGCGTGAAAGAACCTTTAGATGCTCCATAGATTGAACATCCAGGAATTCCTATTTGTCCACCAATAGAAGAGATAAACACAATGCTTCCACGGCCTGATGCCTTCAAAAGAGGATGTGCAAGTTGGCAAAAATGATAAGAAGCTTCAAAATTGGTACTCATTATCCTCAAGTAATCTTCTGTAGTGACTTCTGTAATTTCCTTGAGGAGTGGGATACCTGCATTGTTTACCTAATCAAAAAGAATTGAACCTTTTAACTTGTGAATGAACATTAAAAAAGCATTCAATAATAAAATTTGATAAAGCAATCCTAAGCATGGTGTTTAGAGATATGAATTAGGAATTTCCTTAAAATAGCATGTAATTATTTATATATTGTAAAGTTAGATTAATGGGAGAAGTGTTAATGGTGCGATTTATAAGTGAATGTTACGAGTTTAAACAATAATTTGGATAACCATTTCTGGGTAGTAGATTTGAGGGTCAAACTAGTTATTTAATTTCTTAGGAGAATAGATCCCCCAAATCCCGATCAAATCTCCTATATTTAGGGGAGCTATTGGTGCTAAATTGTTCTGACAGTTCTCTTATCCAATCTCTCATATTTTAGGGAAGGTTCAATCTGAAATTCGGATCCCACAATCACGGGGGAGGAGATTTGATACCCAACTATCAAATGACCCTAAAAAAATACAAAGTTATTGAAGTGAAATTGAAATATAATTTCTTAAAATAAGAGATTGGTTTAAAATAAGGAAACTGAAATAAGAAATCGGTAAATGTAAAGAAATGTTTTAAGTCCCCTAAATATAAGAAAAAAAATAGAAGAGTTGTTGGAGTTGGTCTTACACCAATAACAATTTGTCTTCTTAGGTTTTTGGGCCTAATGTAACAAAATGGTATTCGGGACCAATCACTATTCGGATGTGGAAGCTAAGTGTTGAGTGAGGGGCTAAGGCATATCATATGTGCTTGAACGTCATACATATGAAAGTCAACCAATTTCGTAAATTCTAACATGAATCGGTTATTACGTTGTTAGGCGATCCAAATCGGGTGGGGTAAAAATCATTTTAATCCCTGAGATTTGGCCTAAAGACCAATTTAGTCCCTGAGGTTTGCATAAACACCATTTTCATCTCTGTCATTAGTGGGCAGTTAACAGTCAACCCTTTGGCCGCGTAAAATAACTCTCATGTCCCTGCCTTTTAAATTGTTGTTGTCAAAAAAAATTGAATGATAGCTGTCGGAAACCCAACGGCTATCTTACCAACCAACCAACCCAACGACAATGGTCTTCCTTTTTCTTTTCCTGCATACTTAAATACAGTCTTTCGACCCCATTAAAATTTTCACAATGAGGAAACCTTCTAAAAGATCCTAATATATTTACACGTGCCATAAATCACAATTCTTATGATCATTATCATTTAGAATGAAGAAAATATGAACTCCTTTCAGTTGCACTGAAATTCTAAGCAGGAAACTTGATCCACACAGTAAAGCACAACCAGTTATCATAACAAAACCAATAGTTACAATCACAAAACCAATAACCACACATTAAACTGAGAAATCGACAACCAATTTAATTGGCGTAAACAAAAAATTCAAAAATATGCGCCTAAATCCACACTGGAAGCTGCAATTTATATCATTTGAGCTTGATATAGTTCCACAATGATCGTGTCGTAATAATCAAAGCAAATAAGTATCTAAAAATGACACAACTATAGTGTACAGCTCACACATGGCTCAAGAAAACTAAAAACATATTACAGCGAAAAAAAAAAAAAGAATTAAATTGCAAGTAGATTAAAATAAAAACTTCAACCCAAAACTCAATTTAAAAAGAAAACACCTGGTTTAATAGAAAAGAGGTTTAAAAAAAAAACCATAAATTTAATATCAAAAAGGTTTAAAATAACAAAAGCAGCAATAACTTTGATTACCCAAAAAAGGAGGCTAAAAGGGAAAAACCCATAATTTATTTTGATTACCCAGAACCAATTAAAAACTAAAAGCAAAATTACACCCAACAAAAAAAAAACAATGAACTAAACTTCAAGCAAATTAAAACTTAAGATGTAACCCAAAAATTAATTAAAATAAAACTAAAGTAACAAAAAAGAAAAAAATTGAGTTGCAATGCAAACCAAGAACAACTAAAACAAAAGGAGGAAAAAAGCAAATCTTATTAAAAAAAGGGGGGTCTAAAAGGAAAACCCACTAATTATTTTGATTAACCAGAACCAATTTTGCTAAAAAAGTTACAAAAAAAAGATATTATTATCATTATTTTGGAAAAAATTGGAGTACTTACCACCGAACATACTACCTATTTCCCGGCAAAAAGGGGAGTGCTGATGTGGCACTCCTCTGTCCATCCGATTCAATCTTTCATTTTTTTTTTTAATGAAGTGCAAAATGACATTACTATCCTTAAGTTGGTTAATTTTAACGGAAGGGACTTAACGGCAGGGACAAAAATAGTCTTTATGCAAATTTCAGGGATTAAAATAATTTTTACCCAAATCGGGTGTGAATTAACTTACAAAGTATGTTGAGCTTCCCGTTAAAATAACTGGGGGCATTCTGCAGTAGATTTTCGCGTTGAGGTCGTGATGAAACATCACACACAGCACCTGCCACTATGAAGCCTTTGGTTTTCCATTTCTGTAAGCATTCGTCAAGCTCCTTTTGATTACGAGAACACGTATAGACTACTGCTCCGAAACTTGCTAGTTCTTCAACTATGGCGTGGCTATAAGTTCATGAAATACGAAAATTAAAAAACACACATAAATGAAATCAAAACTAGTAACAAGAAATTTCGTTGGTAATAGTTATATCATCACGTCTACCCACCACTAATGTAATAAGATTTAAAATAATATTTTAGAAAAGAATCGTCAAATCAACTCAATTAACTCGTCAATTTCAAAGATCTTATCTGCCGGGGATCACAAACTACCATGTTCCGGACCTTACAAGCATTGGCTTTCATACAAAACAAAATCTGCAGTTGTCAGAGCAAGGAAGACTCTTATGCAGCAACTCTTGTCTCACTTCTATGTTAAACAATTCACGTGCATGAACTAGGACTCAAATTCATCTAAAACTGTTAATTTGAATTACCATTTGTTACGTAAATCAATAATACTAAGTTATGTGAAACTCTTAGCCTTGACAACCAAATTGTCCGGATCTCACATGAAACTTTTTTTTTTTCTCACAGAAGGATGTTTGACACGATTTAAGCTGAAGTTTGTGTCACAATTCATAGATTTCAATGTAATGACCGAAAAGAAATGAGTAGCAAATAGGAGTATAGAAAATGAGAAAAACAAGAGAATATAAACTTACCCAATACCTCGAGTACCACCGGTGACAAGGGCAGTCATGCCTTTGAGAGACCATCTTCCATCATTAACAGCAATATCTGTATGTGCCATATATTTAATGTAAATTCCTTATTTTTACTATGATATTTGCCAAGTTCTTGGTTTCTCACACTTCAATTTTCAAACCAAATTAAATAAGCTCACTAAATAGCTAGTCACTCAAGATATACTGTGGCCCTTGAAGAAAATATTAGTAACGGGACCATAATAATAATTTATAACGGTTGAATTTTATTTATAACATTATATGGAGATTGATTTAGAGCATAATGCAAAATTTTTCACACTGATAGTGGTTCTCATCACTACCATGACGACTGAACTGCGATAAGGAATATGTGGGTGAGAAAAGAGTCGTATGCAAGATTCTCATTACTGTTTTTGGATTCTTTTCGATTTTTTATTTGTTTGCTTCTGGAATTTGAAGTTGTCAAACAATATAGTCCTTGAAAAGATAACACAACATTTAAGGAAAATGCAATTGTGGCTAATTATGACTTGTAACTATAGGTTACTTGTGGAAGAATTATGAAGTCCATCGTGATCTTTTTCTAGCAAAATAAAAAAAATAAAAAAATAAAAAAAGGAAAAGAGACCATTTGAGGATTTTAACTTGGTTTAACATGAAATTAGGGTATAAAAAATCAAAACCAGCAATGGAGAGACTCAAATTTAAAAAAAGTAAGTATTTTTTATACCCCTAGCCACAAAATATTATTGTTTATTCTACGTGACATTTAATGGTTTCTGTTATGTGAGTTTGTGTGTTTGCATGTTTATGATGATTATCAAAGTTAAATTCTTAAATTTTTATATAGAGTATGTAAATTTTAGAACCAAATCTATCATAACAATATGCTGAATACGTTAACTTACATTATGTTATAGATTGCCGTGCTATGAAATCATTATAACACGTTCTTACAACTCTTTTGGCCGTCAATTGATTTTTCAGAGTCCAGTTTCATCTGTGAACTTGATTCTCACTTCTTTAGCTAGCACTTGTTTACATTGGAGGATCTATCCACATTAAAAACGTGTATTCACTATTTCAGCTAACAATTCAAAACTATTTATACTTCCTTTTTTTGGATGATAAAGGAAATCTAATTGGCACAATCTGATCACTGAATTATTCGGCTGAGTTCGACCACTAATTGGTAATACTTTAGGTATAAAGTCTAGCACCAAGGATGCACTAGATGAGTCAGGAACGAAACCTCGATCGAGGGCAAGGAAGGAAATCTAACCTGCGATGATCCGTAGGCACTTCCCTACTCCTGTTAGAATATATACTTTTACCATATAAAAAAATTAGAAACTTCAAGACCATATTATAAGATTATGGGCAACTCCATATAACATCAATTGGTTTTATAATGGAACCTCAGTTATTTTAACATGATATCAGTCCATAGTCTAGTCTTATTCATCTTCCACATGCGTCCCTCACATATTTAATCTTCTTTCACGTGTAACATTTCTCAAATTATGTCACATGTGTGTTGAATCTTCTTCTGCATGTGTTATCCTCCACACGTGTTCATGTGTGACCCATCTCAAAATCAAGTTACACTTGTATTCAATCTTTCATGTGTGTCCCACATGCATTCAACCTTTAATGTGTGTTCATCTATCACATGTGTTCAATCTTTCACGGGTAACACTTTTTAAAATCAGGTCACACGTGAGAGAAAGTGTTAGAATATATACTTTTCTCATATAGAAAAATCAGAAACTTCAAAACCATCTTATAAGATTCTAAATTACTCCACCTAACACCAATTAATTTTAGGATAGAACCTCAGTTATTTTAACAACTCCTGCCACTCGAGCCATGCACGGGAGGGGCAATAACTCTTTATACCTCCTTCTTCCAATACCAGCCATACAATTTGGCATGTGCTTTGTCAGTCTAACCCCGTAACATACTGGGTTGTTTCAACAATTTAGGTATATTCCCTTCTCTTAGCTTGCACTTGTAATATTCTTCTAAAACTATTTTTATTTGTACAAAAACATCTAGACTTCTCAAACATTTGTTGATGCCTATGTTAATATATTTTTCTTCCCAACAAAAAAAAACAAATATATATATTCTAGTTTCCAAACTTTTTAGATATTAGTCTCTAGAAAATGGAAAAAACAACATCATTAATGCCTCCAAGAAACTTAACTTTAATAACCAAAAATTCAAACTCTGTGAAGCATACAACATCGTCAGAAACAACTTATGGCTGTTGTTCCACCATCTACATAAATAACTTGGCCTGTAATATACGAAGCAACAGGCATACAAAGGAATGCCACAAGTGATGAAACTTCTTCAGGCTGTCCAATGCGGCTCATCGGCAATCGACTAACTGCCTCCTTCAGTTTTTCAGCTTCAACAGGATCTTGCTGTAGAAGAGTATATTAACATAATTAGATAAACTGAGGCAAATTCCGTCCATTTTTAGTTGTTAAATTCACGTGAAGTGCATGTGCCTTGCCAAATTACTATGTATTGAATGACTGAAAATAGATAATAAAAAAATAGGTGAATGACTAGTGACATTCCTATTTTAGTTACTTAAAGAATGAAATTGCTCGTTTATGAAATTAGGGGACTAGTTGACATTTTACCCAAAGTTAAATGATCGATAAAAATATTTACCCCTTTCAATTATTTATATTGCCAATCATGAGAGAAATGTTTTTTTTCCTTTTCTTTTTGTGTGTGTGTCGATCACTGGTGCTTGAATCAATCTAAGTGATGTGTCGAGTTAGCTAAAACGAGCTTTAAATGCATGCAGTCATCTACAGGAGATATAATTGGTTATAATATTTTGGACATGGTGCACTTGTATATTAGAAAAATTATTATATCAGACCAACAATTAATTTGACTATGAAACAAACAGTAAGCCTCACTATTTGTGAGGAGTTCAAATAGTTGTTGATCTGACGGGAGACTTTCCTGTTATATAATTGGGGGTAGGTGATCAACATAGCAAATTCTGAAAAGATTCTTACTAGTGCTGGTTGCAGAATATGTGTTTCGATAACCCCTGGTGCAACTGTATTAACTCGAATATTATCCTTTGCCCACTCGTATGCTAAATTCTTTGTAACTTGATTCATTGCTCCTGTCAAAAAAAGAATGAGAATAAATAGATCATGAATTAACACGAATGTGAGCTCGAAGGACTTTCCTTTCCCGACAGCATCAAGGAAAAAAAAGAAGAAGGATTTTTCAATATTTCTTATCAAATTTGAAATAACCTTTAGATGCTGCATAGACAGAAACTCCAAGAATTCCTATTTGTCCAGCAATAGAAGAGATGAACACAATGCTTCCACGGCCTGATGCCTTGAGAAAAGGATGTGCAAGTTGGCAAAAATGATAAGAAGCTTCGAAATTGGTACTCATTATGTTCGAGAAATCTTATGCAGTGACTTCTGTGATTCCCTTGAGCATTAGAATACCAGCATTGTTCACCTAAACAAAATCATTGAACGTACAGAAAGGTGATTTTTTGAACATGGATATATGCTTGATGCTCATATTACAGTCATAAGAGTAGAGATTTTCGTAGAGAGAGGTTTTGCAGATACCTACCTCGCTCTTATCCCATATGGAATTATTGGAGTGAGAAATGAAAAATGGGGTGGGAAGTGGGGGTTGGTCTTTAGTCCCAAAGAGGGGTAGGACGGGAAGTTGGAATAAGTATTTTCGATTCCACACAACTCGTCCCATATACATATAATTTTTTTTTAATAATTATGCTTTTAATTAAGAGATTGTATGCTCTTACTTGACCTCTGTAATTGTTTTACTTAAACGCCCTATATCCATTGTTGACCACATTGGATTAAAAAATTTTCAGCAACCTTCAATTGTTTTCAAGATAGTTTCAAGAAATAGAAAAAAAAAAAATCAAAGTCTAAAAGTAAAATTGTCGTTACTTTGGGCATCTAATAACAAAAAAGAAAAGAAAAGAAAAGAAAAGGGTTTTATGGTAATTGATTTGGGAAGCTCATTAATTCAAGTGAAATAATGAGTAGAAGAAAGTGGGTTTTTTTTTTCACATATAGGTTCTCACTCGTTTTAGATGCTTGAATCTTACTGTAAACTTATTTTTGTTATCTAATTCGAAGGCATAAAATTTAATTTTTCATATTTGACCTCTTTTGTATACTTATATTCATATTTTATAATATATTCTAATTTTAATTTAGGTCTTGAAATTATGTATTTTAACTCATCTTGTTGGGAATAGGACACACACACACACACATATATCATACAAGCACAGCGAAAATCAACACACAGAGTTTTAACGTGGTTCGTCCCTCTATCTACATCTACGACCCAAGTAATTGGGAAATCCACTAATCAATAATAAACTTTTACAACGCAAAAGATCTTTTTAAGATCCAAACTCTCGCCTCACTCACACGCTCACAGCTTTTAGGAAAAATTATAAAACCCTCACACCCATTGACTTTATGAACGAAAAGTCTAAACGGGAAAAAATCCAAACCCTCCCCTCACTCACACGCTCACAGTTTTTAGGAAAAATTATAAAACCCTCACACCCATTGACTTTATGAACGAAAAGTCTAAACGGGAAAAAATCCAAACCCTCCCCTCACTCACACGCACACAGATTTGAGGAAAAGCTAAAAAATCCTCACACTCATTGACTTTATGAACGGAAAAATCTAAACCCTTGCACAAGGACTTTATCTATGGCTAAAGTCTAAACCCTCCCCATATCGACTTTTTTTTGGCAAAAGGACGAAAAACACTCTCAACTCTCCGCTCACTCCCTACCACAACCCTCCCCCCCGCCCCCCCGCCCCCCCTCCATGGAGTATGGTTCTCGTGAGAAAGAATTACAAACTAATCCTAACTCCACTAAAATTGGAAAACCTATTTCTTTTCCTAATGGACTCCTGTTTGTCTTCAACTCCTAATTGGGCTTGGACTCAAGCCAATAACCAAACACATCTAAACGTCCATAGTTTACAAAAATAAAAAAAACCTGCCGATAGTCCAGGAAATAGGGATAAAGGTGAAGGAACAGGGGCGAACCCATGCACCCAACCTCAGTGTGTGTAATCATGTAGTGAGAGAGGTCAGAGTGTGCCTCTCATACACTAAAAATATCCAATATAATAAATTTTAAAAAAAATCCAAAAAAAAAAGTATATATATATATATTTTCAAGTTGAGAGTGTTCACAAGTACACAATGAAGGAGGCATGATTGAGGCAAAAATTAAAGTGATTTTTTACATGACAGAAAGAACTATATAATAGGTTTCCCTGCTACAAACCCATCCGGTTAGCATTCCTATCTAAGAGGCCCAACAAATAGTGAGCCATTTATTTATTCACAAAAAGAAAGAACCATATATTTTGCATTCAAATAAGGTATATCAACTCCAAGGACTACATAGTTGGAGATTACCATACAAAGATGTTGAGCTTCCCTTCAAAATAATTAGAGGCACTCTGCATTAGCTTTTCGTGTTGAGGTCGAGACGAAACATCACATACAATACCTCCCACTTTATAGTCTTTGGTTTTCCATTTTTGCAAGCATTCATCAAGATCCTTTTGGTTACGAGAACACGTATACACCACTGCCGTTCTTCAACTATGGCATGACTAATTTCATCAAACACCAAAAAATTAAAAACATCAACGAAAACAAAACAAGTAACGTAACGCGGAATTATATTGTCAATGGTCGTTTATTATCAGAGGCTGATCTAGAATATATATTTTTTTATTCTAGTAAAGTTTGTAACATGCAGTTTAACGATTATGCAAATGATAAATATTTTTTGCAGGTGTTAATTGAAATATTTTTTGCATATGTTAATTGATCTTTAAATTAAAAAGTCAATCAAAACTAAGTCAGAATCCACCCCTATTTATCACAATTCACAAATTAGATAATTTTTTTAAAACAAAAAACATCCTTATATTTAAAAAAAAAAATTAAAATCAATCGAACTTATAGCTGAATCCGTCCCTATTTATCTTAGACACAGAAAGGAAGAATAAAACATACCCAATACCTTGAATACCACCCGTGACAAGGACAGTCATATCCTTGAGGGACCATCTTTCATCATCGACAATAATTTCTTTATGTGCCATATGTTTATTGTTAATCTCGGATTTTTGTTATCATATTTCTCAAGTTATTGGGTTCTTATACTTCACTTTTTGTCATCAAAATAAGTAAAGTTCTAGTCAATTAAGTAACACTGTGCCTCTTGAGCTTCTTGGTCAAAGTAGAAATCATCAATATCAAGACCATTGCGCATGAGGGCCAAATTGTCAAAGTGATGTGGTTCACATATCATTATTGTAAACGACTGAATTACGATGAATAAAAGTGTGGATCACAATAGAATGGTAAGAGGAGAATTTTTTATTACAAGGAACTCATTCTAAGATTCATTCACAACACAAGTACTTATCCATCGATAGAAAACCCTATCAAAGTTCATGAAATACGAAAATTAAAAAACACACATAAATGAAATCAAAACTAGTAACAAGAAATTACGTTGGTAATAGTTAAATCATCACGTCAAGCCGTATGTTTAGAATCCTGTCTACCCACAACTAATATAATAGGATTTATGGGGTATTTGGTTCGCGAATTATAAATAGATTCCTGAGAATAAGGAGTTAAGAATGTAATATTCTCATGTTTGGTTCGTGGATTAAAAATTATTCATAGGAATATTAGATTCCTGAGAATCCTTTATTCCCATCTTTTAGCCAAAATTTATTCATATGTCAAGGGGTAGGAATATATTATTCCTGAGTTGTGGGAATAATATAGAGAACATAAAAAGACGAAAACACCCTAACTAAAAATAACTTTTTTATATTTTCTCTGATACAATCGTTGCTTGACCTAAGGCATTCATCATCATCATCAGCAATGAGAACCCCGTGGCTCTTATTCAACAATCTCTGATCTATCTCTTCGATCTCTACACTATTCTCTGCACTTTATCAGTTTATTTATCAGCCTTCTTATGGTCTCCAGGAGGTGTGAGCACTCAAATTATTAAGCACACTCTATCAAAGGAAATTTCAGGAGACTAGTCTTATCACAAAATTTATACACCTAAACGATTAGGACTTTGATCGTTTAGAAAACCTATCAGTAAAAGCAAATAGATTTAACTCTCCTTAATTTTCAGATGATTCTTGTTATGTTTTCTTTCTATCATAACACAGCTATGTAGATAACTATCCAGTAATAGTTCACTGCATACTGTTGAAATTAGAGAAAATGAAAACAAGCAGTTGCCAAGGTAACCTTTTCCCCACAAGTTCTCAGGAATTTTAATAATGTATAATGCACTCCACAAGAGTTACAGAACAACTAAATCCATTGACTATGAAAGCAGTGTAGTAAGCATTGACTATGAAAGCAGTGTAGTAAGCAAGGTAACCTTTTCAGTTATGGGTATTTTTTGAAAACTAATCAAGATTCTTGAAAATATTAAGTGCAAACCAAACACAATATTATAATATTTTTAAGAATTTGAAAAAATATTTTCAGGAATATTTTTGATATACCAAACAAATTTTACAACATTCCTGACAATTACATTCTCAAAAATGTGATTTCCAAGAATGAAAAACTAGTCCACGAACCAAACACCCCCTTAAAGTAATATTTTAGAAAAGAATCGTCAAATCAACCCAATTAACTCGTCAATCTCAAAGATCTTATCTGCCGGAGACAAACTAGCATGTTCCGGACCTTACAAGCATTGGAGGTGCTTTCATACAAAACAAAATCTGCACTTGTCACATTCATCTAAAACTGTAAATTTGAATTACCATTTGTTATGTAAATCCATAATACTAAGTCATGTGAAATTCTTAGTCTTGACAACCAAACTGTCCGAATCTCACGTGAAATTTATTTTTACTCTCACAGAGGATGTCCAACATAGTTTAAGCTGAAATTTGTGTCACGATTTACAGATTTCGATGCAATGACCGAAAAGAAATGAGTAGTAAATATGAATACAGAAAATGAAAAAAACGAGAACATATAACCTTACCCAATACCTCGAGTACCACCAGTAACAAGGGCAGTCATGCCTTTGAGAGACCATCTTCCATCATTAACAGCAATATCTGTATGTGCCATATATTTAATGTAAATTCCTTATTTTTACTATGATATTTGCCAAGTTCTTGGTTTCGCACTCTTCAATTTTCAAACCAAATTAAATAAGATCACTAAATAGCTAGTCACTCAAGATATACTGGCCCGTGAAGAAAATATCAGTAACGGGACCATAATAATAATTAATAATTGTTGAATTTTATTTATAACGTTATAACATTAAATGAAAATTAATTTAGAGCATGATGCAAAATTTTTCTCACTGAAAGTGGTTCACACACATCACTACCATGACTGAACTGCGATAAGAAATATGTGGGTGAGAAACAATAATGAGAATATTGCATACGACTCTTTTCTGATCCACATATTCCTTATCGCAGTGCAGTCGTCATGGTAGTGATGTGTGTGACTAATTATGACTTGTAACTATAGGTTACTTGTGGAAGAATTATGAAGTCCATTGTGATCTTTTTCTTGCAAAATAAAAAAAATAAAAAAGGAAAAGAGACCATTTGAGGATTTTAACTTTGTTTAATATGAAATTAAGGGTATAAAAATCAAAACCAGTAATGGAGAAACTCAAACTTAAAAGGTAGGTATTTTTTATACCGCTAGCCACAAAATATTATTGTTTATTCTACATGACATTTAGTGGTTTCTATTATGTGAGTTTGTGTATTTGCATGTTTATGATAATTATCAAAGTTAAATTCTTAAATTTTTATATGGTGAAGTGCAAATGATTTCCTGTACTTTTAAAAAGGTGTATAGGATCTCCTTATGCTTTTAAAACAACCAAACACCTCTTCTGTGATTTTTTAAAACACAATCATATTTGCCCCATCCCCACTTTTCCATTAACTTAGTTAACAGAATATATAAAAAGACTTAAATGCCCTTATTTTAACTTAATGTGTTTTATCTTTTATCAAGTAAAAATATATGGCCAAATCTTTTACCTGATTGAAAAAGAAAAAAGAAAACATAGCTTTTACCCTCTTTTACCAATCGATTCACTCAATCCCACTATTTTAGTGCTAAAAAAACCCAAAAATATTTTACCCTATTTTACCACATGAGCAGAGACAAGTTGTATTCTTAAAATTGATTCTCATTTTAGGTTTTTCACTTTCTTAATACTTTGATGACTTATTTTATTTTATTTTCAACCTTATTGTTTCAATTGGGTTTTTTGTACTGATGAAAAATAAAGTATATATTAAAAACAAAGAGAAAATAATATCAATATATGCTACGTAGTTAGGCTGTGATGATTCTTCATGTTGTTTTTGTCTCTGAGCAAATGAAACAAGCATTGAGAAAAAAGTGGGTCGAACTCTATATGGGTTTGTTTCTCCCACATGCAACTGTTGATTTTTGCAGCCATGGAGGAGCTCACATTCTGGTTGCCTTGTTTTATTACAATATATGCTACTTAATTGGCATGAAAACAGTATAAAGGAGGTGTTTAGGTTCTTAAAATATGAAAATAGTAGGCATCATACATTTGCAGATCTTTCTGCGTAATGAGAAAGCATCGGTCTTTGTTAGTTATTGAGAAAGCATTAGTATTTGTGGTGTATGTTTTATAGTTCAAAAGAGGGTATTTTGGTAAATGAACAAATATAAATTATTGTCAAAACTGAGAAAAAAATAATCAAAGTTGTAAAATAGGGGTGTGTCATAGACTTGCCGTTAAAATTAACAGTTTTATTAATAGAGGAGTCAACTATGATGTGTTTTAAAAATCACAGAAGAGGTGTTTGGTTGTTATAAAAGTACAATAGAGTCCTATAAATTTTTTTAAAAATACAAAGAAGTTATTTGTACTTCACTCATTTTTATATAATGTATGTAGATTTTAGAACCAAATCTACCATAACAATATGCTGAATAAATTAACTTACATTATGTTATAGGTTGTCGTGCTATGAAATCATTATAACACGTTCTTACAACTCTTTTGGCCGTCAATTGATTTTTCAGAGTCCAGTTTTCATACGTGAAAAACTTGATTCTCACTGCTTTAGCTAGCACTTGTTTACATTTGAGGATCTATCCACATTAAAAACCGTGAAAAACTTGATTCTCACTGCTTTAGCTAGCACTTGTTTACATTTGAGGATCTATCCACATTAAAAACGTGTATTCACTATTTCAACTAACAATTCAAAACTCTTTATACTTTCTATTTTTTTGGATGATAAAAGAAATCTAATTGACAAACCCTGACCAAGGAAGAGAATCGAACCCGCGACACTGCCCACTCTTGCCACTTGAGCCATGCGCAGGGGGCAACATCTCTTTTACCTCCTATCTTCTAATACCAGCTATTCAATTTGGCATGTGCGTCGTCAGTCCAACCTTGTAACATATTAGGTTGTTTCAGCAATTTAGATATATTCCTTTCTCTCAGCCAACGACAATGTGGACTTATAATCTTCTTTCTAGAACTACTTTTACTTGTACGAAAACATCTCGACTCCTCAGACATTTGTTGATGCCTATGTTAATAAAATTTTCTTCTCGACAAAAAAAAAACAAATATATATATATTCTAGTTTCCAACTTTTTAGATATTAGCCTCTAGAAAATGGAAAAAACAATATCACTAATGCCTCCAAGAAACTTGACTTTAACAACCAAAAATTCAAACTCTGTGAAGCATACAACATCGTCAGAAACAACAACTTGGCCTGTAATATACGAAGCAACAGGCAAACAAAGGAATGCCACAAGTGATGGAACCTTTTCAGGCTGTCCAATGCCGCTTATCGACAGTCGACTAACTGTCTCCATCAATTTTTCAGCTTCAACAGGATCTTGCTATAGAAGAGTATATTATCATAATTAGATAAATTGAGGCAAATTTCGTCCATTTTTAGTTGTTAAATTCACGTGAAGTGCATGTGTTTTGCCAAATTACTATGTATTGAACGATGGGAAATAGATGAAAAATTAGTGAATGACTAGTGACATTCCTATTTTAGTTACTTAAAGAATGAAATTGCTCGTTTATGAAATGAGGGGACCAGTTGATATTTTATCCAAAGTTAAATGATCGGTAAAAGTATTTACCCCTTTTAATTATTTATATTCCCAATCATGAGATAAATTTTTTTTTCTTTTCTTTTTGTGTGTGTGTGCCGATCACTGGTGCTTGAATCAATCTAAGTGATGTGTCGAGTCAGCTTAAACGAACTCTAAATGCATGTAGTCATCTACAGGAGATTGGTTATAATATTCTGTACATGGTGCACTTGTATATTAGAAAAATTATTATATCAGGCCAACAATTAATTCGATTATGAAACAAACAGTAAGTCTCACTATTTGTGAGGGGTTCAAATAGTCGTTGATCTGACGGGAGACGTTCCTCTTATATAATTGGGGGTAGGTGATCAACATAGCAAATTCTGAAAAGATTCTTTCTAGTGTTGGTTGCATAAAATGTGTTTGGATAACCCCTGGTGCAACTGTATTAACTAAAATATTATCCTTTGCCCACTCGTATGCTAAATTCTTTGTAACTTGATTTATTACTCTTGTTGAAAACAGAATTAACACAAAGTGTGAGCTCGAAGGGCTCTCCTTTCCCGGTGGCAACCAAAAAAAAATATATTTTCAATACTTCTTATCAAATTTGAAATAACCTTTAGATGCTACATAGACAGAAACTCCAAGAATTCCTATTTGTCCGACAATAGAAGAGATGAACACAATGCTTCCACGGCCTGATGCTTTGAGAAGAGGATGTGCAAGTTGGCAAAAATGATAAGAAGCTTCGAAATTGGTACTCATCATGTTCGAGAAATCTTCTGCAGTGACTTCTGTGATTCCCTTGACCATTTTAATACCAGCATTGTTCACCTAAACAAAATCATTGAACGTACAAAAAGGTGATTTTTTGAACACGGATATAAGCGCGATACTCATATTACAGTCATAAAAGTAGGGATTTTCGTAGAAAGAGGTTTTGCGGATACTTAGCTACCTCGCTCTTATCCCAGATGGAAGGTTATTGGAGTGAGAAATGAAAAATAGGGCGGGAAGTGGGGGTTGGTCTTTAGTCTCATAGAAGGGTCTGGTGGAGAGTTGGAATAAGTCTTTTCGATTGTACATAACTCGACCCATATACATGTAAAAAAATTTAATAATTATGCTTTTAATTAAGAGATTGCACGCTTTGACTTGACCTTTGTAATCGTTTTACTTAAACGCCCTCTATCCATTGTTGACCACATTGGATTAAGAAATTTTCAGCAATCTTCAATTGTTTTCAAGATAGTTTCAAGAAATAGAAAGAAATATAATTGTCATTACTTTGGGCATCAAACAGTGGCGGATGGATGTAGACATGAGTGTAAGCTCATGCCTACATTGAAAATATTCCCAAAGTCAGGAGTATTTTAGTTAATTTTTTTTTTTTAAAAGAAAAAACAGCTCGTCACTTTTTCTTTCTTACACTCACCAAACCCGTGCAACTCCATTAACTCAAGCAACAACAAAGAACTTTTTACAAAAAAAAAACAACAAAGAGAAAAAAAAAAGCTTTTTCATCATCTGCTCTGAGGCGCCTCATCTGGCTGCATCTCCATCATATGCTCAAGTCTCAACGTCTCACCTACCCGTGCATCTCCAAGTAAGAAAAGTAAAACAATATAGGTTCAATGTCTGGAGAGTTTTGTCGAACTGTTATTTGATTTATTAGCATAATAGTATATTTATAATGCAAGGAGTTGTGTGTATAAGTACATAAGATAAGTATACAACATATTATAAAAGGTACTTTTCGTATTACTATTGTAACACATCGGCCCCTCGCGAGACCGGGAATTCTATTAATCAAGTTAATCTCAACCCAATACCAAACTCGGGCATAACTTTTAGGAAAAACGGACGGAGTCTATCCTATTTCTAGGGTAAAACAAAACTTGCAAACAGAATATAAATGGACCAGTACCGTATCTAACCATTCACAACTCCTCAAGGCCATCCAAGCCTCAGTTTTCAACAATTTAACAAAGTAGATATACATTCCCAGGTACCAAGACCACCATAACTATTTTCTTTTAAACAATTACATATATGCATTGCATTTAAACGGTACCATCCTATTACACAACCTAGCTTATTATACCACTCCAATAACCTAGTTAAACTTAAATTACATATCTTTTAACACTAAATACATACAATACATGAAAATATATACCTTTGCATCTTTCTACAACTCAGCCACATAACACGCAAGACAACTCTTCAAGCACGAACTTTCCAGCTAACATGGCATTTCCTGAAATGTGGTGGTGAGGAGTGAATATACAATACATGTATACTTAGTGAGGGCGAAACATATATTGAGGGAGATAGAAGAAGGTCGTGCAATGCAAATAAGGAAGTTAAACAATATAACCAATAAGAAAAACAATCAATATAAACAACAATACAATAAACAACAATACAATAAACAATTAAGGAAAGCATTAACACAACCAATCAAAGCTATACCACACTTTGAAGGTTACGGTTTGCTCACACGTGCTATATGCCAAGAGATTCAATTCCATAAGTGATACATCAATCTCGAGCTTGATGTTAACAATGATGACAATAAGCGTGCAACCACTTTATAACTTTTACTGGGTGTACTCCGGATGTACCTTGACACATCTACGACCCATATCTCTTAGGGCGGCAACTCTAGCGAAAATGGGAATAGGACACGGAGCTAGAGCACCCCAACCCTGGCAACCCGAGACTGCCTAGAGAGGCTCATCACTCACATGCCTGACACTATGTAATACAATACGAGATACAAGCAATAAACGATCGATAGCACCAAAGTGCAGATTAGTATCAATATTCAATATATCAATGAATAACAATCAATAATAATAACTAATCAGCAATACAAGTTCTATACACATTTCAAGCGTTATACAACAGCTAAACAAGCAATGACAGTTCAAACAAGGAAAAACGACAAATATCACTATTTAATCTCTAACTTTCAAAGGGAATCACGAGCAAACGAGCTATAGGTTTGGAAAACCGTCTTCACTACTCTCACTTGGGCACTACAAGGCACGTTTCTATGGCACGAAACCTCACTTTCCCAACCGAAGCCCGAAAGTCACCTAGTACATTTGAACTACAGATATGCCAACCAGTCACTCAATCAACGCCACAATAGCTCTAAAAGTGCTTTCATGCACTCACAAGCTAAACCCCAAACTCAATTCGGGCGCGGTCAACACTCGGTCAAACGGCCTCTTTACGTTTCATTGCCTAATTCCCGATTTTAACAAAGGGTAATCCGTTTTTATTACAAATTTAATCTTTCTAGCACTAATGACACCTAACCAAATCAAGAATTCGCAATTCGGACCGAAAATCCAAAAATCTAGGGTTTTACTATTCAAAAATACTATTCATGTTCTTCCCCAATTTAATTTTGTAATTCTAGCTGTAAAATTTGCTAAATAACTAACAAGCAATGCTCTACGAACCCTAAAGAGGTTATTCCAAGTAAAAACAGTCATTATAACGCAATATATATCAAATATGAAAATTTGAAACAAAAATCAAATTCTATAAAATATGCACAAAAGCGTGAAAACCCTCACAAAGATTGAAGGAAAGGACCCGCAAGAACCTAGTCATGATCCTTGCTCAATTCCACGCACGATTGGAGAAGAAAAATGAAATCAAAATCTTTTTTTTTTCTTTCTTGAGAGCTTCGGCCATGGGGGGAGGGACAAATGGGGTATTTTGCAATTTATTTTTATGTTATGTTTATTGAGTTTGAATAAAAAGGATGACTAAGGGCAATTTGGTCATTTAGCTATGTCAAATTCAAGTTAAAAAATGGTCAAACAAGCTTATTTAATTGACATTTAGTCTAACTCCAGTTAAAATAATGCATTCTAGTGAAAACCAACTAAATCTAACTAAATTATACTAGAAATATTATTCATTGAGTCAGATGAATATTTCTCTAACTTTCATTTTCAATGCGATACGATCAAACGGTCAATAAACGATTACGATAAGTATGATAAAGAATAATATAATAATATAATTTTTGAAAAGTAGAATAGTTTAAAACTTACTTCGGCTCAGAGTTACTTTTCCATTTATTTGAAAATAAAATAAATAAGTAGAAGAAAATAAAACCGGGTATTAAAATAATCAAAATAGTTAATATTTATTTAAAATAATCAATTCAAATTTCATTTGAATAGTGTTAAAGAAATATGAAATTATTACTAGAAATGAATGTTTAACTAAAAATAAACATGAAATTCAATGCTATCACTTAAGATGACAATTAACTAAATGCAATTAAATGCGTGCTAGGTTCGGGGTATCACATCTTCCCCCCCTTAAAACAATTGAGTTCTCGCAATTCTTCTTCCAATAGAACTCAACATCATCTGAAATCCAACTCTGACCACTCTTTATCGGTTGCTAAGCAAGTATACTAAACAAGAAGGCCAATAGGGAAGCTTAAGAAGAAATTCCAACTAATAAGGTCAAATAAAGGCTCAGATGAAGATACCGTTCAGAAATCCGAATAAGAATTCTGCTGACATGAATACCAAAGAAGAATAAAATCCCAACTAAGAGCGACAAGATAATACCAATAAAGACTAAAGCAAAGGTACTGTAGAGATTACCAATAACAGACTGAGCTTGAATACAGTAGACGATACCGTATAGAAGTCCGATAAGAATCCCAAGAGGAATGCTAAGGAGAATGCCGCAGAAGAAATCCACGTAAATTCCCGAGCATAATATCATATAACAAACTCAATAAGTGTTCCAAATACCAGTTCCACCGAGAAGTGCTAACAAAAATTTCCAAAGAATACCCAATAAGAAAAGCAGAGAATGCTCCAGAGAACAACCAAATAGAACCCCAAAAGAAAGCTACTCATTTATAATTGTTAAGCACAGAGGAGGGCCTTAGAAGAATGCCAATAATCGAGCTCCAAAGACAAACACCAACTCCCAAATAATGGCTAGTCAAATACCGCTCATTCCCTGCAATCCACATAACTTGGAGGCCCGCTACTAATCACTTCTTTTCAACGGGACATATATGAATGCCAAGATATCACATATATATACATTTATGCTTTAAACTATTATGCAAGCATGTTTATAAAATAGTTTATAAAACAGTTTAATCATCAAAGTCATTCAAGCACGACAATCAATTCAATCACAACATAATCAATTCAAATCACGACACAACCAATTCAAGATATTTTAATACACACATTACAAGCAATAATTCAAGCAATTAACAATTCACGAGGTTACTTCGATTTACGAGATCAATTCGATTCACGAGAAGTCATATCAATTCATGTATAACCACTTCTTTGCACACAATACAAACTTAACACATACCACGCAAGTATATCATCTAGATGCACACATCCAATTCAAGACACGCAATCTCTCATACTGCACATATTCAATTCAAGATACACAATCTCACATACAGGCACACACTTTCAAAACACACTTAACAAGCACACAACCAAGGGTTACTACCCGACAGACCGAGGACCCTGTCCCGGCTTATGAGCTAACTAAGCTCTGATACCACTTGTAACACCCCGGCCGGGAATTCAATTAATCAAGTTAATCTCAACTCGATACCAAACTTGGGCATAACTTTTAGGGAAAACGGACGGAGTCTCCCCTATTTCTAGGGTAAAACAAAACCTGCAAACAAAATATAAATGGACCAGTACTGTGTCCAACCATTCACAACTCCTCAAGGCCATCCGAGCCTCGGTTTTCAACAATTAAACAAAGTAGATATACATTCCCAGGTACCACGACCACCCTAACTCTTTTCTTTTAGACAATTACATACATGCATTGCATTTAAACTGTACCATCCTATTACACAACCTAGCTTATTATACCACTCCAATAACCTACTTAAACTTAAATTACATATATATTAACACTAAATACATACAATACATGAAAATATACACCTTTGCATCTTTCTACAACTCCGCCACATAACACGCAAGATAACTTTTGAAGCACGAACTTTCCAACTAACATGGCATTTTCTGAAATGTGGTGGTGAGGAGTGAGTATACAACACATGTATACTCAGTGAGGGCGAAACAGATATCGAGGGAGATAGAAGAAGGTCGTGCAATGCAAATAAGGAAGTTAAGCAATATAACCAATAAGAAAAGCAATCAATATAAACAACAATACAATAAACAATTAAGGAAAGCATTAACACAACCAATCAAAGTTATACCACACTTTGAAGGTTACGGTTTGCTCACACGAGCTATATACCAAGCGATTCAATTCCACAAGCGATACATCAATCTTGAGCTTGATGTTAACAACGATGACAATAAGCCGCAACCACCTTATAACTTCCACTGGGTGTACTCTAGACGTACCCCGACATATCTACGACCCATATCTCTCTGAGCGGCAACCCTAGCGAAAATGGAAATAGGACACGGAGCTAGAGCACCCCAACCCTGGCAACCCGAGACTGCCCAGAGAGGCCATCACTCACGCGCCTGACACTATGCAATGCAATACGAGATACAAGCAATAAACGATCGATAACACCAAAGTGCAGATTAGTATCAATATTCAATATATCAATGAATAGCAATCAATAACAATAACTAATCAACAATACAAGTTCTATACATATTTCAAGCGTTATACAACAACTAAGCAAGCAATGACAGTTCAAACAAGGAAAAACGACAAATAACACTATTCAATCTCTAACTTTCAAAGGCAATTACGAGCAAACGAGCTATAGGTTTGGAAAACCGTCTTCACTACCCTCACTTGGACACTACAAGGCACGTTCCTATGGCACGAAACCTCACTTTTCCAATCGAAGCCTGAAAGTCCACCTAGTGCGTTTGAACTACAGCTATGCTAATCAGTCACTCAATTAACGCCAAAAGTGCTTCCATGCACTCACAAGCCAAACCCCCAACTCAATTCAGGCACGGTTAACAATCTGTCAAACGGTCCTTTTACGTTTCATTGCCTAATTCCCGATTTTAACAAAGGGTAATCCGTTTTTATTACACATTTAATCTTTCTAGCACTAATGGCACCTAACCAAATCAAGAATTTGCAATTCGGACCGAAAATCTGAAAATCTAGGGTTTTATTATTCAAAAATACTATTCATGTTCTTCCCCAATTTAATTTTGCAATTCTAGCAATAAAATTTGCTAAATAACTAACAAGCAATGCTCTACGAACCCTAAAGAGGTTATGTAAAGCAAAAATAGGCATTATAACGCAATATATATCAAATCTGAAAATTTGAAACAAAAATAAAATTCTATAAAATATGCACAAAAGCGTGAAAACCCTCACAAAGATTGAAGGAGAGGACCCGCAAGAACCCTAGCCACGATCCTTGCTCGATTCCATGCACGATTGGAGAAGAAAAAGAAATCAAATTCTTTTCTTTTCTTTCTTGAGAGCTTCAGCCATTGGGGGGGGGGGATTTTGCAATTTGGTTTTATGTTATGTTTATTGAGTTTGAATAAAAAGGATGACTAAGGGCAATTTGGCCATTTAGCTATGTCAAATTCAAGTAAAAAAAATGGTCAAACAAGCTTATTTAATTGTCATTTAGTCTAACTCTAGTTAAAACAATGCATTCTAATGAAAACCAACTACATCTAACTAAATTATACTAGAAATACTATTCAATGAATCAGATGAATATTTCTCTAATTTCAATGCGATACAATCAAACGGTCAATAAACAATTACGATAAGTATGATAAAGAATAATAATATAATATAATTTTTGAAAAGTAAAATAGTAGAATAGTTTAAAACTTATTTCGGCTCGGAGTTACTTTTCTATTTATTTGAAAATAAAATAAATAAGTACAAGAAAATAAAATCAGGTATTAAAATGATTAAAATAGTTAATATTCATTTAAAATAATCAATTCAAATATCATTTGAATAGTTTTGAAGAAATATAAAATTATTACTAGAAATGAATGTTTAACTAAAAATAAACATAAAATTAAATGCTATCATTTAAGATGACAATTAACTAAATGTAATTAAATGCTGTTAAATCCGTGCTGGGTTCATGGTATCACAACTATAGTCTTTTATTTTTCTCTCATTGATATATTATAGCATTATCATACGAGGAGAGTCATGTCTTGAAGACTCTGTATATGTTTTTGTGCTTACATTTTTATACTTGTTATAATTTGCATAAATTAAATATTATTTTAAGTATATATAAGTATCTTAACCTTTGATTATAGACTATATTACTGTTAGAGGTCGAGCTAGACACCGGGTGCCTAAATTGACTCCAGGTGCCTGGCTCCGCCACTGGCATCTAATAACAAAAAAAAAAAAGAAAAAAAAAAGGTTTTATGGTAATCGATTTGGGAGGCTCATTAATTCAAGTGAGATAATGAATATGGGTTTTTTTTCACATGTAGGTTCTCACTCGTTTTAGATGCTTGAGTCTTATTATAAACTTATTTTGTTATCTATTTCGAAGGCATAAAATTCAATTTGTCATATTTGACCTCTTTTTTATACTTATATTCATATCATATAATATATTCTAATTTGAATTTAGGTCTTGAAATTATGTATTTTAACTCATCTAAACGTCCACAATTTAAAAAAATAAAAAAACCTACTGGTAGTCCAGGAAGCAGGGATAAAGGCGAAGGAACAGGGGCAGACCCATGCACCCAACCTCAATGTGTATAATCGTGCAGTGATAGAAGTCAATGTGTGCTACTTACAGAAAAATGTTCAATATAATAATTTTTAAAAAACATCCAAAAAAAAAGAATATATATATATATATATATATATATATATATATATATATATATATATATATATATCTATATTTTTAAGTTGAGAGTGTGCACAACTACACCGTCAACTTAACATGGGACCGCCACAATGAAAGAGGCATGGTTGAGACAAAAATTGAAGTGTCTTTTTACGTGATAGAAAGAACTATAAAATAGGTCTCCCTACTACAAACCCATCCAGTTAGCATAATTCCTATCTAAGAGGCCCAACAAATAATGAACCATTTATTTATTCACAAAAAGAAGAACCATATATTTTGCATTCAAATAAGGTATATAAACTCTAAGGGCTGCATAGTTATAGATTAACTTACAAGGATGTTGAGCTTCCCTTCAAAATAATTAGAGGCATTCGGCATTAGCTTTTCGGGTTGAGGTCGTGACGAAACATCACACACACAACCTCCCACTTTATAGTCTTTGGTTTTCCATTTTTGCAAGCATTCATCAAGATCCTTTTGGTTACGAGAACATGTATACGCCATTGCCCCAAAACTTGCTAGTTCTTCAACTATGGCATGACTAATTTCATCAAACACCAAAAAATTAAAAACATCAACGAAAACAAAACAAGTAACGTAACGCAGAATTATATTGTCAATGGTTGTTTATTATCAGAGGCTGATCTAGAATTTTTTTTTTTTATTCCAATAAAGTTTGTAACACGCAATTTAACGATTATGCAAATGATAAATATTTTCTGCAGGTGTTAATTGATCTTTAAATTAAAAATACGCATATGCTTAAAAGAAAATTTAAAGTCAATCAAAACTAAGTCAGAATCTGCTCCTATTTATCACAATTCACAAATTAGATAATTTTTTTAAAACAAAAAACATCCTTATATTTTTAGATAAGGACTGTTAGAATATAACACTTATCCCATATCAGAAAAATCAGAAACACCAATTGGTTTTAAGATAGAAACTCAGGTTTCTTAACATAGTATCAGAGCTAGGCCCATGGTCTAGTCTCATTCATCTTTCACGTATGACCCATCTGTTCTCTTGTCTCATCTCACTGACTCGTGCATCCTCATGTCAGCATTCAACTCTCCCTGACTTGTGCGCCCCCATGTCAGTTCTTGATTCTCACTCTCGCTGACTCGTACATCCCAATATCAGCTCTTGGTTCTCAATTCTTACCGGGTCTATGCGTGTTTAATCTTTCACGTGTGATCCTTTTCAAATCAGGTCACACGTGAGGGGGAGTGTTAGAATATAACATTTGTCCCATATCGGAAAATCAGAAACTCTAAGACCACTTTATAAGATCCTGAGCTACTCCACTTGACACCAATTGGTTTTAAGATGAAAACTCAGTTTCTTAACAAGGATGATGTTGCATCTTTGAGAGCCGGCCAATGGAAGAATGAGGACGATGTTTCATCGATGAGAGATAGTGGAAGTGTTTGTAACACCCCATCCCATATTATTTTTATCTAGTGCGACGAGAAAAGGCACATCTTTGGTAGAGGGGAAAGGGGCAAGGGAGGAAGAGTTTGTAATACTCTATCTTACATTGGTTTTGTTTAGCATGACAAGAAAGTCGCATCTGTGGAAATGGGACAGGTGTAATAGAGAGGGGGAATTTGTAACTTTGTCTCATATTGATTCTGTAAATGATGTGTCCATCTTTATGGTAAGAGGAGTTTCTAACTCACTATCTCGCATTTTTTGTTTAGAATATATGCATTTAATTTATTGTTACTTGAATTTAGTATTACTATCACATTGAACAGTCCCCTAATACTCCTTTTGTTTATAATATTATGTGGTAATTGGTATCTTGGAATGAATTTGAACAAGAATGAGATGAAATTGGATATGGAATGAACATGAAAAAGTATATGTCACGCTTGGTATGCTCTATAACTGAAGATATGAATGGATATATTGATTCCAAACCCATATTTACTAATCAGTATGCTGAAGTAGCTTTAGAAATGACTTGTATAAGTGATATGATTGTCCTTTTATTTATATATAATATGTTTATTATTTATGACATTATTATTATTATTATTATTATCATTACTACTACGATTACTATTATTATTATTATTACAACATCGTCAAAACAACTTATGGCTGTTGTTCCACCATCTACACAAATAACTTGGCCTGTAATATAAGAAGCAACAGGCATACAAAGGAATGCCACAAGTGATTAAACTTCTTCAAGCTGTCCAATGCTGCTCATCGACATTCGACTAAGTGCCTCCATCAATTTTTTAGCTTCAACAGGATCTTGCTGTAGAAGAGTATATTAACATAATTAAATAAACTGAGGCAAATTCCTTCTATTTTCAGTTGTTAAATTCACGTAAAGTGCATGTGTCTTGCCAAATTAATATGTATTGAACAACTGGAAATAGATAAAAAATTGGTGAATGACTAGTGACATTCCTATTTTAGTTACTTAAAGAATGAAACTGCTCGTTTATGAATTTAAGGGACCAATTGACATTTTACCCAAAGTTAAATGATCAATAAAAGTATTTACCCCTTTCAATTATTTATATTGCCAATCATGAGATAAATGTTTTTTTTTCTTCCTTTTCTTTTTGTGTGTGTGTCGACCATTGGTGCTTGAATCAAATCTAAGTGATTTGTCGAGTCAGCTTAAATGAGCTTTAAATGCATGCAGTCATCTACAGGAGATATAATTGGTTATATAATATTTTGGACATGGTGCACTTGCATATTATAAAAATTATTATATCAGACCAACAATTAATTCGACTATGAAACAAACAGTAAGCCTCACTATTTGTGAGGGGTTCAAATAGTCATTGATCAGACGGAAGACTTTTCTCTTATAGAATTGGGGGGAGGAGATCAACATAGCAAATTCTGAAAAGATTCTTACTAGTGCTGGTTGCGTAAAATGTGTTTCGATAACCCCTGGTGCAACTGTATTAACTCGAATATTATCCTTTGCCCACTCGTATGCTAAATTCTTTGTAACTTGATTCAATGCTTCTGTTAAAAATAGAATTAACACAAAATGTGAGTTCGAAGGGCTTTCCTTTTCTGGCGGCAATCAGAAAAAAATATTTTCAATATTTCTTATCAAATTTGAAATAACCTTTAGATGATGCATAGACAAAGACTCCAGGAATTCCTATTTGTCCAGCAATAGAAGAGATGAACACAATGCTTCCACGGCCTGATGCCTTGAGAAGAGGATGTGCAAGTTGGCAAAAATGATAAGAAGCTTCGAGATTGGTACTCATTATGTTCGAGAAATCTTCTGCAGTGACTTCTGTGATTCCCTTGAACATTATAATGCCAGCATTGTTCACCTAAACAAAATCATTGAACGTACAGAAAGGTGATTTTTTGAACATGGATATATGCTCGATGCTCATATTACAGTCATAAAAGTAGGGATTTTCGTAGAGAGAGGTTTTGCGGATACCTAGCTACCTTGCTCTTATCCCAGATAGAAGGTTATTGGAGTGAGAAATGAAAAATGGGGCAGGAAGTGGGGGTTGGTCTTTAGTCGCACAAAGGGGTAGGGCGAGAAGTTAGAATAAGTATTTTCGATTCTACATAACTCATCCCATATATATGTAAAAAAATTTAATAATTATGTTTTTAATTAAGGGATTGCACGCTCTTACTTGACCTTTGTAATCGTTTTACTTAAACGCCCTCTATCCATATATTGTTGACCACATTGGATTAAAAAATTTTCAGCAACCTTCAATTGTTTTCAAGATAGTTTCAAGAAATAGAAAAAAATATATCAAAGTCTAAAACTAAAATTGGCGTTACTTTGGGCATCTAATAACAAAAAAAATAAAAGCTTTATGGTAATCGATTTGGGAGGCTCATTAATTCAAGTGAGATAATGAATAAAAGAAAGTGGGGTTTTTTTTTTTCACATGTAGGTTCTTACTTATTTTTTATGCTTGAGTCTTATTGTAAACTTATTTTGTTATCTACTTCGAAGGCATAAAATTCAATTTGTCATATTTGGCCTCTTTTTTATACTTATATTCATATCTTATAATATATTCTAATTTGAATTTAGGTCTTGAAATTATGCATTTTAACTCATCTAAACGTCCACAGTTTAAAAAAATAAAAAACCTCTTGGTAGTCCACGAAACAGGGATAAAGGTGAAAGAACAGAGGCAAACCCATGCACCCAACCTCAGTGTGTGTAATTGTGTAGTGAGAGAGGCCAGTGTGTGCCACTCATACAGTAAAAATGTCTAATATAATAATTTTTTTAAAAAAATCCAAAAAATAGAAAAAAAAATAATATATATATATATATATATATATATATATATATATATATATATATATATATATATATATATATATATTTGTTTTTTTTTTTTTTAAGTTGAGAGTGGGCACAAGTGCACCGTCAACTTAACATAGGTCTGCCACAAAGAATGAGGCATGGTTGAGGTAAAAATTAAAGTAACTTTTTACGTGATAGAAAGAACTATAGAATAGGTTTCCTTGCAACAAACCCAATAGCATAATTCCTATCTGAGAGGCCCAACAAATAGTGAATCATTTATTTAGGGTAAACGATCAAAATGGTCCCTTATATTTGAGTTTTGTGATATTTTCATCCCTTATTACTAACAAATAGTGAGCCATTTATTTAGGGTAATTATTATTATTATTACAACATCGTCAGAAACAACTTATGCTTGTTCTTCCACCATCTACACAAATAACTTGGCCTGTAATATAAGAAGCAACAGGCATACAAAGGAATGCCACAAGTGATGAAACTTCTTCAGGCTGTCCAATGCGGCTCATCGGCAGTCGACTAACTGTCTCCTTCAATTTTTCAACTTCAACAGGATCTTGCTGTAGAAGAGTAGCATAATTAGATAAACTGAGGGAAATTCCGTCCATTTTTAATTGTTAAATTCACGTGAAGTGCATGTCTTTTGCCAAATTACTATGTATTGAATGACTGAAAATAAATGAAAAATTGGTGAATGATTAGTGACATTCCTATTTTAGTTACTTAAATAATGAAATTGCTCGTTTATGAAATTAGGGGACCAGTTGACATTTTATCCAAAGTTAAAAGATCCATAAAAATATTTACCCCTTTCAATTATTTATATTGCCAATCATGAGATAAATTTTTTTTTTCCTTTTCTTTTTGTGTGTATGTCGATCACTGGTGCTTGAATCAATCAAGTGATGTGTCGGGTCAGCTTAAACGAGCTTTAAATGCATGCAGTCATCTAGAGGAGATATAATTGGTTATAATATTTTGGACATGGTGCATTTGTATATTAGAAAAATTATTATATCAGACCAACAATTAATTTGACTATGAAACAAACAGTAAGCCTCACTATTTGTGAGGAGTTCAAATACTCGCTGATCTGACGGGAGACTTTCCTGTTATATAATTGGGGGTAGGTGATAAACATAGCAAATTTTGAAAAGATTCTTACTAGTGCTGGTTGCAGAATTTGTGTTTCGATAAACCCTGGTGCAACTGTATTAACTCGAATATTATCCTTTGCCCACTCGTATGCTAAATTCTTTGTAACTTGATTCATTGCTCCTGTTAAAAAAAATGAGAATAAATAGATCATGAATTAACATGAATGTGAGCTCGAAGGACTTTTTTTTCCCGGTGGCATCGAGGAAAAAAAAAGGATTTTTCAATATTTTTTATCAAATTTGAAATAACCTTTAGATGCAGCATAGACAGAAACTCTAGGAATTCCTATTTGTCCAGCAATAGAAGAGATGAACACAATGCTTCCACGGCCTGATGCCTTGAGAAGAGGATGTGCAAGTTGGCAAAAATGATAAGAAGCTTCGAAATTGGTACTCATTATGTTCGAGAAATCTTCTGCAGTGACTTCTGTGATTCTCTTGAGCATTAGAATACCAGCATTGTTCACCTAAACAAAATCATTGAACGTACAGAAAGGTAATTTTTTGAACATGGATATATGCTCGATGCTCATATTATAGTCATAAAAGTAGAGATTTTCGTAGAGAGAGGTTTTGCGGATACCTACCTCGTTTCTATCTCAGATGGAATTATTGGAGTGAGAAATGAAAAATGGGATGGGAAGTGGGGGTTGGTCTTTAGTCCCAAAGAGGGGTAGGATGACAAGTTGGAATAAGTATTTTTGATTCCACACAACTCGTCCCATATACATATAATTTTTTTTTAATAATTATGCTTTTAATTAAGAGATTGTACGCTCTTACTTGACTCTGTAATCGTTTTACTTAAACGCCCTCTATCCATTGTTGACCACATTGGATTAAGAAATTTTCAGCAACCTTCAATTGTTTTCAAGATAGTTTCAAGAAATAGAAAAAATATATATCAAAGTCTAAAAAGAAAGATTAAGAAATTTTCAGCAACCTTCAATTGTTTTCAAGATAGTTTCAAGAAATAGAAAAAAAATATATCAAAGTCTAAAAGTAAAATTGCCGTTACTTTGGGCATCTAATAATAAAAAAGAAAAGAAAAGAAAATGGTTTTATGGTAATCGATTTAGGAGGCTCATTAATTCAAGTGAGATAATGAATAGAAGAAAGTGGGGTTTTTTTTTTCACATGTAGGTTCTCACTCATTTTAGATGCTTGAATCTTATTGTAAACTTATTTTTGTTATCTAATTCAAAGGTATAAAATTCAATTTTTCATATTTGACCTCTTTTTTATACTTATATTAATATTTTATAATATATTCTAATTTTAATTTAGGTCTTGAAATTATGTATTTTAACTCATTTTTGTTTGGAATAGGACACACACACAAATATCACACAAGCACAGTGAAAATCAACACACAGAGTTTTAACGTGGTTCGACCTTCTATCTACGTCCACAACCCAAGTAATTGGGAAATCCACTAATCAATAATAAACCATTACAACGCGAATGATCTTTTTGACTGAAAAATATCCAAACCCTCCCCTCACTCACACGCTCACAGTTTTTAGGAAAAATTATAAAACCCTCACAGCCATTGACTTTATGAACGAAAAAGTATAAACGAGAAAAGATCCAAACCCTCCCCTCACTCACACGCTCATAATATTTAGGAAAAACTTTAAAACCCTCACATCCATTGACTTTATGAACGGAAAAGTCTAAACCCTCGCACAAGGATTTTATCTATGGCTAAAGTCTAAACTCTCCCCATATCGACTTTTTTTTGACAAAAGAACGAAAAATACTCTTAACTCTCAGCTCACTCCCTACCACACCCCCTCCCCCTCCCCCTCCCCTTCCCCCTCCCCATGGGGTGTGGCTCTTGTGAGAAAGAATTACAGACTAATCCTAACTCAACTAGGATTGAAAAACCTATTTCTTCTCCTAATGGACTCCTGCTTGTTTTCAACTCCTAATTAGGCTTGGACTCAAGCCAATAACCCAACACATCTAAACGTCCATAGTTTACAAAAATTTAAAAAACCTACCGATAGTCCAAGAAACAGGGATAAAGGTGAAAGAACAGGGGCGAACTCATACACCCAACCTCAGTGTGTGTAATCGTGCAGTGAGAGAGATTAGTGTGTGCCCCTCATACAGTAAAAATGTCAAATATAATAATTTTAAAAAAAAAATCCAAAAATTAGTGTGTGCCCCTCATACAATATATATATATATATATATATATATATTCAAGTTGAGAGTGTTCACAAGTACACAATGAAAGAGGCATGGTTGAGGCAAAAATTAAAGTGATTTTTTACGTGACAGAGAGAACTATAGAATAGATTTCCCTGCTACAAACCCATCCGGTTAGCATTCTTATCTAAGAGGCCCAACAAATAGTGAGCCATTTATTTATTCACAAAAAGAAAGAACCATATATTTTGCATTCAAATAAGGTATATAAACTCCAAGGACTGCATAGTCGTAGATTAACTTACAAGGATGTTGAGCTTCCCTTCAAAATAATTAGAGGCATTCTGCATTAGCTTTTCGCGTTGAGGTCGTGACGAAACATCACACACACAACCTCCCACTTTATAGTCTTTGGTTTTCCATTTTTGCAAGCATTCATCAAGATCCTTTTGGTTACGAGAACACGTATACACCACTGCCCCAAAACTTGCTAGTTCTTCAACTATGGCATGACTAATTTCATCAAACACCAAAAAATTAAAAACAACAACGAAAACAAAACAAGTAACGTAATGCAGAATTATACTGTCAATGATTGTTTATTATCAGAGGCTGATCTAAAATTTTTTTTTTGGTTCTAGTAAAGTTTGTAATACGCAGTTTAATGATTATGTAAATAATAAATATTTTTTGCAGGTGTTAATTGATCTTTAAATTAAAAATACGCAAATGCTTAAAAGAAAATTTAAAGTCAATCAAAACTAAGTTAGAATCCACCCCTATTTATCACAATTCACAAATTAGATAATTTTTTTAAAACAAAAAATATCATTAAAAAAATAAAATCGATCAAACTTATAACTGAATCCGTCCCTATTTATTTTAGACACAGAAAAAGATAATAAAACATACCCAATACCTCGAGTATCACCCGTGACAAGGGCAGTCATGTCCTTGAGAGACCATCTTCCATCATCAACAATAATTTCTTTATGTGCCATATGTTTATTGTTAATCTCTGATTTTTGTTATGATATTTCCCTAGTGCGTGGGTTCTTATACTTCACTTTTTGCCATCAAAATAAGTTCAGTAAAATTCTAGTCAATTAACACTGTGCCTCTTGAGCTTCTTCGTCAAAGAAGAAATCATTAATATCAGGACCATTGTGCACGAGGGACAAATTTTCAAACTCATGTGGTTGACATATCACTACCGTAAACAACTGAACTACGATAAATAAAAGTGTGGATCACGATAAAATGGTAAAAGGAGACATAATCTTTTTCCAACATTTGATGGTTTTCTTCATCATTTGTCTCTGGCTTCTAGAGTGTTTTTTTTTTTTTTTTGGGTAACAGCTTCTAGAGTGTTGAATCAGTCAAAAACCATAGTAACAATTGTTAAAAACGAAGTAAGGTTATTCTAAATATTATGGTCGTGTGGAGCAACTGTTTTGTGTATAAGGTTTGTAACCCTCGATCCATCCCTCATTGCTCGTGTAAAAATATGTACTCAATTTATAAAAAAATAAATTTACTGCTATAAAAATCATATATTAAGTATTTTGAATCAATTATTTATGGTTAACATATTGGCAGAGTTAATTAACTTGAGTGGTTAAAGTGGTCTCTTTAGAACCCGGTGGTTATGAATTATAGTTTTGTTCTATCTAGCGTAACAAGGATATTGCATCTTTGAAAGCCAGCCAGTGGGAGAATGAGGACGATGTTGCACATTGAACAGTCCCCTAATACTCCTTTTGTTTATAACATTATGTGGCGATTAGTATTTGGAATGAATTTGAACAGGAATGAGATGAAATTGAGTATGGAATGAATATGGAAACAGTATGTCACGCTTGATATGTTCTATGACTGAAGATATGAATGAATATATTGATTCAAACCCATATTTGGTAATCAGCATACTAGAATAACTTTAGGAATGACTTGTATAAATGATATGATTGTCTCTTTATTATACATAATATGTTTATTATTTATGAGATTATTATTATTATTATTATTATTATCACTACTACTACGATTACTATTATTATTACTCTACAATTATTTTTATTATTATTATTACTACTACTACTACTACTATTACAGCAACAGCATGTATATAAAAGGCTAAATTTGTAATGTATATGTTCTGAAAGTGCAAATCACAAAACACAAAAAAATAAAAAACACAAACGAAAATAAAACAACACAAAATTATATTGTTAATGGTTATTTATATTATTGGAGGCTAATCTATAATTTTTTTCCAGTAAAGTTTGTAACACACAATTTAATGATTATACAAATAATTATTTTTTCCTTAGGTGTTAATTAATTTTTAAATTAAAAATACCCCTATATTTAAAAATAAATAAATTTAATCAAAACTAAATCTGAAATTAGATTTTTTCAAATTAAAAATATTCGTACATTTAAAAAAAATTAAAATCGGTCAGACTTATAACTGAATCCGCCCCTATTCATCACAATTTACAGACTAGGCACAGAAAGAGAGAATAAAACATACCCAATACGTTGAGTACCACCAGTAATTTCTTTATGTACCATATGTTTAATATAAATTTCTGATTTTTACTATGATATTTCCCTAGTTCTTGAGTTCTTACACTTCACTTTTTGTCATCAAAATAAATTAAGTAAAATTCTAGTCAATGAAGTAACACTGTGCCCCTTGAGCATCTTGGTCACAGAAGAAATCATCAATATCCGGACCACTGTGCATGAGGGCCAAATTTTCAAACTGATGTGTTTCACATATCACATTATCACTAACGTAAACGACTGAACTGTGATAAAGAAAAGTGTAGATCACAATAAAGTGGTAAGAGATACTTTTTTTATGACAAAGAATTTACTATAAATAGGATAATAGTAGATTCATCATAAGATTATAAATCTCGTAGTGTAGTAGGTTGTCTTGTATTGTCTCGGTCAATGAAAGACTAAACAATATTTGTTATGGAAGAATGTAAACTTGAGTTTGAATCTTTTACCTATAACAAATCATTATTCGATCACTTCATTCAACGTTTAGGGCAAGCGGTAAGCAATCTTATCATTAATAATTTTTGGATTCTTTTTATCTCTTCTTTTGAGGTTGCATGCTCATGTAATTTTGCAGTTGGCACAGGGTGTAGTCCTTGAAAATGTAACAGAAAATTTAATGAAAATCCAATTGCGTTTCACCATGACTTGTTATTATCGACTGTTTGTGAACGAAAATTTCCGTAACTTTTTTTCTCAAAAAGAAAGGAAAATTAAATCGCTCGAGATATGATAAAAAAGCTAGTTGCAATGCTTAAGCCCTTATTGAATATCATATATCGTAATGCCGGTTTTGTTCCGCACTTAAATGGATAATACAAACCTGTACTCTGCATCTTCACGAAGAACTTAAATTCACCGGATCCATGTCAGAAACAGCGTATAAAAAGAAAAAAAAAAAGCCTTGAGTGGAAAGGTATACCAATAATAGCAATAGGTAATTTATATGGTAAAACATGAGAAAAAAGAAACGAAAGAATTTTCTCAGATGAAGACGATCATGCACCTTTGTTCCAAGTGGAAACTGAAAACCTTAAGCCCAATCAACTTGGGCCTTTTTTGGTTTGCCACAGAGAGGTATCAGTTGCGGCAATTGTGACAATTGTGAAAATAAATTACATGTGTTGCGCGTGGAAATGTGGTCTATTAATATTTTTCAAATAGAAGCTCATGAAAGGGCTACAATGAAATAATTTTGAAAAATTAATGATTCTTTTAAAATCAAAAGTAGTCGTCAAAACAAAATTACCATATTGGTTTAGTGATATACGTACAATAATTTACCCAAAACTAAATTAAAATTAACATTTCTTTTCATCCATCTAGTCGTGCATCAACTCGAAATAAAGGGACATTGATATCACATTTTAAGAAAATGTGTGAACAACAAAAGCACCGAGTTGATATCCTTAGCAGTAGATAATTAATTAATTTTTTTAATACACTAGAGGGTGAAAGCGTTGCTTGAACTCAAAATTTCGAATTATAAAAAGTCGTTATTTAACTTTTTCACTCAACTCTTAGGTGATAATTAATATTTTGTTATATAAATTTTGTCTTAACAAACACAGAGAAAAATAGGATTATCTTTTTCATGGTAACAATGTTTTGCAAGGTGGATTCAACACTTAAGTGAGTGGTAGAATGTTTAAATGTGTTTGTTTACTCACACTTATGCACATACACATACACACAACCGTTAGTATACATACACATATGGTTGATCCAAAGAAATGTGTGGAATCTTTTTAAAAAGTTTGGTGCAATGGGGATCAACTGAGAGTGGAGAGAAAGTGAGCTCCCACGTATTAGAAGATTTAATTATCTTACATAGATAAGATAAATCAGAACTTTCAATTGCATTATTTTAGGCTTTGTTATAATCCATACATTGTATCTCTTAATTTAGGGGTGTAAAATTAAATGGTCAAGAATTGTGCTATGGAAACAATAAAATTATTTTGACATTAACGTCAACCGAATTATAAATTTCATGGTCCAATTGAGGTTTCAAAGAAGAGAGAAATAATCAATCTATGTGTGCATATGTGTTATATATACATTAAGAATTTATATGAGTGTATTTGTATCATTGTGTGTATGCATATATTATCAAGGCCAGTCGTGCCTACTTTCATATACTTTCTCGATCTGCATAGTTGTAGATTAACTTACAAGGATGTTGAGCTTCCCTTCAAAATAATTAGAGGCACTCTGCATTAGCTTTTCGCGTTGAGGTTGTGACGAAACATCACACACACAACCTCCCACTTTATAGTCTTTGGTTTTCCATTTTTGCAAGCATTCATCAAGATCCTTTTGGTTACGAGAACACGTAGAGACCACTGGCCCAAAACTTGCTAGTTCTTCAACTATGGCATGACTAATTTTATCAAACACCAAAAAATTAAAAACATCAACGAAAACAAAACAAGTAATGTAACGCGGAATTATATTGTCAATGGTTGTTTATTATCAGAGGCTGATCTAGAATTTTTTTTTTGTTCCAATAAAGTTTGTAACACGCAGTTTAACGATTATGCAAATGATAAATATTTTATGCAGGTGTTAATTGATCTTTAAATTAAAAATACGCATATGCTTAAAAGAAAATTTAAAGTCAATCAAAACTAAGTCAGAATCTGCTCCTATTTATCACAATTCACAAATTAGATAATTTTTTTAAAACAAAAAACATCCTTATAATTTAAAAAAAAGAAATTAAAATCGATCGGACTTATAGCTGAATCCGTCACTATTTATCTTAGACACAAAAATGAAGAATAAAACATACCCAATACCTCGAGTACCACCCGTGACAAGGGCAGGCATGCCCTTGAGAGACCATCTTCTATCATCAACAATAATTTCTTTATGTGCCATATGTTAATTGTGAATCTCTGATTTTTGTTATGATATTTCCCTAGTTCTTGGGTTCTTATACTTCACTTTTTGTCATCAAAATAAGTTTAAGTAAAATTCTAGTCAATTAACACTGTGCCTCTTGAGCTTCTTGGTCAAAGAAGAAATCATTAATATCAGGATCATTGTGCATGAGGGACAAATTTTCAAACTGATGTGGTTGACACATCACTATCGTAAACGACTGAACTACGATGAATAAAAGTGTGGATCACGATAGAGTGGTAAAAGGAGACATAATCTTTTTGCAACATTTGATGGTTTTCTTCATCATTTGTCTCTGGCTTCTAGAGTGTTGAATCGGTCAAAAACCATAGTAACAGTTGTTAAAAACGAAGTAAGGTTCTTCTAAATATTATGGTCATGTGGAGCAACTGTTTGGTGTATAAGATTTGTAACGATCCATCCATCCCTCATAGTTCGTGTAAACATATGTGCTCAGTTTATAAAAAAATAAATTTACTGCTATAAAAATCATATATTAAGTATTTTGAACCAATTATTTATGGTTAACATATTGGCAGGGTTAATTGACTTGAGTGGTTAGAGCGGTCTCCTTAGAACCCGCTGATTATGGATCATGCATCTTTGAGAGCCGGCCAATGGGAGAATGAGTACGATGTTGCATCTATGAGAGACAGTGAAAGTGTTTGAAACACCCTATCTCATATTATTTTTATCTAGTGCGACAAGAAAAGGCATATCTTTGGTGGAAGGGAAGGGGTCAAGGGAGGAAGAGTTTGTAATACTCTATCTTACATTGGTTTTGTTTAGCACGCCAAGAAAGTCGCATCTGTGGAAATGGGACAGGTGTAATAGAGAGGGGGAGTTTGTAACTTTGTCTCACATTGATTGTGTAAATGATGTATCCATCTTTATGGTAAGAGGAGTTTCTAACTCACTATCTCACATTTTTTGTTTGGAATATATGCATTTAATTTATTATTACTTGAATTTACTATTACTATCACATTGAACAGTCCCCTAATACTCATTTTGTTTATAACATTATGTGGTGATTGGTATCTTGAAATGAATTTGAACAAAAATGAAATGAATTTGGGTATGGAATGAACATGAAAAAGTATGTCACACTTGGTATGCTCTATGACTGAAGATATGAATGAATATATTGATTCCAAATCTATATTTACTAATCAGCATACTGAAGTAGCTTTAGGAATAACTTGTATAAATGATATGATTGTCCTTTTATTTATATATAATATGTTTATTATTTATGACATTATTATTATTATTATTATCATTACTACTACGATCACTATTATTATTATTATTACAAGATCGTCAGAAACAACTTATGGCTGTTGTTCCACCATCTACACAAATAACTTGGCCTGTAATATAAGAAGCAACAGGCAAACAAAGGAATGCCACAAGTGATGAAACTTCTTCAGGCTGTCCAATGCGGCTCATCGGCATTCGACTAAGTGTCTCCATCAATTTTTCAGCTTCAACAGGATCTTGCTGTAGAAGAGTATATTAACATAATTAGATAAACTGAGGCAAATTCCGTCCATTTTAAGTTGTTAAATTCACATAAAGTGCATGTGTCTTGCCAAATTAATATGTATTGAACGACTGGAAATAGATGAAAAATTGGTGAATGACTAGTGACATTCCTATTTTAGTTACTTAAAGAATGAAATTGCTCGTTTATGAATTTAAGGGACCAATTGACATTTTACCCAAAGTTAAATGATCAATAAAAGTATTTACCCCTTTCAATTATTTATACTGCCAATCATGAGATAAATGTTTTTTTTTCCTTTTCTTTTTGTGTGTGTGTCGACCACTGGTGCTTGAATCAATCTAAGTGATGTGTCGAGTCAGCTTAAATGAGCTTTAAATGCATGCAGTCATCAACAGGAGATATAATTGGTTATAATATTTTGGACAAGGTGCACTTGCATATTAGAAAAATTATTATATCATACCAACAATTAATTCGACTATGAAACAAACAGTAAGTCTCACTATTTGTGAGGGATTCAAATAGTCGTTGATCTGACGGGAGACTTTCCTCTTATAGAATTGGGGGTAGGTGATCAACATAGCAAATTCTAAAAAGATTCTTACTAGTGCTGGTTGCGTAAAATGTGTTTCGATAACCCCTGGTGCAACTGTATTAACTCGAATATTATCCTTTGCCCACTCGTATGCTAAATTCTTTGTAACTTGATTCAATGCTCCTGTTAAAAATAGAATTAGCACAAAATGTGAGTTTGAATGGCTTTCATTTTCTGGCGGCAATCAAAAAAAAAAAAATTTCAATATTTCTTATCAAATTTGAAATAACCTTTAGATGCTGCATAGACAGAAACTCCAGGAATTCCTATTTGTCCAGCAATAGAAGAGATGAACACAATGCTTCCACGGCCTGATGCCTTGAGAAAAGGATGTGCAAGTTGGCAAAAATGATAAGAAGCTTCGAGATTGGTACTCATTATGTTCGAGAAATCTTCTGCAGTGACTTCTGTGATTCCCTTGAACATTATAATACCAGCATTGTTCACCTAAACAAAATCATTGAACGTACACAAAGGTGATTTTTTGAACATGGATATATGCTCGATGCTCATATTACAGTCATAAAAGTAGGGATTTTCGTAGAGAGAGGTTTTGCGGATAACTAGCTGCCTCGCTCTTATCCCAGATGGAAGGTTATTGGAGTGAGAAATGAAAAATGGGGCAGGAAGTTAGGGTTGGTCTTTAGTCGCATAAAGGGGTAGGGCGAGAAGTTGGAATAAGTATTTTCGATTTCACATAACTCGTCCCATATACATGTAAACAAATTTAATAATCATGTTTTTAATTAAGAGATTGCACGCTCTTACTTAATCTTTGTAATCGTTTTACTTAAACGCCCTCTATCCATATATTGTTGACCACATTGGATTAAGAAATATCCAGCAACCTTCAATTGTTTTCAAGATAGTTTCAAGAAATAGAAAAAAATATACCAAAGTCTAAAAGTAAAATTGCCGTTACTTTGGCCATCTAATAACCCAAAAAAAAAAAAAGGCTTTATGGTAATCGATTTGGGAGGCTCATTAATTCAAGTGAGATAATGAATACAAGAAAGTGGGTTTTTTTTTTTCACATGTAGGTTCTTACTCATTTTAGATGCTTGAGTGTTACTGTAAACTTATTTTGTTATCTAGTTCGAAGGCATAAAATTCAATTTGTCATATTTGACCTCTTTTTTATACTTATATTTATATCTCATAATATATTCTAATTTGAATTTAGGTCTTGAAATTATGCATTTTAACTCATCTAAACGTCCACAATTTAAAAAAATAAAAAACCTCTTGGTAGTCCAGGAAACATAAATAAAGGCGAAGGAATAGAGGCGAACCCATGCACCCAACCTCAGTGTGTGTAATTATGTAGTGAGAGAGGTCAGTGTGTGCCACTCATACAGTAAAAATGTATAATATAATAACTTTTTTTAAAAAAATCCAAAAAATAATAAAATATATATATATATATATATATTTTTATGTTGAGAGTGGGCACAAGTACACCGTCAACTTAACATAGGTCTGCCACAAAGAAGAAGGCATGGTTGAGGTAAAAATTAAAGTAACTTTTTACGTGATAGAAAGAACTATAGAATAGGTCTCCTTGCAACAAACCCATTAGCATAATTCCTATCAGAGAGGCCCAACAAATAGTGAACCATTTATTTAGGGTAAATGACCAAAATGGTCCCTTATATTTGAGTTTTGTGATATTTTCATTCCTTATTTACCAATTGTGACAAATTGGTCCCTTATCTTTAAATTTGTGACGCCGTTAGTCCTTTTAACAAATTTTATCAATTTTTTTAACGCGAATTGCTTGTGCTTGATACGTGACCAACTTAAATAAGATTTTGGAGGGGTAAAGGATTAATTGGTCACGCGCCGAGTACATGTAATCTACGTTAAAAAATTAACAAAAGTTGTTAAAATGACTAACGGTGTCACAGATTTGAAGATAAGAGACTAATTTGTCACGTTTAGTAGATAAGGGACGAAAATATCAAAAATCTTAAAGATAAAAAACCATTTCAGTCATTTACTCATTTATTTATTCACAAAAAGAAGAACCATATATTTTGCATTCAAATAAGGTATATAAACTCCAAGGACTGCATAGTTGTAGATTAACTTACAAGGATGTTGAGCTTCCCTTCAAAATAATTAGAGGCACTCTGCATTAGCTTTTCGCGTTGAGGTCGTGACGAAACATCACACACACAACCTCCCACTTTATAGTCTTTGGTTTTCCATTTTTGCAAGCATTCATCAAGATCCTTTTGGTTACGAGAACACGTATACACCACTGCCCCAAAACTTGCTAGTTCTTCAACTATGGCATGACTAATTTCATCAAACACCAAAAAATTAAAAACAACAACGAAAACAAAACAAGTAACGTAATGCAGAATTATACTGTCAACGATTGTTTATTATCAGAGGCTGATCTACAATTTTTTTTTTTGGTTCTAGTAAAGTTTGTAATACGCAGTTTAACGATTATGTAAATAAAAAATATTTTTTGCAGGTGTTAATTGATCTTTAAATTAAAAATACGCATATGCTTAAAAGAAAATTTAAAGTCAATGAAAACTAAGTTAGAATCCGCCCCTATTTATCACAATTCACAAATTAGATAATTTTTTTAAAACAAAAAACATCGTTAAAAAAATAAAATCGATCGAATTTATAATTGAATCCGTCCCTATTTATCTTAGGCACAGAAAAAGAGAATAAAACATACCCAATACCTCGAGTACCACCCGTGACAAGGGCAGTCATGTCCTTGAGAGACCATCTTCCATCATCAACAATAATTTCTTTATGTGCCATATGTTTATTGTTAATCTCTGATTTTTGTTATGATATTTCCCTAGTGCGTGGGTTCTTATACTTCACTTTTTGTCATCAAAATAAGTTCAGTAAAATTCTAGTCAATTAACACTGTGCCTCTTGAGCTTCTTCGTCAAAGAAGAAATCATTAATTTCAGGACCATTGTGCACGAGGGACAAATTTTCAAACTCATGTGGTTGACATATCACTACCGTAAATGACTGAATTACGATAAATAAAAGTGTGGATCACGATAAAATGGTAAAAGGAGACATAATCTTTTTCCAACATTTGATGGTTTTCTTCATCATTTGTCTCTGGCTTCTAGAGTGTTTTTTTTTTTTTTTTGGGTAACAGCTTCTAGAGTGTTGAATCAGTCAAAAACCATAGTAACAATTGTTAAAAACGAAGTAAGGTTATTCTAAATATTATGGTCGTGTGGAGCAACTGTTTTGTGTATAAGATTTGTAACCATCGATCCATCCCTCATTGTTCGTGTAAAAATATGTACTCAGTTTATAAAAAAATAAATTTACTGCTATAAAAATCATATATTAAGTATTTTGAATCAATTATTTATGGTTAACATATTGGCAGAGTTAATTAACTTGAGTGGTTAAAGTGGTCTCTTTAGAATCCGGTGGTTATGAATTATAGTTTTGTTCTATCTAGCGTAACAAGGATATTGCATCTTTGAAAGCCAGCCAGTGGGAGAATGAGGACGATGTTGCACATTGAACAGTCCCCTAATACTCCTTTTGTTTATAACATTATGTGGCGATTGGTATCTTAGAATAAATTTGAACAGTAATGAGATGAAATTGAGTATGGAATGAATATGGCAACAGTATGTCACGCTTGATATGTTCTATGACTGAAGATATGAATAAATATATAGATTCAAACCCATATTTGGTAATCAGCATACTAGAATAACTTTAGGAATGACTTGTATAAATGATATGATTGTCTCTTTATTTATACATAATATGTTTATTATTTATGATATTATTATTATTATTATTATTATTATTATTATTATTATTATCACTACTACTACGATTACTATTATTATTACTCTACAATTATTTTTATTATTATTATTACTACTACTACTACTACTACTACTACTACTATTACAGCAATAGCATGTATATAAAAGGCTAAATTTGTAATGTATATGTTTTGAAAGTGCAAATCACAAAACACAAAAAAATAAAAAACACAAACGAAAATAAAACAACACAAAATTATATTGTTAATGGTTATTTATATTATTGGAGGCTAATCTATAATTTTTTTCCAGTAAAGTTTGTAACACACAATTTAATGATTTTACAAATAATTATTTTCTCGGTCAGTGAAAGACTAAACAATATTTGTTAGGTTGTCTGTGATAAAGAAAAATGTGGATCACAATAAAGTGGTAAGCGAAGACTTTTTTTTATGACAAAGAATTCACCATAAATAGGATAATAGTAGATTCATCATAAGATTATAAATCTCGTAGTGTAGTTGGTTGTCTTGTATTGTCTCGGTCAGTGAAATACTAAACAATATTTGTTATGGAAGAATGTAGACTTGAATTTGAATCTTTTACCTATAACAAATCATTATTCGATCACTTCATTCAACGTTTAGGGCAAGCGGTAAGCAATCTTATCATTAATAATTTTTGGATTCTTTTTATCTCTTCTTTTGTGGTTGCATGCTTATGTAATTTTGCAGTTGGCACAGGGTGTAGTCCTTGAAAATGTAACATAAAATTTAAGGAAAATCCAATTGCACTATGACTTGTTATTATCGACTGTTTGTGAACGAAAATTTCCGTAACTTTTTTTCTCAAAAAGAAAGGAAAACTAAATCGCTCGAGATATGATAAAAAAGCTAGTTGCGATGCTTAAGCCCTTATTGAATATCACATATTGTAATGCCGGTTTTGTTCCGCACTTAAATGGATAACACAAATGCGTACTCTACATCTTTACGGAGAACTTAAATTCACCGGGTCCATGTCAGAAACGGCGTATAGAAAGAAAAAAAAAAGCCTTGAGTTGAAAGGTATACCAAAGATAGCGATAGGTAATTTATATGGTAAAACATGAAAAAAAGGAAACGAAAGAATTTTGTCAGTTGAAGACGATCATGCACCTATGTTCCAAGTGGAAACTGAAAACCTTAAGCCCAATCAATTTGGGCCTTTTTTGGTTTGCCACAAAGAGGTATGATGGGGTTGCGGCAATTGTGACAATTGTGAAAAAAAATTATATGTGTTGTACGTGAAAAGGTGGTCTATTAATATTTTTTAAATGAAAGTTCATGAAAGGGCTACAATGAAATAATTTTGAAAAATTAATGATTCTTTGAAAATCAAAAGTAGTCGTCAAAACAAAATTACCATATTGGTTTTGTGATACGTACAATAATTTACCCAAAACTAAATTAAAATTACCATTTCTTTTCATCCATCTAGTCGTGCATCAACTCGAAACAAAGGGACATTGATATCACATTTTAAGAAAATGTGTGGACAACAAAAGCACCGAGTTGATATCCTTAGCAGTAGATAATTAATTTTTTTTTTTTAATACACTAGAGGGTGAAACCGTTGTTTGAACTCAAAATTTCAAATTATAAAAAGTCGTTATTTAACTTTTTCACTTAACCCTAAGGTGATAATTAATATTTTGTTATATAAATTTTGTCTTGACAAACACATAGAAAAATAGGATTATCTTTTTCATGGTAACAATGTTTTGCAAGGTGGATTCAACACTCAAGTGAGTGGTAGAATGTTTAAATGTGTTTGTTTACTCACACTCATGCACATACACATACACACAACCGTTAGTATACATACACATATGGTTGATCCAGAGAAATGTGTGGAATCTTTTTAAAAAGTTTGGTGCAATGGGGATCAACTGAGAGTGGAGAGAAAGTGAACTCCCACGTATTAGAAGATTTAATTATCTTACAATAATAAATCGTACTTCGTGCATTATTTTAGGCTTTGTTATTATCCATACATTTTATCTCTTAATTTAGGGGTGTAAAATTAAATGGTCAAGAATTGTGCTATGGAAACAATAAAATTATTTTGACATTAACGTCAACCGAATTATAAATTTCATGGTCCTATTGAGGTTTCAAAGAAGAGAGAAATAATCAATCTATGTGTGCATATGTGTTATATATAGATTAAGAATTTATATGAGTGTATTTGTATCATTGTGTGTATGCTCATATTATCAAGGCCAGTCGTGCCTACTTTCATATACTTTCTCGATCTGTATTTTCCTCCACCCATAAATACACTTTGTTTTTTCTTTTCTTTTTTCCTTTTGATCTTAATATGTTACTGAAGTGATCTGATTATGAACCCAATGAAGCTCAGAAACCTACAATACTATGCATTTTAGTAGGCGTAGGTAATTAGAAGTCTATAATAATTATATATACTATTGCTAATGTATTTTCTTGTGCTTGAAGAACTGGATATTATTTATGTGAATAACAAACAATTAAACAATCGCGCAGAGAATACGTGTATTTTTTTTATAATAAAATCATATTTGATTTAACAAACTGGTCGTGGATAATGTTGAAACAAATCATGGATGTTTAAAAACACCACTTTCTCTGAGATCTTAATTAATTGTGAATTCTAAGAATTCACATTTGCCTAGAAAGGCTAGGATAGAACGGCTTTGGTGAAAGTTTACATATATTAATTAGGGTAAATAGTACCACAACCTCCTGTACTTTAACAAAAGTGCACATGACCCCCTGTGGTTTAAAAAGTGCACTGGAACCCCCTGTGGTTTCAAAAGCGTAGCATCACAGACCCCTCCGTTAAAAAAATCGTTACTTTTAACGGAGAGTGTGTTACACGAGCGTTTGGTGCGATTTTTCATGTTTTTAGGCTTAAATTATTACTTAATTGGACAAAAATGCCCTTATATATATTTTTTTTTCTTTTTTTTTCTCCCAATGCAATTTTCACAAAAAATTTAAAAAAAAAAAAAACCATCTTCCTCAAACCACCGCGCTCCCCCCCCCCCTCCCCCCCCCCCCCCCCCCCGCACTGTCAACCCCCCACCCCGTCACCTCACACAGACACACATACACACACACACACACACACACATACACACACACACACAGACGCGCACACACACACCCACAAATCTTTTTATATATATATATGTGTGTTTGTGTGGGTGCGTGTGTATATTATATATATATGTGTGTGCGTGTGTATATATATATGTGTGTGTGTGTGTCTATGTGTGTGTATGTGTATGTGTGTGTGTGTGTATGTGCGTCTGTGTGTGTGTGTGTATGTGCGTCTGTGTGTGTGTGTATGTGTGTGTGTAAACAAAAAAGAAAAGAAAAAGAGAAATAAAAAATAAAAAATTGAAGGGCATTTTAGTCTTTTTATACAATTCAGTTAAATTTGTTGACGAAAAATTAGGGAGGGGGTGCGTGTGCACGGTTTGAAAACCATAGGGGATTCCGGTGCACTTTTTAAACCACAGGGAGGTTATGTGCACTTTTGCTAAAACATAGGGGATTGTGATGCTATTTACCCTATTAATTATGGCAACGACAATAACCAAAAATTGGAAGAAAAAACTCTTGAACTGAAAACATCACAAGAAAAACTCGAATTTAATTATGATGTCAAACTTATGGAGCATACTCAAACTGGCTATAAACTAAATCTAGCCGTTACGACCATTGTCTTTTTGGGGAGCATCTAAGTATGGAATTGTAGAGGTTGCAGTCTCTACTAACGAATAATTGTGTTGACGAAATTATAATTTTACATATTTCAAGTTCCTTTTAAACAAATTAACACTGGTGAGTTTGCTTAGACAAATAATTTTAAATCAAAGAGAACCAAAGTTATTCAATCTTCAAAAATAAATAGATATATATATATATACCATGTAAAATGGGATGTTGATTTTGCTCATATTTTTCCATTAATTCCTTCTGTGAGGAAATTATTTAGAATACCATAGGAGTAGCTAGGAGATTATGCTCACTTAACTAGTAGGATAAGACTTTCTTTGGTTTGATTTAATTATTGTAGTACGAGACTAATATTGCTGAAGAAGTACAAACAAATTAAAGAGGATTACAAACACGTCTGGTGGAACATATAAGTTTTCTTATCATATTGTCTGACCATCCGATTCACTTGTGTCATGACAAGATGATTGTTGCCTGATTGAAGAATTTCCACTTGCATATATTGAGATCTTTGTATAGCCTAAAAATTTAGGCACTTGTTGTAAAGCCACCATCAACATAGATAACCTGGCCAGTAATGTATGATGCAGCAGGAAGGCAAAGGAATGCAACCAGTGGTGAAATCTCATCAGGTTCTGCTATTGGCCTGATTGGCGTTCGAGCCATCATAGGAATAAACAATTCCCCAAGCGATGGATCAACCTCCTCCTGAAAAAATTGAAATATCAGCTGTAAGCTAATGCATTCACTTTACCAGGTCCGTGCATAACAAGAGTTTCATGTACCGAGTTATCATTTTGTCAGTAAAAACGTAGAATATTCTCATTTTTATAACTTAAATAGTGATTAAGCAGGATAGGAGTGTAGTACAGGTTTCATGATTGTGGTTTTGACAGCCCAGGGAGCAACTGTGTTGGTCCGAATGTTGTCTTTTGCCCATTCATATGCCAAATTTTTCGTTAGCTGATTTATTGCACCTGAAAATACAAGAAGCTGGTTGTAACTCGAGAGTGTCGTAGGTTCAAAAAATAACGTTTAAACCGGGTACCTTTAGAAGCGGCATAAACGGAAAGCCCTGGTAGAGCCATGAGACCAGCGACAGAGGAAATGAAAACAATACTTCCAATTCCTGATGCTTTCAAGAGAGGGTATGCAAGTTGGCATATATGGTATGGAGACTGCAGATTAATCTCCATTATATGCGAGTAATCCTCATCGTTAGTGTCTGCAGCTCGTTTTATCATAGTTGATGCCGCATTGTTTACCTAATTAAACATGAAATACGTAATCATATTAGGAATTTCAGTTTCGAGTTTGAAAATATAAATCACCAAGAAAATGAACTATATATGTAATTCCGCAGATAAAAAAGAATAGACATTCTTGTAAAGGTTTAACCTTAAATAAGGCATACGTTTTACATCTGATCGGGAATTTAAAATATTGGCGACTAATAACGTGACTTTTATATCTCTAGTACTACAATATTGTTACATTAACGTGGATTATTCACATTATTTATCTTATCGTTAACCTTTATGTCTTTAGTGTAGCAAGACATTTCTCTTAGACAATGCCAAATAAGATAGACACCGGCTTGGCATAAATTTAAAATTAAGAACTAAACATATAAAAGGGATATATATCACCTTTTTTTTTTTTTTTTTTTTTTACGATGAAGAGTTTATCTTAGGCATAGGATTATATTGAATTCACCTAAAGGTTAGGGGCAGGTTCAAGAGTTTTTCTTAATGGGAACTAAAATTCATAATTTCAAAACTATATAAACATTTTTTTTATTTATTGGGAACTATTGTTAACTATAAAATTTTTAACCTTTTTTTTTTGTCAGTCGAGGTTGCAGTTTCCACTAGCTAATACACACATCCGCCACTACCAAAGGCTATAACCCTCGCCATGTTGCAACGGTGTGGTCTAACGCATGTTCTAAGTTAGTCAAGAGTTAAACAATATCTGTGATGGAGACAATAGATTTGAATTTTAAGCCTTTAGCTGAAATAAATCACTATATATATGACCACTTCCCTACCCTTGAGAGCAAATATAATGCAATTTATTGCTTCACTAATTTTTCTTGTTTTATTTCCCATTCTATTTGACATACTATTTCTTACAAATAAAACCCCTTTTTTTAAGATAATATGGGAACTCAACTGGTAGAATCCGACCATCGAATTATTCAACGAAATCCAACCACCAACTGGTAAACTCTACCTTAATAATTAATATTCCTCGTTTTCTTCTAAAGACAAGATTTATAAACATTGAAGTTATTATCCGAAATGAGCTGGTAAGGAAAATGACATATGTTAAAACCATAGTTCTTAAAGGTCATATATATTAAATGTACGTGTCTCGATCGGTTGGTAGTTGAAGAAGATGGCCATGTTTGCACTTAAAATATTGATTTTATAGTGAATATAAAGTAAGAAAGAAATCGAGGTGAAGTCGGCTATGTTTTTATAAGGCATCTAACAAGAACTATGCAGTCATGTTTTTTGTTCTTTCTTAATTTCCTAAGGATATAATTTTGGTGTCTTTTTCAATCCTTTATGGTTGTTTACGCTCCTACCTATATTCTTGATAACTTTCAATCAGCTATTATTAGCATTGACATTTAAAGAAACACCTCCAATGATATTCTGTCCACAACTTGAAGTCAAAGAGAATGACTGAACACCCTCATCTATTTAATTTGTATTTACGTACATTACGAGATAAATTAATAGTATGTAGTTTTTTGATCTCTACTCTATGATTTAGATCATTTTATTATAACTGTATTATTATTTCACCCTCACTAATGTTCCTCGTAACAATATAACTTACAAGGGGATCCAAACCTAGACTAGCGTGTTAAGAGAGAAACGCTATGAGAGAAATCAATAGCAGTGTAGTTAATTGATCTCTATACTAAATCAATAGCAGTGTAGTTAATTGATCTCTATACTCAATAGTTCAGATTATTTTATTATCATTGTATTATTGTTTCGTTACCACTAATTCTCTCTTGTAACGATATAACCTTGCTAGAGGGGATCCAATGGTGGTGTTCCTATCAGTGTATTATTATTGTATCAATATTTTACTGCCATTACTAATCACCCTCGTAACGATATAATATTGGGGGAATATAAACCTAGTATGGTACACCAACCATAACAAAAAAAAAGAGGTCAAACTGGAATAGCTATGAAAACATGAGATGCCAAACTTGGTATATGAAATAGTTGATGACTTACAAGAATGTTCAGTTTGCCATCAAAGACAGAGGAGACAGTCTGCATAAGCTCCTCTCTTTGTGTTCTTGAGGACAAATCGCATACAGAACCACTGACTTTGAAACCTTTGGCTTTCCATTCTTGTAACTTTTCATTGAGCTCGGTTTGGTTCCTTGAACAAGTATGTATGCTGGCACCAAATCCTGCTAGTTCCTCAACTATAGCAAATCTAGAACATTCACAACATGACACAAGTTATCCATCAATAGAAAACCCTACCAAAGTGAATCTTATACTAGTTGCGAAAATCAATCATGCCTCTTCTGAATAGAGTTATGTGGCCCGTGATTTGAATATTAGTTTGTAAATCAAGAATTTCTCAAGAATGTTTCCCATCATTAAAGAATAGAGTAAAATATGCAAGAAGATGAAGGGAATAATCAACTTATAATGCGGAAAAGGATTCAACGGAAACCCTACCAAAGTGAAACATATATACAAGTTACAAAAATGGATCATACTTTTTCTGAACGAAGTTATATGTTGTGAGAATTGAATATTAGTGTGACCGGAAAGAATTGCTCAAGGATGTTTTTCATCATTGAAAATAAAAAAGGTAAAACATACGAGAACATGAAGGAAATTAAATTAATAATGAACTGACCCGATGCCTCTGGTGCCCCCAGTAACAAGAGCTGTCATCCCCTTGAGAGACCATTTCTGGTCTTTGCTGGAAACCCCTTCACTTGCCATATCTTGTTTTACAACTTTGCTTCGACTGTTTCAAATTTATGCTTATGCGCCTCGAATCTATCGAGGAAAATGCTACGTTGCAAGCATAATAGGAGACAACATTTGTATACTATATATAGTTGCAGCAAAAAGAGAAAAAGAAAAGAAAACTATAAAATTGCAGGCCACTTAATGACAGTGAGATAGGAGCATTGCTAAGGACAATGTTGTACTCGTCTTTGGATGATGTATATGGATTGATTAATTTATTCAAACCCCTTGATTCAATTGGGTAAAGTCTAGTTCGGCAAAGCAATCTTTTTGCAACACTTTGTGGTTTTCTTTATCATTTGTCTCTGGCCGGCTTCTAGAGTGTTGAGTCAGTCAAAAATCATAGCAACAATTGTCAAAAACGAAGTAAGGTTCTTCTAAATATTATGGTCACATGCCACTAGAGTTTTAGTCCAGTATTAAGGTTATTTGTTATATATACGAGAGGTTGTAAGTTCGAGTGTCGTTAGTTATGTTATATAGTCTTAGGTCTCCTCTAAATCCAAAAAAAAAATATGGTCGCGTGGAGCAACTTTTTGGTGTATAAGATTTGTATCCATCCATCCCTAATTGCTTGTGTAAAAAAATGTGTTCAGTTTATAAGAATTTGAATTTACTACCATAGAAAGCATGTATTAAAATATTTTAAACTAATTGTTTACGGTTAATATATATTGGCATGCTAGTAATTGATTTGGGTTGTTAAAGTGGATTCTTCACTACCTGGTGGTTCTGAATTATAGTTTTGTTCTATCTAGCATAACAGGAATGTTGCATCTTTGAGAGACAATGGGAGGATGAGGATGTCGCATCTTTGGTGGAAGGGAAGGGGGGAAGGGAGGAAGAATTTGTAATTGTCAAGCCCCGAAATTAAAAAAAAAGAAGTTCACACATAAGGCACGTGACAATCACCGCACTTCTAGTGGAAGGCTCAAAAATCACTTTTAAAATAACCATAAAAGGCCACAAAATATAACTAAATCTTTCATGTATAAATGCTTTGGGAAACTCCAAAATTCAAAATGTCAAAAATCTCATATTGGTCAAGCTTACATCAAATACAAGAGCTAACTATTTAAGTTAAGACATAATCTAAGATTAATCCTTAGTTTTACTATTACATATCAACGATCAACACGAACTTCATGCTCTAATACTCCCTACTTCATTGTAGAATTTGTGTCTTCATAATGTGAAATCATAATGAAGAGTGAGCTACAAAACCCAATAAGTACGCTACAACTTTCTAGCACGTTGACATGACTTCAAAAAAAAAGAAAAATATATTTTGACAAATATCTTTTTCATAAAAATATCAAGATATACTAAGTCCAAAACAAACTTGTCAAAACATATATTCTAAGTAAAGTTGCATAAAATCAACAAGCGACTATGATTTCAAATAGCCACATATCATGTAGCCATACAAAGAGTTACAAAAAGTTACATATCTATGTAACAGCATATAGATCCACTTAATAAACATATATATATTAATCTATTATTATTATTGTTATTATTATAAGCTGTTAATATTATTCATAATCATTGTCGGAATGCGTTTTGCAAGTCCGCTATGGAATTGTCCCAAATGGGAAGCTATTGGGGTAGGGTGGGAAAAGGGATGGGATTGATTTTTAATCCCTGCGTTAGAGCAAGGCGAGTTGTATGAATAAACATTTCTTGCCAAGCATACATGTTGAATCATTTTTATATTTTATTAATTCTCTCATATATACTATAATCTTAAGATTATAAATATAAAAATACAAAAATCTGTACGTAATTAAAGATTGAGAGATTGCCCAACATGACTTAAATCTTCAACTAATTAACATGAAAAATACTTCTATCCATTATTCATCATATTAAATTATTAAGAGAATTTACTCGCATGCACACTTGCAGTCCAATAGACGGATGCTGAATTGAATATTTTTCTCCAAACTTGTTTATTAATATGATACTACCTATATGATAATTAGACCAATAGTTCTCAATGTTACCACAAATTTTTAACTTAGTCTACATTATTTAAAATTGGCTTATTTAGTTCTCGTTGTTTAAAAAAGTTAGTCAAATTAGTATCTACAGTTAAAAAGTGGGTTAATTTAAACGAAAAACTGATTACATACAACGCATGACCATTGTTTGAGGGGTAAACTTTTTTTAAAAAAATGAATAGATTTCAATTAATCCATAAAATTTACATAAAATTTCAAACAAATCCCTAATATTTTACAAAAAAATTCAATATAATACCCGACCTCATTCTTCTGCTCCTTTTTCACCTCCATCATACATACACAGCCGTAATGTATGTGTGAATGTGTGCGTGGGCATTTTGGTGTGTCTATTCGTTAGGGGTGTGTATACATACATATAAAGGGAGAACTAATCTAACTAACTTTTTAAAATAATGAGAATTAACTTTTAAATAACGGAGGCTAAATTGAAAATTAATGGTAACATTGGGAACTAAACGATACAAGGGTAATTTGTGTTTTTATGGCCTATTCCATAAATTTAACCAAGTTTTAACGGTGGTAACTAAATAAACTTACCTTGTAAAACAATAATGAAATCAAATTGACCACTTTTTAAACATAAAGAATTAAGATGATTTTTATTTTTTATTTTTTTTATGACGTGAGAATTCAACTAACGGAATCCGATTACCGAATTATCGAGTAAAACTCGATTATTAATTAGTAAACTCTTAAGTACAGCAATATACTTTACACACATACTAAATCAATTAAAAACACAATTCTAATATAATACAAACTATTTTTCTTGTAAAAATTATTTCACCCCTACTATTATAGTAGATCATGTCCCGGGGAGACTATACTTGCATAATTAGCCCTCGCACCGACCCACTAGCTACCGTGACGAGCCCCGGTGCACATATGTGGTTTGGTCCGGTCCAGGATCGAACCACATACGCGAACATTCGATTTCCATTTTTTTTCAGACAAAAGCACAAAAAATGTAAGAGAGAGAAACATCCGTAAAGCTCGCACAGATGGCAAATCCCAGAAGAACATCGTACTCCACCACCGCCGCCGCCGGCGGCAACCTTTACCAGCTTCCAATCTCAGACCCCACTGCCGCGAGCCCATTTCAGGCCCAAGCCCAAACACAAGCCCAAAGACTCCTAATCTCAATCAAACACTTCCTCAAGAAGCCTCACGCCTTCCCTCTACTCCTCTCTGTATTGCTTTTCCTCACTTGGGCCTCTCTCAGAATCCAATACCAACAACAACAACAACGACAACACACAAATGCTTCATATAATCTGGAAAGTGGGCCCAAGATTGTTCATGATAAAGATGAAAATGCAAATGTTGTTAGATTTTCTTCTTCTTCTAAAGAAATTATGAAAGATAAGCGTGGTTGGTTGTTGAATCCTGTTTCTATCGCCCTTCAAGCTCGCATTACAGGTTTTTATTTTTTTTTATTTTTCGTGTATAATTTTTTTTTTTTCTAATTGTAGACAAGACTACTACTTTTTCTGCACTGTGTACAATCTATTGGTCCTGTACTTAGTGTTTATGTGTCTCTGTGTAAAGTTGTCAGCTTGTTGTCATATCTCGCAAATTTGAGTTCTCCAAACAGCCAAGCTTGTGTGCTGTAGGGATATTTTCAAACTTGCGCATAGATAGAGTTTTGTGCATTAAATTTTCCTTTAAAGCAATGAAGCGGAAAAGGTTATTGTACCTGGCACGATAGATGCGTGTGCCAATGGATTAGTGCTCAACTGCTCACTTGTTTTCGGCCATATGGGTCTCTTACAATAGGGTCGGCCCTGCTCTTTGTGGCGGTGGACGTGTGTTATTTATAGGAGTCTTGTGTATTGGCTATGAAACCGGTAAAGGGGAAAATGCATTTGTGTTTGAGGTGGTCAATTGGTCATTATATGATACAAGTGTGGCAGAAATTGATGAGAGCTTTGGTGCTTTTCTGGCGTATAAAACTGGATAGCGAAGACAATGATTCATTGGCATGGAAGCCTGCTAATGTACAGACTACAGAGTATTAATGAGAAATTCCAGGCAATATGTCAAGATAAACCCCGCCTTTAGTTACATTGAGTAGCAGAACTTATAAATTCTCCTATGGAAGCTAATTTGCTTCTAAGGGAGCTGAGTTTATCCCATAGTATAGTCAAGGAGTCTATGTAGCTTTCTTCAAAAGCTTTAATCCAATTTGCTTTGACAAGATATTTAAAATGTCTTTTTGTTTTAATTTCTTTCGTGGTGTTCTGCTATGAATTATATTGAGTGTTGCCTTTGAAGATATTATGTGCCATGGTGTGAATTTGCTCGCTTTGCAGACTAAACTTGGATGAACATATTTTGTCTTTTCCCCTTTTAGTCAATTTTTTCTTTCTTTTATATGAATTTTGTACTTTCTCAAAAATTAATTTGTTTTCCACAGGCGGTGCTTTGACTTGTGACTCAGTTCATTTGGGTGAGATCCGACCTGGAGGTATGAGAGGAAACCACAGACACCACTTTTGTAATGAGACATTCGTTATCTGGGGAGCTAAAACATTATTCAGGGTATGTGTGTTTTCTCCAATAAAGACACAGATTTCTTTTGTTAATAATACAAAGAACACCCGACCAAGATAGAAGTTTTTCTGTTTTCTTTAATAGCTGTTTCATCTCTGAATTGGACAATTGAGTTTGACCTGTTGGTTAACCTATATAATTCATAACCAAATTTTTGTAATTTAAGAGAAAGTTCTAAGAAATAAATTGGAAGAGGAAGAAAACTTATGAAAAATAAAGAACCACCAGCTCGAGAAAGCAGAAACTGAGAAATATTTTGCCTCATGCAATTGATCAAAAGCATAATTAGTGTAATGAAGAGGTTGTAGAGCAGAGTTTAGATTCTATGTATACTACCTTTCATATGATAACGTACTCTAAGCCTAAAATACTAGGTCAGAAAGATAACTATATAGTTTTATATCGAGGAAACTAAGAGAAGTGCATTTATTCTTGATGGTTCCTCTGTAGGGCTTGAATTAATGCTAGAAATCGTAAGCAGAGCTTATTATTATCCATATTGCATGTCTTGGGAACAAATGTTCTTACTTTGTTGCACTACATCAAAATTGAATCTAGATAAGAAGGAAACAAGTTATATTATAATGATTGTTCAATTCATGATCTTACCTAAGATGTTGCCTTAATGTTAGCTTATTATAATCTGCAGCTGGAAAATACCGCTGTTGATAAAGGCTACGCTCAGGTGACTATTGGTCCTGATGAGGTGGTTGTTGCTGCTAGTCCACTAGGAACTGCACATGCTTTAGTAAATCTTGACCCAGAACGAACAACATTCTTCATAGGGTGCCAAGATAGTGTCGGCAGCTATAATGATTCTTCTACCGATTATAAAGTCTGGAAGGATCTTTAATCATGGCACCTTCCAGTTTTTCCGGTGGCTGGAATCATGCAGGTATCTATTTTTCTTTCCTATGCAGTTACAGTTCAAGGGCTTAGAGATATTAGTCGCTTCTGTACGATGAGTTTCAGTAGTTACTGTATATAACTGCAGTTACTGTTTAATGGTCACCACCTCTGTTCATTGATACCGTCTACATATAACAGTTCTTGCAAGTAAAGCTTAAACATTCCTGATCTGTCTTGTTGCTTCGGGCAGTTTCTACTGGTGCGTAGTGCAACAGATGGGGGAGCATCATTTGATTTGCTAGCTTGTATTTTGAATGAACGTTGCTGACAGAACAGAGAAACTAACTTCTGATCTTGAAGGGTGTTGGTATTCTTATGGGAAATGGTATCGCTTAGATCATTATATCACTTGCTGCTTGTATGCTAGCTTTCTTTCGCATGACAGCAGGGGCAAATCTGTATCAGGGGGTGCGGGTGACCGGTTACTTGCGCGTCTTTTAGAATCTCTTGTTATTTTTGGGTATTTTAGTCCATAAGGTCATTTAGTCCCGATTGATTTTGTTGCCAAAACCACTGAGGCTCCACTTCAGATATTCTAAATTCGCCCTTACATGACAGCCATATGAACTGCAAAGAGCATTATTTTCAATGGGAAATTACTTCTAATGTGAATTATTCCTTTATTCCTCTTCTTTTATTGGTCAAAAAAGCAAGAAATTAAAGTAAATCTCATTTCTTTCGAATTAATTGTTTTGTGGAACTTATTTCTAATTTCTGTCATTATTCCACCACTTATTTGTAAGTCCATTTGGTCCAATTATCTCAGAATAAAGTGTCATTTGATGTTTTTCGTCCTTAAATAGTTGAATTAATTTTTTCTCGAATTAGATTCGTTACTATTTTAGAAAAATGGTTTAGTCAAAACTTGTAAATCAAAAAGAGTACGAGAAAAAAGATCGGGGATATTTAGCAAGTTAATATATTCCATTTGTGAAAATAAAATCCTCGAAATTGAAAATTACTAATAGATAATAGTATGTTTAATATTGAAAAAGCTAATTAAAAAAATCACGATTTTTCGAGAAAATTTTAGGTTTTTCTTCTATCCAACTGGTAATGATTAATTCTATCTTAATTTTATTTTATATTTTATTTTTCCTTTTAGCTAAAGCAACAATCAATTTGGTTGGAAAAATACATAGAAAACTCACACAACTTGATGAACAAGCCGATATAGAGTATAGAAATCATATAATAAGAAAAGGATTAAGATAATCTCTTTATAGTCATATCCAACTCGAGAGAAGCTCTAAACCGTCTTTCTACTAAACAAGATGTATTGAACTAATAATTCATTACATCAAGATAATGCGTTTATAATCATATCCAACTCTAGAGAAGCTTTATTCATTGTTTTGGATGGTTGATCAACATGGACAATAATTTTAGATAAAAAAGAATTTTTGGGGCTGAAAGTGCACGTTTTGCAAATTTTGGAAAAAAATTTACGAAAAAGTAATAGAGTAAATCGTCTCTTTTTCTTTTGCTAAATTAGTATATACTCATTTTATTCCACCACAAAATTAAATTTATACGTGTCGAAAGAAGCCACAAAGACGACTAAAAAGTCCTATGCCACAAAATTTATTTCAATTTACGTATTGAACCATTCTATTAAAGGTCTCGTGTAAATGATAGTTGATGTTTATACACTTATAGTGCCCTTCATATATTATTTTCCATAATTGGTTAGAAATATTAGGTGTGCCAATCTTATACTAGTTAGTCACTTATCCAATATATAATATTCATTTCCATTTTTTAATGGCTAATCTATTCTATATAGGAGTTTCGTTCATAATTCATATTCATTAGCATCTGATGAGTCGGGATCAGCTCTTCATCCTCTGATCCAAAACCATACATGGATCAATATGGTATTAAGGAGTCATCGTCATAAATTAATCATCTCAAAAAATATAATTATCGCACATTAGTCGTGAGCGTGACAATTATCATATAAGATGATGAGTTTTTTTCACCTAATACTAATTGGTTTTAGAATAAATTCCATATTTATTAATCTTCATAAATGCAGTTTTCTCATAATTTTAAAATTTCAGGAAATAGAAAGTAGTATTAATATTTTTTCTTTCTACGAATAGTAGAAATTTTTTGTCTTGGTTCATCTCTAGATGACATCAATACTAAAATAAATTGCTAATTTTTTGGATAATCTCTAAAGTATTTATGTTTTTGAAAAACAATTAAACACTTGATGGAATATTCATGTAACTTAAATAAATTTTGTCTGTGTTAAAGAATACAATTATCCCATACTATTAAGTTAACACCTCATTTAAAAGCTTAAGCTGTTAAAGAGAGATTTATTATATTATTTATTATATTCAATACAGACTAACAAATCATGAGTTCAAAACCACCATACAAGATTACAAATTACTCTATCAAACGCAAATTGTCCATGTGTCGTCCAATCTCCAGAGACAAGGGATGGAATCCGTCAGTCACACTAGGTCGACAAGTATAAATAAGCAAAATATAATCAATCCAAGAGCAATGGTTATTTGGGAGACTCATGAATCTAGAAGTTCAAAATGAATTTGGAGAATTAGAATGAAAAACAATAAATAATTTAAGGACTATTCATGTAACTAAAACAGAAATAATTATTTTTTTGTTTAAAGTACGTGGCTATTGGGACATTAAGTCTCACTTTCGTTATTCGATCTGCTAATAAGTAGGTGTTCTATTCATTTAAATATCCATATGTATAATGTTGATTATAAAAGTAGTTCTGTCCAGAAATAAATTTTGTTAGTGTTAAAGAATAATAGTTTCAAAACCATCGAATAAGATTACAAGTTAATCCACCGAATACCAATTGATTTTAGAATACAACCGTGTTTCTTATCTGTAAGCAAGAATTTGAGAGGCATCTTGCTTATCCAGGCGATCTCGTATGACTCAAACCAGAAAACCCTTGAGAGCAAAGACATTTTATATCACAACTACGCAAGTCAATTACGTGAAGCAAATATCAACTTTCTATTCACTTCCTAGATGTACCAGAAACCACCTGATATGAACATCACTCCACATGCATAAATAGACATGAAATCCAACAAGAAAAATACCCAGTTGTTTAATCCCACATCGAGAAGACAAAAAAAAAAAAACTCTTCTGCAGAATTGATCACCTTGTGAATCATCATCACTCTTGATCATGGCCATGGAGAAAGGAAAGAGATTGGCTGTTCTTGTAGGCTGCAACTACCCAAACACCAAGAATGAGCTGCATGGCTGCCACAACGATGTCTTGGCCATGCATGAATTTGTTGTATCGAGGTTTGGATTTGAGCCAAGCGACATTGAGCTGCTGATGGATAAACCTGGTAGTAACTTGGTGATGCCTACTGGGGCTAACATCAAGAAGGCACTTGATCGCATGGTTGACAAAGCTGAACCTGGTGATGTTCTCTTCTTCCATTATAGTGGCCATGGAGCACTAATTAACTTGACCAAGTTTGGTCATCCATTTAAGAAGGAAGAAGCCATTGTCCCCACTGATTTCAATCTTATCACCAGTAAGTTGTGACATTTTTCCTTTTTTTCTTTTGGTTGAAAGGGAGGCCGAAGTTGTACAAAAGAAAACAACAATCCTACATTATTATTCTCGGGATATCTCATTCCGTTTATCTTTTTATAATTAAAAGAGGAGGGGTGAAGAAATATGGCTAATGGATCAATTTAAAATTGCTTAAAATGTCATGATTCAGTTTATGCAGCTATTAAATGCCGTCCACCCATATTATCTAAAAGATTAAGTTGTTAGAAAGTAATTTATTATATTTATTTATTATTTTCAACGTATCCCCTCACATGAGGTGAGATTGTGTCTTGCATGTGTGGCCTTACACGTGGACACGTTCTTTTAAATGAATCACATCATTAAAATTAAAACTCAAGACCTTTTGGTAGCTAATTCTGACACTATATTAAATTATATACCAAGTTATTTCAAAGCTTAAATTGTTAAAATACGAATTAGTTATATTTATTAAATTTCTTCAACAACAACATTACTACGTTACTGCTTGAATTTGCTATAGAGTTCAGGCAAAAGTAAATTTATGGCATTTTTATTATTATTGATGATCAATCATTATAACTGACATCCCATTTAGTGAGATAAAGACTCAGTTTGATTCAGTTTATCGATGTGTTTGAATGCCCTTTGCAGATGTGGACTTCCGTCATCTGGTAAATCGCCTTCCAAAAGGAGCAAGCTTCACCATCATCTCAGATTCATGCCACAGCGGTGGCCTCATTGACAAAGAGAAAGAGCAAATAGGCCCTTCAAGCAACCCTCCAGTTGAAGATCTTTCCCTTTCTCACAAACCTAAAGCCATCCCCATCGAATCACTTCTGCAACATCTCTCATCTTTAACAAACATAAACACGCCAGATCTCGGCACCCATTTGCTAGAAATCTTCGGAGCAGATGCAAGCATGCGTTTTCAGGTGCCATTGCTTGAGCTCGACACCCATAACCCATTGAAGCCTGATGATGGCCTTTTACTCAGTGGGTGTCAAGCAGATGAGACATCTGCAGATATGCAGGATGGTAGAAGAGCCTATGGAGCTTTCAGTAATGCAATTCAGATTGTGTTGAAGGAAAATCCAAGGCCTTTAAGCAATAGAGTGCTTGTGACGGAGGCTAGGAAGGTTTTGAAGATGCAACATGTTGTGCAACACCCATGTCTGTATTGCAGTGATGATAATGCAGATGCAACTTTCTTGTGCCAAGCTGAGATCTAATGTGTCTAGGAGATATCATATGTTATCAATTCATGTAAACCTTATATTATGTTAATAAAACAGGAACACATATATTGAGTGTTTGATGATTTTGTTGCTTCATTATGATTGCTGGTTTCCAGATTCGTAAGTTCTTGTAATCACGACTTTGCCTCCTCAAAACCAAAGAAGAAAAATCATTAATACGGGATTGAAAATTATGGTGATCAAAGCAATTATGTCTTATGTTTGGACTTCTACAAGAAATATCCACTATGTTCAATATCCAATATCGGATACAAATAGGGCCTAACGGGGGTTGCAGCTCCCTTTACCCTCCCTCCACCCCAACAAAATTCTATAATTTTTTTATATATCTATACTTTCCGCATTATGATTTAATGTACAACTTTGTTCTTCTCTGTTTATTTCTTTCTTGTTTAAATCTTTTGTCTTCGTTTTCAATAGGTGGTGATGTATGGAAAGTTATATGAAGAGCAACACAAACTTCTTCGTTTTTCTTGCTCTCAACCGCAAGAATGAGCAACAGGTTTCTACTTCACTCAGTTGTCTCTGTTCTCCATCTCATAGATCTTCCAACACATTTGTTTTCTCTGCTTAGCTTATGATGATGATGATGTTCAAAGTGGTGATTTTCTTTTTATGTTGGCATTCTTCTGTTCTTTCCTGTTCAGCACTACTGGATCTATGCTTCCCCCTGAATCCTCTAATATTTGTTGATAGACAAAGGACCTAGAACTCCAGATTATACAATATATATCCTAAATAAGGATGCGTGGACACAAAGACATTGTCCGGATGCCCTACATTCACATCTGTTCCAACCCCCCGATGCCCCTACACCCAAAAAACCCCATGCCGTAGACATTGGCCTTGGCTGAGTCACTCTCAATGCTGTGATTGAGATGGCATTGGCTGTATGCCAACGGCAACAAGAAGGTGACAATGCACGCAACACAAACATATACACCAGCACAGAATAAGAACAACTACATCCCAGTTTGCACGACATATTGAAGGGGATTATTGACTGCTATGCAATTAAAACACATGGTTTGGCGTAGAAAATAGATTAAGGAAAATTACAAGAGTCGAGAGAAGTTATCACACCCAAGAAGATTATTGGTAAGACGACATACTGATATTTCAATATTCAAGTTGGAAAGCATCAGATCTTCTTAAGTGAGGCTTTCAGATGTGACTGAAGACTTGTGAGATGCGTTTCCATATCAACCACATAAGTAAGTTCTCCATCAAGTACCTTAAACTCTCGAGCGATCCCTTTTACCTGTCCACCAAATATAAGAGAATGGTCAAGCCAAACACAGTTTCAGCATCGTTACAGCAACCAAATAAGGTCCATTGCTCTCCCCATTAAAAATATGTGATGCAACTAAGACTCTACTATACTCTAATATTCCTTGGTTCCTGTTTTCCCATTTTGGTAAAAGGTCATCTACAAAGAAATCGATTTAGGAAGAGCTGATTCCCTAGAACTCAATCAATATTAAGAATAGAAAAGACCACATCACTAAAGTTTCTGCTCCCATGGATCTTCAACATCATTAACACACCGGCATCTATACGATTTAAACATAGTTCTGGAGTTCTACATGAGTAATATAAAAGATGTAGGCATAGGCCTACACTAAAACATTTATTTAAATTTGAGTTGCACTCATGCACTGAGAGCAAGTCCAGCTTAGTTGGTTAAGACATCATTTTAAAAGGTTGGCAACATGGGTTCGAACCCTGGCAGGTGCGTTTGTGGCAGTTATTTTTTCCTTTTTTCTTTTCTTTTTAGCAGATGGGAGAATAGGGAGGTGGCAGTTTTTTTTTTTTTTTTCTTTTCCTTTATAATAGGAAGTTTGTATGTTACAAAGGGTATTTTTATAAATGTACATAAAAAAATTTTATACTTTTAAATTTTTTCCTCATGATTTTGTTTTTTCTTTTGACTAAATAAAAAACAAAAAAAAAAACAAAAGTGAGAGAACAAATCAAATTGATCACTGGCCAGGCACCGGGTGCCTACACTGACCCCCAGTGCCTGGCTCTACCCCTGCTGTAGGATGGCATAACGTCAATAGAATACCCAGGGAGCGGAGCTACATGAGGTCGAGCGGGACTACAGTCTCTATTAACCCAGAAAAACATTAAAAATTCCATATATTTTTCTTTAAAAAAATTAAATATTTATATATTTTTAGTTTAAAAAAATTAATTAACCCCCATTAAAAAAAATATACAGCCTCTATTGACCCAAAAAAATGTTAAAAATTCCATGTATTTTTCTTTAAAAAAATTAAATATTTATGTATTTTTAGTTTAAAAAAATTAATTAACCTCCATTGAAAAAAATATATACTTATATAGCTAAAAAATTATCTATTTTAACTCCGTTGCCAAGAATTCTTGGATCCGTTCATCTTTTGTAAACTGCAACTTCATTTTCATTCATCATTGCAAGGGTAACAATCACTGAATGCAAATATCATATCACATAGGAAATAAAAAATTAAAAATTAAAAAAATTAAAGGTAATATGTTTAGCCTATATAGAGGACATATACCTTGGCAGCATTGCCTACAAGATCACTCTTGAGCTTTATGACTCTTTGTTTGGCGTCATATGTCCCTTTCTGCACAAGTGTAAAGTGGCGGCACAGCAAGGACATTAAGTGTTTTTTTTTTTTTGGGTCAATAAGAAAGAAAAGATTAGATAGTAATGGGTCATATAATTAACCCTTACGGGTAGCTCAACTAGTAGTCCTCTCAGGCCCACTAGAGGTTTACCCGGCCATTATAATCTTACAAGCTCAAATACTTACGGATTTAAAAAAAAAAGTAATGGGTGATATAATTACCTGAACTTCAACGAGACCAGTGCTCTGAGCAATGACAACTTCAATGGTGCCGTCAGGTTTGGGTCTGAAGAAGCCAGTCTCGGAGTGCATAGGCTCTCCGGATTCCAATTTCCATGTCTTCTGAGAATAAGATATGACGGGTTTGTTGGGAGAATGGAAGAAGTTAAGCTCTTCAATGTAATTGAAGGAGGAGATTGTGTGAAAACCACATCGGCCTTGCCGTCTCCAAGTGCCCATCAGGTACGACAGAGGTTCCACTGCCGGATGATGATGATGCACGACCGTCTCGTCCGTCATGTCTACCTTCACTAATCAAGTGTCCAGAGGGGCGTTTGACTTTAGAGGAACTCATTCATCGGTTTTTAGTTTTACTTTATATTTTCTAAGGGTGTGTTTGGATTGAGGGGGAAGAGGTTTAGTAAAGGAGAAGAAGGGAGAGTATTATAAAGGAGAGTAGAGGAGATGATTAAATCATGTTTGGATTGAGTAATTTAAAGAAAGGAGAGTATCATAAAGGATGATGAATGTTATTTATTTAGATTAGAGGAAAAATGAAAGGAGATGATAAATTTTATGTGTAAAATGATTTTTAAGTCCTTTTTTAATTTTACATTACTTTAAAAATAAAAGTTAAAATTGTCATTATAATGAATAGTATTTTCCTCTCCTCTCATTTTACTCCAAATTGGAGTGATGACATTTGGGGGGTATGAAACGATTAGACTTATTCCCTCTATACTCTAACCCCTCATTCACTTTCAAACCAAACAAAAGAAAGAACTAAGCCCTCCTTTACTAAACCTTCCCTTCCCTCCATTCACCTCAATCCAAACACACTGTAAGGGTATTTCCAATAGTGCTCACTATTTACAAAAATTTATTATTTTTAGTAATTTTTAAAGATTTAAATTTCTAAAAATTATTATTAATAATTTAAATATACATAGAGTTTATCACTTTTTAAAAATTTGAGTTAAAATAAAAATTCAATTTATTTTTTTAACACTAAATTTAGAGACCCAAAAAGTGATTAAATCTCTATTTTAGTGTAAATCTCTAAAATTGTGTGGGTTTCATGTATATTTAAATTATTAATAATAATTTTTTGAGATCTGAATCTCTACAAATTGCCAAAAATAATAAGTTTTTATAAATAGTAATTACTATTGGAGATACCCTAACATCAAATTGTTTCAAACAAAATCTTATGTTAAAGGACATTTTTATATTTTCACTTTAAAAATAAAAAGTAAAAAAAAAATATTGACAAAATAATTAATAAAATCATTCAATAGGAAGAACTAAAGTTATATATATATATATATATATATATATATATAACTAATAAAACTTGAGCTCGCAAATACTGCGAGTCTCATGTAGCTAGACCAAAGAGTCTTTAGCATATAAGAAGTATCTTACTATACAAAATTTTGTATTTTATGTGAAATTAGAGAAAATATTAAATTGGAAAGGATAAAAAGCATTTAATTATGCAAAATTCGCATTATGCCTGAGATGATATAAACAAAACTAGATGCACTTTAATTTTTTTTTTTACACACGTAACATGTCATATTGAACCCGAATATTTTTAACCCCAGTTTATAATTTTTTTACAACAAGCTAATATTTTAAAAATATAAAAATTAAAAAAATATATCAAGGTAATAAAATTAAATTAAATAACTCAATAAAAAATAAAAGAACAAAATTTCGTTTAACCTAAGGCTTTATTTGATTTAAATAACTCTATTTAATTTTGATAAAGCATACATGAAGGCTTTTGATACCCTAAAGTTTTCTACCTCCTATGCATGCTTTATCAAAAGTAGGGTCTCAAAGGCCCTAGTGTAAGATAAATTGACTAATTTTAAATAATATGAATAAATTTAAATTTTTTAAAAAAAATAAAAATTATTTGTCCAATTCTTTTAAAGAAATTTTTAAGCATATTTTATATACATTTGAGTATTTTTAATTTAAAAAATAAATTAATCCCACTAAACAAACTGTAATTCTTAACCCAGAAGAAAGAAAAAAAAAGTTAAATTTGTACAATTGTCAATTTGTGTACGCTACGTTGGGAACAGATTTGCAAAAGCTCTGATATAACATTGAATTTAGCAGAAAGGCAAGCTCAAAAGCACTCACAAGGTGAAAATATCCAACATGATAATATAAGTTGATATTTAAGAAAGAAAGTTTCCAAGTAGCAGATATTACATCACAGGAGTTTTATAGATGCCATGACAACCATTTATTTTATCAGAAAGTTTAACTGGACAATGTCCAGTTCACTTTGTACCGCATACAATGGAGACATAATTGAACGTTAATCTAAGTTAGCCCGGTGGCCAATTCATCTGTCGTCCGCCAAGGAGGTGAATGTGAAGGTGATAAACCGATTGGCCTGCAAGAACACAATCACAGGTTTAAACAGATGAAGGTATTGAAAGTATAAGATTAAAACACAAGCAAGGGATAGTAGTACAGACATCCTTTTGGCCCATCATTAATCACAATGCGGAAGCCATCATCAAGACCTTCCTGTTTGGCGATGAGCTTTGCAGTGTAAAGAAGGCGTCCAAGAATCTCACAATGCTTCTCCTCAGCCTACAAATACACAGCGTAAAGTAATCAGAAATATACGATTCTAGAGTTGAATATTATTTGATCCATTTATCCCACACGTAATCAGCACAATTCATACTTAATCTTTTCAGCTTTTACCTCCATTACCCTTCTGATTCGAAATGATGGAAAGATTCTAACACCTGAATCCTTTGAAATCTTTACCTTGTATACCAGAAACTTATTCAAGTCTTTGAAACCTCTTCGCAATAATATGCGGATGAAGTGCAATGATATAAGTTGGGACAAAGGGAGTATCAATCATTTACTCCAGTCCAAGATAGGGGGAAGGCTGGGTGTAATGAAAATGATAATCAATATAAAACACGAAGTAAACTACTCCAAACAAAAGGACGATGCACCAATAAATAGGAGCATTACATAACCAAAAATGACAAATAGCACAAACACGACAACCAAAGGAGAAACATTGATGACAGGTGTGTATTTTCTACAGTGTTCACCATAACCGGAAATTATCAAGCACGAAGACTAAAGACACTAAAATTATTCCCTCTGCTTGGTCACCTAGGGTCATGAATTTGGAAAACCATTGTTAGTTTGCAAGTCAAACGGGTCTTCTTAATGTGACCTAGACATAGAAATTAACATGGGAGCAATGACAATGAAACTTAAAAGTCACAGATCCTACAAATTTTCATTCCAAAACCTTATCCTCTGTCCACACTATTGATTTGGTATTCCTTTTCATTTCACAGACTATAAGCATTTCTCATTGGTCTTCTGCTCCTTATAAATGGTTTCCTTATTTCCTGTTCTTGTCTCAATGCTCATGTCTTCCTCTTTTCCTTATAGTTCTCCTCTTTCTAGCATCTCACGATGTCCATGACCAATTTTTTCTCTCTCTCATGTCCAAGCTTACCATCATTGACTCTCACTTATCAATGGACTAGGCAAAGAGATTGCCAATGAAGACCATCTACTTTCACAATTCTAACAAGCCACGAAAACTCTAGGGAAACACTTCATGCCCAAGTATAATGACATTCATCAAGCAAGCAATTCTAAATCGAATAAGCTCCATAAAATGCCATCGACAATGAAGAAGTTTCACTTTTTTACAGTCAAAACAAAAAATGTCACCTTTGATAGTTGACTTAACCCATCCTTCACTTTAGGAATAATGACAATGTGCGTGGGAGCTTGTGGATTGATGTCTCTGAATGCCAAAACCTGCCCATAAAAATTAAAATTAATATCACTTTAACCCCTTAATATATATAAAATGTCACATTTTCACTTGAAGTTTGTTTGTCTCACTTAATCCCTCCGTGTTTTTTGGACTTGGATCCCCTAAACAATAGTGGTGAACTCGTGAATACAATTAGGATAAAATAATTTCAACCACCATTAAATATCTCCCATAATGTTATATAACGATATATATTATGAGGGGATTAAACCCGAGTTTCTTGGATAAAAGATTAAGGGTATGCACATTTATATTTTGAGAAATGCTATATACCACTTTAATTTTTACGCTCAAATACCACTTCTCATATGTATGATGAGTTGTCATATTAAAAGAAGAGAGAAAAATCAAAAAGTTAGTTATTTTAGCATGTCAACTAAGTATCCACGTAAGAATTGATATTTGAGTGTGAAAATTAAAGTGGGATATAGCAATGCTCTTATATTTTATCATAACAACTTTGACCATCCATTTTTTATATGACCCGTTAAGTGATACAAAATAAATATTACGGGAACAACCTAAAAATTGAAAAACATATCTGGTAATGCTGTAAACTGAATAAACATTAATTCTTCTATTAACCAAAAAAAAAAAAAAGATTGCTTTAAGTACAAATTTCGAACAATAATGCGTTTTAACAAATTGGGAAAAGAAGAAAAAAGAACCTTGTCATCCTCGAAAACAACGTTGGCTGGTATTTCCTTGTTGATGATTTTGTCGAATCTGCAAAATAAGTTTAAGAACACTCAGAAATGAAAAAGAAAATAAACAAAATTTATATTATTATATATAGATATACATACAATATATATATATATATATAGAGAGAGAGAGAGAGAGATACATGGTGGGTGAATCGGAGGGGACAGCAGCAAGAGCAGCTTCTTTCTCGGAAGCCATGGTTGGTTGCTCACTATTGAGAGGCGCTTCTAGCTGCTTTAACTATAAACCCTTTTCGTTCTTTTCACGTTGAATACTAAAATTGTAATTCGAAATCAAAATTACTATTTAATGTGTTAAAAAATGGCCGTTGAAAATACTTAATTTGTTCTTTTATCTTTCGAAACTGTGTCATTTTAGTCTTTATTTTTTAAAATGAATTTTTTTACTCATATAATTTTATTATTTATCTCAATTTAATTTTTATTTTTTTAAATATATCATTTTAGTCTCATATTTTTATTATTTATCCTAACTTAATCTTTATCTTTATTATTATAGTCCATATTAGTCCTCCACTATTTTGAAAGATAAGGATCAACTTGAGACAAATTATAAAAATACAAGACTAAAAAGGTACATTTAAAAAGATAAGGATTAAGTTAGGATAAATAATAAATATACATGATTAAAAGAGTATATTTTGAAAGATAAAGACTAAAATGATACAAACCCTAAAAATAAAGAACCAACTTGGATATTTACCCTGAAAAAATTGACATTGTGACATCATTCCACTTACTCGTAGATTCATTTTTATTTTTTTAATATGGTCGTTGATAAAAAAAAATTGACATTGTGAGATTATTTTACTCAATTCTTGGATTCGTTTTTATTTTTTGTTTTTCTAATTTAAAATGAGGACTAAAGTTATATATATATATAGAGAGAGAGAGGGATGTAGCCAACGGACTCGAGCTTGCAACATCTCGCAAATACTAACAATTGTTTTTATTCATGCTTTTGCTTTTCTCTCTTTGTATCTTTTTTTTTTCTCTATTTTTCCGAATTCTTTTACATTTTTTTTTTTTTTGAGTTTTTGCAAAGTTACACTGTGTTAGATGATTATATTAGATGCTTAACTTTTTGGGATTCTCCCTTTTTCATATATCATGTCAATTCTTTTCTTTTCTATGTTCGTTTAATGGTGGGTGTCTCGATTGATATAGCAATAATATTTAGTTCACTATTTCAATTTTGTTTGGGAGTTTATGATAATTTTTTAGATAATAGTGAAAAAAAAAATTTGATAAAATCTTTATCTATTAAATTAGGGCTCTAAATTTTTTATTTATTTTTTGATAATATAGTTAAAGGAGTGCGAATTTCTTGAATAAAGAATCGTAAAGGTGGCATTAGAAAATACTAGAAGAAAGTAGAAAGAAGAAACAAAAATGAAAAATGAAAAGAGAAGACAAAAACAAAAACAAAAACAAAAACAAAATAACTTAATTGTTAGGTATTTAAAAAAATTGCCCGTAAAGGGAATGCCACATGGCTAAAGACTAATAGAAAAAGAGGGAAAAGTTTTAGAAAAGCAAAAACATAGTAAGTAATAGAAAAAGAATCCTCTCTTTTTTCTGTTTCTCCTTTTTAAAATTTATTTTAAGAACTATTTTCATAAATGAAGCTCAGTTTGTTAATCTATTAGTCCAAATCTGATAACCGAGATTCAAAAGCACTAAATTTAATAACACCCATAATTTACCTCATCTCGGAAAAGAGAGAATCAGAAAAGGAGAGGATCCTTACCCGTATGTAAGACAACAAACAACAAGATGACTAAAACTATAGTCTCTTAAAATTTCCAAGTCCAAACTATAAAATGTACATACAAGAAAAGACCTCATGGAGGCAGAAAGACAGCTACATGATAGTCACAGTTGGTTAAGTGATGTTCTCAGTGCAATTACCTGATGAACATGGTACTTTGCACTATGGAGGTGAAACAACTCTACTACTACAACTACCTAATGAAAATAAACTGGCATGACAAACATAATGCATCTACACAGACCAACATGCACCGGAATCCAAATGTCAGATAGGGGCTGAGAGCGCGCTCTGAGGAACTGGTACTTTGGCTCAGGTGGCAGTACACTTGGCAGCAATTTTCTCCATCTTCCAAACATCAGATAGGGGCTGAGCTCGTTCTGCGGAGCTGGTACTTCGGCTCAGGTGGTGGTACACTTGGCAGCAATTTCTCCATCTCCTGTGAGTTCACACAACAAACTTAGTGTAGCAGGAGGTATATCATGTTCAACATGAAGCCTTTGACATATTGCTAGATTAGTGTTGACAACAAAGCAACAAAGTTAATCAAACAGAATCAAGATTTGGATTCTTGAAACTACCCGATTCAATATAAGATAAGAGACTACACGGTGGTTCACACACCAGAATTTCTGAGGCAACCTTGTAAACAAACTTTGGCATATGATACAGATGGAGAGGTCTATAGAGGTTCAAAATGCAAACTATTTGGCTGATAGAACAAGTCAGGTCCCACTTACACGGCCTCAGCCCCTGTTACAATCACATATTAGGGGTGTGGAAGGAAACGTTTTGTGATATACAACAGGCTGAGACCAATGGTCCAAACCCAGGATAGCCTCGAGCTTACAAGCCTAAACTAAATGTTAAACCCCGTCAAAGATGATACTGCAGAACAAAAGTTTGAACTTCTGCTCATCACCTTTTGTTTAATTTTTAATTTGCTTAACAGAAAAGAAATGAACTTTTTCAACCACTATGCAACATAATTATTCCTGATTCATTAAACATTTCAAATGGAATAAACTAAGGCTATATTCCAAGAGTCGACCAACAGTTCGATGAACTTTAAAGGATTGGCATGCAAAATAGCAGATAGAACATGCTTCGCAAATTGAACCCTTAAACATAGTGATGCTCCATGAAATGGCACGAATAAAACCGTTTGATGCATGGATACATATATACCGTCTCTCATATGCACACAAACCTCTTTGCTTGTATAGCCACCTTTCAGTGGAGTAAAGAAATCAAACACAGCCGTTATCCATGCATCTCAGACTATGATGATGAAAGCAAACAAACCAAAAGGTTTCAAATATTTCCATTCACGCCATACTAAATGCACGCTCTGACTTCATGTAATACTCACAGAAGTTAAATGAATAGATTTTTAAACGAGAAGAGTCATGACAGAGAAGCCGTTGAAGAGCCTTCATTTCTACGATGAAGAGATATGACTAAGATTTCATCTTTAATGCAGATAAACTAAATACAAATCGACAATATCAACTGAAAACTATGAAACTGATTCCCATTGCCATCAACTTGGTTAATAGGACTCCTCTTTTATTTTGTTCCTCTACGTTTTTGCCTATCAACATAATTGGATCTGACGGTTTTAGGTTTAATGAATTGGCAGCACCTCCAATGGAGCCATACTGATGATTTTTGTCTCCAATCTACATAGAAACCACGTGAGATTTAATTTGCTGGAGATGTGTATGCCAAAGCCCCACTGAAATTGTTTTTCCATCTTCAACAAAATAAGAAGCAGACTGATTAAAGTCTTGACCTCGTCTATTAACAAAATGTTCTCAGGGCATGTGCATTTTAGGATATGAAGATTTGCAGGTAAAATCGAAATTTGGTCCAGCAAGACAAAATGTTAAGGCTGCAAGCCAACTGGACGGAATACAAACTTTAATTAAATGTTTTTAAGTTTAGGGTTGAAATCAATTTCTTTCTTCTACACCAAAGGAAGTAGAGCCTTCCATAATAGAATAGTAGATAATAGACATAATGTGGTGGTTTGGTCTTCGCACTGAACTCTAGATATTAGCAAACATGTTTTAGATCTCTCATATATCTTATCATCAGCCAAACAAGAACAAAAGAGTACTGAATTTCATAATCAGCTTATTATTCTATTTCTCCCACTTAATCTGAAACTCTTTAGAACAAGAACGTAGTTTTATGTTCCAAAAGCATCAGCAGAGATTACGAACATCCGCTTTCTTGTTGAGGAAAAGGAAAGAGGAAACATAATATCTCTAACTTGAGGTCAAATAACTTTTGACAGGTCTAAACTTTTGTACTCTATTGCATTTCAGTTTGCTGTCTGTACAGATTTCCAAATAATTCGAGAAATATTCTTGAATTTTCCCAAAAGAGCCATGAAAGAACAAGAAAAAAAAAAAAAAAAGCAATTGAGTGTACTAAGTCATTGACGTTGAACTTAGACAAACGAAGATCTTCCATGTAAGTATCCTAGTGAAAACTCAAGCAGGTAATCTCAGGAATCTTCATATACTTGACTCTTATCACCTATTGTTACAAAATCAACTCAAACTAATGCTGCAGATCATGAAATCTTTGTATGCTCCCAAGTTTATGGCCTACTCTTGAATGCACAACACTATTCACATATAACAAACATAATTTTAATATCATCCTTTTCATGTCATCCCCACGCTTGTCTTCACTAGACAACTCACTTTCACATACATACCCCAACATTTACTCCCAATCAGCATAAACCAACCACCTAAAATGTTGTCAAGCTTTCAATATCTTTGGCACCATACAGGAGTTATCATACGTCAATACCCACAACATGCTCAAATAAAAAGCAGACTAAGTAACCAATAATTTAACAGCATAAAGGTTTCTGAAGAATTAGGAACATTTGGTAAGAGAGTTGACCGAGAAGATATCAAATGTCTTTTAGTCACATTGATCCCAAAGTAGGAATCAAAGGGGAAAAGAAATATATAATGGTTCATCCTATAAAAAACATGTTCTAGAGTTTATGATAGCAGTGCAGAGACATTATAATGAGACAGAACTAGAAGAGATACTATTTTCCACAGAATGGTGAAAAACGATATTGGAATTCATAAGATCAAAACATTTGGACTTGCAAGCTTGGAGATAGATGAGGATTACCCAAAAGAAAATGTATTGGCAGAGATAAAGAAAGTAAAAATCACAGGACAAGCATCGCTCCAATCTCATGTTCAACAGTACATTGCCAAAAGAAAATAAATAAAAAAGGAAAAGAAGAGGAGAGAGCCCACATAAGAAAAGATGACACAGGGCTATAAAGTATAGAAGAGATCATTGTCGGGCAAGAGTTTTACAAAATGGTTCAAGAACAAAGAGTTAAAGTGAGGAAGATGAGAAAGAAGCATAACCACCTACATGGGGAAAAGGAAAGAAAAGAAAAGATAGATAGACATGCTCTATTATGCCTTGTTAAGACATCTAAAATCAAAATAGATTGTTTAAAAACTGTGAAAGTTGAGTAGGCCGTCATCAAATTGTCATAAAGGATTATTGAAGAAGTGAGGAGAAAATGTAATAGTAACCATTAGTTCTTTAGATGTTGATGAGTCGCCGAATTTATATCAAAATGTCATTTGAACATTAAGTTTGGAATTAATACAAGTTGGCTTACTATCATCTGCTATTTTGCTTTATCTATCAAAGAAAAGAGAGACACAAATTCAACATCAAATTTCTCATCCTTCATGATGTAAAAGCCTATACACTTCAAACTCTAGTCACGTCATTGTTTCTTGTTTTCTTTTGGATAAATCCAATAAGTTTATGGAGTCCAACTGCAGAGTCCAACAAAGAGGATGAGCATATTTCAGCGAGATGAAATGTTGGTTGCAGCCGCATTTTTTTACCTCTTTTTACTTGCTTAGTCACACAAAGTTTACTTTTTTTTTTTTCTTCTTTTTTGAGAAGGAAAGAAGTTTATTAATATGCACCAAGGGGTGCAACCCCAAAAATATTTACATCAACTACTCAAGCTATCCATACAATCTTGAGTGCTATCTACATCAACTTTACATGAACCTCTAAGTCAAAAACAAAGATCATGAATCTAACGATATCTCAAAAAAGAAAGAGATAACTCCTTCCCTTTACAGCCCTCCTTAATGTTGATCGACTGATCAGATTAAAATGGAACTGGTGAGATTCTAGTATATTTCCTTATAGCATCAAGCCATATCTTTCTTTATACATTCAAAAGTTGAGGATCATTTATCATAGGATTGAAGTCATAAAATTTTTACCATACATCTCTTAAAAGGATCAATATTATCACATACTCTTTGACTTTCAACTGTTCAAGGACTTAGAAAGTTTTCTATTGCCCCATTACATACCCCACTTATTTTAAAATAATTTCAACTCTTCCCTAAAACTCTGTACCAGACTATGCTTGGAATTTCATTTGGCACTGAAGGAATATGATTTTTGGTATTGAAAAATATAAACTTAAGGCTTTTCGTTCCTCTAAGGAAGTTTTTATCCTACATATACTCTAATTCAATAGAGTCCTTATCTTAAACCATTACTCTAATTCAATAGAGTCCTTTTCTCAAATCATTCATTATGTTTTCACTGATAAGAGTTCTGTATTACATATCTCTGGACCTCATTCCAGAAGCCCAAATGTGTTTGCTAGGGACGAAGCCAGAATTTTGCTTGAGAAGGGGAAATGGTTCACCGAAGAATTGATAGTTCACTCAATTTTCTCTTATTCTTCTATGAACACTGAATAACTCACTGCAGTCACAAAGTAAGAAGCTTCCATTAATGAAAATTTAAGTAAAATCAACAAGTTTTTTACATTCATTCCCATGGAATAACAAGTTCAACTAAATACAAATTGCATTAACTATTATAGTTGTTTCAAATGATAGCTAATTACAATAGAACTAATAAATCGGTCCTAGTGCTACTTGACAAACATCCAAGATAGGGCAATATGCATTCTTTAGCTTCTTATTTATCTGATATGGATAATTGATTAACAAAATAGCACTACAATTGTGCAGAGCCCTAACAGTTTCGTTAGCATATTCATGTACTTTGGGTGGTGCAATTTCATCCCCCTCCCCCACCCCCACCCCGGGGCTCCCCTTGGTGTCCTTTGAATACATACTAAGCTTTCAATACAAACACATCAAGAATCTTTACTAAACTTTCACAGAAATTTTCAAGTGCCATTTAAATCTTGTCATTTTTAATCCCTTTAGAGCATTTCTGCCATTTATAACCTGCAGGCCTAAAAACTTCAGTGCCATTAATTGACATATATATCTTTTAGCTATATACTAAACAATTTCCGAAAGCCATTCATTAATGCCGAAAATCAATTATGACCTGATATCAAAAGAGGTTTACGTGTCTCCTACATCTTGAGGTACTGTGGGCCCAGTCCAACCTCGATTCCCTCAGCACATCGAAAAATTCTAGCAAAAGTTTAAGAAGGACAAAGGAAAATAAATATAACATTTATTGTAAGTGGAAAAGTGCCTTATGTCGAGACAATTTGTGATGCACTTTAAGAGAAAATGCGGAACCGAAAGCCTAAAGGTCCCACCTACTAACTTAACTTTTTCCCCTTGAAACTGTCGCAAGAAATCCATGAGGTGCACATGATTGTGAATGATATTTGTTTCTTAAAAGATAATAGTTAGTCTAATTTCACATTTCTGCCTTTTAGAAACCAAACCATCTATCGCTGAAGTTACTACAATAGACCAGAAGAGGGTAATGAAAGCTCTGGGTGGGAAAATCAAATGTTTCGATCTGGGAAATCAGTGGATTATATGGAAACTACTTCACAATGAAGTTGTAAAAGAAATCACAGGAACTTTACCTTAGAAAGAATGTTTTTCAGACGATGTGAAACCACCCAGAAAGAACTTTTTCTTGCATGACAACAAGATTTTATTAGAAAAGAGAGAGAAGCATGGGGGAACTATAGTAGATCTCTCCTCATGGAAAAGGCCAACAACAAGGAGGTGCAGAACTGGACAGGAAGAACCTTGACACAAGGAAAAGAGATATTATATGTTATGAGGATTTATAGGAAATGACTTGTAAATGGACAATAGTCAGTACAGTCTGCAAAACAACCTCCAGAGCACAGAAATGAAACCACTATATCATTGTTGCTGAATGCAGTCACTTGACAACAGCCAGAGTCATGGCATGGACTATACAGACTAATCCACAAAATACATTATGGTCGTCAATTCATGCAAGCACAAGCAATCAAAGTCATAAGCTAATAGCAATAGCAGCTGAGTTAAATGCTTATCTAATACCGTAAATACATGTCATAATTTTCATGATTTATTCCAAAAGATTGTATATACGATATCACGGAATTGACTAAAACAAAGCTGAGAATTAAATGCTTCCAAAGTATACCTGTTGCCTCTTCAGCCTTTCGTTCTCCTCTTCTAGACGTGAAACCTTGTTCTCCAGCTCATGGGTGTAAGCCTGTATACCAAGAGTTATTGTATAGCTATAAAAAGAAGTAAGACTATATTGGCAGAGCTGATAGAGTCGTACCTGTTTCCTTGCTCGTGACCGCGCCGCAGATTCCCTGTTCTTAATCATCCTCTTCTGCCTCCTTTCAACAGACTTCTCCACGACATCACCAGGGGCAACCCTCTTTCTTCCAGGTGTCTGTGTATCCGATAATGTCCCCATCAAAGTTGATGGTGACATTGTCATTTGAGATTCAGGATACGTCACATCCATCATAGGGTTTGCACCAATAGGGATAGGCTGTTGAACTGGATGGCCAGGCATAAAAACAGGCACCATATTCGGTTGTTGATGCTGCTGTTGAGGCTGAATAATCGAGGGGATCTGATAAGGTGTCCACTGAGCTTGTTGTTGTGGCAATGCAATTGGATCAACCCCTAAAGCCGAACCAGAGTTATTTTTCCCCGGAGGTGTTTCGGCAACCACCCCTGCCTTAACCAAAAAATCCTCCAGTGTCATCTCACCAAGAGTGGCTTGCCTCTCCTGAGTTTTCCTATCAAGATTACCCCTTTTCTGCCCCTGCTGAATATCCCGCCACACCTCATCAACAGTCTTCTTGCTCAGATCCCTGGACAGTGTAACACTTGACTGTCGCTGGAGAGAAGACCCCGAAGCAACCTGTCCCTGCTGTGAACCGGCCCCATAATCCACTCCCCCCATTCCTTGATTACTCTCAGCAGTCCACACAGTCTTAAGAAGCTCATCAAGATTCATACTTGTTAAGGGTTTTCCTAAATCCCCTAATTGGCTCTGAACCTCATCAAGTGTGAGGCTATACAGTGACCCTTGCCTAGCCAATGCACTCGATTTCGACTCATGGTTTTGGGTTTGAATACCACCGCTAGTACCACCATGAGATCCCATTTTCAGGGTCTTTCTTTTTCCCTTATTCCTTTTCTTTCACCACCCTTTTCTATACACACTTATGTCAATTGACACAATCCAAATAAACTTCCAAAAATCCAATCTTTATAGCAAAATACATTCAATTTACAAAACCTATCCATCAGAAACAAACGAACAACAATAAATATCAATTCTTTAACACTTAAATATCAAACCAACATTCAAAATAAAATTTTAAAAAAAAAATTGATAGCATAAGCAAAAACCCAGATCAGGAAATGCACAGAAATAGAGAATCTTTGAGAGAAAAGGTTAAGAAAAAGCTTACCAGAAAGAGAAAAGGAGAAGAAGAATCCACAGAAATCAATTAGCTTTTAGAGGCCTTGCATGCAACACCATATATGTGTCAAAAATTCTTCATAAGAGAACAAAAAAAAAGGGCATTTGCAGCAAAAATAACCTGAGAGCTCAATCTACTCAAACAAGAGAACAGATATTTATATATATTATATAAATAATTTACATATGTGTATATTGATATAGAAACAGACCCACATTCTATTCTCTGTAGAGTATCTTAAAATGTGCATGCTTGCTTATATATATGCATATCTTATTAGACCCCATCTTCAAAGAAAACAGCACTCTTGTTATTTTATTTGCTTGTTTTTTTTTTCATTTCTTTATTACTTGTTTTGTTTTGTTTTGTTTATCTCTTTTTATTTTTGTTTTTTCAATATTTCTTAGATCAAATTAAAAAGTGCCCTTTACTAAACTTTTTCTACATTTACCAAATTGCCCACCCTCAAATCAAATTGAGGGGGTCGCTACTCAATTATAATTTTAGGAAATGTTTTATCATTTTTGACGCACTCCAATAATATCCTTAACTCTCTAGCCGCTTGATCCACTGCGCATTCACATAGAGACTACTCCAAAATAAAATTAACAAGCCAATTAACGTACTTATTTACCTCTCGATATGCATGTTTTACTTAAAAATCCGAGTTTTGTTGGAGTGACCGTTCCCTTAGGCCTATTATGTTCATTTACGGAGAATTAACATTTTTAGGAATAATTACTACACAATTGACGGTATAAAAGTCATGATGTAAATTTCGATGGTGTAGTTAAACGATAAGAGTAATGGTAATTAACCATATAGTTAATCAAATAATTAAAAAAAATACCGTAGTTATGCATTAAAATTGATTATAGTTATTTTGCGATTCTATAAAATCAATTAAAAGCTTGTCTTGACCAAGCAAAAACTTATAGACAATATATATGTGTATATATATAATATATTATTTTTGCACTTAATGAAGATTGTGCATCATAAAGTCACTTGTTCATGGTTTAATGACATAGTTAGACAATAAAAGCATATGTAATAATCTTTGTAATGGGTCCAGTTGTAATAAAATGCAATGTTATACATTTATCTCGATTTAGCCTCATTTAGTAATTTTGTAAAAACAAATTATGAGTAGGATCGTGGACCTAAGCATTTATGGATGAGTATAATGGATTGATAAGAATCTACTTTTGTGTTCTTTTGAATTACTGAGATAAGTTTTATTATCATTTTTACTCACGAAAGCCACCAAAAAAAAAAAAAAAAAGTTGTTGTGCATTTAACTCGATCAATATGATCATCTAGTAATCACATAAAACTAAATTGTGAATAAGATCGTCAATTGATTTTTTACAAATACAATAGAATATTTTTAAATTAATACTCGATAAATTAATAATCTCTTTTAATTAATAAAAATATTCGGTCCCGACTTGGGCCAGTGTAAAAAGTTGATAAATTCGATAAAATTATAAAATAATATATTTAAAAAAATTGTATTTTCTTGACCAAAATATTTCATAAATTAATAATTAGCTAAAAAGTACAAAATAAATTGACTATGAGATTTTCTTAAAATATGAATCAAGAGTAGCTTATATTTTGTTGAACTTCAAATTTAGTTTAATTTCATATTTAATTATTTTAAAAGAAAATATTTAGATAATCCTACAAGGATTAGAATACAAGATTAGAGAAATTAGTTTTCATCATAATCCTACAAGAACTTGGATGCAAGATTAGAGAAACTTTGCTCTAATCATACTAAATTAATTTTTATCTTTTATTCTCATTACTTATCATTTCAAATTGGCCAAAAAAAATACAAGTCACTTTTAAAAAAAAGACATCATAATCATATTATGTTTACTATAAAGCCAAAAAAATTAAAAATATTTCTATAAATTAATAGCTATTAATTTATCAATAAATTAATATATCCCTAAATTAATAGAATTTGGTGGTCCCAACGCTATTAATTTAAAGAGATTCTACTGTATACACGATGAGTTTTTTCCTTGTTTGTTTGTGCAATTTGATATTAATGAGTTTTTCCTTTATTTGTTTATAAATTTGATGTTTAAACTGAGTTAGGAAAATTCCCTTGTTTTCTTCCTACTTCATGCGATAACATTTCGCATCCATAAGCTTATTCATGCAAGAAAATTGGAAACAATCACTACACATTCCCAGCAAATCATTACATGATATACGGCGAGCTTTTACTAATATTACGTTGTTTGATAAGTATGAGCGATTTGCCATATTTTTTGAAGATGTGTACAAACACATTTTGATTTAACAAAAAAACTTCTTTTTTTTTTTCATAAGAAAACAATCTATAAGATATATTAGATTTAGTTAAGCGGTTCCTCTCAATGTATAAATATATTCCCGCTAATCATGAGATCCTTACTCTGCCACTGCAGCAAATGATATGGTAGTACACTTGAGTAAGCCTCTAGGTATGCAAATTGGACGTGTGCATAAGAGTTTTTTTTATCATTTCTATGAGGTTTGAACTCTAATCTCTTAATTATCAGAAAAAATAACTCAGTGCTAAATTATTCTTGAATCTCGATGTGTGCATAAGAGTTGTTTGTCATAATCATGTAGTTATTGAATAGTGTAGCACACCTGAATTGGACTGACTAAGAAATTTCCACTAAATCCACCATCGGGGACAAGTTGGGTTGATTCAAGTGCATTTGTTTTCACTTCTAAGACATAGCTTAAAAACAAACAAATAAATAAATAAATAAAATAAGACATAGCTTAGAGTCATGAGGCTCATTCGTGAAAATATGTGTTAAAATAAAAATAAGAAGAAAAATATTAAGCAACATATAAACTTTCTGACTTATGGAATACACAAGGGAAAAGGAAAGGAAATTAAGATGGAGGAAAAATAACAAATGAAAGGAAAATAAATGGGTTTGATGGTTTAGATTAGGAAAAATAAATAAATAATTTTATAATTCTTTGTTTGAATTGGAGAAAGAAAAGTAAAAAAAAAAAGTTTAAAGAAAAAGTTACCTAAATATTGTTTTCATTTTCATTCTAATGTTAAGAATATAATTAAAATTATGTACAAGCATTAGGGATAAATAAAATTTCATTCATTAATATTTCATTTTCCACCATAAAACCCCAAATTAGAAGAATTATAAAATCAACTCATTAAATGATGCTTCAGTGTCTCTAAAACATCAACCAAAAAAAATAAGTCTCTCAAACATATCTCTTTTAAAAAGTCAATTCAAACAAAAGAAGTAATTCCTTAACCCTTGCATTTTCTTTTGGATTGCCTTTTTCAAAGGAAAGTAAAGGCATTAGAGGGCTTAAGGAATCATTCCCCTTGTTTGCATTGCATTTTGGAGATTTAGTAAAGAATTTGGAGGGATTTCAAAATCCCTCAATTTTTTTTAATGGAAATGATTTTACAATCCTTTCAATTTTGGGTAAAATCTATTTTATCTTTAACCCTTTCTATGGTTATCCTATGAGAAAGATAGCAAGATAATCTTTCATCTAAAATTATCATTTTATTTCATTTACTTCTCCAGTCTAAATAAAGAATTATAAATTCCTTTCATTTTTTTCTCTTATTATTTTTTTGTAATCCAAACAAGAGATTTATTTTCATTTTCTTTCCTTTATTTTTTTTCTTCTACCTTACTTTCCTTTCCTTTCCCATGTGCAATCCAAACACCGGGTAAGAGTGCAACCCAAACACCATGTAAGTGAGGCTCTTATAGCAATAAACATAATAATCAATTTTGAAGTTTAGGCTCCATTTGTTTGTCGTAAAATATTTTTCTAAACGGTATTTGGTAAGATGAAAATTTTGGTCAAAGTGTAAAATATTTTCCTTGACTAAAAAATCTTTAGTTGTAATGGATGTAAAATGTTTTATTCTCCCTTAGAACACACTCATAGAGAGTAAAGCATATGACATGTGAAGTCCACTTCCTATAAATACTAATGTATATTATGAGTTATTAAATTTGATTTATTTAAATCTCAATCATCAAATTTATAACAATTACTGTGGGTGGGTTCTTACCAGTAAGTTTTTATAGACAACATCCATCTCCTACCCAAAAACAAAAATTGAATCTATACTTTTTCATTTCTTTTTTTAGTTCTAATAAGTGGGGTTACCTTTTTATTTATTTTTTTTAATTTTTGCACAAGTGGGGTCATGTTTTTGAGTGGAAAGTAATCTCTCTGCCCCCAACAGTTTCATTTTATTCCTTTTTAGTTCTAGGCTCCTGAGTCCTGGCCTGCGGTGCATCATTCAGCTTTTTAGGCAAAGTACTTGTATACTATATTATATTTGGGGGGCAGTACGATGCGGATTACTATGCCCATCATGCGCGCATCCAAGAAAAATTGCACATATGCCTTGCCGGCTCACTTGTTATTTGTGTCATTTTGTGTAATTTTATATCAGTCTAAACTGATGAATTAATTTCTCATATATCTGATATGATTTATATTTGAGTCTTATCATAATATAAGAGACTGATATAAAATTGCTTTAAAAAAATTTTATTTTTATTTTTGTTTAAAAAAGTTAAACTTTCGAGGCTCGAACTCTTAAACATTCGATTGGATGGTACTAAAGAATCTAGTGCTACCATCCCTTTGTTATTGAATTAACCGATCGACTACTGGAATAGACAGACTGCAAGTCAACAAGCAAAGTTTTTATTAGAGAGAGAGTAAGGGTGGTACGAAAGATTCAGATTTTATTACGGAAAGCTCTTCGCTACAGAAATCGCCTCAGTGCGTTCGTTCATTTGAGTCGCCAAAACAATTAGAGTTTGCCATTTTTTTTAACTCTGACGAAAAAAAAGCAATTCTTTTTTTTAACTTTTTCATAAAATGATATTTCTCTTTTTCTTTGTTATAGGCAATTACAATCTTAATTTTACCTAATTGTGTGTTTGGTTGGCGAAAGAGAAGGAGAGGAAATGAAATTTTTTGTTTAAATGGTCTTTTGTGGTCTCATAATTGGGTTAATGCATATTTTTAAAAAAATACATTTTTCAAAAGTTAGATATATTTCACAATAGTCCTATGTCACGTGCTCAGAGTTTTGGGGTCCCCCCCCCTGGGTACTGTGCCGAGAGCCAAGCCCCACGAGTCGCACAAGAACGGATTCTAACGGGTATATCCTTTGGTTTCAGGTAATTCAGCTGCCAGACCTTGTGTTTTGACGCTTATGCTTGCCGACTCTGTGGAAAGGCGTATCTCAGCCCTAACCTCCGGGGTTGGGAGCCGGACAGGGCGTCTGCTGTGCGCGCTCCGTCTCAGTTGGTATCAGAGCCAGCCGGTCATTCTTTCGTGAACAGACGACGATTTTGTAGTGTGTTGGGGACTCCGAGTGCTTGTGGGGTGCACTGGTCCCCCTGGATGGATTCGAGCGTGGGGGTCTCTCCATCCAGTTTTGAGGGCGGTCTGTGGGTGCCAGGCCGTCCCTCCTTCAGGCAGCAGCCAGGTGGGCCTGCCTTTTTGTGGAGCGTCGGGCTCCGTGTTTTGAGGAACGTCGTGCATTGTTGGGCTTCACCCAACGCCTGGGAGGCAGCGTTCCTTGTTTTGTGGGCGACAGGTTTGAGTGGGCACAACCTTCGTCCATGGTGCGTCGTCCGTCTGTTCGTGACCGTCTGGTTTCCTGGTAGGCTATCGCCTTGCGCTTCCGAAGATTATATCTCTGGTTCGTTGGCAAGTGGTTTGTGTGGAGGAAGTCCTGCAGTTGGATGCCGCGGTTTGTGGTGTTGGGGTGTTGGCTAGTGCCTTGCTCGTTGGCCCATGTGCGTGTCGTGGCAACGGGTGAAGTCCGCAACGAGGGCGTTTGCGGATTGGGTGGGGGAGTGTGTCACGTGCTCAGAGTTTTGGGGTCCCCCCCCCTGGGTACTGTGCCGAGGGCCAAGCCCCACGAGTCGCATAGAACGGATTCTAATGGGTATATCCTTTGGTTTCAGGTAATTCAGCTGCCAGACCTTGTGTTTCGACGCTTATGCTTGCCGACTCTGTGGAAAGGCGTATCTCAGCCCTAACCTCCGGGGTTGGGAGCCGGACAGGGCGTCTGCTGCGCGCGCTCCGTCTCATATAGCTCATGATGCCTTGGGGGACATGATGTGGCCAAGGCTTCCCAAAGCTTTTGAAAAAACTGAATTGTATATTGATAGTTTTAGTGAATTTTTGGCCCCCCAAATTTCAAAAAATATACATCTAAGTGTCTAAGATTCAAATATTTTCTTCAAGTGAGTATATTATATATTTCTAATTTATCCTCATAATCTATGTGTGTACTTTTACTTTTTGGTTTATATCCTTTTGATTTTCAACTTTAACCTCCCATCCTTGTTAGTTTTTGAAAACGTATGTTTTCTTATGTTAGCGACCTGCACATAAATATCATTTAGGTAATGATTAGTACACTAAAATGAATTTAGACATGAATAAAATGAACTAATGAATAAAATGAAACTGGGAATGAAATGAACTTGCAAAAATAATAATAATAATAATAATATGACCAATATAATAATAATAATAATAATAATAATAATTGTTGTTGTTATTATTATTGTTATTATTATTTTTATTTTGTTGTTAGTATTATTATTATTATTGCTTTGGAATGGCTATTCCATGTACACGGGAATGAGGTTATCTTGGGAATGAGATTTTCAAATTCATTAATTCATACCAATCATGAAGATAAAAAATAGTAAAAAATGTCATTCTATTCCCAATCTCATTCCAGTATACCAATCACTACCTTAGAGAGACTAAATACTACATGAAATCACAATGAAGACCAAACTTATTTTTGGACTTTCACAACCCTAGGCTACACTTACTTTAAATATAAGAAACTAAAGGAAAAGAAAGGATAATAGTCATTTATTTATCGTATGTGGATAAGAACAATAAGGGAAATGAGGATATGGTATTGTAGATGAGGTTAAAATGTTCATCACTCTTGTTTGTTGATCAAGGCTAATGAACCACTAGACGTGTAATGTCAACCCCCATGATGCTAACAAGTAACAAGGGTTACAATGTGACCCATCTCACTTAGACCTTCTTATTTCTCATCCTATCTTGCAAGTTGTACTCAAAGGGATTCCCACATTTTTTAGTACAAAACATTTAAAGACATCATATAAAGTACCTCTAGAACACTTACGCAAATAGAGGATGAAAAATGTAAAAAAAAAAAAGGCTTATCGCATGGCCTGGACAGAGTGCCACTGCCCGAGCTGATTCCCATGTTATATGATGTGTTCCATACTACTTTATAGTCATCCTTTGATATTATGCCAAAAGGGTAGGCACACAGTTGAATAGCACGATGGTAACGATTACTTGTTTCCGTATTCATCTATTTTTGCGAATAAGTGAAATGGTCATACACAAATATCGATACATGCAGGGACGGAATCGAAAATTAATACTGGAAGGGTCGAGATTTTGATTCAGTTTATTAGAAGATTCATGATATTAAATTTTTAGACATAAATAAATATAAAAAATATTATTTATCAAAAATAATGTAAAATATACAAAATAATGTTTACCTGTTCAGTCAATGAAGTTGAACTCGTCTTTCCTTCATGGAATAAAACTCATCAATTATTCTTTCTTTAAAAGAAAAGAAAAGATTATTGACTCAAAGCTTGGAGAACAATCTTCTGTATCTGATAGTGATACAAATGTGATTTTAGAACCTCCAACAAAATTTTAAAGGATTGAAAGATAGACAATTGATATGAGTTCTTTAGTGCGTGACCCGAATTTACGGCCTCAAATTTGTGAGTATCCAGTGAATCAAAGAGATGAAATTCATAGAACATATATTCAATTTGGTCCATATCATCATATTCAATCACATTATCCATATTCTGGACAAGAGAGTCATCCACGTCGATTTCAAGCTTATTGGTTTAAAACATTTCCTTGGTTGGAGTATTCACCTCCAAAAGATGTTGTGTTATGTTTTCCTTGCTACATTTTTGCAAAAGAATCAAATGAAAATTTTGGATCATATGTATTCTTTGCTAAGGGATTTAAAAATTGGAAGAAAGTAAATAGCGGAAAAGATTGTGCTTTTTTTATCTCATATGGGGAAGGATAGCAATTCAGTTCATAATTCAGCTGTCAAATATTGTGAGAATTTGAAGAACTAATCTTCACATATTGAAAAGGTGATGCAGAGGCAAACTTCTTCACAAATTTTGAATAATCGCTTACGCCTTAAAGCTTCCATAGATGTTGTTCGATACCTAACATTTCAAGGATGTGTTTTTAAAGGGCATGATGAAAGTTCAGATTCAATAAATCATGGTAACTTCTTCATATGATAAAGGTGTTAGCATCTTATAATGAGCAAGTGCATGGAGTTGTTTTGGATAATGTTCCACAAAATGCTAAGTACACATCACATTTTATTTAAAAATAAATTTTATCAGTTTTGGCTAGAAATGTGCAAAACAATATTCGTAAAGAGATTGGTGAAGCGATGTTTTGTTTAATTGTTGATGAAGCTCGAGATGAATCTAAGAGAGAGCAAATGGCTCTTGTTATAAGATTTGTTGATAAGGAATGATTCATAAGAGATAGATTTTTGGACTTGATTCATGTGAAAGATACAAAAGCATTAACTCTAAAAAAAAAAATCTTGTACATGATCTTATCATAACCTCAATATTCTTAATATTCATGGTCAATGATATGACAGAGCTAGTAATATGCGTGGATAATAGAATGGGTTGCAAATTATGTTTCTTAAAGGTTGTCCTTAAGTTATTATGTGCATTGCTTAGCTCATCAGTTACAACTAACTCTTATTACTGCATCTAGAGAAGTTTTTTTATATATATACCTTTTTCGAAAACTAGAGTTTCATTGTAAACATTTTAGGGTCTTCTTCCAAGCACAATGATAAATTACAAGTTGCCCAAGTAGCTGAAATGTATGTTTAATTCAACATGGTGAGATTAATACTAGTAGAGGGGCCAATCAAATTGGAACTTTGCACGCCCTTGAGATACTAATAGAGTTCACATTTTAATTTAATTTGTAGTTTGATAAAGATGTTTGATGCTACTTGTGTAGTTCTCCAAAATATAGCTATTGAAGTGTCTAACTACCCTCAACGTGGAGATGCTACTTTTGCTATTAAGCTATTGATGTCATTTGATTTTGTATTTTTCTTGCATGTGATGAAAGAAATTATGGGGATCACAAATGTGCTTTGCCAAGTTCTGCAAAAAAAAATCTCATGACATTTTAAATGCAATACATATAGTTTCTAATGCAAAATTGTTACTACAAAGGTTGAGAGATGTTGGTTGGGAAACTCTCATAGAGAATATGACATCTTTTTGTCCTCATCAAAATATTCAAATTCCTGATATGAATGCTTCTTACTCCGACATACTCCGATCTCGTCGTCGAAATGATATTATAACAATTGAACATCATTACCGAATAGACATATTTACAACTATTATAAATCAACAATTACAAGAGTTGAACAACAGCTTTAATAAGCAAGCAACTGAGCTTCTCACTCTTTGTACAACTTTGGATCCTAAGGATGGTTATAAGTCATTTGCAGTAAATGATATATGCAAACTTGCTAAAAAAATTTATTTTTCTGACTTCTCTGAACAGGAGATCAATCATTTAAGTTATGAATTGCAGCATTACGAGCTTGATGTGCCTAATTATACTGACTTGAAAAATTTGACTAGCATAGCAGATTTGTGTAGAGGATTGGTAGAAACTGGAAAATCAAAAACTTATCTTTTAGTGGAAAGGTTGATACGATTGATTTTAACTCTTTTTGTATCGATAGTAACTACAGAATGAGCTTTTTCTGCTATGAAGGTTATCAAAACAAGACTTCGAAATCGAATGAAGGATAAATTTCTCAAAGATAGCTTAATTATCTATATACAAAAAGAAATTGCCAAAGATGTTCCTGTGAATACAATAATTGATGAGTTTTATTCCATGAAGGAAAAAGAGCTCAATTTTATTGACTGAACAGGTAAACATTATTTTATATATCTTACATTATTTTTGATAAATAATATTTTTTATATTTATTTATGTCTAAAATTTAATATCATGAATTTTTTAATAAATTGAATCAGAATTTCGACCCCCTAGTATTAATTTTATGACTCCGCCCCTGTCTTTACATACCCAAGTATCACTTTTTTTTTTTTTTAAGCATAACAACCTTCTTAACATCAGTTAACAATCTCTTCAATTTTTTTAATTGATGATGAAAACGGCTGCGGGCTAAAACATACAGCAACAACACAAGCCAATGTCAAGTTTTATGGGTCATGTTACCCAAGTATCACTTACAAGTTACATACATAGTTTTGTTTAAAAAAAAAAGATGATAGTTTTGTTTAAAAAAAAGATACAACAATTAGGGTATACCTTTTAACTTGAGATTTGCAGGAAGATGTGGTGTAATATAGTTGAGATTTGTAGAAAATAAATTTTGAAAAGAAGATAAAGAGATGATAGTTTTGTTTTGTTTTGTTTTGTTTTTTTTCCTTCACCAACTTACAGTTGGCTGCTAGCAAAAAAAAAAAAAAATACATCAAGCCACAGTGAATCGAACTCGCATCAATTGTATAAACAATCTTGTCACTAACCACCAAGTTAATTCATAACTTGTTTCTATTTTTCAAAAAAATATACATTAAGTATTTTTTTTTTTTTTTTTTTGAAGTTGGAGCCGGGGGGGGGGGGGGGGGGGGGGGGGGGTGGTGGGTGGTTGTGCGCGGCCCCCTGCCTCCCCCGCTAGATACATTTTGTAAGCTCAACTAGAGTTATTCAGTATCTTCTTGGACGATGTTCTAAAGCTAATCTCCTTCCAAGGAACGCTACCAAGTCTATTCCAACACAAATGATAGTATTAGCAATGGGCGGAGGGTCGTGAATCGTTAGAACATGCCTTGTCCTGCTTTGCACTACATAGTGGTAAGAAGTGTAACGACACAAGGAACGGTGACATGCATGTTTTGGTTTCAAGTGACACGTCGCATGATTTTGTTGCGACATTAGCTATGAATTGAAAGGTCCGAATGATTAACTCTTTAATCAATTGTTAGAATCAATAGATTTTTAAATTGTTCATTTAAAAAAATTAAAACATTTCTTATTGGATGATCATGATACTTTCAAAAAATCAAAATCCTTGATCAATAGAGCAACAATATCACTATGTTTGTTCAAAAAGATACTAAAATGGATGATTAGTTAATTCCATACCAGAAATTGGACTTTCTTACTTTGTTTACAAGCCTTCATTTTATCTCTTCCCGATCTTATCTCATGTTCTCTACACATGTTTTCTATGATCTATTTCTCTATATAGAATCTCTCTGTCACATGGCTAACTTTAACCCTCTGTTTGGATTGCACAAAGGAAAGGAAAGTAGAAGAAAAAAAAATAAAGGAAAGAAAATAAAATGAATTACCTTGGTTGGATTGTAAAAAAATAATAATGGAGAGGAAAGGAAATGATCAAGATTTGTATTTGTTTTACCTTGTGTTGGTCCTTTGTTGCCATAGAATACAAATATACAAAATACCCAAATCTGATTTTTATGTTTGGGCTTTTGATTATGGGCTTGTAACCTACCAAAGAAGGCCAAGGAATAGAAATATACTTATCCCTACTACGAATAACGTTATTATCCGTAACTAAACAGGCCCACAAAGCCCATCCAGAAACCCTAGCCTCCTATCACTTATAAAAGCCCTTTATTCTCATCTCCCTTCTTCACTCTCACTCACTCACACACACACACACACACACACACACACAGAGACGGAACACCTCCAATTTCCCAAACCCTAAGCCCAACAAAACCAACCAACTATGGCTGAGAGAGGCGGAGACCGTGGCGGATTTGGCAGAGGCTTTGGAGGCCGTGGACGCGGCGATCGAGGTGGCCGTGGTCGTGGAGGCCGCCGTGGCCGCCGCGAAACCGAGGAGGAGAAGTGGGTGCCAGTAACCAAGCTGGGCCGTTTGGTGAAGGAAGGAAAAATCAGGTCACTTGAGCAAATATATCTCCACTCACTCCCGGTCAAGGAGTACCAAATCATTGACACCCTAATCGGCCCGGCCCTAAAGGATGAGGTCATGAAGATCATGCCGGTCCAGAAACAGACTCGGGCCGGTCAGAGAACCCGGTTCAAGGCTTTTGTTGTTGTTGGTGACGGAAACGGTCACGTCGGATTGGGTGTTAAGTGCTCCAAAGAGGTGGCCACCGCAATACGTGGTGCGATTATATTGGCTAAGCTGTCGGTTATTCCGGTCAGGAGAGGGTATTGGGGTAACAAGATTGGGAAGCCACACACTGTGCCGTGTAAGGTTACTGGGAAATGTGGGTCTGTCACGGTGCGTATGGTGCCCGCGCCACGTGGTGCTGGTATTGTCGCGGCTCGTGTCCCCAAGAAGGTTCTCCAGTTTGCTGGGATTGAGGATGTCTTCACTTCATCTCGTGGATCTACCAAGACACTTGGAAACTTTGTCAAGGTTGTAATACTATGCCTTTGATTGATGTTTATGTTAATTGATTTGTTTATATTTGTTGCTCGTAAACAACTAACAGAAGAAAAATTCATATAGCGGATCACACCTAGCGATAAATTCATATAATTGATTCTACCCGTGACAGTTCCATATAATTGGCGTGTTTGTATGTGTTCGTAATGTGTTGATAGAAAAGATGAGTGGTGTCGATAAATCTACATGGCCAAGGCTTAGCTTAGTTTGATTTGGTTTGGTTTCATTGGTAGCTAGTGAATTCATTTTGTGATGTATTTTGCAGGCGACATTTGAGTGTCTCCTGAAGACATACGGGTTCCTTACACCAGACTTCTGGAAGGAGACTCGCTTTGCAAAGTCTCCATTCCAAGAGTACACTGATATCTTGTCAAAGCCCACTGCCAAGATTACTTTTGCGGAGGATGCTCCTGCTGCTGAGAGGGTTGAGGCTTGAGGCTTGAGTCGTACCTAGTGCACAAGGCTTTTGATAAAGTAGATGCTCCTAGATAGTTTTGCTAGGGCCTTTCGTTACAGGACAATGTTTGTTTAAATTTTGTTTTACATTTTGAGAATGTTATTGTTGCTTTTATCCGGTGGATGTATCAGACTATTCTTGTTGCTTTTGATACAATTTATTTATGCGTACTCAAATCTATTACATAATTATCCACTGATGTTAGCCTTGCATATTCAGAATATGGTCAATGTTATCTTGTTACCTAATTGTACCTAGAGCTTATAGGATTACCAACTGTGTGAAGATTGTGAAACTGTCTTATTATCTCTCGACATGCTTGAACATGTCTGCATAATTTCCATGTTTCTTACTTGGGTTTGTTTCCTTTAGATTGATGAAGTGATCGATTCAGTGATTTATATAACTGCACATTGAGCTATTCAATTCATTGATTTGTATGCTTGCGTGCTCCATAGTAGTATTTCGTAACGTGTGCATTTAGCTATTTGTTCTGTATATTGGGTATTGCTTTCTCTCTATTTTAACTTGGTCATGATATGGTTAGGTTGTTTTTGTTAATACAGATCTTGCATCTCATTCTATTGTCCTAGAACTCCCAGTTAATTTTGTGAAAGACGTCGTGTTAGAATTCTTGTTTTTTCACGAATGAGTGTGGAGTCATTACACTATAAGATCTTGTATCCCATTCTATTTGTCTTAGAAATCTTGGCGGCTTGTTTTGTGAACGACATCGTGTTAGGATTCCGGTTTTTTCATGTGCGGCGAGGAGACACAAGACCCTAGAAAGAAGAAGAGGTGTATTCTATGGGTTATAGGATTGTTTGTTACTAATGTAGGTCTTGCATTACATTCTGTCTTGGAACTCTCCTTGCTTGTTTTGTGAAAGATATCATGTTAGATCTCCTGCTTTCTCACATATCCACAACTTTCTGGCAATTTTGCATTAGATGAGAAACTTGTATTGAAAATTTGTTAATGTTGGGGTCATAGACATACGAGGATGTGGATCCTCTCTCAACGTAGAGAGATACAATATCCAATGGTCATGTATTGTGTCATATCATAACAATTGGATCTTTACACCGTTGGAGAGTTCTCATAACATTATAACTAACTATCAATTAAAGGGTCGTGAGTTGAAAAGAAGAGATCACTGTGGCTCGGAAGAAAGTGCCGGTTTGCCTTGCTCATTCTTCCCTGTTTTTTTGGACCTTTTAGGTTTGATCCCCTTTAATGTCTATAATGTTATAACATCACAGGCCAAGTTCATTAGATCACCATTGTAACATTATTCAAGTTGACACCAAAATTTAGTTTACTGATTTTGCTATCTGTTCTATGGCTAAAGATGTCAAAAAGTAAGAAGATCATGAATATAGAGAGAAACAAATCTAAATGAATACATAGATATTAAACTACATTTGGCTTTTGATCATCCATGATTGTCCCACATATGATTACAACAAAGAAAAGTATTGATCTTGTTTCCATTTCTCTCATGCGTGAATTCATTATCATCCAGAATTTAGTTCAGTTTTTCTCACCCAAAGTGTGACATATGTGTAGCCAGTCCTCGTACGACGACGCAAAATGTTAATGCTACAAACACTTCACTATTTCCACAGGGCAACTCAGAATAACTATCTGCTTTGGCAGCCAGTACCATTCTATGTTTGAATATATAACTCCTACTCCTCCTCAAACATTGCCAATCTTCTTCTTTCTACGACCACCTGTCCAAAACAACCAAATCACAACATGAACGCTCAGCATAGTCTGGAAACTGTGACCAGAGGATAACAAGAGAGAACAAGCACGGGCTAGTGTGATCCAGACAGAAAGGGAGAGACAATAGCGTGAGAGAATAAGCACGAGCAAGCGCATTATTGAGAGAGGGAGAGACATTCTAATAAGTGCAACATAGGGTTCCTGGTACTAAGCAAATAAGAGAAAACCTTTTTGTACCTATACAATTATTGCCACCTGACTCTAACAAACAAATGACCAATATCAAATTAAATGCTTGCAGAAGATGATTTTTCGAAGAAACATCTAGTCCCCAAGACAAACGATTTTTTGAAGAAACATCTCACTGCTCAGACAAACAGACTGAAAGTGCTTGTAAGACATGATATTTGCAAGAGATGGAGTCAAACAGAGCGTACCAGCAGAGCTTTTACTCCACAGCACTTGACCATCAATGCCAGTGAGGTGCTCATCATCAAGGCGTTTCCATGTTTTTATAGATTTGACAGTTCCCCAAGTGCCATTCCCTGATTTCTCCAGTGATGCTACGACCATTCTTGCCCTTCTTTCCCATCCAGCTTTTCCATAAGCATGATATCCAAATCCCCCAGCATAACAGAGATGTATGCCTGTTAACTCACCACAGAAGTCATTGACATGATCATGGCCAGTAAAGACAGCCTTCACATCCCCAGCTTCCACCATGGTTGTAAAGAAGCCAGAGTTGACAGAAGGAGAACTAATTCCTTCCTGTTTGATGCCTGTGAAGTTCGACGAGTCAAAGCTTGCATATTCTGGCAATGGTATGTGAAAGTACACCAGTCCTGGAGCTGCAGCCTTCTGAGCCTCTGGCTCACTCATGTAAGCTTTCTACAATGAAAATGTTCGATTACAAATAACCATAAGCATTGAGTTTGAGACAACTTTTAAACACTTTATAAAGAATCTTGCACAAAACTACTGCAAGCATACCTGAAGCTTGGTGGAAGTACGCTGAAACCAAATCTGCTGAGAGGGCTTGATCCAGCCATAGCCAGGGATGGAGGGAACAGTGGAGTAATCACCACTGTCGAGGAAGTACAAGTTAAGTAGTGATTTATTAGCTACACTTGATTCCTCAGCCCCGTAGACTTCAAGATTGTAATTGCCAAAACCGTCAATATCACGAGGTTCAGGAGGATTGAATCTAGATAGTGTATGCTTCATGCCTACAATATATTTCATCACATCTTCCCTTGATAGTGTAGATTCTTGATCATGGTTTCCTAATATTGCGGCCCATGGGATGTTGGACGATATTGCAGGGGCAAAAGCAGCATCCATAGACTTTGCTGCATCAGCAGCATCAAATCCAAATATGTTATCTCCTGCATAGATGAATGAAGTTTGCATCATTTCATGATTATGCTCGACAGGCAACTTAATATGTGAATATTTCTAGTGGAACACCTTTCACAATCCCTGGATAGAAAATAATCAAAATATGAATAACAAATTATATGACAGAAAATTAAGATTCTGATGAGAATGAAGTTGAGTCTCAGCTGTGAACCAAGTACTTGTGTAAGTCGAGGAAACACAAACTTTTTCTTCTCCTTTAGATTCATTCCTAACTTTTGAAAAGTACCTTGATTGAGCTCCCACTTCCTTTCTTACATACTTAAGGTATCAATTTTGGATTTAGAGACATTACGGATGAATTGCCGACCCACCTAGTGGGATAAAAACTTGATTTGGTTTGGTTAGAAAAGACGGTTGGATTATTAAAATTTCGCTAGTTCTAACTCTATCACTCTTTATTCATACGCGCACAAACAGAACACCTTAGCTGATGACAATAGAGTGGAGAAATTGTATGAAACTTAAAGAAAAGAGTCTTGAATACCAGAAAGTGACAAGCATGAAATAATCAGAAATTAACGAATATTTTTCTTTTATGTACATACTAATTTAAATGATTATAACAAAAACATGATTGATAAGTAAAAGCAGTACCAGTAAAGACAATGAGGTGAGGTTTCTCAGCAAGAATCATTCTATGAATGAAGGCACTGGTGTTGAGATCAGAACAAGAAGCAATCTGTTTGGGCAACACATCCAAGCATGGAGTAGACTTGCCATTGGCATAGTGCATATCAGCCACTTGGAGTATCCTAAACTCCCCGTTCTTATCAAATCTCAACTGTGGCTTCCCTTGCTGTTTAGGGGAGACAGAATCTTTCGCATTTGTCGCGCCGAAGCAGATCAAAGCCAGCAAGAACAAGGACACCAGGCTTGCCATAGAAGATCTAGGAAAGAAAGTCACAGAGCTGAAGATTAATCAGCAATCATATACGATGGCGCGGGGCCATTCAACCGCCACTCCCCTCAATTTTTTTTTTTGAAAATATGTGTATTTTTAATTTAAAAAATTAATTTATCCCGCATTAAAAAAAAATATATATAACTATTAAATTATGTATTTTAATTCCCACCGAATAAAAATCTTGAAATCACATAAGCATTTGAATGTATATAAAACCCATGAACCATCTATGGACTACTTTAACTAAAATTCCATAAAAACAGCAGATATAACCAAAAAGATGCGGAAAAATGCACACACAAACACACACTCAGATATGTATATATGTGTAGAAAGATACATATGAAGATGTAAATACAAACATAAACCTCACCTCTTTTATGTCACAGTAATGAAAGAAACTTAATATCTATTATAGACAGATAATAAATACCTGACAGGGGTGTTAGTTGTGTTGTTCAAATTAGTTCTAGTCTTGTGGAAATATCTTCAAAATGATCGAACGTTGTGAACTCCGGATGTGATATAGATATGGCATGTGAGTCTTATAAATACGTAAAATATTTACACGTCACTGATAAGTGAGCCGTTCGTTAAACTTGCCCTAACATTAGTATTGACTCTTTGGCTTGGTAACATTCAAGAGATAGCTGTCAACTAATGATTTGAATAAATAATTGAAGTACGATAACGCGCGGCACGCGCTTAACAGAGGTATATACTTGCCGCGTTCGAGAAGATATGGTATATGACCACACGGGTATGAACTAGTGGTAGTAGCGTGAAAATGTAAAATCATGAATTTGATATTTTTTTATTATTTTAGAGTATTATTTTTGATTAATTTAATGTATGTATAAATATATATCATTGTATAAATTAATAATCGAAATTTATCAAATAATTTAATAATTAAATTTTATCAATTAAATTTTCACGTCATTAAAAAAAAACATTGGATGTATATGCTCTTTTTTTTTTTTTGCTAATTGTTATGGTGTATGCTTTATTATAGTGTCGTATTGGCTATGCATATCACCTAGAAACTTGACAATTTTTAGAATCATTTATTAAAAGAGGGAGGCCCATTAAAAAATTTAGAACCAAGTGGGCTAAACCAGCCCAAGACAAAGCAAACTAACAGTAAACACACAATAGCCCAACTAAATACAAGACACAACTGGGCTAAATAGAGAAAAATCAAGGGCTACACCCAACAACAATGGTACCCCCAAAAAAAAAAAAAAAAAAAAGAGATTGAGATGATAGTTGATTTTTTTGGATTGGGGTAAATTTCACACTTATTCTCTATTATTTACACTTTTTTTCAAGTTAGTCTTTAATTCTAAGAAATTCATATTAGTCCTTAATATTTACAAAGTGATTCAAAATGGTCATATTGTTCAAAATTAACCAATTTAATTTCTATTGTTTTCCATAAAATTTAATTTAGTCCCCAAAAAGGAGTCACGTGCAGGGACTGAATTGAACTTTTTAAGAAAATAATAGGGACTAAATTAAATTTTTTTTAAAAAAATAAAGATCAAATTGACTAAGTTTGAACAGTAGAGACTATTTTGAATAACATTTATAAATATTAGGGACCACTATAAATTTTTTGAAACATTAGGAACTACATTGAAAAGACATGTAAACAATAGGGACTAAGTGTGAACTCCTTTTGGATTGTTCCACAAGTTGAGATTGAAAAATAGAGGGAAAATTGTGCAAATTGTCTCTATTGTTTTTTTTAAAAAAATTTTAAATTTATTTCTATTGTTTAAAATTAATCAACTTTGCTTATATTATTTCATAAAAAAAATTAAATTCTTCCTAATTATTTTCACAAATGAGTGTGGAGTCATTACTATCAAATCTTGTATCTTATTGTACTTGTCTTAGGACTCTTGGCTTGTTTTGTGAAGGACATCATGTTAGGATTCCAATTTTTTCGTGTCCGGCGAGAAGAGACACAAGACCTTAGAAAGAAGAAGAGGTGTACTCTATTATGGGTTAGGATTGTTTGTTACACTATTGTAGGTCTTGCATTACATTCTATGTCTTGGCCTTGTTTGTTTTGTAAAACACATCATGTTAGAACTCCTGTTTTCTTACGTATCCATAAATTTCAGGCAATTTTGCATTAGATGGGAACCTTGTATTGAAAATTTGTTAATGTTGGGGTCATATTCATATGAGGATGTGAATCCTCTCATTGTAGAGAGATACAATATCCAACAGTGATGAATTATTCAGAATTATAAGAGCATATCATCACCATTGGATCATTACACCGTTAGAGACAACTCTTGTAACATTATAACTATCAATTAAAGGGTTGTGAGTTGAAAAGAAGAAATCACAGAGGCGTGAAAGAACATTTAATCCCCTTTAATGTTATATGTCATGAGCGGTATAATGTTATAACGTCACAAGCCAAGTTCATTGGATCACCATCGTAACATTATTCTAAGTTGACACCAAAATTTAGTTGACTGATCTTGCCATCTGTTTTATGGTTATAGATGTCAAAAAGTAAGAACACCATGAATATAGAGGGAAACAAATCTAAATCAATCTAACATAGATATTAAACTACATTTGGCTTTTGATCATACACGTGATTACAGCAAAGAACAGTATTGATCTTGTTTCCATTTCTCTCATGCATCAATTAATTCTCCTCCAGAATGCAGAATTAGTTCAGTTTTCTCACCCAAAGTGTGACATATTTATAGCAGTCCTCGTACGACGACGACGCCGCAAAATGTTAATGCTACAAACACTTTACTCACACTTTACTTGCAGAAGATGATATTTGCAAGAGATGGAGCCAAACAGAGCGTACCAGCAAAGCTTTTACTCCACAGCACTTGACCATCAATGGTATTGAGGTGCTCATCATCAAGGCGTTTCCATGTTTTTATAGATTTGACAGTTCCCCAAGTGCCATTCCCTGATTTCTCCAGTGATGCTACGACCATTCTTGCCCTTCTTTCCCATCCAACTTTTCCCTAAGCGTGATATCGAAATCCCCCAGCATAACAGAGATGTATGCCTGTCAACTCACCACAGAAGTCATTCACATGATCATGGCCGGTAAAGACAGCCTTCACATCCCCAGCTTCCACCATGGTTGTAAAGAAGCCAGAGTTGACAGAAGGAGAACCAATTCCTTCCTGTTTGACGCCTGTGAAGTTCGACGAGTCAAAGCTTGCATATTCTGGCAATGGTATGTGAAAGTAAACCGTCAATATCACGAGGTTCAGGAGGATTGAATCTAGATAGTGTATGCTTCATGCCTACAATATATTTCATCACATCTTCCCTCGATAGTGTAGATTCTTGATCATGGTTTCCTAATATTGCTGCCCATGGGATGTTGGATGATATTGCAGGGGCAAAAGCAGCATCCATAGACTTTGCTCCATCAGCAGCATCACGTCCAAATATGTTATCTCCTACATAGATGAATGAAGTTGGCATCATTTCATGATTATGCTCAACAGGCAACTTAATATGTGAATATTTCCACTAATGATTATACTCGACAGGCAACTTAGCACTGGTGTTGAGATCAGAACAAGATGCAAACTGTTTGGGCAACACATTCTTGCATGGAGTAGACTTGCCATTGGCATAGTGCATATCAGCCACTTGGAGTATCCTAAACTCCCCCTTCTTATCAAATCTCAACTGTGGCTTCCCTTGCTGTTTAGGGGAGACAGAATCTTTCGCATTTGTTGCGCCGAAGCAGATCAAAGCCAGCAAGAACAAGGACACCAGGCTTGCCATAGAAGATTTAGTAAAGAAAGTCACAGAGCTGAAGATTAATCAGCAATCATATACAATGCCGCGGGGTCAGTCAACGGCCACTCCCCTTTTTACTATTTTGGAAGGTTTGGTCACATTGACTTGAATAAATAATTGAAGTACGATAACTAAGGGGCACGGGCTTACCAGGTTCAAGAATATAAGGTATATGTTCGGCATGATTTAACAGTAATAAAATTATTTTTATAAAATTATGAATTTTATATTTTATATATTTTTAAAAGTTTTGACACTTTTTACTATTTAGTATTAGAAGCACATAATATATTTGAGAATTTATTAATTGATTGTTAAGATTTACTGAATAATTCGATAATTTAATTTTGTCGATTAAGTTATTACGTTATCTAAAAAAATATGGTATATGCGTTTTTTTTTTTGGCTAATTGATATGGTGTATGCTTTATTGTAGTGAGATCTTATTCGCTATGTATATCACCTAGAAACTTGACAATTTTCAGAATCATTTATTAAAAGATTTGATTGTGTTGGATGAGCTGTTCATTTGGACTATGGAATCCCATTTTTTAAGTATAAAAAGGCAGGCTCGAAAGGAAGGCCCATGAAAAGTTTAGAATCAAATGGGCTAAACCAGCCCAATACAAAGCGCGCTAACTGTAACCACACAATAGCCCAACTAAATACAAGATACAACTGGGTTATATAGGAATGAATTTAGTTTTTTTTTGTAAAATAATAACTACAAAATTAGTTAATTTTGAATAATAGAAATAAATTTAAAATTTTAGCATAACAATAATAACTATTTACGGAGGACACGTGAACAAATTCATTCGAACGTAATCTCTAATTAAAAAAAAAAAAAAGAAGGTGTTTTGAAGAAAAGAAGAAAAACTATAAATTGTTGTTTTTCTAACTTAATTTAAAAAAAACAAAATACAAGAACCCTAGCTGGTGTGTTCCACTGAAACTCTCCAATGGCGAAGAAGAGAAAAGCACCTCCCACTCTACCTCAAGCTGAAGAGCAGCACCACCAAGAAGAAGACGAAGACGAAGAAGATGAAGAGGACACGTCATCGACAACGTCATCATCATCAGAAGAAGATGACGAAGCAGAGGACGAGTCCTCAGAGCGAGAAGCTTTAAGGAAGCTTCTAGAACCCTTCAACAAAGACCAATTAATCGACCTCGTAAAAGAAGCAGCTTTAAATGACCCTTCATTGTGTGCTCACATCACTCGCTTCGCAGATTCCGACCCGGCATACCGCAAAATCTTCGTCCACGGGCTGGGCTGGGACGCCACTTCGGCCCAACTCGTCCAAGCCGTTGAACCCTTCGGTGAAATTGAAGAATGTAAATTGATCACCGATAAAGCTACGGGCCGGGCCAAGGGTTACGCATTCGTTCTCTTCAAAACCCGGGCTGCAGCGAAAGCCGCATTGAAAGAACCCCAGAAGAGGATTGGGAGTCGTACTGTGTCGTGCCAGCTGGCTTCCGTGGGTCCTGCGGGGACAGGAACAGCGCCGGAGGTTTCTGCCCGGAAAATTTATGTCGCGAATGTTGGCCCGAATGTGAATGCGGATAAGCTTCGGGCTTTTTTTGGGAAGTTCGGGGAGATTGAGGAAGGCCCTTTGGGGTTTGATTCTGTTACAAGTAAGTCGAAAGGGTTCGCTATTTTCGTATATAAATCGGCTGAAGGGTGTAAAAAGGCGTTAGAAGAGCCGGAGAAAACATTTGATGGTTGCAAGTTGTACTGCAAAAAGTTTGTTGACAATATTAGCAACAATAATAATGCTAATAGTAATAACAATAAGAATCAACTCGGGCAAATGGATAATTATGGAGTAGGAGCGACCCAGGGGATTATGGGCTCGAATTTGAATGTGGGCGCACTTTTAATGGCGCAGAATCAAGGAATAGGATTTGCTGGAAATCCGATGATGGCTTCTGTTATGAATCCGGCTGGTTTTGTTGCGCCTGGATTGAGTGGCATTGGTGCAAATTATGGAATAAATGGCATAAGCCCTAGTGTGATAGGAGGTTATAGTTCTCAGGGAGCGTTGCAGGGGCTCGGGGCATACCAGAGTGCTCAAATGGGGCAGTCTTCAGCTGGTGGAACAGCAGCAGGGACGAGAGGAGGGGTGACAAGGGCTCAATCGAGTGGTGGACCAGTCAAAGCAACCTTTCCCTCATACTTAGGTCGCTAAGGTACAGAGTTTAAGACCACATGAACTTGATTTGTTGTGTAAATGTTTGATTACTGGATGTGTCTTTTTAATCTTGAACTTAAAATTATTCGTAGTTCTCTTAATTCTTAGGTTAGTTCTTGATTTGTGTTTCTTCAGCCTTCATGTTGGAGTTTGTTCATTTCTACGTACGTTTAGTTTTAGCGATACAAGTGAACACTATCATGATCTGTCAACATCGATTAAGAGAGGGTATATGGAGTATGCGTCAATACGTGTGCAAACAGGAAGGTTGTGCGGGTGGAAGAGACGAAGATTGCCCTTCCACCGTGGGCACTGAAGGTGTATAATTTAAATATAATAAGGGTTGCTCCCAATCTAACTACTGAGTGTACTGATTATTTAGATGTTAACGACTTACTAGAAACTTTAGATTGCAAGATGAAGTGTGCTTGGGGATTGAAGTTGGTTGAGCTTTGTATTGAGCAAGGGTATGTTGCAGTAGAGTGTTTGTTATGGTTTCCATCCGTTGGATTTTTACTCCATTAACCGTTCAGTGTTAATCTCGTTAAATAATTTGAGGAAACAAACAGTCATTATGTATGCTTCTTTTGAACATCCAACTGTAAAGTTCATGGAAGTCGTCCTACGCTGAAGCTTGTGCATATTGTTCATTTACGACAATCTTATGTTCTAGTTTAGTAGTTGTGAGCGTCTAAAGAAAGGTTTAGCATGTTCAACCACGTGGCTCGAGGTGTAACTATATTCTAATTCTTTAGGTTTCTGTTCAATAAGCATATCATTTTTCTCTCTGTCTTGTGCTTTAACAAAACTTGTTTATCATTTATTCTAGTTAAAAACTCATATATAAACAAAATCTACGTGTTCTTTCTATTTTTATTTTCCTTTTTCATACTTGCTTAGTATGTATACATTTAAATGGTTGACCTCATTTATCAACTCTCATTTACCAAAGCATGAGTTGTTATGATGGTGTACTTACATTTTTAAATTCATTTTCATTTTTCTCTGACAGATTCTTCGTGTGGATTACTATTATGGACTTGAGGGAGGCTGTTGTACATGGATACTCACTGGTTGCCAGTCATGTAATGAGTCAGAAATATTTGAGCCAACTTATGTCTTAAACTTTAACAAAAATTTATCTGCCTTCTCTTTCATAATTTAAACATTGAATATATTTCCTTGTTTTCTTATGTTTTTCTTTTATCCACACTAGTTTTGTTGGTGGATTACTACGTTTCTTCTTCTTTTCTTATTTTATTTTATTTTTTCTCCTAGTCCGTCCTTTCCTTTATTAGTATGGCAAACCCGAGTCAATTGGGTCATGTAGTAAAGGTATTTTTATCACGCTTGCTCTTACAAAGAGAAGCTGTTTTCTCGATTTTGCTTTCTCCAGTGTACCTTTCTCATTTTCTGTTGTTTATTGTTTTCCATGAAGCAACACATTACAGCCAGAAGTGCAGAATAGAATTGATAACTGATTTATGGTCAATACAGTTCTCTTATAGCAATTGTCAATTCATGCTTTTGCTTGCCCTTGGTGAATTTGATGTAGATGCATTATTATGTTCATCTACGTCTGCATCTCTCTATGCAAGTACATGTGTGTGTCTTGGCAAATTCACTCTCTGTGTTTCCCTTTCTTTGTCTAGCTTATTCTCCAGACTGCTGGTATGAGGAGAAATATTTTTGAGGTTTATGTTAATCGTGTCACTGTGTTACGTCCCACGTAATGGGATAAGACTTAGTTTGGTTTGTTGTTATTGCGTCAAGTCTAGCATTTTGCAGGGTAGGCATGGTTCAGAATTCACGCGCAACATCGTGAAGACTGTATAAGAGAAAAATAATGATCAAGGAGAAAAAGAGATATCAGTTAAATGGTTTGTCTGCTCAATTCTGAGCAGGTAAATGCAAGCATCTCTGGTTTGTAGTGATTACCATGTTTTCACGTAATTCTTTAGTTTCTTCAGCACAGTCCTTATTGACCAAAAAATAAAAGCAGTCCTTTATGTGCCGGTTGGAATTAAGCATTGCGTGTGAACATATTTTTATTAAATGGATGGTACGAGATAAACCAGTAGAGAGGGTTTCAAATCAATTATTAAGATACTAAAAAAGTCCCAGCACACCCTAAATCTAAAGCTTGAATATAACAAAGTCAAAGCTGCAAACCATTCTGAAACGTGACACACCAAAATAATATATAAATTCAATCATCTAATATAAAAGCTAATCCAACAACATAGTCACTATGCAAGAAAAAAATATCAATACAAAGCAAAAAGAAAAGAAAGAAACATTACTCACCCTAGAAGTGGGTTGAGTAGTCATTGGAAGTCTCAAATTTGTATCTATATATTTTTTTTTGTAAGTATTACTTATTTTTCAATTGACTTAAAGCATGTGTTGAAGTGTGTCGCTGCACCTCGAAACTTATAACTTTGGAATGGATCGATCTAATGAGGTCTTGTTTAAGATTAGTTTCTCGTCATAAAAGGAAAAAAGAAAGTTTACCCGGACTACCAGGGATGGTAAAATAGGTCATTCCTCATGTTGCAAAAGCAAGAGACAGAGTAGCAGAGTGAGGCTTGGCAAGTGGTGGCTTAGTCGCTTTGTGTGGCCTACTACTCACATGTTCTGATATGGAAATTAACGGGAATGGAGGACCCCCTGGTGCACATTTAATCGGCCGAGGCCCCACACTCACCGCCTCCTCATGCCGACAGCTCAGGCTCAGCAACCCATTCCCTTTCCTTTTACCACCTTCAATGTTTCCACCACCATTACCATGGCTGTTTTCACCACCATGCCTCATTAAACTCTTCACATTCCCGATTTCAGAAGCTGTCACAGAGTAGTTGGCAACACTTGCTCTGTCGAACCCCTCTGCGGTGGTGACACTCCAGTCAATGCTAACTTCACTTGGTGCGTAACATTCTGTTGGGGCAATGCTTGGTGTCTCAGGCTCGTCCAGGCTTGTACGAGCGTATCCATTTCCAATGCCGCCGCCATTTTTTGCTGCAATTTGTCTGGCATTGAATGTTGGAGCATCATCCAGCGAATCTCGCCGATGATACATGGGATAAGTTGTTGTTGTCTGTGTAGAAAAGCTCTCGATTTCGAACAAATCTGAGCTTGCATCGCTTCCTATATCATCCTGATCTGGTGGAGTTACACCTGATATGGAGTTCCCTGGAAATTGACAACGTCGGGAATCTCTCGTGCCTACGCCTGGAATGGATGCCAATGTATTGATCTGGGTGTCCATTGATTTCCTGGAGATTGATTCGCCTGTTGGCTGGAACACTTCTATTGAATAGCGAGCTGGATCTTCCAGGGGAGTTATGGACTTCTTTGGTATCCTCGAGTTTTCCAGCGCTGGCTTAGCAGGGTAAGAAGGGCTCAGAATAGGGAATGAAAAACCTGTCGCGCCATCACCAAATGCCCTTCCTGACATGGAAACACGTTGTTGCCGAGCAGCAGTAGAAGGAAAATTACTTTCTGAGGAGAGTCTCAACAGATTTGAAGTTACTCTCTGTTGTCTTTCCAGTAACTCGCTTGTTACTGAACTTTTTTCTGAGATGCTGGATATTTTCTCTACTGTAATTTCAGCATGCTTGTGGCTCTCCGCTTTGATGTACGAATCTGTTTTAGGATTGCTGTTCCATGTATTGGTTGCAGCTCTATGTTCCGAGCTTGCTTCTTCAACCTGTACTGATTTCTTGCCCGTGCAAGGGCATTTTCCGCAAAATTTCCATTTTGCGGCAGTGGATCCTCTTCTTTTGTCATGATCAGCAGGAAGATTTTTCAATGACACAGCAATTGAACCTGGAGGATTGGTTAATAGGCCTGTCTGGCTGTTCCAGCTGGCTTCAGATGAAGCTGTTGGCGTCGCGCGAGCAGAACTCGTCCTGAAGTTCCTACCGTAGCCATCAACAGACGAAACTGAAGACAATCTGGCAACTGTTGCTGATAGTTCACCTGACTCTACAGTCTTCTGATTAGCCAACGAGCCTCTCTTGCTCGCATTCAGATCATTGCTTTCACTGAAGTACTTATGTGCATCAAAAACATTGATCTCAGCATCATCAACATTGGATCCATTAGCAGGCTCTTCAGGTTTGAGATATGAGGAGAAAGAAACATCTAACACGGGCGCGAATGATCGATACTGAAGAGGGGTTTCTTTCACACTAAAGATTGGTTGCTGGGAAGTTTTGTATTTAAAAGTTCTGATTGTATTTGGCGAATCCATCAGTGACTCTCTGCTCTTGAAAAGAGTAGTTGAAACCCCTCCTGGAAACTGAACAGCTTTCTGAAATTCCTGACAATGGCTTTATGCAGAGATGTGGATTTATATAGAAGCTTTTCAATTGTCACTAAAAAAATTTCTATGGACATAAAACGAGACCATTTGTTGTATACGACGGTTTCTGTATTGTATGTAATAATACAGGGGGCCCTTAAACAGTAAGTAATAGTATACTCCGAAAATTTAAGGTGTCAAATGCTTGAATTTTCAGTTAAAGGTTTGATGCTCGAAAAGGAAATTCGTTGAATGAAACTTCTGCTATGTCAATTTTGGAAAAGGGTTAGATTCCATTAGGATCTATTATATGCAATTTTACCTTACTTTTTTATAAGAAGTTATTTTCATAACTCGAACTTATGACATTAATCACTATGTGTCATCTTATAGCCAAATATAATACAAGGGTGGATCAAGCATTTTTTTTTTATAATGAAAGTCGCAGTTGTGGTTTAAACTCAAAACCTTTAATTATATTATATCGCTACTCGACCATTTTATCTAACTTTTGGATATGAATCAAGCATTATTCAAATAAAGAGCTAGAGATACATTATTAATGTATTGCTAGTTCTTTTTGTGTCGTTAGATTGGATTTGATTTAATTAGATATTTATTTAATATAGGGGACCAATGAGGTCCACAAAGTACGGAGCTACATGACTACAACGCTTTCAGCGTATTTAATTACTTCACAAATTTAGAGTCAAAACCCACGATACCTTCCTTTCTAGTTCCAAGTTCTAGAAGAGCATGCTAAACTCAAATTTAATTCGCTCATAATATTATAATATTACGAATTGTGTAGTAATAATATAATTATTTAATCTCTATATTTAATAATTTATATTATTTTATTATAACTGTACCATCACTTTATGATCATTAATCTTTCGGGAATCAAAATCCCAAATTTATCTAGTCTCAAATAGCAATGAATATTTGCTACATTTATGGTTCAATTAAAGAAGCATAACTTTACTGATTGCTTTATCATGGAAGTCCGTAGAACATCCAATGTGACAATAAGTTAAAAATGGATGAAATTTGAGGAAAAACTCTTCTATTAATCCGAATTAATATTAGTCTGTGAGAGATAAAGTGTAATTTACATGTGTAGAATTTATTTTATGTAAAAGAATTAATATCGATCCGAACTAATTAAATAGCAACTCGAAATTTGAGTACTAAATGTCGGAGAGGCCAGGTGGAAAATTGTCAGCAAAGAAAGATCACTCACCCCCTCCACACCTCTCGTCCTTCAAATGCCGACAACAATTTGTATAATTTTTCAAACCAAGGCCCCCACATTTTTTTACGAGTGTAGTGGTCGAAATTTAATCTCGGAAATTAGATTTTATTTTTTAAATAATAAATTGAGTTTAGATCAACTTAAATCTTTATAATAGGTCTAATTTAAAATACAAATTAAAAAACCCTTATAACTAAGTCTTCTCTTAGCCTTGCCAAGGGCAACCATAATCGCACAACGACTCTTGCTATGTCTTTTCTATAGTCACGCCTACCATAATCCCATGGATCATACATAACATCTACCTTTTGTTCTATCTTATGCTATTTTACTCTCTTATATTATATGATTACTAACTTAAACGTTAGAGCGTCTTTGGAGCACCCTTATAGAGTCTGACTCTTCTTATCTTCTAGATATTGTAGGTTTACTAATAGCCACCTAAAATAAATTCTCAATCATAAATCTTAATTGTAGATTCGATAATCTATAATGAGAAACTCACTTTACAAAATATCACATTTGACCTACTTCAAAATTAAATATCTCGAAGTGCAATAATACACTCAAATACATGTTCTAAATTTATCAAAAATCAAAAAAATTAAAAAGTTAAATCAAAAACCTTAATTACGATAAATCGTTATCTTACCACTCGCGCCCCCCCTGACCCTTGTGAACCAAGGCCCCCCACATTCAAAATGTACATTAATGAAACTTTTTGTTTGTTCCATGGACAGCGAAAAAGCTAAATAGTTAAAGGATGATGATTTCGTCTATCATTGCATGTTCTTGAGTTATCCTCCCATCTCATCTTTGGTTGAAACGTTCCCACTCTACTTAGCTTTTTGGTTTTGTCTACAACTTTCAATGTTCCCTCATAGCATGTGGCCTCTCTATCCTATCAATGGCATGTAGGCATTGTTGCAAGTCGTGGAAGCAGATACATTTCATTTAAAAAAAAAAAATAATTTTAAGAAAGGCAGAATCGGGATTATATTACAATTATTTGTAAGGATATCTTATCTATTTTATTTTTTATTTTTTCGAAAGAACAAGCTGAGGTTGAGGCATAGCATCAATATCATGTGGCAATCATAAGCCATTGTTAGGTATGGTTAATAAGCTGTCAGCACAACAATTCACTCCTCAATAAGTAAACAGATACATCTTCAAAAAAATAATTCTAAGAGAGGCAAAATCGAAATTATATTATTCCTTTTATTTTTTTTCAAAAGAATACATCGAGAATGAAACACAACATCAATTGTTTGGCAAACATAACCCATTGCAAGACATGATTACCGAACCGTCTACACAACAATTTGCTCCCCCCGTAAGCAGATACACCTTCAAATTAGATATGAAGTATGATACGTAGCAATATAATTGCGGATGTGAACTGGGGAGGGTCCATTTTTCTTGACATATTGGATGGTTGGTATGCTTTAAATACTCTGAAAATAGCAAAAAACCAAATATTGCTCTCATGGCTAGTTCCCATCCGCGAGCTTGATTGAGTTTTGGAAATTGTGCTCGTGGGGCAACATTTAACTCACCTCTTGCGTGAGGTGCTTCTGCTTGGTACAAGTTGCAACGTCATTTCGTGTCAATAATGCGATGCATATCGCTCAAAATTTAACAAAATAGTAGTTGGTCGGTTTTCTTTTTTCTCGTTCGGGGAATATCGAAAGTCTTTCGAGTTTATATAAGAGTTTAAATTCTATAATACATGATTTCATTATTAGTTAGTCATAAAATCTACCGAGATTGACTCAAAAAAAAAAAAAAATTTAACTGATTCGAACCTAGAATATAAATTTTAAGCGTCCCACCATTAGATTACCCCATTCAAATTTGATCAATTTAAATTTAAAGAGGTCCAGTGTTTTAAGAAAGAAACGATCGATTCACACCATGTTAGTTGGTAAATTTTTATATATATATATATTAAAGGAGGCAAAAGTTAATGAAGATCTGACTAATTATATTCAGGATAGTCTTCCGCTTTCTGTCCTTATTCGGGAGAAACTTTGATTGATCAAATGTGTAATCAAAGATCGAGATGTCAAGAAAAAACTTAGTATGTGATTAAAAATCAAAATGTCAAGAAAAAACTTTATCTCAAAGTTGACAAGTTAATCAGTATAAGAACTAACTTTCCGATAGACATGTGATAAATTCTTTTGATAATGTAGCATTTTCGATTCTATATTGCACTGGGAGAACTAGAATCTCTTGAAGGGGCCACCAACCACCGCAATAACTCCATATTCTCTGCATCCAATTAATTTTGCTACCTATGTACTGGGCAGATAGTTTATTAAAACTTTGCATGTGAATTTTATTGCACAAAATATGGCCATATGCGCTTTTTATAATGTTGAAGTTGTGGAGAAGAAAACATATATGATTTTGGAAAAGGTGACATTAATTTATGGAGAATATATTCGTGTATATAACTAATTCATTCCTTATTTTACATCTTGAACAAAATCTCATCATGGGTTAATTTAGTGGTGTAACGTTTATGGCGTAAAAAGAAAGCTTGTTTATAAATTGAGTTCTAATTAATTAAAAAGTGAGTTTCTCTTAGATAATTTTTGGTTAAATCTGACTAATTTAAACCATATCACTTCTGAATAAAGTCATGTGTTTTAAAGTGAACCAAAACGTAAAAGAACCCTGGTCACTGTCATGACATCTCGTCGACTATACTGCATACTTTGAGCGTTGCTTTCGGTCACATCTACAGCATTAACAACAAAAACATCTTAACAATAGTTAAGGACAATTAGGTCTCAAGTTGGTAACAGAGATTTGATAGAACAATCAAAGGATAAACCCAATTACAATATACTCATAAATAGGTTTCTGAAACAAATCAGAATGTAGACAGGCCAACTGCTTGGATTGGACACATCTTCAAAAGTTGAAAAATCAATTATAGTGGCAGCAACAACAGTAACATTATATGAAAAATTAATAATACGTGGCAGCATTACAAATGATAATTGTAATGTAGGGTACTAGAACATAAAACCAAAACCTCTTTGAAAAGCGCTGGAACAATCCAATGATCTAATTAATTTCACTTGCTTACAAGCGACTCTAGTACAAAGCTGTAATAGTAGGCTTGAGAGTCATGAGAACAAACAGACCTTAATTAAGGTGTACAAAACTCAATTTTGACTCAAAAATTTAAGTTAATATCGCATTTTTCTTTTATCTTTCCATGGTAAGACAATTAACTACTCTTTAATTTTGTTGTTGTAATAACAGTTATGCGAGTGCGAAGTTTGCAAGTGTATGCTTTTTCAAAAGATTTAGGGTAATTTTGTTTGACACCCTTTGCACTTTTGATAAATGCAATCTAGATCTCACACTTTTTAATATATGAGTGTCACACCCCTTCTATTATTAATCCGTTATTTTTTTGGTCAATATCAAGGATATGATAGCCTAGTCTTTAATATTTTGATCGTTTCTTTCACAAAACACTAATTTCACAATAATTTGAGTTGAATTATTTAATTTTGGGATAGTTCAGTGGTAGATTATTCTCTAATCTGTAGGTGTTTAGGGTTCGAATTCTAAGAGTGGGTGCAGGTGTGGTGGGGGACAAAAAAGAAAAAGAAAAGAAAATTCTCAATCACATCTTAAATATGGAAAGAAAGTGTTTTGCCATAAAGCTTCGTCTCACCATCCTGAGCATCTAAATACACTCAACTCCCAATGAGGCATCAATCATTTAAAAAAAGGAAAAAACGAAAAAATCATTCAAGTCCTTGAGGATTTGGTTAAAACTAAAACCTCTTGACGGAGCTTAAAAATTAGGTTGAATCTCATGGGGGAAAATGAAACATTCCTTCCTTGACATATAGCTACTATCTCAATCGTATATCTTTATTTTCAAAAATTTATTGAGAAGTCCCTATACTTTAAATGTGAGACAATTATATTTCATAACAATTCAAATCGGGAGATACGAATTTAAGTGGCAACTTTCTTGGGCCAACCCACACCCACTCAAAGAAAGGAAATATCCTTATTTAAGATGAATATATGAATAGGCCAATAAATGGAAACAATGGGGAAAAACATGAAATTAAAAATATCGAGAGAAGAATTGTATATGAATAGGAAGATTTATTAACAATACACGCACTTCTAAATCAGACTATTTGCGTTGTTTGGAATACATATGAGAGAAAGAATTGGATAAATGTTCTTGTTTTGGGATTTGATGACTATATATATATATATTAAGATAGAACTTCATAATTAATTTTTATCATGGTATGAGAGTTGGACTATTGAATCGGTCTTGTTCATCAATGTGTGTTCTATTTGATATCTGTTTCGCTCTTGCTGACTTGTGCGGTTCCATGTCAACTCTCAATTCTCAATTATTTTCATTGCCTCGTGTACCGCCGTATTGCCAACTCTCAGTTCTCAGTTCTTGTCGGGTCACATATGAGGGGGTGTTGAAATATATACATTCCCTCAAAACTATCTTATAAGATCCTAAATTAATCCATCTGACATCAAACGATTTTAAGATGAACCCCTATAAATTCTTAACAATATTAATGTAATTTGAGCTTTTAGCCACAAAAAAAAAAAATATCTAGAGAACTCAATGAGTTTGTACCACACAAAACGGCCAACGAATTAACGACCAGAGAACAGAAAAAATGGCTATTCTCTCTACTTCACTTCTACCATTAACCAACCCCCCACCTTCCCCCTCATCATCATCCACATCGAAGCTAATTGTTACTCATGTTAACAATATTCCCACGTTGGTTTCTTTCATATCTCCCAACCCAACTAGACTTCATTATCATGCAATATGGAAGTACCATATCACAGCAGCATATAGGTTTACAACTAGGGGAGGCTTTGTTGATGAGGAAGAAGAAGACAACCATGCAAGCGTTAATGGCAGCTTCAAAGAAGCTGTTGCTCTCTTCAATAGTGGAGAGTATTATAAATGCCATGATGTACTTGAAGTTCTATGGAACAAGTCTCAAGAACCTGTACGTACACTTGTGCATGGCATTCTTCAGTGTGCTGTAGGATTTCATCACCTATTCAACCAGGTTGGTAATTAAATTGATTCTTCACATAATTATATCGTTAAGAAATAGATTTAATGGTGACGTATTACCTCCTTTATAATATTATAACTGGATGCAGTTTATCATCATTAAATCTCCTTAATAACCTCGTAATATTAATTATAACATAAAGAGAATCTAATTCTATGGTTTAAACTAGTTCATTAGTTAAAGATTTTTTCTTTAGTCATAAATTGATAAAATAATGGAACGTGGGGTCTAGTTGGAATCTTTAAGTAGAGAATTTATTTGAGTATTTGAAGTAATTTTTTTAACATGTTTAGCAGAAGTTCAAACATGATTAACACACAAATAATTTTTTTTTTTTTTGGGAGGGGGGTGGAGAATTTTATAATTTTCCTTTTTTTTTTGTGTGTGTGTGGCACGTATAGATTGTATTGTATTGTACTCAATTCTTTTTAATGTTCTCAAATAAGTGATAATGAGATTCGAGTGTATGACATTTTAACTTGACTTCACTAGCGGAGGCACATGCTATAAAAATCATTAAAGTTTTTATATATTTTTTAAAAAAAAGTTAGATATCTATGTATTTTTAGTTAATAAAAATTAATTAGCCCTCACTGAAAAATAAAAGTACTTGTATAGTTCAATAATTATGGATTTTAGCCCCTACTGACCCATAAAAAGGTTAAAATTTTTATATATTTTTTGAAAAAAAATTAGATATTTATGTATTTTTAGTTAAAAAAAAATTAAGTAGCCCCCACTAAAAAATAAAAGTACTCGTATAGTTTAAAAATTATAGATTTTAGCCCCCACTGGCCCATAAAAACCTTAAAATTTCTATGTATTTTTTGAAAAAAAAATTAAATATCTATGTATTTTTAGTTAAAAAAAATTAATTAACTCCACTGAAAAAAAAATACTCGTATAGTTCAAAAATTATAAATTTTAGCCCCCACTGACAAGAAACCCTGGCTCCGCCCCTGCTTGACCCTAATACCATATTGAAGTGACTGTCTCGATTTATCAAACTAAATCAAAGTTTTTGAATATATAAGTAATAAAAAGTAATCATGTTTGTTGATATAGTTTTGTTTTGTAATTAGAACCATCGAGGAGCTATGATGGAGTTGGGAGAGGGAGTATGTAAGCTTCGAAAACTTAATTTTAAGAGTGGACCATTTGATGAGTTTGAGCAACAAATTTCTGCAGTCTTGGATTTCATTTATCAAACTCAACTGGAGCATGCAGCCTGTAAGTTTAATTTATCCTAATTATCCGGTTTCCCTTTTGTTTTCAAATGTCACAATTAACGATAATTCTCTATCTTTTTGAGTTGTTCTGTCAAATTAGTCGCTCAAGATTTTTGGTCTTTATTCGGACTGAATGAAAAGAAAATGGGATTATTTTTCATGGATTTGTTAAGAATAATTCTAATCTAGTTCATGGCTTTTTAAAAGTAGAAGGCCCTCGAGCAAGACCTTCATGGACAAAAAAAAGAATTACAGTTAATTTGATAATGATCGAGTGACATTGCACCCTCGCAAAAACTTTGCAGGTACCGATGAAGTTTGCCTGACAATGGACCGGTCAGAGAGATCATACCAGCTTCTGGGAGGTTATGCAGCAGGACAGCAACTCTATTATTTGGAATTTGATGAAAAAAATAATGCTTACATATTGTTCTCCCCCAAGAATCTAAGGAGCACTAGCGAACAACATAAGATTAAATTTCCAGTTCTACGCGCGTCCGAAGAACACCTGACAGAGTTGGAAGTATAGTTAGGGTACTTCAAATTGGAGACCAATGAACACTGTCGAATCCAGAATTTTTTTCTAGTGGGAGTTATACATATTTTTAACACTCGTATATAATTTTTCGTTTTATTTTATAGTAAGAGCTAATTGAATTTTCAAACTAAAAATATCCTTACATTTAAAAAAACCCTCCATATACATCCATCCAAGCCAATGAAAAGGAAGAAATTTGAGAGAAGAAAAGAGTTCAATGAGTACTTGTTCCACATTGGATCATGCCTTCGTAATTTTACAGGAGCTTAAAAGTGACAATCAAAATGAGAGGAAACTCTTCAATCAGTCTAAACTGATGCCGGTCTCTTATATATTGGTAAGACCTAAATGTATTGAGTAGTCTACATTAATCCAAAATTTTTCCTTAAACGAGATGCAATTGAGATCTCATTTGTTTAATCACTTCCAGCTAGCTAATAGACTACAATCCTTCTCAGATCACAAGCAGCAACAAGTTAGATCATGTAGTCAAATTCACAGAAGAGAAGTAAAATGGCCTCGTTGGGGTGATGGAATAGGAAATTTGAAGCATACTACTTCATATAATGGTCTAAAAGTTTAGTGAATGCTGTAGCAAATGAAGAACTATTATTCAGGAAAATAGTTGGGAAAACAAAAAAACAAAATTCAGCAGCTCTGTTCTTATGGTGGTTAACTGGTCCATGTGCATAACATGGCTCCTGCATCAGCTTGGTGGGTGGTTGTAGAGCAGCAATATGAGCTTTTTTTTAAACCAGCTTCCAAAACTTCTGGTGATTGCCGAACGTGTCGATTTGTCTTTTGATCAAGATGCTGGAGATGCGCCTGTAATCTCGAACTGGAGAACTTTGTGTCTGCTTGTAAGAAAAGGAGAAATCAGCGTCAGGAACTGAAAGCTGAGTATAGAAAGCAGAAGAGACCACCAAAGTCATAACTGCATACTACCATTTGAATAGAATATCTAAACTGTAAATACGTTCACTAGACGGCCTAGCCTAGCCTAATAACAAGTTATAAATTTTCGCGTTCAAGCTTTCGAGGTTCTCTTCCAAGTGTTTCGTTCGTATGAGCTCAGGGGGAAAATAAAGAAGGTTGCAATTTAATGTAAAGACGCAGTTGCCAATAATTAGGTTTCATGTAGGAGTTTAGTGAAAAGAATTACACAACTGAAAAAATTGTTCAGACCAGTGTGTGTTGGCATAATTTCATAGCCTTCATCATTTGAAAGGTAAAAATGAAATTTCAATCGAAACACAAACAAAATCACTGTCTAATCTAATTCAAGAACTATCAATGAAGGGAAGGAGAGCCAATACTCACTCAGCAAGCTGCTCGTCATGATCTAGGTGCCGCCAGAGTTATGCTTAATCTCAACTTTACGGGATCTCCAGTAGCGGTAGTAGATAAACTGAACTAGAATCTGAGCTCTCATTAAGGAATTCTAGAAATTGAGAAAAATATTCATCTGGGCTGATATATTATCTCAGAATTCATGATGGATCATGAATTGTGCCAAAAATGGCGCCAGGACACCAGATATTCTCTCCCCAGAAGGAAAACTATAAGCAAATGCATAATTACGACAATTACAATGATTGGATGTACTTAAGGATACGAAAGTGTCGAGGAGCACGCATCCTCCTGCATCTATCAACCATGGTAGATTCGGTCTGATCTTTGACCACTCCAAGCTGCTAACAAGTATGCTGAAAAACAAATATCAATTAGCATAGGGGAAAACTAAATGTACTCTAATATAAACGTGAAAATGACGTGATATTAAACAATATAAAATATAAATGAGACTTGAAAGGAAACGTTGTACAGAACATACTCTGCAGAATTAGCATTCTCGCCGGAACATTCACTTTCCAAATGTTACAAGCATATTTGAAAACCGGGAAGTAGTGAAACAAAGTTTGGGGCTACTAAGAAAAGAATATGAGAAGTAAATGATCAGAGATCAGAAGATCATACTCACCTTGCTACATATGTGGAATTGCCAACCAAAGCAAATACGAACATCAACGGATTAAGCCCCTGCAACCCACCATAAGTTATAAAACAAAGAGAAGGAAAAAATCTCCGCCTTGTGCCATAAACATGCGTTACAAATGCACATATATTCATGCACATGCAGAGAGATATAGACGGAGACACATGGCGACGTGTTGATAAATGACAGTAGTACGAAATTAGGCATCCTGTGTTAATTGCTACATCCTTGTTGACATGATTCATTTTGTTATATGGAACACGAAATATTGACAAATAAAGGTCTAAGACACCAAGGATATGCTTACCTCAACATTTCCCCTTCTGATCTGCAGAAATTGGACAAGTAACAATACGTTAGACTCCCAAACTCACTTTGCAACCAAAAATCAAACATTGAAACAATTTATCCATCTTAAAGCAGACAATCAAGTACACAAACTTAACTAAACAAATAATGAAGGTTTTTAGAATCTTAAAGTTACTCTGTCAAACTATATACCACAAGAAATAGTTTCACAGTATGCTATATTGTATTCATCTGAAGCATGTAGTAGATTAAACAAAATGCAAAGGTTTTGGCATTCAGAACCTGATATATGCCTCAAGCAATCATTATGTAATACACTATATATTCACTGGAAGCCTGTAGTAGATGAAACAAATAAGACATTCAGAACCGATTACGTTACTAATCCTGAAGTCAGAGGGCCGAGCCTCGCATATCACATTTGCCTGACTGAAAAATCTCTCGAAGTCAAGTACAATGTTAACAAAAGCACTTCTGATTTCCATGGTCAATGTCAGTGGCAGTAAATAGAGACGAGAGAATCCCATGAGTGAGATGAAAAGATCATTTCTTTCACCGACTTGTGAATTTTCCTATTAAGGTAGCACTTACATTCAGGCAAATTTGAGGAAGACGCCCACCCACGTAAATAGCTGCCATTCCCCAACCAAGGAGTGATGCGATCCAACTGCTTCCTGTGGTCAAACTGTGTTGCGCTGAATGCCCAGTAACCTGCAAAGTAAATTATAATTGAAGCCTTGAATTCCATAATCTTTATCTTTCCCTCTCATGTCTTTTCACCAGAGCTAATTGCCATGATGGATGTTTGGGTAATACTGCATCTGTCAAAGGCGCGATTGACTTTTAAAGCTACTATAAGCATTTGCCAAATGTGAATCTTATGGGAAAAAAATTCTGTGAGAGACCTACTTCGACTTCAGCAGTGACAAAATTTCAGCACAGAACAGATGAACTAGACTAGTATGGATATCTGCGGGACAGACGTAATTATGTTATATCACCAGAGGACGTTGCTTATTTACCTGTAAAAGTTTTCTACCTTCAACAATAACAACACGTCCAGTTGGGTTTTGAAGAATGTTAAGTTCATTTCTTCTCACTTTGCGGAAATTGACGCTTCCAAGACAGAATGTCAAAAAGGAAACCTGAAGTATGAAATTGTCAAAAGAAAATCTCAGAGAAGAAAATTATGATTTTCACTATTTGAAGTTAATAAATAAACCAGTTAAAGCTTACCACACATAGCAAAGGTTTGGTGCTTGGAGGTGGTGTAGACACGACTTCACTAAGCAATGGCTCTTTCATTGAAATCCGTTCAGTGTCTGAAAGTAGCGTTCTTTGGGCTGGAAAAGACCCTGCTGTAGGAGTATGACTTGTTGATAGAGATCTCGCTGACCTAAACAATCAATAAAGGAAGTTTTGAATAGGAAGTGTAAATATACAAGAAGCTATTTAATCTAGAATGTCCATGTTATACAGCTATCATATTTTCTCTAGGAATTATCCCCCTTGGGATGGGCGACCACATGACAAAAGAGTGAAAATATACCAAACTAGAGGTGTCATATCTGACAACTTGAACCTCATATTCACTAATAAGACTTTTATCCATTTGCAGTCAAGAAACACAATCTAGATTAACATTCTGCTGATTCCAAAGACAAATTCCTTATCGTGCATAGTTTTCTTCCATCGTTGATGTATCAAAAGTTGGAAACATTTACATGGATTTGCTCGAGAATGGGTTTACTCCTAGACTAAGAAGTCACTTCCACAAGATCCCAAATCACACATACGTGGCCTGGATAAAGTTCTCTGTCAAAATGGAATTGTCAGAGAGAGGCTACAGTTATGAGCAAACAGATAAACCTAAATCACGATTGTAGTTTAAGGGGATAAGGAAATGATCCAATGAAGTCGTTTTTTAATCTCAATTTCTCAAGAATGAGAATTAAGTATATGCAGAAATATCCAATCAGTTGCACAGATGTAATTATCACATCAACCTTAATATCTAAGCTTGAAAGCAAAAGTGAAGAATCAATTACGTGTAGAAGGATTCTCTTCCAGGGGAACCACGAGGAGAAAGGGCTGGAAGAGAAATTGGTGAGCTTGGAGCAACTGCACATGCGAAACGATATGTTTGCTTTGCATTCAGTTTTCCAACTTGTCTCCTATCGGCACTCTCATTATGATCCCTATTCTTTTCTACAGCCTCAGCCTGCATATGCATGAGATCAGTGTTGTAAATCACAAGACAAGTTGTTTAAAGCATTAAGCAATGAGACTAACAAGCAAGTTCAGGGTTTCATCACATATTTTATCTGCTAAAATCATGTGAAATTGTTGTTTAATTCAAACAATTTCAACGGGGTAAAGACAATTTTCCTTCACAACTCTCATTTTGGAACAATATAGGCTTCTGGATTTGAATAATGCACGAGAAGGTCAACAATCGCAGCCCTAATTTTAGTTCCTTTCATTTCCATCTCAAATATAACTTATTTGTCCCGTAAAATGCTCCAGCAGCTAAATTACTGGCCACCTTTTAAGCATTAATCTTGGTTGTGTGTGAACATATTTATAAGCCTTGTCAGCTAAAGTTAAGAAATGTAATATGTTTTGGCAAAAGCAAACACAAAGGAGACATATTTTGGTTCCAAGTCACAACATGTTTTTTTTACCCCCCATCCCCATGAGATTTGATCCGTGGTCTCCCAACTGTCAAAGGGAGTAACCTACCACTAAGTTACTCCTGAATCTCTTCCAAGTCAAAGTCCAAGTCAAAAGTCCAAAGTCCAAAGTCCAAAGCAACCAACCAAACCCCCAAGTCACAATGTTATTGAACATTTATTAGAAATTTGTCTAAAAAAGTACGCAATCTTTATGGTTATTTTGGTTTGAATATGAGTTATACACTCGTTACATATTTATCTTCTGTTCTCATATCAAAATTGGTCAAATCAAATTCGAAGGTACATAACATCGAAGTCTTCTCATGAAGACATTACCATGGTTCTAATCTAAGTACGTTAGTGAACATTTTCACTTTTTCAATTGGATCTCTTGTCCCCTCCCAAATGTTCGAAATATATACTCAATATATTCATTGGTTTAACCCATCCAAAACCTCTGCTGAAGAATGAGAACAGTGAGAGTATGAGTCAGAAATTCAAAGGAAAAACTGAGCTTTTCAATCGATTGATAAGTTGGTCATAAAGTTTCTCATATATCTTTCCGGGAGCTGGACTATTATCTATTTATAAGGACCAACCTGTAAGGATCTGTTACTCCCAATGGCTTAAACCCAAAACTAAAATTAAAACGAAAAACGGCAAGGTACCATAGGCTGGCAGCAATGGACCTTTCAATTGGAATATAAAGTCTCCTTGTCTCATGGAGATGGTTTTTCAGATATAGAATAACTTAGGTTGTTTCATCATTTTAAAAGTATTACAAGAAAAATAGAATCATAAGAGGTCCTTTAATCCATATGAGGTAGCTTTTAATTCCTTTGCTCAGAAAGTGGTCTTCACCACACCCAAGTTTGTTAGCAGTAATAGAGTCTGATTAGATACATGTAAAGTAATCTACAAAACTAGAAGACTGATAACTCTCACAGAGTTCTAACCTCATTCTTTCCTCTAGTAGATTTCAGTCGACGATAGATATGGCCATAATAAATGGTCTCAATAGCAAGAATCATTGTAGTCGCTGTAAATAACTGCAAGATATCATGAGAGGCGGATCTCATTATGTAACTGTTGAGTTGAGGAGAAAATGTGCTAGATCAGAATTGAAACACAAACGAACTAAGCCTTGGAAAGCATTCTTACCATAGCCATGTAATACTGAGTTGGAAGCTGTAAAAGTGAAGGGATAAATTAAATTAGCTGCAAAGTATATCACTCGAAAAGAAAAGAAAAAAAAAATCTTTTAGAAGATTAAAGGGCTAGATCCCAGAAGATCAAACATAAACCAAACAGAAATTGAGGATTAAAGATTGCCGAATCTAAATATTTAGTATAATTGCAAATTTCATACTCCCATTCCATGGCATCATTTTTCATAGTTAGAATTAGCACCAAATGTTGGCAATATAAGCACATAGGCAGTCTGCATGAATAACTAACCTATGAATCCTGCTGGTTCATTAGTTTTGCTTGCTAATAATATCGTGTCAACTTCCCATCATGTGCTTAGACTAGACTGGAAGTAAAGTTTGAAAACTTCAAGACTCTCTTGTTATTTTGTTTAGTTATCATTCAATGAAATGTCATCAGGACATAAAACCAATTTAAGCGCCTTCAACACTAATGCTTGCATACTGTGACTTTAAAGTTCCTCACCGTTCACTATCAGCAATTCACGTTGCAAGCGGCCAATTTAACCGATTCCTATGAACTTTGTCCAATTAAGTGACTTATCAATCTCCCACTCCCAACTTACACAATATTTATCTTTTGGAAATATATCAAAATTTTTTCACTAGATGACATAACCATTAGAATAGAAGGGACAGCCCTCGAATTATGTTAAACATAGAATAACTACTTACGGTAGCTGGTTCTAGCATGCAGCCAAAAAGGTTGAAAAGATCTCTGCAAAAGAAGGATAAAAAACTTTATCACACACCAAAGCATGACACAATAACTCATATCTGATATCTTCAGAAAATGAAGAAGTCTCTGCTTGTGACCCTGGCACTACCAATAGTGCAGTATGAATCACCAGCTAGTAATGTTACCATATACAATGTAGTTTAAGGGGATAAGAAATAAACAACATTTCCATCTTAATCTTTTGAAGAGTTCATAAAACCACAAAAGTTCACTCTTCAGACATTATGAATGATTAAATCCAGAGATAAGTGTTGTAATTTGACACGAGGAAAATAACAAAAAGGAGTTCCTAAACTTAATAGAATTATGGTCAGCTCAGAACCTATAAGTGAAGGGGAGAACTTGGAAAGGAAAGGATGGAAATACATGAAAACAGATTGCGAATGCAGCCTGACTACTTTGGCATATGTCAAAAACTAACGAGTTATCAATTATCATGGCAATTACGGTCTACTGTCAACTGGAATCTAAAGTCATCTTAACAAGCCAAAATTTAGACTAATCCTAATCCCCATATAAGGTCCGAAGATCAATATCTGAAAATGTTGAACCCGATTCAGAGGCAATATGATATTAGGGGAATGATTTAAACAGGGGGCAGATACCATTAAAAGCAGAAGCATGATCTGCATCCATAAGGTCAAGGAGAAAAGGATACAATAAAAAACTTAACATAATTACTGAAAATTTCCTTAACCATTTACCCATAATAGCTAAATAAAGCTAACAAAGTTATTGTGACCGCCAATAACACAGGGCAATCATATACAATTGTGTCACAATGCTACATAGAACTCAAAACAAATCATGCTAGCAGTCTTATTATCACTGTTCACAAGACAAAGAAAATAACGGTGCACGAAACTCCAGCCATGGACGAGCTTAGAAGGGTTGGATCCTCTTTATGTATATTGAGAATAATGATAATAGTACTAACAATAACAACAACACGACAGCAAGAATTATAACAATAACAACATTATAGTGAACAATACCCAAAAATCGTGTTGTTGTCAAATCATGCTAGCAGTCTTATTATCACTGTTCACAAGACAAAGAAAATAACGGTGCACGAAACTCCAGCCATGGACGAGCTTAGAAGGGTTGGATCCTCTTTATGTATATTGAGAATAATGATAATAGTACTAACAATAACAACAACACGACAGCAAGAATTATAACAATAACAACATTATAGTGAACAATACCCAAAAATCGTGTTGTTGTCAAATCATGCTAGCAGTCTTATTATCACTGTTCACAAGACAAAGAAAATAACGGTGCACGAAACTCCAGCCATGGACGAGCTTAGAAGGGTTGGATCCTCTTTATGTATATTGAGAATAATGATAATAGTACTAACAATAACAACAACACGACAGCAAGAATTATAACAATAACAACATTATAGTGAACAATACCCAAAAATCCCGACTAGCTGTCATGTTACTACTATTCATAAGATATAAAAGAAATATCGATACACAAAACTCTTGCTATACACGAGCTCAAAAGGGTCGAACACTCTTTGAGTCTATTCAGAATAAAGATAATAACAACAATAATAAACATAACAACAACAATATACCCAACAATCCATGTGAGAAGGAAGGCAACAGAGAGGCCTTCAGTGGACTTCTCCTTATAATTGGTGATGATTTGAGGGATCTCAGCAACACCCCAACTCAACACACTAATCAAACCCAATGCCAATGAGACTCCATCTTTCTTGCTGCATAGACAATACTTTATGTACTTTCTTGCCCATTCTGAACACTGCTTATCATCCACTGGACACACTGCAGAGCTTCTCAACATTGCCATCGTTGCAACACAACACTACAAACACAACACGCATGTATATATATGTATGTATGTATGTATGTATACATATAGTACGACAAGTTTAACGAAAATGGTAAAGAATCTTTAACATATATGGCAAGATTTGGTGTGTGATAGTGTTTCTAGTTTTAGGCGGACTAGGTGACACATGGCATGTTGGGATTTTACGCAACATAAAAGGTATATGAATCATTTTAGATTCTTGGTATGATTAGGATTCGAATTCAAACAATTATTTTCTATACTTATTAATATCTAGATTATATCACTCAAATGTTAGCTTTAACTAATGTGCTGGAAGTAATTATTTGAAGCAAAAATAAATTCTAATTTCAGACGACCGATTCATTTAATCTAATTCATATAATAAGTATTTTATGTGATCACGTATGAAAATAGTTAAAATCTATATAAAACATGATATATATCACGTACATGATTAAAAGTGGATGATATAACGTATATATCAATGATTTATGCAAACAAGAAGGGTTTTGGCGTGACAAGAGAATGAGATTGTCAACTTACGAGGATGGAGAGTGAGGGTCGTTGATATGAAGAATCAAATTAATAAGGTATACAATACTTGAATTCTTGAAACGAGATTCGATAGAGCATGTTTGTGTGTATGGGTTAAGCATGCATGTGCCGACTGCATAAAAACAGTGAAAAAGAGAAGATAATAATAAGAGAAGGAATGGGTGGAGTGGTGTGTTGGGTTTGGGTTGGTGAAAAGCTCTAGAGTTCTTTCAGGGGTTCCAACGTGACCTAGTCCACTTGTTGGCCAATGGAAAATTGCAAGATAATATACTCTTTTTTTTTTTTTTTTTTTTTGTTAACTTGGGAAACCTTTTGACCAAAAAAAAAAAAAAAAAATTGAAAAACATCGATACTCAAATAGCTCATGAGATATAGACTGAATTAATCATCATTCACTAACATCAGATGAAACATATTGGCGTCTCCTTATTGACCTAATAGTTAAATGTGAATCAAAACTCTCGGGTACAGCAGTCTGACCCAAAGTATATACCAAATAAGTTAAAGTATAATCCACAACGTTATACTCAAACTCAAAACCTTCTAAGGCTATCCTCAATAGAGTCTTTATAATGGGTCTCTATCTATCATTTTAGAGTCCTATATAGAGACCAAATAGTATTTTAGAGACCTACTTAGAGACCAAAGCAAAAAAACTATTTTAAAGACTCATTTAGAGACCAATAAAAAAAAAAATATCCCGTGACGATCTCCATAAAATTGAGTCTCTATATTGTGTTAATTTTAATTTTATATAATAATTTGATTATATGTTTTTTTTTCGTGTGTTACTTATTTTTAATTAATTGTTATTTAGATTATTTTAATTTCTTTAACGAATATTTCAACCAAAAAATAAATAAATTGCGACGAACATAACATTTTAAAAAAAACCATACGTAAAAAAAATATTAACTAAATTTACCCATTAATTAATTTTTTCACCTAAACTAAAAATAAAGTGAAAATTTTATTTTTTCAACAAGCAGTAATATCGGTTCAAAAATAAAAAAACAAGCAGCAATAAAAAAGTTTACCAAACTAAAAAAACTAAAATAAAAAAATAAAATATAAAACCATAATTAGAAAAAAAATGTCTAATTAAAAAACGCTAAATGCAAAACCTTAATAAAAAAATCTAATTAAAAAAGCTTAATTACAAAATCCCTTTTAAAAAATCCTATATATATATATATATATATATATATAATTTAATTAAAATAATAATAATAACCCTACCCCCCCCCCCCCCCACTCCCACTCCCACTCTTCCTCTATTTCCCTTTCCCTTTCCCTACGCTGCACGCAGCTCCCCCCCTCCCCCCCTCTTTCTCTTCCCCTTCGCTGCACCTCTCCCACCCCCACGCATCTACCCACCATCCCCCTTTTCGTTTCCCTACGCTGCACGCAGCTGCACTCTCCCCCCCCTCTCTCTCTCTTCCCCTTCGCTGCACCCCTCCCACCCCCACGCACCCACCCTCCGCCTTTCCCTCTGCTGCACCCCCCCTACCCCACGCACCCACCTACCCTCCCCATTTCCCTCCGTTGCTGTTTGTACTCCTTTTTTTGAATTTTTTTTTTTTTGTTAGATCTGACGATGTCAGATTGATCTGACATCGTCAGATCTGAACTGTTTTTTTTTTAAGACTCATTTTTGTCTTCTTGTATAGTCTCCATTTTCTTCAACAAATTTGTTAAAAAAAATGGAGCCTATGTGCTATTTTAGAGACTCAAAGCTTGAGTGATGTCATAATTTTGTCAAAAATTATCAAATAGTATTTTAGAGACCTCCATTGGTGATAAATTTTGATCAATGGAGTCTCTAAAACAGCAATCATTACTGTTTAAAGACTCTTTAGAGACTCCATTGAGGATGTCCTAACAAAAGAATTTGACCACTACCACCAAGGTGACCCTTGGGGTCTGCAAGATTATATACTTATTAGGTCGGTCTTCTCATTTTCTCACCGTAATAGAAAATGAAATGTGTGACTTTTTATTTTTAAACAAATTTTATTTTTGTTTCACTCTAATAATACTTTTTATTTTAGAGATTTTTTGTTTCACTTTTACTATGGTATTATTCTTTTATTTTAATTAACAATTTTTTTTCAATTATTTGTGATTTTAATCCAATAATAAATGAAGACAATAAAATTAATTAGTTCAGATATTATTTAGTTCAGGAGCTAAAATGGGGATTCCCAACTTATAATTAATCTCCTAAAATTAATTTCAACAATTCATTTGTACTCATTTTGCACCCTTACATGTTTCAAGTTTCTCGTTTTTGCCTCCTAAAAATTATTATCTCGATATGATCCTCGCACTATGTTTGGATTCACGAAAACGAAATAAAAGGAAAGGATTCCCTCATTAAAATTGCAAACAAACAAAAAAGGAAGGAAAAAAACCAAAAGTTTTTATGATTTTTTGTTTAAATTACAAACTAAAAGGAAAGTAAATGATAAATTCAAATAAATAGTTACTTAAATACCTTTTTATATTCATTGTTATGTTAACAATATATTTTAAAATTACGTAAAAATATAACGGACAACTAAAACCTTGCACTCATCAACATTTTCTTTTCCTTCATAAAACCTAAATTGGGAGATTGCGAAATTCTCACTATTAAAGGTTATGGAAATATTTTTCTCCATTTAATCATTTATTTTCTCTCATTCAAATTAAGATAAAGCCAAACGAAAGGTCATTTGCTTTCAGAAATAAAAAAATGAATACAAACGTAGTGTTAAAGAGTTAGACACTTAGACCCATGCCAATTAGACAACTTAGAGCATTTAGCCGTTTACTCTTCGATATTTTAAAAATTGAACTTGTGTGATGCTTGTATAATAACTTAGAGAATGAGCCTAATTTGACATATGTAGTGATCAAAATTGGGCTTGGACTTAGGATCCTACTACGACGAGCCGCTTGGCCCTATTCAATTCATTATAATAGAGCTACGACCCATATGCGATCAAATAGCTCATATGCTACCCCTATGGTAAGCTCAACTTAAGCCCAATGCCTTTGAGTCAAGGGTAGCCCAACCTTCGATGCCTCCACGTGTGGTCAACTGGTGATAAATTCAAGGGAGATCCATCACTACCAAAACTTTAAACATAAGCAATTGCAAGATAACTAAGCTATCAAATCCACTGTAAGTGGATGACGACGACAAACTGAGGTAGGCTCCAACCTTTATTAGATCATAAGAGATAAAGATATGAGTTCTTAAAGATGTAATCCTAGGAGTTCACGGACTCTAGGCCTACCAATAACTGTAAATAGGTCACACATATTTAAGGGAAAGACATCGAGTATTCACCACATCTAGCAATATTATTCCTTTCCCCCTCTCTATCAATAGCTTGCTCTTCCTTTCCCCTACCCTATCAATAGCTTCCCATACATTTCATCGCTTCGACAAAGACTCATGTCGTTCGTCGACTTTCTGACTTTACAGGTTGCTGGTGTCCAACCAAATTCATAATTATAGATTTCGGCATCTACAACATACTCGTTATTTAAATGGTCAAATTGTGAGATTGTTAGCATTTTGAAGTAAAATAAAATTTTAATTTTTCAGTATGTTGAAAGTAATTCTCCCTAATTATTCGTTGAAAATTAAATCAACCATCATGCCGATTTATTAAAATAGGAGAGGCACCATTTAATTTTTGTGAGTAAACTAACTTTACTTAAATACTTTTCATTTAATGATATTAGTTGCTAAACTATTATTTGATATTATTTTATTTAGAATTGTATGCTAATACTTCCAAAAGACTTTTTCTCACTTAAAAGTTTGTTTCCCCGAGTTGGGAGGTCAAAGCTCAATAGTGATGACCGCACGCTAATCCTTTCCCGATGCATTTTGAGAAGAAACAATAATACATAACAGAAATAATAATAATAATAATAATCAGGACCGTAAAAATAATGTACATGAATTGATTAGCTAATTTATTAAATTATTTATTGAGCCGTGAAAAAGATTTTGAAAGTACCAACATCAACTAACAATTCACTAATCCATGGTTCATAATGTCTAATATTTAATAAAATGTAGAACAAGTTGCATCTATTATCGAAATTTTAAACGATTTTCTATCTATCTTCAAATAAATGGGAAGTTAGTGTGGTTTGTTTAAAATTCCTTGGTAATATAATAATAAGTTCATTTTGCTTCTATAGGGGATTGGCATAATAAAATAATTAAGTTATAATTTATAATGCGTAAAGTACATATATCATAGCGTAAATTGTATTTCCACTATATAATCCTTCATTCATGTCCCTCCTTTGTTGAGTTCAAAACTCGAATGAAGTAACATCTAAAGATATATATTTTCCAACTTCATTAATGTACTAAAAAATCTCCATTGTTAAGGTAGAAAAATGACGTGTCGCAAGTGGCCTTCACGTACCACCTTGATGCCTGCAAAACAAAGAGAGCTTGACGGGTCTAGCCCGTATTAGCACTCCGACGCTTAAGTTAGCTTGGTGCTCCTGCAGAGGAAGAGATGTATATGTGTATATAATTGTGAGTACCAGATCTCCTTTTCCTTGCTCAATCTTCTGCCTTTTATAGGCACCTTGGCTTCTGGTTTAAAAGACAAATCACATGGTTGCTGAGTCACAAAGGAGATGTTATCATTGCAGCTGAGTCAAAAGATTAAAGGTGCAGTAGTGGATCATCATTACAAACATGTGTGGATTATTAAAAGGCCAGTGGATAATTATTTAGATGGCTTAGTGAGAGATTAGCTGAGGATTCTCTGAGTTTATAGAGCAAAGCATTCCAGTACAAAAAATGTAACTCAGACAGTCCTACCTCACTTAGCTCCAGAAAGAGTCCTTTTGCGCACGATGATCAAAGTCCGAAAACTTAAACTTGTCTCTAAGAACCTGTTCGAGGTCAACAGGACCTCGGAAAATAAGCGTCCGAGGTCCGTAGACCTCGGAATACTGTGTCCGAGGTCCTTGGACCTCCGACTGTTGATGTCCGAGGTCCAAGACCTCGGACTCTTCTTGTCCGAGGTCCTTGGACCTCGGACTGTAGATGTCCGAGGTCCTTGGACCTCGGACAGCATGTGTCCGAGGTCCTGGACCTCGGACAAGTTGTGTCCGAGGTCCTGGACCTCGGACTGTAGATGTCCGAGGTCCTTGGACCTCGGACTGTAGATGTCCGAGGTCCTTGGACCTCGGACAGCATGTGTCCGAGGTCCTGGACCTCGGACAAGTTGTGTCCGAGGTCCTGGACCTCGGACAAGTTGTGTCCGAGGTCCTTGGACCTCGGACTGAGCTGTCCGAGGTCCTTGGACCTCGGACTGTAGATGTCCGAGGTCCTTGGACCTCGGACAGCATGTGTCCGAGGTCCTGGACCTCGGACTCTTCTTGTCCGAGGTCCTTGGACCTCGGACATTGTGTGTCCGAGGTCTTGGACCTCGGATAGCTTGTGTCCGAGGTCCTGGACCTCGGACTGTAGATGTTCGAGGTCGTTGGACCTCGGACGTTGCCACGTCCCTCTTGTCCGAGGTCTCGCGGACCCCGGACGAAGATACTTCTTTTTGACTGAGGGGTTGATTTGTAATTTTGTAAAAATTTAGGGATTTTATACATATCATGATGCCCCCTCAGTTCTTGGAGCTATTAAATAGGTTCGAGAACTGATTGTGATGCCATGGCTATGTCGAATCTAGTCGACAAATCATTCTAAAATCACCTTGTCATATGTGCAATTTGCCACCTACTACCATTAATGTTGTCTTGCCACTTGTCAAGATTTGGTGCAATGACTTTTAAATGAATGGTGAGGATTTGAAACTCTTGGTTTCCCTCCCATTTTCAAATTTGAAACTCTTGGTTTCCCTCCCACTCACTCCTATAAATACCCCTTTCCAACATTCAAACACTTCACCTTATTTTCAAACACTCTTCTCTCTCATTCTCTCCTCTCCCTCTCTCCAAGGCTCATATACCTTAAGCTAGTTTTATTATTCTTGGTACTACACCTCGACGCCAACACCTCGTCAACACCAACCACCTCGGCGCCGCCGCCATCACCTCGTCGGCGGGAACCACCTCGGCGCCGCCGCCAACACCTCGGCGCCACCACCCAGTCGACACCAACCATCTTGACGCCACCACCCCGTCGACGCCAACCACCGCGGCGCCGCCTCCAACGCCTCGGCACCACTACTCAGCCGACGCTAACCACCTCGGCGCCGCCACCTCGTCGCCGCCAACCACCGCGGCGCCGCCTCCAACACCTCGGCACCACCACCTCGTCGACGCCAACCACCTCGGCGCCGCCGCCAACACCTCTATCTTTCCGGTACCCTTTCCTCTACCATTTGACCTCTTTTTACATTCATCATTCATATATATATAATTTTATGGCGTCTTCCTCTTCGATTTCTTCTTCGAAAATTATGGGGGTTACTGTTGCTCTTCCCGCTGCGACTCAAGGCCTCGGCCTTCAGGGGGTTACTCACACTGACCCTTTAGTCTCAGCTATTCCCCCATCTTTTTCACCTCCACCCCTTGGGATTCCTGTTCCCGCTCGACCACTTAGGTCTTTTAGGACTGATAGGGTCGGGCCTTCGGAGTCTAGTCCTTCTAACCCTACTGAGTCCAAAACTTCTCAAACTATCCCTCAATGTGATCCGAATCCTTTTCTTCCTTACATTACTCTAGAGATGATTCCTGAAATACCCGAGCCGTCTTCTCCTCCTTCTAGGGCCGTAACACCTGATTTTGACCCTGACGCCCAAACTGATTTTTCTGCCTTGCATTACAATTGTACCTTTGGCGAAGCCGAATTGCACGAGCTTTGCAACGAAGGTGTCTTTCCTCACGATTACGAAATCAGGATTCCTCGCCATAAGGATGTGGCATGTCGACCCGGGGTAGGGGAAGTAGCCTTACCCTATCTCGCTCTTCAGTTTCTTCGTCTTCCTCTCCCGGCCTTTATTGTTCGCATCTTTAATTTCTTTGACATTGCTCCTTGTCAACTTGCTCCTAACGGCTGGAGGGAGGTAGTAGGTTATTATGTTTGGGTCAAGTCGCTTGGTCTTACTCCTAGCCTTAACCTCTTCCGACACTTTCATCAATTGATTCATGACTCCAAGAATTTTGGTGTCTACTCTTTCTCCGCTAGGCCCAGTCATCGTTTATTTTTAAATTGGCCTTCTAGCAACCGAGGATGGCATAACAAGTTTGTATTCGTCACTCATCCTTTCAAATGCCCAGTCAGAAGACTTTTCAGGCATTTACCACGCACTGAGCTTGATGCTTATCGCGAGTCTCCTCTCCTGACCCCAGCCGAGAGGCTTATGACTTCTTTCATTCTTCGTCGAGCTCGGCCTGTGTGCGGCATCCCCTATTTAACACGTGAAGCTATTCTAGCTTCTGGCATTTATGGTCAGTTGAGGTATGTTAATGCCGAGGTGGGACTTTCGGCTGCTGCTCACTCTCCATTACATGGATGCCCTGTTGCTGCGGTTCCATCTTCTCCAGTTACTGGGTTCCAGGCTGATGTTCTGATCCATGAAGGTAATTAAAATTTTCGTACATGTATTTTTAAGCTTCTCTTTTTGCATAGCTGACTCTTTATTTTGCCGTTGCAGGTGCCGCTATCCCAGAGGCTCAGCAGCAAATGCCTCTTGGCGCTTCCGGGGCTCGATCCACCAGGGCTGGTAGACTCGATCCGGTTAAAGCGGTTGCTCTGGAATCCCGAGCTGAGGCACAAAGAGCCCGCGCTGCTGAACGAGCTGAAAAGAAGAAGGTTAAAGGTGGTCCCAGCAAAAAACTAAAGAAGGTTGCTCGGCCACGAAGGAAAGTAATTCAGTCAGATAGTTCATCCGAGTATACTCCGATTGAGCCCTTTGTCCTACGGGATTTCTCTTTGCCTACTCCTGAAAGCAATGCTCGAAGATTTGAGGCCTTTAAAGAGGTTGCTGACGTTCATAAAAATCCCGCTTATGGAGAGGTGCTTGGTGTCATGCCCGAGGGCAGTAGTTTGGTTAAGGACGCACCTCTTTCTATTGCCAGATCTTCTGACCCGCTTCGTCCGAAATCTCGACCTGCTTCTGAGGGCTCGACTCAGCCTCGTCCAAGGTCTCCCCTTGTTCCTGAGGATCCTGATACTGTGGTGAGTTCCCTGGATGATCTTCCGAGGGATCAGTTACACTTCATTGCTCAAGAGGCTTTCGAAAAGGCCCGCCACAAGGTACCCCCTTTTTTTTTTTTTTTTTCTTTTTTTTTTTTTTTTTTTTTTTTTTTTTTTATCTGAGTTGCGCTTTTCCGACCTTTCTTTGATTGTCACAGATGTCCGTGGGTCTCAGTGTGGCCTACCGCTTTGTGGGACAATATGAGCGGCGACTTGCTGGGGCTGAGGCTGCTTTTAAGGAATTTGAGGAGCGTTCTAGGAGCTCGGAGGCCGCAATCCAGGCCGAGCTTATTGCCACTCGCGAGACAACTAGAATAGCTCGAGAAGAGGCTGAGTATAAGAGACTTCAGTCTGAGTTAGAGGTATTAGAGAGAGACCGTGGTTCCGTTGAAATTCAATTCAGAGATCTGCAAGCTTCTCTAGAGGATATAAAGGAACAGGCAGTAGAGGATTTCCGTTATGGGCAGGGATACAAAGATGATTTGAAGAGTCTTTATGCTCAATCTGTTGCTGACACCACGGATGACGTCACTGCTGCGCTTCAGAAGAAGCTTGATCGTTATGCCAAAAGGCATGGTTTAATTCTTAGGGAGAATGTACTTTTTGATGACTCTTCGAGCTCTGAAGATGAGTGATAGGCATTGTATGTAAAGTATTTTTTTTGCCTTTTGTAATGAAGACTTTCGTCTTTAATGAAAAGAGTTTCTCTTTTTGTTGATTTATTGTTTCCTTTTTTCGTATTTGGTTTTGTTAGGTCATGCCTTTTCAAAACTCTTTATCTGATTGAAGGATAATTTGATGTCTTTGGGAGGGGTCGTGCCCCCAGCCTTGGACCTCGAGGATCGTGCTCCTTGGTCTAAATCTTGGGAGTCGTGCCCCATTGCCTTGACCCTCGGCTTCCCTCTATTGGGACTTAATTTTCCTCTTCTACAATTACTAACGGAAACTTTGGACGAAAAGAAGAAATAATCATAAATAGTACCCAAATATTCAAGGAAAATGATTACATGCAATATTTTCTTAGGTGCTCCACATGCCACGCATTTCTTAGCTCCTTGCCATCGAGGTCTTTGAGCCTGTAAGTTCCGGGTTTGACCTCTTTAATTATCGTGTATGGGCCTTCCCAGTTTGGTCCGAGTTTTCCCTGATTTGAATCAGGTTTGAAGATTGCTCTTCTGAGGACTAGATCCCCCTCTTTAAGTTCTCTGTTCCTTACTTTCTTTTTGAAATTCCTAGCCATAGCCCTCTTGCCTTCGAGCATCTTTATTCTAGCTTTCTCTCTGAATTCTTCCACCAAATCCAAGTCTTCTCGTAGGGCCTGGTTATTAACTTCTTCTTCATACTCAGCGACTCTTTGGCTTGTCGAGCCAATTTCTACAGGCAGGACAGCATCTACCCCGAATGTTAGGCTGAAAGGGGTTTCGCCTGTCGACTCGTTTGGCGTTGTTCTGTGTCCCCATAGTACTTCTGGCAAAACTTCGGCCCAGAGGCCTTTGGCGGCTGCCAGCTTCTTTTTCAGACCCTGCAAAATAGATCTGTTAGCGTTCTCTACTTGACCATTAGTTTGCGGATGTGCTACAGAAGCAAATCTAAGGGAAACGCCTAACTCCGAGCATTGTTTCCTAAAATAGTGGCAATCGAACTGGGTTCCGTGATCTGTAACTATCACCCTTGGAATTCCAAATCTGCATACAACATGTTTCCACACAAAATTCCAAGCATTCCTATCTGTAGTCTTGGCGACGGGCTCGGCTTCCACCCATTTGGTAAAGTAATCCACCATCACAAAACATTTGACCCTCTGACCTGTGCTCATTGGGAAAGGTCCTAATATATCCAGACCCCACTGAGCGAATGGGCAGGGGCTTACCATCACAGTCAACTCCACTGCAGGTTGTCGTGGAATTCTTGAGAATCTCTGGCATGTATCGCATTTTTGCACCAAGCGCCGAGCGTCCTCATTCAAGGTTGGCCAGAAATACCCATATCTCAATATCTTTCGAGCCAAAGCTCTGTGGCCTATGTGATTACCGCAAATCCCCTCGTGCATTTCCCTGAGTATATAATCGCCCTCACCTTTGTCTACACACTTCAGCATGGGCCAAGTAAATGCTTTTCGATACAGTTGCTTTCCGAGCATTACATATTTTGGAGCTCGGTTTTTTACCTTTCTTGCCTCTTCACTATTTTCCGGTAAGATCTCCTTTTCAAGAAAATCGACCATAGGCAACATCCATGACTCACTGTGTTCCACCTGGGCTACCTCCTTGCGCTCCCGGACTATGCTTGGCTCAAAAACCTCCTCCACCTCTATCGTTATTGGCCCCGTTACTCCTACTGCAAGCTTTGAGAGAACATCTGCTTTCTCGTTCTCCGTCCGGGGTATATGGCTGATTGTGAATTGATTCAATCCTGCCACTATACTTTTTACTTTGGCTAAGTAAGCCGCCATGGTTTCATCTTTGGCTTCGTACTCGCCTTCTATTTGGCTTGCCACCAATTGTGAGTCTGTGTGAGCTTCTATTGCATCAGCCCCCATCGCCTGAGCTGTTTTAATACCTGCAATAAGGGCTTCATATTCAGCCTCATTATTTGAGGCTGAGAAGCGGAACTTCAAAGCGAACTGCAATTCGCCGCCATCTGGATCTCGAAGTATGACTCCAGCTCCGCTGCCGCTTTTTCCTGAGGCTCCATCTACCCAAATCTTCCACGGCATTGGATTAGCCGCAGACGGTTCTCCTGTGAATTCCACAATGAAATCTGCCACAGCTTGAGCTTTTATCGCAGTCCTTGGTCTGAATGTGATGTCAAATTGGCTCAACTCCACAGACCATTTTAAAAGCCTTCCTGACGCCTCTGGTTTTTGCAGCATCTGTTTAAACGGCATGTCTGTCATAACACATATGGGATGTGCCTCAAAGTAATGTCTAAGCTTTCTTGAGGCCACCAGTAGAGCTAATGTCATTCGCTCTACAGGAGGATACCTTAGCTCAGCTCCTTTAAGTATTTGGCTGATATAGTAAACTGGCCTCTGCTGTTTTCCATCCTGTCGTACTAGTGCTGCCGCCACAGCTACTGGGGATACTGCCAGATATACATATAAAGTCTCACCGGGTTCTGGTCTGGACATCAAAGGTGCCGAGCTTAGGTACTCTTTCAACTTTTCAAAAGCTTCTTGACATTCCACCGTCCATTGAAAATTCTTTGGTTTACGCAGAATTTTGAACAGAGGAGCACACCTGTCTGCTGACCTAGCCATGAATCTGCTTAAGGCTGCTATCTTTCCCGTCAATTTCTGAACATCCTTAACACTTCTGGGTGGCTCGAGGTCCAAAATGGCTTGCACCTTTTCTGGATTTGCTTCGATGCCTCTTCGAGTAACCATGAATCCCAAAAATTTTCCTGCCTGAACCCCAAAAGCACATTTCTCAGGATTCAGTTTGATACCGACTTTCCTCATTATCGAGAATGCCTCGGACAGATCCTCGATGTGAGTCTCTGCCTTCTTACTTTTCACCAACATGTCATCAACATACACCTCCATATTACGCCCTAACTGCTCCTTGAAAACCTTGTCCATCATGCGCTGGTAACAAGCTCCTGCGTTCTTCAAACCGAATGGCATTACCATGTAGCAAAACACCCCTCGGTCTGTTATGAACGCAGTCTTCTCCTCATCTCCCGGTGCCATCTTAATCTGGTTGTACCCTTTGAAGGCATCCATGAATGACAGCATCTCGAAACCTGAGGTAGCATCCACCATTTGATCTATCCTAGGCAACGGGTAGCAGTCTTTCGGGCAGCTCCTGTTCAAATCTGTAAAGTCTATACACATCCTCCAAGCCCCGGATGCCTTCGGAACCATCACCACGTTTGCCAACCAGGTAGGGTACTCCACTTCTCGTATATGTCCAGCCCTCAACAATTTACTTACTTCTTCTCTGACTGCTTGATTTTTTTCTGCATGGAAGACCCGCCTTTTCTGCTTTACCGGCCTGAATGCTGGATCTACGTTTAGCCGATGCACGGCTATTTGTGGGTCTATTCCTGTCATATCATGTACAGACCAAGCAAATACATCTTTATTACAAGATAGGAAATGAGTTATACCTTCCGCCAGGTTTTGAGGAAGCTCTGTTCCGAGCTGAACCTCCTTTCCAGTTGTTAGCTCCACTCTCTGCAATTCTTCCGCGGGTTCTGCTTTCTTCAGCTCGTGTCCCTTTTTAACCTTCTTCTCCGGGATTTCAATTAATTCCCCCTCCTCTTTTTGCAGCCTCAGACAAGCTGCGTAGCACTCCTGGGCTCTTCTTTGGTCACCTCTAACCGTCACTATCCCAGCCTCAGACGGGAACTTCATGGCCAGGTGATAGGTGGATACCACTGCTCTGAATTTTCCCAATGCTATTCTCCCCAATATCCCATTGTATGGTGATTCACAATCTATCACAATGAAATCAAGCATCTCACTGCGGCTTTGTTCATTTCGCCCGAGGATCATTTTTAGTGTTATCATACCCTCGGGCCTTACCTCTCTGCCATTGAAACCTGATAAGGTCCCCTTCATCATCCTCAAGTGTTCTCTTTTCAGCCCCATCTTCTCATATGTGCTTAGGAAAAGGACCTCTGCCGAGCTTCCTGTATCAATCATGATCTTGCGCACCACGATCCCAGCGATGTCCGCTGCAATCACCAGTGGGTCATCATGGGGTAATACTAGACCATTCAAATCTTCATCCCCAAAGGTGATACCTTCTTCCACCCTTGGTCTCTTCATCGGGGGATCTCCACGACCTGCTCTGCGGTAACCCTTTCTGGCCTGAAGGTTTTCCCCTCCCGAGGCCATACCTCCTGTTATCATATCAACCTCCACCTGAGCACGTGCTGCTTGAGGGTGTCTCGGGCTTCTCTCCCTCTGTCTTCCCTCTTGGTTGTCCCTCCTGACGTAGGCCTGCAGGTGTCCACGCCTGATTAGGGCTTCAATCTCATCTTTCAAATTCCTGCAGGCCTCGGTATCGTGCCCAAAATCTTTGTGATACCTGCAATATTGCCCTTTGCCCTTACGGCGCTCCTTTTCCGTTTTCATCTTTGGCGGATCTGGAAGGTTCATCCGCGTTCGGATTTCAGCCAATATCTGAGATCTGGGTTTCATCAAAGGAGTATAGTTGTTGAAGCCCCGCCATCTAGGTGGCTCTCTTCTTTCCCTTCCTCTCTGCTCTTGTCGGCCCTCTTCAGCCTTTCTTTCTTTCTGGGTTATATGAGCTTGACTGCTCTGCCCTTTTCTCCTAGGGTCTTCCTCCTTTTCTGCCATTGCCACCTCTTCTACTTTGATATACTTCTCTGCCCTGGTCATTAATTCTGTCATATTTTGTGGAGTCTTTTTAGCTAGAGAAGCTTGGAGCAACTCATTTGTTACCCCTTTCGTGAACGCCTGTATCGCAAATTTTTGATCAAATTGCGTACACTGCAGGGTAGCCTCATTAAAACGGGTTGCATACTGCCGGAGGGTTTCTCCCTTTCTTTGCTTCAGACCGAGCAACGAGGTGGTATGACGTGTCGGCTTGATAGCCGAAGAAAATCTTCCTACAAACAATTCTGTCAGTTGTGAGTAAGAATCGATCGATCCTTCTTTCAATTCATCGTACCACACTCTAGCCGCCTCCACCAATGTTCCTGCAAAAGCCTTACACACCCAGGCCTCCGGCAACTCCGTGAACTCCATCTTGTGTCTGAAAACTGCCAAGTGATCTTTGGGGTCCCCATGCCCATCATAGGTGGGTAAATATGGCAATTTGTATCGTGCGGGCTTTGGAACTTCGTTGATAGTACGATTGAATGGGTTTGGGCCTCTGAAAGCTCCTGCTACTGAAACAGTACAAGTAGTACCTTCTTTTTGGCCACTTCGAGATGGGCCTCGTTCTGCTGTACCTGAGCCCTGTGAAGATCCGGTGGAGTTTATTGCCTCTCTGTGTTGCCCCCTAGTATGAATCTGTTGCACTGATTCTCTTGGGTTGGCCGCGCTATTGGTTGGTTTGGTTTTTTGGTGTGTGGGACTTTGCTGCGATGCTTGACGTGGTTGGTTTTCTGAGAAGTGCTGTGCTGGCTGAGGTGTCGGGTTATTAATAGCTTTTTTCAACTCCTCCAGGGTTTGTAGGATATAACCAAGATCTACTGGCTGGTTAGTCTGTGGAGCTTGTGTTGTGGCAGTGGGATACTGCCACCCTGGGTACCAAGTAGGTCCCTGCGAATAGTTTTGCGGGTATGCAGGCAGGTAGCTTGGGTATAGATTTGTGTATGGATTGGTGTATGGTGGATGGTTTTCTGTAGGTATTTCCACCCTTGGAGGTGGTAGATCAGTCTGTCCGAGGTTAGAGGGCTCACCAGGACAGAACTGCACATTTGGCTGCTCTACAGCCTCTTCTTCATGTATACTTGCAACATTATGACTACGGGTAGTCACCATGGTGTGATCTTGTGAAATCTCAGTGGGGGATTTAGAATCGGCCCCACGGTGGGCGCCAACCTGTTAAGGTAGAAAAATGACGTGTCGCAAGTGGCCTTCACGTACCACCTTGATGCCTGCAAAACAAAGAGAGCTTGACGGGTCTAGCCCGTATTAGCACTCCGACGCTTAAGTTAGCTTGGTGCTCCTGCAGAGAAAGAGATGTATATGTGTATATAAATGTGAGTACCAGATCTCCTTTTCCTTGCTCAATCTTCTGCCTTTTATAGGCACCTTGGCTTCTGGTTTAAAAGACAAATCACATGGTTGCTGAGTCACAAAGGAGATGTTATCATTGCAGCTGAGTCAAAAGATTAAAGGTGCAGTAGTGGATCATCATTACAAACATGTGTGGATTATTAAAAGGCCAGTGGATAATTATTTAGATGGCTTAGTGAGAGATTAGCTGAGGATTCTCTGAGTTTATAGAGCAAAGCATTCCAGTACAAAAAATGTAACTCAGACAGTCCTACCTCACTTAGCTCCAGAAAGAGTCCTTTTGCGCACGATGATCAAAGTCCGAAAACTTAAACTTGTCTCTAAGAACCTGTTCGAGGTCAACAGGACCTCGGAAAATAAGCGTCCGAGGTCCGTAGACCTCGGAATACTGTGTCCGAGGTCCTTGGACCTCGGACTGTTGATGTCCGAGGTCCAAGACCTCGGACTCTTCTTGTCCGAGGTCCTTGGACCTCGGACTGTAGATGTCCGAGGTCCTTGGACCTCGGACAGCATGTGTCCGAGGTCCTGGACCTCGGACAAGTTGTGTCCGAGGTCCTGGACCTCGGACTGTAGATGTCCGAGGTCCTTGGACCTCGGACTGTAGATGTCCGAGGTCCTTGGACCTCGGACAGCATGTGTCCGAGGTCCTGGACCTCGGACAAGTTGTGTCCGAGGTCCTGGACCTCGGACAAGTTGTGTCCGAGGTCCTTGGACCTCGGACTGAGCTGTGCGAGGTCCTTGGACCTCGGACTGTAGATGTCCGAGGTCCTTGGACCTCGGACAGCATGTGTCCGAGGTCCTGGACCTCGGACTCTTCTTGTCCGAGGTCCTTGGACCTCGGACATTGTGTGTCCGAGGTCTTGGACCTCGGATAGCTTGTGTCCGAGGTCCTGGACCTCGGACTGTAGATGTTCGAGGTCGTTGGACCTCGGACGTTGCCACGTCCCTCTTGTCCGAGGTCTCGCGGACCCCGGACGAAGATACTTCTTTTTGACTGAGGGGTTGATTTGTAATTTTGTAAAAATTTAGGGATTTTATACATATCATCCATGAATATTACTCATCAAATCTATTAAACTATTAATAGAATATTGAACTGCACAATGCATTTTCTTTTAATGATTTTGTTCATACTATTTTAATTCCTCATTAGATTTTAATTAAGTGAAAACTCTTGCAAACGAACGGTTTGTGAGTAAAATGGGCTACACATCTGTATGAGAAGCACTCATGTTAGAATCGGATTGGTTCTTCAATGGATTATAAGAGCATCCCTTTACTTAAAAGGCCTTATGCATGCAACATTTGAGCTAACTCTTTTTTTGGTCGGTACATTTGAGCTTAACTCACATTGCCGCATACACAAATATATTTTTTGACTATGAGATATCGCGTAGCATGGTCATATGCTGTCAAATAAAAAACATTGCGTATCAATTTATTTACTTGTATAACCTTATGTATAGATAGCAAATAAGATTATATCACACCATATTATCAAGATGAGTTGAGAAAACACAAAAACTTTATGACAAATTATGAAAAAATAATATTTTTGTTATAAACTAAAACTTAAATATAGAGAAAATAATACTAAAACAAGAGAGAATTTGAGAGAGTAAGATTGTTGATTTCTTAAAGTGTAATTTTCATCTTACAAACTTCCTCTATTTATAGAGTTTTCCATCTCCTTGATGACATCAACATTACATCACAATTCACATACATAAAATAATCTTTACTATACAAGAATCCTATAAGCATGTTTTGACTTTTCAGTGGTAGTAATTTTTCACTCACTTAAGAATCCTATGAATAAATCTCTTCATCTTGATAAGTACAAAACGATGAATATTCACAATATCGTATTTTCATAACACTCCCTCTTGGATATTCATTATGTCTCATTAAAACTTTACCTGAAAAAACTCAATGGGATAAAAAATCCTAGTGAAAGAAAAAGAGTATGATATTCTCAGTATACGCTTCTTGAGTTGCCTCATTAAAAACCTTGCTAGGAAAACCCATTGGGATAAAACCTATGCTAAGGGAAAAAGAGTGCAGTGCGTATATGGCTCCCCCTCTTCTAAGCATATCAACATTGATTACAAAGTCGGCACATGCCAATTTTACATATCAATTTCTCGAACGTTGATGTAGGCAATGACTTTGTGAATAAATCTGCTAGATTCTCACTTGAACGAATTTTAAGAACATCTATCTCACATTTCTTCTGAAGTTCATGTGTGAAAAAGAATTTTGGTGAGATATGCTTAGTTATGTCACCTTTGATGTATCCTCCCTTTATTTATGAAATGCATGCGGTATTATCTTCATAAATGATTGTTGGATCCATTTTATTTGTTGAAATGTTGCATTCTTCTCGAATGTGATAAATCAAAGATCTTAACCAAACGCATTCTCGACTTGCCTCATGGAGTGCTAGAATCTCAACATGATTTGAAGAAGTTGCGGCAATAGTTTGCTTTGTAGATCGCCAAGAGATAGCAGTACTACCATACGTGAATAAATTTCCAGTCTGTGATCTTCATTTATGGGGGTCTGACATATATCCTGCATCTACATATCCAATCAAGTGTGGTTGTTTGTACCTTGAATACAATAATCCCATATCAGTTGTTCCACGAAGGTAATGAAAAATATATTTTATACCAGTCCAATGCCTTCGTGTTGGTGCTGAACTATATCTTGCTAATAAGTTGACATAGAAAACAATATCAGGGCATGTGTTATTAGCAAGATACATTAGTGCTCTAATTGCACTAAGATGTAGTACTTCTGGGCCAAGAATTTCTTCACCATCTTCTTTAGGACGAAATAGATCCTTCTTGGTGTCGAGGGATCGAACAACCATTTGTGTACTTAACGAGTGAGCCTTATCCATGTTAAATCTTTTCAACACCTTTTCTGTGTAGGTTGACTGATGCAAGAATATTTTATTTGACAAATGTTCAATCTGCAACCCGAGACAGAATTTTGTTTTTCCAAGATCTTTCATTTCAAATTCTTTACTCAGATATGTGGTTGCTGCTGTAAGTTCTTCAATAGTCCCTATTATATTTAGATCATCAACATATATTGCAATAATAACAAATCCATGGTTTGATTTCTTGGTGAAAACACATGGACTTATTGGACTATTGACATATCCTTCTTTTAGTAAATATGTACTGGGACGATTATACCACATTCGCCATGATTGTTTCAATCCATACAACGATCATTGTAATTTGATTGAGTACATTTCTCGAGGTTTCGAGCCACATGATTCAGGCATTTTCAGTCATTCAGGGACATTCATGTAAATATCATTTTCAAGTGAGCCATATAGGTAGGCTGTTACTACTTCCATAAGACGCATATGAAGTTCTTCAAAATTGCCAAACTAATTAAAAACCTAAATGTAATTGCATCCATTACAGAGGAATATGTTTCCTCATAATCAATTCCAGGCCTCTGTGAGTATCCTTGTGCTACAAGTCGCGCTTTATATCTTGCATCATGTGTTAATAATGAATTTTTGAATGCTCGCTGGCAACCTTTTAGAGAGTGGATTTCTTCAAATTTTGATACTAGCCACTGGCAAAGTATTAAAAATCCGTATTATGATTTTATGAGAGAAAAACAAAAAATTTATAAATTTGTTCATTGGTTTATAGACCATTATGTTTCTTTAGCTATAAATACAATTGAAAGAGAATGGACTGATGTCCAACGTCAAAAGGAAAAATCTGTTTTCCCTCCTACTAAACCATTAATTATTGGAAAAGACGATTTGCAGATAGAATCGAAAGCTTTTTTTAAGTTATTTGAAGATGGTAATGCCACAGTTATGATAAAGCGGATTAATGCTTTAGCTAAGCAAGGAAATTATACTAACTGTACTTTACAAATTGTAGGAGAACAATTATTAATTTTAAATAAAAAAATTGATCAAATTTTTGATAAAGTTAAGGCACAGTCTGAATTGCAGACTCCTTATCCACAGATTTCTCATTTAAAGGGAAAAACTATTGAAGGAGAATCTTCTCGCGCTCAAATTGTAAAAACAGGTTTTCAGCCTGCTCATAAAATGGAAGGATTTAAGCTAGATCCTGAGTCAAAAATTGATAACTTGATTAATAAAAATTTAGTTCATTTACATATTGGATTATTGTCCGATCTAGGATCTGATAGATCTACACAGATTAATTCTGATAGTTCTCAGTCAGAAGATGAACTAATTTCTCAAAATATTGAATCAATAATGAAAATTTCAGAGGAAGTAAAGAAAATTGAAAAAATATATTCTAGTAAATTTGCTAGTAAACCTAAGAATAATAGGTACTATTATCCACGCCCTACTACTCAAGATATTTTATATGAGGAAGATACTACTAATTTTAGTAAAAATGCTAGTTTTGATCATCGTACCATCTATGAATGGAATATTGATGGAATGACTGACAAACAAATTAAAAGAGTTGTTGAATGCATGCTCATGTATGCTCAAATTTGTAAACAAGTTGGTAATCAAGAACCAGTAATATGTGATGCTATATTATCTAGATTTTTTAGTCAATTAAAAGGCTGGTTTGATAATTGTGTTACAATGGAAATGAGACAAGAAATTGCTCAAGCCACCAGAATGGAAAATGGTGTTGAAGTATCTAATGTTGTTTACACAATGTGTGCTACTATTCTTGAACATTTTTGTAGTCAATTTACTACTAGTTATGATAGAACTAGGACATTATTACGTAATTTACGTTGTCCTACTCTTACATCTTTTAGATGGTATAAAGATATCTTTCTCACTAAAGTCTTCGAACTACCCGAAGCCAATGATAATCAATGGAAAGCACAATTTGTTGATGGCTTACCTGCATCATTCACATAAAAAATAAGGAAAGTATTAATTAAAGATACAAACAATAATATTGTTTACAATATGTACACTTATGGTGAGTTAATAGGTGTATGTGTCAAAGAATGATTAGATCTTTGCAATCAGATAAAATTAAATTATCAAATCAAAAAACAAGGTCAGACTGATAGACAAACTTTAGGTCAATTCTGTGAACAATTTGCTATGAAAATTCCATCTACTAGTAGACTTGATAAGTCTAGAAGGCCTAAAAAGCCTAAGGAATATTATACTTCTCCTAAATATAAGCATAAAGCTAAAAAGAGGAGAGAGAGAAAACAGAAAAAGGGTTATACTCCTAAAGCTAAGCCTATTCCTACATGTTATAGATGTGGTAAGAAAGGTCATTATGCTAATAGGTGTAGGCAATTCCAAAAAAAGATCAATGCTTTGAATCTTGATGATCACCTTAAAGAACAATTGACAAAATTATTTGTTGATATAGATAATTTGTCTAGTTCTAGCTCAGATAGCTCGGATATAGAAGAATCTTCTTTTGATGAAGTTAACAACGATTCTTCTAAGGAGAATTCTCCACCATGTGCTTGTAAAGTCAATAATCTTGACGATGAATATTATAAGATATTATCTCAATTTGATGATTTAAGAGTCAATATGATTACTGCTGATAAGTGGTTAGAGGTTTTGAAATTATTAGAAGATATTAAAGATGATTCTTTAAAATCAAAGATTTTGGAACATTATTCCAAAGAAAATTCTATTAAAAAACCCATTGATAAGGTTTTCAGTTCAAAATAGGGTTATAATATTAAAGATGTTATTAGTCAATTAAGTGATAAAAACGAAAAAAATACTCCTATCACTCATCATGAATTAAAACAGGAAGTTAATAAACTTCAAAGTCAGATCAATGATTTTAAACAAGAAAATCAATTAATTATAGAACAAATTGATATGTTTGTACACCAGGAACCTAGTTCTTCTAATACTTTACCAGATGCTATGGTCGATTTAAATCTTCTTAATATTTTGAAGGTTATTACTACGCAAAAATGGTTGGTTAGAATTAATTTACTTATTCAACCAAATCACATGATTAAAAATATGATTCCCTTAATTGACTCTGGTGCTGATCTTAATTGTATCCAGGAAGGATTAATTCTGACTCAATACTTTGAGAAAACTGCTCATTCCATTTCTTCTGCATCAGGAGAAAAATTAAGGGTTAAATATAAATTACCTCAAGCATTCATATGTTATGAAAAAGTTTGCATATCTACTAGTTTTCTTTTAATTGAAAACATGACGTGTCCTATAATTCTAGGAACTCCTTTTATAAATGAGATTATGCCAATATTAGGTATAGATAATCATGGAATAACATGAACTTATAATGAAGAACCTGTGATATTTCGTTTTATTACTGAACCTAGAGAGAAAATTTTAGGTCAGATAGCTAATCTAATGAAAGCTAAGGAATCACATTTGAATTTCTTAAAACACGAGATGAATATCAATAATATTGATAATATGTTGAAAAATCCTAAATTATAAGATAAAATTAAACATCTTAATCATGAGTTCTCTTTACATATTTGTAATGATCACTCTAATGCTTTTTGGGATAGAAAGAAGCATATTATTTTTTTACCTTATGAAAATGATTTTAATGAAAAGATAATTCCTACTAAGGCTAGGCCTTGTCAGATGAATCAAGAATATCTTGATTTATGTAAAAAAGAAATAACTAGTCTTATAGATAAGCGTCTTATCAGAAAGTCATACTCCCCATGGAGTTGTACTGCTTTTTATGTCAATAAACATGCATAACAAGAAAGAGGTAATCCTAGACTTGTTATCAATTATAAACTGCTTAATAAAGTGTTGAAATGGATTAGGTATCCTACTCCTAATATATCTTTTGGATCGATTGCATAATGCATTAATATTTTCAAAATTTGATCTTAAATCTGGATATTGGCAGATACAGATCAATGAAAAAGACAGATATAAAACTGCTTTTTCTGTCCCGATTGGATATTATGAACGGAATGTTATGCCATTTGGATTAAAAAATGCTCATTCTGAATTTCAAAATATTATGAATGACATTTTTATCCCTTATAGTGATTTTATAATTGTTTATATTGATGATATCTTAGTTTTTTCTAACAATATTCAACAACATTTCAAGCATCTTGAAATATTCAAGAAAATAGTCATACAAAATGGTCTTGTTATCTCAAAACCAAAAATGATGTTATTCCAAACTAAAGTTAGATTTCTTGGTCATAATATTGAACAAGGAAAGATTATTCCTATTAATAGAAGTATTGAATTTGTTTCTAAATTTCCTGATCAAATAACTTATAAAACTCAGTTACAAAGATTTCTTGGCAGTTTAAATTATATTTTGCCATACTATAAAAATCTTGCTACAGATACAACTATCTTATATGATAGACTTAAAAAGAACCCAGGACCATGGACAAATGTTCATACTACGAAAGTTAAGTTGATAAAATCCAAGGTAAAAAATTTGCCTTGTTTAATGCTTGCAAATCCACTTGGAAAAAAATTGTGAAAACTGATGCTTCAGATATAGGATTTGGAGGAATTTTAAAACAAATTAATTCTCAAACAAAACAAGAATATCTTGTTCGTTTTCATTCAGAAAAATGGAATAATAGTCAACAAAAATATGCGACTATTGCAAAAGAGATTCTTTCGATTGTTAAATGTGTTTTAAAATTTCAAGACGATTTATATTGTTAGAAATTTTTGATCAGAACGGATTGTCAAGCAGCAAAATATATGTTTGACAAAGATTTTAAACATGATGTTTCTAAGCAAATGTTTGCTAGATGGCAAGCTAATCTTGTCCCTTTCGATTTCAAAATTGATTATATCAAAGGGAATAAAAATTATTTTCCTGATTTCTTAACTCGTGAATTTTTGCAGGATGATCCCCGCTAGAGAATGATCCTCTAACCCTAATAGGGGAAGAGGCAGAGAACGTAGCTTTGATCCTAATAAGGTCATTGCAGGGAAAAAATTGGTCAATCTTGGTGGGATCACCATTGATCCATCATATCCTGATTTTGATAAAATCAAAAAGGTTATCAAAGAAAGCAGTAATACTGCTTAATCATCATTATATGCTCATGCAGTTGAACAGGAAGAGTCTGATGACTCATTCGAAATGTCTCATCATGATGAAGTAATTTTACTTCTTGAAAAAGCTGATAAGCAGTGGATCAATGATCCTTGGTACCTTATGGAATGATATTTGACTAATTATATGTTTCCTGTGCTTTATTACAAGTCCAGGGTATATTTTGAATCAATTTTGCAAGTCACAAATTCATGTGACATTGAACATTTCAAGAAGAATAATACTCTTCCGATTTATACTTATAGTAAAATCTATATTAAGAAAATTATTTCTCCAAATGAATGGGGAATCAGTACTTTAAATGAAAGACAATTTATTCTTGATAAAAATACTTATCATTTCAATTATTGGGATTATGTGGAAGCATTTTTCAAAGTTTTCTTATATGAAAACCCTCAGCATAAACATTCTTGGTTCATTAAATTCAATCCCGAAATATTTCAAAACCGCAAGTTTCCTGCATGGATTCACCAATGGTGGAAAAGTTTTGGACCCCCGGTTAAAATTCTCCCTGATCCTTATAAAGGACTTTTTACTGAATGGTTGGCAATTTGTCCCCATATTGGAAATGATCCTGATCTTTACATTGAAGGATCAAGCTCTTTATTCTTCTTTATAGAATTTGGTCTCCCATGGATATGAAAATGGATCCTTATCGCGGAGAAGAACAAAGAAAAAATATTTTGTTTAAAAATAAAATTTCTTTCAAAATTTTGGCAAAAACTCTTGAAAATTGATCCAGAGACAAAGAAACCTTATGGTTAATCAACAATCAATGAAATCTCTCAGACGATAGCAATCTATCAGGAACAGATGGAAGAAAATAAAAAGAAGACTCAAGAAAATGAATCTCATTTTCCCCACATCTTGCGTAAAATCCAAATGAGGAAACAAATTAGCAGTCATGAAGATGTGATAACCTCATATCTTGATGAAGTCAAGGAAGATTTTCTCAGACATTTTAAAAGTGCAGTTGATACTGACTCGACATCAGAAGACACCTCGATGAGGTCCTCCAATGCCTATGGAGTCTTAGCAGGTGAATCACAAGATCCCAATGAGGATATCCAATCCTCTCAAGATGTGCTGGCAGAAGATTTGTTCAACAACTTGAAGGATGAATTAATCAAAAAAGCAAAAGAAAAAGGAAAAACAAAAGTTTTCTGAAGACATCAATTATGCCTTTGGACAATTATGCAAAAAGAAAAGCCGAACTTTGCGGAAAAGCAAATTTTGCTTTTTAAAGTTGTCTGCTACCGACAGTCGGTGGAATGTCACTGTTGCTGCTTTTAGGATAATTCCTATTTACTTTTTATAAAGTTTTTGTCTTATAAACACGTGATGTATAGGGACCCCGGATTTCAAAGTTTTCAAATCCGGTCTAAGTTGTTTTTAATTTTATTTTGAGTTCCGCCCAGTTGTATAAATTCAGGGCTTTAGGACTTCATGAGTCAGAGTTCTAGAGAGAGCAGCTTAAGACTTTTCTTTCATATTTTGTAAACATTTGTACATTTTTACAATCAATCGAAGAAAACTTCTTTTTTCAGGTATATTCTCTTTAATTTTTCAGATTTGTTTATTTTATTTTCTTTCTTCATTGCCGCCTAATATGGCAGGCTAATTGCTAAGCTGTCTGTAACCACCATGGATCTCTACACATGTCACTCTATATTATGAGGTAGACACAGTTGTGGGTAGAACATTGATGTTGTGGTAAGACGATGCTCAAGGCTGTCACTTTGTCGCCATAGTCACACCTTGGCCCATTGTCATGTTTTGTGTGGGCTATTTTGTGTTGACTCGGTTGACCGATTAGCCAGAGTACTCAGTCCGAAAATCCATTAACACTGTATCCCCATGCCTGGGCCTCCTTGTGGGGATACAGTGTTCATGGATTTCCAGACTGAGTACTCTGGCTAATCGGTCAACCGAGTCAACACGAAACAGCCCACACAAAACATGACAATGGGCCAAGGTGCGACTATGGTGACAAAGTGACAGCCTTGAGCATCGTCTTACCACAACATCAATGTTCTACCCACAACTGTGTCTAACTCATAATATAGAGTGACATGTCTAGAGATCCATAGTGGTTACAGACAGTTTAGCAATTAGCCTGCCATATTAGGCGGCAATGAAGAAAGAAAATAAAATAAACAAAGCTGAAAAAATTAAGGAGGATATACCTGAAAAAAGAAGTTTTCTTCGATTGATTGTAAAAATGTACAAATGTTTACAAAATATGAAAGAAAAGTCTTAAGCTGATCTTTCTAGAGCTCTGACTCATGAAGTCCTAAAGCTCTGAATTTATACAACTGGGCGGAACTCAAAACAAAATTAAAAACAACTCAGACCGGATTTGAAAACTTTGAAATCCGGGGTCCCTATACATCACGTGTTTATAAGACAAAAACTTTATAAAAAGTAAATAGGAATTATCCTAAAAGTAGCAATAGTGACATTCCACCGACTGTCGGTAGCAGATAGCTTTAAAAAGCAAAATTTGCTTTTGCGCAAAGTTCGGATTTTCTTTTTGCATAATTGTCCAAAGGCATAATTGATGTCTTCAGACAGCTTTTGCTTTTGTTTTTTCTTTTGCTTTTTTGATTAATTCATCCTTCAAGCTGTCGAACAAATATTTTACCAGCATATCTTGAGAGGATGGGATATCCTCATTGGGATCTTGTGATTCACCTGCTAAGACTCCATAGGCATTGGAGGACCTCATCGAGATGTCTTCTGATGTCGAGTCAATATCAACTGCACTTTTAAAATGTCTGAGAAAATCTTCCTCGACTTCATCAAGATATGAGGCCATCACCTCTTCATGACTGCTAATTTGTTTCCTCATTTGGATTTTACGCAAGATGCGGGAAAAAAGATTCATTTTCTTGAGTCTTCTTTTTATTTTCTTCCATCTGTTCTTGATAGATTGCTATCGTCTGAGAGATTTCATTGATTGTTGATTGACCATAAGGTTTCTTTGTCTCTGGATCAATTTTCAAGAGTTTTTGCCAAAATTTTGAAAGAAATTTTCTTTTTAAACAAAACATTTTTTTTTGTTTTTCTCCGCGATAGGGATCCATTTCCATATCCATGGGAGACCAAATTCCATAAAGAAGAATAAAGAGCTTGATCCTTCAATATAAAGATCAGGATCATTTCCAATATGGGGACAAATTGCCAACAATTCAGTAAAAAGTCCTTTATAAGGATCAGGGATAATTTTGACCGGGGGTCCAAAACTTTTCCACCATTGGTGAATCCATGCAGGAAACCTGCGATTTTGAAATATTTCGGGATTGAATTTAATAAACCAAGAATGTTTATGCTGAGGGTTTTCATATAAGAAAACTTTGAAAAATGCTTCAACATAATCCCAATAATTGAAATAATTAGTATTTTTTATCAAGAATAAATTGCCTTTCATTTAAGGTACTGATTCCCCATTCATTTGGAGAAAGAATTTTCTTAATATAGATTTTACTATAAGTATAAATCGAAAGAGTATTATTCTTCTTGAAATGTTCAATGTCACATGAATTTGTGACTTGCAAAATTGATTCAAAATATACCCTGGACTTGTAATAAAGCACAAGAAACATATAATTAGTCAAATATCATTCCATAAGGTACGAAGGATCATTGATCCACTGCTTATCAGCGTTTTCAAGAAGTAAAATTACTTCATCATGATGAGACATTTCGAAGGAGTCATCAGACTCTTCCTGTTCAACTGCATGAGCATATGATAATGATTGAGCAATATTACTGCTTTCTTCGATAACCTTTTTAATTTTATCAAAATTAGGATGTGATGGATCAATGGTGATCCCACCAAGATTGACCAATTTTTTCCCTGCAATGACCCTATTAGGATCAAAGCTACGTCATTTGCCTCTTCCCCTATTAGGGTTAGAGGATCCTCCCTGTCACGCCCCAAATCCGGTCTTAGGGAAACCAGTTCAGGACGCAACGACACACGGACATTATAACGGTTGTAATATGAACATCCAATAAGAAACAGAAAATACCCAAACATATCTATATAAAGTCTATATCCAAGTAGACACAATACTCAAACCAGGTTCTCAACGAGCATACATAAAATCCAAACGTGATCATGAATCCAACCATGATCACATACATATACAATCAAAACAAACTAGACTTCAAAATAGACAAGTTATTAAGTATTCCAAATATAAACTAAACATAAGCTCTTACAACAAACTACTAAAACCATTAAACAATGTTTCAACTCAAACACAAGCTAAGCACGGATTTCATTCCACGGTTCTCCAACAGTTTCCTCATGCACATAATCATCGTCATGTACACCTGTAGCATGCATCACAGAGGGGTGAGCTTATTTATAACAAAGCTCAGTGGGGAGGGGAAACAATTAAAGGGACTTTTAAAGCCATAACCTATAAATCAGTTAATCACATTAGAAACAACATATAACTTGAGCATTAAAGCCATAAACCATGTTATAAGGATACTGTTCATTGTTTCTTTATGTCGTCACTTATAGCCCCTACACGAACTCATCACGTTCACTTTTCACATCTCCTTGTCATTCCCGCATATTGGTACTCCGGATGTACCCACCTAGACACCCCACTCCTCATGACCTTACTCCAACCATGTGAGAATAGTGTCAGACTATGGTAGTCGTGCAATTACCCGCAAGCCCTATGCCGCCCGGCACGACACGACGCTACCAAGCCCCGCATAAGGTTGACATTCGCATAAGGGTATCCACCCGATCGCATAATAACACATAAGGGTATCCACATAACATCACATAAGGGTATCCACCCGATCGCATAATATCACATAAGGGTATCCACCCGATCGCATAATATCACATAAAGGTATCCACCTGATCGCATTCACATTCGCATAAGGGTATCCACCCAACACATTCACATTCGCATAAGGGTATCCACCCAACGCATTCAACGCATTCGCATAAGGGAATACACCCAACGCTTTCACATAAGGGACTACGCCCAACGCTTTCACATAAGGGTGTCAACCCAACAATATAAGGGTATCCATCTAACACTTTGCATCACATAGCATCAAAGACATTCATACATTCGCATTAACCATTTAACACATATTCATGACCAATAAAGGAGATCAACAAAGTAGGTTGAACTCCTGAGCATATTCACGTATCATGTTCATTTGACAAACTCCCAACCATATACCCGAGCAATCATGCCACATTTAACATGCATCAATACACTTACATTTAAAGACAACACATCCTTTAATTCAACCAAACATCATTAAACATATATCCAACACATTAGTACTAACATTCAACTATCAAAGAACATGATCTTTACAACATATTAACATCACCTAAGTACATAAAAACATAACATATACACATTAACACCAATTAAACCTTGAAAGAATATAATAATTACAAATCAACTATTTCTAACAAGATTAAACCTTCCTATGAATCTCTACAACACATAACTTCAACACAATCAATATAGCAACTAACTATAATGCATTATGAACATATTACAACAACAAAATCAAGCATTAAACAAGCTAAACAAACAAATCTATAAAATTACATAGTTGCTGGAATTTTATGAAATTAATCAAAATAAACTCCTAAATTCACCAAACTCTCACTAAAGCCATGAAATCATATACCAATCACATATATATAATCATAAACACCAAATCTAACTCAAATTCTCAACTTCTAATTAATAGAGTTAACACATAATCACCTATTACATCTCCAATAAATTCATATGTATGTATTAAGCTCTCAAATACTACTACAACGTATAATCATCCATACAAGCATTTATAACACACTTATACATGATTTCACATATCAAAGTAAGCATATACAAACAAAAACTTAAAATCTCCACCTTTAGCTAAAGCACTTCTAATTCCTAATTCAGCGGAAACTTAAATTAATCAAATTGTATGTCCATGTTAATAATTTCTGAATACCTTGTTTTCTATCTAGAAACGAAGCTTATCGAATGTAGATAGTTCTAGGTTCAAACGGAACTCAATTCCGAGTTAAATTCATTGAGTTATAGCCATTTTAGTGCAAGTACTACCAACTGTCCAGTTGCAACGTTTTTCTACCACATCTCGGAAATGGAAAAATCGGAAGGTCTAAACGTTGGAATCTGACTTTCTATAAAACAAAAAGTTTGTTCCCAACTTCCTAATCTAGCTACTGTAAAAAATTTGTTCGATTCCGAAGTCGTTTACTATTTCTAAAACATAAAAGAAAGCAGAGGCAGTGAGCTGTCCAGTAAATAATTGATAGCTTTCATGGCAAATTCACTTCCTATCTTGCTTCTATAACATCCCAAACCTCAAATACAAGCATAAACAAGATCACATAATACTGCAACAACCTAGATCTACAACCTTAGCATTTATCTTCAAAAATGAAAACAAATACAATATATAACAACAAGAACACAACAAACCCAAAAGTCTACTCCTAACACATATATCTAGCATTATGAATCAAGATAACAACATTTCTTCAAACTAAATTTAATTTTCAGAATTTAAATCATGCAAGCACACAACCTCCCTCACCTTAATTTAACATCTAAGGCTAGAAATGAAGATGAAATGGCAAGAAGAAACTTCTCTATGGGTCAAACTTTGCTCAAATCCACCAAGGAATGAAGAATCAAGCTTGGAAATAGTTTTTCTTCTCTTTTATCTTATGACAAAATTTTATAGGTGTTCTAGGTGTTGTGTATGTTTTTGTCTTGCAAAATAATGTTTGGCTGAAATAACTAGGCTAAGTCCAATGGTCAAATAACTAAGTAAGCAAAGGCAAATAGCATTTGTTTGGTCAAACCCATGTATACAAAACAACTTTGACACCTTTTACTAAAACGATCACAACTTATGCTAAAGAACTCCAATTCGCGAACGGTTTGAAGCGTTAAAAACTAGACTCGTAGAACTTTCCAACCATATATAATTTGCCACCTAAATATTCTCAATTAGTGCATTGTGTATATTTTGTCTTGCAAGAATAATGATAGGTTGATATTTAAAGACCAAGTCAAAGTTGGTGTTTTACAAAATGGCTTATGTATTTGTATATATTTTAGTATGCATACATGTATGTAATAAAAATATCTAATCTATTTATACATATTCAAATACGTATACATATATGTATTATATAAGTATAATGTGTAAAATGATTTAGTGGTCAAATGAAGTCAAATACGAAAAGTCAAAAAGTCAAAGTTATCATACTAAGTATATTATAATAGGTTTATATGTATTTATGTATGTATTATATGTATATAAGAGTAAGACTAAGTCAAATACGGTGGTCTTAGTAAAAATATGACTATATATATTCATATGTATACAATTTAAATGCAAATTCGTTGTAGTAAAATTGTTAAACACATAATTAGCACGTAATACTATTAAATAATGTTTAAAACAAATAAATGCACATATAATGAAATGCTCGGGTCTCACACTCCCCTAGCGGGGATTATCCTGCAAAAATTCACGAGTTAAGAAATCAGGAAGAGAATTTTTATTCCCTTTGATATAATTAATTTTGAAATCGAAAGGGGCAAGATTAGCTTGCCATCTAGCAAACATTTGCTTAGAAACATCATGTTTAAAATCTTTATCAAACATATATTTTGCTGCTTGACAATCCATTCTGATCAAAAATTTCTGACAATATAAATCATCTTGAAATTTTAAAACACATTTAACAATCGAAAGAATCTCTTTCGCAATAGCCGCATATTTTTGTTGACTATTATTCCATTTTCCTGAATGAAAACGAACAAGATATTCTTGTTTTGTCTAAGGATTGATCTGTTTTAAAATTCCTCCAAATCATATATCTGAAGCATCAGTTTCCACATTTTTTTCCCAAGTGGGATTTGCAAGCATTAAACAAGGCAAATTTTTTACCTTGGATTTTATCAACTTAACTTTCGTAATATGAACATCTGTCCATGGTCCTAGGTTCTTTTTAAGTCTATCATATAAGATAGTTGTATCTGTAGCAAGATTTTATTAGTATGGCAAAATATAATTTAAACTGCCAATAAATCTTTGTAACTGACTTTTATCAGTTATTTGATCAGGAATTTAGAAACAAATTCAATACTTCTATTAATAGGAATAATCTTTCCTTTTTCAATATTATGACAAAGAAATCTAACTTTAGTTTGTAATAACGTCATTTTTGGCTTTGAGATAACAAGACCATTTTGTATGACTATTTTCTTGAATATTTCAAGATGCTTGAAATGTTTTTGAATATCTTTAGAAAAAACTAAGATATCATCAGTATAAACAATTATAAAATCACTATAAGGGATAAAAATGTCATTCATAATATTTTGAAATTTAGAAGGAGCATTTTTTAATCCAAATGGCATAACATTTCATTCATAATGTCCAATCAGGACAGCAAAAGCAGCTTTATATCTGTCTTTTTCATCGATCTGTATCTGCCAATATCCAGATTTAAGATCAAAATTTGAAAATATTAATGCATTATGCAATCGATCCAAAAGATCTTTCTTATTAGGAATATAATTTCTAATCCATTTCAACACTTTATTAAGCGGTTTATAATTGATAACAAGTCTAGGATTACCTCTTTCTTGTTATGCATGTTTATTGACATAAAAAGCGGTACAACTCCATGGGGAGTATGACTTTCTGATAAGACGCTTATCTATAAGACTAGCTATTTATTTTTTACATAAATCAAGATATTCCTGATTCATTTGATAAGGCCTAGCCTTAGTAGGAATCATATTTTCATCAAAATCATTTTCATAAGGTAAAGAAACAATATGCTTCTTTCTATCCCAAAAAGTATTAGGGTGATCATTACAAATATGTAAAGAGAACTCATGATTAAGATGTTTAATTTTATCCTGTAATTTAGGATTTTTCAACATATTATCAATATTATTGATATTCATCTCGTGTTTTAAGAAATTCAAATGTAATTCCTTAGCTTTCATTAGATTAGCTATCTAACCTAAAATTTTATCTCTAGGTTTAGTAATAAAACGAAATATCACAAGTTCTTTATTATAAGTTCCTGTTATTCCATGATTATCTATACCTAATATTGGCATAATCTCATTTATAAAAGGAGTTCCTAGAATTATAGGACACGTCATGTTTTCAATTAAAAGAAAACTAGTAGATATGCAAACTTTTTCATAACATATGAATGCTTGAGGTAATTTATATTTAACCCTTAATTTTTCTCCTGATGCAGAAGAAATGGAATGAGCAGTTTTCTCAAAGTATTGAGTCAGAATTAATCCTTCCTGGATACAATTAAGATCAGCACCAGAGTCAATTAAGGCAATCATATTTTTAATCATGTGATTTGGTTGAATAAGTAAATTAATTCTAACCAACCATTTTTGCGTAGTAATAACCTTCAAGATATTAAGAAGATTTAAATCGACCATAGCATCTGGTAAAGTATTAGAAGAACTAGGTTCCTGGTGTACAAACATATCAATTTGTTCTTTAATTAATTGATTTTCTTGTCTAAGATCATTGATCTGACTTTGAAGTTTATTAACTTCCTGTTTTAATTCATGATGAGTGATAGGAGTATTTTTTCCCTTTTTATCACTTAATTGACTAATAACATCTTTAATATTATAACCTTGATTTGAGCTGAAAACCTTATCAATGGGTTTTTCAATAGAATTTTCTTTGGAATAATGTTCCAAAATCTTTGATTTTAAAGAATCATCTTTAATATCTTCTAATAATTTCAAAACCTCTAACCACTTATCAGCAGTAATCATATTGACTCTTAAATCATCAAATTGAGATAATATCTTATAATATTCATCATCAAGATTATTGACTTTACAAGCACATGGAGGAGAATCCTCCTTAGAAGAATCATTATTAACTTCATCAAAAGAAGATTCTTCTATATCCGAGCTAGAACTAGACAAATTATTTATATCAACAAATAATTTTGCCAATTGTTCTTTAAGGTGATCATCAAGATTCAAAGCATTGATCTTTTTTCGGAATTGCTGACACCTATTAGCATAATGACCTTTCTTACCACATCTATAACATGTAGGAATAGGCTTAGCTTTAGGAGTATAACCCTTTTTCTGTTTTCTCTCTCTCCTCTTTTTAGCTTTATGCTTATATTTAGGAGAAGTATAATATTCCTTAGGCTTTTTAGGCCTTTTAGACTTATTAAGTCTACTAGTAGATGGAATTTCCATAGCAAATTGTTCACAGAATTAACCTAAAGTCTGTCTATCAGTCAGACTTTGTTTCTTGATTTGATAATTTAATTTTATCTGATTGCAAAAATCTAATCATTCTTTGACACATACACCTATTAACTCACCATAAGTATACATATTGTAAACAATATTATTGTTTGTATCTTTAATTAATATTTTCCTTATTTTTTCTGTGAATGATGCAGGTAAGCCATCAACAAATTGTACTTTCTATTGATTATCATTGGCTTCGGGTAGTTTGAAGACTCTAGTAAGAAAGACATCTTTATACCATCTAAAAGATGTAAGAGTAGGACAACGTAAATTACGTAATAATGTCCTAGTTCTATCATAACTAGTAGTAAATTAACTACAAAAATGTTCAAGAATAGTAGCACACATTGTGTAAACAACATTAGATACTTCAACACCATTTTCCATTCTGGTGGCTTGAGCAATTTTTTGTCTCATTTCCATTGTAACACAATTATCAAACCAGCCTTTTAATTGACCAGAAAATCCAAATAATATAGCATCACATATTACTGGTTCTTGATTACCAATTTGTTTACAAATTTGAGCATACATGAGCATGCTTTCAACAACTCTTTTAATTTGTTTGTCAGTCATTCCATCAATATTCTATTCATAGATGGTACGATGATCAAAACTAGCATTTTTACTAAAATTAGTAGTATCTTCCTCATATAAATTATCTTGAGGAGTAGGGCGTGGATAATAATACCTATTATTCTTAGGTTTACTAGTAAATTTACTAGAATATTCTTTTTCAATTTTATTTACTTCCTCTGAAATATTCATTATTGATTCAATATTTTGAGAAATTAGTTCATCTTCTGACTGAGAACTATCAGAATTAATCTGTGTAGATCTATCAGATCCTAGATCGGACAATAATCCAATATGTAAATGAACTAAATTTTTATTAATCAAGTTGTCAATTTTTGACTCAGAATCTAGCTTAAATCCTTCCATTTTAGGAGCAGGCTGAAAACCTATTTTTACAATTTGAGCGCGAGAAGATTCTCCTTCAATAGTTTTTCCCTTTAAATGAGAAATTTGTGGATAAGGAGTCTGCAATTCAAACTGTGCCTTAACTTTATCAAGAATTTGATCAAATTTTTTATTTAAAATTAATAACTGTTCTTCTACAATTTGTAAAGTACAGTTAGTATAATTTCCTTACTTAGCTAAAGCATTAATCTGATTTATCATAACTGTGGCATTACCATCTTCAAATAACTTAAGAAAAGCTTTCGATTCTATCTGCAAATCGTCTTTTCCAATAACTAATGGTTTAGTAGGAGGGAAAACATATTTTTCCTTTTGACCTTGGACATCAGTCCATTCTCTTTCAATTGTATTTATAGCTAAAGAAACACAATGGTCTATAAACCAAGGAATAAATTTATAAATTTTTTGTTTTTCTCTCATAAAATCATAATACTGATTTTTAATACTTTGCCAGTGGCTAGTATCAAAATTTGAAGAAATCCACTCTCTAAAAGGTTGCCAGTGAGCATTCAAAAATTCATTATTAACATAAGTTTTTTCCCAACTGCCTGGGCTGAAAGTGAGTCTGGTTGCCGTCATAAATGAAAACTCATTTCAGATGGGGTAATTTTCTCCCTAACAATTCCATGAGGAATTTGATTTTTAGAAATCGTTATTCCATCAATTTTTTCAGGTTGTGTAATTTCACCTTCTTCTGACGGAGGTTTATATTTGTCTATATCTTTATTAAGATCTTCTCGAATATAAAAAGTAGAAGCCCTTGAAGATTGAGGAAACTCTACAATAGGGGAAATATAAGAATGATTTGATGAAAAAGCCCTAGTAATTGTAGGTTCTAGTTTAAATCTTAAGAAGACATCACCTTCAAAAGTCTGAACAACTTCGGATAAATCAGATTGAGTTTTGGGTTGACTAGGAGTCACATTTTCAAGTTTCCAATTTTCAGGAAAGTCTATTTCTTCCCATTTTATCATTCTACGAGTAGTAATCTGGGATCTAGACAAATTAGTCTCAATCAAAAATGTACTACCAGTTTCATCTTGCAATCTGCAGTTATGGTTCAAAGTACGAAGAACCTTGTAATAAATTCTATAACATATACTCATAGTTTCTGAGTGAGGCATATAATTATACCATTTGGTTTTAACATATAAAGTAACAGCTTCGCGTATATTCCTATCAGATAAAGAAAGTTGTAAATTTGGACGAACATTAAAATAAACTAGTCCATAAGCCAGACTGGACTGGGTTATTCCCATAAAAGATTGTCTCCAATCTAAGTTCCTAGCATCTCTAAGAACTGCAATAAAACTTTCATTTAATCCTCCTAATGTAAGAGGCCTAAAATCAATTTGAATAAGTCCTATATGCAAATAATTATGCGTAGAATCATGACGCAATATATCATCATTAGATAATAATTTAATTGTTAACTCATCATCATCCATAGGGACTGATTGTTCAACAGTCTTACCGACATGCTTAAGACCCAGATTCTCAAATACACCATATTGGTAAATAATATTAGGTTGAACGTGAGGAATAGTCCATTTATTTAACAAATCAAGTTGTTTGGAAAGATCATATTCTTCATTCTTTGCATTTTTTATATTATTTTTCTTTCTAAATGTAGAAAGCATGATAACAGAATACTAAACTGTTTGCTTCCAACCATGTTTACTCTAAATAACCTCAAAGAGGCTCCATGGCTCTAATACCACAAGGAGGCCCAGGCATGGGGATACAGTGTTAATGGATTTCCGGACTGAGTACTCTGGCTAATCGGTCAACCGAGTCAACATAAAACAACCCACACAAAACATGACAATGGGCCAAGGTCCGACTATAGCGACAAAGTGACAGCCTTGAGCATCGTCTTACCACAACATCAATGTTCTACCTACAACTGTGTCTACCTCATAATATAGAGTGACATGTCTAGAGATCCATGGTGGTTACAGATAGTTTAGCAATTAGCCTACCATATTAGGGGGCAATGAAGAAAGAAAATAAAATAAACAAAGCTGAAAAAATTAAGGAGAATATACCTGAAAAAAGAAGTTTTCTTCGATTGATTGTAAAAATGTACAAATGTTTACAAAATATGAAAGAAAAGTCTTAAGTTGCTCTCTCTAGAGCTCTGACTCATAAAGTCTTAAAGCCCTGAATTTATACAACTGGGCGGAACTCAAAACAAAATTAAAAACAACTCAGACCGGATTTGAAAACTTTGAAATCCGGGGTCCCTATACATCACGTGTTTATAAGACAAAAACTTTATAAAAAGTAAATAGGAATTATCCTAAAAGTAGCAACAGTGACATTCCACCGACTGTTGGTAGCAGACAGCTTTAAAAAGCAAAATTTGTTTTTGCGCAAAGTTCGGCTTTTCTTTTTGCATAATTGTCCAAAGGCATAATTGATGTCTTCAGACAACTTTTGCTTTTCCTTTTTCTTTTTCTTTTTTGATTAATTCATCCTTCAAGTTGTCGAACAAATCTTCTGCCAGCACATCTTGAGAGGATTGGATATCCTCATTGGGATCTTGTGATTTACCTGCTAAGACTCCATAGGCATTGGAGGACCTCATCGAGGTGTCTTCTGATGTCAAGTTAGTATCAACTGCACTTTTAAAATGTCTGAGAAGATCTTCCTTGACTTCATCAAGATATGAGGCCATCACCTCTTCATGACTGCTAATTTGTTTCCTCATTTGGATTTTACGCCAGATTTAGGAAAAATGAGATTCATTTTCTTGAGTCTTCTTTTTATTTTCTTCCATCTGTTCCTGATAGATTGCTATCGTATGAGAGATTTCATTGATTGTTGATTGACCATAAGGTTTCTTTGTCTCTGGATCAATTTTCAAGAGTTTTTCCCAAAATTTTGAAAGAAATTTTCTTTTTAAACAAAACATTTTTTCTTTGTTTTTCTCCGCGATAGAGATCCATTTCCATATCCATGGGAGACCAAATTCCATAAAAAAGAATAAAGAGCTTGATCCTTCACTATAAAGATCAGGATCATTTCCAATATGGCGACAAACTGCCAACCATTCAGTAAAAAGTCTTTTATAAGGATCAGGGAGAATTTTGACCGGGGGTCCAAAACTTTTCCACCATTGGTGAATCCATGCAAGAAACCTGCGGTTTTGAAATATTTCGGGATTGAATTTAATAAACCAAGAATGTTTATGCTGAGGGTTTTCATATAAGAAAACTTTGGAAAATGCTTCCACATAATCCCAATAATTGAAATGATAAGTATTTTTATCAAGAATAAATTGCCTTTCATTTAAGGTACTGATTCCCCATTCATTTGGAGAAAGAATTTTCTTAATATAGATTTTACTATAAGTATAAATCGGAAGAATATTATTCTTCTTGAAATGTTCAATGTCACATGAATTTGTGACTTGCAAAATTGATTCAAAATATACCCTGGACTTGTAATAAAGCACATGAAACATATAATTAGTCAAATATCGTTCCATAAGGTACCAAGGATCATTGATCGACTGCTTATCAGCATTTTCAAGAAGTAAAATTACTTCATCATGATGAGACATTTCGAAGGAGTCATCAGACTCTTCCTTTTTAATTGCATGAGCATATGATGATGATTGAGCAGTATTACTGCTTTCTTCGATAACCTTTTTGATTTTATCAAAATCAGGATGTGATGGATCAATGGTGATCCCACCAAGATTGACCAATTTTTTCCCTGCAATGATCCTAGACTTATTAAGTCTACTAGTAGATGGAATTTCCATAGCAAATTGTTCACAGAATTGACCTAAAGTCTGTCTATCAGTCATACCTTGTTTCTTGATTTGATAATTTAATTTTATATGATTGCAAAGATCTAATCCTTCTTTGGCACATACACCTATTAACTCACTATAAGTGTACATATTGTAAACAACATTAGATACTTCAACACCATTTTCCATTCTGGTGGCTTGAGCAATTTCTTGTCTCATTTCCATTGTATTACAGGATAAAATTAAACATCTTAATCATGAGTTCTCTTTACATATTTGTAATGATCACCCAAATGCTTTTTGGGATTGAAAGAAGCATATTGTTTCTTTACCTTATGAAAATGATTTTAATGAAAAGATGATTCCTACTAAGGCTAGGCCTTGTCAGATGAATCGGGAATATCTTAATTTATGAAAAAAAGAAATAGCTAGTCTTATAGATTAGCGTCTTATCAGAAAGTCATACTCCCCATGGAGTTGTACCGCTTTTTATGTCAATAAACATGTAGAACAAGAAAGAGGTAATCCTAGACTTGTTATCAATTATAAACCGCTTAATAAAGTGTTGAAATGGATTAGGTATCTTATTCCTAATAAGAAAGATCTTTTGGATCGATTGCATAATGCATTAATATTTTCAAATTTTGATCTTAAATCTGGATATTGGCAGATACAGATCAATGAAAAAGACATATATAAAACTGCTTTTGTTGTCCCGATTGGACATTATAATGGAATGTTATGCCATTTGGATTAAAAAATGCTCCTTCTAAATTTCAAAATATTATGAATTACATTTTTATCTCTTATAGTGATTTTATAATTGTTTATATTGACAATATCTTAGTTTTTTCTAACATTATTCAACAACATTTCAAGCATCTTGAAATATTCAAGAAAATAGTCATACAAAATGGTCTTGTTATCTCAAAACCAAAAATGATGTTATTCCAAACTAAATTTAGATTTCTTGGTCATAATATTGAACAAAGAAAGATTATTCCTATTAATAGAAGTATTGAATTTGCTTCTAAATTTCCTGATCAAATAACTGATAAAACTCAGTTACTAAGATTTCTTGGCAGTTTAAATTATATTTTGCCATACTATAAAAATCCTGCTACAGATACAGCTATCTTATATGATAGACTTAAAAACAACCCAGGACCATGGACAGATGTTCATACTACGAAAGTTAAGTTGATAAAATCCAAGGTAAAAAATTTGCCTTGTTTAATGCTCGCAAATCCCACTTGGGAAAAAATTGTGGAAACTGATGCTTCAGATATAGGATTTGGAGGAATTTTAAAACAGATTAATCATTAGAAAAAACAAGAATATCTTGTTCGTTTTCATTCAGGAAAATGGAATAATAGTCAGCAAAAATATGAGACTATTGCGAAAGAGATTCTTTCGATTGTTAAATGTGTTTTAAAATTTCAAGATGATTTATATTGTCAGAAATTTTTGATTAGAATGGATTGTCAAGCAGTAAAATATATATTTGATAAAGATTTTAAACATGATGTTTCTAAGCAAACGTTTGCTAGATGGCAAGCTAATCTTGCCCCTTTCGATTTCAAAATTGATTATATCAAAGGGAATAAAAATTCTCTTCATGATTTCTTAACTCGTTAATTTTTTTAGGATGATCCCCGCTAGGGGAGGATCCTCTAACCCTAATAGGGTAAGAGGCAGAAGACGTAGCTTTGATCCTAATAGGGTCATTGCAGGGAAAAAATTGGTCAATCTTGGTGAGATCATCATTGATCCATCACATCTTGATTTTGATAAAATCAAAAAGGTTATCGAAGAAAGCAGTAATACTGCTCAATCATCATCATATGCTCATGCAGTTGAACAGGAAAAGTCTGATGACTCCTTCGAAATGTCTCATCATGATGAAGTAATTTTACTTCTTGAAAACGCTGATAAGCAGTGGATCAATGATCCTTGGTACCTTATGGAACGATATTTGACTAATTATATGTTTCCGGTGCTTTATTACAAGTCCAGGGTATATTTTGAATCAATTTTGCAAGTCACAAATTCATGTGACATTAAACATTTCAAGAAGAATAATACTCTTCCGATTTATACTTATAGTAAAATCTATATTAAGAAATTTTTTTCTCCAAATGAATGGGGAATCAGTACCTTAAATGAAATGCAATTTATTCTTGATAAAAATACTTATCGTTTCAATTATTGGGATTATGTAGAAGCATTTTCCAAAGTTTTCTTATATGAAAACCCTCAGCATAAACATTCTTGGTTTATTAAATTCAATCCCGAAATATTTCAAAACCGCAAGTTTCCTGCATGGATTCACCAATGGTGGAAAAGTTTTGGACCCCCGGTCAAAATTCTCCCTGATCCTTATAAAGGACTTTTTACTGAATGGTTGGCAATTTGTCCCCATATTGGAAATGATCATGATCTTTACATTGAAGGATCAAGCTCTTTATTCTTCTTTATGGAATTTGGTCTCCCATGGATATGGAAATGGATCCCTATCGCAGAGAAAAACAAAGAAAAAATGTTTTGTTTAAAAAGAAAATTTCTTTCAAAATTTTGGGAAAAACTCTTGAAAACTGATCTAGAGACAAAGAAACCTTATGGTCAATCAACAATCAATGAAATCTCTCATACGATAGCAATCTATCAGGAACAGATGGAAGAAAATAAAAAGAAGACTCAAGAAAATTAATCTCATTTTTCCCACATCTTGCGTAAAATCCAAATGAGGAAACAAATTAGTAGTCATGAAGAGGTGATGGCCTCATATCTTGATGAAGTCAAGGAAGATTTTCTCAGACATTTTAAAAGTACGGTTGATACTGACTCGACATCAGAAGACACCTCGATGAGGTCCTCCAATGCCTATGGAGTCTTAGCAGGTGAATCACAAGATCCCAATGAGGATATCCAATCCTCTCAAGATATGCTGGCAGAAGATTTGTTCGACAGCTTGAAGGATGAATTAATCAAAAAAACAAAAGAAAAAGGAAAAGGAAAAGCTGTCTGAAGACATCAATTATGCCTTTGGACAATTATGCAAAAAGAAAAGCCGAACTTTGCGGAAAAGCAAATTTTGCTTTTTAAAGTTGTCTGCTACCGACAGTCGGTGGAATGTCACTGTTGCTGCTTTTAGGATAATTCCTATTTACTTTTTATAAAGTTTTTGTCTTATAAACACGTGATGTATAGGGACCCCGGATTTCAAAGTTTTTAAATCCGGTCTGAGTTGTTTTTAATTTTGTTTTGAGTTCCGCCCAGTTGTATAAATTTAGAGCTTTAGGACTTCATGAGTCAGAGCTCTAGAGAGAGCAGCTTAAGACTTTTCTTTCATATTTTGTAAACATTTGTACATTTTTACAATCAATCGAAGAAAACTTCTTTTTTCAGGTATATTCTCCTTAATTTTTCAGCTTTGTTTATTTTATTTTCTTTTTTCATTGCCGCCTAATATGGCAGGCTAATTGTTAAACTGTCTGTAACCACCATGGATCTCTAGACATGTCACTCTATATTATGAGGTAGACACAGTTGTGGGTAGAACATTGATGTTGTGGTAAGACGATGCTCAAGGCTGTCACTTTGTCGTCATAGTCGCACCTTGGCCTATTGTCATGTTTTGTGTGGGTTGTTTTGTGTTGACTCAGTTGACCGATTAGCCAGAGTAATCAGTTCCAAAATCCATTAACATTGTATCCCCATGCCTGGGCCTCCTGCAAACGGACGGTTTGTGAGTAAAATGGGCTACACATCTGTGTGAGAACCACTCATGTTAGAATCAATTGGTTCATCATTGGATAATAAGAGCATCCATTTACTTAAAAGGCCTTATGCATGCAACATTTGAACTAACTCTTTTTTTGGTCGGTACATTTGAGCTTAACTCACATTGCCGCATACACAAATACATTTTTTGAGTATGAGATATCGCATAGCATGGTCATATGCTGTCAAATAAAATACATTGCGTATCAATTTATTTACTTGTATAACCTTATGTATAGATAGCGAATAAGATTATACCACACCATATTATCAAGATGAGTTGAGAAAACACAAAAACTTTATGACAAATTATGGAAAATAATATTTTTGTTATAAACTAAAACTTAAATATAGAGAAAACAATACTAAAACAAGAGAGAATTTGAGAGAGTAAGATTGTTGATTTCTTCAAGTATAATTTTCATCTTACAAACTTCCTTTATTTATAGAGTTTTTCACCTTCTTGATGACATCAACATTACATCACAATCCATATACATAAAATAATCTTTACTATACAAGAATCCTATAAGCATCTTTTGACCATTCAATGGTAGTAATTTTTCACTCACTTAAGAATCCTATAAATGAATTTATTCACCTTGATAAGTACACAACGATAAATATCCACAATATCGTATTTTCATAACACTCCCCCTTGGATATTCATTCTATAAGAATATGCCTCGTTAAAACCTTACTAGGAAAAAATCCAGTGGGATAAAAATCCTAGTGAAAGAAAAAGAATATGATATAGTATACGCTTATTGAGCTGCCTCATTAAAAACCTTGCTGGAAAAACCCATTAGGATAAAACCTATGCTAAGGGAAAAATAGTGCAGCGCGTATATGGCTCCCCCTCTTCTAAGCATATCAACATTGATCACAAAGTCGGCACATGCCAATTTTACATACCAATTTCTCCAACGTTGATGTAGGCAATGACTTCGTGAATAAATCTGCTAGATTCTCACTTGAACGAATTTGAATAACATCTATCTTACATTTCTTCTGAAGTTCATGTGTGAAAAAGAATTTTGGTGAGATATGCTTAGTTCTGTCACATTTGATGTATCCTCTTTTTACTTATGAAATGCATGCGGTATTATCTTCATATATGATTGTTGGATCCATTTTATTTGTTGAAATGTTGCATTCTTCTCGAATGTGATGAATCAAAGATCTTAACCAAACGCATTCTCGACTTGCCTCATGGAGTGCTAGAATCTTGGCATGATTTGAAGAAGTTATGGCAATAGTTTGCTTTGTAGATCGCCAAGAGATAGCAGTACCACCATATGTGAATAAATATCCAGTCTGTGATCTTCCTTTATAGGGGTCTGACATATATCCTGCATTTGCATATCCAATCAAGTGTGGTTGTTTGTGCCTTGAATACAATAATCCTATATCAATTGTTCCACAAAGGTAACGAAAAATATATTTTATGCCAGTCCAATGCCTTCATGTTGGTGCTGAACTATATATTGCTAATAAGTTGACAGAGAAAACAATATCAGGGCGTGTGTTATTAGCAAGATACATTAGTGCTATAATTGCACTAAGATATGGTACTTCTGGGCCAAGAATTTATTCACCATCTTCTTTGGGACGAAATTGATCCTTCTTGGTGTCGAGGGATCGAACAACCATTGGTGTACTTAATGAGTGAGCCTTATCCATGTTAAATCTTTTCAACACCTTTTCTGTGTAGGTTGACTGATGCAAGAATATTCCATTTGATAAATGTTCAATCTGCAACCCGAGACAGAATTTTATTTTTCCAAGATCTTTCATTTCAAATTCTTTACTCAGATATGTGGTTTTCGCTGTAAATTATTCAATAGTCCCTATTATATTTAGATCATCAACATATACTGCAATAATAACAAATCTATGGTTTGATTTCTTGGTGAAAACACATGGACTTATTGGACTATTGACATATCTTTCTTTTAGTAAATATGTACTGAGACGATTATACCACGTTCGCCCTGATTGTTTCAATTTATACAACGATCGTTGTAATTTGATTGAGTACATTTCTCGAGGTGTCGAGCCACATGATTCAGGCATTTTCAGTCATTCAGGGACTTTCATGTAAATATCATTTTCAAGTGAGCCATATAGGTAGGCTTTTACCACATCCATAAGACGCATATGAAGTTCTTCAAAATTGCCAGACTAATTAAAAACCTAAATGTCATTGCATCAATTACAGGGGAATATATTTCCTCATAATCAATTCCAGGTCTCTGTGAGAATCCTTGTGCTACAAGTCGCGCTTTATATCTTACAATTTTATTATTTTCATTGCGCTTTCGAACAAATACCCATTTGTAGCCTACAAGTTTCACATTTTTAGGTGTTTGAACTACTGGCCCAAAGACTTCATGTTTTGCAAGTGATTTTAATTCTGTTGGGATTGCGTCTTTCCATTTTGGCCAATCATTTCTATGTCGACATTCTTGAACAGATTTTGATTCAAGATCCTCATTTTCATTCATCAAATTAGTAGCTGTTGTATATGCAAATTTTTCATCAATATCAATTTCATTTCGGTTCCATCGCCTTCCTATAGCAATGTAATTAATTGAGATGTCCTCATTAATACTTCCAACATTTTCATCATGTTCAGGTACCTAAAATTCAACCGAGTTTTCATTCTCTTGTGTCGCGACATCTACAGGATTTTTAATAATTTCAAAATTGCCAACTTGCTTATCATGTCTTTTTTTCTTTCGAGGATTTTTATCTTTGGAACCTATAGGTCTACCACGCTTTTGGCGTGCAGTAGATTCACTTGCTATTGCATTGGTAGATTGCTCTTTAAAAACGTCAATTCTGGCTGGAGCATTTAAAGCCGGTATGTGTGACTTAGTCACTTTCTTCACATCTGTGAATGCATCTAGCAATTGATTTACAATCTTTTGCAAATGAATAATTTTCTGTACTTCTAGTTCTGATTGATTTGTACGAGGATCGAAATGAGATGCATTCTATGAAATTTCTTGTTTTTCTACCATTTGTTTCTCTTCCCCTAAGACTGGGAATGTTGCCTCATTAAATTGGCAATCAGCCAAACGTGTTGTAAAAATATCTCCAGTTAAAGGTTCAAGATATTTGATAATTGATGGAGATTCAAAGCTAACAGAAATTCCTAGTCTTCTTTGTGGTCCCAGTTTTGTTCATTATGGTGGAGCAATCGGTACATATACCGCACAACCAAAAATTCTTAAATGGGATATATTTGGTTCTTGGCCAGAGACAAGTTGTAGTGGGGATTGTTTATGATAAACAGTTGGTCTTGTTCGAATCAGTGTTGTAGCATGTAATATAGCATATCCCTAAGCAGAACTAGGCAACTTAGTTCTCATAAGTAATAGTCTAGCAATTAGTTGCAGACATTTAATAAAAGATTATGCGAGACCATTGTGTGTATGTGTGTGAGCTACAGGGTGCTCAACAGTGACCCTTATTGACATGCAGTCATCATTGAAGGCTTGAGATGTAAATTCTCCTGCATTATCCAACCGAATTTTCTTAATCGCATAATCCATAAATTGTGCACGTGCTAAATCCGTATTTTTAGTAACTTTATCCCATTGAATCATGTATATTGCATTATTATTTCAAGCTTAATTGTATATTTTACATAAATTAAGTGCAATATAGGTTTTAAAGAAGAAAGAGCAAAAACGGCCATAAAAACCAACTTTTGGAGCAAATATTCGGCGCAACACTGAAGGAAAATGGTAGAACAACTTTAATACGAGCAATTCGAGATTGAATTTGGCCAAACCAAGTATGGAAACGGATTCAAGACGCTGAAAAACCCTAGAATAGACCTGGTCAACTTTTTGGTCAAAGTCAACGGTCAATGGTCAAAGTCAACCTCGCCGGTCAAAGTTCACCTACCATAGTCAAAGTAGCGCTCGAGCGCCCCTTTCCAAGCTCAAGCACCACTTTTTGAAAAAGGCGACAATTGAGCGGAAGTGTGCAGACCGAAAATGACATAAAAATATTAAAATCAAAAGTACAGAAGGGCGCTCGAGCGCGCCTGATAGGCGCTCGAGTGCCTCCTAAATTTTTGCCTATAAATAGTCGCGATTTTCAGCAACAATGGGGTACCATTTTCTCTCCTAGCATAATTTCTGCTATTCTTGTGTTTGTGAAGTGAGTTGTGAGTGTGTTAATTATTTTATTTAGTTGTATGCAAAGTTATAATCCCGAGGGGAGGGTCTAGTAAGCTATAAGCATATCAAAGTCATACCGGTCTACTGAAATCCATTCAAACACGATAAGTATTCTTTGATTTTGGTTTTCGTTATGAATTTATGTACTTTAAAGTTTATCATGGCACACTAGACCCGAGATTCGGGGTGGTATGTGTGAGGTTATTCTTGTACATATATTTTGATTCAGATTTATTAAAGTATCGTATTTTTGTTTCCAAGTATTTTTTGATTAATTATACATATACTTGTAGTTATGTTATATTTAATTGAAAGTACATATAAGCCCAGTTTTGTAAACCAGTGGCAATACGAGACTACCTCGGATGGATTCTAGTCTGGTTGTACCGACACCTCCAGGTTACATAAGTGAAAGATTAATTGAGAGATTGGATATCGTTAGGTTGTACCAACATATTCAGTCTTGTTAATTAATTAATCTTCTCACTTATGTAATTAAAGGTTCATTTTAGTAGTGGGAGCTTACAGCCCTATTTCTGAAGGACTTAACTTTTAATCTGAATCAATAACTTTGTACTTGAGTATACCGAGCTATAACCATCCTGAATCATTAACCCTTTGGATTTTCATTGTATTATTAAGTGTTGTAATTCTTCAATTTTGTACCTTTGTTTAATTTACTTTTAGACCTTGTTACTACCGTATCTTTGGACATTTTGTGGACAACTTTTGGACTTAATTTTTCATACTTTTGTACTTTTGGACTTAATCAAACTTATCCGTGATGGAAAATAGTCAAATAATTCTAAATTAAGGACTTAAACTAATTTGATAACTCAATCTCTGTGGATCGACCCTCTACTTGCCACAGCTAGAGGTAATTCAAGGTAAACAATATTTTCAATCATTTAACCTTACTATTTTTGAGCGCAAAATGACGCGATCAAAATTTGGCACCGTTGCCGGGGATCGGTGTTCATCAAATAAGGTAAGTTTTTTATTTATGTAAAAAATATTAATATGTATATATCTTAGATTTTAGTTTTTATTTTTATTATCTTGTATAGACTTTATTTCATTTCTGTTTCATTTGTATGTTTTAATTTTGTATGCATGGTCGGAGATCTTTAAAGCTACCCATCTTTGTTTTTGATACAGAAATTGAGAGAACTTTTAAATTTAGAAGCAAAGCACATAAATTTCTAATCATGGCTGATCAAAATTTGAATCAAAACCAAAATCAGGATCAAATTGAAAGTAGAGAAGTAGGAAATGTGAGGAGAAGTATAAAAGATTTTTTCACTTCACAAGATTATGTTCCTTCATGATATATCGCCTTACCTAAAACTGATAATGGTTTTAAAATAAAGTCTCACATGATTTCAATGCTTCCCATGTTCCACGGTCTTTCTAATGAAAACCCGTATGATCACATCAATACTTTTGTTCATACATGCAGATCGATTAATACTAGAACTGCCTCAGAAGAGGTTGTTAAATTGAGATTGTTTCCTTACTCTTTAATGGGTCAAGCACAAAATTGGTTTTACAGATTACGTTCTGGTTCTATTACTTCTTGGGATTAATTGCAAAGAGAATTTCTTGAAAGATTTTACTCTTCTTCAAAAACCAATGAATGTAGGAATCAATTAAATAATTTTTCTCAGTTACCTGGAGAGGCACTTCATGAGAGTTGGGACAGATTTGAAACCTTAATTTATGAATGTCCACACCATAGTATTCTAGATTGGCAATTAGCTCAGAATTTTTATCAAGGGTTAAATGAGCATAATCAAAGTTTGCTCGATTCAGCTTGTAATGGTTCACTTCTTGAAAAATCTCCAGAATAAGCCACATAATTGTTCATAAAACTGAGCAACAATTCACGAAAGCGTGCATCTTCATCTAGAGAAAGGAGAGAAAGTGCAGGTTCAAATGATTATAATTCTTTGACATCAAAGATTGAAAATATAACTCTTACATTGGAAAAAATGGTTAAAAGGAAAAAATCATTGCATGTAGTTGATTCAGGTGAAGGTGTTCATGCACCAAATCCCAATTCAATTTCAGAGCAAGCTTGTGCTGCTTATAGATATCCCCGTAATTATGATTCGTTCTCTAACACTTATAATCCAGGTACACGAGATCATCCAAATTTCCGGTGGGATCAGAATCGGTAAGATGTTCAACAACAAAGACCAAGAAGCTATCCTCTAGGATTTCATCCAGTTCCACAAGGACAGGTACCTACAAGCTCTAATTCAGGTTCCAAGTCTTATGGAACTACTTTTGAAGATCAGGTTTGGAAAAAGCTTCACAGCTGGGAACCAACTATGCAATTGGTAAGTATGCATACAAAGGCAATTGCTAACTTGGAAAGACAACTTGGGCAATTAGCTAACACAATCCAGAAAAAGGAAGAAGGAACACTCCCCGCCCAACCAGATAGAAACCCAAAAGGTAAGGTCCATGTAGCATCTACAAGTCAAATAGTGGAGGATCTTCAAGTTGTCACTACATTGCGAAATGGTAAGAAAGTTGATAACAAGGTAAGTGTCGAAGCTTACGAAAATGCAAGACTTGCAAAGCAAAAAACTAAGTCTCAAGTTATTGTTCATTCATCAAAAGAAACTGCAAATGAACCTGAAACTTTAATTTAACATGAAAATATTCCATTGACACTGAGTCCCAAGGCACCCTTTCCACAGGCGTTAGGTAATCCACCTAATAAAGATTCAAAAAGGGAAGAAATGCTTGAAACCTTTAAGCAAGTGAAAATCAATTTACCTCTGTTAGAAATCATCAGGAAAATTCTTGCTTATGCAAAGTTTCTTAAGGATTTATGCACTCAGAAAAGAAGGAATTCAGCTTTGATTTCAAACAAAGTAAGATTGACAAAAAAGGTAAGCAGCATTCTTACTTCTCATGTTCCACCAAAATTGAAAGATCCGGGTGCATTTACCACTCCTTGCTATATTGGTAATCATTGTGTAGATTGTGCCCTTCTTGATTTAGGAGCTAGTGTGAATTTTCTCCCCTTTAATCTTTTTGAGCAGTTAGATATAGGAAAATTGAAACCTACTCCTGTTACCCTTCAACTGGCTGATAGATCACTTAGAATTCCTAGGGGCATGATTGAAGATGTATTGATAAAGGTTGATGAATTTTATTTTCCTGTGGATTTTGTTGTGCTAGATATGGAACCAAGTGAAATTCAAAAGTTCCAAACTCCAGTTATATTAGGGAGACCATTTTTAGCAACAGCTAATGCAAAAATTCACTGTGCAACTGGAGAATTGGAGTTTATATTTGGAGATATTAAGGTAAAGTTGAATGTTGTTAATGCTGCTAGGTTTGCAGATGGATATGATGGTCTTGAATGTTTTATTCTTGATAATATTGATCCATTAATTGAAGAGTCTTTTCTTAGTCTTATGCAAAAAGATTTTTTGGAGAATATTTTGAATAATGATGAAGTAGTGTTGAGTAGGTTTGAGGAGGAATCCAATGAATCTTTAGAAAACAATTTAAGATTTGATTAAAAATTTCAGGTTTGTGCAATAGAACCATGTTTGACTCTTTCTAAAGAACCCATGCTTCCTTCTATACAATATCTTCCTGAGTTGGAACTTAATCAACTTCCTAGTCATCTCAAGTATGTTTTTCTATGGGCAAATCAAACACTTCCAGCTATTATTGCTTCTAACCTTTCTTTGGAGCAGGAAGCTAAACTTGTTGATGTGTTGTCTAATAATAAGGAAGCGTTAGGCTGGACTGTTGCAGACCTTAAAGGAATAGATCCCTCTTTTTGCATGCATAAGATTAATTTGGAAGATGGAGCCAAGACATCTAGAGAGATGCAACGTAAGCTGAACCCGAACATGAGAGAAGTTGTAAAGAAGGAAATAGTGAAGTTGTTAGATGCAGGTATCATTTATCCTATTTCAGATAGTAAATGGGTTAGTCCTATACAGGTTGTACCTAAGAAATCAGGAATCACTATGGTGACAAATGATAAAGGTGAATTGGTACCTACCCGCACCACAACTGGATGACATGTGTGTATTGATTATAGGAAACTCAATGCTGCAACAAGAAATGATCATTTTCCTTTACCATTCATTGATCAAATTTTGGACAGGTTGGCAGGACAAGGTTATTACTGTTTTCTTAACGGGTACTCGGGATACAATCAAATCCCTATGGACCCTGAAGATCAGGAAAAGACAACTTTTACATGTCCTTTTGGCACGTTGCTTATAGAAGAATGCCTTTTGGCCTTTGTAATGCACCAACCACTTTCCAACGCTGCATGGTGTCTATTTTCACTGATATGATGGATGAATTTGTTGAGGTCTTTATGGATGATTTTTCTCTCTTTGGCTCTTCATTTGACACTTGTTTGAATAATCTTTCTTTGGTGTTGAAAAGATGTCAGGAATTTAATCTCATACTTAGCTGGGAGAAAAGTCATTTCATGGTTCAAGAAGGAATTGTTCTCGGACACATTATATCCAAGGAAGGAGTTCGGGTTGATAAAGCTAAGGTTGATATTATTTCTGATTTGCCCCCTCCAACAACTGTTAAACAGGTGAGATCATTCCTTAGACATGCTGGTTTCTACCGACGATTTATAAAACATTTTAGTAAAATTGCTAGACCTTTATCGAATTTGTTGGCACAGGATACTCCATTCCAATTTGATGAAAAATGTGTTACTGCTTTTGAAACACTAAAAAATGCACTTTCTACTGCTCCAGTGATTCAACCACCGGACTACTCTCTTCCTTTTGAAATTATGTGTGATGTTTCGGATTATGCCATAGGAGCTGTATTAGGTCAACGCAAGGATTGAGTTCTTTGTGTGATCTATTATGCCAGCCGAAGGTTGGATGATGCCTAGAAAAACTATACCACCACAGAGAAAGAATTGTTTGTTGTAGTTTTTGCATTAGAAAAGTTTCAGTCTTATGTGTTAGGGTAAAAAATAATCATTTATTCTGACCACTCGGCATTAAGATACCTGTTGGAAAAGAAAGATGCTAAACTTAGGCTTATTCGATGGTTGTTATTAATTCAAGAATTTGATTTAACAATCAAGGATAAGAAAGGTCGAGAAAATGTTGTTGCTGATTACTTGTCAAGGATTGTAACTCTAGAAACAGAAAATGAATTACCCTTGAGAGATACATTTCCTGATGAATAATTACTGTTAATTTATGCTCCTAAACTTCCTTGGTATGCTCATATTGTGAATTATCTTGCAGTTGGTAAAATACCTAAGGAGTGGAACAAGGCTGAGAGATACCGATTTTTCTCAATAGCAAAGCATTATTTCTGGGAGGATCCTCCTTTGTTCCGTGTTTGTTCTGATCAAATTATTCGCATATGTGTACCCAAGTCTGAACATCTAATCATCATGTCATTTTGTCATTCGCAGTAATGTGGGGGACATTTTGGAGGACGACAGACGGCTATCAAAGTTCTGCAAAGTGGATTTTATTGGCCCACATTAATCAAGGACACTCATGAGTTTTGTAAAGCATGTGAAAGATGCCAAAAGACAGGTAACATAGGAAAAAAGGATATGATGCCCTTAAATCCCATCGTGGTTTGTGAACTTTTTGATGTTTGGGGTATTGATTTCGTCCTTTCCCCATCTCCTTTGGTTTTCAATACATTTTGGTTGGTGTTGATTACATATCTAAATGGATTGAAGCAATTGCAACAAGGACTAATGATCACACTGTTGCGATGAAATTCATAAAAGAAAACATTTTCTGTCGGTTTGGAATTCCAAAAGCCATCATTAGTGTCTGTGGAAGTCATTTCATTCACCGAACTTTTGAAAAATTGTTGAAGAAATTCTCAGTCATTCATAAGGTTGCAACTCCATATCACCTACAAACTAGTGGACAGGTTGAGGTTTCTAATAGGGAAATTAAATCAATCCTTGAAAAGACAGTTAGACCTGATAGGAATGATTGGTCCACTTGATTGAATGATGCACTTTGGGCATATAGAACTGCATATAAAACTCCCATAGGAATGTCACCTTTTCGTTTAGTTTTTAAAAAAGCATGTCATTTACCTATTGAGTTACAACATAAGACTTACTGGGCAATTAGAACTGTGAATTTTGACTTGCAAAAAGCTGGTAAAAACAGGTTGTTCCATCTAAATGAACTTGAAGAGATGCATTTGGAGGCATAGAAGAATGCTAAGATTTACAGTGAGAAAATGAAGAGAACACATGATAAAATGATTATTCGGAAGACATTTATTCCTTCAAAAGATGTGTGGTTATTTAATTCTAAGTTACGATTGTTTTCAAAAAAATTGAGGTCTAGGTGGGATGGACCATTTAAAGTTGAACAAGTTTTTCCGTCTGGGGTTGTCAAGATAAAAGATAAAAACAAATAGGAAAACTATGTTTGTAAATGGACAAATGCTAAAACCAGCAATCCAGTTAAAGAATTGGGGTGAAGAGTCAATTGAACTTAAGAATCCAATCCCTGTAGAGTAACAATTTCAATGTGACCCTGTCTGGCTAAAGACGTTAAACTTAGCGCTTCTAGGAGGCAACCTAGGATGTCTAGAGGTATTAGGGTTCTAAATTTTATTTTTATTCTTTTTATATTTCGTACCAAATGAGTCTTTCTCCAACTTAAAGTAGTTTGAGTCTTAACCCTGGGAAGCAATCATTCAGGAATGATTGTCATAATACTAGTGATCACTGTACATTTTCTGTGTGCGGTTGTCTGACCAGTGCAACTATGTCTAACAATACTTGCCACTCCACCAGCTTAATGTAGTTTGGGTCTGTTGGGCTTTACTTGATAAGGTAGTTAGGAGTGAGAGCATTCACCAGACGGTATTGTCTCTAACGTAAAACCCCACTGTATTGCTCTTGACCTTGTGGAACTGGTTGTGGCCCCATGTGAGTGCCGAAGGAAAGTATTGGATAGCGTGAACACAAAAACCTCTAGAAGAGCTAGTCCCTTAATTTTAAATTCTAAAAAAAAAAAAAAAAATTGACAATTTGTGTGACGCGCTCATCCTAAATGGGTGGGAGGATGGGTACACAGTGACAACATTCGGTAGTGATTGTCTGAGGATAAAACAGGGTGTTGTTTGTACTGGGGTGTGTGCCTTACATGAACCCAAGTGATCTCTAAGTAATCTAGGATCTTGTGGCGGTAACATTCCAAGGTTTGTCCTAGATGTTGTTGCTTGGTTACCAATTAGCTTTAAATTGGCGTTAACTTCAACGTTATGAGGTCTTTTTCCACCATTATGGAAATAGTAGCTCTTATGGTATTTGAGATAAAGATAACTAATACCACTCGGAGGGGCATGTGATACGTGATTCATCACCTCTGCTTCGGCCAGTTCTTACGCTATGGCGGGTAGATTTACTATCCAGATTTAGATGCCATTCATTTGGTGTTCGGATGTGGTTGCTACATAGGTATGAAACTGAAATAGGGTTGGGATCCTATTTTTTGCATTTCCCAGGCTTCCAGTGTTGCCTTTCAAACTGGCGGACAACTCTTCGTCAAGTTATTGAACTCTAAATTTAGTCTAAACTCAAATATTCTTAAATTAAATATGGATCCAACTGTTTCTTTTGGAAGCATATTTAAGGTTTGAATCTTGATAGATGACTATTGGTCGGTTTCATTTGTTTATTCTTACAATTGTTTTAGGATATTTAAATGGTTTAAAATTCATGTGTTTATTTCTCTCATGTACCAATTTTTATTTTATTTTATATTAATAATAATAATAATAATAATAATAATAATAAAAGTGTGATCTTGTAGAAAATAGGTTTGAGGAAGATTATATCTTCCTACTTTGTGAACTTGCATAAACATTTACGGCAGAAACGGGAAGTACCATGCTCAAACGTACCTAAAGGGTGCTCGAGCGCGGTACGACCTAACCGAGGGGTTTAAAGCCCTCTTTCTTTCTTCTTCTTCTCATTTTTTTTCTCTCCATTGCCGCCTCCCTCTCTATCTCTCTCTCTCTCTCAAATTTTTTCTTTCATTTCTCTATTTTGTTGCATTCAACACAATGATGTTCGGAACTCTCACGCCTGATCAATTTGCCATGATCGTGTACTATTTTGCAAGCATTTTCATCATTTACATTTTCCTTATTTATCTTATTATCAAATGGGATCATAGGTAATTAGGAATGATTGAAGTTAATCATGTATTTTCAAATTTAGGGGATAGTCTTCTGTTGTTGTATTTTCATTTCTTTTATGTAATGTCTTTATGTTTAATAAAATAATGTGATTTGTTTATGATTTTTGTATTTATTTAATTTATATATACATATATATATTTATGTATTTTTATTTATGTTAAGATATTTATGTTAAATAATGTATATATATTTATGTTAGCCTGTTATATATGTATTTATTATTATTAAAAAAAAATTACTGAAAGAACGCAGTAGGGCGCTCGAGCGCCCTGTAGGCGCTCGAGTACCCAACCACAGTCGGGGCTTATAACATAAACCCCGATTACAGCAGCCTTGAAACCTAAAAAAAATACCCCCCAACCTACGGAAATCACCCCCCAACATCACCAAAACTCTTCCCTACCCCAAATCAACTATCGATCCGCAACCCAAGGTGAGTTTTTATGCTTTCTTTCTTATTTTCGCATTTTTTTCAGTTTTAGATCTATTTTTACATATTTATCTACGTATGTATATATGCATATTTGAAGGCTTTAGGATGATTCTTACTGTTTATTCTCAGCTTATTGTTGTTCTATAGCTCTCAATCTTCGTTTTGGTATGATTTTTTTTTACCAGATATGTATATGTATATATGTGTATGTATATAGAATGTATATAGAATTTGGTTAGATTTTAATTGTCCAGTTTTTGTTAGATTTCCTTTAAATTTAATCTTTAAAAAAAAAAACCAAAAATTAAAAAATATATATTTATATTTAAGAATTTCAGATTTATGTAGATATATTTATATATATTATTCTAAGATTTATAAATTATTTAAATATTAGCGGATTTAATTGGATGATTTATAAATAATGTTGTGTTAAGGATGATTTTAAGGTTGTTAATTGGTGTTGTTTGAATAAATAGTATTTGCATAAAAAAAATATAAAAAAAATTGTTTTGTGTTTTTCATGATTTTTCTGATTTAGTTTTTTTTGTTTATTATTTAGTTCATGACTCAAAGAAGAAAGAAATTATCATTGATTGCACGACTTGAGAATGCTCAAATTGAGGCCGAAACTGATTTTTCGGATGTTTTGAGGGCTTCTGAAGGTGAGCAACGTGCTTTTGAATATTTTGAAGGGTATTTTCTTGATTGTCTTTTGCACCCACCTTTTGATGATGTTTATGTTTTTTCTCGTCTCATTCGATGTTTTTATGAGCTTCTTTCGTATGATGATGGTAAATTTAGTGCATCAATTGATGGTTTTCAATTTCAATTTACTACTGCTGATATCATAACTATACTGTGTGGGCATGATTATTTTTATGTGGAAAATACGGATTTCCCTGCTACAACTCTAGATTTAGAAATTGCTACAAATTTGTGTGGGGGTCCGGTTCTACCACATGGTGTAGGTATAAGGAGATCTTCCCTTCTTAGGGATATGTGGTTAACAGATATCATTGTTAAAAAGAACCTTTGCCTATATGGTCATGATCAAGAGAGGAGGGGAGTTGTTTTACATGTTTTATATTGGATTTATCAAGGTGCCCTTTTTGATGTTGGAGCTATAATTGGAGACAATATGATGAGTCTTATAGACCACATGATGAAGTTTGATTCTACATCTACACTTCGTTTTCCTCGATTAATAGTTCAACGGTTTAATTTTCCTTTTGCACCTGATGAGCCATTCATGGATCTCCCTATTACTTCATATGGTGAATCGGAGTTCACGAAGAGTTTTAAACATTTGGAGCGCGCTGTTTGAAAGATGCCCTTAGCATTAAATACTCCACGGCCTTCCACTCAATCTTCTGAAGGCGCCACGTCTTCCCAGCAACAGGTACTCAGCCTGAAGAATCATTGATGAAAAAAATGTACAGAGAGCTACAAGCCATGAATACTAACCTTGCTGCAGGATTTGGTGAAATTGGTCAACTAAACGCTGAATTTGCTGAATTTAAGCAGTCACAGAGGGAAGAGTTTGCTGCATTACGAGCTGAACTTGTTTCAATGAAAGGTTCAGGCTCAAGTCCTCAGCCGTCATCACCATCGTAATTCAGTGGCATGCTTTCTATATTATTTTCGTTTATTTTTGTTTTTTTTTTTATTTATTTCATCTTACTTTAGAAATATTTTAGTTTTTATTTAAACTCACGGCTAATGTTGGTTTTTGAGATTTTGTTTGACAATTCTTCTTTCAGAAAGTTTTTGAGGAAAAATGCTTGGAATTTTTTATCAGGTTGTATCTATCTTTTTAATTTGCAATGCATTGCATTACTTTCTTACATTAAGAGCAATATAAGGTTCGGGTTTGAAGATGTAGGAGAAAATAGTCGATACCACCTAGTAAAAATTTTCCAAATTCTTTAAATTTTCTTGCTTCATTTATTCATAATAATTAAATTTGAGTAGTTAATTGTTGAAATATAGTTAGATTGTGATAAAATATTTGAATTAACTGTGAATTTGGAATGGAAAAATGATTAGCCGCTAAGAGTTGAGTTTGTATCTAATTTTTTTTGAAACCTTGTTAACTATTATTATATCCCAACAGCGTCACATGATTCAATTAGAAGTTTTTGATTAATTATCAAAAAATGAGTAGATTGAGAGGTTTTCAATGTGAGATGTTGTGTTTTATTAAAATTTGACTTATTTTTCTAGATTGGTATACTCCTTTGAAAAAAAAAATGTGTAGATGACTCGCTCAACATCATTCAAATATCAAAAGTGTTGATTCAACAAAAAAGAGGCAGAAAAGAAATCCATAACAAATGTTTTCTTCTAACCATTTTTGAGCATTTTTGTTATGAATTAGCTATCAATACAAATCTTTCCAGACAAGCCTTCTTTTACCAAACACAATTCAACCGAAGAAAGGCAATACTTCAAGAAAGTCTTTGAATCAACCAACATCTACCATTCGAGTCATCTGTTCATAAAAATTAAAAAATATCTATATATAATATATAAAAAAATCGAAGGGAGTATTACATGATTTGGGAGGTAGTTCAGTTTTAACATTTCATGACTATCCATAGAAAATATTTTTTGTTTTACAAATTTTGCATGATTAATTTTCTACTTTTTAATTGAGTTACAAGTGCTTAAAAAGGCTCAAATGATTTTTTGTAATTAAGTTGATTTCTATTACTCTAGATACAAAACGATTTCTTGTGGTAGAATTGTTTGGAAGACAAACTCACTGTTAATCATGTATTTTATAAAATATAACTGTATGAATACATTGACTGCTTAGATTTAATAATTTTGAATCTATGAAGAAATTGATGCATTTACTTGAGGACAAGCAAATAATAGGTTTGAGGAGGTTGATAAATCCGTATTTTTAGTAACTTTATCCCATTGAATCATGTATATTGCATTATTATTTTAAGCTTAATTGTATATTTTACACAAATTTAGTGCAATATAGGTTTTAAAGAAGAAATAGCAAAAACGGCCATAAAAACCAACTTTTGGAGCAAATATTCGGCGCAACACTGAAAGAAAATGGTAGAGCAACTTCAATACGAGCAATTCGAGATTGAATTTGACCAAACCGAGTGCGGAAACGAATTCAGGACACTGAAAAATCTTGGAATAGACCTGGTCAACTTTTTGGTCAACGGTCAATGGTCGAAGTCAATTTCGCCAGTCAAAGTTCACCTACCACAGTCAAAGTAGTGCTCGAGCGCCCCTTTTCCAAGCTCGAGCGCCACTTTTTGAAAAAGGACGAAAATTGAGCGGCAGAGTGCAAACCGAAAACAACAGAAAAAATATTAAAATCAAAAGTGCAGAAGGGCGCTCGAGCGCGCGTGATAGGTACTCGAGCGCCCTCGTGAATTTTTGCCTATATATAGTCACGATTTTCAGCAACAATGGGATACCGTTTTCTTTCCTAGCATAATTTCTACTATTCTTGTGTTTGTGAAGTGAGTTATGAGTGTGTTACTTATTTTATTTAGTTGTGTGCAAAGTTATAATCCCGAGGGGAGGGTCTAGTAAGCTATAAGCATATCAAAGTCATACTAGTCTACTAAAATCCGTTCAAACACGATAAGTATTCTTTGATTTTGATTTTCGTTAAGAATTTGTGTACTTTAAAGTTTATCATGGCACACTAGACCCGAGATTCGGGGTGGTATGTGTGAGGTTATTCTTGTACATATGTTTTGATTCAGATTTATTAAAGTCTTGTATTTTTGTTTCCAAGTATTTTTTGATTAATTATACATATACTTGTAGTTATGTTATATTTAATTGAAAGTACATATAAGCCCGGTTTTGTAAACCAGTGGCAATATGAGACTACCTCGGATGGATTCTAGTCTAGTTGTACCGACACCTCCAGGTTACATAAGTGAAAGATTAATTGAGAGATTGGATATCATTAGGTTGTACCAATACATCCAGTCTTGTTAATTAATTAATCTTCTTACTTATGTAATTAAAGGCTCATTTCAGTAGTGGGAACTTGTAGCCCTATTTCTGAAGGACTTAACTTTTAATCTGAATCAATAACTTTGTACTTGAGTATACCGAGCTATAACCATCCTGAATCATTAACCCTTTAGATTTTCATTGTATTATTAACTGTTGTAATTCTTCAATTTTGTACCTTTGTTTAATTCACTTTTGGACCTTGTTACTACCGTATCTTTGGACATTTTGTGGACAACTTTTGGACTAAATTTTCCGTACTTCCGTACTTTTGGACTTTTGGACTTAATCAAACTTATCTTTGACAGAAAATAGTTAAACAATTCTAAATTAAGGACTTAAATTAATTTGATAACCCAATCTCTGTGGATCGACCCTCTACTTGCCACAACTAGAGGTAATTCAAGATAAACAATATTTTCAATCATTTAACCTTACTATTTTTTAGCGCAAAACGACGCGATCAGCACGTAATCGGATTATTTGTGCAAGAAGTCTTGCAAGTGCCATATTACGAGTGGATAATAGAGAGACATGTGACCAATGTGTTGAGACATCTATTAACACCATAAAGTATCGGAATGGTCCACATGATGAAACAATAGGCCCACATATATCCCCTTGAATTCTCTCTCAAAATGCAGGAGTTTCAACATCGACTTTAGTTGAGGAGGGCCTTGAAATTAATTTCCCTTAGGCACATGCAGCACATGAAATTTCATTTGGTAAAAGAACTCTTTGGTTCTTTAATGGATGCCCATGTGAATTCTCAATGATTCTTTTCATCATTACTGCGTCTGGATGACCAAGACAGTCATGCCGAAGGACAAAAGTCGTTGGGTCAAACAATTTCTGGTTGATCATGTTATTAGATTCCACTGGATTTATGTATGTATAATATAATCCAGAGGACAATGCTAAAAATGTTTCTACTATCTGTTTCTTGTCAGATATAAATGATGTAATATAAAGATATTCTTTGTCTTTCTCATTCTTGGTTTCAATATGATAACCATTTTGACGAACATCTCGAAAACTCAGTAGACTTCTCTACGATCTACTTGAATATAAGGTATCGCCTATTAGTTTTGTTCCTCGAGGAAGTATAATAGTAGCATTTCCTGAGCCTTCAATTAGGTTCGTGGTACTAGAAATTGTATTAACATTGCCCTCAGCCAATTTTAGATATGAGAAATATGTTTTATTTTTCAGAATGATATGCGTTGTAGCACTGTCTGCTAGACATATTTCCCTATTGTTGATATCAAGTATGTCCATATCTTCAAAATAGAACAATGTATTGTAAGAAATGCTTACAAAATAAACAATTAAACATAAACTAGATTCATAGATATTTTACAACTGATATAGTATCTTACATTTAGACCACGCAACACTTATGCTACATACTCATAAAATACATTAAAAGTTACTTTAAAACAACATTCATAATTTTTTTTTAAAAAAAACACACCAAGTCCGAAATGCATGAAAGATGACTACATATTCTCTGTCTCTTTTATTTAAGATATATCAGTCAAGTGAATCCATGGAAGCATTTCCCTCACCCATTGGATGCTCACTATTCCAACTATCATCTTCAAAGAAATTTGAGAAGTCAAGGCAGGTATTGTTGTGTTGATCATGGTGCTCGACAAGATTTGTTTCCACAATTTTTCCTTTTCCTTTTGAGTCTTTATATGCTTTATAAAGCTCCACAGGATGCTTTGCTGTTCGGCAATTTTTCTCCCAATAGCCTGTCATGCCACATTTAAAACATATATCATTTCAGGATGGTTTCTTTTGGGAGCTACTCCATTGTTTCATTATTTTCTGGCCTCTTGAAATTAAAACCTTTTGGGTCATCACGATACCAAGTATTACCATGATCACGTCTGTGGCCCTGTCCACGATTGCGTCCACGGCCATGGCCACGACCACGGCCTCGACCCCTACCTCGACCATTATTATTATTTTCTATAGCATTCACCTCAGGTAACAGTACTGTCCCAGCTGGTCGTGCTTGGTGATTTGCCAGCAATAGTTCATTATTTTGTTCTGCTAACATGAGACATGCAATCAGTTCATAATACTTTTTAAAGCCACACTCTCTATTGTTGTTGTAAGATCACATTTGTAGCGTGAAATGTTGAATATGTTTTTTCTAACATATCTTCATCAGTGATATTTTTACCACACATTTTTAGCTGTGTAGTAATCTTAAATATTGCTGAATTATACTCGCACACTGTAGGGAAATCTTGCAACCTTAAATGTATCCATTGATAACGGAGCTTTGGCAAAGTCACTGTTTTTTTATGATCATACATTTCTTTTAGATTTGTCCATAACTCATATGGATCTTTTACCGTGAGGTATTATGATTTCAGAGGCTCATGTAAATGATGGTGAAGGAATATCATCATCTTTGCTTTGTTTTGCAGGGACTCTTCGTTTCCTTCTATGATAATTTTTTATTGTCCCTTCGCTTGTAAATGTATGTCAGCATCCAAAATCCATGAAAGGTAGTTATCTCCCGATATATCAAGGGCAACAAATTAAAGCTTTGCAAGATTTGGCATGTGTGATACTAAAAGATATTAAATAAACTTTAGTTAATAAGAGCTCATAAAGATGTTAGATCTTATACAAAAAAAATGTGGCTAATAAACTAACTCCTTGTAGGAGACTATGAAATTAAGCAAAAAGATTAAAATTGACACAATATAAATGATGGATATAAGGATTGCATAATAATATAAAATGCTCAATAGTTAAATAGTTAGACATAAATAATGTTAGAATTGTTAGGAAAGTCAGCAATAAGTTAGATATAAATAAATGTTAAGATATAGTCAATGTTAGGATATAGTCAGAAAAGTTAGTAATAAGTTATAATCAAACCGGAAACAATTATTATATTATTTTGATAAATAAAAATTTTAATCCAATAACAGTTTCAACATCCTTGTGAGTAATGGTAATTAGGTCCAAAGATCAATCTGGCATTCCTTTTGAGTAACAGAATTTTATCTCCAAAAATTTCAAGTCCGAGCAAAAGTTCATTTGGTTAAACATCAAATTTTCATGTCCAAAGTCTAGTTATTTATACTTTTAGAGAATATAAACTTCACTAAATGTATTATTATAATATATTAACTAATCTATAATATATAATCAAAATGTAATTGAAAAAGGAAGAATTATATGTACCTTTGATAATGAAGTGGTCGGATACTTTGTTATTTGCTGCTTCTGCAGAGTTTCGTGCTGATAACGTGTTATAAACTAAAACTTAAATATAGAGAAAACAATACTAAAACAAGAGAGAATTTGAAAGAGTAAGATTATTGATTTCTTCAAGTGTAATTTTCATCTTATAAACTTCCTCTATTTATAGAATTTTCCATCTTCTTGATGACATCAACATTACATCACAATCCACATACATGAAATAATATTTACTATACAAGAATCCTATAAGTATTTTTTGACCATTCAATGGTAGTAATTTTTCACTCACTTAAGAATTCTATAAATAAATTTCTTCACCTTGATAAGTATATAACGATAAATATATACAATATCGTATTTTCATAACAATTTTGTATATTATAGACCTTTGTTCTCCATGTTTTGATTTGCGAGGGAAAGGAAAGGAAGGAAAGTTCGTGGAAAAAATTATGAAATAAGAGAAAAGGATATGAGGTTAAGGATGACTCGTCTAAATAGTAAAAAAAAAAAAAAAAGAAAGTAAGGGAAGGAAAAAGTTTTTACAATTTTTGTTTAAATTGGAGAAGAAAGAAAAAGAAAGAAAATAAAATTTTTGGATGTAAAATTAATGAAATTCATAAGAGCAACAACAAGAGATAAGGTAGCGAGTTTGTTTTTTAGCTTTTTTTTTTTTATGATTGAGAACACTTTACGGACTATTTAGAACAAATGAATTTCACAAAATTTTGTGGAATTCATTTGCAAATCTAAGTTTTTTTGTTTGGTTGCACATTTTTAAAGAATTACAAATCCAAGATTTACAATTCTTGAATTTGTACAAGTCTTACTCAAGTCCGAGCCCAGGAGGTGGAATTTGCAAATCCACGTTTTCTAATTCAGCTGCTAATATTTTGAGGACAAAACTACCCTCAGATTTTTTTCTTTGCTAGGAATAGTCCAAAACTCAAAAAAGAAAAAGCCAAACGTCTTCCCACTTTCTCTCTTTGACAGAAGAAAATCAACATCTTCCATTCTTCTCTTTCAGGTATTCTTTTAATTTTTCTTGTAAATTTATTTGTGATTTTTTTTGGGTAATATGTATTCGATTTGATAGCCTATCGTGTATATATTTTTTTGACCATCATGTAAAATATAGAATACAAGATTTCTTTTGTACTTTTTTGCAGCCACCGCAATCTATTGAACAAAGTTAATACTCCACTGCAGAAATCATCTTTTTCCTTTTTATCTTCCTGTTGTTATTGCTTTTTACCTATTTGGGATGCAGATTGACATGATTATTCGTGTCAGATTTTACTGATTGTCCACTATGCATTTGCCAGTTCCAAATCTAGTAATATACGACTTGTTATTTCTCTTGTTTAGTTGGTTGATTGATTTAATTTTAAATTATTTCTTTTTTTTCTTATATTGAAATTCAGGGAGTATGAGGGACTCTGCAAAAAATGCGCTAACAGCTTTAGTTACATATGTTGGGTACTTAGTGCCCCTACTTCGTTTATACAAACATATTGAGCGACCGTTAGGGGAGACTAATCGTGATAGATATCATATTAGACAAGAATTAATGAGACAGATAGAAACAAATAATTCTCGTCATGTATTACACATGAGGCCTAATGCATTTAGAACTTTAGTAGATATTTTTAAACAAAGGAAGTTGCTACATGATACACAATATAGTTGTGTTGAGGAACAAGTTGCAAGATGTTTACACATTTTGCCTGGGAATGTGCGAACTCACCATGCAAACTTCTTTTGGTGCCGAAGTGGTGAGACAATAAGTCGTCATTTCCATCAAGTGCTTAGGGCCATCATTGCGCTTGAAAATATATTTTTAGTACAACCTGATGGATCCATAATACCTCCAGAAATAATTAATAGTGAAGGAAGATTTCATCCTTATTTTCAGGTACTGTTAGCATACTTAGCCATCTTAAATCACAAGTTATATATTTATGTTGTCTATTCGTTGATACTGATCAATTAAGCTTAATGTTAGAATTGTGTTGGTGCTATTGATGGAACACACATTCGTGTCTAAGTCTCAAAAGCTGATGTTCCAAGATATAGAGGCAGGAAAGGAGTACCCACAATGAATATATTAGCTGCATGTACTTTTGACCTCAAATTTACTTATGTCTTGCCTGGTTGTGAAGGATCTGCAGCAGGTTCAAGAATATTAGAAAATGCTTTAGATAGGCAAGATAAGTTGAAAATACCCGAAGGAAATTATATTAGTACTTCTAGATTATTTGAATAATATCAAGTAAAAACTTAAAAACACATGAATTATGTTTATTTATTGTAGGAAAATTTTACTTAGTTGACACGGGGTATCCTTTGAGATCCGGATTCATCACTCCATATCAAAGTACTAGATACCATTTGAAAGAGTATTCTCGCTCTCCTCCCGAGAATCCAAAAGAATTGTTCAATCTTCGGCATGCGTCACTATGTAATGCAATTGAAAGAGCATTTGGAGTGCTAAAAAAAAGATTCTCAATTATTGCTAGTGGAACAGAGGCAAACTATGATGTTGGTACCCTTTCAGAAATTGTGCTTGGTTGTTGTATTTAACATAATTTTCTCATTATGTATGATCCAGATGAAGAGATTTTGCGCGAGGTAGATAATGAGTTGTTTCAAAATTTGGATGGATTAAATGATAATGAGCGCATTCCTAGAGTTGCGGATGCTAGAGAAGGAGAGCAAATTAGAGATGGCATTGCTGCCCATATGTGGACTGATTATATTTCTTATTCATAGTTGTTATTTTAATGCCTTTGTATTCTTTTATATTTGCAACAGTGTATTCTAAAATTTATTATTTTATGGATAAAGTATTGTTGGCATTGATTTATGAAATAAGTTTTTTCTGTTAATATTCATTTTTATAAATAAATTTTTGTTTTAGTATTCGTTTTGTAGTTTACTAATTAGTTTTACTACTGCATCGGGATGACACGACAAAGGCAGATGGAGACACCAAATGAAAATGAAGTTGAAGTTGTTAGTGAGGGGATGGATAAATATCTTAGATGGCCAAGAGAAATGGATAAACTTCTTCTTGACAGTTTGAAAGAAGAAAAGGTGAAAGGTAACAAGGATGAAAAACAATTTACCAAGGAAGCTTGGAAGACTGTTGTTGGTATCCTTAACTTGGAGTTTCAGAAAATTGGAAAAAAAATTGACAAAAATAAGGCAGTTAACAGATTGAAGACTATCCAAAAAATAATGGGTCTAGCAGTCGAGCTCTTGGATAACAAAAGTGGTTTTGGATGGAATGATACATCAAAGAAGATTGAAGCTGCTCCAAGTGTGTGGGAAAGTGTGATTAAGGTGAATTTGATAGTGTATGTATTATTCTTATTGTTGGTAGACTATATAAAATTTAACTCAAAATTCTTGTTCTTTCTTTTATAGGCAAAACCAGATTATAAATTAGTGCATCACAAGGAACTCCACTTTTTAGAAGATGCTCACGAGTTATTTGAAAAAGACCGAGCAAATGGAGCTAGGGCAGAGAGTGCAAAAGAAAAGCTACGAAGGTGGCAAAATGAGCGACAATTTTCTACACAAGAGCAAGATATAGGGATTGAAGATATTGATAATTTGCAAGCAACTAATGAGGTTTTTCTTGAACAACCTAATCATTTTCCTAGCACTTGTAACTACACATCAGTGGAGCATTCACAAATGACTCAAGACTTGCCAATTGGTCAAGAGAATGATTCATCAACTCCAAGCATATCAAGGGCAAATTCCAAAGGAAAAAGAAAAAGGTCCATGAGTGCTACAATTGCCGAAGAGATTATGGATGTTACTTCTTCAATGAAAGAAATTGCCAATGCTATTAAGACTACGAGGAAATTCTTTTATTCAACTAATAAAATTACAACCGAGCTAAAAAAAAATGGATTGGATAAGTGGGAAGTCATAAATGCAACTGACTTTCTCAAAGATAATGAGTCATTAGTGGAAAGATTCTTTGCATGTGATGATGATATCAAATTGGCATGGTTGAAAAGGAAGATTTGAACTATGAATGATTAATTGGTGGACAATTGACGATGCAAATCATATATTATAGTTATTTTTGAAATGTTGAATTGGATGAATAATTTGCATTAGTTGAACCTCAAGTTATTTTTTCTATGTTAAAGTTACGGTTAAACTTGAACTTATTATGATTATTTTGTAATGTTTAAATTTTTTGAAAATATTTCTTTGTTTTGTTACTTTTTACTTTGTCTTTTGGATTTTTATGAAAGTATCAGGAATCAATAATGGATTGAGAAGATAGCCTAATTTTAATTGAATAAAAGAATGCTATTTAAGTAAAATATAAATGTTAATTCTAATTTCACATGTGTTCCAAATACAATTTAGATTTATAAATAACAGAATTGACTTAATATTGTTTTAGATTTCCAAACAAGAGAATTCATTTGTAAATGAATTCCATGAAAAATTCATTTATAAAATAAATTCCACACATGAATTACTTTCAAACACTATGTTAAGAAAGTTCTTAATTACATTTTAAATTTCAAATCTCATAATATTTTTTATAAGAGTACAGTTTAATTTAATTAAATATAAAATTTATCGAGTTCTTTAAAAGAATTTTTTTTTTTTTTTGACTAATTCGATATGAAGAGAGTGTTAAAAAAATCAATAATAAAGCCACTTTTTCCCCCAACTTCAAAACAGAAGGGAATAATAATAATAATTTTCTCAAAGCAGCTATACCTACAACACACACACACTCTCCCTCTCTCTCTCCATACATCTGGGGACACGTCTGTGTTTCTCTCTGATCTTGTGAATTCAATTTTACTTTACGAATATAACCTTGATATAATTTTCCTATTTTCCTTAGAAAATCTTGAATTAAATTTTATCGGAGAATCTTTATCTCGTAGATCCTTAAATAAGATATATATATATATATATGTTATATATGCATATAATATGTATTTCTTGTTAGTTGAAATACACTGAGGCTACGTGTAATTGTTTTATCTATAAGCTGAATTTGAATGCGTAATTATTCAACTGTAACTCCCAAGACTCATTTTTATATCATTTATTGCTGCTTAATATTGAATTTATTGCTTTTATGTATTTTTGTTTTTTTTGCTATAAATGTCGATTTGGAATAAATATTGCATTTCTGGGAATATCTGGATGCTGTTTTAATTCTAGTTTATTTTTATTTGTGTAAACTACGAGAAAACACTAGTTCGTATTTTGTTGAAATTGAACGTCAGATCCTGTAGTTATGATTTATAAGAACGTGACTCAGGGTAGTGAGACCCGTTCTTGGTACCACAGGTCTAGCGTGCAATTTTGAGAAATTATAGGGTTTTCTTGTTTATTTTACCTTTTTTATTTTTTATTTTCCCTCGGATTGCCATTATATTCGTTACGGATTTGGATGTACATATCAACTGGATAGGAATTCCACTTTGTTAATTATATTTTTGATGCAATGAGATTCGGGAATGATAATTATTGTTTCTGTTTCTTTTTGTCGATCAAGTTTTCGAGGTAATAAAAGTCTAATCAGGAATTATAGTAGCTATTGTGTTTTACGAACAAAGATTTAGTGGTTAACTTAGGCCAAATGCTAGGTTATCGAATTGTTAGACTGTAGCTTGATGCTGAAAAATGTAGTACGCTAGTGAGGGGAGTAAGGTTGATGACTCCGGCCCCTCCTAAAGAAAGTGAGCGAGATCTCCCCATGGGGATTATGCTTATGCAGAAAATTTTAGTTAATGGGGCCCCTAACTTCCTCAAACTTAAAATTTTGATTTTCCACTGAGAGGTTTTCTTTATTTTAAATTTTTAATTATGTAATGTGAACATCAATTTGTCTATGTGGTGTTAATGGTTGAGGTGAATGACTGGATGTTTGCTTCACCAATTTCTAGTTTTGTGCATCCTCTTTTATGTGCGTTCTTTTTACTTCTCTCTTTATGCCTCATTTTTGGTTTGTATCAGCTGATCCCTGACTGGCCTCGATTGTTTTCTTCTTTTGAATTATGATTATCGGTTTTGTTGTTGGCGTGTGGGCCAGATGGGGTGAAGGAGAGGTCGACAAAATGTCTTTTTACTTGGATCTTTATTTGCTTTAACTTTATTAACGCGCTGGCTGTTCTCGAATTTGTCAATATTTTTTTAACCTGGCTAGAGGCGAGCTATAATGCAAGGCCGACAGATTGAGAATAAAGATAAGCTTGTATAACTTGGATGTCTCATTACTCTTTACATTATCAAGATACAAAAATAAGCTTTAGTAAGTTTTCAATTAACAATTTAACTTAAGTACTATGTTTTTGTTATTAGTTTGTTACAGGAGCTTAGCACTGGTTAAAAAGCTTCCTTCAGTCTCAAAATAATGGTTCTCTCTGGAATAGCGGTATTCCAGAAGACGCTATTGGATACATATACCTGCTAAATTTTGAATCTTACCAATAATGCCAATTCATCCAGTGGATTTTGTTTCTTTACTATGATTTTCTAAATTTTGAGACTTGAAATATGGAGAATCTTATGGTGGGGTCTCTATCAATTCCTACCCTGACTTGAAATAGTGGGTATACCAGACCTGTCACAAACACAAGCTGAACTGGGCTGAATTGTTTATGATGAGTGAAAGCTACCTTAGAGGAGTTTAATGTTGATTTGTTCTGATGAATGGCTACAATATCTTCTTATGCCACTATTTTCGTATAATAAAGGCGATTTATGAATGATTTAGTAACTTCATGCTAAGGGACCTACTTTTAAGTTCGGTGCTGACCCATGAGAAGAGCTGTATGACTGCAAGTCTCAGAGAAGGGCTGATCAAATTGTCTTCGTTTTTGCTGAACAAAATGTTAAAATGAGTATATAGTTTTAATTAGCCATGTGAACATGTTAATGGACAATTATCCTAATTTCTAATGCCGGTAGTTGGTACTTGTAGTCAAGGATGTTAATGTAGTTGGTTTCATCAATGAAGTAAATCTGATACATAAAATATGTTCTGCTATTTATAATATTCTTGCTATTGTACTTCTCAAAAATATTCTTGCTATTGTCTTGTGATATCCTTTTGGATTTGTGACGCAGCTTACTGCTTAAGTGATCAGACATAGGCTGGGAGGATTGGACGTTCATGTTTTCAAGACACTATGAAAGGCCAAGGTAGTTATGTGCCACCGGCTTATATTCCCTTGGGACAGTCAGATAGAGAAGTAGAGGAAGTTACATCTAAGGATGATAATCCTACACCACAGCGCACCAGTGATGCCCCAGAACAGTGGTTGTCTGGAATCTGTGCATGTTTCGACGATATGCAGAGCTGTACGCTACTTTCTGCCTTGTGATCTTGATTTATCAGAAGGAAAAAAAGTGAATGAAAGGTGCAACTTTGAGTAGTACTGGAATTTATATGATTGTTCCTCCTCTATCTAATTAGTGAAGTATTCTTTAGACTGCAATCGATGTGGTTTGCCACTTGTCTTGTGTGTTGGGAATTTTGGGCAGGTTTTAATAACTATATAGGCTTCATTTATTTCTACTTAAATTATGCAAAATGGAGTTGAGTCTGTCTTGATGGGACATTATTATTTGAGTAATATCTTTCATGGTATTACCAGTTGAGCTTAAACAAATTCCATTTGGTTTGAATCTCTAAATCAAAAACGTTTAGGAAAAAATAATCATTTTGATTAAAAGGGAATGATATTTTCATTGGGAAAAGCTTTCATCCGGACTTTTTATCCTTATCGTAACTTTAGGATCAAGGCTATCTCTGTCCACCCAGTAGATTTGCATTAGCTGCAGTCATAGGTCTTATTGCTAGCTCTGGCATGCTGTGTTGGTCTAATGAGAATCTCTCATGGTTAACAATGATATGTGTTGGTCAAAGCGTCAATCTCTCCACCCTTGCACTTCCATAATTTAATGATTGATCAGTTGAACAAATATATTTTACCATTTGAATTGGATTGTAAGCTTGTTGGTTGCAGTCTGGTTACACTGTCATCAGAAAACATTTGTGTAATCTGCCATCTCTGCTTTCCCCCAATTGTGTTGGATGTTACATTTATTAATAGATGGATTACTGATGGTCCCCTAATGCAAATTCCCTTTTTTACTTGGCCAGGTTGTGTTGGACTTGTTTGCCCTTGCTATCTTTTTGCAAAAAATGCAGAGCTTTTAGGGTCTACAACTTTAATGGGATCGTGTATGACTCATTTCGTTTTATGGTCTCTCGTCAACACACTTTGCTGCGTGTTAAGTGAAGGTGTTCTTCTGGGTTTACCTGGATGCTTTGTTGCATGTTATGCTTGTGGCTACCGGAGGACGTTACGATCTAAATACAATCTTCCGGTACTCTTTGCCAATAGATTCTCATTTATTCTTTTTCCATGATTACTTGTTTTTCCATAACTGTCTTTTATTAGGTTAAGAACTGTTGCTCAAACTCATCACGGTCTTTAAGGAAGTAAAGGAACTGATTAAAACAATTTATTCAGAGCTTATCTCAACCAATTTGATTCAGCTCATAGTAATGTCTTTTCTGGCTTGGATATTTGATGGACATTGGGGTCTGCTTCTGGCTGTGATATTGCGTAGTCCTGATGTTTAAGATGATTGTCAGTATGATGCAGTAACGTGATATTCTCTCTTGGTTTACATGCAGATCCTGCTAATGATCTCTTAGTTTTTTCTCTAAGAATTTTTCTGTTTGCTGACATAGCTTCTTCATGACATACCCTGTAAACTTTGATTTTACTTTGAAGTAAATACATCTTGAATCTTTGGTGCAGGAAGCCCCATGCGGAGACTTTTTTACGCACTTTTTCTGCCACTTGTGTGCCGTATGTCAAGAATATAGAGAAATTCGTGAAAGATCTGGACGCGCAAATTTCTCAGATCTGGACTTAGTGGAAGTGACAGCCCCTCCAGTTCAGACAATGGAATCAGCTTCCACAGAATAATGCTCGTAATAGTCGCTCACTTTTTTGCCTTCTAATGCATATATGTAGCACTTGTGCAGTCGTCATTTGTTTTTGTAGTACTTGAACTTGTGGGTGTTTTACTTTTCCGGCATTTTACGTTTCTTCTTCTCCTTGCAGTTTAATAAATTTTACTGCATGAATTTTCAACTTTATAATCATCCTCGTCTGTGGTTTCGTGTAACATAGATTTGATTCGCAAACGTGGTGTTAATTCTTTGCCTTAGTAAATGGGAATAGATGGTTAACTGCACTACCCTTTACTCAACATCCTTTCTGAGAAATATATAGCTGGACAGGTCTAAACAACGTTTGTGGGCCCCACCATTTTCACTCAGGCGGGGTGGGACCCACACTTTGTGTCTGGCACCTTAAACGTCCCAGAAATGTTGAAGATTTTTTCATGTATAGCATGGATGGTATAACCAAGCGTGGGATTTAGAAATTAGAAGTTTAAGTTGTATCCTGATGCTATAGGCAGAGTAATATCTTATTTCTCTTTGTCCAATGTACTTCTGTCGACAGTACTCGTGGTTGGTGGCTATCTACCACGTAGTGGTTGGATAAAGATTTTCTCATAATGTTACAATATTATGAGAGGATCCAAATCCGGCAGAGAAGACTAATCTGTTGTCTGTGTAATGGAGTAGCTCATAAGATGGGGAGTATGACCTGACTGAAAACCATGGCCAATTGATTTGACCATTTTCCTTGGTGCCTTGGGCATTTGACATCCATGGGAGATAGCTCTTTTTTACTGCCCTAGACATGAAAAATAGTCGTTGAGGATGCATTGAAGCGATAACTAATGTGATGATTATTGCTGCATTTCCTTGCAAAAAAAATTTGATGTTTTGTATGTCGGGTGAAATTGTCAGGTAATGACCTGTTATAATCAGAGATTCTGAGTTCGAACTATAGTTTTGGCTTCTATTGTACAAAAAAAAAAAAAAAGGAAGTTAAATAGGGCAAAAAGCTTAAAGTTAGATATTCCCAGTGATAAAATTCAATTCAATATATGAACAGGAAAAAAAAAACATTAATGATAGAAAATGGGGAAAAACAAAGAAAATAAGAAAAAAGGAAAAGAAAAATTGTAGTAGTACTCTACATCCCATTTATTTTATCGTGCATTTTCTTAGTCTACAATTTTGGTCCTTGGAGGAAATAATATTTGGTAACATGCCTGGAGTTTTGTTTTCAAGAGTATCTCTCTAAAATTGTATTATTCTTTCTCACTTTTCAAAATAAGTTTTCACTTACTAAAAGCCTTACATAATAGTCCACATATTGTGGGAGAAGAATAGTAATATACAATTGGATAAAAAAAACATAACTATATATGACTTTTTTTGATCACCCATCCTCCTATGTCTATGCTACTTGCAGGCAACCAAAAAGAGAAAAAATCAATTAAGAGAGAAGAATACAAACAAGTTTATTAAATTAATATATGAACTATATATACCCATAAGAGGTAAAAATTAAGAGATACAAGAACTAGTATTCCTCCAAGGAAAATGCCTACACTATTGGTAGGGAAATGGACAATTAAATTGGGATTAAGCTATACAAATATACATAAAAGCATCTTCACTCTACTAAGGAACCAAGTTGTTTGGTGATATGTATCCAAGATTTAAGGCAGAATAGGTGAAGCTATCAAAAGCCACAAAGTAATCAACTTGTGAGATTCTTCCCTTCAGTCCTTGTCTTGATATTTCATCCACTCTAAATATCCTTCCCTCATATGCAACCCTGACCATTAGATCTTCGAATTTGAGAGAAGACTTTCTTGTTATACTCTCAAATTATAGGCATTAAATCGATCAAGTGAGAGATAGAAAGTGTTACGAGATAGCGCGCAATGTTAGGTGTGTGCTTGAAGCAAACACACACATCAAATGCCAATGTCTGTAAGAGTCAATATTATCCTTTGATCTTGTTTCCTTTTTCTCAATAAAAATGCAAGCCGAGCTCATCTGGATGGATAATGTTTGCTTTGATTTTCTTGATAGAATGCATGATTTTAGAAAAAAAATTCTTCTATCATTGTTTAGGGTTCAGGGTTTTCACATGGATTGTGAAGGATGCGAGAAAAGAATATGAAGAGCTATCTCTAAATTAGATGGCAAGAATTTGCAACATCCCTTTTGGTGCTTTATTATGCTTTTTTTTTTCCCTTCTTGTTTTTATTTATTTGCATGTGACTAAACTCTATGCCACAATACGAAATTGGATATCTAAGATAGATAAGGAAAATTCTTAAGTGCAGCATTCAATTGTTTAGATTGTGAGATAAAAAAGGGGCTTCATAAATTCAGGGTCGTCTCAAATAATTTGGGGACTTTGGGCGATCATTTAAATAGGAGCCTTAATAATTAGGTTTTTTCTCAATTAAAAAAACTCTAAATTTTCTACTAAAATAATCACTACAAATAAAATGATATTTCTCCAATATTCTTTCTCTTTATTAAGTCTTTCTTCTGCATATTTCTTAGGCCTTAATAATTAAGCTTTATTTAGTCTATTGCATATAAAAAAAATTAATAAAAAAATGAATGTAAGTAAAAAAAATTAATTATTTCAAGTTAAGATATATAAAAGTATGTAAACAATATCAAAATTTATCACATAAAAAGAAGAGTTGAATGTATACATTTATGCTTTCTTTCTTGGGCCAACCCTGTTTTCTTATATTATATGCAAAATTAATATCACAATAAACAAAAATCGTTTAAGTGCTGACCTTCAATAGTTGGGTTTTCATTAGTTCAAAAATCAATTAAGTGTTAGTTGTTTGACATTTTTTTACTAAATTAGTATTTTTTTTTTTTAACTTGAGGCCCCCAATCTAAGGGGGCCTTGGGCACGGGCCCAAGCTGCCCATAGCTTGGGTCGGGCCTGCATAAATTAGGGTCTACATATTTGTAAGTAGATCGAATGACCGAATGTCCGACGAAAAAACCAACCCTCAGATAGAGACCTCTTTAACCCATGTTAGATATATATATGTTTTTTTTTTTTTTGTTACAAGAGAGATCAAAGTCGGAATTTAACTATTCATATATCTAGGGGTTGATTTCCCTCGTTTGTCACTCTTGGAGGGGAACACATAATCCATTTGGGGGTTGGTCATGCGATTGGAGTCTCAAAACTTGTTGAAATCCAAAATTTGCAAGCAGTCTGCACATTTGTTAACTTCTCTGAACACATATTTCAATTTGTACTCTCTATTATTTCTCAGCACGTTCTGGCAATCTTTTTTAAAGAACTATGCATTGGGATCTTATTTTGCACAAGACGGAGTATCATTTGTGAGTAACTTTCAATTTCCAATTTTTAAAATACCTTTCTCCTGTGCCAATCGGATTCTTTCTTTCAAAGTCACCAATTCCACAACATTATTGGATGTAATGTCCAAGTTAATCACAAAACCCGATTTCCAACCCAGGTTAGATCTTGATTGTATATGAACCATTGAAAGGCTGGGCCTTGATTAAACGTTAATGGAATACTCGAATCGAAATTGGAAGGCCATTAATAGGAAAACCATTAAGTTTTGGAAATGGACTGTGCATGGTTGGTTACTGCGCTCATTGCTTATTTTATAAATTTTTCATACAACTTTCTAAGAAAATATATATTTATTTCTATTAGTATTTTTCATCCGAAAGGCAACAAAAATTTGTACTAAACTTTTATCCATAAAAAAAAAAAAACTAAAATGTCCTACAGTATAATGTAAATCCGATGGACAAAAATGTTCAAAACCAAACGTTAGAAAACAAATCCAAACCCTCGAGAGACTATTCCTAAAATTTACCCAATTTCAAGCACTAGTTTTTTTTTTTTTAATCTTTTCTCTTTCTTTAGCATGAGATCAAATATACTCATTATTTAATAAATTTTCACTCTATGTTCATATTTGTTTAGATTATATAGATTACATCAATCTGAACTAGGAGTTAAGTATTTTAGTTCTCAACTACGAAAAATTCTTTCATGAGGTATGTGACAAATTTGTCACAGTCACATATCAAGTTGTTATTCCATGAAATTAATCTATATTAGTCTGTATCGTGCAGACATGCTATGTTAGAATATCTGAAGTTTCTTTTTTTACTAATTTGGCCTTACAGAGTTTTAAATAAATTACTATAATACCTCCACTTATGATAATTAATTGACATTTATCAACTAATTAAAATATTTTTTGTTCATATAATTGTAATAAACTTACTACATGCCTCATGGAAGAAGAACTCTTCAACTACACGTATATTAGACTACTATAAATTTCAAAATCTTTGAACTTTTTTTTAAGCAATGGATATTTCAACCAAGGGTAAGACACATAAACGATCACATTTATTTTTGGTGCGTGTATTTCATGCACTGCGTCAGACATACACGTTAGATACAAAATTGTGATCGTTCCCGTACGATAATGATCACTTTCGAGACAAATCTGAAGTTTCAATGCAATTGTTCTGTAAAATGGGTTGTTCACTTAATTAATGCGCCAAGCTCAGTGGAGGTATCTATTCTATTTAGACACTCATATCTGGCACTTTTCCCCTGGTTTTTTATTTATTTATTTATTGTTATTATTATTTTATAATGAGAATTTCCCCAAAAGTTTTCTTGGTTTACATAAGAAGTGCAGGACATATAAACTCGTAAACCTCTTTCTTATGACGAGAACTCCTATAAAAAGTTTTTGGGTTAATATTATTTTTAATTTCTTATCTTTGATTTCATTGACACTTTCGTTCTTTATCTTCAAAAGTGCTTCATTTCAGTTTTTTATCTTTTCAAAATAGGACACTGTTACTCCTTATCGCTGATTCCGTAAAAAAAAATAATGGAAAAAGCACGTGTTCGGCACATGGTAGTAAAATATCCCTATTTTTAAGGGTAAAAGCGTCTTTTACTTATTTTTCTTTTTTAGTTTTTTTTTCCTTTCTTCATCTTCTTCATCTATCCTCCACCACTAACACCCAACACCCAATACCCACCACCATCGCCTTTCACATATGTATATATATATATATATATATATATATATATATACATATTTATCCAAAGTTAACCTAACACAACAAAAAAAAGCAGATACACACGTGCACACACACACAGAAAAGTTGTCAAAAACCACCCAAAAAAGCAAAAAATACAGAAAATTAGAAATAAAAATTTTATCATTCTTCCTTCACATACACAGTAAACCCACTAAAAAACCACAAAAAGGGAAACAAAAAGACCAATATAAAAAAATAAAAACCCATTTGCAAAAAATTAAAAAGTTGCAAGAATGAGCTAAAAAAAGGAAAAATAAAGATGACTTACCAATGAAGCAAAGATTGTTCGTATAAATTTTTGGGACAGAAGATTACATAGAGATTAGCTGAATCTATAGGTTTGCATAATTAAAAAAATTTAGAGAGAGAAAAAGAGAAAATTTTAGAGAGAGAAAGGGTTGGTGTTGTCTTGCTATTGGTGTTAGTGGTGGTGTGAGTGTTCGGTGGTGTTGGCGTGCTTGGTATTAGTGTGGGTAGTAGTAACGGTGGTAGTGGTAGCGGATGTTGGTGTTAGGGGCTATTGGTGGTGGTGTTGGTGTGGGTGTTCGGGGGTGTCGGTGTGGTTGGTGTTGGCGGTGGTGGGTGTTGGGTGTTGGTGAACTGACCAAAATACCCCTGTAATTTGGGGAAAAAATTACCCATGTGCCGAACACATGCTTTTTCCGTTATTTTTTTAACGAAATCAGTAACAAGGACTAATGGTATCCTATTTTTAAAATATAAAAGACTTAGATGGGGCACTTTTGAAGATAAGAGACCAAAGTGTCAATGATGTCAAAGATAAGAGACTAAAAATTGTATTTATCCAAAGTTTTTTAAATTTACATTAGGAGTGCGACACCTTGGGACATATAAATAGTAATTCAGAAGTCGTATAATTCAGGAGGTACAATACCTATTGAGATTGGTTTTAAATAAATTAATTTTTTTATTGATTCAAACTCAAGACATAACAAATCTCCTAACAACATCTCAAACACTACACCATCACGTTCTGGAACTTTTGGTTTCCTCTTTAATTGTTTCGAATTAGTTACTAATATCAATATTTAGATGTGACAGGCTCGGGCAAAGTACAATATTGTTTGAACAACTGTGATACAATTAAATTACTGCAATATGAAAAGCTGAAAGAGATGCAGTATAGGAGAAAGTCCTCAACGCACGGCTATAGACCCCATATTTTCACTCTAATATGTGGTCTCATGCGTTAAGGTGAGACCCACGTATTGCGTCTGGGATGTAAAGAGTTTATCTCAGTTTTAGTCCTTTTAAACATATAATGCCCCCACAGTTGATACAAATGTGCTATTAGTTAATGGATACTGCCAAGGTCGGAAATCCTCGCAGCTGAGGTTGTACAGCTACGTTTTGCCAAGCTGAACTTTCAGGTTAGCCTCCGAGCTGAACTTTCGGGTTAGACTCCGAGCTGAACTTTCAGGTTAGCCTCCGAGCTGAACTTTCGGGTTAGACTCCGAGCTGAACTTTCGGGTTGACCTCCGAGTTGAATTTTTAGGTCGGTAAGTGAATCTGCACAAGGAAAAGGAAGGAAAATGAGGGGTGATGACCCGAATTTTTTCCTCGGGCGTGCGAATGATTAATATGTCCGAGCTGGCAAGGTAGCTGAGAGCATTTAATGACGAGTTACCTTCGAAATGAAGGGGGTAGAGCTCTATTTATACTAAATTCGAGTCTGATAGCATTTAATGCCGCGCAGCTTTATGTCCCATCAATACTTTATGTCCCATCGGAACAGCTGGCACTGAGGTCGGGGTTTTCTGGGGTTGGGTCAGCATCCAGGTTGAGCATTTAGCTGAATGCGCTGGGCTCGGCTCTGATTAGCCCGTCTTAGCTCGGGGACCCCTCGCCAATCCCCCCCTCCCCCAAGTCGAGATCGAGGGGGTGAGATCTAGAATTGGGAATTTCTCCCGAGCTGGAGGTGCCCGACCCCAACAGAGTAGGGATGGCCACGTCAGTGGTGCATGCCCTTCAGATGGCTGACACGTCACCTGGCGGTTCTGACAAGACGCGACGTTTGGGCTCCCCGAGGCGATTTTCGGAAGTGCCTATAAATAGGGCCTTGACATCCGAGATTCATTTCACACTTCGCTTTCAACTTTCAAGAGTTTTAGGTCAGACACCAAAGTGGTCGGACGCATTTAGCTCGAAAAGAATCTTCTCGGGATTTGCAGCTCGGAGCCAGCTAGGTCGGGTCACATTCCGCAGTCAAGAGCAGTAGGTATATTTCGACTCCCTTTAGTCATTCCTGTACATTTATATTTAGTTTGTAGACAGGATGGGGAGGTCAGAGTCGGAAGATTCCCAAGCGATGGAGGTGAGGTCCTATGGTGGAGATGAGAGTCCGTCGAGCTCGGAGTCTACCTCAAATAGAGACCAAGGTGGAGAGAGTACCAGTGCGTCTCTAGGATCAGCTTGAAAATCTGTGCCCGGGGAGAGCGATGATGATTGCCAAGTTATTGAGGTCAGACTAGCACAAGAGGAGGCCGAGGTGGATCCTTTAACCGACCTGGGAGACTTGGAAGATAAAGAGGATGAGGAGCCGCTGAATCAACTGAAGGGAGTCGATATGCCACAAGAGTACCTAGCTGGAGTTTTTGCCGCCGAGCCGATCGAAGCAGTCCCGGTTAGTGCTGTTCAACCTCGAAGCTTGGCCACAACCAACGCTTCTTCAACTCGAGGGAAGAGGATTGAGCAGCTGTTCGCCTGTTGCAAGCGTGAGTGCCATTCCACAGTGCAAATGGCCAACGCCAGGCTGAAGAATGGTCAGTGGATCGTCATCACAAGCTGAAGGTTCCAGGTCAGCACAAATCAGCTTGCTATTCTCCGGCCGACCACTTCACCATATACGATCTTGCATTCGACGTTATCCAGCTACCCCTCCCCGGTTTTGTTGTCAACATCTTGAACTACTTCGAGCTCAGCCCAAGTCAGATGTCGCCGAATGGTTGGGCTGTGATGGTGGCCTTCTACGTGTTCTGCCTCGAGAAGAAAGTCGAGCCGACCTTGCACAGGTTCAGGCATTTCTTTGTGTGCAAACCCAACCCGAAGTAGCCAGGGTGGTTCTACTTCGCAGCTCAGGTCGGCAACTCCATATTCACCAAGTGGCACTCTTCTAATAAGGGCTGGCATAATGACTATTATTGGGTGGAGCCGGCTGTGAACTCTGGGTGCAGGTTGGACTGGATTCCAAGTTTGAGGAAGACTGCCAATGATGACCCCAAGCTCTCAAAGGAGGAACTTGAGGAAGTCGCGGTGCTCAAGACCGCGCCCGGGATGCTGATAGATATTGACAGCGTGCTCAAATGGGAGCGGATCTGGGATTCCAAGCTGTTTGGTAGGGAACCCGACCTCTCGAGGGATCATCCCAACCTACCTCCTGAGCCCGAAGGGGACGCGGGGTCTAGCTTAGAAGAAGGTCAGTTTGTAGGATCAGCGCCTGACCTCCCAATTGTCCTGTCTGCTAGTCTTTTTAGGTTGGCCTTCAGTTCTTTTTCATTTCTTTCCTCTACCTCTTGCAGGCATGGCGGATATGAGAAAACTTGCGTATGCCTAGGTGAGAAAGAAGAACGAAGCCAGCGGCGAGGCTTCTGCTCGGTCTGGCTTGGGAAGTGCTACATCGGGTCAGAGGCAGCGACCCAGCGGCCAAGTGCGGGAGGTCGACTCCGAGGTCTCCTCCAAGGGGGCTTCGGGGTCCCCCTTGCCCAAGAGATCGAGCTCGGGAGTGGCGATCCCGGAGCGCTCAACATCCCGACCTGAGAGTAGAAAGCGGCCTCGGTCCGAACATTCCGGGAAAGGTAAGGCCGTGGAGGTGAGCCCTCCCAGCAAGGACTTTATGGAGGCGACCAAGTTGGCCCGCGACCCCAAGCTGGCAACGGTCCTGGTAGCGCAGCTCTCGCTCGACCTGAGGACGGCCATAGTCACGGTGAGTCTTATCCAACTTCTGGTAAGGTTATTTTTTAGCTCGGTTGATCGTTTTGCTTTCTTCTAAACAGGTTGAGTCCCACATCCTTTCGGCTCCCAACTTTCTTGCCAGGGCTCAAACTCATTGCGTCGAGCTCGAGCAGCGATACATGGATGCCCGACCCGAGCTTGAGACTCTGAGGGAGGAGACCGCCCAGAGGCGCAAGGCGGACACGACGGAGATCGACCTTCTTAAGAAGGGGCTTGATACGGAAAAGTCCCGGCGCGAAGCAGCGGCCAAGGATGTCGAACGCTACAAGTTGGAGAAGCGTGAGGCCGAGGCGAAGCTCTGGGATCTGGTGGACCGGGTCGGCACCGAAGAAGAGAAGGCAGTGGAAGCCTTCAAGTCCAGTGATGTGGCCGTGGACTAGTTGGTCACGGAAGGCGGAGCCATGGCCAAGTATGCCGAGATGGAATTCTACTTCCAGGGTCAAGTCACAGCTCGGGAGAGAGCGAAGACATTTTTTTCTGCCACCAAGAATGACTATATTGAAATCTTGGAGGCACCTGACGTCCCAAGCTAAAGAGGTGATCAAATTTGTCCAAGAAGGTATGGACCAGGTCGGGGACGAGGCTGATGCAACCAACGCCACTCCTCCAAAATAGATTTTTGTAAATCAGCCCGGGTAGGGCTTTGTAATTTCGCCCAGGTTGGGCTCATTGTAATTGTTTTGTTTTTAATTCTAATGGAATTATTATTTTGCGTTTTATTTGAGTTCGTACTTGTGTACTTTTCCCTTCGCAAATTTTTCTTAAGTAAGTGGGGTCGGGCCAATGTAATGGACCATTCGAACTTAAGTAAAAAGAACCGAGCTGGATGCGATTAATGAATTATCATCCTAATCTAAGCTAGTTAACCGAGCAACTTTATAATCGTCACCAACCTGGACTCGTCAATCCGATTTAAAATTGGTCAAACTAATGTTGACGAATATTGAGTTCGAGTTTAGACCCAAACTAATATACCGACCGAAGCCAGATTGCACCGAGTTGGACCTTAATCCGAACTGGCAAAGCTAATCAAATTGTTGTTGATTATTCCCGAGCTGGAACATAGTCCGAGCTGGTTTACTTGATTATTAGCTCGTGATTAAGCATGGTCACCGCGTTAATCCGAGTTGGTAGTAGCTTTGTAGTTGAAGCACTTGGGCCCAGGTCAGGCATTGTGCTGGTTTGGTTGCTTGGGCCCGGGTTGGGCTTTGCACTGATTTACAAATTGCATTGTATTGAATTTAGGCTCGGGAGCCGATTATAAGTAATGTTTCGGCTCGGGGCCTAAACAAGAGATTTCGGCTTGGGGCCGTAACAAAATATTTCAGCTCGGGGCCATAACAAAAGATTTCGACTCGAGGCCGTTACAAAATATTTCGGCTCGGGGCCTTTAGACAAAATACCGCTTCAGGTGTTCTGAGTGCCATGCATTCTTCAATAGTTTCCCGTTCTTGTCGCAGAGGTAGAAGGTCCCAGGTCGAACTTCCCTCACGACTTCATACGGTCCCTCCCGGGTTGGGGAGAGCTTGTTACCCGAGCGCGGCAAAAAGATGGCCTTCCTGAGTACGAGGTCGCCAACCTTAATAGGTTTAGGCTTGACCTGTTTGGCAAAGGCCCTTTGCATGGCAACTTTGCTGGCCAGCATTCTGATTTGAGCTTTAGCTCGGAGCTCTTCGGCGAGGTCGAGCTCTTCACGGATCCGTGCTTCGTTTATTTCTGGATCATGGTAGAGGGTTCCACTGGTCGGAGACCCGATCTTCACTGGCAGCACCGTTTGAGTACCGAAGGTCAACTCGAAAGGCGATTCTCCTGTTGCCTAGCTGATGGTGGTTCGCTGAGCCCACAACACCTCGGGAAGAATCGATACCCACTGGCCCTCTGCTTCCTCCAGCTTGGTTTTCAGGCCCTGCAAAATGATTTGGTTAGTCATTTCAACTTGGCCATTACTTTGAGGATGAGCAATAGACGAGAATCTAAGGTCGATCCCAATCTCAACACATTTGCCTCGAAAGTATGCACTGTCAAATTGCTTGCCGTGGTCAGTAATGATGACCTTTGGCACCCCGAACCGGCAAATAATATTTTTTCATACAAAATCCCAAGCTGCCTTTTCTGTTATTCTAGCAACACCTCCAGCCTCAGGCCATTTGGTGAAGTAGTTTACTGCTACGAATGCGTGCTTCTTTTGGCCAACACTGGTTGGTAATGGGCCGACGATATCTAGACCCCACTGATAAAATAGCCATGGGCTTATCATCACCGTGAGGTCTACCGTAGGCTTCCTCTGTACGTTGGCGAACCTTTGGCAAGTGTCGCACTTTTTTACATACTCTTTGGCATCTTGTTCTAAGGTTGGCCAGAAATAGTCTTACCTCAATGCCTTCCGAGCCAGAGCTTTGCCTCCCAAGTGGTTTCTACATACCCCTTCATGAATCTCCCGGAGTACATAGTTTCCCTCCTCTGGTCTAACACATTTTAAGAGAGGCCATGTATAGGCTCTCTTATAAAGTTGCCCGGAAATTATGACAAACCTTGAGGCCTGTTTCATTAGTTTTCGAGCTGCTTTTTCATTTTCTGGGGTCATACCCCCCTTCAAGTAGTCCATGATTGGTTCGGTCCAATCTGGACTTAGATTGAGCTCGGCTACGGTTTGCACCCCTAACTGAATACTCGATTCGGATACTTCTTCCACATGGACCAGGGTAGGTCGGCTCTCGCCTAAGGCCAACCTGGACAGGGCATCAGCCTTCATATTCTCTTCCCTCGAAATTTGCTGTATCGTGAACCTTTTAAGCCCTGAGGTCAAATCCTTGACTCTGTTGAGGTAGGCCAGCATAGTACTGTCCTTGGCTTCAAAGTCTCCCGATATCTGACTAGAAACCAATTGAGAGTCGGTGCTCAGATCGACTGTCTGTGCCCCGAGCTGAGCTGCAATTTTCAGCCCCGCAATCACTGTTTCATACTCCGCTTCATTGTTGGACGCCGGAAAGGTGAACTTGAGGGAGTATTGGTGCTCATGCCGGGTTAGGTTGAGGATGACCACCCTAGCTCCGCTACCAGATTTCCCCGAGGCCCCATCCACACATCCTCCGGGTCATGCTCGGCTCTGCTGGTGCATTCCACCACAAAGTCCGTGATGGCTTGGGTTTTGATGACTGTTCTGGGTTGGTAGGTGATATCAAATTAACTCAGCTCAACTGCCCATTTCAGCAGCCTGCTCGACGCCTCCGGCTTGTGCATGATGGACTTGAGTGGGGCATCCGTCATGACCTTAATCGGATGAGCGTCAAAATATGGCTTCAACTTTCTTGCTGCTGTGATGAGCGCGAGTGCGAGTTTTTCCGAGGAGGAGTACCTCACCTCAGCCCCTTGCAAGGTTTTGCTGACATAGTAGACCGGCTTCTGTTCCTTCCCTTCTTCTCGAACTAGTGCCGTTGCCACTGCTGTCCCCAAGCATGCTAGGTATAGTACCAGCTCCTCCTCCACCTCGGGTCAGGATAGCAGGGGTGGCAAAGCTAAATACCTTTTCAGCTATTGGAAGGCGTTTTGGCATTCTCTAGTCCATTCAAAGTTCTTAGGATTCCTCAATATCTTGAACAAGGGAGCACACTTGTCCGCCGACCTACACATGAATCTGCTCAGCGCCGCGACCTTGCCTGCTAACACCTGGACATCTTTCACGCAGGTCGGCGGTGCCAGGTCGAGTATCGCCTGAACCTTCTCCGGGTTGGCTTCTATCCCACGGGCTGTGACCATGAAGCCCAAAAACTTTCCTGCCTTGACGCCAAATGCGCATTTTTTCCGGGTTCAGCTTTATCCCAAAGTGCTCCATTACGGCGAAGGCTTCCGCCAGGTCGGCTTCATGGTCTTCCGCCCTTCTGCTCTTGACCAACATGTCATCTACATAGATCTCCATATTTCGGCCAATCTGATTTTTGAAAACCTTATTCACCATCCGAGTGTAGGTAGCTCCAGCATTCTTGAGGCCAAAAGGCATGACCTTATAGTAGTAGAGACCTTTATCGGTGGTAAAGGCAGTCTTCTTTTTGTCTCCAGGTGTCATCTTAATCTGGTTATAGCCTTTGAATGCGTCTATGAAAGAGAGTAGCTTGAACCCGGAGGTGGCATCCACCATCTGATCAATCCGAGGTAGGGGAAAGCAGTCTTTGGGGCAATCTTTGTTGAGGTCGGTGAAGTCAATACACAGTCTCCATCCACCTGAGGACTTGGTCACCAGGACCACGTTGGATAACCAGGTTGGGTACTGGATTTCCTTTATGTGGCCGACGTCTACCAATTTTTCCACCTTTTCTGCTATGATTTGTTGTTTATCATAATGGAGTGTCTGCGCTTCTGCTTCATCAGATAGTGATTCGGGTCGGCATTCAGGTGATGCTCAATCACTCTCGGGTCAATACCTGTCATGTCAGAGGCAGACCACGCAAATATGTGTTCATTTTTCAGAAGAAATTGGCTTATACCTTTCTTGTGGTCATCAGAGAGTTCACTTCCGATCTTTGCTTTCTTTGTTTCATCGGAGAGTTCCACCTCTTGAAAGTTTTCAGCTGGGCTTCCTCTCTTAGCATCCCTCTTCTCTTTGGGCAAATCTGGTCCCTAACCAACCTGATATTTGGGTCAGAGGGAGTTTTCATAACACTCTCGGGCTGAGAGCTGGGCTCCGTGGATGGTGGCTGTGCCGGCCGGGGTTGGGAATTTTAGGGCCTGGTGGTAGGTAGAAGGGACGGCCCTGAAATGGTTGAGTACCGCCCGACCTAAAATCCCGTTGTAAGTGGAGTTGCAATCCATCACAATGAAGTTGGCTTGCATTAAAACCCGCTTATCTCCGTCTTCCAGTTTCAGCGGAAGGTTGATGACCCCTTCGGCTCGGCGGGTATGCCCGGTGAATCCAGTCAAGGTGCCCCTCAATGGTCTAAGCCGGCTTCTGTCCAATCCTATTTGCTCAAACGCCTTCAAGAATAGGACTTCTGCCGAGCTCCCGGCGTCTACCATCAACCTCTTCACGGTGAAGTTGGCTATTTCGGCACTGATCACCAGTGGGTCGTCATGGGGCAATATCACACCATCCAAATCTTCTAAGGGAAAAATGAGCTCCTCCAACTCTGGGACCGGACCTCGCGCCGGCCTATATTCTCTTCTTGCTCGAACATAACCCTTCTTGCCAGCCGAGGTCTCTCCGCCCGACGCCAATCCTCCAGCGATGGTCTCGATCACAGCTAGACGTGCGCCCTCGGCTTGGCGTCTGGGTGGACTTCTCTCCCTGTCCCTCTGATCTTGGCCCCGGGTTGACTGATTATCAACGTACCTCCGGAGGTGACCTTGGGCTATCAGTGCTTCGATCTCCTGTTTCAAGTATTTGCACTCCTCGGTGGTAAGGCCGTAATCCATGTGGTAGCGGCAATACTTGGTTCTATTGCGCTTTTCAGGTCGGCCTTTCATTCTCAGTGCTGGAGGTAGGTGGTTCTGGTGCTGGATCTCCATCAGATCTGCTCCCTTGAGGTGTTAAGTGGAGTGAACATAGTGAACCGGGGGTTTTGCTTGGGCTGCTGAGGCTGCTTTCCTCGGTCGTTTTGGATCTTACTCCCAGGTTGGGCTCGGGAGGTCTCTCCATTTTTTCTGGCTTCCTTCTCCTTGTCATCATCCCTCTTGGCTTGATAGATTTCCTCCGAGTATATGTACCCTTCTGCCCGTACCATCAACTCGGCTACGGTATCCACGGGGTCGATGGCTAAGGAAGAGGTAAGGGGTCCCGACCTAAGCCCACTTTGGTAAGCCATTAGTGCCATGGAATCCTTCAAGTTGGGGATCCTGAGGGTCTCTTCATTGAATCGGGCGGTGTAAGCCCTCAAACTCTCTCATTTGTACTATTTAACCGACAGCAATTATGAGGTGTGACGCGTTGCACGTCGATTTCCAGCGAAGCGGGACAAGAAAGCCTCAGCCAGCTGATGAAAACTTGCAATAGAGCCAAGACAAAGTTTTTGGAACCAGTCCAAGGCATTGCCAACCAGGGTGGTTGGGAATGTTTTCGTCCTTATGAGGTCGGTCATATCATGCAGAGTCATATGGTGGTTGAAGTTTAGTAGGTGGCTGGCTGGGTCTCCGTCCCCATTATAGACTGCCAGGTTGGGTATCCGGTTGCCGGTGGGCAATGGCGTTGCTAGTACTTCGGGCGAGAGTGGGCTTACGCCGAGCTGGTTAATGACCTTGGCTATGGTAGCCGTGGTCTTGGCCTGCTCGGGGTCGGCGTGGGCCGCCCTCTTTCCTCTCGCCTCCACGGGTCTCGCCTCCGGCTCCAGGAATCCTTCTCCGTCTTCTGCTTGGGTTCGCCCCGGGGCCGGAATGCGGAATTGTGGGCGCATGGGCCGCTGTGTAGTTGCTTGTGGAACTGGGGGTTCAGTAGCTAGCCGGGCTACCTGCTCCTTTAGCTCCTGGAACATCTTAAACATCATCCTCATCTCCGGCGTCAGGCTGGAGTTGAGGTTTCCATCTGTGTAGGGGTTGGTTTCTGAGGCTAAGTGTATACGTTGGCTCGTTCCAACTTCGGCTTGGGTTTGATCTTGGCTAGGCACCTGCGTGGTTTCGAGGCCCTTGTTCGGGTTGGGTGAGTCTTCTACCGGTGCGTTGTGGCTTCTAGTTTGTACCATGATGGTTTCTCAATAAGTAGTGAGAAGAGTGACAAAAAGAACTCGTTTTTCCACAGACGGCGCCAAACTGCCGAGGTCAGAAATCCTCGCAGCTGAGGTTGTACGGCTACGTTTTGCCAAGTTGAACTTTCAGGTTGGCCTCCGAGCTGAACTTTCGGGTTGGACACCGAGCTGAACTTTCGGGTTGGCCTCCGAGTTGAATTTTCAGGTCGGTAACTGAATCTGCACAAGGAAAAGGAAGGAAAAGGCGGGGTGATGACCCGGATTTTTCCCTCGGACGTGCGAATGATTAGTATGTCCGAGCTGGCAAGGTAGTTGAGAGCATTTAATGACGAGTTACCTTCGAAATGAAGGGGGTGGAGCTCTATTTATACTAAATTCGGGTCTAACAGCATTTAATGCCGCACAACTTTATGTCCCATCAATGCTTTATGTCCTATCGGAATAGCTGGCACTGAGGTCGGGGTTTTTCGGGGTCGGGTCAACATCCAGGTTTGGGTTCGACTCTGATTAGCCCGTCTCGGCTCGATGTGGGTAACTCACCCCAATTCAGGAACCCCTCGTCAGATACATAATTAAGTAAATTTGATTTTCAGTTGTCATATAATATTTCTTTAACACGATGCATAATGAACTTTTATTGCTGTAATTCATCTACATTAATTTAAAGCGTGCACAATGATGTGAGAATCTTGACAAGGTAACTGCGATATAAAGAAAAAAGAAATGATTAAATTTAAAGTTGAGAGATGAAAACTCACAATATCTGACAAACTTATGAGGAAGAATTGAAAACTTTTTATTGATATTGAAAGAGATAATGAGAATACACAACTTGTGAGGGGGATAATTTATTTGCTGGTATATATTATCACAATGCATCAAATGAGTGCCAATATGGTGAATTATACTTCTATTTTTTTAAAATAATTCACATAAGTATTGACTTGATTTGAAAGTTTAAATTATTAAACAAGGTATTTAATTAATCTAAGTCCACAACACACTCCATTACGTACAAAAGAAGTTTTTTTGAGTTATTTATATGGTAAAAGATATGATAATAACGAGATTTGAATCCAAAAAGATGACAAGTCAGCTTTGACAAATATGTTAGTGACGAGATTTCCGATATACTTTAATAGTTCCATTATTTCTTAATCTTGCATTTAGCAACCTAGTCACAAAGTTAGTTAGCTATTTTTCTTATGTTATGAAACTTAGTAGATGAGTTTTCAACTACAATTTTCTAAACATCTTTTATAATGATATTTACTCTCTAATAAATAACAGTCTTAAGATAATTAATTGCTTTAAAGATTATCTCTGCATTACTCTCAATTATAATGGTCGACAACGGCCTTTGGAGCTATCAACTATGACAAGACTATTCTTTGCTATCAATTGTATTACATACGTCTGCGGCACTGATTCGAGTCATTTCAGTGTGTTGCCTTTTTTATTTTTTTATTTTCGTTTCCCCTGTTCCCTAATTTAGAATGCAGTACGGTCTCCAAGTCTAAATCATGAAAGAATAGTTATATTTCTTTGTCCTTTTTAAATTTTTTCTTTTGATGACAGGAACACTTTTTGAAAATTCTGTAAAGCTCAAATTAAAGTTTAATATCATGACACATGATTCTTTTTGGAAGAAGTACGATATAATTTAGTTAATCACATGCTTTATTGCAATTGGACTTAAAAGTGATCTTGGTTGATTGAAACTCGATACGTGAACAAGTATCGCATTTATACTTTAGCGCTACACCATTAAACTAACTTATCAAAATTGTCTCTTTTATAGTTATTTGCGAGGCAAACAAGTGTCTTTTTTTTTTTTGGTATGATAGGGTCTAAAACTATAGTTTAAACTTGATACACCATGTAATTATCTAATCATTTCATCTAACTTAAAAGTTATTATTCAATTAATTTAAATTGATATCAACTATCTCACATGAAATGAACCTTACATACATACGAATCAATCCAAACCGATATAAGACTAATTTTCCCTAACTTAAACATTTGCTTTTGATACATGATTTATGCCGACAGATATATTCTCTTGAGACCCACACATGAATAATTCGACCTACCATGTCGATGAGGCCATCCATGGAGTCCCTTTCATGTGATCAAATCAAAGAAAAACGTGATGCTAGAGCGAGACAAGTCGGTGTACATCTTGGGAGTTGCATAAAAAACAATCCCCATTTCAAATACTAACTAACATGATAGCGACAACAGTACTGTAAGCATTACCTACATTATATATATAATAACATACAATGTTTTAAAAACCACATAATATAATACATTTTTTAGTGGAATAACTAGCCGATATTATTGAGTTTGAAGGATTATTTTAATGTTGTTAATTTAGATGACAAGAGTATTAGTCATGTAACTCTGAAATTCTCTGTGTCTTAGTAACTATGTATTGTTAATTTAACTTATACAGGAAACTATCTCTGTCCTCGTGCTAAGTTCATTGTTTTGCTTCTTGGAAAGTGTACGTATATATATGGGTCGGGTTGCTATTAGATCCGGTTATAAATTTTAGTAATATAAAAACATGTTTGAGTCTGATTGACAGGACTCAAAAATTTTACCGTATATAATATTAGGATTTAACATTCATTTGATTCTAGTAGTGTAGGCCGGTTACTTGAGGAAGAATAGAACATGTTTAGTAACCCTTAGTCGACCTCCGGAGGACAACAATTTTTTCCAATCTGAAATTCTTTTTTTCATTTTCTTTTTCTGTAAATGACTTTGGAATCTAACATAAGCACTTGTTTACCGAGAAAAAAAAAATACCTTAGCGGAATCTATACTAATTGGAAAATTGATGTTTGAAAAAAAATGTAAATCTTGCTGTGATACAATAAAACAAGATATGTCAAGATAGTTTAAGGGCCATTATAGCATAATTGCAAATGATACTAATTCTGATTGATGATAATTTTTTTTATGATATAAGAATCTAATTAACAGAACCCGATCATCAAATCATCTGTGAAATTTGAGTAATAGCATAATTTGATTGCGAAGATGGTGTGTTTTGTTTCACCGAAAGGTCGATGCCGATATTCCTTAGGTAAAAGAGTTGGGAAAGTTTGATCCAGCCATGGCCACATGTTGTCCTCTCTTTTCAACAATGACTGCTTTTCTTGTCCCTTTTATAGAAAAGGTAGAGACTAATCAATCGTGAGTACACTAAGGGACTTTTTTAGATTGTTTCCATCAATGGTGGCCATCATCCTCTTTAGGGGTGGAGATATAAATTTTTATTAATAGAGACTAAAATAAATAATTTTTTAATTATATAACTTTATTTATTTTTAATGGGGACTAGTTAATTTTTTTAACTAAAAATACATAGATATTTTAATTTTTTTTCCTAAAAAATACATAAAATTTTATAATTTTTTAATTATATGACTTCATTCTTTCTTTCAATGAGAAGTAATTAATTTTTTTAAACTAAAAATACATTAATTTTTTAATTTTTTTCCTAAAAAATACATAAATTTTTAACGTTATTCTAGGTCAACCCCACTTGCTTTAGTATGGCTCCGCCACTGAATTCCTCTTTGCTTAACGATTCTCTGAACCTGATTTTTTTAATTCATTGTATTGCAATAATAAAACAGAAAAAATAGAATAAAAAAAAGTAATAAGTCATGCCTTTACATAGTACTTCAAAATTCCAGGTGTATATATATATAGGCTAATGCAAAACATTTACCACAACCAAATGATTTTTCTTTCTATATGCTTTCATGAGAAACATGATGCAAATGTGTTTTATATGTTAGTGTGGTATATTAAAATAATAATTCAGATACATTATTTTAGACCTAATTAATATTTTGTCCAATGTCCTAGTTATAAGCTTACAACATAGATCGAAAGTGCAGAAACTAAGTGGTATACGCTTGACAAATTGCTAAATTGGTAGAGAAGGTAGTGTCCGTACGTTCAATGTGGGAGTTTTATCACTTTGAAGAATACTTGCATGCTTATTAGGTTAGGGCTGACGTATTGGGAAGAATGGATATGAATAAGACTTTTTTCTTTCCCTCCTCCTTTCTCGCATCCTTAATGAGACTCGAACCCTAATTTTTTAATTGTCGATAGTAGTCCACCAAATAATCCAATGGTAGGCTACCCTGAATCATCTATAAAACTTGGATCCTATACATTTATTTTATTGTTCATCTAAGGGGACCATGGTGTCCATCGTCAAAGAAGGAAAAGGAAAAGAAAAAGATAACATTATAATGAGCAGCCACACGTCCGACGATGATTGACATGCACGTGTGCATTATAACAAAAACCATCGTCGTGGTGGGAGGCAAAAATGAAACGGTTTCTGCAAAGAGGAATCAAAACAAAAGATAACTAAAACCGATGTAAAGCAAAGACAAGTCCATGCACACAAACTAAAGTAACCACAAAAGTAACGCAAAGACAGAGAGAGAGTGAGAGAATAACAAACAAAAAGTTAGGTTGGACTTGGACTATACTTTCCAAAACAGTACGTTACCAAACCAAAATCAAACCAAAATCGATACGGCAACGCGAAAAATCGTACTCTGTACCCAGCGGCGTACCCTCATGCGTGGGTACCGTTATGATTTGAACTTGAACGACGTTACAAGAGAAAATAAGTTATAAAATAATGATGTAATGATTTACCATCAGATTTTTAGTTTAGTAGTATGTTTTTTATTGTACGTATAAAAGATTGTAAGATTAATTTTTATGGGTGATATTTTTTTATTTGTATTATACAGATTAAATTTTCTTTAAATAAAAAGATAATAATAGTACAAGTCCTCCATTGAATTGAATAGGGTGAAAAAGACAGGTTCAAAAATGACTTAATTTGCAGAAGGAATGGCGGCCCCACCCTAAAATAAAAGTGTACGTACATAAAAAATAAAAATAAAAGACTAGTTATGGCCTTTATTTAATAGAGTTCCTTCTCATCTATCTTGACCAGGAAGAAGATCAGTAATTAATTAAATGTCTACCATTAATAGCTCTGATTATTTTATTCTAATATTATGAGAGAATTCAATCTTGAGATTCTTGTATCTCTCACAAGTCACATATGAGGCATGATTAAAGAGTGGAGTGAAATCCAAATACTTAAAAGGAAAATCTCTTATATAATTAGTTGTGAGTTCCATTTAGTAGAGAAAATTTGGAATTTAAAAGAGAAAATAGTATTGTCATCCAAACAAAAGAAGATAATTGCGAAGAGATTACTTTTTTTTCTTTCTTTCTATATATTGCTTAATTTACTTGAGAGAAAATTCCCATACTTAAACCCACAAACCCTAAATCAATGAGTTTCTATACATAGTTACCCTTTGTATGTCAAGTAAGGGACAACTTATTTTCTTGATTAGAAATTTAAAGCTTTATAATGTAATATGAAATTTTAGTTTTCCATGAAAAACACTATTGCTTCCCCCTCCTTATGCTATGCTTAGAAATGCATTTGGCTTTGTTAGCTAATTTATAAGCTACCTTGCAACGATTCTTCGTTTTTTAGTACAATGGAGGTTGAAGTCGTGGTACCACCAATAACCATTCTTTCTAACATTAATAAACTCTCTAGCATTGACCCTTTTGCATAACCCTATATTAGAAATATTTAGAAGTCCAAAAGATAAGTTACTCGCACTTGCATCTTTAACACATCTCTCGCTATATATCTTGACAAAAAGCTTGAATTAATAGGTAAAAGCATTTCGAACATCGCCTCTATATGATTATGGAAGATTTTTCAAATCTATACTATATAGACTAGAATGTCCCACAAATATTCCGCTGGTGTATCAGTAGAATTACTTGACTGAGTTGTATGCTTCCTTTCTTATGTAAGTTTGTATCAAAATTACATAGTAGGCAATCTTCATCAAACTTCCACTTTTTTGTTGAAATGCCAAATTAGTCTATTGTGAACAATTCAGCATTGAGAATCAATCAATTGCCACAGCCTATGAAAAATCAGGTCTTTCAGTATTCCATTTATTAAGGCCAACTGTCTTGGTGTCATCTGGATGCAACAAATTGAGGAACTTGTTGGTATAATTAATAGAGGTCGAACTTGTACTTTAAATTTAAATCTTTGAATACAACAGAAGCTATAATCTTTAGTTACAATGAGCACACATGCAAAGGTAAAAGGCAACAAAAACAATACAAGATTTTACATTATTCGATTACTTTTAACCTACATTTCTAATCCTACCTTAATAATCTACTAGCATCAAATGTTATAGCTTTTTGGATGATGAGAATGTAGTAAAACTTTTCTCACGCTCCGAATAATTAAACTTTGAACACGTATACACCCTCTCTTATATCAAGAGTAGAAATGACAATATGAGACACATACTACAAGACGGAAAAGATAATTCACAGGAAAGTAATACTATAATCCAACTAGAAATTTATTTCTAATGCTTAAAGTAACTTGACTCAAACTGCAAATCTTGCTTGTCTTCAAGATGAGCTTGGACTTGGAACTCAAACTATGACAATCAAATTCCTCCCATAGCAAGAAGTGTGAAATATCTTTACAATACTTAAGAATTTCTCTTGACAAGTACTTCCTTAACCTTGCTCCTCCACTTTAAGCTCAACACATCATTCCAAGTGGCAAATGTGCTTTTCATTGCTCATTTCAAGAGCTAGATCATGACCTCTTATAAACACCTTATAGCAATCTCCCTCACCAGCATATCTGTACCTTTCAATAGTCAAGTCACACAAAGAAATGATATTATTAGCACAAGAAAGAACATACTTTAGACGAAAAACCATTTAAATTGTTTTAGAACAATGCAAATTTTAACACTTTACTTCATTTTACAAACGTTAGTAGCTATTGATAGTTATTCGATTTTTAATGGTGTAAAGAATTTAAGATTGAAATATATACTCGTTATAAGACTTTATGTTTTTTTTTATTTAATCTTTTTTTTGGAAGAATGAAAAATGTACATTCCAATGCACATATAGTTAGTGGAGATCAATACATAGTACAATTTATATTTCATCTTTGGATACCCAATAATGATGCACTTAAACCTATAACCAGTAAAATAATTTAATTTGTACATAGAAAAAAGAATGGTTAAGTTGTCCATTTCGATAGAACAAGCATATCATTTGTTTGGAAGTATTATATTTTTGGCTACCATCGAGCTGAGTTGCAGGTTTTTTAAACAGGGAGAATTTTTTGATTAAGTTCAGTTTAGTATGGATCGCTGTAATCATGAGTTAGAATGAGCTTTAAATCGTCAACTTGTTTGAAGTGATACGAGAGTTTTGAACTTCTAAATATAATGGCAGGGGCGAATTTGGTAGGAATAGCTAATTGTCGATTTCTCGCTAACGAAAAGTGGCTTTTATCAAAAATTTTTTGTTATATCTCTCTAAGAAGACAAAACCTTCCCTAAAATCATAGGGGAAAAAAAAAAAAGACACTAGGTTGTTGAAACCCCTAGGCGACATTTTTATTCTTGCTCCAACTAGTCTCATTAAATATGTAGGATTTTTAAGTATTTTTAGTAAATTCAAATTATTTTGTATAACTTTTACTGGAATTTTTTTAAATTCGTCCCTATATAGTGGACCCCTTAAACGCAAAGGGACAATAATCTTGAATATTACCCACTTAGTTGTTTTAATTTGTTTTTAATTTTGTGGTAAGCAAATAATTGGTTATTCTTAACAAGGAAGGTTATTGATTTTCAATCACATCTTATTGCTAGTCATATGGAAGTTTGAATAGAAAGTAATAGGGATAAAAGTGAGAATTTTAATAACATTACGAAACCATTAAATTGTTAAATTTTAAAATTAAAGAGTGTGACATTTGTTAAAATAGTTAACGAATAGTCTATCGAGTCACCATTTTACCAATCATGTCCCCCAATTTCAAGGCCAATATAGAAAGAAAAAAAAAATCATAATTTAGTTGGAAGTCATATAAAGCAATATCTCCATGCAATTACTACTATCATCCAAAGTAAAGATTATAGTAATCCAAAGTGTATGACGCACGACTTACTTTAACTGAAATAAAAATTTCTCAAACATGATTACAAGAATAAGGTCCAAAATCTAAAGTAGATTTCTGGTAGATTACAAAAAGCAACCGGTCTAAAGTTGAGTGGAAAAGAGAGTACGATAGATAAACAAACTGACCTGGGACTTATTTGACCAAAAAGACCTGGGACTTAATGACAGGTGGAATGGTATCCAATAACCAACTATGCTTTCTTCTTATTATATTTTTCTTTCAAAAATGGAGAAGTCACCTTAAATAAGACTCAATTTATTCGAAGGCAATACACCTCGTAATGTGATGACGTTCATTTTAAAGTTATAAACTATATAATGTAATAACGTTTATTTCAAGACTATAAACCCTACAGTGTAATGATATTCATAATTTGAGAACTCTAAACCATATCGTGTTTAGTGATATTCATTCTAAAACTATAAATCATGTAATGTAGTAACATTCATTTTAAGATTATAAACTATACAATACAATAACGGGTACTAAAGTAATTTTTAAATTAGTTAAGCACGAAACAGTATTTATTTATGGATTATAAATTTAAATTTAAAACTTTTAATTACTCTTACTCGATCTTTTTTTTTTTTTGGGTCAATACTCTTACTCGATCCTTAAGGCAACCAACTTTGCTTTCTTAGGTGTATCATTTCTGTAAATTTTTTCTCTTTTTCCGGAAAACATCCCTTTTTTTCTGTTTAGAAAAAGCAAAGAGAGGTTTCAGAAAGAGACAAACAGATTCTGTTTTTTGCAGAAACCGAGGGGGAGAAAAGGAGCAGTTACAAAACCCAAGTCCAACAGTGTTTAATGGGACTCTCCACCACCCACACGAGCGGTTCTCGATTTGCACGCACACACGCACACACACACTTCTAGAGAAGATAGTCTTTTTTTCTTCTTCTTCTTTTTTTTTTTTCTGAGAAAACGGAAAAGAAGATGTTTGTAGTTACAAAAAAAGTCTCAAAATAAGGACCCTGACCTCAGATAAAGTTGAACAATTAAAGAAAAAGCAAGAGAATCGTGTAGGTTCATATCTCTCTCCATTTTGTTTTTTGTTTTTTAAAAAACACACACAACACACACTGAAACACTTCGCATAGTGAAAAAAAAAAAAAAAAAACCATTCTCTTTTCTATTCCTCGTCGTTGTCTTAAAGCCTTGTTGTTTCTTTGATTCTGTCGAAACAAACCCTTTTTTCTGTCTCTTCTCATTTCTCTCTTCGAGCAGAGATCATAGAGAAACATGAGTCTTCAAACACCTTTTCAATCAATCTTTCTCTTCTCTTTTGCTTAGTGTGTTTTTTCTTTTTGTGTCATTTTCTTGATTTGATTTCTCGTTTTCATAGAGAAACCCCATTAGATTTTTTTCTAGTTGTTATCTAACATTTTTCTCTTTTTTGTTCCCAGTTTCTGTGTGTGTGTGTGTGTGTGTTTTTTTCCAAGTGGAAATGAGTCTGCAACATTTTAATGGTGGTGGTGGTAACAGTGCCTCTTATGGTTTTCAAGAAATGAACTTTATATCCTCACCGGTTCCTCAACTTTCTACACCTGTGAACTACATGAGGGAAATGGAGTATAGGGGTGTTGAAGTGGGGTTTCAAAATCTTGGTGGTGCTCCATTGGGGCAGCAGTTGGGAAAGCCTTGGGCTTTTCATCCAATGGAGGACACAGCATGGAGGGTTGATGGCACCGAGGATGAAGAATTTGGTAGGAAAAAGCTCTGTGCTAGAGGCCATTGGAGACCCCATGAAGATGCCAAGCTCAAAGAGCTTGTTTCCCAATATGGTCCTCAAAACTGGAATCTCATTGCTGAAAAGCTTGAAGGAAGATCAGGTAAAGACAGTTTCTTCAAAATCTTCCACTGACGAGAGAAGGTGTTTTTCACAGGATTTCTCGTAATAAGAAAAGCCCCATCTTTTTTTTCTTTATTTTTTTTTTCCAGTTTGTTTTTCATTCTTTTCTCAAATATTTGGTTTTCTTTGAGTTACATTCAGATGCAGATGAGTGAAAGAAAGTGAAAAAAACAAAGTCTTTTTAATTCGTTTGATTATTCTTTGTCGGTGTCAACAAATAATTCAAAACACCTCAACTTTTTTTTAGAAAAATTCAGATCAAATAAAAGTGATTCGAAAGACTTCTTTTTATACTATTTCGGAAACCAACTCGCCTGCATAAAGTTATTAGAATTGCTAGTTATCGCATTTACCTATCCAAAACATCCACATATTAGAAGAAAATGGAATCAATCATATCGTACACTTTCCAGTTAGATTTGATTTGATTGATTAATGCAGGAAAAAGCTGTAGACTGAGATGGTTTAACCAGTTAGATCCAAGGATTAACAAGAGGCCTTTCACTGAAGAGGAAGAAGAAAGGCTTTTAGTTGCTCATAAAATGTATGGCAACAAATGGGCCATGATTTCAAGGCTTTTTCCTGGAAGGACTGATAATGCAGTCAAGAATCATTGGCATGTGATCATGGCGAGGAAGCACAGAGAGGCTAATAGTGTTTACAGAAGAAGAAAGCCTTCTTCTTCTCATGTTGTTCATGAAGTTCATCATCCTAATAAGGTGGTGGTGTCTTCGTCTGTGACTGCTTTGCAAAACAATGCATGCAGTGATTCAACTAACTCTGCAGGCAATAACTACAACAACAACATTGATGAATCTGCCTCAACGTGCACTGATCTTTCACTCACCCCCTCGTCATCTAAAGTTCCACCACCTTTTGTTAACGTGTTTTCAACTGTTAAGCAGCATCAGTTCTTGGTGTCACATATAGGTATGGTGATTTGTCCCCTTTACCCAGAAAAAGAAGTCTAATGGAAAAGTTTTTTTTTTTTTTTTTTCTTCCCCATTTGATATAAAGATGCTACCATTGGGGAACGATCAAGTCGGATCACCTGGTTTATTGCGCATGGATTCAATGGCGGAATCACGTATAGTTGAGAGTGTAAATAAGTAAATTCTGACTTAAATTAGAGCCCTTATTTTTCTTTTCAAAAGAAAAAATCCTATTAAATATATTTGATTTTAGCTAAGGGTATACCCTGGATTTATGAGTCCAGCTGATCATCGGGTCATGACTTCGTCATTGCGTCGGCTCCATGTACATGAAGGGCCAACATACCATACAAAATCAGACCGTCCGGTTTTTCTTTTTTAGCATTCTTGTTTAATTTATTTTGATTTAATACTTGAGATTAAAGTTTATTTATTTGTGGGCTGTAGGTTCATCAACAGAAGAAAAAATGGTGAGAATGGGAAGTATTGCTCATGGTGAGAAGTTCTATGGCAATGGACCTATGGTGAAGGCTGGTGCAGAAGTGGATCAATCTGTTCAGTCAGGTTCAAATTCTGAAGTTACTGCTGCATCTGAATCAGTAGCCAACAACAAGGCCAATCTCTACAAGCATGCAACCATTGAGAAAAACCATGACAAGAGCTGCAGTACTACTGTGCCTTTCATTGATTTTCTTGGAGTGGGAGCCACTTGATAAACAGTGGGTTTTGGGGATGTTCGATCTGTTCAGATGCTTCAATGGAGACTTCTAAAAAAAGAATAGTTAATCATCAGACTAGACCAGTTAATTAACTTGAAGAAGCTTGGCTAGTGCCATGAATGGTTAGCGCGCCATTAATGCTTTTTTTTTTCCCCCTACATATTAGTGAAGAATATGCCAAAAAAACTTAGTTCAATTTGCAGGAGATGGTTGTTTCATAGTCCTTACGTACAGTGAATCCATAAGAAGAAAAAAACCAAAGAGAAAGGTTGAAAATTGTGTTCTACCGAGACGGATTTACGATATTTTGTTAGTGGAATTTAATAATTTGGTTTATCAAAATTAATGGTGTTGTAGAAGTTAGAAGGAGTTGCGTTCTGTTCGATTCGAAATCTTTTAGTTGAGACAAAAGTCGAACGAGTCTTAACTAAATCTTTTAGTTGAGACAAAAGTCGAACGAGCCTTAACTAAAATTGCGATTTGCGATTAAAGGGCCCTTGATGTAATAATTTTCTAGACAAAGGTATCGAAGTATTTTAATAATATGCTTCTAAAATACTTTGTGAAATATAAATTTGTAATTTTCAAAATTCTATATTTAGATATGTCCAATTAAGGTGGGTCACAAGAGTCAATGAGCCATGACTACCAAAAGTATAAAAGTAATTTACATAGCTTTTTTGACTCTAAGGAAATTTTGTTTACTAAGTCTGACTTGTCAATGAATATTCCCAATTTGCAAGACTTGTGATTGATGTGGTGTTTGGTATACTTTGTTGACCAATGTTTTTACTGCAACTGCAAATGCAAATGCAAAGATGCCAGCAAATTCAGACAATTGAGCCCCTCTCTCTTTTTTATGTGGGTTGTTGCATGCATTTGTGCTTTAGTGCCCACGTCCACTAATAGTGTGCACCACATGCATTTAATGATCGGTTACACAAATTATTCAGGGCCTGTGTGTTAGATTGTCAAACGCGTGTCCAATACGTCTTCTTTGTGTCCGACACTCAGAAAAGCCTCCCCACATAGAGTCGGAAATTTGTCTTATAAGGCATCCGACCTTCGATTTCATGTAATAAAATAGATCTCATATGTTTTGTGATAGATACCTTATAAAAATACTTTACATCATTTAAAGGTGTTTGGGGATATTTTGAAAAATACTTGCAAACGAATGGATGATCGTTGCGATGGGCATGCACCTCTGGATCCCAATAGACGCCGTTCAGTCAGGTTCTTTTGACTAACTTTTTGGTTACCTAATATTACACTCCTTTTTTTTTTTTTTTTTGTTTTTCGACTTAAAACGGGTGATATTAACTCAAAAAATAAAAGGAAAGAAAAGAAAACTTTCGATGGTGTTACTCTAGAGATTTCATTTTTTTAATAAAGACTTGTAAACTCATAAATATTCATACATCTCAATTATTGAACCAAAAGTCATCGCTAAGACCTATTTTATGCACATTTCTCTAGAGTAATGAAAACAAGACTATCTTTCTGAGTTGAAATATTATTGTTACAGGTACACTCAAAAGTTGTCGTAGAATAATTAAGTAGTGATTTATTGTATTTAATAATTTTAAATTTAAATAATGACTTTGATCTCAATTGTATAAAAATAAAAACAAAAGATTAGGTATTTGTAGTGGCAAAAATTGGGCTTGGACCTATAGTCCTATTGCGACGAGCCATTGGTCTTACCCAACTCATGATACTGGGGCCATGACTTGTGTACAGTCCAATTTATCATTAACTACCCCTACGGTAGGCTCCACTCAAGCCTAGGGCCCTTGAGAGCCCAATGTTCGATGCCACCACGTGTGGTCACCTGGTGATAAGCTCGAAAAATATATGACCCTACCGAGACTTTAGAGATAAACGACTATGAGATAACTCAACTATCCAATCCACTTGACTGGATGACGACAATGAACTTAGGTAGGCTTTGGCCTTATCAGATCCCAAGGAATAGATACATGAGTCCTCCAAGGATGTGAGTTATTGGAGCTCATGGACGAATATCAGATACCTGTAGCTATATTCGCCCATTTCCCTTTCCACCGAACGCCTTTTGTATATCCCACCGTTCCTACTATGGTAGTCTCCCTTAATTACGTTATATTTTTCATCTAGTTCATACACTCTCCTACAAATACTGACTTGAGCATTGGAGTATTTTCAGTCTGCACCACACCGGTGTCCCAAGGCTCACGCTGTTCTTTTGCCTTTTGACCTTGTAGGTTGTTAGTATTTACAAAATTCGTAATTGTAGATTTCAGAGTTTACAGTATTGAGATAGAGGTAAAGCTAGCTTGCATTTAGTACCAAAGCTAAAAAACTTTTCATGGTATAAGTTGGTTATCAAAAGTCATAAGATGTTAGAGGCCTTCTCACTTAGCATTTACTATAAAACTTTTGATTTAGGTGTGTATCAAATTGTGCTTCTTTAAGAGTTCTTTTAGAAATTATTTATTTTTTCTATGTTTAGGCATGTCTGAAAGTGATGTGTGTGTGTGAAGATGAAATGAATAAGATTGGGATATGAAATGTAATCAACAAGCAAGACAAAATGAGAATGCTAAGATTAAAATAGTGATATTTCCACTTAATGGGCCCCCAGGTTGGATCGGTTTGGACTCGAAGCCTTTTCTTAAACTATGGACTTATGAATTGGTCTCTCTGGGCCACAATTATAGCAGTGCTATGGAGTGGGCCAATCTGAAATGAACTAGACTTGGGAGGTTGACACCCTCGTCATCTCCTCCCGCCACCCCTGACCCAACACACACCAAAAAAAAAAAAAAAAAAAGAATTGTGAACGCGTAAGAGTGTCAAAAGTTAGGACACGTAACCTCGCCAACAAAATCAAGGTCCAGTTTATTACAAGAGCAAAACTTGAATGATTGTGAACTTTTAAGAGTATCAAGACCAACTAAGATTAGTACTAAGAAAATTAGTTTTTTGTTTGATTTGAAAGTCTCTATTCATCACACTCTAAACCTCCCACCACTATACTAGGCTCTTTTAGGGTTCAAATGGATCCTTTGATATTACAAGGATATAACGAAAATAGATTGTAACTCTTCATTGGTCAAAAAAATAAATTGTAATTAATTAGGGTGAGAAAAGCGTAGGATAAATATTAATATACAGATGCAACGGCGAGAATATATGGCATCTAGATGTATCGCTGCCTTCCCATATTATACGTGGATATATATATCTATATTTCTCCCTTTCTTTTTCTTTTGGATTGTGATTCTTTACTAATTAATGCTTTATATTATGAGAGGATTCGAATTTCTGTTTGATGGTATAATTTTATTTTTGAGATGAATGAAATGTAAAAGATTAAATACACACATAAGATACACGATGTCTTCTCATACCATGTTTTTATATTTCTTTTTTCATTTTTTAAGACGGGTCACATATAAAAAATTAAATACACATGGACACACGCGAAAAAAGATTGAATACGCATAAAAGATGAACAACTGGACAAAGTGTTTAATTCTAAACTGTGTTAAATAACACAAGATTTCATCTTAAAATCATTGATACTATGCAGAATAACTCTGAACCACATAAGGTGATTTTCGATTTTTGTATTTTTAATGTAAGATAGTATATTCCAACAATTTTTAACTCCAATATTCAATTTTTTTAATTTATCAACTCAGATCTGAGAAAAAAGCCAAATTTAACTACATAACACACGTCATATGGTAAAAACGAAAAGTAGAAAGGAGAGCATACTACCCTTCAATTTTCACATGATTGTCCTCACAAAACGTGCCTTATTGTTGTATGAATAATTTAAAGAAATGTGGAACAAACATCCGTCAGTTTAAGATTGCTTATAGTTGTCGGTGCTGCTGCCCAAGTTGGTGGGTCCTTTTATTGATTTCCGAGACATTTTCTAGTAATTCAAAGATTTATGGTTCCTAACGAGAACTGCACGTCCTCATCATGCAGTTTTCTGGGTTTTCACCACTTTAAATATATTCATTAACTTCACAGAATAATATAATTTTTTGTTAAAAAATTATATGTTTTAATCCCTATTAACAAATATTTTTAAATCTGTCCCTGTAATTAGGGATACTTTATATCATTAGTCTAAAGGGCCTAGGGAAAGAATTGTCTTTTCATTTGTTATTTGGTTGGAGGTAATCTAGTAGTCGAGAATTTGAAATGCAGGTAAAAAGATATCTCACATTTCATATTCATATCGATTAATAGTTAATTTTTTTTAAATTAGTCTAAATAGATCTTGTGTCTAATTATTTTGAGCCATACTTCCTTTAAAAAATGTTGTGTTTGGAAATTTTATACTCTTAATCTGAGCTCAAAAAACTCAAAAGTTTTGTTATTACAAATCAACTGTTACAAGTTAATCTAGTACTAATATCAATCTTGAATCTTTCTAGCAACTAAATCACCGACCTCCCCCTTAACAAACATGTGAATGTCACATTTCCTCTAGTGGTCGATGCCGATAAGTCAACTTTTACTACTCTTGCCGATAAGTCTTGGCTAACGAGGAACATTGAAAAAGGAGTTCGACACATATAAGTGTCTCTTCAAGTGGTCGATGTGCAAGGACGAATCTAAGAATTTAATATTGAGGGATCAAAATATTTTTTTAATGATACTATATAAAATTTTTTAAAAATTTGAGGTGCCGATAATTTTTTTTAACAATACTATATAAATATTTTTTAAAAAATTTAAAACGTTGAGCCCCCCTCTCACACTACATAAATCCGCCCCTGTCGATGCCCATATAAGAAAGTAGTACTACTCTCGCACAATCAACTAAGCTCTTTATATCTTATATAACAACCTAAGTGTCAAAGAAAATTATAAACTACCGTAGGCTGAACAAGCAAAATTATCATAGTTATCTTATTAATTTTCAATCAATGTTGTGCTCCTGCAAATTTTCTCTCTTTACCCACTTTGTTTTCCCCTTAGTTGCCTTTACAAATACCTACATGAAAATTTAAAACCAATACTCAAAGAGAAAAAAATCATTACTATTCTCACTTTAGTTAAAGTTGACATAAAACATAATTTCATTCTCAATATAAATTCCTTTTAATTATTTTCTTTCAAATCTTTCCATGTTATACTCATCATTAAGTTGGTCTCTACCATAGTTGTCGAATCGTGAATCGTATCGTGAATATATTGATGTGAATCTATATTCTACTTGTCTAAAAAATACTCCTAATCCAGTTTTCTTTTGGGTGAATATGATCCAGGATTGATGGTAATCAAACCTATGGAGATTGAAAGAGTCATCAATTCAGCCATAAGCTTCTATTTCTTCATTGAAGCCCTTTTTAAATTTATTCAATTTGAATAATTTACCATCAATAGAGAATGATATTTTCTATCCAAAATATATAGATAGACTAAGGTGGAGTTTTAGTTGAAGCAAATTAAAAACTGATATGGATATAAAAAACAACCCAAGTGTTAAATTAGCCAAAGGCCCATGATGACAAAAGAAACAACTGTCACAAAAATAGTGTACAAGGACAAATGGGAACCACCCCAAAAAGACATCTAACATTACTATAAATAGCATAAGGAAAGTGAGTGGGAGGTAATTAATTCATTCCAATTTCGAAATTCATTATCTATTGGTTAATTCCCGAGCCAAATTACTAATTCTCTCGCCTGAGGAGAAACGTGGGAAATAACTTCCGTAGTTTCTTTTCAATGCTTGCTTAGGTCCTTGGCTCGGACAAGTGATTGTACAGACGATTAAGTCAGCTCGGCGGATTCTATATCCAACAAAAACTTTGAGGGCTTCATCAAGAAAATTGAAAATTGAAGGACTTACTAACTGATTCATATTAAAATTTATCATCTTAAAAGTCTACTAATCCATCACTATATATCTTCTACATACTTTAGCATATAGATTAAAGGTTGCAAAGCCTGCAACACAGTGATGTTCATCACACTCATAATTGGCAACACAGTGATCTACTTAAATTTTGAATGTTGCTTATATGTGGTCAAGATCGTTTTATGCAAATTATCTTTTTTGAGGTTACATTCAAAATTTAAGTAGATCTGTTTGACTCCAAGTCTTAATATAGCTTATTTTGTGGTCAAGATCATTTGAAGTGTCAATTGATGCCTTTCCAAAATTAGCAATGATAAAATTGATATGCAAAGTTTTAGAACACTAATTTGCAATCTTTTCATTCATTACTAGATATTGTAGAAAATACATGATACATATCTAATTAAGTAGAAACACCTCAAAATGCCCGTGGCTTAGCTTAGCTAGCTTCTACAAGCAAAAGACAAACCATTGATCCCAAGAAGTACTTGATCATCAATCAAAATTGCAATGATAATGAACTTCGAGATTCTCAAATTTAAAAACCCTATCCTCCAACTTCAAAGAATGATGACGCTTTCCAATTCTTGAATAAAGCCACTCCATAAGTTTATTGCTCTCAAGAGAGAAAAACGAAAACAAAAAAAATCGACAAAGCTACCCGAATCTAATAAAAGGAAGCTCCGACTGGTCACGAAGAAGCCTCACTTGTGTGCTCAGAAAGGCCTGGGAACCTGTGAATGAAATTGTTATATTAGTAACCACATCGGTGGACACAACAATATATATACATATAAATGTATAAATTAATGTAGTTATATCTTATGAAGATTCTTAAAATGCCGTATAATAATATTAAATCATACACTTTAGCTTTTTGGAATCAATGGGTGATTTTATATGTGTGAAATTATTTTGCGAGTAAAACTTCATTAATTAATGAATTAACAAATACATTTAACCCGAGATCCAAAAGCAGTTTAGAGTTACTTTTCCTAACAATTACGATACCAGAGTCCAAATTTTATAGAAATGGGAGGGTAAGAACGAAAAGAGCCAATACATTTAACCCTTACTCTACAAGGAAAACTAAGGGGGATTAATATTAATGAAGAACATTGAAAATGTTCTTGATTTCTCTGGAGTCTGGACTATGTCAATTAATGTCAAAAATTAAAAAAAAAAGGACTATGTCAATGTTTATCATTTCTTTCGAATTTTTCAACTACTTCAAAAAGAAAAAAGAAAGAAGAAAAAAAAAAGTGAATGAGAATCAAAATTAATATGTATGACAAGAATTAGAGGATTAAATAGTGGATGCATGCTCGATCCTATTAATCTAAAAAGCCTAATTAAGCACCAGAGAGAATTAATGATAATTGCTCACCACAAAATAGCTTTCACCATGTTGCAAGCTTTGTGTTAGAAACCCATATTCATTAACTGGAACTGGCACTCCTGATGAGTGCAACAAGACATAATCTTGACCAAGCATAGCTTTCAAGTCTAGTGGCCCCCTTGGTACTTCTGTTGCAACTCCATTGATAAACACTGTGATAAATCCTGAAAAGAAAAAAATAATATATATAATCAAAATATGCCAACTAAAGAAATTTGATTCTATTATACAATAGCAAAGTGTCTATAATAATTCTCTAACTAAAGTTGTTAGCTGATTGTTTTTGTAATTTTTACTAGAGAATTTCTTGTTGTAATTTATCTAGTCTGAAAATTTTGTACATTCAATTTTAAATTTTAATAAATCACTTGCGTACCGAGAAAAAAGAATTTCCATAATTTAGTGCATATCTTTTGATTATTTATGTTTTCTCTTTGTTTTATATTTGTAAAGCTAATGGGTTGGTTCACTTCAAAATCAAAATCTAGTGTTCAATTATGATAAAATGAAAGACAAAGGCAGGAGCTTTCCTGACAGGTAAAAACTGCAGCAACACACTCAAGAGTCGGGTACGTAGAATAGTCAAGTAATGACTTAGTCAAACTGACCATCAAATATTCCAAGTTCGAAACATGAAAAAATAGGGCAGTAACAAGGTGTACCTGATTGATATTGGAAATCAATTGTATCCGAGGGGTGGGCAAAAGTGGAACTACTGACGGAAGAGTTTTGCTCAATTTGCGGGTGACTAATCACTTGTCCAGAAAATGAGAAGATGTCATCAGCACATTCATTTCCCACAACTCCACAACTAGAAGAAGAAGAAGCAGAACCAACTAGACAAGTTGATGTAGACGACAAAGGAAGAGTACTAGTCATTGAAGGTGTTGCTGCAAATCCACCTAAGCCGCCTGCTGTACATGAACTTCCACTATCATATTGAATTGCACCACCACTAGTACTGCCACTACCACCACCACCACCAGTTCGCGTCTGGATAGCTTGTTGTTCTCCACTAAGGCTAGCTTGAATTTGCCGTTGCCGACGTCGAGACCTCGACCGCCGGTTCTGGAACCAGTAGAAGACGTTGGCATCCCCAACCGAGCCAAATTTTTCAAGCAACTTTCTTATCCTCACGGTTTCATCTTTAGGAGGATTCACCATACCACTGTTGAAGATGGACTCAAGTATGAGTATTTGCTCAGGCTTCGGTGTCCATCTTGACCTAACAGGTTCATTTCTATCAGCAGAGGCATGCTTTGGAGGGTTATTACAATCTTGAGATTGATCTTCCATGAGTGTGTGTATGTATAAGTAGGAAAAAGAAGAAAAAAAAAAAAAAAAAAGATATGCTTCTTGGACCACAAAAACTTAGTGGAAACCAGAAAGGATGGAATAAAGAATATATTACCACACTGTAGTCCACATCAAGAAGTCCGATGTATTTAAAGGGCTAGAGGGAATGTCACTCTACAAAATTACAATATTATCCTTGCAGCCATCTGGTTCCAGCATTTAGTTTGCCTCAGATCTCTGATCAAATATATGACTTTGTCACTTTCTGCCTGTAAAGATGAAGGACTCACCCAAGAATTAGGTGGATTGGTGAAATAATAATCCGTTGTAATTTTTAAATTTGAATTTGAGTTACGATTTTGATATCAATTTTACCAAGAAAAATAAAACGAAAAATAGAAATGAAGGGTAAGGTTCACCACAAAATTTTTGACACTCTTTAAATAATTGTATCTTTCTAGTTGAAGTCTTGATTATAATTAATCCGATAGTGATCTATTATAATCACATCACGACTTTTATCTTCATTATACCCACATAAAAGAAAAATGAAGGCTTCACCACAAATTTATTGACCCTCTTTTTATAATTGTATCTTTCTAGTCTAAGACTTGACTAATTGGTAGAGTTTTTAATTGTTCTACCCAAAAAATAATGTATTACAGAATCAACATATAAAATCTTGGATTACTCCGAAATCACATTATCCTTGCTATTTACCCGGATTTTTATGATTCTCATAAATAAGTAAAGTTTGAAAGTAGTGGACAAGATGGTTTTCATTAAAAAAAATCTTCGAGAACAAGAAATAATTTGTTGTAGGCATTGATCATGGGAATATGGGAATGTAAATTTCTTTACAATGTAAAAGGGCACCATTAAATATCTCGTAGTTCAACACAATTTACAGTGTGAAAAGTTACCATGCTGATGGTATTTGGATGAAATGGTTGAAACATGTTGAAGATATGTTGCTGTTATCTTCAGCATCTGATGATTTTGTCTCCTATTGCGGCTGCTTCCACAGATTGTCGAATCTGGATATATTGATAAGTTTCCTCCGACCACATTGCATAGTTTCAGGATAGTGCGTCACAATCCACGATTTTTTCCTTCATCTTTCTGCCTGTTTTAATCTAAACTAAAAAGTATTATATAAGCTCAACAATTGTTACTATAATTTGATCCGAATGGTGCGGAGTAATTGTTGGGTAATGATTTATTATAACTAAATGTCATAAATTCAGTTATTAGGGTTTTAGTTTAATAATAATGTTACTCGTTATTATGTGAGAGATTACGAACTCGAATCTCATTGGTTACGGTGTTTAACCGTAGGTCTCTCTTGAATTAAAAAAAAAAGGGTCATAAGTTCAAATTTATATCTTCCTATCACAAAAGTTACCTCGCTGATCTTACCTGATTCAAGTATGTGTTAGGATGTTAGTATCCGGATGTGGTCTTGTCTAAAATTGTTACTACAATTTGAAGTAATTGGTCAAGCTTAGATTCTTTTATATTCCAAGTGTGACATCCACATCGGTAGGAGATAGTGTATGTCACGCCCCAACTCGACCCCACCTACGATCAGTCAGGACGCAACGGAATTTCGGCGGCATAACGACAGTAAACAGATTTCCGAGGTTCTAAACCAACCTCATAAAACATCATACATCCCGTAATTCCTCAATATAAACAACAACATACAACACAACCATATTATACAATAAAACATCCTCGTTATACGCCTCCGTTCCAACATGACATACAATACCTCAACTTTATCATCTTTTCAATATCTATTACATTAAGAACCGTAAAGCATATAAAGTCTATTAAACTAATATACAAGACATTTAACAATATAAAATCATGGATAAGACTCGGGAACATATGACTCATCCACAAAAGGCACATTTTCCACATTCTCCTCTTCAGGAGGCACGTACCCGTAATCTTGTGAAAGTACACCTGAAACATGCATTAATAGAGAGTGAGCTTATATACATAAGCCCAGTGAGGATCCGATAGATCTCGACAGTATTCACTACGCTCCTTGGATTTAGTCCTTTGAGCAAGTAAACACACAATAACAATAATAACATAAATAAAGCTATCATCACATAACTATATGACCATTCAATAAGGATACTCTATTTGGTGTAGCTCCAAACGCCATCACGATCTCAACCGTTCTTCTTATAACTCCCCATTACTCACGCACCCGAGGTACCTCACTATCCCCTTCCCTCCATGACATCTCCGTCATGCGAGCTGGGGGTAGCCTATGGCAGTCATGCCGGTTTCAACCCGACAGCCCGACGCTGCCCGAGAGGTGGCACACACATACCAAGGCTCCATTTTCATCAATCATCATGCAAGCATAAATCGATCAATCAATTGGGAGATCAGCAACAAGAGTGCCCGATTCCCGCATTCAATAATAATCAATCAATATCATTTTATCATCATCAATAATCATATCATCATCATCAATAACATCAATAATCAATTAAACAACAAATAACGTAGTTAGATGACAAAGTAGGCCATCTAACCGGACATGCATAATATACATAATTAAACTCTAAATTACTCAACAACAACTCACCATTCATCACTCGAACACTACCCAACCATCTAAGGCATCGTTCAAGAAATTAAAGAATGACAACCTAAACTTCTAAAATTCATAACTTACAATCTACTAATCCAAACATTGCCAAATCAGTTCCTATCACTCACCCATTCAACCTACTACATTAGCCCTCTCGGAAATCCACCATAACACCTCCAAATCATGCCCGATAACCCTAAAACCCTATGACGTCATGGCTGGATTTTCCGGATTTCCACACAAACAATGTAATCGAAAATTCGGCATTACAACAGCGCTAACACGTAATTATCAAGTATTTAGAAATCGACGGCAATCGATTTCGAGCAACGCAACTCAATTAAATCAACTTTGAACATTTTAATCAAAATTAAATACCCGGAAAATAAAAATTATGCTATATCCGACAGAAACTTGTAGTATTAGTATATAATGATCCCTAGCATGCAAGGAGCAATAATCTATCATCAGATTTCAATTCTAACGGTTCAATCTTCATTTATACGCAAAAACACAAAAATGACATTTTGAGATCTAGAATTTTTCTCTCACCTTAGATGCGATATAAGCCTAGGAATGCGTGCAATGCGTGCCCAACAAGCAGAATCCAAGTCGGTGCGAAGTTTCACGGACAAAAACTAGGTTTTTCTTTGAAAAATTGGATTGAAAGCTTAAGTTTTTCTCTTCTCTTTTCTCTCCTCTTCCTCTCGGCAATGTGTGTGTGTGTGGTGGTGTTTTTGTGTTGTGTGAGTGTGTGTTGAGGACATAAGCTTAAATGGTCAACTATTTAATTAAAGTCAAAGTTATTTTAATAGGTAATTTTGTGTTTTTAATGTCTTTAATTGCATTTTAGTGATCACCAAGTTAAAATTAATTATGCAGCCCCCAAGATATCTCAAGTGAGTTATTTTTAGGTGACAAGAAGTTTTACATTCAAAGAATTCCACCCGAGTCGGCTTAAAACTCGATTTTCGCAAAAGTCGGTGTAAAAACCCTAATAAATTCTTAAGCCGATTTTAAAACCGTTTTCATCAAACACAGGTCTATTAAAGTCCGTGGACTAGGTCTAGAAGGGTTAAAAAGACCAGTTTCAAAATTATAGCGGACGTGTTTCGAAAACACTATTCACTGAAAATCGACGATAAAATTTCTGACTCCGATTTTGATGAAAATTTCATGAATGCACATTTAGCACGTATTAGAAGTATTGAAATCAAAATTATAACTTTCTAGGTCCTATAGCACATAAACAGGTTATATGCACGCAAAACGAGGTAAAACACGTAAAACGAGATAAGCAAGAAAGTGGGGTTTCACAGTGTATATGTGATTTATAAGTGAGTGTTGTGAGTATAAGAAATAACGCCCAATTGGGTTAACTATTTTAGACTAGTAGAAAAGAGGTGTAAGTAGTTATTTTCTTATATACTTACAACACTAGTCTCACCTGCAGGCCTAGGGTTTTGGGCTCGGGACGTGTCAAAATGGTATTTAGAGTTGGTCACTAGCTGATGTGAGAATTAAGTGTTATGTGAGACAAAGTACCACACCAAAGCTCCGTTTGTTTGCCGTAAAATAACTTGTTAGAAGAAAATATTTTCCTGAAAAATAGAATACTGAAAAATATTTTCTGATGTTTGGATGTACAATAAAAAATATTTTCCAACATGAGATTTATAAAAAAAAAATATATACACATAAAATATGGGTGGTTAAGTTCCGGAAAATGTTTTCATCTCCCAAAGAAATTAAAATATTTTTCCAAATTTTGAACTAGCCATCATTTTTTACTGGAAAACATTTTCCAGTTGACCAATTTTCCGGTGTTACCAAACACCGGAAAATCTCCAAAAAGTAGCCTATCATTTTTGACCGGAAAATATTTTCCGGTTGACCAATTTTCCGGTATTACTAAACATCGGAAAATCTCCAAAAAGTAGCCCACCATTTTTGATTGGAAAATGTTTTCCGGTTGACCAATTTTTCGGTGTTACCAAACACCGTAAAAGTAGGAAAATGTTTTCCGGAAGAATATTTTAAGGCAAACAAACAGAGCCCAAGAAGGCAGTGGGAACAACCTTTTGAACCTATAGGAGCCACATCTAGAATCCTTCTTGCCTGGTTGGTCTTGTGTGTGGTTTATAAGTAGATATTGTAGATATAAAAGATAATTGGGTTAATTACTTTGGATCAGTAAAAAAAAGGTCCAAATAATTATTATTATTTTTTTTTATGTCTATAAGACTAATTTCGATTGCAGAGACCTAAAATTTTAGACTCAAAACATAACATTAAAAGAAGCCATTTTCTTCTATTCCTTCACATATTGGAGGACATTCAAAGAAGAACTTGAAAAACGTAACCACATTTTTGGGAAGAAAAGCAATTTGTGCTGCAAGTGTAAGTGTGCCTACTCACTTTTTATTTTGGTCAAAGTTGTGAAAGTTTCTACTATATATTCAATGTCCCTTTCTAAGACATAGGGAATCTTTAATTATAATCTCCAAAAGTCAATCAACTACAAACACAATTGTAACTATATAAGAAAGGATACAAAACCAAGGATTACAAATTAAAAGAGGAATTAATAAAGTCCAGTTCACAAGTTGCAATGGGAATAATTAATGGATGTAATTAATTAATTTGTGGAAGAAGTTTACAACCTAGAAAAACTCGATAAAGCCCTCAGCCCAGATTCTAAAACATCTTTCTAGATTCCAAAATGACGAAATAAGGAAATCTCTAATAGCTTAATTTTCAATACACATGTTGATTTCAACATGGCACATTATCTATCAATCTAGTGATTAGTCATTTGAATTAGAATTTTCATGCGAAAATCATATATATATATATAACAGATAAGCTTTGTATAGGTTAATGGCAAAACTTGATTTTATCCTTCTCAGTCAAAATCTAAGTTATCCTGCACAAAAAGTAAAGTGTGGCCCAATTCCGAAGGATTGCTCCGACGCTCAAATTAGTAATTGAAATGACTTGAGTAAAAGTATTTAAGTCGGAAATAAAAAAAGGAGAGATCATTTACCTTTTACTGTATGAATGAAATATTTATTGTATTTTAAAGAATAATCTCCCGGATTTCACGGATGCTGACTTGGCTTTCCGAGGTCTTATTCTTGCGAATTGTGGTATAGACCTAAAAATTATCCCGCGATTTGTGAAAAGTTAAATATATTCTATCATTGATAAGGGAGAAAGAATAAAATTTAAATCTTAAAAGAAATCGGGTTTCCGGACATTGTGTTAATAGGTTGGCCATTGCCGACCTGTCTTTTTGTCACAAATTCCACTGATTGACCAGGGATTTGGTTTTGACCCAAAAAAAAAAACCAGGGATTTTGTAAAAAATTGAAAGAAAAAAAGAGATGGTTAAAAATGTAAAATCACACGATTGACTGTGTGGGAAACAAAGACAAAGCAGCTAGGGTTTCGGCGTGCATGTGAAGGAATGCATGGAAAGCTGGGTCAAATCCAGAGTATCTGGTCAAGACAACTGCAAAAAAAAAAAACAATTAAAACTCGTGACGTTAAGCAGACAATGAATCACAGTTCGGACTTCCTAACTGTCATTTTAATATTAAACGAGAGGATGTTACAGGGCTACAAAGGTTGGCAGCTTAAACATACCACCAATCACCACACTCTGCTTTCCATTTATTTATTGAAAAGAAAATTTGAATTTGTTTTCATGCAGACAACAAAGACAACATCAACCGACACGCTTCATTACGCGGTTTCATCTCTCTGTTTGCTCTTTTAATTTTGCCTTCATTCGTAAGGATTGTACGGTGGTGTTTTCCTTGCTTTGGAGTTATTGTAAAAATATTCTAGATGTGTTTATCGAAGAACTTGTAACGTAGCTGTTTTTTTTTTTTAATAACTTTTTTAATTTAACGACGATCTATACAACTCATTGTTAGAATTGTGGCCCATATTTGGACTTGTTTTTCTTAGTTTTTTTTTTTTGGTCAAAGTTGTTTTTCTTAGTTCAGTTACTAGTAAATGTAGGATCTCTTTTTATATAAATATGAGTTTAATGTTGTTGAGATCAGTGAGACAAATTAAGAGGAGGAAGGATATATAGACAAATGTTATAAAGTTCTAAAATGAGGAATAATCGATAATAATTCCACGACAATAGTTCCAAAAATATTACAAACAAGGAGGTATAATTAATAATAATAATCACACCATAGTTAAAAAAAATATAATGATGAGTGGATAGAGTACCGCTATATAATTGAACTAATCCCAACACTATTTGTGAAAAGTTATTTTTTGTTAAAACATAGAGGCCTCGCCGTCAGAGAAATATTTTTACGAGATTTAGATCATATCAAGTTTCAATATAAAAGCCAAAGAAAAGTTCAAAATGATGATTATCCGATCCAATGATATACTTCAGATGTCAAAAACTCTTCTAGAATTTTATGCTTCATACAATTTGTTCTTTAACTTTTAATAAGAACAACATAGTTGTCTTTTTTTTTTTTTTTTTTTGTCAACTTAATTGCTAAACTTTTGTTGATAGCAAAAGAAATGCTCAGCTTTTATTGTTGTGAGCACTATTGCCTTGATGATTATCTACTAGTTACCAATATTTTTCAAGAAATTCTAGACGGTGGGGGTTAACTGTATTTACCACCACTTGGATTAATTTATGTTCAATATGACAAGTTTGTGTTTGCTTTCAAATTGCTTAGGGTGTCTGTGAAATTTTGGTTGTTGAGTTGTAAAACTTTGGTTTGAAATGTTGTTGAATTGTAGTTGTTGAATGTTTGACATTTTCATGTCAGAAGTATTATTAACACACTCCTTAAGGCTAAACCTATAAATAATTCTCTAAAACTTTGAGGCAATATTGGGCTTCCGAAACTTGGAGGGTGTTGGCCACACTAATTTCTAGGAACTAAAGTGTTTTTATTTTTATTTTTATGATGAGGAAATAAATTGTTGAAGACATAATTAAGCACATATAAAGTTAATTTCTTTCCAGTAGCCTGATCTTATGAGACGCTTACTAAGATATGAGTTCTCAAGTGCTTCAAACCTAAACGATGGAATGTAAAAGGTGAGATAAAATATAATTTAAAGGGTAAGTATATTAAATAAAAGTGTTTGGATTTGTTAAGAATCATGTGTTACATACTAAAATTAATTGTTATTAGGTGGAGTAATTCAAAATTTTGTAATTAAGGTTGTCATAGGGTTTATAATCTTTCCATGTGGAATGAACTATATATTCTAACATGCTCTCCTCACACGTGTGACTCATATTAGATATTACTTAGACGTGGATAGATATATACTCACATGTTGTGGATGGTTATGAGTCGCATGCAGATGAATACTCACATGTGGTGCATAGATGTGACTGGACCAAGGGTTTAGCTTTAATTAATACCATGTTAAGAATCGTGTGATTCCATCCTAAAACCAGTTGATGTTAAGTGGAATAGCTTAGAATCTTATAATTAGGTAGTTTTAGAGTTTATAATTTTTTTTTTTTTTTTTGTGTGGGAGCAATTGTATATTATAACAGGGTAGTTAATCGGTGTACTAATCAATATGTGGGGTCAATTAACAAAATATATTAGAAGACGAAGGAAGGAAGTTTTTTTTGGAAAATCTGAAGGGGTGCACTGGTCAAAAGGAGTTACAGTAGTGGAACAAGGATAAACACTACAACATTTTAACTTTTTTGTAACATTAATAGGTGTCTTATTGCTATAATTTTTTAATCATAAATAAACTAAAACTCTTTATAATGGTTTTATTTAATAGCAACAATTAAAATGTTTTAATCACTTTTTGCTAAAAATTGCTTATGAGATTAGTTATTTGGTTTTAAAATTATCATTTAATTACAATGATTTTTTAAAACGTTGCTCATTAATTACAAAAAATTGTTGCAATAGAGAATTTTTAATGGAATCATATGCAACTACACAAAATTTAAACATTCAGGTCATTTACCATGATTTTTAACCTTTTGCAACAATTTTAAATGTTATAATATATCAAAAGTGTGGTAGTACATCCACGGCCAGGTAAAGGATTGGAGATAATGTTATAAAGTTTTATAGAATGACTGTAATGAAGGAATTGGAGAACAATAAAGTATTTAAAAGAAAGCCAAGCAGGTATAAAAGGAGATGTTCAAGCTCATTAAAGCTTTTACTGACCAAAAAAATATATAAAAAAAGCTCATTAAAACTTTGAAAAGAGATTGGGAGTTTAAATTAAGTGAAGTGTATTGAGAATGAGGATGAGAGTGTTTTTCTAGAAAGAGAAAGTAAAAGAGTGGTGCAACTTGCAAGAGTTATGTCTACATGAGAGTACCTTAAGTGGATTAACATAGAGCAACTTACTAGCCTAGAAAGCAATTTAAACCATATTTTTTATAGGAAAATTAGAAGAGAGGAGGTCATGGAAGTACTAGAGAGGATCAAGAATAAAAAGGTCACTAAACTAGATGATATATAAATGGGCATAGGAGAAATAAATTGGTTGACAAGGGTTATTAATGTGATTTTGAAGAGTAAGTGAAATGCCTGATGATGGAGACAATAATACTATGATACTCATCTAGAAAAACAAACAAGATATCTAGAACAATATCAACAACCACAACATTAAGTTGATTAGTTATTCTATGAAATAACGAAAGGAGGTGATTGGAAGAAGATTAAAGAAATAATGATCAATTCATTTGATGCTAGGGAGATCAACAATGGAAGCTATTATTTCATTAAGGAGATTAGTGGAGGAATATGGAGATACTTTCACATAGTGCTTATTGACTGAGGAAAGACATATAATTAAGTTTCTAAAAAGGCTTAATGGAGAATGCTAGAGAAGAAGGGAATATGTATGAAATATATATATATTAAAGTGATAAGAAACATGTATAATAGAGCTAATACTATGTAAGAATGATGAGGGGAGACCAATACTTTTACTATCACTATTTATCAATACCACAAATTGGCCTTGAGTTTATATCTTTTTGTGCTAGTAATGGATAAGCTGCATTTATCAAACATGAGGTGTCGTGGTGCAAGTTATTCATAAAGAACATTGTGTTAGTAAATGAATTTAAAGCATGTATGAATGTGAAGTTAGAATTATGCAAGCAGACACTAGAAGTAAAGGTGTTTAAGGTTAGTAAATAAAAAGTATATAAAATGCAAGTTAAACCATAATTGGACAACAAGTTAGGTGGAATGGAATAATAAAGAGGTGCAGTGAGAAAATAATTTTAGATTAATTGGACATATAAGAAGAAGACCAATCGAGAGACATTTGTCAAAATGTGAAATTAGATATAACGGTTGCTGACTGTGAGAAAAGTAACGGAAAACTTATAAGAAGTTGAAAAGAAACACCTAAACATATTTTGGATATTTAGAGCTAACAAATGAGGTAGTCTTGAATAAATTTTTTGAATAATATAATCAGATCTACAGATCACTTAAGCGGGATAAAACCTTATGGGTTTGCTTGATCCTTTTAATTGGAATTAACCAATTTCTGACCTTCAGATGCATCTCTGAAGACTAACAGTGGCGTTCTCGAAGAGAGAGGAAAATTAACGAAAGGGTAAATTTCTTATATGGGTGCCCAATGGCAATAACAATATGGAAGACAAATTGATTCCTGATTTTTCAGAATGAGTTTTTTTATACCAAATACCAATAGCATTATTATACGCACGTGTTTTTTTTGTGTCAAAACCGTTAAAATATAGACGAAAACTAATGCGCAGGCTGACATCATATTAATGGAAATTGAAAAACTAAAAAATTCATTTTGAAACTTTAAAAACCAATTTATTATCCGCGGTATAATTAAGAAATCATTCAAATAATTTACCCGTAAAAAATAATCACATATTCCCATCATTCATCCCAGATTTAATTTTCAAACTAAACCCTACAACCGCGCTCCTTTGCTTTTCCTCCCTCAAATTTCCGCCCATCGTTTTCGGCTTTCAGCGATAGCGGTGCCCGTACAATGGCGAAGCAAAGTAGAGTTGGCACCTGGGTTTTTGCAATGCCGCCACAAGCAGTGCACAAGCATTTTCTTGTACGAGAGGTCCATATGCATGTGCCCCTAAAGCTAGACCAAAGTTTTGGTCGGTGTCCATTAAAATATCAAAGTATATATAGCAGCACTTTTTGATACAATTTTATTTGGTACTTGGTAGGTTGGTAGGTTACCACTTCTGTCAACTTTACAAGGTTTTCTAGGGCCTTGGACTTTAGCTATAAATGGAAAACTTTAGCCAGATGAAAGAGAAAAAGTGGAATTTCCCTTTCTGATGTAATCCTTTCTGTTTAGTTGCTTTTCACCATGTGATGTAGCACACGAATGGAGAACTTTTGACTGTGTGACATATAGATTTGAAACCTTCAATGTTTTTATTATTATTTTTTTAGGAGACTAAACTCATATTACAATCTAATCAAATGAAGGAATTTTTCATTTTTATGATCTTTTTTTTATAGCACTAAGAGTAAGTAAGAAATGTTTTTCGTTGTGTGATTGTCAAACGACCATTCAAGATCATAACTAATAAATTAATCCACACAGGTATTTGTCTCTCTGTGGATGGATCAGAGCGTTCGGATAGGGACGAAAAATTTGTTCATGGATCTTGTACTTTTACAAAGTGTTTAGAAGTACTTGCAGTGCAAAATTTATTTACTTTTTAAATGAATTTTGTGAGAATTTATATTTACAAATGAAGTCTATCGTTTGGAACTATAAACAATATCAACTCAATTATGCCATTTGTAAATACAAATTAGCTAGGCTTATTAAACTTTGTAAGTTAAGAAGCTATTATCTTTTGAACCAATTTCAAATAGACACGGTGCTTAATTAAATGGGGTCATACATCTTTCAAAGGAATTATGTGTTTTAAAATTTAATAATGAATCGTAACTTCCTTTCGGTAAACTCGTTTGATAGCGTACAGAAGCTTTTCTGACGGTAGAGAAAACCTTATTTATTTATCTTGAACGAAGAAGAAGAATATAATGATGAATGGTGCAATACAATTAAGTACAAATAATTACTTATGAAATATGTTAAATTTGTTTTAAAAAAATATTATACAGGAGTGTTATCAAGTAGCTTGCTGAATTTCAAATCACTTTAGAAATCACAAAAGTAAACACACAAAAAATTGATAGAATATGAACGTGCGAAGAACTTCTTGTATAATATTCATGTTCATCATTTCATTTTACTTTATCAATCTGTTCTTGCGTGTGTGTGTATCTATAGGGATCAAATTCGGCCATACAATAATGAGTAAGAGAAAAACAAGTACAAATGATCAAAAGAGGCATTGGAAAATAAAAGATGACCAACAAGTCTTTGATCTAAGGGTATGCTACTCGCTGTAAATGTGAGAGATTACAGGATTAATTTTCCTAAATGACATTTTTTTATATGTGTTATACGGCTTAGGTCTCATTTGAAAAAAAGAAGAAAAAAAAAAAAAAAGAAGAGAGAACATACGAGAAGTAGAATAAAACATGTAAACCTTCCCTCCATCCATTTGTGTGCTAGTATTATCATGTTCTTTAATAGGAAAAAAAGGAAAAGGATGGAGAGAAGGAAATAAAAGTTAGCCTAAAAGAATAACTGAAAGAAGTTAAGAGTTAGACAAAAAAAAAAAGAGTAAACGATTTAACATATTCTGTATTTTGTTAAAAGTGCACAATACCCTTTTGTGTTGTAAAATGTAGTTGATTATCCACCAGTGTTTTATAAAAGTAGTTGAATACCACATGTGTTTTGTAAATAAACTGATTAACCTCATGTGTTTTATAAAAATAGCTGAATATCCCCCTGTACTTTTAAAAACATAGTTGAATACCCTCATTAAAATTAACGATTTTTCTAACGGAAGCTGGTATTTAGCTACGTTTTTAAAATACAGGGGGATAATCAACTTATTTATAAAATATAGGGGAGTATTCAGCTACTTTTATAAAACACATGGGGGTAATTTGCTATGTTTTAAAATATAGGAAGAAATTATGTATTTTTGACAAAACACAAGGAGTATTGTTGAGTCGTTAACTCAAAAAAAAAAAAAAGGAAAAAAGCTAGGAGAGTTTTTTCTTTTGGTGTTTGCGCTTTTGGTGGAACCCATTACAAAGAAGAGGTGAGAGACAAGGTTTAGACAAAAGAGTAGGAGACTATTTGTCCAATACATGTTAGTTTCGTTAGTATGGTAGTTGTTAATAGGTCTCACTTCACAACAAATACAATAACAACTGCTAGTTATAAGTCCCGCTCTATAAACAATTTATATGAAGTATAATTACAAGCAATGGTACAAAATGATTGCTGGTTTGAAAAGAAAAAAAAAAATCCCGTCTATTCAATAGCACAAGCTTATTAAAACCCTTAGATGTAGTAGTCCCCAAGAGGAACATGCCATTTATTTTTCATTTAATTGAAAGCTTTTCCAGAGCTAACTTTTTTTTTTTCCCCTAAAAAATTGTAGTTAATTTTCTTTAAAAAAAATGGCAATCTATCCTACACTCAAGATCGACGAAATATAACATTTAATATCTATGAATTGCATTTTGAAAAGTAATTGCAGTGTTCTCTAACTCGTACTTCAACATGGGGTGTAACAGATGGACCTGGATCTAGTGCACCTCTGTGAGAGGATCTGATGGGTCTTCATAAGTTCCACCAACTGTGGGCCTCCCATGTAGGCTCCACCATCCCTCAAGATGATGTTGTTCTGTGTTAACACTTTATAGCTCTTGAGTAGCCTATTGAAGCAATCGCTAAAATTTGGACCATTTTTCGATTTGTGCATGTCATATATCCTTGCATAGGGGAGGGCTCCTTCGAAATGGCGAAGGGCATTCGATATCTGGGTTTATGGTCAATCTTGGTTCGGCAACTAACAATAGGGTTGAGATTGTGGCACTCTGGGAAGGCCTTCATAGAGAGCGGAGTTAGGCATTGAAAGACTTGTGATTGAAACCGACTAGCAAGCAACTTGTGATTTGATCAAAGGAGCACCAAATTTCCATAGCCCCTTCAAACTACTGATTGAAGATTGTAAGAAACAGTTGAATAAAAATTAACATTTCCAAGTGACCCATGTGTTTCAGGAGGCAAACCGTTGTGCGGATTGGTTGGCAAATTTTGCATTAAAGCAACCCCTTGGTCTCCCCATTCTTGAGCAGCTCTCTCCATTGATGGCTCACATGTTAGAGAAAGATAGAGTGGGGGTCACTTCCCTTAGAATGATCCCCAAGGCCTCCTTCAAAGCACAAAAAAAAAAAAAAAAGTAATTTCTAAGAACCATTCACTCGAGTTTATTTGCTTGGAGTCTCGGTTTATAACATATGGATTAAGAGAAACAATTAGCAATTCAACAACTATGCTCTTACTCAATTAAGTCTTTAAGCGAATTCAAACATATATTAGAATTAGAGTTTAAAAAGACAGGGGTTTCTTAAATTCTCCCCTAAATAGAAGAATTTCTAGAGGTTGGATGATCGATAGTGAAATTCTTTGCTAGATTGATTTTTGCTTCCCTTGGGAAGGTTTATTGTAATTATGTAAATAGTTTTTTTTTGTGTGGAATAAATAGATAATTTGCTTACTTAGAAAAAAAAAAACTATATTGCTCTTCAATTTTTACGTTCTACACTCGATTCTCAATTGTCAAAATGAATTAAAAGATTCTCTTATAAAATATTAAAGAAATGAGTTTTTGGACTTTTTGGATATCAAGTACTAAATAACAATAAATAAATTATGAATAAAGAATGCATCTATGAGAAGTGTTTGGAGATCATGTAGAAGAGTGGTGGACCTGGGTGATGACGAAACAGACCCTTAATTGGAAAAAAAAAAGTATTTTTTTCTTCTTTTTTTTTGGTTTTTTTAAATCAAAAACTATTTGTTAGGATCTGATTTTTATTTTATTATTGTTGGAGATTGTTAGGATATGTTTTTTATTTTATCTTTGTTGGCTGTGTTTTGCAAAAATGTAGATATTGCGTGTGGTAGTGTGATATTGCAGGCATATTTGAAGCAGTCGAAATTAGGAGAGCTTTCAGTTTTGATGAGCTTTATTCCTAGCAGAATTCTTGAAGAGTCTACATGACTATGAAGATATCTTGGAGATAAAGTGATAATGTGATAGTGGTCAAGATTATCAAGAACTCTTGAGCTAATTGGATTATCTTGAGGACTCTTTTGCGTGCACTCAACATCCCTAGCAAATCCTTCAAATAGGCGTCTCAATTCTCAAAAAAGTTGCAGCAAGTAGTAAGCAAAAAAGATATAGTAGATGAAATAACTATAGGTTGTCTGTGTCAAGTCGTGTTGCAACATGTTGTGTAATAGAGTTCGCTAAATGTTTTAATTAGTGTTGCAACACAGTCTGTTTTGAGTCATATGTATTGATCAATCCATCTAGAGTTTCAAGACTCTTTTTATTTTGTTTTTGTATACATTATTCGGGAGAAGAAGGTGTGTTCTCGGGAGAAAACTTTTGTAAGTCGAGGGGAGCTCGCCAAACTAGAGAATCTACTAAGGGAGTCTAACACCTAGGCGGCAAGGGTTAAGAGGGAGTCTTCAATTGCGTAAGTTTCATTTGGTGTCTGTAATCTCTTAAAACTTAGTGGATTGGTTTGTTGGTCAAGGGATGGCCGTGTGGATGTAGACCAAGTTGGTTAAACCACGTTAAAATTTATGTGTTCTTACTTTTGTTGCAACAAATTTATTTTCCTGTAAATTTACTTAATTGATTTGTTTAATTATCAAATTGATTAGAGGCTAGAAAACTAACAAGTGGTATCAAGAGCAGGTTACTGAACTAACTCAGTTATATTTTTAGAGATATGGACACATTTCGAGATGGAAGTTCAATTACCAAACCACCACTATTGGATGGATCAAACTACTCATATTGGAAGGCTCGAATGAGAACATTTATCAAATCCATTAATGAAAAAGCTTGGAGGGCAGTTGTCGTAGGATGGGTGCATCTTACAATGAAGAATGATGAAGGAATTGATGTGCCGAAAAATGAGGATCAATGGACTGCAAATGAAGATCGTTTGGCTAACAATAATTCTAAGGCTTTAAATGCGATTTTTAATGCTGTAGATCTAAATCAATTTAAACTGATTTCAACTTGTGAAATTGCTAAAGATGCTTGGACTTTTTTACAGACTGCGTATGAAGGAACAACAGCTGTCAAAGTGTCCAAGCTTCAAATTCTTGCAACAAGATTTGAGGAATTGAAGATGCAAGAGGATGAGACTATTGCTGATTTTAATGGCAGGTTGTGTGACATTGCAAATGAGGTGTTTGCATTAGGAGAAAAATATTCAGATTCAAAGCTTGTGAGGAAAGTCTTGCGGTCACTTCCTGATAGATTTGTCATCAAAGTTGTTGCCATTGAATAAGCAAAAAATGTTGATGACATGAAGCTGGATGAAGTAATGGGTTCACTTCAAACATTTGAGATGAAGTTCAAACATAAAAGAAATGAGAAAAATATTGCATTCCAAGCTGAGGTTCAATGTCAAAGCTTTTACTATGATGAAGATGCAAAAATTACTGAATCTTTAGCATTGTTTACAAAGAATTTCAACAAAGTGCTGAAAAAATGGAAGAAGCAGAGAAGTGGATATAGGCCAGCAACTTTTGAAAGGATGCAGACTGTTACAACAAATTCTGAGACATTCAGAAGGCAAAACGGAAAATTGTTCGAGGAGAAAAAGAAAAATAAAGGCATTCAGTGCAGGGAGTGCGAAGGTTTTGGTCATATACAGATTGAATGTGCAAATACCTTGAAGAAAAATAACAAAGCCATGAACACCACTTGGAGTGATGAAGATTCAGATGATGTTTCTGAAGGTGATGAAGGATACACCAGCAATTATGTTGCATTCGCTGTTGCAACAGGACAGAATGGTGAAAAGACTGTTTCAACAGATGTTATACCATCTGTTGCAACAACGTTTACAACAGAACATGTGCTTTCAGATGACAGTAGCATGAATTCATAAACAAGTAGCGATGATGAGCTGGATGAAGAAGGAATCATGAAAGCATACAAGGAGATGTATGAAAAATGGCTGATTGTATGCAAGAAGAATCGAGAGCTTGAGAAAAAGATCAATGGATTGGAGGAACAAAAAGCTGATTTGACAAAATCAGTGACAAACCACCATATCCAAGCAGCCGAGAGTCAACAGAGGATTGAAGAGTTGCAACTGGAGCTGAAACAGACTCAGCAAAATGTGAAGATGTTGAATTCAGGTACTTTGAAGCTTGATCATATGTTGTCAATTCAAAAGCCAAATGGAGATCACACTGGACTTGGGCTTCAAGAAAGTCTTTCAACTGGAAAAACTATATTTGTCAAAGAATCTAAGCAGCCGAAGTTGGAACTGCATGGTGCAACATCCCCTGTGACGAAGACAAAAATTTCAAAAGGAAAGCAAAGAAGATTTGTTTCAATCTGCCATTACTGCGGCGTTCCTGAACACATCAGGCTACGATGCTATAGGTATATTGATGATCTAAAAAGAGGTATGTTTGTCAATCCCTTCTTTTATGAGCTATGCAACGATCAAGCAAAATACTCTACTTGATTTCGTCTACAAATCCGCTGTTTGAATGTTCATTTGCTTGATAATTATTGCTCTGATACTTTTCTGGTTTTGTTTTTGCTCTAACACTTTGCTATGTTTAAATTCTACTACTTTGCTCTGGGTTCATATTTATGTTTGATGTTTTATGATTATGCTTCTATTGCTCTGATACGCTATTCCACTGCTTTGGTTTCTTTTGTCAAAGGGGGAGAACACAAGACAATGGTTTCCTTTATGCATGACTTGATTATTGTTTGGTTTATGTTTTGAGCTTTGCTCGATTATGAGTTACCTTGCTAAGGGGGAGATTGTTTTCATTGCTAACCATTGCTTGTGAATTTTTGCCAAAACAAAGCCAAAGGGGGAGATTGTTAGGATCTGATTTTTATTTTATTATTGTTGGAGATTGTTAGGATCTATTTTTTTATTTTATTTTTGTTGGTTGTGTTTTGCAAAAATGTGGATATTGCGTGTGGTAATGTGATATTGCATGCATCTTTGAAGCAGTCGAAATTAGGAGAGCTTTCAGTTTTGATGAGTTTTATTCCTAGCAGAATTGTTGAAGAGTCCACATGACTATGAAGATATCTTGGAGATAAAGTGATAATGTGATAGTGGTCAAGATTATCAAGAACTCTTGAGCTAATTGGATTATCTTGAAGACTCTTCTGCGTGTACTCAACATCCCTAGCAAATCCTTCAAATAGGCGTCTCAATTCTCAAAAAAGTTGCAGCGAGCAGTAAGCGAAAAAGATATAGCAGAATCTTGAAATAGCTATAGGCTGTCTGTGTCAAGTCGTGTTGCAACATGATGTGTAATAGAGTTTGCTGAATGTTTTAATTAGTGTTGCAACACAGTCTGTTTTGAGTCATATGTATTGATCAATCCATCTAGAGTTTCAAGACTCTTTTTATTATGTTTTAGTATACATTCTTCGGGAGAAGAAGGTGTGTTCTCGGGAGAGAACTTTTGTAAGTCAAGGGGAGCTCGTCAAACTAGAGAATCTACTAAGGGAGTCTTACACGTAGGCAGCAAGGGTTAAGAGGGAGTCTTCAATTGCGTAAGTTTCAATTGGTGTCTGTAATCTCTTGAAACTTAGTGGATTGGTTTGTTAGCTAAGGGATGGTCGCGTGGATGTAGACCAAGTTGGTTGAACCACGTTAAAATTTATGTGTTCTTACTTTTGTTGCAACAAATTTACTTTCCTGCAAATTTACTTAATTGATTTGTTTAATTATCAAATTGATTAGAGGCCAGAAAACTAACACTATTATATTGAATATTATCGCTATATGACTACACATCTAGACCTCTCTTACTGCACAATTGTATATTCTAAGTTTAGGTGCCTATATCTACCCTAGGAACAAAAGTTGATCACTATTATGAAAATCTTAGTGGCTTTTCAAATCGTAATATATAATACAATTAAAATAAATTATAATGAGTATTATGCATCGTGGGTATATAAGATCCAAGTCCCAAAATTCATTGATTGATATTCATTAATTGCATCTTTAATTATTATTTGTTACAACAAAATTAATTGACACTCACTTTGCGAAGCAAATAAAACAACAAATAATGTTGAGGATTGAAAGAAGATATGGCTCCTTTCGCCAAAAACATAGAAAACAACTCATAAAACAAACGTAAACAATTGAGGAATATGATTTAGAGCATAATGTCACAAATCCATAAAAGTTAGAGGCCTCCCAAGTAGGTGCCCGGATCGTGCAATCTGCCCCAAATCCGCAATTAAAATAACCCCGAGTTAACAACTCTGCAATTCTGTCTGATTTCTCCAGCCTTTCCAACAAGAACCTGAACCTTACTCAACTTGATCAAAGCATTAGCAAAGTTCTGGCGGAAGAGATTTCCATCAAGTGCCAACTGCGACACAAGGGGTTTGCTCAAGCCATCATCAGCAAGGTTTTGATCAACTTTCAATATCCCTTTACCATTTAGCAACATATTGTAGAAGGAATTGTCTACAGTCGACGGTGTGTTTTGGTCCAAGTTCACTCTGTTGTCCCTGGTTGTACTCGCACAAGTCCTCCTTAGAGTAGCAACCAATCCAGGGTTCATTGACCGATCAGGTCGCCCACTGCCCTGGAAATTGAAGAGCCTGTCGCGGATGAAGCTACAATGTGTAATGCCCACAGTGTGCGCACCCAAAAGCACCACCATGTCGTTGAGGGTGAGCTTCTTGGCGGTGAAGAATCGCAGTGCGTCGCGTACGGAGATATCAGGGCCTGGCAAGTTTACTTCAGCGGCGTTTGAGACGAGGCCATCGCGCCTGCCTGTTGGGACAGCGTAGCTTGGTCCTCCATTTAGTACCACTGCGTCACGAGTTGCTAAACTGATTATATCAGCACAGGACACTTTTGATGGACATGAAGATTCGAGTTGTGTCTTGGCTTCATCGATGATGTCGTATCCCCGTACTGAAAAGTTTGGTCCAGCTTCCTTTTCAGCTGTTCTGGTGATTGTGGAGTCTAGGAGGATTGATGCATCACAACCCTGAAATTTCAATCATTTTCCATGTACAAGAATGTTACAACATTGCAGAGATGTTAATTAATGAAGAGGATTAGACAAGCAGGGTTGACGTGATGATCAATTGGCAAAAAAATGTTTAAATCCGTTTTAACAATATGATAGAGAACTCAAGTTATTATAATTTAAAATAGTTTTTTTTTGTTCCACAACAAATATGGAATAGAGTGTTCCATTTGAGTATATAATGTATTGCATGCAGCCTAGGAAACACGATAGAATAAAAAGGCAACAAAAAAAAAAGAAAAAGAAAATTCAAGTGTTGCCCATGGTGGGTATCAAGCAACTTTTGCTTTTAGTATTCATCTATGTATGTATTTATCGATACCGAGATGGACCTAATAAGGGATCCGGATCCGTAAGAGTTACAGTTCCTATTAACCCAATTATAAAATATATAAAATTTATAAAAATTGAGATGGATCTAATAAGAGATCCGTGAGAGTTACAGTTCCTATCGACCTTATTATAAAATATATAAAATTTATAGAAATTGAAAACAATATTATTTATACGTCCGTTAAATTATATGTTATAAATTCTAGTAAAAGAATTCCAGATTCGTAGTTGTATCCACATGTACACAGAAAGGGATAAACTCTTACTCTAACGAAGCAATCATGAAATTTCAATCGAAGCAGGGCTGCAGTGATGGAGCGGTCTCGTTTGAACTTATTCTTCACTACTTGTCGAACAATTGCTTCGGCTTTAGGACAGGTCACATTGTAGAAGCCAACTCGAAGTTGAGCTGTGGCAAGCTGAAGAATACAGAAGAAAACTAGCAAAGATATCTTCATTGCCATTTTTCTTCTGCTGAATTGTTGCTTGATCACCTATTGGTGAGAAGCCAAGCAGTTTGGAAAAATATATATAGGGGTGAAGCATATGGTAGAGGTTGGCGACGTGCAAGCATGCAAGCAAGGTCAAAGACTACCCAAACAACATGGTTTTGAAAAAATATTTTGGGTGCATAATATATGTATTATATTACCACTTCATTTAAAAATTTAAATTGCTAAAGAAAAGTATTTATATTTATTTATTATTTTTAATATGTTATAGCATGTGCAAGCGAGATTCGTTTTTTAGTCTTAAAACTAGGGGCAGATCCAGGAATTAATTATTTTCAATGGTGGTTAAAACATTTTATTTTTCAACAATATGAATATATATTTTTTTAATGGGGGCTATCTAATTTGTTTTTTTTCAACTAAAAATACATAGTTATTTAATTTTCTTTTGGAAAAAAAACATAGAATTTTCAAACATTTACTTGTGCCAGCGGGGGCTCCCAAGACTATATTTGCCACTACCTAAAAATGTTTAGTGAGCCTCGAATGTGAATAGATTTAGATTATTTAGTAACATGAGATTTGATATCATATTAAATTATCATTTTATCTAAAAACTTAAATTGTTAGAGATAAATTTATATATATATATATATATATATATATATTATCTTGGGGACATTTCTAATAATGGAAACTTGTGTTCGATAGTAGGAATTAAACAAATATAAGTTGCAGGGTCATCTAATAGTTTTAAGTTGCGTTAATTAAACCATTTTGGCCACAGGACCTATTCATAGAGATATCTATGTTTGCTTTTATAGTGAAGGTGGTTAGCCACTATATCAAATACTTGTCTTCCACACACACGAGTCCTAGAACATGCCGCAATAATAAATAGCACTAGTTGTACTAGAGAGGTCAAGCACCTCTTTTCAGCATTTAAACTAAAAAAAAATTTAAACTTATTAAACTCCCATTCTGTATCTCTTTTTCATCTTTAGGAATAACAATGGTTAAGATTTAAATTCAAAATCGACAGGTATCCATCTAATAAAAATTCAATAATAAAATTCGATCTTTTTAAATTAAAAAAAAATGATCTCAAATTATTCAAACAGTTTCTGTATATGCAATGTTTCTTATGATTTAATTGCATTCTTTTTTATAGAAACAAAAGTGCTTAAACTGGCCACAAGGATCGTTGCGTTAACTAAAGTCGTGTTATCGGGACTTAAGAGATGAAGATGAAGGTAAGACTATGAACAAAAAAACAAAAAAGAAAAAAAAAAAGGTAAGACTATGAACAAAGTAATTTCATTTTTTATTTGAAACCTAGTCTTATTATTAAGCCTTGTGTTTCACTAATTTCGCTATATATTAACGATTGTAGTTGATAATATCTAGAGTACAAGTCATGTTTACGTTAAATAGCCGAATTGAAGGCTGAAGACGCAATTAATGAATGACGTGGTGCAAGAGCAACGAATTCGATAATATAGGACCAAGCCCAGCTTTGATACCATGTTGAATAATTAATGTTTTATTTTATAACCAATTGGTTCTATGTGTAATAACCCAAAATTTTATATACTGGTCTTTAGTATCCTGATTTATCTATGAGGGGTTGTAATTGAATTCTCAAACAGTTTAGTTGTTTGTGTGAAGGCAAAAAATGAATAAATAGGAGTCGCAAAATCGTGATTTGAATTCGAAACCTTTCATTACAACGTGTCATTCCATCTACCTCTTCAGTCCTAGGTCCCATTACAGAGAGTTTCAAAGTTTCAACAAACTCATATCAAATACGGGCCACAAACCCAACAATTTCCGGCCATGAGCTGTGCATATAAGTAAAAAGTACGTAAGAATTAATCAGATCAAATGCTGATAATAATTTGGATTTCAGATGGAACTTTGCAAATAATTTGGATCCTTCAAATAACATAGGCGGGTAACAAATTAAGAGCCTTTGTTCCCATCAAAATAGAAGACAACCTTCGCGACAAAAGCAAACAGGATACATATATATCTACTGTAAATAACATAAATAGGTAAGCCAACACACAATAATCTCAAAACAGGTTTAATTTTTCTTCGAATCCTGAACGAAGAGGAAGTTTCATGCATCAAACTATATCCGTTACTGCTACAGAGGTCTGCTCCTCTAATTCTTTGGTTTTCGATTAAAGACTCTGCAATTTTTCCTGATTTCTCCAGCATTACCAACAAGAACTTCAATGTTCCCCATCTTTATCATCGCATTAACGAAATTTTGCCTAAAGAGATTGCCATTTGAAGCAAAACTTGAGACAATAGGAGCACTTGATCTATCCAAAACAAGATTGTTATCAATCTGCAATACACCTCTCTTCTTCATCAACTCATTGTAGAACTGATTATCAACAACAAACGGTGTTTTTTGGTCCAAAAACACCGGTGGATCACCATTACTAGCATCTTGACAAGTCCTGGAGAGATTGGCTACCAATGCCGGGTCCATCGACCGATCAGGCTGCCCAGTACCCTGAAAATTGAAAAGCCGATCTTGGATAAAACTGCAGTGTGTGATACCAACTGTGTGTGCACCTAAAAGGGTCACCATATCATTGAGATTTAGCCTTTTTGCGGTGAAAAATTGCAGCGCCTGTGGAACTGAGAGTTGAGGGCCTGGTAAGTTCACTTGTGCGGCGTCTGAAACTAGGCCATCACGCCTACCAGTTGGGACACCATAGCTAGGCCCTCCAGCTAATACAACTGAATCGCGAGTCGCCATTGTTATCACGTCCGCGCACGACACTGTTGAAGGGCAAACAACTTCCAATTTTTTCTTAGCCTCGTCAATCAGATCATAGCCTCGTACTGATAGATTTGGTCCAGCTTCTTTTTCTGCTGTTCTGCCCTTGGTTGAGTCTATAAGTATCGATGCGTCACAACCCTGAATCATAATCAAACTATCAGTAAGACTAACGTAAGCATGAGACATTTTTGGTAGTATCGATGAACCAGATGGCCGCATCGATCGAATTTGGGGCGGAGGACTTGTAGTATATATTTTTCTAAATTTGACAAAAACAAAAGAAGCACTAACATAATTCAAATAGAGGCTGACCGCTTGTATCGAACTTTAGTATCAGAATGCAGTAAATTTAATGATAAGGTGAAGGAGCTTATGTCATGTAGTCCTAATTGCATGCATGGATACAGGAAACCATAAGAGAAATAAGAATAATACTATATTAAATCTCAACTTTGCATATTCAAGAGTTAGGTGAAATAGTCAAATAACAACTTATTATAGTTAGAAGTACTGAAGTCGAACCATGGTTTCAGCCAGCTCCTTTGTAGCGAAGAAAGAAAATTCTCAAATTTGCAAATTTTAGTACTTAACTATATATGTGTTTGATAAGAAACTAATTGAATTAAAAGTTTAATTTAAGATATGAGATCTAGATTGTAGACTTTAATTAGTTTAATATCTCTCACGTGCTCCTCATGTGCAAGCGAGGTACGAGGTATTTTTTTGAATTGTGCACATGATAAACAAGATGGTGAGACTTGTGTTTGCAACACACTTCCTTACGTGGAATCGTGGTTTATTTAAACTATACATGCACGTGGTAATTGGGATAATGAGACTTGTGTTTATAACATGTCCCCTTACATGAAAGCAAAGTTTTTTGAGTTTTGTACGTACATGATAAACAAGATGATAGTAGCGAGACTTAAACTATGACTTTTTGGGTATGGTTTATAGGGTTGTAGTATCATGTAATGGTCACTTGACCTAATAGTTTAAACTGTTAAAAAATGTATAAATAATTAATTTGATATCTCCAACGATGTTCACACATAAAACATATCATCTTACCTTAACAAAACAATCATGGAAGTGCATTCGAAGCAAAGCTGCAGCTATAGAGCGATCTCTTTTGAACCGAGTTTGCACTACTTCGCGAACAATTGTCTCTGCTCGTGGACATCTAGTGTTGTAGAAACCAACTCGAAGTTGAGCAGAGGCAAGCTGAAGAATACAACATAGAACTAAAACTGATATCTTCATTGCCATTTTCTATGTCAAGAAACAAAATAAACGAATATATGTGTTTAGGATGTGAGCGAGGTGGTCATGCAATTCGAGCTATATATATAGTGTTGACAGAGGTTGGTGATTAGATGATTTCTTATATTCTTCATTGTCAAAGTAAGCAACGTGCAACAACCACGGGCCGTTTGGATGAAATGGTCAAATAGTAACTTATTATTTTTAAAATATGTTTTAGGTTTCAATATTATTCTTTATTTTATGACATTAGTTTAGACAATAATGTAGACTTAGACATTAGTCATAATTGTTTCCTTCTTAGACTAGATTTCAGATTTTCTTATAATTATATTCCTAATTAGTTAGTTCTTATTCTTGGTCACCAAGTTATAAGGCCTATATCTCTCTTCTAGAGCCACCATTGGTGGTGGCTCCTATTATTTTCAATTAATATTTATTTTCTCTATGTTTTCTCTTTTCTTTCTCTTTCAACAATTACAATTATAGGTTTTTGAATTTAAGCAACAGTTTTGCCTTCCATTATCTCCAAAAAGTAAGCAAGGTGCAGGGTCTAAGCACCCCATGGTCTTGAAACATATATCTTAGGTTCTGGATGCATTTTAAAAAATTATAATATTGTTATATATTATTTCTTCACCATTTTATTATGATAACTTGATATAAAATACCAATATAATCCGGTTACATCGACTTTTTTATTTTGAGAATGGAATAAATAGGTGATTATAATATAGTAGAGAGTATGAACAGAGGAATATCACGAAATGAAATAATTGCAATCAAGGTTGATGAGCTCATGTTTTTTTAATTCGAACTTCCGATAGAGTTGACCTTTGAGTTGCTTGAGAAATCCCAAACAAAATGCTCAAGATAGCCCACGTTGTATTCAGACAAGTGGAATTGGTTAAACCCTTCATAATTTAATATTATAGGAATAACATACAAGTATTGATGCGTTAAAATATATATATATATATTCCAAATCCTTCAGTTGACAAACATCTGCATGCGTGCCACCGAAAAAGAAAAAAAGAAAATGAGCAAATCTGTAATGAATTCCATAATTTGGCAGAATTAATGAATATCAATGAATAAGAGAAGTAACTATTTCAAAGTAAAGTTAATTTAATTATAGTTAGATACATATTTATTACCAAACGGGACTTTGGTACGATCTAATGGTATATTTCTTGTTGTAATTGCAAGAGATCTTAAAATCAATTCTCATGGATAATATCCTTTGATATTTATTATACTGCTTAGACCTTCCTTGAATCAGAAAAAAAAAAAAAAAACATATTAGAATAACATACTTTATTTGTTGTGAGGCCTAATTTTAATGGTTAAGGTTGAAAATTTGAGACTAATAGGTTTCAGATTCAATTCTTTCCACAACGGTGCAAGTCTTTGTCCAATTTAAGTATTTGTAATTCTTCCTAGTAAATTTTGAGTTGTTTAATTTGTAGTTGTAGTTAACAACTTGTATAATTTCTCACATCGCCATTTCTCTCAAATAGAAAGACAATAGTTTAATAGGAATTAGAAACTTAAGAATTATTTAAATGAATGATTAAACAATCTACTAATTAAGTAGAATCATCTCTGGCTTTATTAACTAACCAAAAAAAATAACATAAAGAGATTTATAGTGACATAAATGAAAAATGCAAAATATCATACCGTTTTCTATTACTCAAATATCATCTAGTATGTTTTGTGTATACCAGCAAAACCAATTTTCTTGTATTTTTCTCTTTTCTTTTGACGTACTAACTAGGCATACACGCAACCCTTGATTTAAATAAGAAAAAGATAAAATGGGGTTATATTGCATGACAATTAATATTAGATTTTATTGTCTCAAAATATTGTGTGTGTGTGTGTTTTTCAATATTGATTTTGAGAATAAAAGAACTTAGGGTCAGACTCCCAAATAATTACTTCATTACAGATATATGGACTCTCTCATTATGTAAAACTCACACGCTATACACACTCGATTGTTTTGAAGTAAATTCCAGAACTCAAAACTAGTCTGCGAAAGCCTGGGAAGTTTCCTAATGGTTTCTTGTTTGTTTCAGACTTGCAAGGGAAGATTTTGTCTACGAAAAAAGATTTGCTTCGGAAACATCAATTCCGGCTAGCTGTGGCAATACCGCTTACCATGTTGAAATCGTAGAAAGTGATGACGAAAACAATTAGTGAAAAACTTGAAAGTGGTTTACATGTTTCTTGGGCGAGATCGTGGAAGTTCATGGTTTGCTTCACTGGATAGTGGTTGGCACGTTGACAACATGGAATAGAAGGGCTAACTTGCAACAGGAAGCTCAGGACTCTTATCTCTTTTTTTTTTTTTTTTTTTTTTTAATAACGTAGGAACTTTAGTTGGCGGAACTCAACCACCGAATTACAACTGTCAGCTGTTATCTTTAAAGGCTAAATGCCATAGCTGTTTCATCATACACCTATAGTTGATTCAAAAGGAGATTTGTAAAGTTTTGCAGGCAAGATTGGGGAAGGAAAAAGAAACAAACGTTATTGGGTAAAATGCACCATATGGGGAAAATGTAGGATTTTTTTTTTTTTTAAGTGAGAACTTAGTTTAATGGAAGTTATAACACATAATTTGACAGTTATATGAATTATTTTTTTATGAACATTACATAACTAATAAAATATATAGAATTAAATATTAATTACGTAAATCATTATTCTTTTCACAAAAAAGTTTTTTTTATATTGTTGTAATGCTTTCAAGGAGTCTTAATATTTTAAAAGTACTTTAGTATTTTTTTTTCCCTATCAACAATGACAAATACAATCTTCTCCATATGTCAACAAATAACCATTCATCTAAAAGTCTCACATTCGACTCTGTGACCATTTTTCACAATTGTCATTGATAAAAATGTAACTAACAAGATATGACTTAAACGTGCAAAATCCTTTTATAAACCTCATATTTCTCTATAATACTGTAAAAATCTCATAAACCACTCAAACTTTTACAAATATTGTACATAACCCCTCTTGTCAATTGAACCGCCCTAGTCAGAGGCGCTTGCATCTCATATTTTAACTTTGTGATTTTGGATTGTCGGCTTATTTGTAGGGGTTTGTGTGCAACATTATAAAAGATAATGAGGGTTTGACGAGACCATTCTCATAAGACAGAGAGGGATAAATAGTAGTGTATATATTAGAAAACTCTACTACAACCATAATAAGGAAACTATAAGAAACAATTTTTTTAAAAAGAAATTTAAGGAAGGTTTAAGTCATACAATATATCAAAAAATGTCACCTTATAAAAATTTCTGTCATACTCACAGCGAAGAATATACCACTAGATCAAATGCCCGATAGTAAAAACGACTTCACAATGATACAAAATGAACAAATATGGGCTTGATTTAATATGCAACAAAATAGAATCAAATTCCTCAATTAAAATCAATTCCATGATTCAACGTGAAAAATCAGAGAAAATAAAAACTTCTTCCTGTATTCTCCTTCCACGCCAACGCATATGTCTTTATTGCCTTCTCTCTTGACAAATCAAAATTTGCAAATTTTTGAATTAGTCATGCAACAATCGAGGCCTAACACTAGTTTACCAATACATTGAATCTAATCAACAGACTCAAAATACTTAAATTCATTTCAACCGTTGTAGTGAATCCAATAATTGTAAATTGAATGCAAATCCTTACAAAATTAATATGAGACAGAGTGTCACAAGCCATCTAAGCGTGCCTACCGATATCTGGATTATATGGGGCGACTAATCTTCTAGCAAAGCTCAACGCTTCGGAGGCTGAATGGGTTCCTTGCTTGTGGCCTCTAAAGCATCCAAAATCCTTTTTAGAACAAGTGCTACCACTTCCTTTATCGTGATTCCACGAACTCTTGCGTATTTTTGAATTCTTCTTACAACTATTAATTACTCATATTTCAATTATCTTTTTTCTTTGGCATATTAATATGTACATGACTGTGATTTTTCTTGTGAAATAGGCTTCTACCGGTACAAGAGCTGATCCCTTAACTAGTTCAAATGAAGATGCAAGCCATTCAGATTAATATATTTTTTCATTTGTACACCAATTTCTTTTGGATATGTAAATACTTAATTGCATAATGGTTTTAAAATTCTTTTAAAAATGTTGATAGTAGTTACACTTGATCTTTGTAATGCTGCATTTAATCATTTTGTAAATTGAGAATTACTCTCATGAAATCAAATAATTCAACAAAAACTACAAAATTTACACTATGGACGTTGCTGTATATTATAAAAATCATCTAGAAACATGAGAATTTCAACAAATTATTTCTTTTAAAAAAAAACCTCATCTGACGATTTCATAGAATGCTGGAAGTTATCGCCTGCATACCGTAAAGATACTGAAGGTAATTACTTGAAAACCAATAGTGATGACTAATTGCTAAGGAAGGTGTTTTATTGAAATTTGCTAGTAAATATTTATATTTGTGGTATTTGTGGGTTATTATTGAGAAAGTGAAAGAAATTTTGACAGTTGTCTATCCTCCCCTATATATATATGACGGATAAGAAACATGTTGACATAGTCTAGAAAACGGCCAACAAGTCTTTTATTCTCTTCACTCCCCCTATGGCTTCCCAAATATGCTAAGTAACACTTGTTTTATAAATAAGAAGATAAATATCTTGTAATTAATTAGTTTAACAATGATGCATTTCACTCTTAAAAAGTATCTAAGATGTCCTTGTATATATGTATATAAGTATTTTCGGTCTACTATCAATTTAAATTTGAGAGTGTTTTTTTATATTAGAGGGGTTAAAGGCACCATTTTCGAATCCATAGTCTGTTTATTTGCCTATTTTAAAATATAGGGGTTACTTTGCAATTTTCAAAACTATAAAGGGGCATATAATGCCCAGTGCCTGATTATTGTCACTAGGATCCTTTTTCTGTCCAAAAAAGGAAAGCATTCATATTACATATATAAGCTTAATTATCAATCCCATTGCGAGTTACATTGTGAGTAAGGATAGAGTATAATTAACTAGGCAAATTGCTAACTTAATTATTACGTAATTAGATACACTTAGGTTCTGTTTGGCCTAATTGTGAAATTTCAGCTTTTGAGCTGTAGAGCTTTTAGATTACAGCTTTAGTTAGAAGTAACATTGAACAAAAGCCGTTGACTATTTGGCCTGTGTAGGCAACATTGAGCTTTTAAAAATTTTGAAAATAATATCAAACTTTAAAAAATATAGAGGGGTATGTTTATGTCTTTTTTGTAACCCAAACTGCTACCAAGTTTGCTTGCCTTATCTATGGTTCCTCAATTCTTTTTGTTTCCTTACTTTAAATTTATGTCTTTTTTGATCATGAGATATACAATGATTGTGCTTTTTGCATGTATATGATTATTCGGATTACGAAACAGCAAATTACAAAATTCAATTGAATTTGGAACATATATACTTTTTCTAATTCAAATTTCAACCCTCAATTCCAAACACACACACACAAATCGAAAGTTACTTTTAGACAAAGAAATAACTTTTTGGTAAAGGCATCCATGAACATCTGCACACAATTGAGACAACGAAATTAACATCGAGGCTATGAAATATCACAGCTTTTACATTCTTACATGATCTTCATCAACATGTCTGAAGATTTGATTGGCTTTTTAATGATCAAATTTCTCAAGGAACTTGTGGCTCGTGCTGTCTGTTTGCTCCAGTTCCAGGATAGTCTGCAAGTTCTATATTCATTCTCCTTTCTACGAGTCCTTCGACCATCATATTGGTTACATCCTAAAAGATAACAAAACATACAATTATACATTGTTAAAAAAAAAAGGGATTGGGTAGCCCAATATGGGCTGATCCGAGTTGACCCTATCTAGTTATCTGAAGGTGAAAAATTAAGTAACTTCCCATAGAAGGTGAAAAATTAAGTAACTTCCCATAGTTCTTCTATTAGAGAACTGACACATTTAGTTCTCCAAATTATCATTTTGAAGAATTCTTCTTCTTTCTCTCAATTAAATTCTCTTATCTTCTACACATACATACCAAATAAGGACACTTACGTTGTGATTATAAAGTCCATAATCTAGCATTTTGGACTCCGATTCATAACAATTAAACAGTGAAAACTAGAGGTAAACTCGTTATATAACAAAAGATTATTATATTACTCTAATGGTTTATGAAGATACCATAGGCATAGTTGATGATAAATTTTTCATATATGAATCAATATTATGGAATTAATTCAAAGCAAATTAACGGAAATTCTTTACGTATCACAAAATAAAGATGAATAGAAGAGACGCAGCTTCATAATATTTTTTTATGAAAGAGAGAAAGAGAACTAGAATGAAACCTGAAAATTTATCTCATCTAATGCTTCGTCTTTCATAACCTCCATACTGCCTGTAAGTTTCAAAAAATCATGCGAACCGTTATATTTTTCATTAACTGAATGATTCAATACAATTTTTTATAGTAACTATTAGCTTAAAAAAGTTAAAAAAGTCAATTCGTTACACGAAACTCTCATTACGCGTCTTACCAGGTAAGCGAATAGCAGAAGATGCCACAAAGTAGAAAAGCAGAAGCAGAACGAGCAAATTAAGAGAAGCTTTGTGCTCCATGTCGATAAAAGAGAGAGCAGATCTAGAAGTTGATAGACAAGGATTAGAACTAAGCTTGGTTGTATTAATAAGAAACTATGCGGTGCTTTAGAATAAGCAAAAGAGTTTATTATACTAGTATGAAGATTAACATAAGCACCACTTGATCAAAGTCAACTTTCAATTTTCTTATTATGGCATACATAGAATATGTAAAATGTTGGGCGAATTCCCACTTGCCTAAAATTTATCCTTTAATGACTCTCTCATCATAAGCTATTTTTATTTGCAATCAACTTGTCGCAAAGTGCTTTTGACATGAATTTAATAATAATATATAAAAACAATATAAATTTGGTCTACTCTTTTATTATAGGGAAAACTAAAAACGAGATAAATAAAGTAAACATTACTTATAAATGAGACATGATAAAGATGTTTGGTAAGGTTCTTCAAATTTTGTCAACTATTCACGCCTCCCTTGTAGGAAATTGGTATAATTTGTAGCCCCAGGGCATGGCTTGAGTGATAAGAGTGAAAAAGTGTCTATGAATAGTCGCAGGTTCGATTCCTCTCCCTCTCTTCGGGATTTCATACTTGACTTATCTGGTGCATTTTTGGGATGAGCCTATGCACAATGAATTTTATTAATTAGTGATCGAGCTCCATCAACTAAGTTTCCTTTGTCATCTAAAAACAAAATTGGTATAATTTCTAATAAATGATGTCCTTCCTTTAATTTATCACAATAAATATATATTTCCTCAAAGTGGTATGAATGATGAACTTTTATATCCGAAAAGAAACAAAAAAAAAATAGAACAAGAAAAATCGGACCTAGAAATATTCCCATTATATTCCACATTGAATCAGTGTCTTATAAAGAACCATTTAAGAACAATTTCAAAGTGAAAAAATTCACCTTGAGACTAATATCTTTTAATAATACGTTGTTACAAGATAATAATGTGGTATGCCCCTCGCTATAAGTGAGAAAGATTGCGAGATCGATTCTTGTGGATGACATTATTTGATATATGCTATAGGGCTTAGGCCTCCCTTGAATCAAAAAAAAAAAAAAACTTAACATTTTGGGGTGAAGTGCACAGGACCCCCCTATATTTTAAAAAGATGCATACTTACCCCTCTATACTTTTAAAACTACCAAATAAGTCTCCTGTGGTTTTTGAAACATAGCACACATGCCACCTCCCCACTTTTCCGTCACAGTAATTAATGGAATTTGTAAAAAGACCTAAGGGCCCTTAATTCTTTTTCTTTAATTTTCTGTCTTTTATCCTCTTTCCTGTTGTTTATATATATATAAATGCATATATATATTTTTGTATAATAAATATATATTTGTATATATATTTTATATATTTGTATATAATAAATATATTTGTATATTTGTTTAATAAATATATTAATTAGATCCAAAAGAAAAATTAAAACAAAAATTATGATATATATATCATAATGGGTTCCGTTGAAGTATTCTGTAATTGTAGGTCAGATGCATAGCATGTTAGAAGATAATATGATCTAAAATTTATATCTTGCAACATCACGGTATGATCTAATAATAATAAGCCACAAGTAATATAGTTTGAATCGAGAATTATAGCATAATCTATAAAGTTACCATATATAAAACTATAAAGATATAACTCTTTAGGTAAACCGTTTGACGAGGGTAAGGGGTGGCTTACATTGGGGGGGGGGGGGGAGGGGGAGGGGGGGGCAGTGTTGGGGACGATGACAATTGACATCTTTTATTTTATTTTTATTTTTGTTGTAAGACTAGTGTGGTGAGAGAATTAAAATAAAAAATCTCAAATAAGAGTATTATTGTCCAAATAATAATTTATTTGTACAAAAAACATGACCAGTTAGATGAAAAGTGAGTGTAATTCACTTTCCATCAAAATATATAGATTTTTTGATGGAAAGGGGTATTACGCTTTGTTTAACAAACCATAGAGGAGGTGTTTGATAATTTTAAAAGTATAGAGGGTAGTATGCACTCTTTTAAAAATATAAGGGAGTCCTATGTAGTTTAGCAAAATAAACCAAGTGAAATGATTTATAAAATAACTAATCATCTCATTGCAAGCACAATCCAAATGCAAACAACCACAAATAGGGAATATAGATAACAATATTTAAAAAGAATGATGATTATACCTTGGTAAGGTTGAGGCCTTGAGACTAAAGGGTTAATTTATTTTTTTCACTAATTGTATATATGGATATTTGTTTAGTCACGGGAGGATGCAGGATTGTAGTTCAATAGGGATTCAGACAAATAATTTAATATTTATATATAAATAATTTTTTTTATGAGAGTTAATTTAATTTTTCAAACTAAAAATATTTTAAAAATACACACATTTTTAATAAAAAATTAAAATAAATGGGATTACAAACCCCACTCATCCCTTTATAAATCATCCATCTCTCTAGCTAGTTATATATGTTAGTTTCTTCGAATATTATTCAACAGATGTGTATTGTGTTTCTCAAATTGTATACAACTGTCTTGATGGGTATTGATTGTATTTCCATTATATGCGAGTTATCGTAATTATCGCCCTGCTCTCAAAAAATCCTCAAGAGATAAATGGGGCCTGCAGTGATCAGATGCTTCACTAAATAGTCTGATTTGGAAATGGATAAATGCATTCTGACAAGGTATTTTCTTATTTCAAGTGCACTAATAGTTCGTAAATTCTTTAGATGTCCAGATTTAGTCCTCAAAGTTTTGTAAGGCATCTCATAATAATTTCAGTTCCATTTTGATCATCAGCCCGGGTATTGTGTAACAGTAGCGGGTGAAATCTAAAAGTGTACTACTGCACCCAAGGGTTTACCAGCTCGTGGTCGGGCTCTGCCAGCTGGGTTCTCATGTCATCTAAAAAAAAAATTAGAACCTATGCTCTTCACTGCACCATAGGATTTATAAAGGGTCCTGTCTAAGGTGAATTTCTCGTCAAAAAATAATTTAAACATGAAAGGCAAGTGTTTAATTAAATTCCAACCAAATTATATATGGCAATAAGGGATTAATGGTCCAAAAATTATTTTAGAAGTTGTAATTTAATAATTGAATTTTTCAAATAAGTATCACTATGCATTACTCCTTCATCATTTAATTTCCTATATAACAAAATATTTACCATACACGTAAAATTAGATTTAACATTTAACACATAAATTCTTATCATATCAAGAAATGATAAAAAGTTGAAAGGGTCAACATAAAACATTACTCGTTTAAGACTAAACGCTTCACCTTGTTGGCCTAAGCTCAAGATTATTATGCATGATTTAGCTGCATTTTAGTTAGCAGGATATGAATTAAACTTCTTCACAACATTTTCACATATACAAATAAGGAAACTTATTTAATTAATACATATCTTCCTACGCATACATGTAATAATAATAATCAATTTATTACATCAAATAATCAAATTCCTCCAGGATTTCTTGGATCATGGTGATTGTTTGCTCCTGTCCCCGGATAGTCTGCAGTTTCTATGTCCAATATTCTTCTTTCCACAACTCCATCATTACCTCCTCCCACCTCTACCGAATCCTACATGTTTACAAACAATCACACCATGGAAGACAATATTAAAAAAGGGCAAGAAATGTTTATGTTCCTTTCATTACGGTATTTTTGAACACGCTCTTGGATAATAAGTCTAAATATTTTCTTATTGACGATATCGATATAATAAATGGTGGAGCAATAGAGAACAATTAAAGTTCAATATCAAGAAATCTCACAAAGTTGAAGAACAAATAACAACATGATCAGAGTAAGTCGATCTCTAGCACCATTTCAGAAAACAATAAATGGTATTTATATCTTTTTTTTTAATTTTACGTAAGTAGAAAAGAAATACTTTTGTTGTCTCACGTCATCGAATATTCCTACATACCTTATCTAACAAGAAATTGTGTGCGTGCGTGTGCGTGTGCGTGTGCGTGTGCGTGTGCGTGTGTGTGAGTGTGTGTATTGAGAAGAGAGGAGAGAGAGAGAGAGAGAAAACCTGATAGTGAAAGCCTTTGACTGATGCATCATATTTGATTGCTTTCAGGCTTCCTATATATAGATCAAAGAAAATCAAACTAGTAAGTGAATTAATACTATAACACACTAGCGATCTTAAGGAAAGTAAACATCGTTAAAAGAAAACGAAAAGCGAAAACATGTATGCTGAACACAATTAGGAGCCACCACGAGCGATGACTTGCCATAGACTCAGTCCTTACTAGATGTTGGAGCTGCGAAAGAGAAGGTGATCACACTGATGACGAAGAAGAAAACTACAAGCAGACGAAGGGAAGTCTTGTGCTCCATCTTTGCAAGACAGAAAGATGATCTCTCAATTATAAAGAGCCGATAAGAGAAAGCACTGAGGATGATAATTGGTGTTCGTAGTGCTTAAAAAGAACACAACAATAGAATAAGCAACAAACATGTGATATTTTTTTTTAAAAAAAAGTCAATGTTCGGGTAAGATATATTGTAATAGAAGATTTTAAATTCGAATAATGACTTTAATGTAGAGAAATTTCCATTTCTATATAATGTCTAATGTTGGCGAGTTCCCACTTGGCTAACTTTTTAATGTTTAATGTCGTTTTCAAATAAGTTATATTTGAGCATTAAGTATGGCAGCAATGTTTCCTGTCAGCCACTGTTTGACGTGAACACTGTTTTAAATAATTGGATCCACATCTTCTCACAATGCATAAATGCAAAACAAGACAAAAAGATGAAGGCACTATCATGGGAAGGTTTACTGTACGATGGAACCAATTATGTGTTATCGAGTTTTTTAATGACAGAGAATTTATTTGGGAAGTTTAAATTAGATTAGTCAATCAAATGTACAGAATTTATAATTTCATTCAAAAAATATATAATTTAAATTAATTAAATATAAAATTTATCAGAATTTATTTTGAAAATTAATTTCTTGGTCAAATATCAAATACGAGTGTTTAGTAAATTTGTCACTCATGCCCTAAACACTTCACCAATCTGACCAACCACTTAGAGTTTAATCGTTAACCTCTAAGGTAGGGTTTTGAGTTTGTCGCATGGTAAATTGTATTTTACCCTTGTGCTTTTGAAAAGTGGCCAGTAAACTTTCTGGGGTAGTTGTGATATATATGTTCATAATTGGGGGTATGAAAAGGTCAAATTGCGACACATTTCTAGAACTTATGATATATATAATTACGACTTGTCCCTTGGTGGAATTCGAGTTGTCTCCATCTATAAATTCTCACACCAATTGTTTTTGAATTTGCAATTGCATCTCAACTTATTTATGTTTGTTTCCTTTTTTATTGTTGGAGAAAACGAATCTTTGATTTAAGACGCCTACCTTGGAATATTTGGCCCTTTTTTTCTAGAAAGAATTTTTTTTGGGAAATTATATCAAGAAGTCTATCATCCTCACGTTCAACTATATGTATTAAAATTTAAACGAAAAGAGTTTATTATATTTTTATTTATTATCTTCAACATGTCTTTTCACGTTCAGACGAGATTTGTTTTGAACTTTACACGTGTATAATTTTTTTTATTTTTAAATAGGTAATGACAAGATTTGAATCCAAAATTATTTGGTAACTTGACTGATAACATATTAAATTACCATCACATCAAAAAGTTTAAATTATTATAAAGAAATTTATTATATTTATTTATTATTTTTTTTGTCAGATATTTGTTATGTTCAATAACATCATATATGAAATATTTCTTTTATGTTCTAGAGGCTAGACTGTACTCCTTGCTCTCCTTGCTCTCCTTGCTGAAGCTATATTTCTCCAATAACCTGTTCATTGTTATTTAGATATCACCATAAACACGATCATTTAGATCCAATCTAAGGGTATAAACTTTGTGGTGTAGTAGTTAATCCCAACGTATACTCAGTCGGTTAAGGGTTAAATAATATTTCTGATGAGAGAACAAATGTTTGAACTTAAGATCTTTGATTACATTAAGTTATACCCGACCACGTCTGATGCGGAACATGATTCAAAGGAGTTGATGAAAAAGATTGACAAAATCAAACCCAAGAAGAAGAACAAATAAACCTTCATATTTTTTTTCTTATGTTATGAATAGTATTGTTTTGTTATGAATAGTATCATTTAGTTTGTTTTATCCCACATAGGAAGTTTAGCAAATTTTAAGGCCTAAGAGCTCCTATAAATAGATAGCTCTCCAAGCTCATTAAACACACTTCAATCAATACAAAACTAGTATTGTATACTTCCTCTCTAGCATTCTAGAGTTGTAATATTTAAGTTTTCCTTGTATCAAGGACGTTTTACTAGAACGAATCTAGTGTTTCGCTTCCGTTCTGCGTCAGTTGGCACCAGAGCCAAGTTCAAGAGTCCTAGTTTAGAGGGTTGTAGTTGTAATTGAGCCGTATGCTCTGCACTTGCCACTAATAGTGGACCCTGTGCATCAGAAAGCTTGATTGGTCAATTGAGTCGTATGCTCTGCACTTGCCACGTATAGTGGATCCTGTGCATCAGAAAACTCGACCGATTAAATTACAAACCTATAAGCCGGAGAAGATGGCGTCCAAAAACAACAATGGTGGTGGAGAAGGTGGCAAGGTCCACATCAACATTGCTGGTAGTAGCCATAGCAGAGGCGAAGGCGGCCATCCTATTGACGGTGATCGAGGGATGGAGGCCCTTTGGGCGGCGATACAAGCTCAAGAAGAAAAGATGACCCGTGAACTCCGAGAGATTCGCGACATCCTTTCCAACTTAAGCCTAAACGCCAACAGGGCTCGTGACGATGGTGGGATCAACCGTGCCAGAGAAGATGCTCGTGGCCAACCTATCAATCAACGCGACCTTGCAATTCGTCATAGGCAACCAGCCTATGAAGATGAATCTGATGAAGAGCTCCTAAACTACCGAGGAATCAACCAAGCACAACCACGAGCTAGAAATCAACCACAACATCCTCATCAACGTGGTTTTGCTCGACATCGCAGACCACCAACAAATGAGGAGGAATCTGACAGTGACGAAGAAATAAATCAAAGGCATCAACATGCACCCAGGAGAGGACAAGGCTTTGACGAATATCGTCCTAAAGCCGACATTCCCAACTTCAACGGCGATCTTAACATTGAAGCATTTCTTGATTGGTGCTATGCAGGTGAAAAAGTGTTTGACATGATGGATCTACCGGAGGACAAACAAGTAAAACTAGTCGCCTACAAATTAAAGGGTGGTGCAGCCGCTTGGTGGGACACCTTGCAAAACAATAGAAGGCGACAAGGAAAGACACCCGTTCCGACTTGGAGAAAGATGAAACAACAACTGAAAGGAAGATTCATTCCTCCAGATTATGAACAATACTTGTTCCAACAATACCAAAACTGCAGCCAGGGTCATCGATCAGTGAGAGAATACACTGATGAATTTTTGCGCCTTACTGCTAGGTGCAATATATCAGAGTCGGAGGAACAGCAAACATCACGATACCTCAATGGCTTGAAATTTGCAATCCGGGATAGGATGACATTAGCTCCAATATGGACCGTTGATGAAGGTTACAATATGGCATTAAAGGCAGAAATGCTTTTGGCTCGTCCTTCCACTCGACAAACTCTTTTTGCACCAGTCCGTTCGAATCCTGACAAAGGCAAACAAGTTGCAGAAGAAGCAACTCGTCCTTCTACTCACAATACTGGCACTAGCAATCAAGGGGTGGCCAAATCAATCAAACAGACGTCGAATACCACCCGACCCAATAATCCATATGCTAGGCCAACCATTGGAAAGTGTTTCAAATGTGGAGAACCTGGTCATCGTTCCAATGAATGCCGAGCTCGCAAGTCTGTCAATCTAGCAGACTATGATAATAAGCGTGATGAAGAAGTTGAGTACAATTATGATGATGACTTGGAGGATGCTGAAATTGCAGACGAAGATGGAGAACAAGTGACGTGTGTCATTCAACGATTATTGTACACCCCGAAACAAGAAGACTCATCCCAGCGCAAACGCATCTTTCATTCAAAATGCAGTATTCGAGAAAAGGTATGCAACCTTATTATTGACAACGGGAGCTGGGAGAATATTGTTTCAAGAGCTTTGGTGAATCACTTGAAGCTGCCCACAGAACCTCATCCAACACCGTACGAGATTGGGTGGGTTAAGAAAGGACCTTCAATAAAGGTCATAGAGGTGTGCAAAGTTCTTATTTCTATTGGAAAATCTTACCAGGATGAAATCATGTGTGACGTAATTGACATGGATGTCTGTCATATTCTACTTGGGCGACCATGGCAATATGACGTTGATGCAACTCATCGAGGAAGAACAAATGTCTACTTTTTCTGGTGGAATGGAAAGAAAATAGCAATCCTCCCAACCAACAAAGATAGACCCAAAACTTCTAAAGTGGAGGGGAAGTCTTTCCTTATTATGGCGGATTCTGCAAATGAATTCTTCAAAGAATCAAATGAGACCGGAGAAACTTTTGCTCTTGTAGTCAAAGGAGAGGAATCGCATGAAGAAGAAGTCCCAGAGGAGGTACAACACATATTGGAAGAATTTAAAGAAATTATTCCAGATGAATTACCTGATGGACTTTTACCGATGAGGGACATCCAGCATCACATTGACTTAGTCCCTGGAGCAAGTTTGCCAAGTCTACCTCACTACCGGATGAGCCCAAAGGAGAATGAAATACTAAAAGAGAAGGTAGAAGAATTAATGCGCAAGGGGCATATTAGAGAAAGTATGAGTCCGTGTGCAGTACCAGCTTTGTTGACACCCAAGAAGGATGGAAGCTGGAGAATGTGTGTGGATAGCCGAGCCATCAACAAAATCACAGTCAGGTATCGTTTCCCTATACCTCGACTGGAGGATATGTTGGATCAATTACAAGGGTCAACAATCTTCTCGAAGATTGACTTGCGTAGCGGTTATCACCAAATCTGTATAAGACCAGGAGATGAATGGAAAACTGCTTTCAAAACACGGGAAGGCTTATACGAATGGTTAGTCATGCCATTTGGACTATCCAACGCACCAAGTACATTCATGCGCCTTATGAATCAAGTCCTCAAGCCATTTATCGGAAGGTTTGTCGTGGTTTATTTCGACGACATTTTGATCTATAGCCACAACAAAGAAGAGCATGTGGACCACCTGCGTCAGATTATGAAAGTCCTTCAAGACAACAAGCTATTTGTCAACTTAAAAAAATGCAGCTTTATGACAAATCGCTTAGTTTTCTTGGGCTTCATTGTAAGTGCTGAAGGAATCCATGTTGATGATGAGAAAGTTCGAGCAATCAGAGACTGGCCGACTCCAAAGACAGTCCCTGAAGTCAGAAGCTTTCATGGCTTAGCCACATTTTACAGGAGGTTCATCAAAAATTTTAGCAGTATCGTTGCTCCTATCACTGATTGCTTAAAGAAAGGGAAATTCCAGTGGAGTGAGGCAGCTGACAAAAGTTTTGCACAAATCAAAGAAAAGTTGACAACTGCACCTGTCTTGGTGTTGCCAAATTTCGATAAAGTTTTTGAAGTGGAATGTGATGCAAGTGGAATTGGCATTGGGGCAGTATTATCTCAAGAAGGCAGACCTGTTGCATTCTACAGTGAAAAGCTTAGCGAGGCACGTCAAAAATGGTCAACCTATGAGCAGGAGTTATATGTTGTGCTTCAAGCTTTACGACATTAGGAGTATTACTTAATTTCACGTGAATTTGTAATATATTCTGATCATGAAGCCTAGAAGCATTTCAAGAGTCAAAAACATTTGAACAAGATGCATGCAAGGTGGGCTTCGTATATGGAGCAATTTCCTTATGTTATTAAACATAAATCAGGAGCTTCCAACCGTGTTGCCGATGCCTTGAGTAGAAGGGCAACTTTACTGGTTACTTTAAGTGGCGAAGTTATAGGGTTTGAATGTCTGAAGGATCTTTACCCAGTGGATGAAGATTTTAATGAAGTTTGGCATAAACACTTGTCAAAGCAACCAACTGGAGACTTCCACGTCCATGCTAATTACCTATTCAAAGGTAACAGACTTTGCATCCCGAGGACATCCTTAAGGGAGAAAATCATTCGAGACTTGCATGGAGGAGGACTCGGTGGACATCTTGGAAGAGATAAGACTATTGCAAGTGTGGAGGAAAGGTATTTCTGGCCCCAAATCAAAAGAGATGTAGGCAAGTTCGTGAGACAATGTCCAATTTGTCAAACTGCAAAGGGCCAGACACAAAACACGGGACTCTATATGCCATTGCCTATACCATAAGATATTTGGGAAGATTTGTCTATGAATTTCGTCTTGGGATTGCCAAGAACCCAAAGAGGAGTAGACTCTGTATTTGTGGTCGTGGATAGATTTTCAAAGATGGCGCATTTCATCCCTTGCAGGAAGACTTCAGATGCAGTGCACATTGCAAGACTATTCTTCCAAGAGATTGTGCGACTCCATGGAGTCCCAAAATCCATCACTTCTGATAGAGATTCTAAATTTCTATCTCACTTCTGGCTCACATTATGGAAGCGCTTCGATGCAAGTTTGAAGTTCAGCAGCACAGCTCATCCTCAAACTGATGGTCAAACCGAGGCAACCAACAGAACCTTGGGAAATTTGATTCGTTGTATTTGCCAAGATAAGCCGAGACAATGGGATTTTGCACTTGCACAAGCTGAGTTTGCCTATAATAGTGCAATCCACAGCTCAACTGGAGTATCACCATTTTTCATTGTCTACAAGAAGGTACCAAAGCATGCTCTAGATTTGGTTAAACTGCCGAAATTCTCTGATAAGAGCATTGCAGCAAATAAAATGGCGAAACAAGTGCAGTCTATTCAAGAAGAGGTGAAACAGAAATTGGAAGCCTCAAATGCCAAATACAAGGCTGCAGCTGATAAGCATAAAAGGGTGAAGGTATTTAAAAAAGGGGATATGGTCATGGTCTACTTGAGGAAAGAAAGAATTCCAGTGGGTACCTACAACAAGCTGAATCCGAAGAAGTATGGTCCCTACCAAATTTTAAAGAAGATCAATGACAATGCTTATGTGGTTGATCTTCCGGATGATTGGGGAATTTCATCAACCTTCAATGTTGCTGATTTATATGATTACTATCCACAGGAAGGTTCTTTATATCCGGAAATTAACTCGAGGGCGAGTTTTTCTCAAGTGGAGGAGATTGATGCGGAACACGATTCAAAGGAGTTGATGAAAAAGATTGACAAAATCAAACTCAAGAAGGAGAACAAATAAACCTTCATATTTTTTCTTATGTTATGAATAGTATTGTTTTGTTATGAATAGTATCCTTTAGTTTGTTTTATCCCACATAGGAAGTTTAGCAAATTTTAAGGCCTAAGAGCTCCTATAAATAGATAGCTCTCCAAGCTCATTAAACACACTTCAATCAATACAAAACTAGTATTGTATACTTCCTCTCTAGCATTCTAGAGTTGTAATATTTAAGTTTTCCTTGTATCAATGACGTTTTACTAGAACGAATCTAGTGTTTCGCTTCCGTTCTGCGTCAACGTCACCTAATCCTTGGAGACCGAGATAGGAGAATGTTAATGTCGACGATCACGACTGGAAAAATGTTCAACCTCTGTGCCAATTGACCGTCGTTCAGATTCGCGCAAAATTTTATGAGTCGCTGCGACGATGATTTTCATCTTCAGTATAGGTGTTGCGATGCATTTGCTAATCATACTAGTTTTCTGATGACCCATACTTTAATTTTCAAAACACATACTTTATCACAATTTATTATTTAAAAAAAAATGTTGTGAATCATTTGTCTCCCAGCTCTTTCAGATTTGAATATTTAAAAGATAAAAATAGTTTGCAAGGGTTTCTTTTTGCTATTCAGAAGTGAAATTTTTTAGTTCTTCCTTAACCTTTGATTTGAAATTGGACAAACCACATGGATATTGCCTCTTTCCGAAACTTTCATGGTTAATGATAAGTGTGGGTGAGGAAAATAAAAAATTAGACTCGACAACTGAAAACTGCGTAAACAAATTGAGGATTGTGAAAATGTTGCATATTGTATAATGCATGGTAAGGATTGTCAAAATATTAAAATTCACATAGGAACAGGCTTCTCAAAAAATTAGTCTAGACCGCGTTCAACATAGAATAAAAGGAATTCATATTGAACTGTAAAGATTGTCAATATATTAAATAGGGTAAATAGCACCACAACCCCCTATACTTTAGCAAAAATGCATAGGACCTCCCTATAGTTTCAAAAGTGCACCGGAACCCCCTGTGATTTTCAAACCGTGCACACGCACCCCCTCCCTAATTTTCCGTCAACAAATTTAACTGAATTGCATAAAAATACTTAAATGCCCTTTTCTCTTTTCCTTTTCTTTTTTGTTTACAGACACACACACACATACACAGAGATACACACACACACACACACACACAGACATACACACACACACACACACATACACACACACACACACGCAGACACACACATATATATATATACACACACACACACAGATACACATACACACACAGACACAGACACACACACACACACACACAGAGACACACACACACACACACGCAGACACAGACACACACACACACACACACACACACACACACATATATATATATATATATATATAAAGGATTTGCAGGTTTTGGGGGGGGGGAGGGGCTGCCTAACGCGGGGGGGGGGAGGGGGGGGGGGAGGGGAGGGGGGGAAGGGTGGGGTGACGGGGTGGGTGTGACGGTGGGGTGGGGTGGGGTGGGGGTGCGGGGTTGACGGTGGGGGTGGGGATGGTGAGGGGGGGGTGTGGTTTGAGGAAGAAGATGGGTTTTTATTTTTATTTTTGGTGAAAATTGCATTGGGAGAAAAAGAAAAGAACAGGGCATTTTTGTCCAATTAAGTAATAATTTAAGCCTAAAAACATGAAAAATCACACCGAATATGCGTGTAACGCACTCTCCGTTAAAAGTAACGGTTTTTTTAACGGAGGGGGCTGTGGTGCTACATTTTTAAAACCACAGAGAGTTCTGGTGCACTTTTAAAATCATAGGGGGGTCCTGTGCACTTTTACTAAAGTATAGAGGGTTGTGGTACTATTTACCCTATTAAATATTAACATATAGTGCATCAAAGAGACGATCAAGAATAAATTATTTTAGAGATTATTAAATTATTTTCATAATGATGGGATTAAATTAAATTATTATCAATTTGAAAGGAACCATTGGAGATTTAAAATAGCATCAACGTGCCCCTTTCCTTAGATGTTAAAAAACCTCAAGGATAGGAATTTACACATAACTAGTCAAAAGCGAGGATATCAAATATATTTTCTTTATTTTTTTATAAAAAAAAAAATTTTTTGCCTTTTCTCTTCTTTCTTCCCTCTTTTTCTTTTTATTTTTTTTTTTCTATTCCTTTTTTCATGTTTCCTCCTCTGTCCTCGTTTTCATATTTTCCTTTCTTTCTTTCATCACACACCCCATTCGCGGAGTGACTGAATTCTGATCAACTCCATCCCATTCTCCAACTTCTACTGAGATCATTTAGACCTCTCCAGATACCTCATATAATATATATTACAAACCGAAAATAAATTACCCAAAAAAAATATGAACTAAAATGCGTTACTTGATTCGAAAAACTTATAAATATAAGTATAAAAAATTTCTATAACCACTAAACTATTTCTTCAGTATTGTTTTGACCATTCAACTATTTTTTATTCTATTTTGACAATTTAACTATTAATTGTGTCTTATTTTAATCATTCCGTCAATCTTTTCGTTAAAATAGACTAACCTATTAAGAGTAAAATTATAAAGTCAATTAAACTAATTATATTTTCGCCACCATATGAAACGTATTTACAAATTTACCCCAAACTGAAAAGCCATGTGAAAAAAAGAGACTAACAATATTTGAACCCAAGACCAACTATTTGAAAAACTAATAACTTAACCACTAGGCTACCAACACATTTATTCAGTAAAAGGTTATGGCACTAAATATATAAATGCATCATCAAACTTTATTAAATATATAAATGCATCATATATAAATGCATCATTAAACTTTATTCATAATCATACTGATCGTCATAATCATACTGTTCTAACATATCCTCGTTATACAAATCCTGGTCATACGCACTTCCACCCCCACCTCCCTCATCAATGTCCTCCAGTTCAGGATCTCTTTTGCTGCTACTCAAGAGGTTATCATCATCGTAAGAGACTGATTCATTTCGGCTTTTCTTCGGGTTCTCTGACATATCCTTCTCTGATGTATCCTGCGATAACAAAAAGATTATACACCATGAACAAGAAGAATGAGTAACTTAAACGACTGCAAAATGCAGTGTCGTATATTCGGGGTATATGTTCATTGAGAACAGTCACCATTTCAATCACAATGATATGAAATTGCTGGAAGCGACTAAGCAAAAAGATGTCTACGGGTGCACAGCGTGGATTGATGTAAACTGTTTTTATTACATAAACTGTTTTCTCATTCAACAAAATTCGAAGCACAGCGTGGATTGATGTCCACGATGGAGAAAATCTGTAGCTTGATTGACCTAGTATAGATTTAGCTGCTTTCTACAGAAATTGGATGCTAAACAGACGTGAAATACTATAGTTATTCCTACCAATGTTATCACCTTTTTTCTAACTACAAAAGGGCATAACTCAAAAACTGAGATAAGCAGCTGCACCCTTGCCCAATGAATTTGTAAACATCGTCACTCAACATTGGATTTCTCAACCCTTTTTCTTTTCTTTTTTTTTTGCTAAATATCACTATTATGCTCGTTATTATGTTGATTACTTCATAAGGCATATTCCCCCTTTTCCAAAGGAAACTGATGAAAAATGCTTCGAGACAAATTGGAACCCTGAATACGCGCAGGAAAAAGGCTGGTATTCATCATGCATGTCAAGAGGCAGTAAACATTTTCAAATTCCCTAAACTGCTTCTCGGACAAAATATAGTCGGATGTTAGAGAAGTAGGTTGTTCACTAAGTGACTCAACTACAAGAGACTTCATGGATTTAGGCCCGGGGCAGAAACCAAGAATGCATTAAATTGTAGCTCCATGTGAAGTTAAGGCAGCATTTAATGATTTACTTAACTGGAGACAGGAAGAGAAGATATTGAAAGGTATACCGTAAGATCAAAGACCGCCACTACTCAGATAATTTTCGTTATACTCATCTAGTATGTTAAATAGAGAAACCCCCGGAGTATATTCATACGAGGAATTACAAAGGAGAGATGTGAGGGGCTGAAGAACAATTTCCAAACTTCACTTTCTCAAATGAATAGTAACAATGTGCTTATCCACTCTTACGCTGCAATGTGACTTATTTTAGTCAACCAGATTTACTACATCCTGAACAAATACCCGGAGGAACAGAGGAACATAACCCCTAAAGACTAAGTCTCATGGATGGAATCCCAACTGTAAATACTTAGCCTATGGGCACATTCAATATGCGTCTCTACATAGTCACTCCAGAAAACGTGATAAATGCTACAAGGGAAATAATTTTGGGCGTCAATTACTTCTGAACACCTCAAGAACATAGTTTTCGAACTATACATCATGGATGAAAAAGAGGGGAAAAGAAATAAATAGACCATCTAAAGACAAGGCATTCATGCCATCACCTTTACTTTCACCGATTACCCACAATCACTACTAATGCAAAACAAGAACGAAACTAAATAACAACAGTTGCAGCACCAATAACATGAGCATTTGAACAGGTTGATAAGGAAGAAATACATACCGGGTCGGCGAAAAGTTTCTCCAGTACATCATAGTTGATTTTTGAACTTAGCCTCTGCAAGACAATGTGTTAATTCATGTTTAGTAAAAGGTTCAAACAAACATGGCATTAGGGAAAGTAGGAGTAAATTATTTGATAGTATAAAAACAGAGCAGCTGACCCAAAAATACCAATAGGCTAAAAGTGGAAGGAGAAAACAGTTTATGTAATAAATACGTTAAAATAGGGTAAGAAAATGTCCATATTTCGACTGTATGAATCAAGCCGTCAACAACAAAAAACAACTTTCTATCAATTGAAATACTGTTTCTCTAATGTTAGTAGGGATCTGATGAAGACTTATCCCAAGGCTTCAGGAGATCCAATAAGAGAGCTTAGACATATCTTGCACCACGGACTACAGATTGATCAAAGTTATTGTTTCTTAAATGTAGTAATTAGCACAAGTTGCTCAATGGCTACTTTGTGATATTTTGTTAATGTCTACCTTCGGAATGTCACACCACAGATGTCCCATTATTACAATTTTAATTTCTTGTCTGAAACGCACTGGTAACCAGCATTGCAGATGAATCCTCTACTAGCTCTAGTTCTCCCATCAGTTTCTCTCTCTCTCTCTCTCTGCAAGAGCTGGAGATGCATTGACTTGGGAGCTACATTCAGTAGTAGTCTAGCCTACTCAGGCGGTTCAGACCAAATCCTTCCTTGCCCAACCCCCACAAAAATTCTAACCATTTTTTACTCGTTACCCACAGGTACTAGGGAATACCACACCCCCTTTTACCCCAGTGGAGAGACAATTCTCACACCTGAGACTACTCAAGTCCATCCTTTTGGGTGCGTCAGATAGTAGGTACTTGGGAAATATCAACAGACCTTATTTAAGACGTATCAATGAAGACAACCACAGAAAATTGATGAACTAATAATTGGGAATGACAACACTATAATCACAACCTCACATGCACAATTCACATATAATTACCTATAAATGACAGCACGAATATAAATATCTAATATACAGCATCACTTAAGGCATAGAAGAGACTACAATGAAAGTATTTATCTATGGACAGAAAAAGTAAAAAAGTAAAAATGAAAAATCCAATGATAAGATTAGTTATGGAATCGGTATAAAAACAGCATACCAAGTGCAAAGAATGTGAAGATGTTTATTTGTTGTATTCCTGTCCCCAGGTCGAGGTTTCTAATATATAAATTATTGTGCTCATATCCAAAGCTTACCCATTTAAAAATTAGTATTCAAATAACTCCAACATAATGGGGCCACTAGGCACAACCCAAGAATTTCTTTTATTTCTCCTTGATCTTTTCAGTTCATACCTTTCTAGTTAACATTTGCAGAGTGGCTTCTGCTGCATTTTTAGCAGGACCTAGATTTTTTAACTCCGCAGCCCGCTTCTGTTGCTTTTCCTGCAAAGGACAAATAAATTTTGAGAATTTGTAAAATTTTTAGAGAAAGGTTATAAGGCAAGGCATCCTATAATAGCTTCACTTGCGTACATGCAAGTAAAGAATCACTCGATGCAAGAAAAGAAATCTTAGCGGACTATCACAGTAAAGCAACCTTCTTTCCCCATGCTTAAATAGAAATCAGTAGCTGAAACCATTTTTGTTATTTGATTCTTGTTGTAAGAAAGAAAAGTTACCCTATATGGTAATTTGATGACAACTCATGTATGTCAGATGGTATCCCTGTGTGGCATACCATTGGAAACAATTTAAGCTCCCAAGCAGGTGGTTGTTGACATGTCCAAGCCAGAACAGAGCTCAAGGCTTATAAGAAGAGAGGAGAAGATATATAGATGGATGGTACAAAGAAAGTTAAATTGCAGGTCATGAGAATTTCCAAACACAAAAGAGTCCAGCACAAGTCACAAAATTCTCTGTAGTAGACACCTAAATACATATATCCAAAATATGACGCTGCTATATCTCCCTATCAACTAGGTCCAGAGAAAATTTCTCCTCCACAACTCATCCATCTTTTACATCCCCAATGTGGAAATGTCAAAGCAACATTCAGATAAAGTATCAAATGGCATCGTAAAGAACCTTATGCAAAGAACAGGCTGGTTGATTTTCATGTATGTCTTGAGAAGTAATCTGGGACAACCACATGCATTGCATAAGCTAATAACTGGTTCAGCAATTTCAGAAAATCGCCTTTTTTCTTAGCCAACTTAGGGTACCATAGCAAATTTCTGATTAAATGTCTCTGAATTTAACCAGATCACAAGCAATTTTATTGCAGTCGTATCTTCAAAATAGAGCCTCATGGACCACATTGCCAATCTAATCATCGTTAAAAGCGCAATAAGCTGAAACGTTCATATGTGCAACAGACATACATTCTATTCCCAAAACCTGATAAGATATATAGCTTACAGTCTGTTATAGTCAGTTATATTGTACTGTTAGTATTGGTTAGTTAGAAAGCTAGACTGCCAGCTAAGCTACAGCTGGCAGAGTTAGTTAGATATCACAATGTATCATAGACAGATCTATAAATAGATCATTCAGTTGTAATCATAAACAATTAATGAAGATCAATTCTTTTTCTCTCAACTCTCTCTCTTCTCTCATGGTATCAGAGACAGAAGATCTTGCTGCCATTAAAATCACCATTGAAGCTTCATTTTTTTTTTGAAAGAAAGCTCCATTACAGCTTCTTTCTCTATGTGCGATAGCTGCGATTTCATCATTGCAGCATTCCGAAGCTTCGCGAAGCATAAATTTTCACTTCTCTGCAAATCGAAACCCTAGGGTTTCAGTTCGCGATTAATTCTTCATCAAAGCAGCTCCACAGAGCTTCTTCTTCATCTTCTCTGCTTTTAATTAGCAAATAGTGCCTTCGTATGGCTTCGCAATCATCTTCTCCTGCCATGGCTTCTACTTCATCACAACCTGCTTCTCAATCCATGGCTTTTGAGTCGTCTTCATCTTTTGCTGAAGGTCTTCAACAGTTCAAGCAAAATCTTCAGAGTCTGCTGCCAATCAAGCTTGACAACACAAATTATGTGTTGTGGAAGGTTCAATTGGAAGTGGCTCTACAAGGTCATCAACTATATGATCATGTAGTTGGCTTCAATCAACCACCTAAGCCACAAATTACAAATGTCGAAGGCACACTCATTCCAAATCCAGCCTATTCTGCATGGTTGTTGTTGGATCAACAATTGAAGTCTTGTCTTTTCGCATCAATGACACCTTCAGTTTTTTCTCAAGTGCTTCACATGCCCACTGCCACTGCTCTATGGAAAGCTTTAGCTAATAGGTTTAGTTCCTTGAGCAGGTCACATATCCATCAACTCAAGGAGGATCTACAAACCATCACTAAAGGAACACAGAGCATGCAAGTCTATTTGGATAAAGTAAAAAGCTTATCTGATAGCCTAGCAGCAGCCTCAGAAATTATTCCTGATGAAGACATGGTTCTATACACACTCAAAGGTTTACCTTAAGAATATGAGACTTTCAGGACAACTATCAGAATCAGGTCCTCATCCATCACTATGCAGGAACTGAGTAGTCTTCTTATCACTGAGGAACTACATCAAAAGAGGCTCAAACCGCCTACAACTTCTCCGACACTGCCTTCAGATCTCCACACTGCTCTCTACAGTGCAGCCAATCCACACCACACTCAGTATAAGGGCAGAGGTAGAGGTACTGGCTATAGAGGGGGTAGACACCAGAAAAATCAAGGCAGGGGTGTCTTAGGACCAGGTCCACACATTCTGTCTTCACCTAGTCCCTTTCCCTATCCCACCCAGGTCACTCACTCTCCCAACACAAAAGTCTATTGTCAAATATGTGGAAAACCAAACCACAGTGCACTTGAATGTTGGCATCGATTTGATAGCACCAATTATGCTGTGCCAAAGTCCACTAAACAGGCCTTCACTACTCAGTTAGGCACTTCTACACCTACTGAACCTTATTGGTACCTTGATTCAGGTGCCAATGATTTTGCCCAACTGCATATCTCCCATCCCTATCATGGCACAGAAGCAGTCACTGTGGGCAATGGCCAAGCTCTCCCTGTTCAACACATGGGTAATGGTACCTTACTCCCTCTTCTTCTCTACTATTAAAGAATATTCTTTATGTTCCTCAAATCTCCTCAAATCTCTTATCTGTTTATCAACTTGCCAAAGATGATGATTGTTCCATTATTTTTACTTCTAAGGATGTGACTATTATGGACAATCATACCAAGCAAGTGAAGTTCCAGGCCCCATGTAACAAGGGACTTTATGCTTTCTCTTCAAGACCTTCTGCAACTCCTCAGTTCTCATCACAAGCACTAGCCCGCAGCAGTACATCTCATTCTCTTCCTAAAGGTGTATTGTGGCATTATAGATTAGGTCATCCATCTAGTAATATCTCACAGTTGTTGTCATCTATTCTCAATGTTAAGCTGCCTAATAAAACTCTAGAATCTCAAGCTTGTTCTGTGGCTAAGGCACACAAACTGCCTTTCACTTTGTCTACATCTGTTAGTACTTTTCCTTTTCAATTGGTGCATTCCGACATTTGGGGTCCAGCCCCTTTTCCTTCTTGTAAAGGCTACAAGTATTATATTCTATTCATGGATGATTATACTAGGTTTACTTGGCTTTATCCTTTAAATTTTAAATCTGATGCCTTTACTGCTTTTCAAAGTTTTTCCTTCATGATTAAAACACAGTTCAGTGCCATTATTCAGGTTTTAAGAACTGACAATGGTGCTGAATATACCAGCCACAAATTTCAGTCTTTTCTTCAAACACTTGGCACCATTCATCAAACCTCTTGCCCTTATACCCCTGAACAAAATGGGAGGGCAGAGAGGAAACATATGCACCTTATAGAAACTACATTAACACTTCTCAATCAAGCTCATTTACCATCTACATTGTGGCTGGAAGCCTTGGCTGTAGCTAACTTCCTTATCAATAGACTTCCTACCCCAAATTTGCACAACAAATCACCCTATCAACTACTATATTCAAAACTCCCAGACTATCATTCCCTCAAAAGTCTTTGGGTGCCTATGCTACCCCTGGCTTAGGCCATATACAAGCCATAAGCTAGAAAACAGGTCCAAGCCATGTACCTTTATAGGTTACTGTCCAAATAGCAAAGGATACAAGTGCCTAGATCCTACTACCAACAGAGTTTATGTTTCTAGACATGTGGGTTTTCTAGAGCACATTTTTCCTTATGCTACTCTTACTTCCTCATCTACATCTTCAGATTCTTCAAAAACACCAGCTACTGTCCACAGTCCAACACCCTTACCTCCTATATTTGCTACTCCACAACTCAGTCAACAACCTGAATCTTCTGTTCCACAACTCAGCCAACAAACTGAGTTCACTCCTGCTTCTGCTACATCCTCTGATATTCCGTCTCCTATCCAACAACCCTCTGGGCCTACTCAGTCCACCTCCTTAGCACACACGTCATCAAAATTTCACAGAATCTTCTTCTACTAGTTCTTCCCAACAGTGCCCTATTTCTACTGCACCATCTAGTTCCGCACAGTCTTCTGCTCAACAATCTGCCTCCTCTGCTGACTCTTTTACACAATTAGCATCACAGTTTTTGCATCCCATGCTCACTAGGTCTAAGACAGGGTGTCTGTCTCCACCTATTTACCAACTCAATACCTTAATCACTACTCCTGCCCTAACTGAACCTGCAACTTATAAAGAGGCCTCAAAGTATAAATGTTGGGATCAGGCAATGAAACCCTTCAACAACAACATACTTGGGATTTAGTTCCTTTACCATCAGATAGGGAACCAATTGGATGCAAATGGGTTTATAAAATCAAAAAGCATGCTAATGGCACTATTGCAAGATATAAGGCAAGATTAGTTGCAAAGGGGTATTTGCAAGAACAAGGTCTTGATTATACCGAGACTTTCAGTCCAATAGTCAAGCCCCAAACTATAAGGGTAGTACTCAGCCTAGCCTTGCATCACAAGTGGTCTCTTAGGCAGCTTGATGTGTCTAATGCATTTTTGCATGGCTATCTAGAGGAAACAATATATATGCAGCAGCCTACAGGGTTTGTAGATACCAAACATCCACAACATGTTTGTAAGCTTAGGAAGTCTCTATATGGCCTAAAACAGGCTCCAAGAGCCTGGTACCAAATGCTAACTTCCTATCTTGTAACCAAAGGTTTTTGCATGAGTACTGCAGACAGTTCACTATTCATTCATAGGACACCTACTGCCACAACACTAGTTCTTATTTATGTTGATGATATCATCATCACAGGCAGTGATCCTTCAGCCATCACTGCCTTGATCTCTGCTATGGGTATAACATTTGCTATGAAAGATTTGGGACCCTTATCCTATTTTCTAGGCATTGAAGTGCATAACACCAAGCAGGGGTTAACATTGCACCAAACAAAATATGCATCTAATCTACTTAAAAAGGCAGGTCTTCAAGACTGTAATCCTGCAATCATTCCTACCACAACTAAGTCCAAGAATGCAGACTCTACACTATATTCCAATCCTACCCAATATAGGAGTCTCATTGGAGCATTGCAATATCTTACAATGACCAGGCCTGACATCCAATTTGCTGTGAATACTCTCTGCCAATGTATGCATCACCCTACAGTTGCTGATTTTGCTGCATTAAAGAAGACTCTCCGGTATATTAAAGGGACCCTACAACAAGGTCTTCTCTTTCAGGCTGCCCCACTACATCTTTATGGATTTGCAGATTCAGATTGGGCATCAGACCCTTTTGATAGGAAATCTACTACAGGTTATTCCATTTATTTGGGGGCTAATCTGATTTCCTGGACATCTAAGAAGCAGGCTACTGTGTCTAGGTCTTCAACTGAAGCCGAATATAGGGCTATGGCTCATGCAGCTGCTGAAATCAAATGGCTCACCTATCTACTTAAAGATCTAGCTATTCCTATTCAGTCCCCAGTTTTACATTGTGATAATCTATCTACTATGGCTCTAGCAAGTAATCCAGTTTTCCATGCTAGGACTAAGCACATAGAGATAGATTATCACTTCATTAGAGAGCAGGTGGTGGCCAAGGTGCTTAAGCTATCCTACATTCCAACTTCTGAACAGGTTGCCGACATTTTTACAAAGGCTCTCAACAAGGCAACCTATTCCTACATCAAGAACAAGCTGCCCCTAGTCTCTATCTTAGGCTCAGCTTGAGGGGGGCTGACAAGATATATAGCTTACAGTCTGTTATAGTCAGTTATATTGTACTGTTAGTATTGGTTAATTAGAAAGCTAGACTGCCAGCTAAGCTACAGCTGGCAGAGTTAGTTAGATATCACAATGTATCATAGACAGATCTATAAATAGATCATTCAGTTGTAATCATAAACAATTAATGAAGATCAATTCTTTTTCACTCAACTCTCTCTCTTCTCTCAAAACCTGGCAACAATTACATTCTAATTCCTCCAATTGACCAAATCTTTAGTATGAAGTAAGATAGCATATTGCCCACAATGTAATCAAAAACTGACTTCAATTTATCAGCCACGTGAAAGCTTGTCATCATAACTGACTATGATTAGAAAGTACAATACTCCTTATCAACAATATCAGATCTTATTGACAAACTGAAAGGAAGTATAACGGAATGATACATAAATTGATTATTGGCATTTGTTAGACTTGGACTTCGGCAGAATTCTATAGCAATGCTCAATTAAGACACACATCTAGAAAATCTTAAGTTTGTATTATAATGACATATTCTGTCTCTTAAAATTGAAAATCTTTCTATTTTGCAGTCACCCAATTATATCTTCGTTCTTTTTCCCTATCATAATCAGCAATATTATTAATCTTTTCTATTTCAATTCAACCATGGGTAACATTTGGTCTGTATTTTTAAGTAATAATATTGAAAGATAATGAATAGTTCATCAGTACTCTGAACTTAAGCAATTGAAAGCAATTTTAATAATATAGAAATGAAGCAATAAGTACAAAACAACTAAGATGATATAGGAATATAACCTTCCGTGATTTTGCCACAGCTGCCGCAGCCGCTGCAGCAAGTTCTTGTGCAGCTTGTATATCCTCTGGACAACTACTTAAACTGGCCTCACGAGCTTTCTTTGCCGCCAAGGCAGCTGCTTCCTTTGCAGCTTGTTCCTATAATTACCATAATGAAAACATTCAATACGAAGATCAATCCATCGTAAATAATCCAGTTTAAAAACATATAAACAATAAGATCAGAGTATCACAATCATAGGATGGAAAACACAAATACAAATATTTCAGACACCTCTGATTTTAGAAAATGAGAATAACTAAAACTATGAATAGCCGGATAAAGTGTTTATTAGTTTCAAATTGAATAAGCCAAATCAGAGCACCTCAAGATACTCTTTGTTCATTTCTTCCCATATAATCTTCTTGTAGTGTTTCTCCTCCTCATTGTGAAGGTAGCCATCGACCTGCACAATAGTGCTTCCTTCGATAAGCAGTCAAAGAAGTTGACAAATTTTAAAAGATTACATAATTTAAATGGCTCACAATTTGTAGGCAATCATTATCTTCTACCATCGGGGTTGACAGAAGCAAAAAAGAAACATTTAGGCCAGTAGAAGTAACTAATCTACATTTTCTCTCTAGGATTAGGTTAGTAGACGAAATAAATGCCAGAAACCGTTCTGTAGCAAAACCCCATGACTAGCAAACAGCTATCCACAACCTTATCCTGATTGCAAACCGCATATTTTGTATGTGAATATAGTTTTCCTCACTAAAATCTGAATGCAGAATCGGTTAATTAACCAGAAAGTTCTTCAAAAATTCTATTTTACAGATCCTGACACAATTAAAGAAGTGAAACTTCTAATTATAGGGTTAGCTTTAGAAGTTCTTCAACACAACTTCCACTTATCCCCTTAATGAATCAATCAAAGAACCCTGACAGAGAGAGAGAGATGAGAGGAGAAAAAAAAACCATACACTGCATATGTGAGAAAAAAAAATGTGAAGATTTTTGAGGTTCCAACTTAAAGTCAATTGGTGCCAAGTGGAGTAGCTCAGGATCTTATTAAGTAGTCTAAAAGTTTATGATTTTTCTATGTGGGACAAGTGCATATTCTAACACTCCCCCTCACGTGTGACCTGATTTGAGAGGAGTCACACGTGGAATATTGAACACGCGTGGATCTTATTTTGATATGGTGACACGTGGAAGATTGAATACATGTGGACCGAATTTTTTGAGATGGGTCACACACGGAAGATTGAACACACATGTGGTAGATAACACATGTGGAAGATTGAAAGTGCGTGGACAATGCACACACGAAAGATTGAAGACAAGTGGACCTGATTTGAGATGGATCGCACGCGGAAGATGAATGAGACTAGACCATAGGCCTAGCTCTGATACCATGTGAAGATTTCTGAGGTTCCAACTTAAAACCAATTGGTGCCAAGTGGTGGATTAGCCCAGGATCTTATTAAGTAGTCTAAGAGTTTATGATTTTTCTATGTGGGACAAGTGCATATTCTAACAAAAAACACACACTGCATATGTTCTCATCTCTTGTAATAACCATATTATTCTAGGATACATGATATCTTTTGTGAAGTAGGGTAGGGGATATCAACTAAAGCCAAACCCAAAAAGGTGAGATCGAGAAATGCTCTCACTAGTATCTCATTGATGCATGACTGGTTTATAAATGTGGAAGTGTGTGTATCCATACATAGATATAGATATACACCAGCACGATGAGATAATTATAATATGGATGACCACCTATCCCAGAATAATATGGTTGTAACAAGCTAACACAACATGCTCACAAAATGTATGGGGTCAATAGATTGAGAGAGAGAAGAGTAAAGAAGAAAGATCCAGAATGTTTCAGCAACAGCAACTGGAGAGGATACATAGGAGATGAGAAAGTGCTCTCATAACTGCTAACTGGTAGACTTTTACAGAGGAGGTTGACAACAAAATGTCCAAAGGTTTCAAAAGAAGATATTTTATACACATCCTGGATGAAAACTGAAAAGTTTGCTGACTGCAGTTTCAAAATTTTTATGTTTGTTAGTCTTTGGCTCAAATTTGGGAGGCAGCTTCTTCACTCTAGTGAATCTTCTGGTACATCTCTAGCCTGCAGAGAAACAGGGCCCCAAACTTAAACACCAGTACAACATAAGACGGGTGGACCACCCCACATTTCGTTTTCACAAGAATTGTCAGATAGCATAGTTAAAACCCTGAGACCCACTACCAAAACCCTGAGGGAACCAAGGTTGACAGCATAATCATCAAATGGAATAGACTATCATCAAATGTTTCAGATAACCATCTCAAGGCTAAAGTAAGACTAAATCATCTAAGATAGGAAAAGAGAAAGAAGGAAGGTAGATGAGAAAGAATGAAAAGAAAAAAGAGAGCAGCATATGAATTTGGTTTTCATGCTTGCAATTAACCTTCGCAGACCCATGTTGATACTGTTCCAAATGCTGAAAACTGCAAAAGATTCAATCTCTTACTCATCCGTTCCTTCTCCAAGCCAGCCAATACGCTCTTATTTTTTTATATTTCATTTTTCACTTATCTTTACATTTCATTTTTCACTTATCTTTACATTTCATTTTTCACTTATTTCCCCTGAGTTTCTCTTTTGGAGTAGATGGAAGATTACGGTGCTGAGAGTTCTAGTTTCCTGTTTGATTTTGGCAAGACCTAGACACAAGTACGACATTATAATTTGACTCGCATGTTTGGCAGTTGCAAAGATCTGATCGCAAAGGACCTGGACACGCCCTATTTACCAGGGTTTGTTAACCTACTAGTCAACTCCAAACTGCTAAACTACTTCCAAAAATTGTACATTAGTAAGTTGGAACATCAAATTTACTAGAATGAATTCATAGAAAATTAGCTCATTTCAGTAAAGGAATTACTAGATCCTGAGTTCCATTCCCAGGTTGGAATTTGCTCGAGGAGTTGGCGTATGACGAAGGGGGAAAAAAAAAGGAGATCAAGGAATTAATGATTTCACAATATCAAGTCAAAATCCCCACTCATGTGATCTACTCATATTGTAGCACAAAACTCCAATTATTTAAGAAAATAATTACGAGCTCTTCAAAATACTAGGTACAAGTATGTCTGTTCAATATTTCATACTAAGTAGCAATTGCGTTCTTCTTCCGGCCCTGTGAACTGCAGTAATCCATGTATAGTTACCATAGTTACATATCAAAAGTGCGGATTAATTTAGTTAATAAATGCACCTTAGACACTGGCATTCACTCAATTACCACACATCCTAAGCACTGAACTAATGGCCCCAAAACGTGTTGCCTATTAGACGCTTAATAAGACCTCCCTTATTGGACCAAACAGAGGATTTTCTTCTCTTTTCAGTTCATCCTCTGCTTTCTACACAAAATTCTTTAGAATTAACTGAGTTATGATGGCTTAAGGTCCTTAAATTTAAAAATTACACAATTGCAGTAGTAATTCTAAGGCTGCAAAAGCATCCATAATTGATCAGCTTCTCCAGGTGAACTCTTATCAGCTATCAAGAGCTGCTAGTCTTTTATTTTGAATACGTAGCTGTCAAACATTACTCAATCAAAGCTAATGAATCCAATATAAAGGGGGGGCATTCCCCATCAGCCATCGCTGAATTATTTTGAACCAGTCCTTATCTTCCTCTTTGAAGCCCAAATATTGTTTTCATTCTAAGAAAATTGGCAGACAAACAATTGTTCAGAGAATACCCAAGTGGCATGCTTCCCGAAAGAATTCAAGCATGAAAAAGATTGCAAACCTCAAGATCATCAATATCCGAGAGGCTCTCTGATTCTTCACAAGCATCAGGAGCCGTACCATCAACTCCATGTATTTTATCATGAATAGTTGTATGAGTGGATGTAGCTCCTGTGAGCACTCACCAGATCAAATGTATGCCACAGCCCAATTTGACATATATCAACACATATAAAAGTAAAATGGTAACCTACCTGTCAAATCTGACTCTATTGACAGCATATTTTCCTTTCCACTCACATTCTCGATGTTTGCTTCTTCTGCAAACTGGCAAATGAAAGCAAAAGACACAAAATAAAGATTAGCAAAAATATACTCAAGATGCAATAATGAAACCAGCGCATAATCCAACTGCATCTAAATTATAAAGGAACGAGTCTGATAAAGGAAAATCTCCGCATGACACGCGGATCACCAACGAGTTAAATATTAGTCAAAGTAAACTCTCATGAGCATCAATTGGTCATGGATAGATACAATTACAGTAAGTTAAATGGTACACAAGACCACTAGATAAAAAAAAAATTAAAAGCACAATTATCCTTAGGAGTTTGGGTCGACAAGCCCACTAGATATTAGATTAATCTGCAACATAACATATTCCATCCAACTAACCGTGAGCAAGTCTCACTTGCCCATATTGCATCTGGAAATTGAAAAGGTGATTTTCCCTCCAATATGCACATTCTAAATGGAAAAGACGTCCATATGCAGAAATGTATGCAGCCTTTTCAATGGGAATGTCTTGAACTTGTAGCATAAATTTGTAGCATAATGATGTGAGAGAGAGAATGCAGATGAGATAGATCAATCTCTTTATTAAATACAAGTTTATATTAGTCTTTTTCTATTGCTCATTCATTCAGATTAGTGAAAGCATAGAAGTCCAACAGTTCAGGGGAGGTTATGTGCGTGTCTATATAGCACACTGGGTATAATGTGGCTGGAAGGAAAAGCATGTGGGAGTTTCATCCTTTGCACTCGGAAAGAATAAATTCACTGTCTATAAATATATAAAATGTGAATAAACATATATACCTAGAATCAAGAAATACCTCAATCAAATATCTGGACAAATTCTTCTGAAAATTAACGTGTAGCAGAATGCTGAATGCTATTCAGTTCAACCAGAAGAAATATCCACAGAACAGTTTAATAAGGAAACATATTGTGACCATATTTACAACCTTAGCATTTTCAGCAGATGCTTCCCTTGCCATTCTTTCCTTCTCGGCACGTTGAAAAGCTGGTGGCTCTGCCCCTCCATCAAGCCCTCCAGAAAGTTTTATTAGCTGCAACAGCCACCATGAATGTTGATAAAGCAGTTCCAGAGCCACAGTGTTAGAAATAATAATAGTGGAAGCTAGGAATTACATCAGTGTAACAACTCTCACAAAGTCCATGAGCAAAAGGAGTCTTCCCGCTGCCCTTATGTTCACAGAGCAATTCACTGATCCCAGATGGTTTCAACCAAGCAGGTGGTTGTTTAGTTAATCTCTCTTCCTTCTCAATCTCCTGTGCTTTTGTGTTGAACTCCTCTATCTAGTTATTAGTTACAATTGTCACATCATCCCACAATAAGTAAGGATACAATAACAATATATGTTCAATAACAGAAAAATATGACCTAACAGAAATTACATTGCACAGTGTTGTTAATGGGATAGAATACAAAATTCGAGAAGTAATATATGACATGCAAAGGGGGCGAGCAACATACAATTGATGCATGTAGGATACACTAAAAGGATTGGAACACATACCGTTAAGCTACCTGATTCTGTGTTCTCAAATTCAATCAAACGCTTGGTCAATGTAGCCTCACAGACATGCACCACCTTTATCTGATCACAGTTCCAATCTTTAGTCATATGATTCCAGAAACACCATAAACACTCATCCATCCAGACACCCTTCTTTTTCCTGTCAGGGGGCGGAGAAGGGGATCTAGACTAGTTGACTATAGCAATTATAGTTTTACTCAAGATTATATTAAAGCTACAGGCAGAAGTTCAAAGCAGAAACTTCCCATTTGCATACAAGCATGCTAATTAAAAAAAATGCATGCAGTAGCAATGTAACCCACATACAAGGTGATCTAACACGCTGCACGCACAGCATGAAACACTTAGGATCACATTTATCATATTGGGAAGAAAGCTACAGGTTCAGATTTGTAAAGAGTTGTATCGCAATCACAAGGGCAATGATAGAGTAAATAGTAACTCAAGCAATTAGGATGTGATGTGATACATTATATATCCAACTATAGAACATCTTCACTCTCAAAACAGGTTAAAGAACACAACAAGAATGATGGTGGTTGTACGATTCTTAACTGAAAATTCTGCTTGTGTTGGTTGTTTTACAATGCTGTTTCATAATGCATCAAGAAGATAGGATAAATGGATTTTTATTTTTTGTACTGTTGTAGTTGTGTTTGATAATTTGTGGGTGTGTATAGCCCTATATGCATGTGTATTGAATGTATAAGTTCGAATTTAATTTGGTCAATTCTTTACTTGTTGACAATAATTAGATACAAATCATATCAACCGAGATTTAAATGCTAAAACAATGAATTCTTGGGTGAAATCAAGTGGGAATGTAGTGTTTTCATGGTGACAAAGGATGGCGCTGCATGGTGGGAATGGAGGCTATGGTGGCTAAACAGGCCCCTTACTGCTGAACAACATGGAGTATGATATACTTTAGCCACCAAATGAACATATATTGCTTTCAAAATATATTTCAATATACATTTATATACAAAAAGAATATTGATTTTTATTTGAGCTTCACTTACAACGTCTGACTTAGAACACTTGTGTCCGTGTGAAAGAGCAGATATATATATTGAAGCTCCACACAGCCCACTTGGTTTTCTACCTGTCTGCAAGCAAGTTAATAATAAGTTTTACTACTAAGACCAATCTGCAAACTTGAATTTATATATTATGATACCAGACCTGTATCCAATCACGCTTCATGCTTGCAACAATGTTAAGTGCAGTTTTTGTAATACCTGCCTTTTTGTCACCAAATAGACCTGGAATGGAAATGAAAGATGCTTGTTCACTTGGATTAACTTATATAGGCTATATAGTCTCGCGACCGCACAATCTTACAAATGCTTGTTTGAAGATGAAGGAACAAAAGAAAATGACCAGTAGAGAAAGAGGGAACAAATAAATAAATAAAATGTAACTGGGATCTCAGTACTAGAACGTGATCAATGGTAAGAACGTCAAACTACAACTCTTACTTTCCGTTGCTAGTTTTGGTTTAAAACTTAGCATCATGTCCAGTTGCACCAAATTATGCAAGTCAAAAGAGCTTGATTTTACATGCCATAAAAGTAAAGCATATTTCTATACAACTGAAATCAAAACTGGGCATGCATTCTTAGCAGATTGTTGTCAATGTGAAAGGAGAATATTGTAAAAATCGGCTGTACAACACTATCACTTGTTGCAGATGAATTACATGTTCTGTTAGTTGATGAAAATGCAGTACGAATGGTCAGTCATGTAATTTTACACAGTATATGGCTGAAGGGACCTGAAGCCACCTTTATCGTGCTCGAACTACAAATCTCTTAATGCCACCACCAATATGAGCTGCAGGCCAGTAGGACTGTTTTATGGGGCTTTCTTTAAAGTGTCAACAACTGCTATTGACACAAAAGAAAGAAAATTGGCCAATTCGGAAAAGCAATACTGTTAAAGAAGGCTGATCCTGTTTTGACTTGCCTACTCCCTCTGTTCCAAATTGTCCTCGTTTTACTTGGGACGATGATTAATAATATGTAGTTTAGAAAAGTGGGGTTCAAAGTGAAGCCACATGTTGCTTTATGGATCTTTAACCAGTTGATTGTGGATAAGTGAGTCCATATCATGGTGGATGAGTGAGTCCAAATACATGATATTTTATGTAGATTACTTTTTCAAAAAATGGTAAATTTTCTATTTCAGAAAAATGGACAGTCAACAAATAAACAAGATAAATGCAAACAATAAAGAGGAAAGATCAATAGGAACTTGACTTGTTTTTCAATTTTTCTATCGCTATATATATGTAATCAAGTAAAACTCCAAAGGCAACCTTCTTGATGGGAAAAATCCAAATGCAAATTTCTCCAATAAAATGCCAAACTAAAATAATAATATATATATATATATATATCATAAATGAAATCCACTTTATAGATTAACTAAAATCAAAAATATCCCTATAAAAAATGGGCTTCACTTACGATCAGTGAATCTATGAATGAAAAGGCTAGGATCCACAGGTTTTTGAACAATTGGGTGCTCTTCAAGGCTTAAGAGTTTGCAAAGCTGCAAGAAAACAGCTCCAAGGACATAACTGCAGGATAAGACAGAAAATAAAGAATAGATGTTACTCATCCACCAAGAAATGAAAATAAATACAACTCTAAAAATTGGACCAGCAGTGAGACCCTCCCTTGATAGTGTATGCTTAAAACATCCAATTTCCACAGATGGTCTAACAGCCAGACCCATTATAAGACTTTTTATCAAAATCTTTTGATATAATAGCTTACTTACACATTTATCCTCAAATACTCTGAAAAATCAATAAGAAGATATGGCTTTTTATTTTCCCTGCAATTCAAATAACAAATACAAACTTTAGCATCAGCAGAGGATATTGTATCCCAATATAAACTATAGAGGGTCTCATATTTTTTCTCAGTCAACCACAAACTTCAACCAAAATGAAAGGCATAGCTGACCATATAAAAGATAAAAGTCTTCATTTGATGGTATGGACATGAAATTTTAGCTATTGGTGTAAATCGGAGCTCGCAAATCCATTGAAGTCAAGAAGAAGAACTGAAAATTACACAATAGCATTAACACCTAGCGACAAAGAATTTTGTGCGTAGTATATAAAATTTCCTTTTTTAGGTAAATGCTCCACTACTAGTAGCCAATGGATTAACGATGCTGCTTTCTACAATCAAAGATGTCTGTCATATTAAAATTTTCCAGAGCAGCTCATTGCAGGTCCTCTCTCAGCAGTTTCCTTTATCTGAATCATTTTTTCTTTCCTCCATGTGGAAGAAGGGAAAATTCCATCATCATTACTATCTTGTTATGTCCAAGCTATTCTGTCTCCATATTTAGGCTTAATATGAAGAGAACCCATACTGGGGTTGTTTCAAACAATATTCCATATGTTGAATATGCCTAAATTAAGAGCTCGGGCAATATACAAAATAACGAAAGTGTGCAAGATATAGAATCTCAGTTTAGTACCTAAGCAAGGATGATAAGTCTAACAACTGTTTACAGCGAGAGTTCTTTTTCTAACAGAGAGGACCCATATATGTTTTACTCAATTTTCTGTTCATTACCATACAAGAAAATTGTCTAATTTCTGTTATTCTTTCAAGTGTCTCTGAGCTCCAAGACAACTTTCTCCTTTCTCAGGAAATGGAAACCAAAAGGAGAAGGGAAAGTACCTTGCTGTTTTACAAATGAAGTTGAACATTAAATAGGGAAGAGGGGGGGGAAAGAAGAAGAAGAAGAAGATTTCCTCACCGACAGGCAATGTAAAGACAAGCAGCCTCCACTTGCTCTTTTCTCCGCCCTCTTGTAAAATTTCGCTCGAGAGCTATCTGCATAAACAAAATGAAACAAATCTTTTCATGTTTAAGAACCAATTACGTATCCCATAAAAAATGAATATCAAGAGAGAATTATACTGTATAAAAAGCTAGAGCTGGTCGGGCTATAGAATCACCACCATCGATTTGCAACGCGACCATCATACCATCTATATCATCATATGCTGTAAAACCAGAAGATAATTAATGCTAAGATCCGAAATCAAGAAGCTGTATCATCAAAGTTAGCACAATGGTGCTTCATTAATACAGATAGAGACCCTCGAAACTTCCTCTAAATAAAGATTTAGGTTGGATTGCTGAGGGATAAAGATGAATGTTGGGAAAAGGCTCTAAAAGCTAAAGATGTAAAACTGAATGACAAGCTACCTACTGGTTATCAGCATCATAACCATTTATCAAACATAGAATGATTATTGGAATCTAATTTCTCATATTCCCAAGTAGAAGTATGATTTCTTCCCTAAGTTCGAATAAAGAACCGATTTTTGCTGGAATACTTTTTCTTTCGCACAGAACTATTGTTACTCAAGTTCAGCATGGAGTGTGTCTACACATACATATTAATATATATATATATTACTTCACACACCACATTTTCCCTTGACCAACAATACAAACCTATAATTGTAAAGCAATATGAAGGGGAACATAATCTGCAATAACCTAAGTGATGTATTTAGTAAACAACCATGTCTTTGCTATATGCAGAGTGCTTAACTGCTTGTGTAAAATTATAGCCTGCCACGATGCATTGAACAATTGTCTTCCAAGGCAATCACAACTGACAATGAAACATACCTTCTTTCAGTGTTCTTTCACGTGAAGCTGAATAATCACTCTGGACGGTCTTCACAAAATTACCTGACAATTGGCTCTAACAATGAACTCTAGTTAGTCTCACTCTCAGCACTTAATAAGGGCAACAATTCAAGGTAGCGCAACCACCAACATAAGTCATTTTAACCTTGTTTCTTCGAAATTTGCAAAATAAATCCTCAGCTGTCTCATTTATTTCTTAAACTTCGGTATTGCATCTCTTTCTACTATATTGAAGCATACTTCCAGTTATATGTGTTTTAAAAGTTAATCAACAAAGGAGAAGTACAAGAACAGAAAAATAAATTTCCTGTGTTATGTAAAAAGAATTAAGGTTGCAAATCAAAAAGACAAATTTTAAGTCGAACGAAAGAAAGCCTTGCTTGGGTTCTTAAACTATAAAGGTAGAGCAGAGTTCTTTACCACTCTTGCTCCATGCAATAAATAGAGTCAACAATTCTAAAGGATGCCACTCAACATGTCATACCAATGATCCCATCGCATGTTACAACATATACGCACATCGTGGTGATAATGCTTCACTCTTCCAACAAAAGTCCAAAAAGGGAAGCTGTACAAAGAGTAAAAGCCAGGTAATAAGAGCAAACCTGTCCTGCCGCATTTTTAACAAAGGTGGGTTCAGTTGCAAAGTTATCCTCATCTAGAACTTTTCCACATATAGTACAACATCTAAAAGAAGGAACAAATTTCAATCAGGTTATTCAGAAGAAAAAAAAAAAAGGAAAACACAACCATTTAATTTGGATACAATAATGCCGTAGTAGTGTATCTCCTGCCATTGCAATGCGCACTTCACTCAGGCATCAAAGTTAAAACAATAATCTTTATATTGAATGGCATACATTAGACAGAATCAGCTAAAGAGGGTAATACTAAACCAAAACAAAGAGGGCCTTAGCCCACTATTTGGTCTTGGCTACATGGATATGGCTTGGGCATCAAAGTTAAAGACATAATCTTTATAGTGAAATTAGACAAAATTAGCTAAAAGGCTAATACTAAACCAAACCAAACCAAATCAAGTCTTATCCCACTATGTGATCGCAGCTACATTAACAAGGCTCGAGCATCAAAGTTAAAAACATAATCTTTATAACAAAATTAGCTAAAAGCTAATACTAAACCAAATCAAAAACTGAGTCTTATCCCACTATGTGATCTCTGCATAGATGTGTCCACGCCATTCAGTTCTTTTTACGTTAATTAAAAGTAAAAATATCAAACTTCAAATATATACATATACATATATGTATAGATATAGGGGTTAGGGAATACTTACATTCTTCCATCCAAATAGCTTGGCCGACCAACATTTTTCACGCAGTTATCGCACCACACCATGGTGCTTCAACAGCCTGCATCAAATTCAAATGACATATAATTCTCAACTCAAAATCAAATCAAAATGCAATTACAATTCACAAGAAATATGGTCGAATAAAAATTTGTATGGCAACTAATCTAACTCTAATTCAAGCTAAATTATTGATTACCGGAAGCATATATACCATATCAATATAATCACACTTAAATTTATAAACTTTTTTTTGCATTGAATATATATATATATATATTATATACTTACAGTAATTTGATGAAGCTCTGGTGTGTGTCTGTGTGTGTTGGGAAGGGGGGTTTAGGGTTTTAGCAGCGAAGCGAATGGTGATCGAAGCTGTTGCGTAGATATTTATGTACGTATATATTTCATGTGTATATAGCTGAATTTCAAAGGGTTAATAATGTGGTGTGTAGGGATGAAAATAGGGTTTTACTTTTTACCTGAATGGTACGGATGCTTCTGTGGTGAATTTTCGATGCCAAAATTAGAGACGATAAAAATGACAGAGCGGTAAAACAACAGCTTTGTGTTGATGAAAGAATTTAAGAGGTCGAATTTTGCTAATTATATTATAAAATCTGAATTTTTCTTTTATTGTTTTTCTTTTTGTCGGATTTGACTGTTATTACATTGCGGAATTTATAACTTTCAATTATGATCCCAATTAAACTGAATTAAGAAACACGAAAAAAAAAAACAAAAAACAAAGAAAGACCGGGTGTGGGATTTGGGAGGATGAAGAAGATTTAACCACCAAGCCACGTCTTGGGAATATAACCGCATGTCTTAAAGTCAATAATATTTCATATACAAAAATATTACTACTTTCAAGAATCAAGACTTTTAACACATAAAACAAAAATTATATATATAAAATGAAAATTATGTCATTAGAATAAAAATATACCCAAATACAATAGTTTTTCTTTTTATTTAAAGAAACTCTTTATTCAATTTTGAATAACATTAATTTTTTCACATAAAATAAATTTTACATACACATAAATCTTATTTTCTCTCCCGAACTGACTAACTAAATAATTTTCCTTTACATACAAAGATACCAACTTGGCTCGTGATGGTGCATTTAATTTCAAAAAAATAAATACAAAGTACACGTGTGAGTACATGTACTTCACACAAACAGCGAACTGCTTCTACACTTTCACACAAAAGAAAATGCTTCTAAACTCGTGCCCATTAAGTACCATGAGATCCTAGTGGCACGTATAATCATGGGTGCACTCAATATTGTTCAACGAGTGAATAACCAAAATGGTCCTTTATTTTATAAGTTTCTGACATTTTTGTTTCTTACTTACGAATTGTGATATTTTAATATTATATTTTTTATTTTGTAACAACATTAGTCTTTTTTTTTTAAACTGTTAAAATTTTAACAGCTCTCTCACGTGCAGTTCACGTGATTTGCAAATTTTAAATTTAGGAAGGGCAAAATTGACATTTTACATAATAGCCCTAGGTCATCTTCTTCACCCATCAACCGGACCCTAACACTGCCGACGATCTAACCATTGGATTGTCCTGTTATCAACGGAAAATCACTCGCCGTGCTCCGGTGATCTCAACGCCATTGTCATATCGCAGATGGACGTCGATAGCACCACGAAATGCCACCTTACAGTCCGCCACTGTCTTCATCTCGTCAACGCCACCACCAGCCACGACGAGTTTCTTTGTCACCACCATTAGCTTTGTTTCGTCGTTACGAACCTTCCTGTACCATCCACGGACTTCAAAACACCTCCGACGACGTCCGCCCTCACCTTGCAGCACCGCCTTATTTGGCTCCATTGCCGTTGATGTTTTGACCATATGAAGAACCGAAATTGCAGAAAAGCAATAATTGTAGTACTGCATGTTAAGTCCATATGATGCCCTTGTGAAAAATATTGACAAATTATAACTCGTGTAGATTTTTATGTCTCTATTCACTGAAAGACGAGCTATAATGTCTTTATTAATTGAAAGACGAGTTGGTAAGTATGGTGGATATGGTGCTTGGTATGGTGGTGATCAAGGTGATGGTGATGGTGGTGCGGTGGTGATGATATGAAGGAGGAGCCAAAAAGAAAAGAAATTAGCTGAAATGACGATTTTGGCCCTTAAAAAACAGGGACAAGTGACACATGTGCCGCACATGTGACATTTCCGTTTGGATTATAACAGAAGGATTAACATCGTCACAAATAGAAAGATGAGGGACTAAAATGTCGCGATTCATAAATGAAGAACGAAAATGACAAAAATTTATATGATAAGGGACCATTTTGGTCATTTACTCTTGTTCAACCCTTAAAAATATATTGTCCAAAAAATAAAAACCCTTAAAAATATTCGACCAAGAAAAGAACCCTTAAAAATACTCTTAAAACTCTAGTGAATAAATATATTTTGCTTTTTTTTTTTTTGCTTTACTGTTCGAAACGCTCCCACTCAACCAGTCCACAAGACATATACTAGGATAACCACTACTCGAATATGGGATATGCCAGCATCTCCTTGCCTGGCCAAACAGTTTAATTTTAACTAAAACCTCCGAAGTGTAGCGGTCCGACTCAAGACATGCACCGGGTAAGTCAAGGTATGATTCTCAAATGGCAGCACTCCAGCCTTCACTCTAATTGTACCACTAGTCATTTGCTCTAATTGTACGATTCTCACTTAGTATGAAAAAAATTTGAAGATCGATTCTTGACAAATATAATATGTTTGTGTTAGATACTGTGGAGTCAAATATTCAATTGTTGATATCTCAATAAGCTTGTTAGGTCATCTTTAACAGTTTCTTTAAAATGACCAATAAAATTTTTTGCTGTAGCGGGACTAAACAAAATACAACTGAACACTCAAATATGATTAAATTTTTTTAGACTAAATTGATTTTTTAGTCTAAAAATGCCTTAGAAATATACACATTTTCAAAAAAAAAAAAAATACAACTCCAACTAATTTTTTAATAGCTCCACAACCCCCTGGCTCCAAGTAAATCCACCTGTGAATGCAAGTACTAAAAAAATGCTCCAGCAATAAGGTAGGAAAGCCCTATTCTACTTTGTCTCTCGTCAGATGTAGGGAGCCACTTTGACTCCCTATACTAGCGAAAGTCTTTCCAACGGTTATATTTTTAAGAGAAATAAGTTGTAAGAGTGAAATTGTAATAAATAATTTGTAAAAATAGAGCGACATGTATTTGGCTCATTATTATAGAAAAAAAATAGGATAGTCGTTGGGATGGCCTTATATAGTGACTGGTACACTTGTGCAAAACCAAAAGGGATACTCATTCCGTCCTATAAAGATAGATCTACTTCTATTTTCACACAGATTAAGAAAATGTAATTAAAATAATAAATTTTGCTTGTCTTTTCCTCCTATATCCCTCTATTAATATTAACTACTCTATCTACAATTGGTCAATGGTACAATTGTTAATAAAGATGCATATTAAATAGGGGTATATTAGGAAACTAACAAATTAATTACCCTTTCAAAAAGGAAACTAGAGTATAATTCGGGACAAGTAAAAGAAAAAAGTGAGATGTCTTTATGGGAAGGAGGAATTATAAAATTTTTGACTTCTTTTTCTTTCACAATGTAGAAAATAAGATAATTAAAATTTTAATTGGCTGTAATTTTTTTAGTTTTTCAATTTAGGTTAGCTAAATATTTGCAAGTTAAACTCTGTTTATTAGTAGTAGTTATCTATTGACTCTATCCTTGAACTGGCAATACAAAGGTTCATTTTACTGTGTACTCTTCTTGTCTTTTACATATATATAATTTACGTCGATAATATATTATTTCTTCCTATATGCTTTCAATAAGGTTCCACAGCATATGCTCTGGGTTAAAATTTTGTGAACTGCGTATTTCAAGTTCATTATCTTAATCCTCTCCTCTGCTCCACCAGGAGCCTGATCCCTTCTTTTGTCTTATCTATTCCCTTGCTTTTCAACTTTGTACTACTCCAGTTGCTTGTTATAATAGCTTGCTTCTAGGTGGCTCGCACCCTGGGCAATGTGGCTAAGTCAGAGTGGGCTCAACGGTCGGCCTATATTTTTTGAGAGCTATCAGAAATGTAGCAACTAATACACAGCATATGTATAAGCACAACAAAGGCATGCACACTGATAACTCTCACAAGATTTATTGATAATCAATAAATTTGTACATTTCCTTTTTGTACTCTCCTGTATACAAACAATTTGATAACTAAGCCAACTCTCAATCACAAAATAGAATTAATTAGTTGAATAATCAAAACTGTGACTGCTTTATTGATTTTAGCTGCAGAATCATTTACATTGCCGTTTACTAAAATTCTGAGCAGATAGCAATTTTGTCAGTAATATTTTCAATCTTCTAGCTCCTGCTCCTGGCTGCAGAACCCCATACTTCTCACTCTGCAAACCCGGGCACGAATTAGTTTCATCCTTTGAACACCACCCTCCGAATGTAAATTGTCCTGGGCGTCTTCTGAGCAGTTCCTGATCGATCTTCTTGAGAACTGGATTGTTTTTCTTGAACTTTCGCGCGAATGGACGGTTGCTGAGGACCATTCTCCTGTAATCTTTGAGTCCGAGCGACCTTGGATGCTGCTTCGGAGGATTATCCCAGGAAATGTAGTGGAGGTCATGGTTCACTGTAGTGTTCTTGTAATCATCAGAGTTGCATATAACTGTTTGGAAATAACCCTCTGGTGAAGACACAAAATTTGTGTAGTAAAGAAGGAGAGTTCTTGGGAGGTTATCCCAGCCTACAACGCAGAATTCTGCGAAGGATCTTGACAACATCGTCCAAGCTGAACCTGCAAAAACCAATACCACTAATCAGGAACGGATCTAGAATTTTTGTTTAATAAGAATTAAAACATTCAACTAACACTTGTACGAATAATTTTTATTTCAACACGAATCTCCTGAAGCATTGTTTTCACGTCTAAACGATCTAACACGCCCTTGTTAGTCCGCTTGATTCAAGTCATTATATGAGTTCAGATGAGATTTACCTCCATCTATCAAGGCTAAGCACCAAGTTTTCCACCTACACCTCCAACCTCTTTTTCTCTGTTGGGAGTAGAGAAAAATTGGTATCACTAAAATAAAACTTCAATTAGTTTTTTTTTTTTTTTTAATACAACGAAATTAAAACTGTTGTTCGAACTCAAAACTTCTTATTATAACAAAATACAACTCAATTATTTTATCCAACTCTTATATAACTTCAATTATTTCTAATAATTGTTTTAATCTTGGACAACTTTTAGACACCAAAGATTGTCCATATCAATTTTTTTTTTTTTTAAATGTTAAATCAGAATCTATGAACTGAAATCTAGATATTCCTCCATCCATACAGGAAAGCACGTGCAGAGCTACATCCAACACGTGCTTTTACTAGATCTTGCAGCCCCAACATGTGACATGGTGCCATGGTAGAATGTAAACTTTTCTTGCCCCTCTCGTGTTTTGAGGAGATATCTAAAGCCATTTCTACAAGGTTAAAAAAGTTTCATTCGAGTACTAACATAGATGGTGCGCTTTTTGAATTAGAAAGCGTTGCAATTTCTTTAATGACACCACAAAATAATATACGATATTTTTATATTTTTAGTTAGAAAATTCATTCGACCCCATTATCTCCACTAACTTTGGTCACTAAAATTAGTTAGTTAACACTGAAGTCCTATTTGACCAAAAAAAAAAAAAAAACACTGAAGTCCTATTAACAGAACATCATAAATCCGCTCTTCAGTGCTACCTTTGAAATCTTAGCTCTACAGAAAATGAACGAAGATAACAAATATGATATAACAAACTCCTTTTGAATAGTTAAAGCTTTTAGATGATATGTTAATTTAATATGATATCATATTTCTTACTAAATGGTGTAAGTTTCAAATCACGTTACCACACATTTAAAAATATTAAAATTCTCTATGTGCAAGACTAAATAACAAATTTTATTTACACGTGCAGACCCGGCCCAAGCTATGGGCAGCTTGGGCCGGTGCCCAAGGCCCCCTTAGATTGGGGGCCCCAAGTTAAAAAAAAAAAAATACTAACTTAGTAAAAAAATATCAAACGGCTAGCACCTAATCGATTTTTAAACTATTGAACGCCAGTACTTAAACGATTTTTATTTATTGTGATATTAATTTTACATATAATATAAGAAAGTAGGGTTGACCAAAGAAAGAAAGCATAAATGTATACATTCAACTATTCTTTTTGTTTTTTTATGTGATAAATTTTGATATTGTTTACATACTTATATATATCTTAACTTGAAATAATTAATGTTTTTACTTATATTCTTTTTTTTATTAATTTTTCTTATATTCATTTTTTAATTAATTTTCTTATATGCAATAGACTTTATAAAACTTAATTATTAAGGCTCAAAAAGTATGCTAAAGAAATACTTAATAAAGATAAAGAACATTGGAGAAATATCATTTTATTTGTTGTGATTATTTTAGTAAAAAATTTAGAATATTTTTTATTGAAAAAAAATCTAATTATTAAGGCCCCTATTTAAATGATTGCCCAAAATTCTCAAATTATTTGAGACAGTCCTATACACGTGCGGAAGTGAGGTGGTTATTTAATACTTATCATAAACTGAGGTCCGAGAGCATTAAGGCTCATAGTATTAGGTAACCTGGTCATATTTCAATTTTTTTTTTTTTTTTTTTGAGTTGTGTGATGCCTAACTTGATGTGCAATAGCATCCACCACCCACCAACCATGACTTTATCAACTTTGACAAATTCACATGTTATAGCTACCTGTTGTCAATTATTAATCACTTATTAAAAATTAGTAGACAAAACAAAATAATTCACTAGCAAACATCCTATAATTCAAGTGCTGCTAGGTTAATTAATATGCCTCGTACTTTCAAATTTATACAATTTCTACTGTGCAATTTTTTTAATATTCTTCCACTACATATGACCAAAAAAAAAAAAAAAAAATCTTCCACTACATCCTATTAACCGCTAAACCAAAATATCGTAAGTTGCATGCGTATAACAAATTCAAAAATGGGTACAATTTTTGCTCCGACTCTATGCATAATAAGAATTTTATGTAACGGACTACTTTATAAAATTAGCAATTGCGGCTAAATTTTATATAATGGGAGCGAAACTTTCAAGTGCTTCATTATGAGTGTAATTGTTGTTTTTTTTCACTCCACTAGTTGCTCACATTAAGCTCTTACTATTGCTTTTTTTTCTTTTTTTCTTTTTACTTTGGATGCCAAAAATGTATTCAACTCAAAATTTCTAATTATAATAAATCACTATTTAATCAATATTCTACCTACTCTTCGGTTCCTACAAGTGCTTTGTAAGATGGCCATAATTATAACACCAACATAAAGAAGAATATTGCTGCAAATGATGCAACTCAAATGAAAGAGTAAGGATAACGTTATTATTTTATGAGTGTTATTTAATAGTTATAAATTTTTTAAATTATTTTATTATAATTACATTATTAATTTATTGATTCATATTTATAATATAATAACGTTGTAAGCGTGTACTTAACCCAAATAAAATGTAAAGGATGAAAAAGTTAAAATCCAATGGTCCCATCGCTGTCCCCATATTTAGACAAATCTGTACTTGATGACTTTAATAAATTCAAGAAATTTCACTACCACTATGTTAAGCCAGGAAACGTAAACCAATGTAAGTACCATGTACTAAGCATTGTCAGAATTTCACGTGTGATTAACTAAGGACCGCAAAAAATAACTAGACCCACAATTTGGAATTTAGCTTAAAATAAAATAAAATAAAAAACTAAATAGAAAGAAGAAAAAAACCTGTAAAAAGCTTGAAAGCAGTAGGGAGACTTCTTTGCTTAATAGCCCACCAGATCTCAGATTTATTAAGACTATGCAGACCAGGGTCTATAATGATTGGCTTTCCTCTCTTATTCCTGCAAAATATTACTACTACTGTCATTGCATTATTTTTTAAATTATTTTAATCGTACAATAACGCGATTAAAAATGACATTGGCTTTTTTAATAAGTAATTAAAGAAGCTTATCATTACCCTTTGTGGAATAATTCCAACGATTAAAAAAAAAGGAAAGAAAAAGCTAAAAGACCCTCTTGTAAGCACTCTTCTATCCTTTTCCAAACCTACTTCCATTTTGAGTCAATAAATAAATAAATAAACACATCATCCAAGTACATTAAAGAATTCTTACAGTTTCCAACCCAATCGGCTGCTATGTTGTACAAAATTTAGATCTCTTGGCAAGTTAGAGAAGGCATAAATCAGATCTGAAGTTGCAGAAAAAAGAATCAGGTCATAGCATATAGAAAATCCAAGCTAAAAGTACTAAAAAATGGGAGGAAAAAAAAAAATGAAGCCACTCACCATACCATCTTGAGTAACTAAAGGGTAATCAGAGGCACTGAGATTGATGAACCAATCCCACTTTGCTGTCCTCAAAAGCATAGACATTGCATGAAGAGTAGTGGCAAGCATAGTTGGACCTCTATAGCTGACCATGTTAGCTTTTCCAACAATCCAAACATTGCCAACTTCATTGAAAACAGGCTCACTAGACACAAATCTTGCAATCTCTTGCTGCTCATCTTCTGGTGCATCTCCATCCAAGTGAATCAAGTAATAGTTCCCTGGATGGAACAGTGAACGCATTAAGCGTTTAAGCTTCATAGTGTCTCCTCTTGATGCAGAGATCAAGTAGGCAAAGGTTACAGGATATGTTACAGTTGTGTTTGAGATGATGAAGCTTTTACTTGGCTTGAAAATGGTGATGGGTTGTGTTAGTTTGGTGGGTATGAAGAGAAGTGAGAGTGTGACTGATGTTAGAAGGAAAGAGATCAAGAAAGGTTTGATACCACCACCCATTGTTGTTTAGAGAGAGAGAGAGTGATAAAATTTTGGAGAAGAAATAATGGTGGTTATTTGAGAAATTGGAAATGGTGGTAGTTAAAAATAAGTTAGAGATTGAAAAGCTTGTTAAGGAGGGAATGATACTATGATGGCTTAGGAAGAGTGTAGATGAGATCATTTGGTGTTCCTTTCTTGGAAGTGAAGGCCTCCAAATGTCACTCTCTCAGCGGTTGGTATGTGCTTTTTATTATGCTTTATAAGTCCCTAATGACAAAATTTTTCACGGTCTGAATGTGTATGGAGTATTGTTACATACGAAAATTTATTGGTTGAAGATTAAATTTTGCGAGTTGAACTCAACTGGTGGTCAGGGAATCAATCGGTGGTCGGGTTTTGTTGAACTTAATATTTTAATCGGTGGTCAAACTCACTAGTTGGATTTTTATCAAACTCACTAGCTGGGTTCTTACATCATCATAAAAGAAAAGGAAAAAATTGTCATGATTTATTCAAAAATTTTGAGTGCAATAATCGGATAGCAATTTATTTGTGATAAAAGTTTCAAAATAAAATCCAACTTCCATTGTACCAAAGAGCAAAATATTGCCAGAGTTCACTTTCTTGTTGGGTACATTTCATTTGGCCTCCCGAACTACAGTTGAATGCCGAGTTGTCACCCAAACTAAAAAAATTGCATAATTACCTTGTGAATTTGGACTCATTGATTTAGTGTAGTTGACCTGCGAAATAACAACCATGCCCTTGGCCATTCTGATATTATCAAAATTGTCCTCTTAGATCTTGCAATGATGTCAAAATGACATCTTGAAGTAAGTCATAAAGTCAAATGGACCCCTTATTGATTGTTGCCTCCCCTCAACATTTTGGACCATGTCTTCTGATGTGATTTCACCTTAACTAATTATAAACACTTAGTTAAAATGAAAATTATAGCTATTTACCATTGTCAAATCAATAACAAAACAACCCTTATGTTAATATTAAAAGCATTAACAATGTAGTTAACATATTATAGCTAAATACCAATGGTCTCACCTATAAAAGTTTTCTTACTAAAAACAATTATAAAATAAGTTAGAAAATAAAATAAAATAAAAGATAATTACCTAAACTTTTCTCTTTTATAAAATCAAGGTAATATGTTCCCCTCATTAATCAAAAAAAAAATATTAGAATAATATATCAAATTAGTATCGGTCATACCTATTTTTACTTTTCTTTTTTGTGAAGAAAAAAGCTTATCTATGATATGTGTAAATCGGTGTACACATGCCTATCTATTTGTCTACATATGTGCACTTTAAAACCATGATAAGAAAATCCAAAAGCTAAAACTAAAAATGCTAGACTATAAAAGCTTAAATCTTTTATTTTCCTTTTCTTTTGTTTTGGTTTTCTTATCTCAATTAACCAATATGCTCATTCATTAACATCCGATTAAAGATGTTCAAATTAAGAGAGCAATTGTCATGCTTTCCAAGATTGAGTCGATTTTGCTTTTAACCCATAGTTCTATGTGAGGATTAAAAATTTCCCATTTCTTATAGGCAATTCCAATTTAGACCCTCAAAAGTATGAAAATTATCACTTGGCCATTACATGAGTCAACAAGTCTCACCTAGCAACTTAGACCCTTTCGTTTACATCTTGTTTGGATTTGACTTTTTAAAGGAAAGGAAATGATGGGGAAGGAATAAGGAATTTTTCCCCTTGTTTGGATTAAAATTTTAAACGAAGGAAAGGTTATGAAGGGGATCTAAAATCCCTCTATTTCCTTTAATGAAAATAATTTTATAATCCTTCTAAATTGGAGTGTTTTGGATGGAAAATAAATGTTTTGTTATAAAAAAAATCTTTTTTATCCCTACATATTTCATGGTTATAAAAATAAAAAAAAATGGTACTTAACTAATTTTACATTTAAAATTATATTTTTCCTTTCATTTCCTTTCCTTCTGCAATCTAAACAAAATATCATAAAATCCATTCATTTTATTTCCATTATTATTTTTTTACAATCCAAACAAAGTAATTAATTTCCTTTCATTTCCTTTCCTTTATTTTTTTTCCTCCACTTTCCTTTCCTTTTCATTCCTTTGTGCAATCCAAACAATATGTTAATGTTCTATTCACAAATCCCCTTATGTGACAATATAGAGCACTTTTTACAATATGAAACAATCTAAGTAAAATATTTTAGATTAAAAGAAAAGGCTAGCAATATGATTGTTTCTCTTACACATGGATAAATCTTTGCCCTTTATTTGTTCCTAGTACCATATGGTAGCACATTTATACATTTATATAATTGTAATACATATAAAAATAAATGTATCTTAAGGAGTAATAGAAGAATATAAGTATATAATTTATTTATTTCCTTAGCAAATAGCTATGGTTATACCATTAGAAAATTTTATCCTTTTTATCTAATATTTTAAATATTCATTACACTTTTCTTTGTCTTATTTTTTAAGGGTTTTTTTTAACAAATACTTAAGCGTTCTTTACTGTTTCTAAACTTAAAACATTATATATTTATTGCTTGATAACAGTGGCGGTATTTATTTATTTATTAATATTTTAATTTATTTTCTTGTTTCCTTGTTTATGTCTCACTTAAATGTTCAACAACTTGTCAGTTTCTTTGGGCAAAATCCTTTTTTTTTAAAACTTCATGGCATCTTATCAATAACACTTAAAACAATTGTATATGTATGTTTATGTAGCAAAACAACTAATAGCAAAAATTGAAAAGACAAGGTGAGTTGATCTCTATTATAAAGAGTTTTGTGAGAATTGAAAATTTTGAAACTTATTAAAAAAACATAGGGCAAAGGGCCACTGCATAGGGCGAATTCGAGCTTATGTTTTTGGCCTATGTCTTTGGGCAAAGGAATGTGAGGAAAGGTTGGGCCTACAACTCAACCCGTGTAGAGACAAATCAAAAGACGAAGCCTACTTAGATTTCATTGGAGGATAGAGTCCCATTCGCGATGCGCCTCCACGGACATAGTGACGTGCGAGGACTGAACCAACCCTAGAGGTAAAGTCCAAGCGGCTTCAACAATTGGTTGGACGAATCCAAGAAGAATCCGTAAGAAATTATATCCTTAAAAGACTGCTCACAAGAGCTAGTTGGTCCCGATTGTAGAAGTGCTCCTCGATCTCAATTGTAGAATCATCTAGGGTAAGTGAGCAACTGTGCGAACAAATATAGTTTAACTTTGAAAACCAACCAGATGTAAGTAATATATTTTTTTGTTATATTGTAAAAAAACCATCTTTTTAAGTTAAGAAGTTATTTTTCAATGCTTTAAAATATAAAGATGTGGATCTACTCTTTGATAAGGTGTATAGAATTTAGGAGGATACGAAGGAATGGGTTAAAAATATTTTGAAGAGACAAGAATAAAATATGAATCACGACTAATACGTGATAGGTGCACAACACTCTGTAGCATTCAAAATCATACCCTTCTCAAAATTATTAAAGTAGTGATTGGTAAACTGTAATGGATTTGGACAAAAATGGAATGTGCCAATAAATTGAATGAAAGTGAAAATTGAATGAACTTGGGAATGATAATAACATACTTGGTATGCTCTACGAATGAAGAGTAGTAATGGAAATGCCTTGTATAATATGATAAGATTGCCATTTTATTATTATAGTATATTATTATTATTATTATTATTATTAATTTAATTCTTGTTTTATTTTTATTTTATTCATTTATTATTATTATTATTATTATTATTTATTTTTAATGTATTTTTATTTATTTATTTATTTATTTATTATTATTATTACTTTTATTTTTTTTTATATAAGAATAGTAATAAAAATTTTTAATTTTAATTATTATTATTTATTTTTTAAAATAATAATAATTATTATTATATTTTTTTAGTTATTATTATTATTGTAAAACAAACTATATATAAAAGTTATGTTATATGGGAGTATGATAGTCAAATTTATTTTCAAACACATGGGAATGAGCTATTCTCATGTTTTTGCTCTGTAATAACTATTCCATGTATGCGGGAATGAGATTCTCAAATTCATTCCTTCATACCAAGTATGGGAATTGAAAAGAGTTGAGAATATCATTCAAATGTCAATCTCATTCCAGTGTACCAATTGTTACCTAAAAAAATATTTTAGATGGAATAATGACACTGTTATAATTGAGGGTTCCGATTGCAAACCATTAGACATCATGCTAATCCAAGATTACTTTAAATTCATTGATTTTGGTGTAATTGACTTGAGAAAATATATTTATGCCCGTGTGATATTATCATAATTGACTCTTTAGATATGACAATGATATGGACGACATCTTTCAAATATTTTGTAATGTCAAATGAACCCTCACTGATTGTTGCCATCCCTCAACATTTTGGATCATGTCTTTTCACCTCAACTTAAAAAAAAAAGTACTTAGTTAAAATGAAAACAATATTTGTTAGCAATTATCCAATCAATAACAAAACAACACTCGTATTGATTAATAAAGTCATTAACAATACAGTTAATATATCAAAGCTTATTAACGATAGGCTCACCTAATATTAATTCATTGCTAAATACATAAAAGCATTATCCTTTTGAACTATGTCTTCTTTCCATTTAATGATTTGAGCATTGAGTGTTTTTACCTTTTTTTTTTTTTGTCTAAAGAGTATTTTTAACTGACACCACACCGATTTCAAAGACTTGTGACGCTCACTTGTCTTTTGATCTTATAGATTGGTGATGCTCATTTTCGTAATCAGCATTTTTTGCTTTAAGATGGATTAGCAAAGTGGTAAAAAAGATACGAGCATTGGATAGATATAATCATTAAAAATCATGAAAATAAAGTAGAATATTTAAAATTTAAATATTAAAATGTAAAAATAACACTTCTTATTATATATATATATATATATATATTAGTGCGCTAGTTAAAATAAGAAGTATTATTAGAGTAAAACAGACACAAACCTAAAATTATTCGCGTGTTATATTTGGCTCGGCTTGTCCTCAAGCTACGGGAAAAAGCTAAATTTAGTAAATCAGTTAGCAGTTGAACTGGTGAACCAAACATTAAGAACAAACACCACCTCCTTTATAAAAAGCTACTTTTTTTGCTTTATTTAGTTGTTGCCCAAACGTAATTTATGGAAAATTCCAACTGCATCATCACGAGAAGGATAACGCCGTGAGGATAATATACAGCTCTCTTCATCACGTCACCGCTGATGACTCAGCATGCCATCTCATCAAGCTCCAAGTCTATGTAATGCTTGACCAAAAAAAAAAGTCTATCTAAGGGGATTTTATTGAACTGAGTAGATTCGAATGATTAAATAGTGACTTATTAAAATTAGATATTTTAAATTTAAATTATAATTTCGTCTTTCATTGTATTAAAAAAAATAAAAAATTATTAGACTAATCCAAATGCGTCTTACATTATCAGTATGTGACAATCTAGATTGTTCGAAGAGTTTTTCATGTGTAATTAATATCTATTTATTTATTTATTTTCTATATGATAAAGAGTTCTCCTAAAAAACTTTCGAGCTCAAATTATAAGTGTTAAAACACGAGATACATGACTCTGTTAAAAGAAACATGATCCAGATTAATCAAATATAAAACTTACCAGAATTAGACATAATTAAAAATTAACATCCTCACTAGCTTGAACTCGAAACATGGATAAGTCTCCCATCCACGTCCTTAGTCGCTCTACGGGCTAACCCATTAGGGTTGTAATAAACATTTATTTAAACTTTGAATAAGGAGTTTTGGTGGAGTAGGACTCGGTCAGTTGTGTGCAACGTACATATTCAACACATGCATCGCCTATAAGTGAGTTTAAGTCAGATATAAAAAGTGTTTCTCAAGTTGAAAATCTCATGATATGATCTTTGCTGAATCGTGGGTGCCAAGAAATTGAGAGTTGAAAACTACAGTTAATTGTGAAGAACGACTAGAGATCACTATCACCATGGGAAAAAACAAGAACTCCAACGATGCAAACATGAGACAAGTGCAAAGTCAAGAAACTTATCATCAAGATCCACAGCCTAGCCTCCAGCTTCCATCAAGAAACAAGGTCTCTCTCTCTCTCTCTCTCACACACACACACACACACAACCTGTTACATGAAATGCAGCAAAGCCAAAGCAAGCCACCTCTGAAAGAAATAAATAAATACCAAAGATCGTTTACAAATCCAAAGAACGTTTTCCTATTCGTTCATCGCAAAATATTTGCAGTGAGTAGTTTCTGTGGGCTTTCATTTGACTTATGTGCTATCTTGTTTTTCTCTAATGGCAGGTAGAGGAACCAAGTAACATCGCATACCAGATGACGAGGAGGGAGGGAAGCCGCTTCTTCAATAAGTTCTTTCAAATTCTTTACTATATACACTTTTTCCTGATTACCATCTTGGTGATCTTTCTCACCATCCGTGGTATCCTCTCGGCTGCTCGTACTCGTCGTTTCCATCCCGAAAAATGGTACCCTCAAATACTTGCCTCAACTGCTTGCGCCGGAGTGGTTGGTTTTCTATGGCAAGCATTCGTGCGTGCAAGCCCTGCTCGAACAATGAAGGCTGCATTTTGGCTAAGTCCTCTCTTAACATGCGCTGTTGGCATTTTGTTCATTTTAATTGGCACTCCTGGAAGCTTGGCAGCTGCTGCAATCGCTCTTGTTTCTGCAGTTATACAATCCCTGTATTCATGTTGGGTGAATCCCAGAATTGAGTATGCCATTCGAGTATTATCAGTTTCGATTGCTTTTCCTCCTCCAAACACAACTGTCATCATGCTCCTTTCAATGATCATCAGTACTCTTCATTCATGTATTTTGATGTCTGGAATTGGAGGAGCCACAGCTACTGGGACAAGATTTGATAAGCTGTTCATCTTTCTGATCCTATTAAGCTTGGCCTGGACGATGCATATCATCAAGAACACACTGCAGGTTGCTACGTCATACATCAAATACATGCAATTCGCGTATGGAATAGATGTTGAAACTAATACAGCATTCACAAATACCTTTAGCCACTCGATGGGGAGCATCTGCATTGGCTCAGTCCTTGTGCCAGTTCTCGGTGCCATCCGGAGTTCAGCCCGAGCAATTAGCTCGGTCTCTGGGGATGTCGATGAATTCATGTTCTCATGCGCTAGCTGCTATTCTGCAGTGGCAGCAACACTGGTAACATATGCAAACCGCTGGGGATTTGTTCATGTGGGGGTGTATGGAAAAGGGATTGTGCAGGCATCAAGGGATACATGGGAAATGTTCAGAAGAGTTGGAATAGAACAGTTGATCAATACTGACCTCACCAGCTCACTTTGCTTCAGCTGTGGAGTGGCAGGGGGAGCAGTCTGCGCACTGCTGGGGGGTTCATGGTCGCTCGTGATCCAAACAAGCTATGCAACAGAACTGTCTATATATGCCTTTGTAGTTGGATTTTTTACGGTTAGCAATCACTAATCAGATAGTATTGAGCTATTTTACTACAAATCATTAGCAGAAAAATACTGAAAAATGACACTGATATCATGTTTTACTTCTGAATTGCAGACTCGGGTAGCAATGGCATGGCCACAAGCTAGTGTTTCTGCCTACTATGCGGCTTATGCAGAAAATCCACTGAGCCAAAGATTTGATAGTACAATTCCAGTTCGCATTCAACAGCTTCAAAGAACTCAAGCATAGAAGCCGCATTCAACAGCGTCAGGAAATACTGAAATATTACACTGATATCTGTTTCCATCCCTGAGTTGCAGACTTGGGTAGCTGTGGCATGGCCAGAAGCTAGCCGGAAGCTAGTGTTTCTGCGTACTATGTTGCTTACGCAGAAAACCCACACAGCCAAAGATTTGACAGTACAATTCCAGTTCGCATTCAACAGCTTTAAAGAACTCGAGCCTAGAGGTCACTGTGGGTGTTCCAACAAAATGAGGGCAATAAGTATATCCTAACTACACATTCTTAACATTCATTGTCTCTGAAAACTGCATAATTGATTCTTTGCTGTGTATACACATATTTTAGCAGAACAATTCTTTGTCATAGAGTTTGGAATGAAATAGAATTTAGTGACAGATGTATTCAGTCGAAACAAAATAAGAAAACGGAAGGGAATAGATATGCTGGCTCCGTAATTCCCAATCAGCAGGTCATTCTCTTTTTAGTTTTGTATTTCTTCTATGCCAGTGAAAATTCTTCCATCCAGCTACACGGATCATCCAGATAAAAGAATCCGCCATATGCAAGAGATGAGAGGAGTGGAAATTCTTCCATCCAGATGGTCCAGTTAGCGGGATGGAAGAGTTTCCCCTATATAATGTCAGTTTAATCTTAACAGAAATCCACACCAATGCATATCACAGTAGTGACAACATAACTTGCGTGATTACAAATAGGTCATTGTAATTGAAATGCTACCAGTGTAAAGCAAGCCCTTCGACGAAATGAGATAAACACACCTTGTGAGATCACAAACACATTATAGTTATCAAATCTTAGCATCTACTTTGAGAATGTCCCAACTCCCTAATTCTAGTATCTATATGTGATAAACGCCAGACTCTGCCAAGAGAAAAGATAATTTCCAAGGAAAAAATATGTGTGGATTTCATATATTTCTTTTTCTTAAAGTCAAAACATGATTCTCAAAATATATCCGATCCACTATTGGTCGAACAAATGGAACTATATGTGCATTTTGCCACACTGAGACTACACATCACAACAAATAGAATTAAAAGCAAGACTAATTAATCAGGCAATTCCAAGATGTCCACGGCCTCCACATTCAGAACACATGATGTTACCAGTTCCCCCACAGCCTGCACCACAAAAAGAAAGATATAAATTTATGCAAAACCTCCTTCAACTTATCTCAAATGGAAAGTGGAAAGAAAAATAAGCCTAGGATTGGTTAGGGCCAATAAATAGTTAAATTCTAAGGGAAGAATTTGGGGGTTGGTCATTGCATGTGTGTCTCAGTTAGAAGCCCACAGGAACAAAACTTCCACAGAATGCGAATATAAGTGAAGATATATACGCAAGACAGTACTGGAAATGTTTACCTAGGCATCGAACTTCGACAATGATTCCCTGACTCTCCAATATAGAGTCAACATATAAGCCCGAACCAGAGCAAGTGGTACAGAGGACAGCCCCTTTCACTTGGCAGCCAGTGCAGCAAGGATTCTCTCCAATATTCTTCTCAGACAAGGATAACCAAACTGGCTTCTCAATTATTTCCTCTGGTATAGCCTTATCATAACAAAAAAGAGATTCAAGACCACTTGTTTCCCTATGCAGATCCCTTTTCGCACATGATACAGTCTGCACATTGCGGTGAATAATGCTTCACTCTTTCAACATAAGTCCAAAAAGAGGAAGCTGTGCAACGAGTAAAAGCCAGGTAATAAGAGCAAACCTGTCCTGCCGCATTTTTAACAAAGGTGGGTTCAGTTGCAAAGTTATCCTCCTCCAGAACTTTTCCACATATAGAACAACATCTAAAAGAAGGAACAAATTTCAATCAGGTTATTCAGAAAAAAAAAATGGAAAACACAACCATTTAATTCGGATACAATAATGCCATAGTAGTGTCTCTCCTGCCATTGCAATGCGCACTTCACGTAGGCATCAAAGTTAAAACAATAATCTTTACGGTGAATGGCATACATTAGACAGAATCAAATAAAGAGGGTAATACTAAACCAAAACTTTAGCCCACTATGTGGTCTTGGCTACATGGATATGGCTTGGGCATCCAAGTTAAAAAGATAATCTTTATACGAAATTAGGCAAAATTAGCTAAAAGGCTAATACTAAACCAAACCAAACCGAGCCTTATCCCACTATGTGGTCTCGGCTACATGGATAAAGCTCAAGCACCAAAGTTAAAAACATAATCTTTATAACAACATTAGCTAAAAGCCAATACTAAACCGAATAAAAAACCGAGTCTTATCCCACTATGTGATCTCTGCATGGATGTGTCCACGCCATTCAGTTCCTTTTACGTTAATTGAAAGTATAAATATCAAATTTCAAATTTTTGCATATACATATATGTATAGATATGGGGAATACTTACATTCTTCCATCCAAATATTGTGGCCGACGAACATTTTTCGCGCAGTTATCACACCACACCATGGTGCTTCAACAACCTGCATCAAATTCAAATGACATATAATTCTCAACTCAAAATCAAATCAAATTCAATTACAATTCACAAGAAATATGGTTGAATAAAAATTTGTATGGCAACTCATCTAACTCCAATTCAAGCTAAATTATTGATTACCGGAAACCATATATACCATATCAATTCAAGCTAAATTTACAATTCACACTTAAATTTATAAACTTTTTTGTATATACGCACACATATATGAATATACATTATACATATATAACTTACAGTAATTGATGAAGCTCTGGTGTGTGTCCGTGTGTGTTGGGAAGGGGGATTTAGGGTTTTAGCAGTGAAGTGAATGGTGATCGAAGCTGTCAGTGATTTATGTATGTTGAATTTTTTTTTATCAGTTCGGGCTGACTATCAACCCTAGAGATAATAGGTGAACCCACATGTTATGAGGCCCACTTGTATGTGAGTGCGCATGTAGTTAGCCCGAATTGACAAAAAAATTCCCTTTTTTATGTATATATTTTATGTGTACATAGCTGAATTTCAAGGGGTTAATAATGTGATGTGTAGGGATGAAAATAGGGGTTTTACTTTCGGATGCTTCTGTGGTGAATTTTCGATGCCAAAATTAAAGAGGGGAAAAATGACCGAGCGGTAAAACATCAGCTTTGTGTTGATGAATGAATTTGGGTCTTACGGTATTAGACGAATGAAAAGTAAAAAAAAACCTAAAAATTGTATTTTTCTTTTATTATTCTCGACTGTTGTTATATTGCAAAATTTATAACTTTCAATTATGATTAAGAAACTCCAAAAAAAAAAAAAAAAAACAGGAAGACTAGGGGTGGATTTGGGAGGATGAAGAAGATTTAACCAACAAGCTACGTCTTCAGGAATACAACTGCATGTCTTAAGTCAATAATATTTCTTGTACAGAAGATGTTAATGCTTTCGAGAATTAATTTTAGGACTTTTAACACATAAAACAAGAATTATATCACTAAAATAAAAATATACACAAATATTTTTTCAATACTGATTATGCTCGTAAATCGTGATGGTGCATTTAATTTCATAAAAAGAAATACAAAATACACACGTGGGTACATGTACTTCTACTTCACACGAACAGCGAACTGCTTCTAACACTGCTCGGGCAGGTAAAGACATGAAAAAACACCCAGACTGCGCCCAAGGAAAAAAAATGCTCTCTAAGGAAAATATTCATGGGACTTCATATATTTCTTTTTCTTAAAGTTAAAACATGATACTCGAAACAATTCTGATCCGCTATTGGTCGAACAAATGAAACTATATCTGCATTTTTTTTGAATTCAGGGAAGCCCTAAAGTCGTACTACGTAACTAGCAGGACTCGTATTACCACTGGACCAAAGCCCTAGTGGCTACCATATCTGAATTTTGCCTCACTAAGATTACACACAACAACAAATACAAATAAAAGCAGGACTAATTAATTAGGCAAGTCCAAGATGTCCACGGCCACCACATTCAGAGCACATTATGTTACCAGTTCCCCCACAGCCTGCACCACATAGCAGAAAGATGTAAATTTATGCAAAACCTCCTTGAACTTTCTCGAATGAAAAAAGAGGAGAAAAATAAGGCTATGATTGGTTACTCAAACATCAAGAATCGAAAATTACGTAATTACTTCTCCAAAAATACCGGAAACAGAGTTACTGTGTGATAAAGAAACCACAAGGGGCCAATAAACAGTAAAATCTTATGGGAAGAACTTGGGGGGTTGGTCATTGCAGTAATTGGCTTTCTAACTCTGAAGCACTGCTCAACTACCGAAACGAATGCATACCCATCGACAAAAGATGATACTACATTGAGGACAATATGGCCATCTAGCCATAAGAGTACTCTTACGCTAAAAACTTTATTCATGCTCCTTAGAAGTGGATGCTTATTTTGGACGGCTCTTCATTTATGTCACAACTCTTCATATTATCAGTTCCGGAGCCCCAAGGTCTTATCCACTCACTCCCACATTGGAAAAAATAAAATAACCTTCAAAATCCTTCGCAAGCCAAATTTCTGCAAGCTTTGTCTCCTTCTGGTTTATCAGTTTTGATAGTAAGTATTTTAACTCAGACAACTGAAACAGATAACATTCTGTTTTGAATAAAATAACTAGACATAGGTTGAAGCACTTCATTCCACTAAACCAAGAAAAGATGGAAAATATTCATTAGCATCGAGGACATGCTATGCTAACTCAAAATTAGTTTGGCAAAATCTTTTCCACCTTTTAAGCATACACTTTGAATAGAAAATTTGCATTATTGTCTCATAAGTCGGGCCATGACATAAAGTGATGTGCATCTATAAGAAGCCCGCAGGAAGAAAACTTGCACAGAATTTGAATACAAGTTAAGATAAAAAAGCAAGTAGACAGTCCAGGGAATGTTTACCAAGGCATCGAACTTTGACAATGATTCCCTGACTCTCCAATATAGAGTCAACATATAAGCCCGAACCAGAGCAAGTGGCACAGAGGACAGCACCTTTCGCTTGGCAACCAGTGCAGCGAGGATTCTCTCCAGTATTCTTCTCAGACAAGGATAACCCAACTGGCTTCTCAATTATTTCTTCTGGTATAGCCTTATCATAACAAAAAAGAGATTCAAGACCACTTCTTTCCCTATGCAGATCCCTTTTCGCACATGATACAGTCTGCAAATCAATTTATACGCTATCAAGCATTTTGTATCCGAAATATGAGATTTTCATAAGCATGTCTACTTTTGAAACACAGAGAAAATTATAAATATCAAATTCACAGTCTTTGCAGTATTTCTTTGTTAATGAGATAGAATGTCTGTACTCGGCATATATATTTTCTGATAGTTCTGTTTAAAAAATATACGAAAAAGAGTACGTGCACAGACCTACTTTTGATTGTTAAGGGCATATCTAGATGATGAAACATCCCAAATATTTTGTAAAAACTTGAAAACTTAGAATGAAAATATTTTTGAAACCTTTTGGAAGCACAATACAATTCTGAATCATGCATAACAACGGAAAACAGGCTCACTTAAGGTCATCTTGGATATAACAATCTCCATCTATCTCTCTTTCTCTATGTGTGTGTGTGTGCGCACATGCACGCTTGACATTTTCTATATAATAATTTCAGTTTCAGCATCCAACACATATAAGAGAAAATCAAACTCTTTAATTATGAAAAGCGCTGATCATATCTTCTAACATCAATTAAAATATGCAGACGTTTACTACCAGATGATAACTGAAATAGCTATTTCCGATAACACATGCTACAAAATGCAATTGCTATCTCCATTTCTATTACAATTCATCATTATTCCACATACACAGTAAATAAAAGCTAATTAATTAATAATAGACAAAACTATATCCATAAAAATTACTTTTCTCCTATTCCTCATTTCTCCCTAAGAAAGGAGCCCTGTCACAATATTAAAATTGTCGCCATGTTTACAGGTTCGGGTTGTGGAAACAAACTCTTGCCAAAATGCAAGATGCCAAAGTGGGTCTGACTGAGTTCCGTGCAGCGGGATGCCCTACCTTGTTTCTTTAAAAGCTTAATTTTCCGATACAACCAATTTTTGTGTTACAAGAGCAGTTAATTAAAACTATTAAAATTCTTTTTAATTCTAAAATGCAATCAATGTTCGTGTTTATTAAAATTGTGGAGTTGAAGGTACGAGTCGTAAATACAAACTCTTGCCAAAATCCAAGATACAAAGTGGGTCTGACCGAGTTTCATGCACCGGGATGTCCTGGCCCTGCCCTCATTTCTTAATGAGCTTAATTTTACGATACAACCAATGCTAGTGTTTATTGAAACGCATAAGCTCGCAAAATAAGCTGCACAAATTTTAGAGTTAATCAAATGAACGAATTTTACAAAAAGAAATTACTAAATTAAAAATTACAAATTCACAAATATTTCAAAGTTCTCAATACACGCATAATACATATCTGGATTAATAAATATAAATTAATTAATAATAACTGACCCGTGGAGAGCAGGGGCGTGAAACGGCGTCGTTTGAGTGATTCCCGAATTGAGGTTTGAAGACAACGCTTGAGCTCTTATTGGAATGTGAATTGTTGGTTGAAGAAATACACAATGATGATGATGATGATGATATTACTTTCAGAGCACAATCCATTTTTTTTTTTTTAGGTAAAAGAAAAAATAAATATTTTGATTTAGTTAATTTGATTTTCGGATGGCGAGTTAAATATATAAGATAAATGCTTTCTTTTCATTTGATGACGAGAAACTCAAGACTTTCAGCCAATATTCTGATTTGGTCCTTGTTGTTATCGAAGTCTTGGCGTGGGGTTTGCTGCATGAAGCTCTTCAAGTTATTTGAATTTCTCAAATGAACCTCGTCAAGTTTTAGTATTTTCTATTTGGCCAAAGCTCATTTGGTCATATTTGTTGACAACAAAAGTCGTTAATTGTTTAGCATATGTTGTACAAAGTTGGATTTTTATAAATTTTGATGACAACATTGGATTTTTAGAAATATAAAAGGATATTTTGAGAGGAAAAAAAAACAAAACTTCTTGCATAATAAAAACAAGCTTCGCAAAAGTTTTTTTTTAAAAAAAAAAAAAATCCAATTTGGAGCTTCTTATTTTTTAATTTTATTTTAACTTCAGCTTTTACTAAAAAACTCTTTAAAAAATAGGCTAAACATGTTAGTTTTAGCTTCTAAACTCACAATAAGCATTTTTAAGTATCAGAAAGTTAAACCAAACATATTCTTAAACCATAGGTGGAGTTATAAATGTATAATGATTTTTTGCCATCCTCACATATAAGAAGGAAAAAAGCAATAAGTGTGAGAAGCAATACAAAGTCAATTGACAAAGAAAAGGCAAATCTATGCACAATACCTAAGATGCCAAATAACTTTGGAAAAAGAATAATTATCCCCCTTCTTATATTGTTGCAATCATTCGCTGGGCTTGCCAATTATTATCACCCTTTCATAAGGGGTACTCAAATACCCCGTATTTAGTCTCATCCTTACACTAGACGCGGATAGTATGTATAAGTATTTTAATTTAATTATGCCAATGGTATTACTTAATGGCCTAAGAGTAAACTGGCCTAGTGTTACATATTACGATTTTCTTATATCCAAACGCTTGTTTGAGAGGTTTAAGTAACAAAAGTCGTACTCTTGTCTATTGTGTACTAATATGTGATATTCATAATCTATGTGATTACTATTATTGACATGTTTTTAACTAATTTTATGAATTTATTTTGACCTGTCAACTCAGCATAATTTTCTTTTCGATACAAAAGAGGCAATGTCAAGTTACACCATAACTAATTAGACGATGTTTCACCTCGTCGACAAGTTACACTGTAACTAAGGCCCTCTCCAACAGGTTAGCTAAAGAATGAAAATATCTACATGTAGGGAAGTTATTGGAGATTTTGGTCTCCAAAAGTTTTCATAAGATTTTTTTACACTGTAGATAAACCCTACAACTAATATTCAGCATATTCATATGTAGTGATACTAAACCCATTCTATAAACATCCCCAAAAGCATCTGACAATTAAAAAAGAATTGTCAGGCAAAAAAAAAAAAAAAAAGTCTCCAACAGTCATATTTCTGACCATTTGAGGCACACTTGATCTGTGTACAGATCATGTGTGCTTGGTTTCACACGCCCATTTGAACAAAAAAAATTGCAACTTGTACAAATAATCACAAAGTTGTGGAAACAAAATCAACAAAATCATAAATCAAACCCACAGGTAACACTTTTTAAAAAAAAAATTAGTTTGTTTTCTGCAAAATAAAAAAAAAAAAAATGGTTTTGCTTGCTGCTTTCACTCACAACTCTCTTCTCCGATCTCGTCACGTTGTTAAAGTTTGCTTACTTTCTCCCTTTTTGCCGTGAGATGAGGGATTAGGGTGGGGTGGTTGCACTAAGATGAGGGGTTGGGGTGGGAGGTGATGTATCGTCTCTATTTTTTTGGGTCAAAAGGATCGTTTTTTTTTTGGGTTTATACCCCCATAGGTCCCTTATTTTTTATAGAATTATCTAGTTGGTATCTTATTTTCAAAATGATCATAAGTTAGTTCCTTATCTTTATCTTTAATGTCATCGTTGTCTTTCCGTTATATTTCTAACTTTTTTGGCATGTGCAACGCATGTGATAGCTTTTTTGGAGGGCAAAATCATCAACTCATAAAAAACACATGTTACCTCTCTCATTTAACCCAAAACCGATTCCCAAACCCATACCCCCTCAAATCCCTCAACTTCATCTGCAATCACTAGGCTGCCTATTTTGACTTCAATCGACAGATCTGTTGCCTAATCTCTATCACAAATGTTTTTATTTATTTATTAATTTGCTTGATATTATTACACTATTTCATGACCATACAATAACCCTAATTTTCTTTTGTCCAAACTTACAAGTCATTACAATATATTTCCATGGAGAAGATTAGTAATAGACTAACCATTGGATTGGTCCGAAAATAAAATTAAAATGTATTATTAGAACTTTTGATTCAAAAAATTTGGTGGTTGATGTATCTTCCATGGTTCATCATTGACCCAATCTCCACCAACCTTTTTGAATCAAAGGTTCTAATACATGTTAATTTTATTTTCGGACCAATCCAATGGTTAGTGTATTACTGATCTTCCCTATGGATTAGGTAATGTTGTTATACAAATATATTGTAATGACTTGTAAGTTTGAACAAAAGAAAATGAAGGTTATTGTATGGTTATGAAATAGTGTAATAATATCAAGCAAATTAATATAAAAAAAAAACATTTGTGATAGAGATTAGGCATGATTAGTCGTCTCTCATAGCCAACCCAGTATAATTTACTGTCTCTATTCTTAATTTTGGAGACTGAAAGTGATTTCCGCTCAATTCGTGACACCAAGCTCAATTGACACAATATGTTTTCACAAATAATAATGTCGGTTCAATTATCATGTACAAGACACATACACTTTTTTTTTTTTTTTTGGTTGAAAAGACACATACACTTAGAAGCTAGCTATATCTTCCTCTCACGTGTGTTAAAACTCAAAAAATTCAATGGACCACGTTAATTTGACATAGTTGGACGCAAGTATAGTATAGGTTGAAAGGCCATGGTCTAGACAAGCTGAGAACACTTGTGTGGCTTGGTAGGGTCCTGTTTTTTTTTTTTGGTCTATGGTAGGGTCCTTGATGAAGAGAATATAACATGCGTAATAGACTTGGTCACTATAAGAAGTGAGCTTTGACGACAACCACTTGAACTTCTACAAGAACAATTAATCAGATGTGTGCCACCTATATATTTAGGTGTGGATACTTTTCAAGAATCTGAATTATTACGAGACATGTCTCTTTCATACGTATGTATTCTGAAATTCGGATTAAGATGTGAGTTTGAAAGTTTAATTATTTTCTACGAATATTTTTTATTAAAAGCAGAAACTAATCTCAAATTAAGGCGAGTTAGAGCTCAATCAATTAAGCAGCTAGCTCAATGCTAGCTGTGCTTATCGATCATGACCAAAATAGACGCTTTTTTCTTCATCAAGTTGCGTTAGCTATATTATGTCTTATCAAAGTATGAGATAGACAAGAAAGGGACCCTGTTGTGTTAGGTTTTGTGTTTACATCAAGCCAAAATAATTTGTGTTATTGTTACTTAAAAAACACTTAACAACGTTAGTCAATTGATCTGATTCTAATACATCTGATTGATATTTGTAATAGTTTTCCTACAGAATGAAGAACATTGAAAATAGAACAAATTGAAAAACAAATAACTAATTAAACTTTGAATTTATCATTAAGAATATAATCATCATAAGAAACTGTACAATTTTTCAGCTAGCCTCTTTTAAGGTTTGAGAAAATTGAACCATAATTTTTTGAACACTGTTATAAATCATTTTCGATAATAATTTATATGGTAAGACTTCGTATTGTATGAATAAAGATTCAACATTTTACATATATGAATTCTTACCGTACAAAGGAAGGTGAAGCATCACCCGTGTGACAAACTATTCGAAGGCCTTAGCAAGCCTTAAGAATAGAAAGCAGAAGTATATGGCAAAGAGACCACCTCCAAGGAACTTATCCATTTGCATATTCCTTTTTGGCAATACTACAGCAGCCCAAAGCAATCCACAGATGAAAAATCCTATAGTTTCATACAGAGAAGGATCTCCTGGAATCACATATGAAGATGGATATTCAGACCAAGAAGCAAACACAAGCGACAATCCCAAACCCATCAGTGTATTGAACAATGGACCAGCATAACAACTAGACATAGCAATTTGTGTCCCACCTGGACCACCATGCAATGCCATAGCCACATTTGATATCAAATCCGCCACAGAATTGCCCCAAGCTAGCACAGTGAGGCCTAAAATTGAAGGGTTTATCTCAAAGATTGTTCCAATGGCAACTAATGAAGCTACAAGCTCTTCAACAAGAAGATATGTCCATGTGATACTCATGAAAAAACCTCCAAGAAGCCATGGCAGCACACATTTCTTTGGTGGGCTTGAATCTTTAGTAAAAACAAACACAAGATTGCCTAGAACAATGCCAACTATGCCTGCAATCATATACATGGCTAAGCAAGTTTTTGAATCCATGCTTTGCATCTGTGTGCTCACAAGTGCTGCTAAAAAAACTGGTGCCAACATAGCTGAACTTAAACCAAGTGGCTTGCACCATTTTTCTTCACTGATGATAGGAATAGTGAGTCTTCTTGGCAAGGATAGTGGTAACTCCAAGATGGAAACAAACAAGCTTATATAATTCTTCAATGGTGTATAATCAAATTTGAACCAATTACTCCATTTTTGTTTCTGATTTTGATCAATTTTCTCATATGAAACAGCCTTCTCCTCATCAACACAACCAAGTAAAGGTATATTCATCTCAGAAAATTCATCACAGCCATGCAAGATTGTGCCTTTTGAAGGTGTAGCAATGGCTGCTATGGCTGGTGGAGGTGGATTTTCTATCTTTTCTTTCTTGTTTGAAAGTATTTGCATGGCTGAAACTGTAGAAATGTATACAAAGTAGATAGAGACAAAACATATAGCGACCCATATGTTGATTCTTCCAAACGTAATGATCATAAGCAGACAAGAAAGTGAAAAGATCAAGAAGAGGACATCTCTAATGAAGCTTCGTTCATCAACTATGGTGTGGTGAGAAGACATTGTTAACATACTAAGCACACCCACAACAAAACAAGACACGAAAAAGGCACCACCCAATACACTGTTGAGTCCAACATCGCCATTGCTGGATTGAGTAAAAGATATGATGCTTGCAAAGACATCATTTGCGCCATTACCAAATGGAAGAAGAGTTGTGCCTGCTATGGTTGGTGAAAGCTTCAGTTCTTCACAGAGGCTCTCCACAGATGGACAAAAGTACTCAGCAGATGTATTAGCTAGTAAATAGAACAACAAAACGACCCACAAAAGGAGTGAAATGTAACCTATTGCAGGCGTTTCACCACAACTGCAGTAAAAGATTTGAAGATAATCTATGTACCCTTTTCCTCTGCAAGCTGTGTTTGATTTCACGTAAGCACACTTGGTGTTTTGATCTGAAAACTCATGAACGCCTTCACAACTATCAGCAGCCTCCATCGCAGAAAGCTGTAGTGTTGTATTTACTTGATTGGAGATGGTTGTGGGGGAGTGTTGTCCTCCATGGTGGTGGTTGAAGACATTGATAAAGATGTAGAATGAGATGAGTAACAGGAAGGTGATGTTGAGGAAGATAGATATTGCTCTTCTTGGTTGAAGATTATTGAGTCTATCCATTCACGAAAGATGGTGAAGAAGAAGTAGATTATTGGTAATGGAAAGTGAACTACATGCTATACTTATAGCTGTGTATTTCAACTTTGCTTGGGAAGGTTTGGGTGGGGATGGCGAAAACTCAGTTATTATTGTTGTCGTTTCTTTAACTGATGATTTGGAGGATTCCCTTAGGCGAAAATAATCTGGCACTTAGGTGTCGATAGTAATTTATTATAACTATAAATTTTAAGTTTGAACACTGTTTTAAAAAAAAAAAGTACTTATTATTTACAAAAAGTTTGAGTTGATGGAGAGTCTATATTAAATTACTTTCATATTTTGAATAGATTTTTTTATTTTTGAGCTATATACGTGGTACATAAGATGATAGTGACAGAACTTGAACTATAATTTTTGAAAATATGGTCCTGATATCATATAAGTGATCTGAGGCGTATCCAGATTTAGGAATTGAATAATTTTTCAACTACAAATACATAAATCCTTTATATTTTTTTTCACAAAAAAGTATATTTTTAATTTTTTTAATTCAATCTAAATGCTAAAGTTATTAGGAGTGCATACTTAAATAGGTTGACGTATCCAATAGTGTTACTTGGTGTATTTATGTCTATATTCAATATATTATAATATAAGTTTTTTTTATTTGGGCTTTTTTCACAAATCTCTTTCCGAAATTAGCATTTATCCACTTGTATAGACAAAAATTCGCAATCGTGTAGTTAGTGACAGTGATCAAAATGTCATTTCGATCAGTGACATAAGAAAGTGAATTAATAAAAATTACTATGAATCTCCCAGAAAAATTTAAAAAGATCTCTATTTTGAATTTGAGTTATTTAGTTTAAGCTTTTGCAATCAAATGAAATCAAAATACCTCGAATGCAACCTTTTGTTGTAAGGGTATCTCCAATGAGATTTACTATTTACAAAAACATACTATTTTTGATAATTTTTAGAGATCTGGATCTCTATTTTAACTCAAATCTCCAATGAGACCTATCACTTTTTAGAAATTTGAATTAAAATAGAGACCTAGTTTACTTTTTTGGCAACAAATTTAGAGACCCAAAAAGTGATTGAGTCTCTATTTTAACTCAAATCTCTAAAAAGTTATAGGTCCATTAAAAATTTGAGTTAAAATAGAGACTTGAGTCTCTAAAAATTACAAAAAATAGTAAATTTTTGTGAATAGTGAGTCTCATTGGAGATACCCTAACTCTCGTAAATACTTTCTTTTTAATGAAAGCAAAAAAAAAAAAAAAAAGTAGCTGTCATTTGGAATATCAACCTGGTGGAACTGTCGAGTTCCATTGAATAATTTAATAATCAGACTATATAAATTAAATTCTGACGTCATTTAAAAAAACCCTGGTGAAACCATATAGTTGTTCTTTTTCAGATATAGTTAGTCAGGCGGCCTAATTTTTATTCGTTTCTAGTGTCTAATGGTTAGAAAATCCTTTCCCATTCCGTTCTCAGGTTCGAATCGAACTTAAATGGAGAAACATGATAATGATGGCATTAGAATATGAATGGTCTGGCGGAGCAGAATTTCAAGATCTTGGGCAAAGGTCGTTACCATTCTATATTGAATAAATCAAAACTTTTTTATTTATTTATTAGGAAGCCTCAATTATATGAATTTATTAACGAGTGAGATTTTGTTTAAGTATTTTTGTCTAACCCATTCTATTGAATATATGAAGAAAAATCTAATCTGAAATCAATGTGTTATGTATTTGGGGAAAAAATTCATTTTTCCACGTGAATTTCGTATTTGGAGCTTCGAGCATTACTAGATATTACATTATTTTCATCACTATTTATCATCTTTTATGCGTACGCCTATATTGTTGGTATACTAAAATAATAATTTTTTCTTTTGTTTCTTTCTTCTTTTGGTATGCTAACTAAGCGTACATATAAAAAGTGATAAATGATTGTTAAAATAGATCAATTATTCAATATAATAAACTGGATTCCATTTTATTATGGAAATAATTAAAAAATAATAATTCATATGCATGGACAAATTGCAACCCTAAAGCTTGAAAAATTCAAATCATTTAGATTAAAAGATAACGAGTATAAATGCTTGCTGATATGCGACAGTAAGTAGACAAGGATCCAATCTTTTACTGAGCTAGTCGTTGCGATAAAAGTTAAAAAGTACTAAATTTGAACTTATTTTCTCTCATTATAAATATTGCCTAGGACTTGATTTATTCGATGTTAATTTGCTGCTAAATTATAAAGTCTATAATTTAAAAGTGAATTTAATAATATTTTGCATAAAACAAATTATTCGTTAAAAAAAATCCAAAGGAGTACATCGAATCAAAGATGAAAAATGATTAGTAAATAAGAGAGAAGGAAAAACAAGAGTTATATGACTAGGTCACATAACACAAAAAACGTGTCTGGATTAATGTGGTCTTTTTGTTTACATTTGTTCTTGACACGGTCCACAAGATTCCTGTACTCCCCACATGCGATCATACCTGCACTTAGCTGCAAATATCTGTTTTAATAAGCTAAACATCGTACCCAAAAAAGCAAGATCAATTAGGAGATTTCACAACGTGCATGCGCATCTAAAAAAAATGACACTTTTTTTTTTATATTTAATTTCTATAATGAGGAATTTATTCTAAGCAAAATCGTATTAGATCCATCCAAGGTTATTGATTTGGTGGCGCATCAATACGTCTTAATACACATAGACGAATATATTCACGGGTCAATAAGAGCAAGGTCTGTAGCCGCCACTGACTTCGAAGGCAGCATCATTAAAAAAGTAAGTTGGGTTGTACTTTTTGAGAATGTGTAATTTTAAGTTAAAAAATTAATTTAGTCCGTATTGACAAAAAAAATCCATATATGAGCGCAAAATTGTGTTTTTAACTCCCACTGAACAAAAATTATGAATCGACCCTTGTAAATACATGCACCAATTTGTTAATGAAGAACGCTTAAGCTTGGGATTTTTTTTTTCTACAAACAAACACTTTTAGTACTGCTTATAAGTAAGTTGAGGTAGCATGACTATGTTCAAGACCCTATATTAACATGAAGTCAAAATTGTATTCACGGGTTGGTTGGAGCGGGGTTGTAGCCGCCACTGGCTCTAAGGATGAAACCATTAAGAAGTAAGTTGAGGTTTATATGTATATTTAGGTTGAAAAAAGTTATCCATAAATGAGCAAGCCGGAGCCAGAAATTTGAAGTTGGGAGGTCAAAATTCAATCAAGAATATTATTTAACAAAAATTTGAAGTTGGAGGGAGATGTTTTAATTTTGTAAAATATTACATATATTTTTGTAAGCTAAAATAAATATTATATATGTTTTTTCTTTTTTCTAAATTTGGGGAGCGCACCCTCCCCCCTAGTACCGCCCCAGTATATGAGCGCAAATTTTGTATATTTTTAACTCTCATTAAATAAAATTTTTAAATCAGCCCATGTGATACATGTGCACTGATCAATAAAGTTTAAACTCAAAATATTTTGTCCACAAACCAACAATTTTCCTCCTTGTAACGTAATGATAAGTTGAGGGGAGATAGAGCATGATTATGTTCAACACCCTACACTTTAACATGAAGTTGAATTAGAGGGAATAGTTTCTGACAAAAATCTTTTCTCAGACAGGCATGAACATTTTTGAATTTCAAGTGCAACCAACCTTCGTGCATTAAGTAAAAAACAAGTAAGGAAACTTCGGACCTGCTCCAGCCTAACTAAACCGAGAGCAACGTATCTAAGAGTACATCGTTCGTCACACAACATTTCAGGTCACCATAATCATGGTCACTATAAACCATTTGAATTTTTCGAAACGACAACGGTTGATACGTGAATAAAAAAAATATATTTTAGCATGTGTACAATATAATCTTTAATCTCATACATCTAATAGAGTATTGGTGGAATGCACTTGTTGAGTGGAAGACTCGTCCTAAAACATATACATGCGTATGCTTGCGCATGTATGCTATATGTTTATCTTGGCGACAAGAAATACTTTTTACTTTTGTCTTTTTTTTATTGGATGAGTGCTATTTCAAAATTAGCTTAAAATATATCTTAAACTAGTTCACCTCCACGACCCATACTCCATAGAGTATCCGCTATTTGAGCAATTATAAAAAGTAGAAACTGAAGTTAGATTTTAAAATATACTTCTTGTAACCTATCCAATATGGTTATTTCACATTCTCTTTTATTTAGTGATTAATTTGAAAATTGTTTATACTAGAGAGGAAATAAATATTTTGCTACATTAAATGTATATGTTGTCTTACATCTTATTGTACTTTATCTTTTTCACTTGTTTATTATTTTCTTTTAGCTACATCGAGTTACGTTCATTAATGTAGATGTACTGTTATTAATCAAGATGAGTAATACAAAAAAGGAATTAATCGTGATTTTGAACGTAATTGTCACCTAAGATAAAAATGTATTATACTTGAACATCATGTGTTATATATGTTAGATGAATGAAAAAAATACAATAATCAAGCATATATTAAATGACATATTGAACTATCTTATTCCTATTAAAATATATCATTGACCAAAAAATATATTCAACTATATTTCAACATGTCACTATTATGACGTGTGATTGCCACTACAAGAATGTACCAATATGGAACATAGTAGGTATGCATAACTATCTTTTTTTCTCAACAATAATTCAAAGTGAAATAAATATACGTCATCATATTTAACCAATTAGTTCAATTTTGAGTCCATATTAAACAAAAACCTAGCTTATGAACATTGGTCAAGTTTCCAAGATAAAAATATACCACACAATAACAATGTCGTCAAAATTCGTTTATTTCCACTATGGTGTCGAAAATGTTTCACTAATTATGTAAGGAATATTTTGAGATGTAGTTGATATTTGGTTCTCTCTTTAAGAGCTATTATTAATGGTGGCTTCTATTCTCTTTGATGTATATATTTTTATTTTTTTGTTTTTTTCTTAACATGATATTAGAATCTAAATTTAGAGACCGGACACTATATGAAAAGTAATATGTGTTTGTGAAAGGAAAAATGATGCAAATAGTTCTTATTGTTTATGTAAAAATTTAAATACATCCAAATTATCTAAAAAAATTTAAATTTATTTTTTTTATTTAATATTAATCAAATTAATCCATATTAATTCTCAAAAATTTGTAGGCTCTATTTGGTCTAGCTGTGAAATTTTAACTTTTGAGCTGTAGAACTTTGGTTAGAAGTGCTGTTAACAAAAGCCGTTGACTGTTTGAACTATGTTCAACTTTTAGAAAATTTAAGGACAATGTTGGATTTTAAAAAATATGAAGGGGTATGTTTGAAAAAAAAAAAAGTAGTTTCCTGCATTATGTAAAAACAGTTTCGCAAAAGCCTATTTTGAAAAACTTCAATTTGGAGCTTTTTTTTTTTGACTTTTTTCAACTTCAACTTCTATTTAAAAGCACTTTCAGAAATGGGCCAAACAAGATAGCCGCATCTTTTAAACTCACATGAAACACTTAAAAGTGTAAAAAACTAGGTTAAACAGAGCCTTAATCTCTATTATTTTCATATAAAATTTCAATTTTGTCACAAAAATTAATATTTTTTTAAAATATAAATTAAATTAGCTAATTTTAAATAATAAAGACGAATTTAAAATTTTTGGGAAATGAGAGGATGACCAATAATACATCACAAACCGATCCATTAGATATAGCCTGTGTAGGGTAGTTTGATCCTTTTTTGAAGGGTAAATTTCATATTTGGTCCTTATAATTTATATATTTTTTTAATGTAGTCCCTAACATTCTAAAAGATTCATAATAGTCCTTAATATTTACAAAAGTGATTCAAAATAGTACTTATTGTTAATTTTTAACCAATTTGGTCCTTATTATTTTTAAAAAAATTCAATTTAGTCCCTATTATTTTTTAAAAAATTTCCTATTTGGGAACTAAATTGAATTTGTTTGAAAAATAATAGGGACTAAATTGACTAATTTTGAATAATATGACTATTTTGAATCACTTTTGTAAACATTAAAGAATAATATGATTTTTTTTCAAATATTAAGGACCAACTTAAAAAAAGTATAAACAATAGGGACTATATGCATAATTTAACATTTTTTTTGACGGGAAAATTTTACATTTAATCCTTATTGTTTATATATTTTTTCAATGACATCTCTAATGTTTTAAAAGATTCATGAACGTCCCCAATGCTTACAAAAATAATTAAAAATAGTCCTTATTACTCAATACTAGCCAAATTGGTCCTTATTATTTTTCAAAAAATTTAATTTAGTCCCTATTATTTTCTTAAAAAAATTAAAGTTAGTCCTTACATGTGACCCATGTTTAGGGACTAATTTAAATTTTTTAAAAAATAATAGAGACTAAATTAGCTAGTTTTGAATAATAGGGGCTATTTTAAATTATTTTTATAAATATTAGGGATTAATATAAATTTTTTAAAATATTAAAGACCAACTTAAAAAAATTTATAAACAATAGAGACTGTTTGCACATTCTACCCTTTTTTTAACACCAAGATGAGGGAATAAGAGCGGAGTGGACTGGACCGTCTTATATTGAAGGCTAGGTCGAACCTGCCCGTGTTTATTAGCCGTTGTGGGCTGAAGCAGCCCATGTTTGTAGCCGTTGTGGGCCAGCTCATTAGCAATTTCGAGAGACAGCTTTTCAATAGCGAAGTACAAGCAGTGAAGCTCCATTCTTCTAGTTCCCGCCACTTCCCCTTAGTAGTCTGTAGCCTCTGAACCATCAATATATATATTTTATATAGACACCTCCATTGTTGCTGTGTACATTTGCTAAGCAATCAGAAGATGTTGTGGGTCGACAAGTACCGCCCCAAAACCCTAGACAAAGTCATCGTCCACCAAGATATCGCTCAAAATCTCAAAAAACTGGTACATTTCTTTCAATTAATCCCAGAAATTTAAATAATTGACTAATTCTATTTTTTTTTCCGTTAAGAATTAATATATGCCTAATAATCTATCATAATGTGTGCATATATATGTGTGTGTGATAATGAAAGGTAATAAATTACTAATTCTATATGTTCTTTAGCAGTTTTTTTCTTTTTGTGTTTGGTTAAGGAATTGTTACTTTGCATAATAAAAATATCGTAATATATGCATGTATATTTGTGGAATAATAATAGGTAACGGAGCAAGATTGCCCCCATTTACTGTTCTATGGGCCTCCCGGTGCCGGTAAGAAAACCCTAATTATGGCCCTTCTTAGGCAGATGTTTGGCCCCAGTGCTGATAAGGTAATCTTGTTTTATTTTTTCCTTTTTTAGTTTTTAATTTTTTTTTCTTTAATTTTATTGATATTGATTTGTATAATACAGGTGAAGGTTGAAAATAAGACGTGGAAAATCGATGTAAGTTTTTGTGTCTTTTTGTTTTTGGAATAACTGTGAAATAAATATTCGGTACGAGTACTCTAGCACTTTATAGTACAATGCACTGTGGAGATTATACTGTTGTGTGGGAGAATGCATGTTGCATTAGCACTGTTAGTGCCCTTGGATGTGTTCGTAGATTACGACATTGGGATAATTTAAAAGCCAAAGATTTCTTCTTAAACATTTCTTTCTTTGAGAAGGCCGTAGAAGTCTGGATCTGTTTTTTGCGTTTCCATGTGTTTCAAAAGCTTAATTTTTGGGAAATAGTTGTTTTTGAGACGTAGTGTGCACATTGGGGAAAAGAGAGAACTATGTGAAAATGACTGGAATGGGGTACTAAGGAGGCATTTTCGTAGTAGAAGTATCACTAATAAACTTGTTAATAATTGATGCGGTTTCTTGTATTGAAATTTAATTTGGTTGAACTCTTTGATGGTATATTAGTTCTGATTTTATTGATGGCTTGTTTCTATAGGCTGGGAGCAGAACCATTGATGTAGAGCTTACAACACTTTCAAGCACCCACCATGTGGAAATGAATCCTGGCAATGCAGGATTTCAGGACAGATATGTTGTGCAAGAAATTATAAAAGAAATGGCAAAGAATCGACCAATTGACACCAAGGGGAAGAAGGGGTTTAAAGGTAACTCTGGCATAGCCATGTTTATCGTTATACCTCATCCTGAATTTTGCTGTATACTTAGACATGTGAGCACCAATAATATCAGATCACAAAGCATTCCTTTTTCTTTTGGATGTAATTACAATCATGTAAGTATAAGTTTTACTAATATCTAAGTTTGGTAAATCCCATGTGCAGAAAACCGTCTTCAGACATTTTATATAGCTTGGGGAACCTAGGTTCCATTGACAATTTTGTCCTCTCTCTTTGGTTTAAATTTCTAGTTCTCTTCTATATTCTTCTACTCCTTCCCCTAACCCTCCTCCACAATCCTCAGCACAGTGGGGCCGCAGCGTGGACGAGTTTGTCGAAGGCAGACATGCTAATTTTGATAAATAATATATTCTCATTAGTTCGTTGCGCAAATGTTCCTAGCTAATAGTGAATCATGGTGCTTTGATTTCAGTGTTAGTGCTCAATGAGGTTGATAAACTCTCAAGAGAAGCCCAGCACTCTCTTCGAAGGACAATGGAGAAATATAGTTCTTCTTGCCGCTTGATATTATGTTGCAACAGTTCTTCAAAGGTTACTGAAGCAGTCCGCTCTCGTTGCCTTAATGTACGAATAAATGCGCCGTCTGAGGAGGAGGTAGGTGATGGTTTCTTTGAATTATTTCTTCCTCATTTATTTCTCTACATTGAAAGCATATATGCCATGTACAGATTAGAGATGTTGGATAATGAATGTCTGATGCGTGTTCAAAGATTGTAACCCCTTAGAAGTGTTTCAGCTTCTTTTCTTCACACCCCTTCTCAATTATTGACAGGGCCAGTTTTGTTTAATCCTCTTTATTTTCTTTTTATTTAAAACATGAACACAATTTTCTGGTTGTATTTCTTGTTGCTTTGGACATGACAATGCATGTAATACTTACAGTATATATTTAGTGGGCTCATATTTGATTAGCATACGACAGCAGCATATTCCATCCGTTGTTAGTTCCTTGTCTAAAGAAGGTCCTTTATGTGCCAGATTGTTAAGGTATTGGAATTCATTGGCAAGAAAGAAGGGCTGCAGCTCCCCTCAGGATTTGCTGCCCGCCTGGCACAAAAATCAAACAGGAGTCTGAGGAGGGCTATATTATTATTTGAAACTTGTCGTGTGCAACAGTTAAGTCAAGTGATTCTGGTCGATGTGGAAACAGTGTGCAACTTTGTCTACTTTTTCTAATCCAGTAGTTGTATGTGATGTAGTTTTGTAAAGTGAGAATGTTCCCAATGGTGTGCTTACAGTGTTTCTGTCCCATCAGGTACCCATTTTCTCACAACCAAGCTATACCTCCGATGGACTGGGAGCAATATGTGTCTGAAATTGCGTCAGACATTATGACTGAGCAGAGCCCAAAACGGTTTTGCTCTACTCACTCTTCCTGTGATGTATAATTTTGATATTCAACTTTTCTCATATTGGTTGAAATTTAAAATGAGCAGTGGAGTCTGCGCTCCCATGCACAGAAGTGTAAAGTCAAAAAGAAGTGAAAAGATGAGGAATAAAGATACTATGTTTGTTTAACTTGGGCCATAGCATGCTCAGTGTTGCATCTCTTTTTATTTACATAGTACTTTACCCACCCAAGTTTTTGCACAAACTGCACTGAATATATGGATTACATTTTCACTCAAGTTTAGTTGGAAAGCGGAGTATATCCTAGGAAAAACTAACTGCTGTGATTGCTTTACTTTTACTATGTTCGTACATTGATCTACATAATTTTGATTTCTGTTTTATTAATAGTCTGTCATGCTCAATCACCTTTTTGTGATGTATTCTGAGGTTGAAGTAGCTTTACAATCTGGAATGCTAAAATTTTCATATAAAGCCTTTGTTTCTTCCCCTTTTCAGTTTCCTCTCTGGGTAATGTCTCTGATAAGTATGTGAGCACGTCGATTGGTAGAAATATCTCCATAATTAGAACAGCATTGCTGTAGTATTATTCGTAAGATTTACTTTTTCAATTTTATGTGCCCCGGAACCGTCTTGTAGTCATGTCCGTGCTTTATCATTTCAACTTTCGACTTGTTATTATGAACAATTTATTAATTAAGGGGAACCGTCTTGTAGTCATTTCCGTGCTTTATCATTTCAACTTTCGACTCGTTATTATGAACAATTTACTTATTCCCTCAAGTGTGGGGCTATCAAATACTCATAGTATCTTTTCCCTGCATGTCAAGATTAATGGGAAAAAAAGGATTTTTTCTTGCTATCTATTTTAAGCATAAAGCTTTCTTTCTGAGGCACATGTATACACTTTTTGCTAAACAAGACATACTTGCCCAGGTTATTCCAAGTTCGAGGCAAGTTGTATGAGCTTCTCACTAATTGTATTCCTCCAGACGTCATATTGAAGGTTTGTACCACTACACTCAGCTCTTGTTGACCCTGTTAGTAATTTAACTTTTTCTTACCTGAAGAAGTGGTACATTCTTTATTTCAGAGGCTGCTTTCTGAATTATTGAAGAAATCAGATGCTGAATTGAAGCACGAGGTCTCCTACTGGGCAGCTTATTATGTGAGTTCTATCAATGACTTACGTTGCTTCTTTGGATTTTTTATTTCAGATAATGGTATCAAATATTTTTGAAGCGTGAGGTGCATCTGCAAATTTCTGACCAACGCTTGCAACCTTTTGATTATGAACATATTTCTCAGATAAATAAGCCTCTTACTGAAAAACTTCTGTTTGTCCATTTATTATTAGTTTTCCTTTTCAGCACTTTCATGTTCAATATATAAGAAAGCCTCTAAAACACCAAAAGCAGTTGTTCTGTACATTTTCTGTCGTTTAACTCCATCCCTGATCCATCAGATTATGATGCACTGAAATACTAAAACTCTGTATTTTACTAATGTCTTGTATGTTAAGCTAATTCAAAATTTACTATTTCCTCAAGATATCTCATAAGAAGACTTTTATTGCGTATAGTCCTGTACTAGCAGTTCAGATATTGCTGGCTTTATTTTCTGCCATATGTACTACTAATCACCTTTTCAGCCTTATGGATATTATATAGAAATATTGAAACCAAATAGCTTGGTGTTTTTCTACTGGTGACATCCTTGAATATTACACTAAAAGTAAGAAAACATGATCTCATATGGGGAGAATCTTATGGTGACAAGTTTTCTCTGCCTTAAATATTTGGTACTTATTCACTTGTGTATTTTCCAGGAACACAGAATGCGTCTTGGTCAGAAGGCAATTTTTCATCTTGAAGGTATTTACAATACTTTAACCTAGGGCAGAATACATAATTACTCGGTAGATCATAATTTGGGAGGCACAATTATCTATCTTCTACATCATGCCCTGTTCATTGTTTCAGTTCCAGCACCATTTATATGTACAGTCTGATATGAACCACTCCAATCATGATATGAACACCATTATATTCTCTCTTCCTTCAACTGACAACAAAACTTCCTTCTGCTCCGAGGAGTGTGTTTATCTTACTTTTCTTAATCTAATGCACATCTAAACTTCACGCAACACTACAGTAGTTTTGCATTTTTTTATCGATCAATTTGGGGACTTCCGTGATCTCTTTTGTTGATCTTGATTATTGTTTTGGTTATAAATCTTGCAGCATTTGTGGCTAAGTTCATGAGTATATATAAGAGTTTTCTGCTCTTGCAATTCGCGTCGTTTGGCTGAAGCAGATGAGTGAAGTCTGCAATCCTTTACTTGCTGTGTGTTGGTTATGGATTATTATGCTTAGACTGAATTAATTTCATAGGATGTATCAGTTAGCTATATGCTTTCACTTGGTCAATGAGTCTGAATTTTACATCTACCATGCGCAGAGGTAGCAAACTGGACAAATTCTATTTGTTTTTGGTCAGTAATTCTATTTGTTATGGTTGTACGTTTTTGATTTGAAGAGAGGCTTAGTCATAACCGACAAATAATGGTGTAGCAAAATAATACATCCTTCAACATCTCAAATCTGATAATTTAGGGTAAGCATGTGTTACAATTAAGAAACTCTTAAAAATATTACAGTCGAATTAATTTGGCTGCGCATGGAGGTGAATTTACGCGCTACACCTGTAACATTTTGAAGCTTTTTTTTTTTGGTTACAATAAGCGATGTACATGCAAAATGGTATCTCATAAGCAAAAACTATGTTACTATACCATGACCCAAAAAAAAAAAAGCAAAAAAACTCGTTACTATACCATATTTGTATGTCGCTTATAAGCCCTTACCTATAAACATTCCATCTCGCCCACCACCTATAAAGAGTAGATATAAATCTAATAACAATCCATAAGTTGTCATAAGACGACAAAAAAATAAGCTTAGACAAAAATCAATTAGTTCCTTTTTCTTAGGATAGATGTTCTAGTGTTATTATCTCATAACATTGTTATTGTGAAAAAAAAAAGATATTATGACTATTGAATCAAATGATCAATAGAATATATTTTTTTTTAACTTACGGAAATATAAAATTCAGACTTATATGACAAGTCAAAACCTTGAAAGGGTCACTAATGAAACACTAAAGTGTCACTAATGAAACACTGCATTTAAAGATCCATTTATTATGCAATTTAGACAAAAAAAAAATTGTAATGCTAGGATTTTGGATAGAGAGGGGTGATATTTTAGTAGATAAATTAACGTTTTAGATGGTGAAAAAAATACCTTATGCCTGAAAAATAAATTGTTACGAGCCATACTTCAAATTTAGGTATTTACTTAAAAAAAAGGTAAATATCCAATTTAGTCAATTATATTTAATGTTTGTCCCGATTTAGTCCATATCTTTTAAAATGTATTATTTTAGTCTATTATCTTTATCACTTGTCCCTATTTGGTCCATATCTTTCAAAATGTACCATTTTAGTCCACTATCTTTATCATTATGGTTTATGTTAGTTCTTCACTATTTTTCTATCCAAAAAAAAAAGACTAAATCGGGACAAACATTAAAGATATTGGATTAACGTAGACCATAATGATAAAGATAGTGGATTAAAAAGGTACATTTTGAAAGATATAAACTAAATCGGGATAAATAATAAAGATAGTGGACTAAAAGAGTACATTTTAAAAAATATAAATTAAATCGGGACAAACATTAAAAATAGTGGACTAAATTAAGTATTTACCTAAAAAAAAAACTTATCTAAAACTACCTAGATCCTTTTCCTTCTTAATAATAACCAAAAAAGAAAAAAGAAAACAGTCTAATTATGACTTTAAAAAATGATGAGCTATTCGGGTCACCAAACCCGAACCTTCTCATGACAAAATACCCGAACCATCCGCTCAAACCGACAAAAAGACCAAAGCACCCATCAAGCGAAAAAAAAAATCTCCATCTTCACAATACTATAAAATCAATCTTCATTTGTTTATCAGCTTTTCTCCATCTTCGCTTTGCTCAAATCCATCAATGTGTAAGTATATTTCCTTTTTCTTTTGCTCTCAATTCAAAATATTCTAGTTTTTTTTACTATAAAACCATTACGATGTTCAATATTCTATATTAAAAATCTCTATTTTAGGCGCTGTTTGTTTTGAGGGTTAGGGTACAGGAATTTGATTTTCTCGTTTTTTCCAGTCAAATTTCTAATTTTTTTAATAAGATATAACAAAAATGAAAGCGAAAATTTGTAAATTAAAATTATCTATGTATTATTTTTAACCCAAATTTTGATTTCTCTGTTTTTTGTTATGTATTGGCACGTGCGCTCCGTTTTAATTTTATTTTATCGTAGGCAGTGCACAAGACTCGCGTTAAATAACAGTCTAACTGTTGCATTTCAGGGTGACTGTTTCCGAGACTTAGACCACGTATTTAACGAGTGAGCACTTGGCTGTCACGCTAAGCACGGAATTTTAGTTTTAGTTGGGATTTTTAGAGTTGTTGAAGAAGATTAAAAAGGAATTATATATAACTGTTTGGTTTGGTTTGGTTTTGTTAGGTTAGGTTAGCTTAGGGTTTGTATCTGAGGCACTTGCTGTTGTTGGAAAGATGTCGGTGACGGCTGGTGTGAGTGATACTATAATTGCTATAAGGGAGAAGCTTAGGGGTAAAATTGGGCAAACGAAAGTGAAACGATATTGGCCTGGAAAGGCGCCGGAATGGGCTGAGGAGGCGGAAGAGGAAGGGGATATTAGAACCGCCAGGTCTGCTGCCCTTGAGAAAGCTTTTCCTAGTAAGGAAGGATGGGATAGTGGGAGAAAAGATGATGACCCGAGGCTGCGTCGTTTGGCTGAGCTTAAGATTGATAATCGTGAGGAGGTGATAGCTGATCATAGGCGAATTCGGCAGGCTGAGATTGTTTCTACAATTGAAGAGGAGAATAGGAGACAAGAAGGGTTGGAGTTGGAGGAGCAGGATGAGGATGCGTTGGAGGAGAGGAGGAGGAGAATTCGGGAGAATTTGCTCCGGAGGCAGCAAGAGGAAGTGCAGCTTCCGGAGGAAGAAGAGGAGGAAGAGGAGATAGAGGAAGAGGAGGAGGAGGAATCCGAGTATGAAACTGACTCGGAAGAGGAGACAAGGGCTGTTACCATGATTAAGCCTGTTTTTGTTCCGAAGTCGGAGAGAGATACTGTGGTGGAGCGCGAAAGGCTTGAGGCTGAAGAACGAGCTTTGGAGGAGCTTGTTAAAAGGAGGTTGGAAGAAAGGAAAGTGGAGACGAAGCAATTGGTGATTGAGAAGATTCGGGAGGATAAAGAAATTGAGAAGAATATGCAATTGGAGGCTAATATTGATGATGTGGACACTGACGATGAGATGAATGAGGCAGAAGAATACGAAACTTGGAAAGTTAGAGAGATTGCACGGATCAAGAGGGATCGGGATGATAGGGATGCAATTCTGAAGGAGAGAGAAGAGATAGAGAAGGTGAGAAACATGACCGAGGAAGAGAGACGGGAGTGGGAGAGAAGAAATCCGAAACCTGCTCAGCCGTCCAAGCAGAAATGGAAATTCATGCAGAAATACTACCACAAGGGTGCTTTCTTTCAGTCAGATGCTGATGATCTAGTTGGAACTGCCGGTGGAGATAGTATCTACCATCGTGATTTCTCTGCTCCAACTGGGGAGGATAAGTTGGATAAGTCGATATTACCCAAAGTCATGCAGGTCAAGCATTTTGGTCGGAGTGGAAGGACAAAATGGACTCATCTTGTCGGTGAGGATACGACTGATTGGAATAACCCGTAAGTATACTTTGTCGCTTAATTTTCATTTCTTTTTTCCTTTGCTATATCTATTTGCAAACTACCTGCACTTTTATGTTTAACATACGATCTTAACTCCAAAGTTTTTTTAAGGTCTTTTAGATGTTACTGTAATAGAAACCATTTCTTTTAGTTAGAAACTAATTGTACTCACATATCATAACACTTTAGTGTGTTGTTTTCAGTGGGTGGTTTTGATGTTTTTCCAATTATGTTGATGTTTTTCTGGTATATTAATCTCAGCTTTAGAAGTTTCTGTTTGACAAGGATGGCTTGATTTATTTCTAATATATTGATCTAACTATTGCCTCCCATTTTCTCCTCTGGATTATGGCTTATATGATACACAGAAATCATTAAGGTGACAGGTTGTCATGGGACTGGATGATTGACTTTGTGATAGTAATCAGTTTGCCATAGAGAAAGTGTGTCCGGGCATTTTTCTTGTGTGCAATTTTCTCTTGGATGAGGGATGCCGTCGTAGCGCTTCATGGTCTCTTTCAAGTTTTTGAGGAACATATCTTATGGATTGCAGTTATTGCATCTCCCAAGTGCCTCGTAGATAAAACCATAATGAAACTTCTTCTGGAAAAAAAAGAAGTCACATCTGCCTGGGAAAGTCTTACCTTCATGGTTGTGATATTGGCCCATAAATCCCATTTGGCACTCGGCTTAAGTCTCAAAATTTGGTGTTCTATAGATCCATCTGTCTGTTTATATTTACAATTTAGAGATGTGATCTTATAAAGCCTGAACTTATTGCATGGTTGCGTTATGGTTTTCATTTGTGGATCTTTCTGCATATGGTTGCTGTTACATTTTTCTATATGTCAATAGAATATAGAAATCCTATGATAAAAAAGATTGCTTGATCCATTGAGAATCATGCCATTTCTAAAAATTGTTACTGCCTAATGGTCCTTTTATTTTCATCGGAGATATTGCTAGGAAAAAAAAATATTTCCATGTGATATGTGTGACAGTTGGCATTGAAGATAAATACGATGCTGGGAGAAGCTTTTTTACTGCTGCTATAGTTATTGTTCTTCAAAATTCTGAAATAAAAAATATTACTGATTATACAAATATCTTTTCTTTTTGTCATGAGTAGAGTTCTATCACCTTTTTCCTAACTAATCTTTTTGGGTTTCTCGTAGTGTATACTATTCGATTGTAATGCTTATAGTAGTCAGCTGGAAAAGATGTCTATTGTGGTGTCTTACATTTATTTTCTAACTCATTGGCCTTATTATGCAGTATCTTTATTATCTGTTTGTGTGTGACGGCTTTTCTATGCGCTATCTTGCCAATTTGTTGACATTTTTGTTCATGCAGCTGGACATATAATGATCCTCTTCGGGCTAAATACAACGCTAAAATGGCTGGGATGAATGCACCTATAGCAAAACCTAAAGGAAGCAAGAAGCTGAAGGATTGGGAATCCCATTAAGGTGTCCAGTATTAAGCAGACGTAGAGCTAAAACATTTAGCTATAAGAATATGACTAAGTTCAGTTGTCATGTAACTCGTTAAGCATCCACACTTTCTAGCCTTTTTCCTTCCGTCTAGTTGTTGAACTCATCTGGATGGCCACGGGACGTCCCTTCCCGGTGTAGAGTGGTACCTGGAGGCAGCCTTAGTTGTCATAAGAGATTCACTCGACCTGCAAGCCAATTGTGATCATTGAAGACCATGGTTAGATCACAACCTGGATGTTGGACATGGCTATTAAAGATATCTGCAAAGCGAAGTTGTAAGCCGGAGCAGCTCATTCGTCCGTTTGGATTTCTTTTTTGTTCATTGCTGGACGAAATGTACGAGTGATACTTTTCAGTTTGTTGGAAATTACAACTGGCTACTTTTAGTTTTCCAAGTCTCATTATCAGAAGGTTTTGTGAGTGCCTGATCTCTGTGTGTGTCTCCTGCATTTGGTCGCCAAGTAATTTTTACAGATGAGAATATAAACTTGATGCCCAATATATTTTACCAGTTGAAAATACGACGGGGAACCCACTCTCTGATGGGTTTTCTTTATAACGAGTGAGTTCTTCGGTGGTCTCATATTGGATTCACTTCAAGATTACAGATAATTAGCGAACATTCTAATACAAGTATCAATTCAATCAAAAGAAAAGTTTGAACTCAGGACTTTTAATCTATAAACTGTCACCTTTATCATTTGATCCCGCCGTCTCAGTCCCGTCAACCCTTAATTAGCTTAGAGCTTGTAGATGAATAAGGTGGAGATGTCAGCTATTTTACAAACTTAAAATGAGAAATAAAAGTGAAATAGGTCAGAATTGGCAAAGATTGACGTGTATATGGCTGTGGTGGTGTGGCAAGTTTGCTTTCAAACTCCATTGCTATATTCCCATGGTCTATTCTAATACAGAGAAGAGCCCAAAGATATAATTCAATTTATCAATGAATAAATGAATGACGCAAGCTGCTCGTATATTTCTCCAACTGATCTATAGCAAAATGCCTAAAGCTAAATCCCTTATGTCTAAACAGCAGATGTCAGCGATTCGAGTTTGCTTATCTCTAACTTGTGAACTTTTCCATATGCTTCTCTTGTTTACAAGCATTTCCATTGTGCCAAAACCTGTAATGAGTGAATGCAGTTGCTCTATATGCGATATGCTTAAGAGCGATCAAATACCGATCGCTCACCAAAAATTACGCGGCAAAGGGAGTGATTGGCGCCCTCCTTCTTTGGCATGTCCAGTTCGTGCATACCGCCTTTCCTGGTGCACCTTTAATCGAATAGAGGGAACCTTCCGCGCAATGGCCTGCCATATCATTTGAACAGCGTCGTTCTCTTTCGATGGGTACTGATAGTCAAACATATGCTCAACTTCTTTTAGCCTCGACCACATCCTAGTCCACTCCTCTTTTTTAATGCTCCTAATGAAATTTACCAGAAACTTCTCTTTGAGAGCATCTGATGTACGAACAGATATGCAGAACTCAGAATAGTCGAGCACGTCTTCATAAGGGAGCTCTATGTCATCACTGATGATCACAGGTACACAGTGGCTAGCAATGGCATCAAAGAGGCGGTTTGATGAGGGAGTGTCACCTGCAATGTTGAGGCAGAATTTGGAGGACCGCATACCACGAGTAGCTTGCTGAATTCCATTTTTCTGTATGCTTCCAAATTGGAAGTGTACATCTTTCTCATCTTTTAGCTCATAAAATAACTCTTGCCGGATTGTTCCCCCCTGAAGATGAGCATAGAGAAAGATGAGTAGACTATATCCAAACGATGACCATACGGCCAGGGGGGTGGGGGGAGTTGGAGCAGTAATCCATGATTCAAAAAGTGACAAACTTGCACCAACAAAGTGAAAAATGATGTGTCCAGAGACCCAACTAGAACCACATATCGATTACTCCTGGACAGTCCTGAAGATAAATTGTAATCTCCACATTTACAAATGTATTGGCTTTTCATCAGCTACCATGTTATATACAGATATAAATTTGTTTCGTAGTATAATGCAATGATAAACTTCTGATATAATGGTTGAGACGTCATTCACATATAAAAGACGTTCAAACAGAATCTGATTTTCACAAAATCATTTTTTATCTTTCAAATCTGATTATTCATAAACACCTCCTTACAGTATTCTTTTTTCTTCACTCTCAACTTGGCAAATAAGGTAGAGGAATCCGGCAATGGCACAAAAGCAAAGGAAATAACAGCAGATTATTTTGTTACCATCAATTTCAGAACCTGAGTATCATGGCGTTTCTTCTACAGGGAAACATAGCATGTTTGTTCAATTCACAAACAAACATGTGGTGATGTGCAAGTATAATGCGCTTACAAGAAACGGAGATCCATGATGAAGCAGGAGACCAAAACTATGAAAACGGTGACTATAACAAGGAAAATATTATCTGATACAATGAAGATGTTCATCAGTATTGTGCCAAAGAAGGCACGAACCAATGTTCAAAAACAACTAGGAGAGCACAATTATAATAAAATGTAAGAATGAACCCAAGATTTCCTTTACTTTGCAATTTCCTTCCCTTTAGAGGAACTCCTACACTTTATGTTTCCTAATATTGTAATTTACAGAGCTTTCCCCTTGAGAGCTCTTGGCTCACTCCTGCTTTCTTCCATTATTTTCGTGTTTTCTTCTACAAATTCCTGTGTATGATATTACAACTTCTACGATTTATCTTGCCCTGGAAAGAGACACTCCTAAAAAATATTACCAAGATGTCTCAATGCAATCTCTCCTATCCATCACTAAGCACCTTTCCTCCATTCCCGCTTAAAGAATCAACACACACTGACAGTAACAATGGTACGCATAGGTGAAAGCGTCCTAGATCACAAATTATTGCTCCTAAAGATTTGTGCTCTTTGGACAAGAAATCACAAAACGGGACAAGTAAATAAGACAACATTCGTTGAAAAACTTGCTCCACTCCGATGTGCCCTCAAATGGTCTGGCCCTAATAATCTACTGTGAGTTGCATATCAAAGAAACTTAGGTAAGCACTTTTAACCAACCTGCTTTACGAAATCATTTTAACCAAAGCTGCAGAACCTGAAGTTACAATAAAGGCACGAAGCAGAAAACCAAATGGGCTAGCTTCTTTATTGCTTAGTATTTATACATGGTTATCCATATTAAAATCTCTCTTGCTGCCTCTCTATGTTGCTCTTGTGGCTAAATTGAGACATCAACGACTCACTTTGAATCAAATGAAGCAAATAAGTAGACAATATCAAGGAGTGATAGTTACTTACATCTTTCCTATATATAGCTCCCTGGAAGTAGAGTAGTGTTGGACGGCTATCAAACGTGGTAGTGTCATTGACAAAATTTGGAAGCACATGCTTGTAAGGTGCAATCGCATCTTTCTCAACATTAGCTACTGTGGGAGGATATCTTCCAAAATCTGAAAGAATAAATATTCCAGGGTATAGCTTATTCCTCGCGTACATAAGGCTGTTCGGATGGTGAGAGAGGATTATATGATCTCTCCCACCCGCCCTTTTCCACTCCTCCTGAGATGTCAAAAACTGGACTAATTTCTCTTGCATTACACGGTTAGTATTCTGTTTCTCTCCTGGCTTCAACTTGGAAAACCGGTTATAGCACAAGGACGAAAAGAATGGAACAAATATAACATCAGCTTCACTCGAGTCCCGAACTCTTATTGCACTTCTACCACTCAAATTGTCAGCAAATTCAGAATTCAGAAGATCCAATGTCAACCAATGCTCTATGCTATGTTGTAAGTTCAATCCCCCTGGATATGATGGCACCTTTATCCGAATATCCGGCCAAACACTCTTCCCTTCAGGTTTCCACTCATTCATACCAAAATGAAACTCTGGAGGCAAGTCATACATAAAGACTTTCAGAATTTCCTTACTTTCTGAACTACATTTAACCGAACGCCTCACGCCATCTTTAACAACTAAATGATCATCATTGTCAGATGAAGCAAGAAGCTTGGAGTTGGGCATTGTATTATGATCAACAAAATGAGGCCTGTCAGTTGATCTTAATACAAAGAACCAAGATAATATGAACAAGACTGATGTAACTAGAAACAAACAGGAGAATGATTTTCGAGGAATTATCCCCGTTGAGTGAGCATTCTTCTCTCCCATTCTTATACTTGAGAACTCAAAAATCAATAACCACTATTTATCCCCGAGCACGAGAAAGGAAAATGACCCTCAACAGGAATGAATGATTGACGAGAAAATGACCCTAAACAGAACTGAATCGCGGCTTGGCCCTCTACAGAGCTGAAACCACATCTAACTGTGATGAAATTATGCCGAACAGGACTGATTAACTGCGACGAACTCACTCTAAATAGAACCGAACCACGGATAATTGACGATTAAATGGTCCTCAACAGAACTAAAACCACATCTAACTGACAATGAAAAGACTCTCAACAGGATTGAACGACTGACTAATGATAAAATGACCATCAACAGACTGAACCATGGAGAACTGATGATGAAATGACTCTCGACAGAACTGAACGACATTAGATTAACAATGAAATGACTCTCAATAAAACTGAACCACGTCTCACTGATAATCCATACAGCTGACTTCACTTGGTTAAAAATAAAAAAGGCTCGGTTTGGTTCAGTTCAGTAACTAACTATCTATTTAAATGCCCTATCACCCAATCAAAAACTGACTACAAAAAACATTTATGAAGAAAACATGTATCACCAACCATGGCCCATTAAAGTTTCAATGTAGAATGAAACAAATACAAATGGATGAAACCAAAAATCTGTTGAGATAAATCATTCATTTGTTATCACCGCATAAGATTGAGACCAAATAAACATTGATAAAACAAATAAAAAAAAGAAAAAAAAATCTGAGGTTGATGATGAAAGAAAATTTATAAGGAAACAAAACAAACCCAGATGAAGTTTTGAATATATGGTAAGAAAAATGGGATGGTTTCAAACAAAAAAAAAAAAGGAAAAAGAAAAAAGATTGGATTTTTATAAATTTTTAAATTTTAATTTCTACCTTGTTTGTTTATGCAGCGTGAAAATAGGATGTCTATGAAGAAGCGGGCTTTTCGCTTTGTTATTTGTCAGTTATTTTCATTTCATTTGCGCTTCTATTTATTCTTGAAATATCAGCAAAAAGCTTGGGACGGCCACGAAGGACTGTGACAAACCTTGCCATGTCGGATCCAAATGTAGTTCTTTAGGAAATTGGGTAAATATTTAATTTCGTTTTTTATTTTTAGAGTTTGTGTCATTTTAATACTTATCATTGAAAATGTATTTTTTTAGTCTTTTATTTTTATTATTTATTTTAATTTAGTCATTATCTTTCAAAATGTATCATTCTAATTTTGTATATTTATAATTTGTTACAATTTAGTCATTATCTTTGTTATTATAGTCCATGTTAGTCTTCTACTATTTTAAAATATAAAGACTAAGTTAGAACAAATGGTAAAGATATAAGACTAAAAAAGTACATTTTAAAAAATAAGGACTAAGTTGGAATAAATGGTAAAAATACAGAACTAAAATAGTACATTTTGAAAAATAAGGATTAAAATGGTACAAACCCTAAAAATAAGGGACTAAATTGAGTATTTATCCTAAGAAATTTCTTGCGAACGTCGGAACGTGTTGTGGGGTTTATATGTGTGTGACAACATAAGCAATATTACTCATTGGTCAAAAGTTGTCTCAAGTTAGAATTTATATTGTTTTATTATAAATATTAATAGACTTTTAACTAAGTTAGAGCATGTATTGAGACGTGTTATTGTATCATAAAACTTATAACTAGGGAAATTCAATGTGATCTTACTTATAATAAATTTTTAATTTATGTCAGATTTTGTATTTTTGAAACCCGACTATATCTTCAGTGACTATAAGTAATAAAGGAAAATGTTTTATATATAAAAAATTCATTAACTATTACAATTTCGAAACTAGATTGGCATCACGGATGCAAGAATGCAACAGTAGAACTTGATAATATTAAAAGAAAAAGCCGCAACGAATAAAAAAAATTATCAAAAAGATTTAACTGCGTGAAACTTAATATTGTTAATACAAGAATTATCAAAATTTAGGGGAGCCTTAATATGTTTACAGAATTTATAGAAATTAAAAATAGAGTTTTATTAAAAAAAATAATATGAAAAAAAACTAAAGAATTAATTTAATAAGTCAACTCGAGTAAATTGTTCGGGGAGGGGGTGGGGAAGTGAGATTCGTGAGTAGTCTAGTAGTAGTAGTAGGGTTGAGGGGAATCTCATGAAGATAGGAGATTAAAAAGAAAAAAAAAATTATAGGGTCTATAGATGAAATGGTATACTTGTTGGAAAGTAATTTTTAAAATGAAATAGTTGTAAATGTTTAGTCGTATAATTCTTATTTTAGGTATGAGAAATTTTAAAATCAAATTTTAAAATGTGTAATATTTTAAATTTTTAAATGATGCAAAATTAATTTAGATATGCATTGAACAGAGTATAATCAAGTTGGTTGAAGATAATCACTCTAGGTAGGCGAAGATGTAATGTCTCTTCAATCGTAATAGACCTAGAAAATTGCATGCAAGCTATATCTATTAATTTCCTTTGACTAACGAAGCAAAATATTTGCCATTAGAATGTGGACACCCAAGCTTTGCAATTATATGGGCAGTCTTGGTACGGAAGAAAGGACCCTTCGTAATGTTATATTGAATAATTATGAATTATTAAGATAATTTTATCATAATTGCATCTTCAATTTATTATTCATGAATTTATTTTCTTGGTATGATTCTTAGTACAAGGGTTCTAACGGTTGTACACTGTTAACAAAGGTGAAGCTACTTGAGAGCCAATGGGAGCTGCAGGTCACTAGTCCCAAAATAAAATTCAAAATCAATTTTTAATTCAATTTTTTCTTTAAATTTTTTTTATATATTTTTAGTCAAAAAAAATTAGGTAACACTCATAGGAGAAAAATATATATTCCTATAGTTAGAAAATTATGTATTATAACATCCATTGAGAAAACTCTTTGGATCCATGTTAGGAATTGGGACACGTGCATACACACAACAACTCAAAGAATGCAAAGCGGAAATAACACATGATATTTTTAACATAGTTTAGCCTTCTATCTACATCCACGACTCAATAATTGAGAAATTCACTATTCAACAATAATGATTACATGCAACAGATCTTTTGCATGGATAAAGATCTAAACTCTCTCTCTCACACTCACAGGCCTTGAGCCAAAAATCCAACAATCTGTCCCTGACTATTAAAATTATTTTATTCTAACTATATTATCGGTTTAGTATCATTGAATTTCAATTGTAACATTATTATGTTATGAGTAATTTCATTCCCCTTGGTATGGTTCTTGGTTATTGGTCATTTTTAAAGATGTACTTGATGAATATCGTCCTCCAAGCTTCGTTTCAACTCCAACTCGCTCTTCAATTAATGGTGGCAAGAACTAATAAGTTTCATAAAGTGTAGTTGGTGTCTTTCGTTTCTCTCTTCCCTTGTATATAAGTATGGTGGCTAGAAATAATAAGTTCTTAAAGCTAACAAATTTATCCTCCAATTTTGGGGATCTACAACTTAGAGAATGAGTTAAATTCATCACACACACACACACATATATATAAGGGAGGTCGAAGTTGTGATTTAAATTTAAAATATCTGAATATAATATGTTATTATTTGATCGTTCCATCCAACTGCATCTCTGGCAAAGAAAAAGGGAAAAAAAAAGTGCTACATAATCGAGCATTGCTCCACGCTCAAGATTCATTCATTTTCCTCTTTTACAAACACCATTACACATGCTAATTATGCTTGTCCTAAATAATGTTATATATCTCCCCAACAAAAAGAAAATTTTCACTAAAGAGTTCAAAGAATATTACAGAAAGTTTGATTGCGACTGGGTTGTAGGTGATGAAAAACACATTATGTAAAATTAAAAAATCCTCTAACTTTTTATTTATTTATTATTTTGTATGATGAAAATTTCTCTTTTATGAAATCTCAAAACATATAATTCTGTCTCGAGATAACATAGTCTAGATTTGTCAGATACAAAATCTGTCATGACTAATACTAAGAAAATTAACTTTTTGTTGGATTTACAAGATCAATAACAATTGATAGAAAGATCTTACGAATTCTTAAACATGATTTTGGTCTTCATAAATTTCTAATTTTTTTTTTATAGTCTTTGAACGTTGATGTCTATGAAAGTTTGTCAATTTAGGATCAACAAACAAAACATTTGGTGATTATAGCAACAAGTCAACAATCAATTACTGAAATTATAAGAACGAAACGTGCTTAAAAATCTGCAATTTTCTTTAGGAGTGATACTTTTAAATCATCATTATGTTAATGGGGAACACCTTTCTCCCCAAAATATGACTTCAGAAAGATACAACTAGATATTGATATTATTTCGTTGAAGTTTTTTTTTGTGTTTTTTTTTTTTGTTTTTTACGTGAGAACTCAGTTGGCAGAGTCCAATAATCAGATTATTAGGTAAAATTCAATCACTAACTGATAAATTTACGGGTCCAGAGATGCACCCTCACATATGTATCAGGTCAGTTAAGGACGGAACTCTAAAATAGTAAAAAATATCGAACTGCGATATTACAAGAATAATTTTACCCATTTACTGCTAGACCATATCCCTGGGCCAAGTTGAAGTTTACTTTGTGATTAAAAATCAGGATCTGAAGCATGCATTTATCATTTAGAAAAGTAAAAAGAGAGTACAATCTTGGTATTGCATATCATTGACTACTTTATACAGCAACTCTTTGCGTAGAAAAGGATCAGGGTTCAATTAGAATGCATAAATCACAAAGCGAGAAGGAATAACATAAAAAATTAATATTTATTTAATGCATTCAACACGTCTGCTCATGATGAAATTGCATCTTGTATGCATACTCTTTCACATGGACACATTCTTTTAAATGATGACAACAAGACTTGAAACAATGATCTTTAGAAATTTAAATTATTAGAGAAAAAAGTATTATATTCAGTGATTATTTTTATCAAACGATGAGTATTATGTTATGAAAGCCCTTAAAACATTAAGACAAACGTCATGCCTTAATATAGGGGTGGAATTCACATTGTTTGAGTTTCACCTCATATTAGAGTCAGAGATCCAATCGTGACGTTTTAAAAAGTTTTCTTTTATTTATTGAGTACTATATAGTACTAGACTATTAAGGCATCATCTAGGCAGGCTTTAACTTTGTTCTTGTTTACTTTGATTGGTAAACAAGCTTTAACTGACAGTGGATATTGTTAATTGACCCTTGATTTTTAAAAATGCGTGCTTAGTTATACCAACCTCGTGAGGATCAACAGATCGGAACATGAACAACAGCATAGGTATTTCGGCAGACTAACCTAATTTATTTGCAGAATTCTTTTCTGGTAAACTACCTCTGAATATTAACCATTTATTATTTTTTAATTTAAAGCGTGCTTAGTTCGTATAACACGTATTAAAAAATATTACTCGTGACAATTGATCTTATAATCTTTCATACTCAAAACAAGGAGCATACAACTAGACCAAAGGCCTGGTGATGAATCTTAACTGCTTTGTTCATGTAGTTTAATATATATATTTTTTTCTCTATTAGTATTTATCACTAGGGAGGTTGAGTATTTTTTTCTTTTTAGTTATATTACCCCTGGACCAATGAGAAAAACTTCCTCCACAGTCAGGCGCACCCCCACACTTAGTAGAGAGAGGGCCCACACTTAATAAGGCTGAGCCTTACTGAATATCGCGTCATTTGACACTGTTAGATAAGGCTATCCTCAATAGAGTTTTTAAAATGCAAAATTTTCTTAATTTAGGTATTTTTAGAGACCCTAATCTCTAAAAACAACACTATTCATAGCAAAAGTACGTAGGGTCCATCACTTTTGGCTTAAAAAATACCAATATAGAGACCCAGTCTCTATTTTTTTCAACAAATTTGTGGAAGAAAATGGAGACTGGGTCTCTATTTTGACATCTTTTAAGTTAAAAGTGATAGACCCCACGTACTTTTGTCATGAATAGTGTTATTTTTAGAGATTGAAGTCTCTAAAATCATCTAAATTAAGAAAATTTTACATTTGAAGATTTCATTGAGGATGCTCTAAGAACAATTTCGTGAAACAACATTAAACTATACATCGTCGGTGAGTTGTGAATCATGCCAGACAATTGTTTGAAGAATTCATCTATACACAAAAGTTAAAAAAAAAAAAAAACTTATTTTTACACCCAACTGTACCGCTTCTTTGAGTCACATCTGGTAGTATCTGGTTGAATTATCTTTATTTTCCTCATTTGTCGAATTACCACTCATGGCTAAGAATATCGAGAATAAAATACCAATATGTTCATAAAATATTAATAGTTGAGATAAGAATGTTGAAGTGGAAGTGTAATACTTTTAGGAAGTGAAAAATTAAAAATCGGTTACAGGAGAGAAGTAGTCTTGAAAATTGACAAAGAACCATTTGAGATGGTTAGTCATGTGGAGACTACTGGTGGAAATACTATTATAAGATACGAAGGTATAGAGATTGTATGTCGTAAATGGGATGAAAAAAGATCTAAAATGAGTTAGATAAAAATACTCGTACAAAATCTTGTGTGCATAGAGTTATTAAAAAAAAATCTCTCAATAAAAATAAATAACGTCTTCACTCTTCAGATCTATATAATCAAGTCTCATTTAGAGATAAAACTTATGATTTGATTTGATTTCATCTATCACTCATTCTAACAAGTGCATCTAGTGTTCAATGAATATAGTTATGGAGTTCGATTAATATTACACATAGATGACACCGCAACCAATTGTACTAGCTTCACATAATTTAGAACAAGTTGATATATTAATACCATCACTAGTGCATGTTTATAAAGGAATCTGAATCTTGGCAATAGTTAATTGAGACTATATGGAGCTTTGGATCAAGGGCAGCTTGGATAAGAAAAGTCACAAGAAGATTCTAGAGACTACATTAACTTCTTTTTTTTTTTTTTTTTTCACTTTAGGGTTAAAGTCGATTACATACAAATCATTTTAAATAATTTTTTTTCTCTTTTATCTTTTTCTAAAAAGCAACAAAAAAAAGTGTTAATAAATAATCTAAAGTCTGATTTCTAACCGGTTGTTGAAAGTCCTAATTAACTAATCAGTCAGCACATCAATTAGTCTCTTAATAGATATAAACCACTTGATACCGATGTGGTTGGAGAAGTATCTGCTTGCAGTCTTTAACGATCAGTTTAAAAAGACCCTTCATGCTTAAGGGCTTCCTTAATCAAGTTGCAAACAACTTGCGAATATATTTCAGCAACCAAGCTTTCGATTTATTTTCAAAACTATTTAGCTCCTTTATGACTCCACAGATAAAAAAATCCTAAATCCGGCTGCTTGCCAGATACATATTCTAAAACAACAGAAAGTGTCACATAAAAATAGAATCCATTTATTTAGAAAATATAAATAGTCTCTCATTTATCACGTATCAGATGATAAGTGAGTCATACAACATAAAAAGTAATATATATATATATATATATATAGCAGTGCTCGTAAATAAAATCACCAAGACGATGCCGAGATTCGCAGTTTGTTGGCAGCTCAACTAGACGTCTTTCATTATTATTTGGAAAGAGAGGAAAAAAAAAAAAAAAACAGCTCACAAAAATCTTTATTGAAGTTCAAAGCTAGTCAGTAGGAAAGAATTCTTGAAAAGCTGTATTCAATGAAAGTTGTATTCATGGATCTTTATTGTAAGTTCAAAGCTAGTAACAGTTTCACAGTGACTGCGTGCAAGACCAACTAACAATGTCCAAGATTGAAGATCCAAAAGTATGCCAGAAATAAAGGTCTTAAAAGCATGTAGAAATTATCAGATCAGAATTGGAATTGCATCTCTGGGGTGTATCCAAGTTCATCAAGATGAGCAGCCATGGCCTTGTTCATTGGCGGAGGGCCACATCTCAATATCTGCAAGTTTCATTTCAGGGATTATTTTTCCACATTAGACATCCGAGCAACACTACTGATATCTGACAATGCAGCCTGCATTCAACGAAAAATAATTTACGTGTATTAACCTGAATAGTTACCTTAATATCGGCTGCTGGTGCAGGGCAGTGTGTTTGGATCATTTCTTTGGTCACGAACCCAACACCACCTTGCCATCCTTCAGGAGGCTGCAACAGAAAATCAATTAGTTCACCTGCTAAAATAACTTCTCAAGTTTTTCCTACAACATTAAGAGTAGCTAGTAAGAATAGGGATTTATCTTGCTAAACGCAGTCCCTTTGTTGTTATGCTAAAGGGAGCTTGCCCAAGAACTCAGTTCACTCGAGACTAGAAATGAATGCTTCTCATCATATGAGAAGAACAATCCTTGAGATAACCAAATCAACCAGACATTTCAAAAGTCAGATGGTGCCAAAAGTTGCAGCTGCATTGCATCAGTATATGCAAAACGTGGTTTTTCTAATGGCCTGACTGGATTCAGAGTACTGCCAATTAAATTTATTAACAGACACTGACGATCCTATACTTTAGATATCCATAGTTATAGTCACCATTTTTGTAATTTCGACCATGTGTAGTATTTGTTCGGTTCCCATTAAAGGAAGGAAAGAAGAAGGGGAAACTGCCTCAAACCAACACCACAACTTTGTTTATAACATTTAATCAACACTTTCCCTCCCTGATTACCACCCTCCCCAAACATCAAAAGAAAACAAGATCTTTTCGTTCATTTTGGTGGTGGTGGTGAGCCGGGGTTTGTCGAAGAAGGTAGTAGATTGAGAGAATGCCGTGCCTATTACATTTCTATAATTCAAAAATGTATTAGTTTTTTATTGTTTATTGAAAATTTGATTGTTTATTAAAATATCCTCGTTGTCCCTTCCAAATCTTTATTAAATTTTGAGAGTTCATCATCCATAAAATATCATCCCACCACATCATTATTGTTCTTACCCATTGCACAAATAAATTTTCTGCACTCTGCCACACTCTCTCTTTTACAAGTACAATATATTTTATACTAAAATCTCTTTTGAGCATATATGAAAAACATCTCCCGAAATTTCAAGATGATTTGTTAAGTCAAAAGTTTTTACTACAGATTCATTCCAAATCCCCAAAGGAAGTTCTATAAAAATATGTCCAAACCTCGCTTCTAAGCAATTTTATCAACATTGCATTTTGATACAGAATTTTTATCAAGGGAGAGAATCTTGTTTCCTCACTGATTTCTTAAGCAAAAAGTTTTTGCAGAATAACGAGTGACATACAAAGGCATCTCTTGCCAAGTCAGTTACCCATTCAATCAAGCTGGTAAAATTTGGGGAGTTACTTGTGAATCTACATACTAAATATCGAGCAAAAGAACACAGTCAATGGTCTGAGTTCTAAATGATGATTCTAAATGATGGAAGATTTTATAAGTTCCTAATTGAAGAATTATGAACATATTATTGGTGAGACATGTATGCTTATAATCTATAAAACAGCTACGTGTAATCCAGTTTCTCAGTTGAAATCAAGCAAGAGGTGAAGTCGATTCGAGCTAAATTGACCCATAAATAGATAATGAAAATTCGATAAGCACAAGAGATACAATAAACACCAAAGAACATAATCACACAATTCAAGAAAAGCACCAACCTGATTCAGCACATAGTAAACTTTGAAGCGATCAGGATACTTGGCCGCAAGACCATCCAACTCTTCCTGCAATCGGAATCATATTTATTATTTCAAAAGAAACACGTCTGTAAGTTTTAAATTTCCTTTCTATCTCAGATAAAGATTCCATGTTGAATTCAATTCCTCAACCTTCACCACTAAATTTGTCTTAATCAATTAGTTCTAATTTTTTTTTTTTTGTATAATTCTAAATGGTAAATTTTCACTAAACTGGAGTTACAATCCAGCAGGGCAACCTACACTAGATGACCAATTGGCTTTCACTTAAGATCCATGTTCAAAGACATGGTCAGGCGTAAGCAAGAAAACGAGTTGAGCCAAAAGTGCAATGGTTTAAGATATTTCTTATTCACAGCAATCTTTTTAAAAATTTAAGAAATTCTTTTCTCATTTTTCCTGTCCAACATGTTTTAACCTTTTAAAGGCTGAACGGTGAGGTGTTAATGAGAAAATAAGCTTCCCAGTTAAGAAGAGCTGCAACTTTCCCATAAAGGAGAGAACTTCATTGGACCTCTATTTATTTTCCCATCTTTAACATTTTCTTTGAATACATAACACAACAAGCTAATGGGAGTTCTTTTGTCTACACTTTTGAACAATTAACACGAACATCCATCATCTTTGAACCACTAGGATTTATTTTTTAATTTTCTAATACATATACCCAAGGCAACTCTACAACGCAATAATCAACCCTTGACATCTCTCAATCACAATTATACAAAATAGTATGCTTCATACTTAAATTTATTGTTTTTACATCAATAAATCAAAACACAAAACTCTTGGTGGGCCAACTTATTCATTTCTCATTGACAGAACTATACTCGCTTAAAAAATTTCCATTAAAATCTTTCACCTAAAGCATCCTGCTGAAGCAAAGTAAGACATCAATTTGAAATTTGGGGACCAAAAATTATTTTGTCGAATACCGGGATTTTTTTTTTTTTAAATGCCCAATATATACACATTTCTACAAAATAGCAACATAATTCAAAATATATATATCTCCGGTTCATGACTTATTACAGAAGCTTGGTACGATGCATAGGAAACATGCTAGTAAGGTAAGAAGTGTAATTTAAAGTTACCTTTAAAAGAATGTCTTCTTTTGTAACATTAGCATAAATCAGGTGCACCTTCGTATTGTCCTCAGGGTTTTCTAGAATAGCTCGGGCAACCTAAACGGAAAAAAGCACCAATACATACCAAGCTCAAGCTGTTTTGCTTTATACAAAAAAAGAGCCGATATCTTAAAAATTGAACTTGTATGCAACGGATCATTAAAGGCAGACCTGGAACATTGGGGTAATGCCGGAACCCCCAGCTAGCATTCCAAATGCTCTCACTTCATTAGGTTGATACTTAAAGCGACCCTGATATGCAAAATGCCACCTAGTTAGACCTTGGCTGAAATGATTTTAGCTATTGCCGAGGCACCGAGCATATACAACGTTGGATATACTTTGAACTTAAAGAAAAACAAACCCTTTCTAAGTTGCATCCAATACTTGGATTGCAGAGTTGATGTGCAATTTAGTCACATATATCAATTACATGAGAAAGAAGCACAAGTATATACCTAAATAAGTTTTCTGAATTATTTTGGGTGAGGAGAAAGCTTAAATTCTCCCATGTTAATCAATCCTACCATCAAAATTGTGATCGTAATTGCCATGTGATAAAGTATATGAAGCAATATTTAAATAGTTCATAACTTAAATGCAGCAATAACTATTTTGCAGCGAATATTTAAATAGTTTATCACTTGATCAGCAGCAGTTGCCAGCAGCCAAAGGACTTGAACATCGTTGAGAAAGTGTGAGAACTAGTCTTGGGAAGAAGAAATAAAGGGACATTTTGGGTTATTAGATGATGCAACTTGCAAAACTCATAATATCTATCAAAGATGAAGAGACATTATATGTAAAATGTCAGCTCATTAATATGACAGTTAGTGAATTTGTATCGTCAAAATGAAGCAATAATCTGAGACAAAACAATGGATTTGAAATTCTATATAGCATCACTAGCGCGCATTTCATTGATCTCATAACTTACATTCCAAAAGTCCTGTATGATCTTACTAACATTAGTTGAAACTGCAAAAGTTCACTTGGTTGCACAATGCATGAAAGGGCACACATGCAGCAGAGAGTGAAACAAGAAACAATTGAATCCTGGATAGAATAGAGCACCTACCTTTGGTCCCTTTACAGCCATATAATCACCTACACGCATTTCTCGGAAATGGTGAGACATCCTTCCTTGAGGATACATCTGCAATTAAGCACAGCACAAAATCCACAGCCACTATAATTAGACAAAATCACCTAAAGAGCACCAGAAAATCCAAGTCTGCTGAAAAAATGTAAACAGAAAGCAAACCTTTATCACCAACTCAAAATGTCCAACATCAGAGTCCAAAGTAGTTGGAGTATATGGTTTAATAACCTCTTCTCCTTGACTATCTTTACCCCTGCATGACATAACATACATAATTTAAAATCGTATAAAAGCGATATTACCCAATTTCTTGTCTGCAGAATCTAAAGAATACTGAATATTTACACAGCGTGAATGAGAAATTACAAATGTAAAAAGCACGGAATCAACTTAACCTGCAACTTATGTGCTGACCAATAGGAAGTCCCAACACAGATGTAGGCGTAGGAAGCGCAAAAGTGAACTTTGCCACATTATGACTGAGCTGTAAGCGTTTCACAAGCTCGAATTGTTTCCAGCTCTCGGGATCCAAGCACACTATCAACCACAAACTATACAACTTTACTAGCCAATCAAAACTCAAAAAAACCAATTCTTTCTATTTTTCAAAAAAACCAATTCTTTCTATTTTTCAAAAAAACCAAAAAGGCCACAACGGAGCCTTCTCATCAACTGCCCATTATCAATTAGCCTTGAAAAAATTCTATATTTATTTATTTTATTGCTAAATCTACAGGCATGATATTGACACTCTTATGAGCCTATGCAAATCTTGATTAAACTTATACCTTCAACACCAAAAGTAGTACCTACCCAGAAAAGAATACAACCAACAAGCATAATATTAATACTCTTATGAGCATATGCAAATCTTGAATAGCTTAAAGACCAAACCTTTAATGCCAAAAATGGCACCTACCCACCAAAGAATGCTATTCATAAATTGCATATAAATCATCGAAACATAAAAGCACTCACGAATAAATGACCAAAAAAGAAAAAAAAATTGAATATATAAACCACACATGTATAAGATAATACAAGAAGATAAATGTGTAATATGCATAGATATAAGAGAGTATTAGATAAGACCTTTAGACTTCTTGGAAGAAGATGAGAAGAAATAAGCAGCAACAACAACAGCAACAAGAGCAACAGCACATCCCACAATGATCTGAGATTCAGGTGCTTGCAACAACTCCATTTTCAACCCTGTAGAAAAAAAAAATTCTGATCTTTTTTCTTAAATACAATCACAAAAGCATTTGATGAAGAATTTAGGGAAAAATAGCAAATGGGGTTGTGGTTGTTTATGTTAATTAATACTAAATAGTATTGATAGTAGTAAATAATGTTGCATTTAGGTGAGTGGTGTGTGTGTGTGAAAACGTTGAGCTGACCTGAAAAGAAAGAATCTTATTGGAAGAAGAAAAGAATCCCATTGGAGGAAAAAAAAGATGAGAATTTATGAGAGTATGGGAACAAGTAATAGTCGATAATAAAAATAAAATAAAATTGAAATGTGGGGTTGTGTAGTAGGTGAAGAAAAATGTAGTTTAGTGTCACCTACCCAAATGGTGGCTGCAGCTGCCCCTGGTTTTTATTTTGACTTAAACCAAGTTTTAGGTTGAATGTCAAGAAAATCAAGCCAAACTAAATAGTTTATTTAAGAATATTGTTCAATTCGATAAAATAGTCATTCAACCGTGAAATAAAAATTGAATTCATTTGTATGTTAGAAGCTCGGGCGGGAGTCTTTTCCTTTTACCTAAAGTTATGACATATGATGGGTTGCTGGTGAAATAGTAAAATTACTATTATGTGATTTGGAAATTTGATATAAGTTGTAAAAATAGGTTTTTGTCGGGCATTAAGTAAGATTTTGTATGGAGTAATGCTTTGTCACATCTTCATCTATTTAGTCTTCTTTAACGATATAAATATAGATATCAAATATCTTATATATATTATAAAAGTGACATATAATAATACTCTTTTATATAATAGACCCCAAAATGAGGGCTTGGCCTTTTTATGGATCTCACGATTTGTATATTAAAAAATCATACAATTATTTATCGGACGGAAGTCTTTTCTTTTTATTAAAAGTTATGATACATGATGAGTAATTGGTGTAACAGTAAAATTATTATTACTTGATTTGAAAATCTAAGTACGAGCTAGTAAAATAGACTTTTGTAAAAGTATAAAGTAAGACTTTGTATATAATATATGTCCTAAAACGATAATTTGGCCTTTTTTCTAAATTTTGTGCACGCAAGAGTTTTGTACTTTGAGTTGCGCTAGGATAAGGGAAAAAAATTGTAGACTACAATTGTATATGACCAACAATTGTTTTGGTAAAATACCAAAACAACAAATGGCTTGTCTAGAAGTCTTCTATAGACCGTTGCTCCATGGTACTAGTGCTAACGCAAGTTTTGTTCCATGTTAAAATATAAATTATCGTCCAACAAAATTGACCATTGATTTAGAGAAAACAAAAATTTAATTCTGACGGCTAATTAAGCTAAACCTCTAACTATTGAGGTGTTAGTATTTAGTCTAAAGTCTAGGGGAAGTAATGAATGTTTTCATTTTCTTTTTAACGAACAATTCAGCTTAAGCGGGTGTATATTTAATCTATTTTAAAGTTACAAATTTTATGATGCACCAATATACCTTAATATATGCACTAAGTTATTAAGAAGAGAGTTTAAACCTAGAATACCTTAATCCACGAGTTAATATTTTTATAGTTTGTTTTCATCGTTTGAGGCAAATGAATGTTTGTCTTTGTCAATGATACAATGTCCACAAGTCAACACATTTACCATTTGTTCTTATCGTTCGAGGTGAATGATTGGTTTTTTTTACCTATGCTACAATGTCTACGAGTTAATACCTTTAACGTTTGTTTATACTATTCTAGACAAATGAATGTTTGCTATAAAATTCACGAATTAACATTTTTACCATTTGTTCCGACCATTCTACGCGAATGATTGTTTCCCTTTATCTATTCACATATGCGTAGAAAAATCATTGTATGTTTATTTCCAATTAAATTGAGAAAAATCATAGTATGTTTATTTTCCTTATATCTGAGAGCAGCAATGAGGGGAAGCTAGAGGTTGAAAAAGTGATAAGGCATTGATCCAAAAAAAGAAAAAGAAAAAGTAGCCAAGATAGAAGTAAAAGTAATTCTTTTACCAATTATCCTAAGACCAAGTATACTATATTCCTAATAAATACACAAATCTTTTATTTATTAAAAATTCACTACGTCATTGGGTAGACTTTTTCCTTATAACATTTAGAAAAGTTTGATCATTTTAAACCGTCCAACGAGATGGAGAGATGATGTCACGTATTACTATTATTATTATTATTTATTTTTAATTACGACCCATTATTAATTTTTGTTATTTGTAAGCACGACTGATAAAAAATGGGCGAGCCACGTGGTGGTACGTAGGGGGTCAATAGTCAATTGAACCCACAATTCGAGAACATCCTGCTAGCACGTATAATTTGAATGAGAAATTTAATATTTCTTTCCATTATTGATCCCGCAAAACTTTAACTTTTTTTAAAAAAAATATTTAAAATCGTATAACATACATTAAATATGTCATTCATTAAAATTAAAATCGCAATCTCTTTCAAAACCTTAATGCTTTAAATCTATCAATGAAGCATGTACAATTCTCATAAAAAAAATGTATTTGTTGTGAATACATATTCCAAACGTGTTGAGCAGGCAAAAAAAAACGTATCAAAAACTAATATAAGAAAAAAATTATCCAGACACATGTTCCACGTGTACTATATATATGAACAGTGAAGATAATATTACTTGTTTTATGTAATATTATGCTACTCTCGTGTTGTGTAATTTTATATTGCTATGAACTTTCAATATTAATTTCCCTATTTTGCTATATATTATTCTCCTACAATTGTCCCATGATATTAATTGATTTTGTAATATTTACTTATCATTTTGAAGAACATTCATTATATATATGCTTAAAAATCGACATACTATAGTTTTAATTGCAAATATTTTAATTTCAATTTTTTTTTCTCTGGAAGAAATGAAATTTGTGCATTTTAAAATATTTTTTGTTATTTACTTTCTTCGAAGCATCTAATATGTTCTAATATTAAGAATAATTCCATTGCATCTTAAAATCAATTTGTACCAAAAGTAGCCTAAAATCTCATAAGTTGGTTTTAGAGTTAATTTTTTTTTTTTAATACTGGAGAGATTGTATATTTTAGGAAGATCCACCCTCTATTTTGCAAATGGTATAAAACATTTTCGAAAATTCCAAGTGATTATCTATTTTCTCTTTTTTCGTTTCTTTGTCTACAAGGAGATAAAATCGGGATACACAGCTAATAGCTACCTAGACGGGCTACTAGTGATTATCCTAGAAGCTGTTGCACTCTAATTGTCCTTCTCAAACAACAGAAGCATCCCTCGCAGAAACTAGTCCATAGTAGAGGTCCTTAAAGGCTGTTCTCAACCATAATTACCTAACCAATTTGCACGCTTATTTGCCTCCTATACACATTTTAGCTGAAAATATGTATCTCAGGATAATATTAACTACAAGATCAGTTATCAATATATGCAGCAGGGATAAGATAGTTAAAAGAATTCCTCCAACTTGTAAAAGTTTTTTTTTTTTTTTGGTTGTTTTGTTTTTATTCAATGCAGGTGAAAATCGAGTTTACATAGTAATTAAACGAGTGGATCTCTCCCCTTCAATTGAATCAGCAGTTGATGCCCATATATGCTCTAAATCGTTGGTGAATTCTTTTTCTACCTACAATTACACTGCCATGATCTGCATTTTCTATGATACTAATCTGTGCATTAGGCACTTTCATGTTTATGTTGGTACTGCATTCTACTGGGACTACTTGGTCCCTAGTACCATGAACAACATGGATTTTCACCCCAGCCGTACTCAATACTTCTAAGTATCGATCCATTAGCTTTGCTCCCCCGCATATCACATTATGCATCGTGTGCCACGCCGAATGATGCGTGTGCCTTGTTATGTCGATGGTCAGAAAGTGTAGATTCCTGAAACCAGAGAGAAAAAAACTGATCAGTATCTGCAATTGTCGATAGTAGGAAAAAAGCATAGTAGGATTTACCTTCTGCGCGTAAGTAGCTTCAAGATCCGTTCCCATGTTTTATGGTTCCGGCAGATAAGGAAGCACACGCATCTGCCTAAATGCTCGTACCAAGACATAAAAGACGAACCAAACAACGATGGTGGCCATACACGTCTAGCTGCTAGTTGATTGAGTGCTGCTAAACTCGCGTCCTCTTTTGAAGAAATATATGGCTGGAATATTGTACATAACAGAAGATATAAAAGAATGTTTAACAACTTGAAGGAGACAAAATTAATGTTGAGATGATTCAGAAAAATATGTGAACGGTCCAAAAATTCAGTTGAATCTAGTCATTTTGACATTGTTTAGCCAAAACCTACATTCAAGTGTGTACTGCACAAGTATGTAAAACATATTAACTTGAAAGATATAGATTCACTCACCGGAGCTATAAGGGTGATTGTTTTCACAGATTCCGAGTGTTTTGCAGCTAATGCTAATGCAATCAGACAACCCATAGAGTGTCCAACCAGATGAAAAGAATTCAACTGAAATGGACGGATCACTGATTTCTCAATCATTTCCAAGTGATCCTTCATGGTGTATAAGCAGTCCTGTGGTTTCGGACTTTTTCCAAATCCCAACAGATCTACTGCAAAAAGTCTGTAATTTTGCTTAACAGATTCGGATAGATTAGGAAATACTGTTTCTGCCCAGAACGAGGAAGACGACAGAAAACCATGCAAAAATATGACATTTTCGGCTGCATGTCCTTCGCAATTCTCCAAGCTAGCTGCCACACACACACAGCCCATATTATCACTAAACTTCTTCAATTATTTAAACGACAAAAGCAAGAATACAAGCCAGACACTATATTAAAGTGATAGCAAAATGCAGAAATATGACTTGGTATAAATATCCATTCTTAATCCGTAAACAACCCGAAACAGGGTTCAACATTAGATTCATGCCTTCAACACCTCACTCAACCACTGTAATACCAAAAGCACCCTCCTTCAACCTCAGGCTTGGTTGAGAGGAAGGAGACAGAACAAGACACGGATACATAAACTCATAGACGGCCTGCTTAACAGGCAGATATGCCCGATGCTTCAAATTTGTGTACGTGTGCATCTGTCCACTCTTGCAGTATGGCAACAACTGCAATTCAAGGCTAAAAATTAGAGTTGGAGGTCTTTATCATCAAATTTTGATTTAAATTACGTGATCGACGGATCAAGGATTAAGTGATCAATTTTGGTACTACAAAGTATTATGCCGCAGAATTTAGGCCATTTGCAAGGTAACCAACAAGCTTGGAACAGAGTATACGAAATGGTTAAATAGAATCCGAACTTGTTATTCCCAAGAATTAGATTCCACTTTCCTACTCAAACATATTCTGCTAGTATGTGACCTATTCCACAAAATAAGAATTTTTGAACAGCAATTACAGCTGGAGAGGAACAATCATCTGCTGATCAATTACTGAAAGATTAGCTTCAAACTGAGAGAATAGGAAATTTCTCACTATTAAATATTCTACCGCAGTGTTCAAAATCTGCAGCTTCCCCAGGCCATTTTATATATCACTAACAAGGACGGATCCAGAATTTATCTTCAGTGGGGATTAAATTCACACAATTTGATATAGATAATTTTTTTTTTTCAGTGGAAGGTGAACTGATTTTTCAACCTAAAAATACATTAAAGATACACACATTTTGAGATAAAATTTAAGTCGAGTAGCAGCCCCACACATACAAGAGTGGCTCCACCGCTGATCACTAGGCTATTTTATTTGCTCCAAGAAATGAAGAAACCATAGAAACACACAACAGAGGAGTCCCCCTCCAGTTTCTTAGGTTGTCATGAAGCTGTGCCTATAAGTAGTAACAACAATTCCCAGTGCAAAGTAGATGTACAACACAAAAGAATCACGAAATCATTTCTAAAAATCAAGCAATTAAAAAACATGGACTTCCATAACTGGGCCGGTGGCCCATCATCTTATACGGTGGTTTTGTAATTTATGATTTATTAACGTGAAAGAATTGTATTCTTTAACGTAAATAAACTAAGCGATAATAACAAATGATGATCCAATAAAACGTACCTTTATGTGATGGTTCTTTGACAACAAAATGAAGCCTAAGATCACTGCCATTGCTCATCCACTCAACACAACTATCACATCCGCAATCAGACCATCGGGACCTCACATTCGTCGAAACAAATTCATCCCCACGTATGATTTTCCTCGGACTGTTCTTGTATCCAACACAGTTGATCAACCCCATTTGCCTAAAGATGTTTTTCCTCCTATGAAGTGTCTCTGACAACTCAGTCTCTTGGTCATCATCATCAATACTCGTATCTTTTTTCATCTCTTTTTCATCTTCCCTTTCCATGCAGTAACATGAAGAGGCTTTTCCTTCTAAAAACTCATCCAAGAATCTGTAGAACATGCACATTACTACGTCGAGAAAATCAAGGAAGGTGAAAACTATAGCACTTATGGTGGAAATGAGGAATTGTGCAGCTCCTGGAAGCCATTTTTGCAAGAGGGTTGTGGTGGAAACTTTCGACATTGATGGAGAGTGTGGATTCTGCTGGTGGGGACGAAGTTTACAATGGAAGATTGTTTTGTATTTATGGAGTTTGTATGAAAATTTTGAGGTGCATGAGACACCACGTTCGTATTGTCTTTTTCTTTGAATATTTCTTTTCAGTTTGTTCACTTTTTCTTGTTCACTTCGATTGGATTGGAAGATAGGGAAGGAGTTGAGATTAATGTAGATATCAAATTCGCGGTCCATCAAAGATATGTACCAATTCAATTAAGATTATGTAATTTTTTTAAAAAAAATTTTAATAAAAATTGAAATTACAGTTTAAACTTATAATATTTAATTATTATAAGTTGTTATTCGACTATTTTACCTAATTCTTAAACATAGAGATGAGACTTTAATCACTGCTACTAATTATTCTTGTTTATTATTTATTATGATTTCTCGAAATTTCGTTCATACATCTTGGGTGAATAGAATTAATGAAAAGAAAATAAATTTTAATAATAATAAATGAAGTTGTTAAATTTATGTAACCTATCTGTCAGGCTTTGGTTCAGTAGTAAAACTACTCGCTATATACAAAAAGTTATAAGTACGAGTTTTATTAGTTACGTTTTATAATTTTAGATTTTTCTTGAACCAAAAAAAACAAATATTATGTAACCTATCTCTCTGGGTGTAGGTAAGACTTAATTCGATTATAGATTACTAGGTAGGTTAGGTAAGATTTAATTGGATATGTGCATGTTTCGAGTAGCTAGAACTTTTGGTTAAGTAAGTATTTGTGATCAAATCGAGGAGAAAGATAAATTAAAATTAATTTATTTGGTCTATTTTTTAGGTATAAATTAAAGTTTAAAAAAAATAAAAAAAATATTAAAGTTTTTAGAAAAAGGCTCTTGCGAAATGCTTTAACATCATGGGGAAACTTTTTGTCTTTTTTTTCGTATAAAAAATATTCCTCCATATTTTTTAGAGTCCAATATTATTTTTAAAATTTCTTAGAATTCACACGTTTGGCCTAAGGAGTGTACCAATTATAACCAAAATTCTAGTACTAAAAACTCTATTATCACTCCCAACTAAATAGTCAACTATTTTTGCTTACTAGCCGAAAGACTAATTCGGATTCTCTTGACTTAGTTATCGCTAATTGCATAAAAGGATTAGCGTTACCGACAACTGAAATGGAAGGAATTAATGGAAAATGAATGGTTCCCCGCAGGAAAGTTAGTATTCAGAAAAGAATTCACTCTTTTTGGACTCAACAACTAAAATTTTGCAATTACACCAAACAGACCCATAATAATATATACAGTGACGATCCCAACAAAGTGCCCAAAAGGGAAAAGAATCCAGAAATTATTTCTTGATCATCAGTCAACATTGAAAATTTTAAGAATCAACCAAGCTAGCGCTGGCATAATTTGCAAAGGAATTGAAGAGTAAATACTTCCGTTAATTGATGGTAACATCATTCAGCTTTTATTTTTTGGATAAGAACAGTGCTCATTCAACTACCTGTATCAATTAAGCACCTAAATCGATTCTATAATCAAGAATGGATCTAAAATTTTTGTTCAATGAAAATAAAAACACACAATTTAACACTTATATATGAATAATTTTTTCAGTAGAAGCTAAATTACTTTTTTATCCTAAAAATTACGCATATTTTTAAAAAATATAACTCCAACTTACTTTTTAATAACTTTGTTCTTGGATCAATCGGAACTGTAACCCTTGCTAGCCCTTCCCTTTATTACATCCGCCTTTGTCTATAATGTTGTTTGATCTGCTAATAATTAAATTAAATGGTGGTAGATTGAATTTATAGTATATGAAAACTATTGGTGACTTTTGTGCTAGCAAATAAACAATGCCAGACTTGAAAGAAACTGGGATACTTCAATCATGAACAACATATATTTCAGCAACAGTATACATACATAAAAAGCATCCATGTCTTTAGACTAAACAGGGAAAAAAAACTTCAAAACGGTACCCATCTGAGACGGCTAACTCACAATCCATTATTTTAATAAATTCAAAATTGTCAATGAATGCGATAGCCGTTCGAATGGCTACCATTTTGAAGATTAACCCCTAAAACAGTTTCTTCTAGGGCACAATGAACTCGCGAAGAATGAAAACTCTGTATCATAAAGAATGAAAAATCTACTTCAAGTAAACATACACATGATGGATACAAGTCTAAAGGTTATGATCAGCTCAATGTTACAATACACGTTACAATTCATCCACACAGCAACATGAAGTCCATTATGCAAAGTTTATCCTTAGCCTAATTGAACAATTAGCAAATAACGTTATTATCTGAACTCCAATATGCTCTTTTCCAGCTGAGTATAACCCCGATTAGAGCCTTCGTCATTACAGTAATCAGGGTCCAACCATAGAAAGGTAACTAAAATGCATCTTCCAAGAACTTCCAAGGGCGAGCTTTAACCTAGTCAGGCCTGGCTTCTTAAGTTACATATGTCAAGGTAATGAAAGCTTACATATAACAGAACTTTTCGTGTATGAAAATTGAAGAAGCAACTTGCGATTACCATTGACTATATATGAAGAATGCATATTTCAAACCTCTAGGCAACAATGAGTTGAAGTTGGCTATTATATATTACCTCGATATAAGAAGAGAAAGACAAATAATGCTTCACTTTGTTTCACTGTTATTATTGTTATCCTTCTTCGTAGGATCAGAGCTCACAACTGGAAGATTTCTTCTGTATTGAGGAGATGTCAATCTCCTCTCCAGTGGTGTTTTCCTCTTGCTCACGACAAATCTATTAACCCCCTTACGCATTGGCATTATGGATGGGAAGTCTTCATCTGGGATTTGGCTCAGCTCAGAGATGTCTTTTATTTGCGCTGAGCGTCGGAACCACCTTTCTGCTTTGGCCTCTTCCGACATGTCCAATGGGTCAGGTTCTGTCACTGCAGAACCCTCCAAGCTCTTCCCTGTCCAGCCACTTCTGACATTCTGATTTTCAGGTACTTGGAGTGAAGCTCCAGGAGCACTCATAGAATGGGATGTATTTTGTGCTCCAGAGTTCTCACTGGTTGAATCTCCAGTAAAATCAAGAGACTGAGTTGTAGCTTCTTTCCAGGGATTCCCGTTGGGTAAGCCTTCAGCATAATTCTTGGGCTGGGAAGTATTTACTTCACCAAACTTGCTCGCGACCTGGGGAAAGGATCTTTGGTTAGAATTTCTATTGAAATGTATCCCATCATCCCCAGACTGTGAGTTTCCAATCACTGATGATGACTGTTGGTTATTGGTTTTGTGTATAGCATTCACATCAGCTGCTCCATATCTTGCATTATCTAAACCCGGAGGGGATCTCTCAGTTGCCATGGCATTGCTAGGCACCTGATCTGTAGGTTTTACAGATGAATCTGACTCAGATGGTGGCTGTGAATCCTTTCTAGCGAAGTAGCCAGGAGGGAAAGGAACAAATGGCACGTATTTGGTAGTGTTTGCCTGTTCCATGGCCTGTTGTCTTCTGTATGTTGGAGAAGTTAAAGAACGATCTTTCTTCTTGCTAACTACAAATCTGTTTTCCCCTTTACGCATTGGCATTATCTCTGGGAAGTCTTCATCTGAAACTACACTTGGCAGATCTTTGACATTGTGCAATTCTGCCATCCTCTTAAACCATATTTCCGACTTATCAGCTTGTTCTTTTTCTTTATTTATGCTGCTATGTTGACTTTCCAGTTTTTCTGGGAGTTGGGAATTCTCTCTCATCCCCGACTCATTCTTCAAAGTAATCGAATCAGTTTGGCTGCTGGCTTCTGAACAGCTTCTGGTAACTGTATCTTCACCATCTCCCATCTTAGACTTCTGATTCTTATTTGAGAACATGTCAGCAGGTAATGGGACAAAAGGAACATAATTGGAGTCACCTTCCTGGGATCGTCCATATTCTGAAGTACCAGACTTAGGAAGTGAACGGGAGTTCTCTGTTACAGAATTTTGTACAGAAGTGAGGCCCTCATCATCATTTGGAGAACCAGCCGCTGAGTGACCCAGAATCTGGTCCAAACTACGCCTTATTGATTTGTCAAGGTTATTGCCTGTACCCCCAAGTTGAGAGACTTTACCTTCAGGGGCATTGGCCAGCCGCCTCTCCAAGGGTGTCTTTCTTGTGCTCACAACAAACTTATTTTCGCCCTTCCTCAAAGGCATAATTTCAGGAAAATCTTCATCAGCCGCTCCACTGCTCACATCAGAAGCATTATCAAGCTGTGAAACCTTGCTAAACCACCGTTGTGCTTTCTCTTCATTCTCAGCCAACCTGCTATCAATGTTTGTCTTATATGCATAATCTCCAGTATATCCTGACGCTGGCATGGAATTGACAGGGTTAATCAGAGCCGGCCCAGATCTTTTGCAGTCACATCTTAAGCAAACTGTATTCCTTCCGTAATTGAAAAAATCACACCTGAGGTAGAAGGATAATATAGGCATAATAATTATTAATAAAAAATAGCTATATAGTAATAAGTTCAGGAAACATAAAGGAAGCAATGCCTACTGAGGACATTCCCACTCCCCGCCAGTCAGCTGTCTCTTTGGCCTGGGTTCCTCACATTCGAGGCACGTATTATTTCTTGCGAAATTCATAAAATTGCACCTGTTCAATACAAATTACAATTAAGTATAACATGAAATAATTACTATATGCGTCATGTCATACGGGTCGGAGGTGGTAATTACAATCTAAGTATTATTCAGATGCAAAGAGAATACAGCACCAGACCGAGTCCTGTGTCCACATGCATTTTAAATTGACAAAATAAAACATTAGTAAATCTCCCCTCCCCAAGTGTGCATGTGTAACGTATGCGTGCATGTGCATGTGTGTCTAAGAGAGAGAGACGAGCGCTAGAAAAATTTATAGACCGACTAAGAAGAGAAGGAAATCCGAAGAATGTAAAAGGCAATAATATTCTTATCTTGACTATCATGGAAAAGAAATGAAGAACAAAAGCAGTAGTAATTTCAAAAGATTTTAAATGTGTGTGCCAATTAAAAAAAAGAAAGAAAAGAACTCAGAATAAGGAATTTCTGAAACTTAAATAGATGTACATACTTTGGGCATGTCCAGTCACCTCTCTTCATTACAATATTTTGATTAAGAGGCCTTGGAGTTTGTCCATATCTACCTGGGAACTGATTTTCTCCTCCAGCAGGCTGGTCCAATACTGGAGTTCCACGGTTCACCTCGGCCAGCTCGCAAAGCAGATTCCGAACCGACGATTCAACAAGCTCCCTACTGTAGATATTACTTCTTTCTGAAGGAACAGTGGGATTGCTTGCATAACTTAATATGTACTTTATAAGGTCAACAGTGTTTGCTTTATCTGATTCCAACACCTACAATCATGACATGATAGGAGCTTAACCAGGAAAAATATATATATATATATATGATAGTCGCTCAATCAATAATTGAAAGTGAACAAAACATGTAAAGTAGTAGTTGATCTAACAGTTCGAATCAAAAGAAAGAGAGAAAAATCTGAAGGCATTGTCTCATCTGACTTCTACTGGTTCATTTTTCTTACTAATTAACTATAAAATCTTTCATCAAGATTAAGCTTTTGATCACGGAAATTTCGGTCAAATACATTATAAAGTCATACTTCCCTCATAGAAGGGGTAAAAGACCCCCTTCCAAATAGGGTAAAAGAAAAGGAATAACCAAACCTTATCCCACAAGGTGGGGTCAGCTAAAAAGAGAAACAACCAAAAGGGAAAAAAATTATTTCTCACCTTTAAAAACCAAGATACAACCTTTACCTAATAACAAACGTAAAGCACAATTGAAAAACTCATAAAGTCCCGATGTCTTCGAAAGAAAATGTTTTGGTGAGACTACAGACCATAGTTTTCAATAGGATACCTCAATGTTAAAAAAACTCAAAAGGTTAAAAGAATTCTTTTATGAGACTTAGAATAGTTTTCATTCTCCAAAAGTCACCATAGCCGATATGTCATGATCTCGAACGTTGGCATGATGCACTTAAAGATATCTCGAACTCAGTGCCTACGGAAAATATTCAATGCACCTCACCAATTCAAGAATCCTATTCAGTCTCTCTATCTCTCAATGTCTGCAATTATCAAATTTTCTAGAAGACAATACAAGAACAACATAGCTTACATTTGCTCCGTCGACACCCAGAAATGTTCTCATTCTCCTTGCAGTTTCGAGAGCAGTTTTGAATAAAAATGGTGTCCCATTTGACACAACCACTTCAATGTTCCTCCTTGAGAGCTCACTGCACCCAACAAGGAAAATGACAACAAAAAATATGTCACTCAAAAAATCCAACTTTAAAAGAGAACAAAATTGCTGGAGACTTGTAAATCTCCTAACAAAGCAACCTATTCTCTTTTATACTTCATTAATAACAGACAGATTCCTAGTGAATTATTAATACTCAATAATCAATATACAAAGGTATAACATGTAAAGCACATGTTACTACACTTCAACGTATCACCCCAAGCCCCAAAACCTGGACGCACAAGGGAGACTGGTGTTCTGGGTATGAGTCGTAGACTTAAGATAACTTTCTATCTTGAGGTCAACTAGGCCGACCTTTGTAATACAAGTCTTAAACTCATGGTGCTATCTTATAGAATAAATTCATACCATGTCTCACACTAATGTAGTCCCGGACCCACAAGCGAGCCTTATATCGTAGCTAGAGATGTAGTATCGATAACAATTGTCTGAACCAAATATCAACTATGTGTCATGATTTATTACTTAAACCCACAACACTAACCTATAATCGACAGTCGTATCATGTCTCCCACCAATATCGTATTAGTAAACTAACAGTTTAATAAAAGTTCATTTTGCTAGCAGTAATAATTGAAATTAAAAATAAATGAAAAATGAGTGATAAATTGGAGACTAACCGAAGAAGAATGGGATTGTGATGAGCAAATGCCAACAAAGCAGAAGCAGCTTTAACGAAATCAGTGGAGAGTTGTTTCTCTTCGTAGGCGACGAATGCGTCCTCAGGGAGAATAGCATGCTCCTCAGCAGCAGAAAATCCTTGTCGTCCTGCAGATGTAGAGGGAGTGAGAAGGGTGTTGATTAGGTGGGACCACTCAGGCCAAGGATGAGAAGCAGAAATGATGGAAGTGTTGTTGCTGTTATTGTTGTTGGCGGTGGTGGCGGTGGAGGTGCAGGTGGAGGCGGAGGCGGTGGGTTGGGTGTGGAGTGAGGATGAGGACTTGAGGGAAGGAAGGAGAGGGCGAGCGAAAGTGAGGGTGGCGGTGGTGAAGAGGCGGCGGGGGAGAGGGTGACGAAAGAGAAGGGAGGGGAAGGGAGTGGTGAGGAGCATGATTAACCTCGACGCGCTGCCCATCACGGCGGAGGTATATGAGTTTGTCGAGCTGCTGTTGGGGGTTTTGGTTGTGTGGAGATAAACCCTCGGAAGGATGAGTTTTTTTTTTTTTTTTTTTGGCGGTGTGGATTGAAAGTGTGGACGGGTGTACCAAGACCAAGCATTAGACGAGTATAAGAAAGATTTTTTTTTTGTCTTTTTTTATTTATTTATCCTTCGAATAGCTACGTTCTAAAATAATCGTAATGTGTATTAATATGGCATTCTAAAATTGTTGAAAAGTATATATATATTTTTTTTGGAGGGTTTTAAAAACGAGTATTTTACAAAAATAAAAGTACGTTTATATCGATTCTTGCGAAGTCGTAAGTTTGACACTTTTCACTGTTCTAAAATTTCGTCTTTAACGAAACTAGTTATGTGCGGAGTGCATCACTGCACTTGAAAATTTATTAGTTGGTGGACAAACTCCACTAATTGAATTCACATGTCATCCAAAAAAAAAAACGTTTGATTCAATTAGGTTTACAACATAATTTCATGAACAATTTTAATTTTATTGGAAAAGACTTCAATAAGATGATTGATAAGGCCAACCCTTTCAACACATGATTATAAGGTTTTTTTTTTTTTTTTGGGATAAGGTTTTTGAGTTATTAGTAAATAAATTGGTCTCATTTGCAAAGCACCGGGGGATACAAATTTCGTCATCAAATCATCTTATGATCTAAAAAATAAATTTTAAATTCATGGGTTTCAAATGTAAAGGCTTGTAAAAAATCTATTCTCACATCCACCCAATTATACGTGTGAAGAAAATGATGATTACAAGATGAAAATCATGTAAAAAAATTTGAATTCAGCCTTAAAATTACATTTACAAGCACATAAAAGACCTCAAAACAAATCCTAATCTTTACAAAATCTCACTCATAGCTAGTGTTTCGTACACCAAACACTCTTTTAAAGAAATAATCGATATCAATTAGAGATATGAGGGCAAAGAGAAAAAAAGAAGACAAAATTTAAAAGCTAACATGTCTGGCAAAGTGTGTTCAACCACATCTAATATTGGCACAATATTTACATTGTTTGAACAAATTTCCTATCTCTAACCAATTTTCATGATACTAACTACAACACACTGAGGAGAAGCAGTGATCAAATAATATTCATTTTTTTTTTTTTTTTTAATTTGCTTTCCTCAACCTATTCTTCTGCTCAACTTTTGTTGACACACCATTACAGACACACAGATACACAGATCACAGACATTTAATAAAAAATATTACAATGCTAGTAGTGTCTTTTGAGATATGACACAAACTATATTCTTTACAAATTGAGGAAGCTAAATGCTGAGCTAGAAATGGATCCTCGACTAACTTTTCTTTTTGGGATCAATCGTCCGTTTGATTTCTTAGCTCTAATTGGCTTGGAGGAAATCTGGAACTGGAATTTGTCCACCCCGAACGTTGTATAGATCTTATGCAGGAGAGTTTGTTGAGGTCTGATAGATTTCATCAACATGGGCTGCAGGAACATAAACTGCATCCTGCAGTGAGCTGTGGGTGCGGCCGTAGAGCACGTAAACAATTATTCCTACTAGTAGCCATATTGATACACGAGTCCAAGTCGCAGCCCTGCAGATTCATATAGACAAATGAGATAGAGGACAAAAGGATATAGAAACCTCGGTGCACTGATCAGCAACAAAAATGTTAGCAATGCTGAAAGAGGTCGAGAAGAGAGGTGTAAGTGAATCACAGTAGAAACATATTCATGCTAAAGGAGGGAAAAAGCTAGATCGGATGAGATCATTGCACAAACTCAACAATGGAAGCAGGCACAGATATATTTCAGATGAGCTTAATGAATACACGCAAAATAAATCGCATGTTTTAACATTTTAAGTGTACGACTGCTGGACAAAGCCTCGCGCTTTTAAACAGTATACTCACCCAAGATTGATCAGCAAGTACACGTTGATGAGAATGCAAGCAATAGGAAGCAGTGGAACAAATGGGCAGATGAAACCTGAGAAAGGAAAGAGCAGATTGTTTAAGAAAATGTTCATTTCTCTCCGAGATACTATCTACTTGTTGAAACAAGAAGCAATTTTCACAATGTAGGAAGCCAAAGGTGAAGCCTTTTAAAAGAATCCACGTGAAAATTGCAAGATTTCCTAATACACGATTAATTGCTCAATGTGGCCACGAAAAACGCACTACTTGCAGAAATGAGAAGATTTACCCCTTCAAGCACGAAAAACTCATTGAAAATCCATAATATTTGTACAAGAAGAAAGCTTACCTCCAGAATGCCCAAACTTATGCCTTGCATCATCTTGGTCTATACAAGTAAGCACTGCCAGACCAGATATAAGAAGAACCCCACCAATTCCGCACAGGGTATATCGAAGAGTACTGCAATATATTCAAGACTTTGGTAATTAAAATATTGAACAACAATTCATCCAAATCCTAGACAACGGATAAAACGCCTTCTAGTTTGACATACGACAGCTATTCAAAGCCCTTGCACGCAAAGACACGAAAAATGCCCACCTTTGGAGGCCTACATTTGAAGCAGCAGATGTAAGCATGAGCACACCAACACATGTAAGCATGATGGTCCAACCAGCAATTTTCCGCCTTTTTTGTTCACTTACCACAACTGCAATAAACGTATAAGAAACTTATCTATCTCAATCAACAAATCAGGAAAAAGGACACCAAATTCTCTGGACAATATACATATAAATATAACCACACTTCTGAATATGAGGTTCAATCATCATTCACATATTTATACAGAAAATTGCAAAAATTGCAAATAGAATTTGTTTACACACTCGGGATATCTCTCATGTTGACATATTGAAACGGGCATGTGTGAAGTTAAGCTTCAGGCATATTTGCTTGGAATGACTCTTGAAATAAAGCGTGTAATGTTGCCAACAAATTCTATGTACGAGAGAAAGTTGAAGTCAATATATACTTCACTAAATTCTATGTACGAGAGCAAGTTGAAGTCAATATATACTTCACTTTGATTCGAATAGCAATATCACTTGCTGACTATATTAAGTGGAGGAAACAGATGTTCGTTAAGATAGAGTCTAAAATGCAGAGATATTCATTCAGAATTTTTAAGAGATATTTACTTGGAATGCAGAACCTTTTATAGAGTTAGCATCCAAGATATACACTACACGTGTGATTCACTTATTTAATATTCACTTAACCAGCTATCAAGGAAAAAGAAAAGTGCCATAAAAACTTACTGAAACATTGTGCAGCCACCTTCTCCAAAAATCCTTCAGGTACTTCCTTGCTGACTAAAAGTGGAGTACTCTCATCGGAGTCCATAGCATGAACTTTAATATCCACATTGCTGCTGCTGCAGCTATAGCGCGCTGATATGGAATCTATTGCCACCTGGAAAGAAGATGGAAGTGGAACCTCATCTGGAGGAATATATCTGAGTATCAGCACAGAAACTGCCACCATTGTAAATGCAAGAAGTGTACCAACACTGACCTGCAGTAGTAACATAAGTATCAGGAATCTGAAATCGTTAACCACCAAATGAAATGAACCAAAGAAACTAATAATATTTAAAACAACTTCAAAGAAGTCAACTTTGTCTCTCTATAAAACACAATTCTGATAATCTCTAGTATTTGACTATTTGGAACCTGAAATATAAGCTAACCGGCCGATATATGAGTAGAGTATGCAGAACCAGATCTGCAATTGGACATAGAAGGGCTGAGACAAAAGGACTGCAGACTGACAGAGAGACATGACGTGTTATGTATGCAGAACACATGAAACGCCTGAAGATGTTTAAGAATATTATGAGATAAATATTACATTTCTGGAGGAAGCTTTGCTCAGCATGAGAGCAGAGGGATGGACACCAACAGACTGAGATAACAACAAAAGCATATACAGGAACAGAGTAATCACAAGAACACACAAAGAGAGAGACGTGCATACACTCACAGAAAAAAGAGAGGGGGGTTGGGGGGAGAAGAGAAAAAAGGAACATAAAAGAAACTCAGAATGGCTTATCTACATCACCATGACATTTATGTTACCATATGTATTAACTCCGGTATAATTCAAAGACTTCGACAGCAGTTGCATCCAATAACTCAAAGATTAGAATTTCAAGATTATTCAAATCAGGATTTTTCTGCTCATCCTCATCGAGTTTACATAACACTTATCTAGTAATTCTTCAATTTTAAGAATAGAATAAGTACTCTTTGAGGTATAGTGCCTGAGACTATTTTTGACAGTCATAGTATGTAATATCCCACATCGGTGGAATATAGTGTGATTGAGCGGTTTATAAGTAGGTGTTGTGGGTATAAGGAATAACTTAGGTTAACCATTTTGGGCCAGTAAAAAAGAGGCCCAAGTAGTTATTTCTTATTCCTACAACACTAGTCTCGCCTGTAGGTTCGGGGTTCTGGGCTCGGGACGTGACATAGTACTCTTCAGGTATAGTGCCTTGGATTAAGTATCCTTTGTTTCGAACTGTAATTGACTGACATAGGACAAAAGAAAAGGAAATACAAGCAGGAAGGAGTAAGAGAACGACTTTAGATGGAGCAATAAGATTTTGACCCTGAAGAAATTCCCTATTGCTACCTGAATTTTCCCATAATTCCTATATACAACTGCCGAGGCAGAGTCAGTACTTAAATGATATTGTTCATATGCCTCTTACGCTAATTTCTTGGGAAGTTAATCCAATAAAATAAGAAGTAATTTATTTACAAGAGAAAAGAAAAAAGGAACATTGAAAAACAGGTGGCAAGTAAAATTCCACAGGGACATTGCTATGGTACGGTTTCCTTCAAGTCTTTTCTTTTTTAAAGTAGAACAACATACCATTCCTGACAATTGTTCAACGTCCATGAAGAATGCCAAGGTTCCCGCTAGCAAACCAGTTACTATGGTGCTCTTGACAGGAACTTGAGAGCGTTTATTGACATCAGAAAAGAAAGATGGGAGCAGTCCGTCTCTAGCCATTGCCATAAGTATTCTTGGCTGGAGAGGAGATAAAATTTCCATATAATATTAGGATCATCAAATATGCCTTAAAATGGTATCAACAGGAAAAGAGAAAGCAAATCATGACTCTATTTGTTTACCTGAGGCAATAGAGAACCCATTAATGTTGAGCAAAGCGCAGTTGAAGCTCCAACAGTTACTATATACCTGAATGGATTTACAATCTTAGTAAAATAAGCAGTTGAGAAACAAAGACAAAAATCAGCTCAAATGTCCTGAAGTCAGACAAGAACCTTCAAACATAAGCACACTGTCAGGATCAACTTACGCTGCCCATTGAACTCCATGGCTAGCAAATGCAGAGGAGATGGGAGTGTCAGGATCCATCGCATAGTAGGGCACTAGGCCAACAATAACTGCAGAGACCAACATATACAATGTGCAACATATAGAGAGGGCAAATCCGATACCCATTGGCAAATCTCGTTGGGGGTTTTTAACCTGTTAAAATATCGGAAACAGGTTAGCTAGAAAGAAGCAAAAAATAAAATTCTTTTAGTTCAAGAATACTTTCAATTCATGACATTTCAGTAGAATCAAAATCTTGATAAAGTAACTTGATCGTGTACCTCCTCTGCTGTGCTAGCAACTGAATCAAACCCGATATATGCAAAGAAGACTGTTGAAGCCCCAGCAAGCATACCATCAGCCCCAAAGGGAAAATACCTTCAAAAAGACAAAAAGAACATGAAATGGTTGATAACAAAAGGAAATTATTAAGCGTGGCTGCAAATAAGAAACTTACCCAGCAGGAAGTTCATAGCCAGGCCATCCAGTTTTGAAACCCAAGTATCCACCAGCAACGATGACGAAAATCATGGCACATATATTGGCTGCTGTCACAAACCCTTGTACCATCGTACTCTGGAGAACAAACAAGAATAAAAAGGAAAACCGTTATCTGAATTGGCAGAGAGAGAAGACAAACCTCAGATTAGAGAATGTTGGGAAAGAGAATTTTAAAATTATACCTCCTTGATTCCCACACATAAAAGCCCAGTGACAACTAAAACTAATACAAATGCACATGGATCAACTTCAATATTAAGCCCAGGGATTGTATGACGAGCTAGGAAAGCTGGGAGACTATCTGGACCTCCAAAAAGCAAGGCCTGAGAGGATAAAAAGAGCAAGTTAACACCATTACTACAACAAAAGGACAGGACCAGAGTACTTTCTGCAATCATCATCAGGCATTATGGTGAAATCTAAAGAACATAGCTAAATTTAACAAGATCAAAGAAAACAATGAAGATATTGGTCTAAACAATACAAGTTTTTTGCACACAATTGCTTCTTCTGAAGGCTATTCCCACTAACAGTTTTCCATAGCTGTCTTACTAATTTTCCATCAGATTTAATGAATTATCATGACCATACTCTAAGAGAGGAGTACTGTACCAGATTTGGAGATATGCCACGAGCAACAGCAGAACCTCCTATTGTATATTCCAATATCAACGCCCAGCCGATCAGCCAAGCAAGTCTTAAAGAAATTAGCACACACTCAGAATCGCCATTACACGAAATTAAGAAAAGGATGATGGACAACAAGTAAACAGTTCAATAGATGGAAAGATTACCCTTCTCCAACACATATGTAAGAATAGTGATAAGCACTTCCAGCTGATGGACAACGGCTCGCGAGCTCAGCATAGCAAAAGGCAGAAAGAGCAGCTGCTATCCCAGCTATTAGAAACGAAAAGGTGAGCGCGGGGCCAGAATGCTCTCTAGCAACTGTGCCAACAAGAATATAAACCCCAGCACCTATTGTAGAACCAACTCCTACAAAATCCAAACAGAAAAATCATGTTATACAGAGATCAACAGTAGACACTACTTTAGAAAATATAAGATATACTGGTAACGAGAAATCAACTACAACAAAGCATACACTAACTGCTCAAATCACCACACATTTTTATCTATTGGTGTTCACGAAGGCCATCTATGCTAGATAACAACCATAACTTAATATTTTTCACCTTAGTTACGATTTCTACAACAACTATGCTACCCAATACTATGAAGAACAGAAAGGGTAGAAAAAGGGAAAAGAAGAGCTAAACATAGCAAAAAGAAATATGAAATGATCAACAACCTGTAATGAACTTATTATTAAAAGACAAAGAAGAAAAGACAGCCCGATACACAAAGTTCTCGGACATAGCAGTTTGAATAAGGATTTGATCCGTTTGTATCTTTTGCCGTATATCTTCCAATCTTACCTAACATTTTTGCGAAGATACAAAAAGGAGAGAAAATCTAAAGAAAATAAATAACAAAAGACTAAACACCCTTAAATGAAAAACAAAATCTTCATGAAAAAAAGGGAAAAAGGGCAACAAAAAAGAAAAGGTCCAAAAACTTCGAAAAACAGAAATGGAGGAAAAAGGGAAAAAGAAGAGCCAAAACATAGCAAAACGAAAAACGAAACCATCATGAATCCGTATTGAACTTATTATTAAAGGACAAAAACATAGCAGTTCGATGTACGAAACTCTTCCCGGATTGATCCACTTGAATCATCTTACTTGCATTTTTGTAAGCATACAAAGATGAGAAAACATTTTAGGGAAAATAGAAAACAAAAGAACAAACATCCTTAAATAAAGAACAAGATCTTCATGAAATAAAATGGAAAAAAAAGACAAAACACACGCACGCACGCACGCACAATTGAGTTGCAATATACCTATGGCAATAAGGTGAGGAACAGTTAAAGCCTTGGCCAATTGATGACCGGCTCCACCACCAACACCATCACCACCAGAAGAAGACTTTGATGTGTGAACAGAATCAACCTGCTTCCTCCTTACAAGACATCTCAAACCTCCACCACCACCACCACCATTCTTTTGTGAATCAGAAACCAACCCCATAACAACAAACCCACAACAGAAAAAACTTCCAAATCTTCAAAATTCAACCTTTTCCCCAATTGGGTATGTGAAAAAGATCAAAAGATCAAATCTTTCTATTACTTCTATAATAAAGATTTGATCTTTATACTATATATAATATGTTAATGGACTTAATATTATAAGAATGATGATGATGATGATGATGATGATTTCATGAAGCTGCCCTGCAAAATCCCAGAGGCTAAAGGCGTGGTGTTTTAGATTCCCTTCAAGATTCTGAGGCCTTGGGATGAGAGAGGAGCAGATTCAGCTTGCAAAAATATTGTATACAAAGAATCCAATCCTTTTATGCTTGCCCAATCCCGATGGAGTTTGTGTTGGCTTGCCTCAGCTCCTCAATTATTGTTGCTCAACCACGCGCTTGTTGCTGATGTCACTTTTACTTACCCTCATTGGTTGGTCCACGTTTTTCTTTCATTTTAAATTGTCAAAATCTCGAATCCGATAGAATATAGGATTATTCAGTATACGAAAATCTCGTTGTGTATAAAGTTTACAAAAGGTTTAGAATCGTTATAAAATTTATTGTATGTAATTATATCCGTTTATAAGAAACAATTTTCAGGAATTGAACTTGTGATTATCAAATGTTTGGTCCATGTTTTTCTTTGATTAAAAAATTTCACAACTTTTACATAAATAGAATATAAGGTAATCCCATATATAAAAATCTAACTGCTTAAAATTTAGACACGTCTCTTTAGATCAAAGAGTAATAATATTACCACTACGTCAAGACTCTCTTTAATTAGCTTTAAAGCAAGTGGGATGTGAACACAAAAAGTTTGATTCTTGTGTCAAACTATTCCTCAAGTGTTTCATATGTTGTAATGTTTGGTCCAAGTTATTATTACAATGACTCTTGTTGAGAACCTGATATTGTCAAGCATAATAAATAATTATTTGAATTAATATCATTTAAATAGTACTTAACATCTACTTATAAACTATTCATTAATCATTTAATATTCCACCGATACGGGACAATATAATTTATTTAATGTTTTTTTGTACTAAGATATATATGTATGTTGGTCTACGAAATAGTTTGAAAATGGTTTTCCAAAATATTAAAATAATGAGTGGTTATCGAATTTTTATCTAGATTTAGATCATGATTTTACCAATGAGTCAATCATTTTGGTTAGATTAGTAAAAAATCACATTTCGATAATTGGAATACAACTTGTGTAAGCAGAATAACAACATGATAAAAAAATTATTGGCCTAGATTACTAATGAAGTCATGGTCTAAATCTAAGTAAAAATTTTCGCAGATAGTAACGTGCCACTTTCAGATGATAACTTGCATTCACATCATTTACCACTTCTATTGTGCCTCTCAATTTATTTTTTCCAATTGTTGTGATATGCAACATTAAGATTTAAAATTACATGAAAATTGAGCATATATAGCTCAAAGAAAGAGTAGCAAAATTTGGACTTTTCATACCATTTTACTAAAAGAGGCAAGTCTAACAAGCTGGATTGATGTATATGTTTAATGTTAATACTACAATGGGTATAATTTCAATGCAAAAGTTTATCTTTTGATAATGTGGACTTGTCTAAAAAGTGATACCAACCCAGAATAGACATGCACGGCAACGATGACTCTCTTACGAATACGAAAGCTTAAAAATCTAGGTGAAATTTTAAAATGTTCTCCATAAAATATTCGGTGTTGGAGAATTTAATTATTTCATATAGATAAATCAAAATTTTCGTCTTAGAGTACTCATTGATATTAAGATAGAACCTGAAGTTGGAATTTTGGTCCTATATATCCATCTATATACGATTTATCTGTATCTTTAATGTGCATCACATGCTCTCCATTTGGGTTTTAGGGTTTTACTTTCATTTGCACTTATGCTACGTTCTCCATCCGTATGCGACTCCTTCTTTATCCGTGTGCAACTCCTTCATGTTTTAGGCAGCTCTCCTATATTATCCACATGTGACTCATGCTTTAAATTTGATATAAGATCATGTAACTTTGACTTTTTTTATTCAAGGTACGTGTTTCTTATTTGTATTTCAGATTTTGACTTTGATATAATATTTTGAATTACACTATCGAATACTAATTAATTTTAAAATAAAATATCAAACTGTTTATCACTTAAATCAAATTCACTCCCACTGACAATCAATAATTTTTATCTTGGGGAACCACGCCTAGGGATGGCAATAAGGACGGGTATTGTGGGTATCCGCCCCATCCTCGCCCCAAACGAGGGCACTACGGGAAATGGGGAATGGGGAGGGGGATGGGGGTTGACTTTAAATCCTGCGCGGGGGCGGGGCGGTAGATGGGGATAGACATTTTCTGCCCCACATTTTCGCCCCGCATATTAATAAAATTATTTAAACACTTTATATATCTATGTTAAAATATTTTAGTTAATTGTATAGTATTAGGAAAAATTGTTCTTTCATAATCTAGTACCGTAATTGTTAGGATTAATTAGTTCCTCTCTATTTCCTTATTTGTATTAGTGCTAGAGCTATATTTTAATATTTTATATAGTACAATACAAATCGTGTTAAAGAGACTAACCTATAAATAGTAAATTTAAAAGTTAAATCTCTTATTCGAACCAAAAAAAGAGACCTAAATCTCTTAGGATTATAGCTTACAATACATATTTGATATTTAATTTAATACCTATATTTATATTATTTGTTTAATTATAATTTACGTCTTGAAATTTGTGTATTGTTAATTAATATCAGTGCGTAGTTTTAAAAAAGTAAAAAAATATGCGGGTAATCTTTATCCCCCACGGGGATTTATTAATGGGGCGGGGGCGGGGACAGGGGCACAAGAAGCAGGGGACGGGGTGTCATTTCAAGTAACGAGACGGGGTGTGTGGATAGGTCCCCCCGCCCCATTGCCATTCCTAGACACGCCAATACAAAGTCTTCTAAAATTCCTTACTAATAAACAACTATTGCAGAACCGCAAGGGATATCAAATAAGACACATGTATCATGAAATGAATTTTTGTACAAATTGGCTAGTGAATTGGGGACTTCACCGCCTCCTTGGATGTGCAGCTGTCAACAACATCCCTCCCCCGTTGCTTTCTCCTTTGGAGAACGATAGAAGGGGTGTAGCATCGTTAGGATGATTATCTAAACTACATGGTTTCAGCCTCCATTATACCTAAAAAAAATAAATAAATAATTTCTTTAATAAAATTAATTTATTATTTCTTATACCTTTCTCGGCCTTTTGGCTAAGATCAAGTGTAGTATTTGTTCTTATCGTGTTAATTTATTATTGCTTGTTGCATGAGACTATATGCACCTACGCATACTCAGCCCTTCTAGTTTTCACTTAACTAGCTTCAAATCATTCGAATTAGCTCCGAACCACATAAGTAGATCCAGAATTTATCAGTCCATGTCAATACAAATAATTTTAGGAATTAAATTTTATCTATACAGGCTTTACTTTATCGACTCGTTAAATATCATGGTTCAGGGTTTAAAATAAATAAAATTTAATCTTTCTTTTCAAATTCAAAGAAGTAATTGATTAAACCAGTTACAAGAATTCCTATACACTTGTTAAAAGAAAAAGATTACTACGTGAAGTTTTGTAAAATATTTCTTACACTGAATCATTCTAATATGTTTGAATATATATATATATATATATATATTATAGATTTATTTGGTTCTTTGATTATAGCTCGAGGTGGATAATAAAAAATTATCATGTCCTACTCCTCCAAAAATTAATTTACAAGAATTAACCTCTCTTAATAATCAAAAGACAGAGTCAATTGTCTTTTTATTTTATTCTATTTTTTGGTCAAGAAGTTTGGGCAATGTGCCAATGTCGATGCATGCAAAGGTTTTATCTTTAAAAGGAAAGTTTTCAATCTAGAAGTAATAGACTTATTATAGTTAGTGCCCTCTCATCTTTCGAGGACGTTATCAGTCTGTGACTAATTAATGCTAAAACTACCTATTACTATAAATAGTAAATGGATGTTTAGAGCAATAAATTTTCTAGCAGTGTTACGTCTTCTGCTGAACGTTGAATTCTGAATTCCCAGTTTTTCTAATCTGCCTGCTCAAATACCTAGACGTGCACACAAAGAACAGCCTAAGGTCCACCTTTTATTTTTATTTTTTACACGAAGAAATATTTCACTCAATTGAATTTAATAAAAAAACAAGTATTATATAAAAGTTATAAGTGATTTCACTACGGATATCCGAAACACCTTTTTATTTAAATAGTGTATGACCCAAACCCAACTACTGACTTGTCCACATGCTAAACTTACTTAACTGGTATAACATACTTAAACTGATATTGACAGTAATAGTGAATATAAGTTATTATAACACAAATTCAACCAATGGGAAAGTCCGCATTTTTCCCTAGTGGCCTGCTTGATACTCATTAAATTGTCACGTACTTGGTAGTTTGTCTACATATAAAATCTCATCAACTGACCCAAAATATTTAAACTCGTGTTGACAGTAATAGTGAACTCAATTCATTATAAACTAAATATTAATTTCAACATCAATGTAAGACGAGATGTCACACATAGACCATAAATTATATGTTGTCAAGATCCCAAAATATAACGAACTAACTAAGCAACAAGGGTGGAATCATTCGCAGGTTAAGGAGAGTTACAATCTCTATTGACCTCAAGAGTAGAATCATTAAAAAATAAATTAAGATTATATTTTTTAAAAAACGTGTGTATTCTTAAGATATTATTAGACAAAAAATAAATTTAACTATCATTAAAAAAAATTATCCATATATAAATACTGAATAATAATTTTAAATCCGTCTCGAGTCTAATTAAGATAAATGCATTGTCCACTTTTTTGCGTTCAAAAAAAGCAAGTACAGTGAATAAGGATAAGCCGACACCGTGACCGCAGCCGAGCATTTAAGCTTTTAATATTCAGATATGACACAATGATTCTGTTCAAGTTTTTGTATTAATTACAAATCAAGAACGGTGAACATGGGAGGGGTCCATTGTTCTTGACATTTTTCCAAGGCCCATTGCACCACCATAACATTTTTTTAACCTTAAAAAGGTCGATAGATAGATATGGATATTAATTCATGCATCATCCCTTGCGTTGGTTTCAGAAATTTCTGCAGCAAATCCAAGAGAGTCATGTTACCCATGAGAACTATATCAGACATCGTCAGTGAAACAAACATTGTCAGAATTGCCGACAACAAATCTCTCTCTCTCTCCTTACGCAAAATAGAAAGAAAAAGGGTGGTGAAGAAGGGGTATTAATTTCACCCCTTTCCTTTTTGGTACTTTACTTAAGGATATGGTATAATAGGCTTACTTTCCTTAAGGTTCAAGTACCCGGTTTTGACCCCAAAAAAAAAAAGTACACGATTTTTATTTTTGACCTTTAACGGTATCTCTAATATGAAATATTATTTATAAAAACTTATTATTTTTATTTTTAACTATTTTTAGAAATGTAGGTCTTTAAAAATTATTATTAATGATTTAAATATGAATGATATCTATTACTTTTGTCAACTTTTACACTAAAATAGAGACTCAATCACTTTTTAAGTCTCTAAATTTAGAACAAAAAAAGTAAATTGAGTCTCTATTTTAACTCAAAAGTAAGCAAAAGTGATGAGCCTCATATATATTTAAATTATTAATAATAATTTTTTTTAAAACCTGGGTCTTTAAAAATAGCCAAAAATAGTAAGTTTTTGTGAATAATGTTCTCCATTGAAGATACCCTTAGTAGGTATTGCGTACGGAAAATATTTTTATTAGTTCCGACTATTTGGATAAACACTTCCAACATCCAAAATTTTAATTATAGATTTTGTAGTTGGATATATTAAGGCCTGGCATAATAATAATACAAAAACTAACTATTTATATTTATTTTTCAAGTTAACAGATGTAATAAAACCAATACAATTCTTTGTCGTATTAATAAATATCAAGTGCCAAAAATCTTTTAATCTAGCAGTATAACACTCGAGATGTTTGCAAAAAGTTATAAGTTCGAATCTCGTTGACTACATTTGTAAATATGTACGGTCTTAAACCGCTCTTTGAATCAAAAATAAAAAATAAAAATCAAGTAGCATCATGGAGATAGCGGCCTTTTTTTCTCTTTTCTTCCCTGTTAATTGCAGATAAGGACCTTAGATATCAAGAATTTGCTTTATTAGTGTCCCTAAAGATTCAACAATTATATTATGTCGATTGAAATTTGAAAGTTATATGTACGTGAATATATATATATATATATATATGTAGAGTCACCTTCAACTTTTAAGCCGAGAGCGACATTCTTGACCTTTGTCCTCCTTAATTTGTCATTTCTTATCTCTAATTTTCAACTTCTTGTTTTTGATAGTCTATGTCAGTTTCGTCAGCAAAGTGCTGATCGATGCATGTGTTTTAAATGCGCGAATTGAATGCCATATTGAATTCGGTTTAATTAATTATGCACGTTCAAATTTAATTTCTTTATTAAAACGGGATAAAAAGACAAAAAATTCTCTAAATTTTTTCTAAGATAGTCTCGTAGACTGTCATTCATGTATTTTTAAACTAATGGCTACGTCTACTCCATTTAATCAAAGAAAAAAAAAACCCAAAAATCTTTTATGTGATGCAAAAAAGAAAAATAAATTAAGTTGATTTTCCTGGTTGTTTATAGAGTTTAGATTACAATAAAAATATTAAACAATTACAGTTGATTCCTGATCCAGCTCAACCAGTTGAAAGAATTTAAAAGGTCTAATAAAGGGATAAATTTTTTGTCTTAATTGCTCGATCAACTCAATAGGCCACCTGGTCGCACGACGAAAAATGTGTCCAATATTAGATTAGAAGTGGCATTTGGGCCGGGCTGACACAGGTCCAGTTCAGCCAAACACACGAAAATTCGGGCCCAACTCCAGCTTGAATGAAAGTAGGTTTGACTCGACTTAACTCACCATATATAGGTGGGTTGAGTTGGGTCATATATTTTTGGACCCAACCCATTTGTGTCCAAGCTCAGCCCAGCTCATCCCAGCCCAGCCCGAACCCAGCTCAGGCCCAATTCGAGCTCAGATAAAGTCCATCTTGAGTTTATAATGTGTACATGTAATTTTTCTTATAAATAGTTATTGTATTCAACTTCATTTTATTACAAAATTATATATTTATTTTACTACCTATTGTCTCTTTATTTTACTGTAAGAGAATACACAATATCTATGGCTATGGGGGAAGAAAATATTTCACAACGATTACGATCAAATGTTTGGAATCATTTTGCTTACTTTGAAGAACATAGTTATCTAATTTGTAACTATTGTGAACGTAAATATATATTTCGTCGTCAATTTGAAACTGGAACGCTTGTAAGATATCTTGTATCTCAACACTCAAATGTTCCAAACTATTTTCATCATCAATCACCGCCACCACCATCACCAACAGGCCCAACACCCGCACAAAGAGCATAATAAAATGAAGAACTTCTCCACCAACTTTCTTCAAGCATTTATGTAATGTTCTTTTTTTATGTTTATTAGTAACGTATCCGTGTCTCGTGAACTTGTAGTTTGTTAAGTAATATTTTATCATTTATATTAATATTATCAATCAACTTATATCTTATTAATTGTTAAATTAACTTTTTCGTAAAAAAAGTTAAGCTTAAGTTTTTTTATTATTAATCCAACTATCAAAATTTAGAACACACTAATAAAAAAAAAATTAAAAAAAGATGGGCTGGCTCAACCCAGTTCGCGACTTGTGGTAGTGGGCTCATGGGCTGAGTTGAGTCCTATATTTCAAGAATTGAGCCCAGCCCAACTCAATCCACTAAATATATGTGTCGAATAGGACTCATTTTTTTAACTCACGATTCGGTCAAACTGTACTGAGCCGTGTTGGACGGATCTATTTGTCAGCTCTATATTAGATGATAGGACATGAAAAAAAATCTGCAACAGTGGAGGAATAGCTCCAATATAATTCTGAGGTATTTAAGAGAGATTTGATGACCTGTAGTGTATCGATTCTACTACAGGACTAGGATAGCGATTGGTCCAACATCTCACATTATAAGAGCTAAAAGATAAATAGGTACTAGAATTAGTTACAATGATTTTTTTTTTCAAGAAAATGATGCTTCGAAAGTATAATGTTTGACATTGGTGAACATGACATGATATGCATATAATTGTAAAAGTATTGTAAACTGAAGTAGTAACTCGAGTTAATTATTTTTACGTTAATAGATTTGAAGATTAGAACATTCATTGTTAGACCAGCAACATAAATTTTGCTTGTCGGATAGGAATTCTATTTAAAATATATTTAAGAGAATCTCTTGATTACTCTATCAAGGGCAGCTTGTGGAACACAAAACCAGAAGAAGAAGAAATCTCTAGAGATTTGCAGAGACGTCAAAAGAAGGAAAGGAAGAAAATTTTTCCTATTCGGATCTGGCCCATTAAAATAAAAAATGTAGGTCTCACAAATGTGAACCCACATGTTTATGAGAGAAGATAGAAAACTGTGTTCCGAATAAGAACATTTCTTGAAAAGGAAAAAATCAATGAGTTCTTTTTCCATTCCTATTATGTCTTCAATTCCGTGTGTTAGCATGTGCACTGGCGGCAATAAAATAAACAACTATTACAATAGCAACCGCAACGTAAACTATAAGAAGAGAAATGCTCGTGTTCGGCAACTAGATCATGCAGTTGTAACTTTGTTTGTGTGCTCCGTATATACATCATGTGTCACAGCCGAATGATCCGACTATCAAATACAAGACCAACTCCTATAAGAAAACTACGCATATAGTCTCAGATTCTAGCACAACTTGCTTAACAATCAATACGTTCCGTGAGCAAGAGATTGTGGTCCGAACATAGATGCTATGACCTATAGATGTCAAATCGATGCCAGTTGTAGAACATTATCTGAACGGATTTGAATCCCCTTAGTTGTATAAACAATTCTCACTATAGAATGAACAGATCATTTGACTAAATGATCAATTCACCACCATTGATTATAACGTTATGCGATAATCCAAATCCCATCAGAACATACCGAGAAACAGTTTCTGAGAAATCAAACTCATATGTACGGCCATCAAGCAAATCTGCATTCTTTTTTTCATTACTATAAATATGAACTCAAAAGTAGATAAAAGTCTTTGAAAAAGAAATCGATATATACACACACATGTACACTTTGCAGTTAATTGATTCGTATAAAAATCAGCTAGTTTGATCCGAATTGATATCAAAATTGGCTTTTCTAAAATGTTGCAACTAAAATGTGGAAACTAGACCTATTCCTAGCTCCTCGGCGAGTTCATCCCATACTGGAAGCAGTGTTAAAACTACAAGTATAATCGTCACAGTAAGAAGTGTTCTTCTCCACGTTCCAACTTCTGTCACATCGTTCAAGCATGGTTTCTCTGGAGTCCTCTGCATTTCATTTTGCAAATTAGTTCATTAATCAACATGAATATTTTCCCTTTTATGAGGTAAGACCAAGAGTTGTAGATATTATTTTCATCGACAGTTTACCCCACAATGTCATTCGCGTACCTGGCATATCAGCACATACAATCCCCAAGGAAGAGACAGAGGTCCACCGAGCTGACAGTATTAAAACAGCAAATTTTAGTGATGAAAATTGCCGCTCTATTCATGGCATCAAACGAATTGAATGTTAAAATCATAATACGAGTTCAGGATTGAAAGTGAAAGACGCTGCAAGTGTGAAGCAAACCGAGCATTTAAATTTACTCATCTGATTTTCTCTTTTTACTTTTCTGGTACAACATTTAAATTCACTCATCAACTAAATGCAATCAGATCTGTCAATAATATCTCCCCATTCTGGCAGACACGCAGTACTCTATGCAGGAGGGGGGAGCGCACTGAACTAAAGGACAGAGAAGAGTGGAAAGAGGGAAAAATAGAACGCCCTCTCAACATGTTCGTAACTTTTCAACTGGTTCTGGAGCAATTCATGTAAATTGCACTTGATAGAAAACAGAGTAATCAGAAAAGTGTGCCATCTATCTTTTACATGCTAGCAGGATTGTTCATCAGAGGGAACAAATACTGAAGGGGGAGCTTTACAACGAATTGGGAAAATTGAATGAAAAAGTACATACCACTCCCAAACCTAGTAACGAGTAAGTTGCCAACCCAGAAGCAATCACTGCACTCTTCCCAAAAGCACCCTGTCAAAGATAAATAAGATTGATAGGTCAGATTTACCTTCCTGTGGTTTTACTTTGATTATGCTAACTCTACCTTCTTGTGGTTTTACTTTGATTATGTTACAAACGGCTAAATCGGAGAGTCATGCCAAAATGATTATGTTACAAACGGCTAAATCGGAGAGTCATGCCAAAATTAAGGCAAAGTATATGTAGGTTTAATGTTTGATATTCTAAGTAACGGCTACAAAATGTCTAACCAACAAAAAGAGAACCAGATGCCATTAAAATCTCAGGCTACCAAGAAAATGAAACATTAATAACATCAGTGAAACTGGCATTCTTCATAGAAATGTTCAATTTCCACTTTTACCTTCTAATTGGGTGATCAAATATTAATAATTGAATGAAAATCCCACACAAACGATGAACTCATGAACCAGTCAAAAGACTAGGACTTCAGTAGACAAGATTGGTAAGATCAGGATCAAATTTGCAAGCATATCGATTTTCATGTTAAATATAAGACAAAGTGCTGATGTGGAAAGCCAAAAAAGCTTTCCACCATTGACGTTTGTATTAAACAACTCTTCTTCTTCTGTCAGGAGTTTATCCTTGGCATTGCCGGCCCCCAGCCCGGGTAAAGGAGGGTAGATGTTAGGTAGCCGGCAACTAGCATAAATTTCTTCAGATTCTTATGGATTTGAAACATTATTATAGCTGGCTCACGTAGTGGGATGAGGTTTGGTTTGATTTAGTTAGATAACGGTATCAAGCAAACCCTACCTGCACGGCTCTTCCGCCATCGAGACATCCAAGTGGGAGCATATTAAAAGCAGAGGTAGTTAAGCCACACCTGTAAAAGACCTTCAAATTAAACAAGCACATTCCACCAAAGAGGACAGCAAAGAAGTCCAAAAAAAGAATTACCAGCCAGCAATCACAAGAGGATGGATTGAAACTGAGGCCGCATGCATTGCTCTGTATATATACAAGAATGAACAATCAACTATTTGATGTTGAAGGACTTGTAACAAGGCTAGATTATGAGATAACTTTCAACATATTCAAAATGAGAATTCCACACAGAATCGTGAGTACTGAAAAAAAAAACCAGAAATAACATATTTTTTCTTTTTACTTTCACTTTCTCCCATTATGACGCTCTGATCTGTTGTAATTTTAAAGGTGTGAACGGACATGTATCAGCCTCCTCCAGAGCAAACCCAGATGATAAAAGCCAGAAAAACTGTGGGATATATCTATTTTAGCAAAATCTAGCTCATTAAACTTGAAAGGGTAAAATTAGAAACTTACGAATAGCCAAGTGTGGCTCTACTGATAAGCCCAAGAAGCAAAGAACCTTGGAAAAGCATGCTTGGAACTAGCACCAAATCTCCTGTGGCAGCTGGATTTGATGAAAGCAGCAGGCCAACAGCGAACATGGAGATAGACAATGCAGCTCCAGCAAAGGGCCCAGCCAGGGAAATATCTACTTTTGCTTTTCGATCGGGCAGAATTGATTTGAACTACAAGGAGAGAGAGAGAAAGAAACAAATACCAGACAGATTAACTAATGTCAATTGATGGTTAAGGACTTGAGGGGCAAATGCCCAAAGAAATCTTTGTACAAATTACATGGGGAAAATAAAGAAAAGGTTTTAAAGCCACTAGATGTTCCAAGAAACTTTTCTTTTTCCTGGTATGGAAGAGAAGAACAGGCATGGACAAACTAAACCTAGACCAGAAGGCATTTCTAAAGTATCCATTCTCCACTCAATAAAATTACTAACTTCTGGATCTATAAATAAGTAGGTATGTTACAATCAACTGGTCAAGCAATTTCAAAACCCAAATTTTCGAATGCGAACAATAGCACATGGCAAACCAATGAGAAATATTTGGTCAGGAATCATGATATTTGAAAACAGTTAGTGGTTTATAAGATTACCAACGCTCGGATAGAGTACACTAATTCAGATACAATGACCTAATGCAGGTCTATTTTCTTTTAAGAGAAATATAATATCCTGGTAGAAGGTGATGAGACATAAGTAGATGATCACATCATCCACCTAAAAAAGTGACAGAAGGATAATACTTCATTAGAAGGAGCTTGAGTCTCACAAGAAACCTCAAACACCCAAACAACACAATTCTGCTCTATAAAATAATCAGAGATGAATTATAGGCTAATTATTGTTGAATACTAGAATAACAAAAGAACTTAAAAATAACATTTATAAGCAGATGCTCCCTTACTTAGAGGAAAACCACAGTTGATAATACAGCCAGCCCTAATAGATCGATATTGCAACTTGTTTCAGGTAAACTATTGGTTATGAAACCTATAACTAGATGAGTTTCTTATTCCTTTTCGAAACCTACAGCTAAAAGATCATTTCACTCTTTAACTTGTCAAAGAATCTAACACTGTGCTTCAATTGCTTTGCTACTAAATAATTAAGTGAAAACTGATATCTGCAGGAAAGTACATGTTCAAATTTTACGTACAGGACCGAAGAAATTCTGATATGACCTTTAAACACAATTTTGCATTTCAAATCACCAAAGAGCTAAGCCTGATAAAATAGTACGTGGGATTAAAAGAAAAATATTAGAGAGGGTATACCTCAACTATTCTACATACAAAAGAAATGAGAGACAATAGAAAACACTTTTGAAGATTTGGCTCCATGATCACTATGGAGGAGGTATGCCTAAGCCTCTCGTGGAAACAGGAGAAAGTTACAATAAATCATGAAATGATAAGTTAGAAAGTCAATCAGGATATTTTAGCCTCCTTTCGTTTCGATCATGAGATTGTTGTCACAATTACTGAAATTCACAACCTCTTTTCACCTCTCTATACAAAGACAACGACTCTGTTATAGATTTCCCAGTTTCCAGACAGAAGGTTTTCAGGGTAGTTTGAGTGAAATCCTTTACAACTGCATCAACTAAGTACTTAAACAAAAACTATTTACACGCATCTATAAAAATGTATCAAATAAGTAGAAGAGACATCATATAGCTGAACTGCCAATTTCACCATGTTCCAAGATTCACTAGAGCAGTGGCTGGGTATTGTACCTGTGTGATTGCTCCAAAGCTTCCAAGTGTAATGTTTGGAATAAAAAATGGAATGCTCAATTTCACTTTCCTTGGAAAGGCAGCAAGAAAATGCCCAACCTCCTGCAGGTAATTAATACTTCATATAGAAATTAAATCAACAAAAGCATATTGCAAGAACATTGCAGATAGTGTAATGAATCAATACATGAAGTTACAAACCATACAATTTCATTTTCTTATGTAAAATGGCATCTGCATCCAAAAACCAGTAGAAGTACACTGTCATCTATCAGAGCAATACAATTGTGCAACATCTTTTCACTATTGTTTACAATGTAAACGATTGATTCATGAAACAGGCATAAATATGACAGCTTCCAACACCCACACTAGCGAATATCTACAGTCTATTTTTCACATCTGAAAAAATTATGAATTATGCAAAAAAAATAAAAATAAAAAGACAAAACGGGAGTACTTGAGCTATTTGATTATTAAGGGTTATCCGGTATTAATCTTCGATTATTTTAGCCACACTTAAGGCTTGGAATGCACTGAACGATCCGCCCAAATACGTCTAAAGCTCTTCATATTCCTTTAGAAGTAAACCCTGTTGAAAAGAGCCATAATATAATCTTGAAATTTAGATACATCAAGATGCCAATCTTTACTAACTTCCTGCTAGGTCAATTCAGTCCAACTCCTCATTTCCTATATCTAATCAATTCTGCTTAACTTACAAATAAAAATTTACTATTTTTCTTATTCATCTGTTAAGCATATTTGACACCTAAGTAGTCGAAGAAATAGATTACATACTAACAGTTGATAAAAGAATGGTCCCAAAATGATACTAAACTAGACAACAATAAATTATGAAAGATTCCCTATGGAGCACCTCTAATGTAATTATGCCATTTTCTTGGAATGAACCATGCATGTTTCTCGCATTTAAAAGTGATTATATCAACTTGATCGGTTGAAAGCTATATTTAAGCAGTACACAAATAATGAACTGCTAACTCTCTCATAGTCTGTAATATGCAGAGGAGAAATAATAAAGAAAGTAAAGGTCAAGAGGGGAATATAAAAATTTATTTTCTCTTCAATTCATATATTTCAGTTCAAAATATGTCAATGTCCACCTCATAATAAGTATCATTAATTATATGGTAGCATAAATTAACGATTCCGACTTAAACATCGATGAGGTCAAAAGAGACTGCGATGACTACAAGAAAGAAGTTCGAGAATTACCTAAGATGACGTCGGGATGATGCAATGCTAAAGTTAACAAATTTGACCAAAGGAAGCTTTCTAGAAGTTGACTTGGATGCTAGCCACCATGTGGTCAATTGTAGCCACCTATGTGATAAATATGAGTGGTCAATACTTTGAACATGTTGGTAAAGCCAACCAAGATGGAAATATTTGATAGGAAAGTCTCCTATAGCGAGCTAGCTGAATTCTATAGTCTCCTATGGCAGGCTAGCTGAATTCTATAAATAGTCATGCATTAGTTCATCAAATTTATTCACAACACACCTCCAAACACAAATTCTAAGTTAATCTTTCTTTCTTGTAAGTTCAGAAGCCATTGAAGCTCTAATCTTGAGAACGCACGGTGGGACAATTATCTTGTAAGTGTTATAAAGAATAGTGTTGTCTTTCTACTTGATTGTTGTTAAGACGTTTCTGAAAAATTTGTTATATTTTTACATGGTATCAAAAGCTTAAGGGGCTTTTAACAACAATCTTGTCTAGTAAAGCTCAACAACTATGACTACTCAAGGTACTAGTTCTTCTTCTACCAGTTCTAGATCCGGTTTAGTACCGACAATTCGTATCTGTCCCCCTACCTTCACAGAAGGAAAGCATGATGGCACAAACTATCTTTTGTGGAAGTTCAAAATCACGACAGTTCTGGACTCCTACGAACTCCTTGATACAGTGTTAGGCACAAATGCAGAACCAGTTGCAGTCCGTGCTGAAGATGACACAAAAAAGGTCACACCTCCAGACCCTCAGCTTGTCAAAGAATGGAGGAGACGAAATGCTGATGCACTTTGTGCAATTGTGACAAGTGTTCAGGATTCCGTCCTTACTCTAATTCAACACACAACCAAGGCAACTGAAGCTTGGAACGTACTAAGAAATCAGGATGAAACAAGGAATTAGACTCGCATTCAGAACTTAGAGAATCAGTTAGCTGTTGAGAGATTAAGTGAAGATGAAGTAGTTGAGTCATTTGTTAGTAGGACAATTATTTTATAAGTGTTATATTGAATTGTTATTGAGTGCTGTCTCAAGGCTGTCAAATTTTGGAGGCAACACTCTAATGCACCTTCGAGCTAGTTCCTCGGTTGATTTGGCAATACCAACTGCAGTCATTTGATCACGTAGGTTTTTCATCCTACTGATAAATGAGTCAGCTGCTTCATCTTCACTTAATCTCTCAGCAGCTAACTGATTCTCCAAGTTCTGAATGCAAGTCTGATTCTTTGTTTCATACTGATTTCTCAGTATGTTCCAAGTTTCAGTTGCCTTGGTTGTGTGTTGAATTAGAGTAAGGACGGAATCCTGAACACTTGTTACAATTGCACAAAGTGCATCAACATTTCGTCTCCTCCATTCTTTGACAAGCTGAGGATCTGGAGGTGTGACCTTTTTTGTGTCATCTTCAGCACGGACTGCAACTAGTTCTGCATCTGTGCCTAACACTATATCAAGGAGTTCGTAGGAGTCCAGAACTGTAGTGATTTTAAACTTCCACAAAAGATAGTTTGTGCCATCAAGCTTTCCTTCTGTGAAGGTAGGGGGACGGATACGAATTGTCGGTACTAAACCGGAACTAGAACTGGTAGAAGAAGAACTAGTACCTTGAGTAGTCATAGTTGTTGAGCTTTACTAGACAAGATTGTTGTTAAGAGCTCCTTAAGCTCTTGATACCATGTAAGAATATAAGAAATTTCTCAGAAACGTCTTAACAACAATCAAGTAGAAAGACAACACTACTCTTTATAACAATTCAATATAACACTTACAAGATAATTGTCCCACCGTGCGTTCTCAAGATTAGAGCTTCAATGGCTTCTGGACTTACAAGAAGAATAGAAGAAAGAAAGACTAACTTAGGATTTGTGTTTGGAGGTGTGTTGTGAATGAATTTGATGAACTAATGCATGGCTATTTATAAAATTCAGCTAGCCCGCCATAGGAGACTATAGAATTCAGCTAGTCCGCCATAGGAGACTTTCTTATCAAACATTTCTATATTGGTTGGCTTTACCAAACATGTTTAAAGTACTGACCTCCCATATTTATCACATGGGTGGCTTCAATTGACCACATAGGTGGCTAACATCGAAGTCAAAATCTAGGAAAAAGCTTCATTTGGTCAAAATTGTTGACTTTAGCATTGTATCATCCCGATGTCATCTTAAGTAACTCCAAATTCCTGAACTTCTTTCTTGTAGCCATCACAATCTTTTTTGACCTCATCGACATTTAAGTAAGAATCGTTAATTTATACTACCATATAATTAACGATACTTATTATGAGGTGGGCATTGACATATACCAACACCCCTCCTCAAAGTTTACCTCACGATGACTAAGCTATTGGGACAACACCCAATGTTTGAAGATGCTTGCTCAACTGGACGCTTCCTATCACTTTGGTGAAGATATCTGCACAATTATCTTCTATAGAGCAGTACTCTATGTAGATTTTACCTTCTTCGATTAGTTCCGTCACATAGTGATAGTGAATCTTTATGTGTTTTGTTTTAGCATGAAATACCGGATTCTTTGACATGGTTATACAACTCTGACTATCACATTTCAACATTGTTGCTTCCTCTATTGGAATGACAATATCAGTCATGATGCGTCGGAGCCAAACAGCTTCACAGGATGCTACACAAGCAGCCTTGTATTCCGCCTCCGTTGATGAAAGTGCAACGGTGGGTTGCTTCTTACTAGACCATGAGATGATTCCACCACCGACTATGAATACGTAAGCTGTTACAGATTTTCTTGGGTCAATATCACCAGCTCAGTCTGAGTCACAATACCCAGATAAAAAATCTCCACACTTGTATGATATCGCATACTCCAACGTGCCTTTGAGATATTTGAGGATCCGCATCCTTCTTTGCCAGTTACTTTGTCTCAGTTTATTTGAAAACCGAGTAAGAACTCCCATAACATAACTAATATCAGGTCTTGTGTTACAAAGGAAGATTAAACTTTCCACCAACCTTCTGTAGAACTTGTTATCAACTTGTTCTGAAGGATCGCCAATATAACTTTGTATTCACTTCCATCGGGGTGATAACTGATTTGCACTCGGACATACCAAATACAGTCAGGAGCTCACGAACATATCGTTGTTGCGAGATGAAGATAGAATGAGGTTTTTCCCATACCTCGATTCCCAAGCAATAATGAAGACCAAGATTTGTCATTTCAAATTCTTGGCTCAACCATTCTTGCGTCTTCCGAATATTATCTTCATGGTCACCAGTGATTACAAGATCATCCACATATATAGGACTACAATTACCTTCTTTCCTTGTTCACTTAAAACATACAAGTTGACCTCTGATTTGCTTCTACAAAAATTATGCTGCAAGAAGAAAGAGTCTATACATTTGTACCAAACTCGTGGTGTTTGTTTTAACTCATATAAAGCCTTCTTCAATTTGCAGACTTTTTCTTCTTCGCCTGGTATTTGTAAGACAGGGGGTTGTGCAACGTAGACTTCTTCTTCAAGTTGCCCATTAAAGAAAGCTGACTTGACATCCATTTGATGTACAATCCATTCATAATGCGCGGCAGCTCAAACAACTAGCCTAATTGTTGACTTTTTTGTTTTTGGACCAAAGGTTTCATATACATCAAAACCTTCGACTTGTCAAAATCCTTGTGCTACAAGGTGTGCCTTGTATTTTTCAAGACTTCTATCTGCCTTGTACTTCACTTTCCAGATCCACTTGGTGCCGATGATCTTTCTGGTCGATGGCTTTTCAACGATGTCCCAAGTATCATTTTTCATGATACTATCATACTCAACTTGCATAGCTCTTTTCCAATTTGGATCTGACATGGCTTCCTCCCCAGTTATCGGTTCTTTTACCATCTTGATGATTTGGGTCATCAAACCTATGTTTACTAACTGTTGTCCTGATCTGTTCTGCTCCTCTATTCTCTTTGATCATCTTAGTCCATCAGGACGTGGATTATCATCACTAACTCCTGGATTTCTTCCATCAAAGAACTATTGGAACCACTTCGGTTGTGGGTTCTTTGTGGATACAACTGGTTGGTCTTCAGTCTCTTCATCATTATAGACTTCTTCATTGTTCAACAGTCGTTGTTCAGGCACTTAGTGGATTACTTCATCGGTTGATGACGAAATGGCAGGACCGCTATCCTCCATTGAGTGTGGTCGCTCATTAAACACCACATCTCGATTTATGATCACTTTCTTGGCCTCTACATCATAGAGTCTGTATGCTTTAAACTATTCACTATATCCCAAGAAAATGCCCTTTTTGCTCTTGTCATCCAATTTTTTTATATTTTTATTTGGGACGTGTACAAAACACTCACACCCAAATTTTATTAAATGAGACACAGAAGGTTTCGTACTATAATAAGCCTCATTAGGAGTCTTATCGTTGAGTGCCCTGGTTGAGCACCGATTGAGGATGTACGCCGCTACGTTGATTGCTTCAACCCAAAATGTATCAGGTAGGCCATCACCTTTCAACATGCATTAAGCCATTTTTACAATTGTTCGATTTCTTCGTTCCACAACTCCATTTTGTTGTGGTGTGTATGGAGCAGTCAATTGGCGCTTAATCCCAAGCTTGTTGCAGTAGTTGGTAAAATCTGTAGAACATAATTCCCCTCCACGATCGGTACGAAGTTTCTTCAACTGAGTTGTGTTCTCATTTGTCACAAGTTTATGCCACACTTTAAACTTTTGAAGAGCATCAGCCTTGTTCCGAAAGAAATACACCCACATCTTCCTACTATAATCGTCGACTAACAGCATAAAGTAGGAAGATCCTCCCAACGCCGTGGTAGTCATTTTTCCGCAGAGGTCAGCATGTACCAACTCTAGAGGAGCCTTTGATCGGTTATGACTCTCTTTAGGAAATGACTGTCTATGTTGCTTGCCCAGCATACAAGCTTCACATGGTCCTTCAACTTCTTCAATTAAAGGCAAGTCGGCCAGTATCTTCTTCTTTTGCATTTCTTTTAACACAAGATAGGAAATGTGCCCGAACCTTTCATGCCAAAGTTGACTTGTTTTGGCATCCATGAAGGCAGAAAGAGAGCTGATTTCATAAAGGTTATTTTTGCGAATACCTGTACTTACTATATTTTGATCCTTGTCAAGAATCAAAGCTTCCGTCTTCTTGAACCGCACTTCTAGATCATTATCTGTAACAGCAGCTACAGATAGCAAATTTCTATGCTTCCTCCATCTTTAGACACGAGCGAGATGGTTTCAGTGCCCTCAACGGGACACCTAGCATTATTCCCGACGACAACATTCATTGGTTCTTGTAGAGGTTTTATGGAGTCATATAACTCCTTCTTGTTGGTCATGTGTCGAGAAACTCCACTATCTAACACCCATGCACTTGTTTGATGTACATGTGCACTAGTACATGTTTCCTTCGATACATCTGTTACAGTAAACAGATGCACTTCTGTTTCAGCCGTATTGGCAGATTCTTTATTTCTCCAATTTGGCTTTAGAGTTCCGTTCTTCTCGTCATGGATTCGTTTCCTGCAATCTTTGACAGCATGGCCTTTCTTACTGCAGTAGTAGCACGATCCAAAGAACGTCTTCTTTTTTCCTTTCTTTTTTTCTTCTTGGCTACTCCTCGCTTTGGCTACAAAGGCAGAGTCAAGTTGATTATCTCTGCTTTTTAGTCTCATCTCTTCCTCCATCAACATGGCAGTAAATTCTTCAAACGTCAAAGAAGGAATGCGAACTTGTGTATTGAGTGCTGTCTCAAGGTCGTCAAATTTTGGAGGCAACACTCTAATGCACCTTCGAGCTAGTTCCTCGGTTGATTTGGCAATACCAACTGCAGTCATTTGATCACGTAGGTTTTTCATCCTACTGATAAATGAGTCAGTTGCTTCATCTTCACTTAATCTTTCAGCAGCTAACTGATTCTCCAAGTTCTGAATGCGAGTCTGATTCCTCGTTTCATACTTATTTCTCAGTATGTTCCAAGCTTCAGTTGCCTTGGTTGTGTGTTGAATTAGAGTAAGGACGGAATCCTGAACACTTGTTACAATTGCACAAAGTGCATCAGCATTTCGTCTCCTCCATTCTTTGTCAAGCTAAGGATCTGGAAGTGTGACATTTTTTGTGTCATCTTCAGCACGGACTGCAACTAGTTCTGCATCTGTGCCTAACACTATATCAAGGAGTTCGTAGGAGTCCAGAACTGTAGTGATTTTAAACTTCCACAAAAGATAGTTTGTGCCATCAAGCTTTCCTTCTGTGAAGGTAGGGGGACAGATACAAATTGTTGGCACTAAACCGGAACTAAAACTGGTAGAAGAAGAACTAGCACCTTGAGTAGTCATAGTTGTTGAGCTTTACTAGATAAAATTGTTGTTAAGAGCCCCTCAAGCTCTTGATACCATGTAAGAATATAACAAATTTCTCAAAAACGTCTTAACAACAATCAAGTAGAAAGATAACACTACTCGTTCTAACAATTCAGTATAACACTTACAAGATAATTGTCCCACCGTGGCTCTCAAGATTAGAGCTTCAATGACTTTTGGACTTACAAGAAGAATAGAAGAAAGAAAGACTAACTTAGGATTTGTGTTTGGAGGTGTGTTGTGAATGAATTTGATGAACTAACGAATGGCTATTTATAGAATTCAGCTAGCCCGCCATAGGAGACTATAGAATTCAGCTAGTCCGTCATAGGAGACTTTCCAATCAAACATTTCCATCTTGGTTGGTTTTACCAACCATGTTCAAAGTATTGACCACCCATATTTATCACATGGGCGGCTACAATTGACCACATGGGTAGCTAGCATCCAAACCAACTTCTAGGAAGCTTCCTTTGGTCAAATTTGCTAACTTTAGCATTGCATCGTCCCGACGTCATCTTAGGTAATTCCAAATTTTCCGAACTTCTTTCTTGTAGCCATCGCGGTCTCTTTTGACCTCATCAACGTTTAAGTCGGAATCGTTAATTTATGCTACCATATAATTAACGATACTTATTATAAGGTGGGCATTGACATATACCAACAGCAAACTGGATGGCACCAGCATTATTCTTGAAGAATCCTACACCTCTTAGTCTTTTTCTCCACAATTTTTGAATGAACTTCACTTGTCACTTCATTCGACTAAGAATCAAAAGCTAAGCTCAGCTATCATTGTAATTGTAGGAGGTAGGGTATCGTGTCCCCCTCCATTATGTATATGTTTTTCTCTTATCAATGATCAACCCCCCGCCCCAAAAAAAAACCCAAAAACAAAAAGGAAACTTATGAGAGATAATATGAAGGTAGCAAAATTCGTAAAGTAAAGACTTCAATTTGGAGACTGTTGCTGCTTGGATCTTGGGGTGAATGTTCTTAATAATGAACTTATTAAAAGCACAAAGTTCAATAATATGTTTTGGCGTATATCTGTGGACAATATATGAGAATCAGATTTCTGTTCAACCATAAAGGACAGTAAACGAAGGCCAGAAGTAGATTAGTTCAACATAAATCACCATCCAACTGAAGAAATTATTGTTATTTTCTTGTGTATTTTCTTCCATTGCAAATAAGGATATACAATGAACTAGAATAAAAGAATATCCTTCTTACATGAAATAACTGAACACTCAAAACACCATACGCAACAGGCAATGCAGACTCCACAAATGGTATTAGAAGCTGCATATCTGGTGGTTCAATGGCATTTGGATCTGTGAAGTACTTTACTACCTCAGGAGGTAGTTGATTAATCTGCTTAAATGAAAATCAAAATTAAATCAAACCCCTATTTTATACATGAGGTTAGAGAAGCAATTATACCAAACAAGAATAAAACTGAACTGGTAACAAGATGATATAACATATTATGAAAGCATACCTGAGATGAGATTCCCAGCTCTACAGAGGAACCAATAGTGAGAAGAAACAGCAGAAAAGCAATGACATATTGAAAAAGTGTTGTCGGACCTGGCTCTGAAACCTCCTTCCTTAACATACCAAAGCTGACTCGGGGACCACCACGTGGATCTGGTCCTTCTGAATTGGGTTCCTCCACCATGAATAGATTGTACTTATCTCCCATAATATCAGCTAGCTGACTTTGAAGTTTGGTAAAGACTTCCTCTCTCTTTCCCCTCAGGTTCCCAAGGAAAAGAATGCCCTCTCCTAGATCCCCAAATGGCTCTTCTTTGGTTACCCAAAATGTAGAATAGCCAAAAAGCTTTTGCTTAATAACTTTCACATCAGCAGGATCAACCTTTTCTGGTCCAAGAAGTTCCATCAATTTAAAAGAGTCTACTTGGAAATTATTATAACCTGGCCCCACAGGAGAAATAGTAGATGGCTGCAAAAGGAGAATAACTAATCCTTTAGAATCTTTATCTTTGCAATACAACAGAGAAAATAAAGGTTTTTTCTACTTCTATACTTGACCTAATATTCTCTTTCTTCCACACTCGATAAATGGTAATGTTTGTCTCCCCAGTCCTCTTCCTTCTTCCTCCATTTCTCGTTCGCAATCAATTCAAATCATGCCTATGAATATGGTTTACAAATATTACTAAAGCAATATCATGGCCTTTTGGACCATTTGGCAGCTTTAGAACCATGGTTTGCTGAACATCACTTATTATACCATTTCAGATCATGCAAGCAACAGATGTTAAAGGACGAAATGTTGCACTAACAAAACCAAGATCCTCCGGTTCAGTTGGGTCTCACTTCATTCTGTGGGCATTTTGTCAGTTCTCTAATTCAATTAATAACAACATGATAACAGATAAGGCCCCTAAACTTATAAATGAAGCACAAACTCACACTCTGAAATCCATCTATCATTCAAAACCCTTTTGCTATTTCTAGTCGTGTAAGGTTCATCAAAACATTAAATTGACTTTAGCAGGAAACTAGGCATGACTGGGGTCCCCTCTGGGTTCCGATGGACCAGCGGCTGGGGGTTGCTCTTGATGTGTGTTGGTTGGCTGAAAGAGAGCACCTTCCCCTTGCGGCCGCGTCTCATTTCCCTTGTCAAACAAAAAACAGCAATCTTGGAACCTCTTTCGCTAACTAGTAAGTCCATCTCGGTTTCTTTTTCTTCTTTTTCCTATCGAGCTATTTCAGACATTATAGAAGAAACCTCAAAACTGCCAGCCTACAATCAATTCCTCCGTTAAACAACATTTATAATTCATAAGTAACAAAAAGTAATGATCTAATACAAGTTCCCATTCACCTAGAGCAAGGTGCAATCACCAATGCACAAAGATCAACAACACAACCTGTAATTCAACCTTTACTCTTGCATTTTCATTACCAAGCCCACATGATTAATCAAAACAAACCAAAAAAAAGATTGTGAAAATCATCCTAAACCGAGAAAAAGGTACAAGCAAACAAGCATTAATTTCAACAATATCTGGTTGCACATTCCGCTTGTAAATAATTAGCACACTTTCTCTGGAACTAATTATTCCTCATTTCCAAACAAAAACAAGACAAAGTAAAAAACTCAGGCACAATGCTCTTTGAATAGCAAGTTCAGACATTGTGGCTCGAGACCTGATACAAGAGTGGTCTATAAGTTAGTCTTGCAGTTTTAAGTTATATAAAATAATAACTCGAGTTAATCATTCTGTATTAGTAGTACTTCTGTATTAGTACATCCAAAGCCCAAACACATTATTTTTTCTAAAACTAATGGCACTAGTCACACTTGCGTGCTTAATTTCTAAAAATGCAACCTTAAGTATTTAACAACCGAGCACTCGAACTATTTTAAAATATAAATAAAATAAAAGTATAACAAAAAAGAAAAAGTAAAGAGTAACCTTACTCGTGAAGAAATAGAAGTCGGAGAATTTTTGTTGTCGGAATATTCCTCGGAATCTTCTTCAGTCGTCGCGACACTTGTAGTAGTACTAGTAGAAGTCGTACTAGTCTTATCCTCTTCCTCATTAACGCCATTTTTTGAATTATTATTATTATTATCATTATTATTACTATTATTATCATTATCATTACTAAAAGAACATGCGATTATTTTAATTTTGGTAAAATTAATTTGATTGCTCGAAAATGTTCTTCTTTTGTGGAAGATTAATCGTCGTGGTGGGCGAGAATAATTGAGATTGTTTTGAGGATAAGTGAAGAATGAGTTTGTGAAGCTAAAGCTACTGCCTGTGAGCGTTCCCGTAACCATTTTGTGATGTGTAGCTAAAGAGGAAGCTCAGCTCCGTTTGTGTTTGTTATCTGGGATTGTGTGTGTGTGTGTGTGTGTGTGTGTGAACGTAGATGACGCGGAAAGAAAACAGCATATGACTGGGGCCATATCTCTTTTTTCAGGCCGCAAGGGGTAATATTTTTTGCTTTTTACTGTTTTTGAGTTTATTTTTGACTTGAGTTGTTTTTGTTATATTCAGAAATTTATTAATTAATATCAAATTCTGCTAATTAAATTACTACATTATTTAAAAATATATATTTTTTTCAAAAATATCTTTCTTAAATTACCACGTTATCCAAGCTTCTGTATTTCTTTTCTTTTTCAGGCTATTTTTCATGAGCTCAACTGTAACTTGTAGAGTGGAACTATATAAAGTCCTTGAAAAACATACATTTTTTGGCATAATGACGAAGATTTAATCTTTCATTGTTTGAACACATACGCAAAATAGTTATTTGAATTTTATTTTAGGGCAAAATGTGATACTGATTTTAAATAGCCTCCAAACTTTGTATTTCTCTCAAAGCATCGCATTTGTAATTAGAAACTTGAGAGAAAATTTCATTTTTGCCGATTAAACCATTGATTTTAACCTCAAAAATTAAATGGAAAGACTTATTTGAAAGAAATGTAGAATTGAATGGGCAAATTTGGAACCAAAATAAATAAATAAAGCGAGTGGTTTAAAGCTTCATATAAATTTAGACACCAATAACACAATTTTCCCTTTATTTTTAATTTTTTAAAGTATTTTTTTGTAACTTTATAATGTAAAATTACTGCATCAGTTCAAACTGATGAACCAAACCAGTGTTCACATGAACAGTACAACCTACACGTGAAAGTCCCACGAATATATGAGAGATTCATATTAATTTGTACTAATCAAAGAATTTTTCCTTTATAATTGAATTTTAGGTTTCACTACATCCAAGTTAGATGATATTGGCATTTTTTAGCTAGGGTTTAAGCCAATATATTGCAATATTACTGTTTGCAAAACATAAAATATGACGGTGCTAGATAATCCGAAAATTTGCAATCATTCGTTCATGACAATGTTACAATTCACATATTTTTCAAAGCTTAGATCTTAGCTTTCTATAACAAGGTATTATGAAGTCTTGATTTGTTTCATTGTTAGAGAGATGAAAGAAACTTCTAAGCAAGCATTTACATATACGGATAATGAGGAAAAATTTCCTCTGAAAAACATATATATAAATATCATACTTGTACAACTCTAATCAAACACTCAAAAATGGAAAAATATGATTTATCTCAAAAAAAAAAGTTATTGACTGGCGTACAATATTAGCTGGGGAAGATTTTCCAGAATTAGTGTGAAAATTGCACCAAATACAAAAATTAAAACAAAAGCAAGCAGTATCTTTCCTATGTACAGAGAAGAGAGAGCTGGTTTTGAGGTATCGTTCGTCGAATGCAGATTCTCCGAACCCTGCAAGAACAATGAGAATTAAATTGTAAATGCATCATGGATTTTCAACAAGATTACGTGCTAATCCTTTGGCAACACTAAAATATCAAGCGAACATAATTAAATGATGTTACAGATTTGGTGTAATGGTGTAACACCAATTGCTGGCGCTTACAGAAGAGATGGCTCTTGATAGAAATGAGTGACGTCATTAGATTTATATAACCGACCTTACCTGGTGAGATAAGACTAGGTTTTGTTTGGTGTAACACCAACTGCTATGTTCCACACTGACATAGAAGGATTATGGAATAGTGAAACTACCTTGATCTAAAACCCTTGAGATTTTGCTTAAGAAAAACTTGTTTTCACCATTCAGCAAATAACATGACTAAGTATACATGGTATATATAAATCAGAATACTTTTAGAATCAATATTATCAATCTGCATTTTACTAAAGTTTAGGCAATATATATGCATATTGTGCAGTTCATCTGTCTCAGACCAAGTACTGGGGAAGCATGTGAATGCTCAAAAAGTTAGGACAAAGGGATGTTATGATGATATTACGGCTACAAAAGAAAAATAAACTTTTAGGATATGAGGCTACAAGGACAATAAGTAACAAGATTTATGTGTGGCTAGAAGTCTATCTTGGATGTGGAAGTGCAGACCAAAAGCTATGGAACTCGGGTGTGAACCATTTATGGTCCCCCTCAGACCACCTGGATCCCAGAGGCAATACTTCTTGACAACATGTAGAGAAATGGCTATAGAAGAGTTAGTTGGTTGTATAGCAATAAAACCTCGTCTTTTATACACATGAATACATTTGTTAGGTCATGTTTCTTACAATATATAGTGTTGCTGATTAAGGGGGTCGGTGTGGAAAATCTGTAGTTTTCAAGTAAAACAGTGTTTACAAAAATCTTTTGACATACCAAGGTCTTCTGCATGCTTATACGATTCCTCAAAATCTCGAGAAGCTTTACAGCATGTAAATTGTTGTATGTCAAATATGTCAAATTTTAAACAAAAAATGTTTCCCCCCCTCCCCCCCAAAACAAAATAATCCTAGGGCTTCATCTCTGATAGTTTTCCTTCTTAATAAGAGTTGATACTGATTGCTGCTCTTCCGCACCTCTCAGCCTATCTACTGAAGGCAAGCAAGAACCGCAAGCCTCTGGTAGTTGCAGAAACTTAACTTTCCAACTGCAGGAAATTTTGTCATTCTTTGATGCTTTAAGCTGCATATTCTTTGCCTGTCATTATCTTTGCTGATGGATATAAAATTTGAGGTATTACAGGCCTTTACACACAACCCTCACTTCCAGATGCCAGCCATCACATACTTAAGAACACTATGCCAACAATTTACTTCTCTATGCTACGCATCTATCTTCAAACAACACCAAACGTCCGTATTCTAGTTACAAGAACTATAAATATAGTATTTGCTTCTTCAAACAAGTGGAGTCAATTCAGCGAGTGGTGGCAGTAATTCAGTGGAGAAATAGTCTTAGATGGTATTATTATATAGTCAACAATATGTGGTCTCTCAGTTTATGAGTTTTCTTCATCAACATTTTAGCTCAGAATGTTGGTCATATATTAACAAAGCCTTGTTGAACAGATAGAGATTTTAAGTGAATGCTTTAAAATATATACCTTAGCATACGGTTTCCGAATGCCTCTCGAACCACCATTCAATCCCACCCCTTTCGCAACACCTATTTCAAGAAACCAAATATAAAAGTCAGGCAACATGTTCTCTGGGTAATCAATCATTTTATCTTTTCAAGCAAACATGTACTAACATGATCTCAGAAATAATACCAATGAAAATAAATTTTGTAAATGATATTTGAAAATTACCTTCGTTGATTCCTTTACATGAAGGACCAAAAAAAAATAAAAAAATGAACAAATAAAAACGAATTAAATTCCAAACACAGCATGCCATAATCACTTAGCCAAGTGAAAGGAGCCTTAATAGCTTAGCAGAAGATTCCACAAAATGTGCATACAAGTAGAAAAAAATAAAATAAAACAATAGTACCGAAGCCTTCTTCTTTTTCCATTTTTGTCAGAACTAAGCCTTATTTTCTAGTGGGATCACCTATATGGATTTGAGTACGCCTCTCATTTTCTGTTGAAAGCAACCCCTCAAAATCCACCTACCACCGGGGTTTATCAGAACTCCTAAGTCAGAGGTTTACCCTTAGCACAAACAGTCCAAAACCTGAATAAAGGAGGAGGACTAAATTCGATAGTTGAATGTCAATACAAAACCATCAGGTTTCATTTATAGATTTGAGACAACATAAACCAAACTAACCCCAACCTTTGTCTCATTACATGAGATGAACGTATTAAGAGTCATTTCCTCTATTAACTCCATCCATACGAGAGCCTGCCTAAGTAATTTCATCCACCTCTTATTAGTTTTTCCTTCTAACAGGCTGCCTCTGATGGTTGGCAGCTAACGTGTCTGATTCATCTCAAACAATTCTCCCCTCATCTTATCTCAATTGACCCGTTCTCACTTTTTCTCAAACATAGTATCCTATCTAGTATTATCGCACATCCGTTTTCATGATAACAGAAAAGGATTAATCCAATTTGTATCCCTAATGTTTTGCGACATTCGGAATATCACATGGGGTTTTATGCGCTTTTCTTTTAAAACACAGGTTCTATGTGCAACTCCCATAAAACACAGTGCTGTTACACCTTTACCTGGATCAGTAACAGCCTGCAATTTCCAGCCGGGCCCAAAATTGACAAGAGGAGCAGTGGGCCCAAACACGATGGGCTCTTCACCTTCTTTAACAGCTTCGATATGCGATGATGCCAATGGATATGCTTCACCTTCACTTTGAAGAAGAAGAAGAAGCTTCTTATTCATGAAATTCAACGCAAACCCTGCTTCTGTTCCTATAGCAAATCGCCTATTCTTGCCTGTACTCTTACATAGCACCTCTACAAACTGTAAAAATAAAAATAAAAAAAATTTGTTAAAAGCGATTAATCAATAATAATAATGGTTTATTTTGGGAAATTAGACTTACGGGTACAGATTGATGAGGAGGGTCTGAGAGGGGAGTGTTGACTTTTGAGTCTTCTTTCTCATCTGCCATTGCTGTTTATGTTCCAAGACTCTGAGATATGATTTAAGAATTTGTCATATTTATAGTCAGTAAATAGATCGTATGTGAGGCTCCGTTTGTTTGCCGTAAAATATTTTACAGTAAAAAATTACGGTTATTTTTTTAAAATTTTATGATGTTTAGTAACAGTGTAAAATTAATTAATTATAAAATATTTTTTGATCAATAATTGCGGTTAGTACAAAATTTTGTAAAATATTTTACGAAATTTTGAAAGAAAAAAATATTTTACGGAATTCATAATACATCTAAATACTAAAAAATATTTTCCAGTAATCTATTTTTTATAAAAATATTTTCCTCCAACAAATTATTTTACGGCAAATAAACGGAGTCATGTAAAATATTTTACATAAACAAGTTATTTTATGACAAACAAACGGAGCCTAATTGTCCCGGCATGTTTCGGCGGTATTGGTGTAAAATTGATATTATGCGGGGGTGAAATTAATATCATGAATTTCACATCCTCTACTCATTTTGAATTACGCCCTTAATTAATTAATGTTATCCATGTATAAAAAAATATAGTATTACATCTAAAAATTTACTAATTAAGGATCGAATTCCATCAAATAAATCATAAAATGGTATTTTGTGATATTTTAATTTATATATTTTGATACTTTATGCTTTAGCTAAAGTTTTTTTCTAATTTTTTTTATTCAAAAAAAATATAAAATATACAACAAATATTAAAAAATATTATCTACAAAAATTGATATTACAACCTTTCACTATTAATATTTCAACAAATCACACTTATAACAAATAAACATGCCAATAGACCAAAGTCCTGGTGGTCATTTATAATTACTTATACAAACCAGTGTATTTATAGCCATCTTTTGGCACGAATATCAACAGGATCTTAATTTTAAACGTGGAATATTAAAAGTCACAAAATAAGATATCACAAATTAGAATATCATTTTGTGAAATGTTAATATACTTTTGCGTTATAAATATGAGTTTTAAAATTATCAAAGAATATTTGTTACTACTAAAATAATTATGGGGTTTCAAGTAATTTGGTTCAATTGAATCCACACAATCAACAAAATCCATGTGCCAGTAAAGATCGCATCCATTGACCGATAAATAATAAATAAAAAAACTATTGCTTTATTTCCATACATCCCGATAAACGGAAGAATCTATGTTCGTCACTAACTTCCTTTCAAACCACATTGGCATATCTAGGCTTTCTTACCGGGTCTCTAGTCATCAAGATTAATGGGCATATGCTGGTTTGATAAACCAAGGAAAAAGCAAGCAATGCTTGGTTTGACACTCAAGAGCAACCTTCCGGGCTAGACATCGATGTAAAGGTTAGATTTCACCAACTCTCTCTACCCAACGAGTGCTATTGCAAGATAGTTCTAGGGTTGAAGTACCCCTCTTGTCCCTCACAAGTAGCTTTATCAACGCATCTGGTGGACGATCAATGAGCCAACTTCCAAGGAGATGGATCAAACCAAAATTTACGAGCCAATCAGTGCATATATTAGCATTCTGTAAATCTATTTCACCTCATATTCCTTATATCTGGAGAGTATGTCTTTGCATTCCTTAATCACAGATCCAAGTGGATAAGAGAACTCCAGAGTCAGTTTCTACACGGAGTTTTTGAATTTCAAGATCTCTAGCACGTCTAACTCCTTCACATAACGCTGATGCTTCTGCTACTAAAGTAGAGGCGGCCCCTTAGCTTCTTTATGTCGGGCAGATGTAGAAATGCCCTTACTCCCAACAAGCCCGCCTCTGCCAGATTCCCCACCAAATCTTGCTTGCAAAGATCAAAATTCATCTCTGACAGCGTCTTTACTCACAAACTCCAGAAAATCTCCATGCCCAGCAGGAACAGGTGAACAGAGCCATTGCAGAACTTGACGCTAAATAGGTTGCAGAAATAATGCTAAAACGTGCTCAGCACCTGCCCAGAAATATACAGGTGCTGAGAGTTTCAACAATTACTGCAACATAGAAACTTGGATGCCCCTTCTTCTGTAGGATAAAATCAACCCACTTCCGCTGCTGCAGAACCCTCCAATTCGAACTGCTGCATCTGATTAGGTGCCATTCTGAGGTGGTGGAGAACTTACAATCTGAAGAGGCAATCGACTTAGCTCTATCAGTCCTGTCCAAAGAAAAATTTTGACTTTCACACCTACGCATCAAAATAATATATTGAACTTTTAACCAAATGCTGTAAAACATTCTGTGAGATGAGTCATACTAAGAAAATAAAAATCATAAAAACATTTTCTGCTGGAGCATGGAACTTGAAAAGTAGAGTCACCTGTCAAAAAGCATATATACCATACTTTGGCAGGAGAAATCATATCTAGCCTTATGATTTCCCTCTTTGGAAAATAATAATAATAATAATAATAACAATTACGAGCAATATAAGTGCATTGCTGCAGTCAAGCTACCAGTATGTTAAAGATATGAGATAATGTCAGTCGCAGAATCAGAAAATAACATTATAGAAATAATTTATGAAACAAAGCAGCTTGAAGAAAATACTTTTAATCTCAATGAAAGAGTCGCTGGACAGAACATAATGCAAAGTGCAACCACAAAATTTTAAAGACCAACCGGGGCTGTCTATCGGATCTTTTCTAAGAAGTTATAAGAAAGAAAAAGGAAAGAGTATAACGAAGGTAAAGCAAGCTGCGCAAACAAAATTGGAGTTAAGAGGTCTCTTCAGTCTTCACAGGTCCTTCACCTCCATAGATAGCTAAGGGGATCTTCACCATTCAACCTTCTCCAATTCGATAACCTAACCGACATCTTAGTCTTTAATCACAATCTATTTATGTACAAATTATAACTGTTTCTCCTAGTTATTTGGATTAGACGGGCCAACAACCTTTTCTCTACGGAAACAAATAAAATTCACTTGAAATTCAAAATTAGAGGAAAATTGAACTTTACACTTATTGCTTTCTTCATCTTTTTCCTTCGAACACCAAGTCCATCGGTCCGACTTTTTTTCATGTTAAAATCTTGCAGAGGGTGGTATTGCAATGAAGCTAACTGTTCCTTTGCTGCATCAAGCCTTCTTTTCTCAACTTTCTGCAATGAAATTATGCATAAAAACACAGTCTGAGCGTAATTTCCTGAGGTAACCGTCAGAAACAGCGTTATACTATCTAAATGAATCAGAACTTACAATGGCCTTCTCAAACCCTGCAATATGCTGCTTGCAAAGCCTGAGCTCCATCTCCAGTGTATGGATTCTAGAGTCTACAGGTACATCACATTGCTCAATTAAATCCTTTTGCCTACCTCGAACAACCTCTGGCTGCCATACTTTCAGTGCCACTGAAGCTTGTCTGGTAGAATCACAAGGTTCATAATTCATATGTGAGCACAGAGATCCCGCAACTTGATTTAGTTTTGGACAGAAAATTCTATTAAGAAATACAAGTAGAAGTTACTTTAATTTTAAAATACTAAAATTGTTTCAAATATTCAAACCAAAAAAAATTGTTTCAAATCTTGTCTGAATTCAATTATATAAGGTCTTACTACTCCTATAACTAAACAGCATACGGCAAAAAAAAAAATCTACTTCACTGACCAATCTTCCGTTTTTTCTATCATTGTTGACAAGGAATTTTAAGTTTATAACTCGTAAAATGACAATCAGTTTTCTATAATTTAACTGAAAAAAGACAACCATGTACAAGTCCCTACACTTACAGCTATGCAAATAAGACATTATTAGCCGGTAATCTCATGATACTAGGTAACTTCAACTGCTCAGTTTGTGACAAATTACAAAGAGAAAAGAAAGCCTTTTGATAGTATGTTCATTACCTGACCCTGCGCAAGTCCATCAGTTCAGAAAGTGTTTTCTTCATCCTCTCACTTTCCTCAATGTATTTGTGCTCTATCTCTTGCATCGTCCTCGCATGCTCGGCTATTGCACTCTCTATTCTCAGAACTGCCCTTCTATGCGCCAATACCTTTCGTTCTCTATCCCTCTCATATCTGATTTAACATAAGTCCATCCACACTCTTCCAGTTAGTTTACCGCAAAGACGCTTAAAATTGCCCTCTCTGCCTCAACCCAGAACAACACAAAAGGAGAACCAAGAATACTTTCAAATAAATATTTTTCAGTTGCGACAGTAAATAACTAAACTACAAGAGACCCCAAAAACACCTTTTTTAAATTTTTAAAAAAAATTTCATATTCCAGTTGATTGTGAAATATTTTGCACTAGTGGACCTATTTCCGATAAACGCCAAAGCAAGATTGTACCTCAGGTTTAATCGCTGTACCTGGTATATTCCCCATCTTTTAATTCACAATTCAAACAGAGTAAATCAGAAATCACTTTCCATCTTCTTTTTCTTTTTCCTATTTCCTTTTTTTTTTTTCCAATACAAATCATCTTAAGCTTAAGCTTAAGCAGAGAGGTTTATGTTATTTATTGACTTCAATACGCTCTCTCACATGAAAGAGATATTTTCTTTATTTTCTTTTATCGAGCCTAAAATATACATTCTAAATGAGTGGCAGTAAGACTTGAATTTAAAGCATTTTCTTAACCTATTATAATGCCATGTAAATTTTTACGAGCTCACAGCTCAAACTAGCAGCAGCTAAAGGCGTGTTTATTTTATTTATTTCTTAACTTAAACAATTTTTTTTTAAAAAAAGAATGATTAATGTAAATTCAAAAAATTCATAACTGAATTTGGAAGAGAGCCCATGAAAATATCCTAAATGGGTGGCCGTGAGGCTCGAATATAGTACCTTTGTATTAACCTGGGCCAATCCATGTAAATTTATAACTGAATTTTTTTTTGGGGGTTCATTTATTTATTGACTTCAACACAAACAAATAAAAGAATAGAATTGATACAATCAATTAGCTCAGATAATTAAATAATAGAATTTTTATGTGTATTCACAATAACCCAAAAAAAAATGTTAAAAAGGTAAGTAATTGTGATATTCCATATATAGTGTATATGCGTGGGTTTTAAGGGGATGTTGTAAGTATAACAATTAACTTGGATTAACCATTTTACGCTAGTAAAAAAAAAAAGGACAAATAGTTATTTCCTTATTCTTATGCGTACAACACCATCTTGCTCGTGGGCCTAGAATTATGAGCTCGGAACGTGACATTAATTAAGCAAGAAAATAAGGAGAAAAAAAAACCTGATTTTATAAAGAGCTTTGAAATTATTAGCAGAAGAATTCGGAGCTGAAGATGAAGGATGATCTTGGTGGTGGTGTTGTGGAAAATCTGAAGAAAGCAAATGGGACCAGAAACAGTGTTCGTTTGAGATTCTATGGAGGCGACGACAAGTGATGGAGAGGCGGCATAGGTCTTTGTAGCTGAGTACGGCGGTTCCGATCACGCCGATTTCTAAAACTCGTCTCCATAGCTCGTCCGGCAGAACCGACATAATTGTTTGTAATCTCCGATGTTTTTTTTTTTTTTCTTTCTTTCTTCTCTGTTTTTCACAGACTGCGATTTTGTTTTCCTTTTTCATTTTATTACTGGAGAATTTTGGGCCACACGACTCCATCGGGGTATCCTATTCATTCAAGTGTGAGCTGGGTTGGCCCGTGGGCCTTGAAATTCTGCTCTTCACTGCATGTGTGACGTAGTGCTATATCAAATAATTTATCAATTGGTGATTGACTCTATCAAAAGTTTACCAATTGATAGTCAACATCACTGAATAATCTAGTGAGTCACTAATCAAATTTTTACATTATTTAAAAAAAATTATTTTTTTTTTTATATGACATAGAAATCTAATTAATGATTCACTAAATTATTTAGTAGTACTGACTACCATACCAAATTCTCTCTACTTTTATAGAAACACTAATTCTGGTCATCCTTATAAGCACTTCAATCACCCTACCTTCTAACCTTATCTCTATATTTTACCTCATCTTTTACTCATATTATCTTCTTTCAATCTTTAACTTAAGCGTTAAAATTTACAAGTTATTAGTACTCACTCAATTTGAATAAAAAATTCCAACAATCCAAAATTTTAATTATAAATTTTGTAGTTGGATATATATATTAGGGCCTGGCATAATAGTAGTACAAAAACTAACTATTTATATTTCCTTTTCAATTCTGTCGTATTAATAAATATCAAGTGCCAAATACCCTTTTGTATTTTTTATGTTCAGTTGGTCTCTCCTCACGTTTGGTATCTCACATTGACAGACCAAACTTTTCTCACTATACCTCCCTTTTTCTCTCGAATCTTCATCAGCACAGTAAGTACTATTTTTTTTTTTTCATCAAATTTATACATTAAGTAAGCTTTGTGCTTTGTGCATGTGTGTGTATATATACATGACGCTTTGTGTGTGGTGGTGCGTGAAGAGTGTTTGTGGCGGTGGTGGTGGCGGCGGCGGCTCTAATTTTAATAATCTTCCAATTTTTGTGCCTGCATTTATATATATATATATATATATATATATAAATGATTTTGGCCTGTTATCGAATTACACGTATAACAGGAATTTTGTGCACAATTGCTCATTTAATAATACCTTGTAAATATTTACGTAATTTTTGAGTTTACTCCTTAAGTTACATCTTCTTTCATAAATACTTTTATTATTTACAGCAAGACAGAATTCATCATTTTGATGGATATCTTTATGCCTATGACCACCGCTGGCGCTGACTTGGTGTCTGGATGAGGGCTTTATGTCTTTTGGGCTTTAATGCTGGGCTATAACCTTGGGCTCCTTGTTTGGGCTGTGGTGTCCAAGTATGTTTTAAAAGTTGGATGTCTTACTTAGTAAGAAGATTTTCCCATCTTCACTCATAAAAACAATTATTTCTCCACTGCTCGTCCACTAATTATATTGTGTGATGCCATGGACGTAATTAATTTTATTTTATCCTTTTTATTCTAATAACAATATTTCAAATTCTTGTGAATAATTCATTTTCATTTTCGATAACTCTATTTAGGAACGTGGGAAAAAAAGACATAAATTCACAAACTTTGGTTTTGTGTCATTGTGAGTGTCAACACAACCTTTTGGTTTAAGAGGGTGGATTTTGCCACCAAATAGTACTTAGGGACATATTATTGTAACTACTTGGTTAAGGGTTTTTTTTCTATTATAGCTATCTCTTGCCATCGTTAGCATTGTGGGCAAACAATTTTTATTTCTTTTAGATTACATTGCAAAAATAATGTCATGCATTTCTCCATGCATTTACTTTCTTTTAGCCTCTCTTTTATAACGAGGAAAATATATGGTCTTATTTTCCCTTAAGTAAAAATATTCTTCATTTTTCATTGTAATTATGAGTTTTCACTGATTTTATATGCAATTTAACACTTAGAACAATATATATCCTCCAAACTATTAAATGAAAATAATTGATGTCATTATGTGATATTTAGATTGCTTTAAGTTGGATTTCGTGTTTCGTTTATTCTATTTGTTGTTAACATTGTACTAAATTTTATATAACTCTAAAATAATGAGTCATTCCATGTAATTAGGTACTATATTTGGTAAACACACAATATAGAAAAACTCTCTTTTGAAAATGTTTGGCATACAAAAATTTTAAAATGTTGAAGAAGTTTGAATGCCTCATCACACTGTTAAATCCAAGCACTTGCCCCACGATGTGGTCAAATCTAGGTTGTCCAATTAATCTAATGTGTGTGTTTTTTTTTTGGGTCAAAATTAATCTAATGTTCAAAACCTATGAGTCTTAGTCCTTATATAAAGCGTCAATATCATTGTTGCCACAGATAACTAAACTAAACCAAATTAAACTAAGCCTTGTTCCACTAGGTGGGGTCGGTTATATGGATCATGTGACACCATTCGTTCCTGTCGAGAGCCACCATTGTTGCCACAGATGAAAATCGAAAATTCCTCATACCAAATAATAGTTCAAATATTGTGACTATTCTTTTACTTTGGTTGGACATTTAGTTGCAAATTCTCAAACTGGTCTCTCTCCCCCATAACTCCTAGTAATTTCATAATTGAATCAATTCTATACCGCTTTTTGTTGATCTACTAAAAGAGAAGGAAATAAAGAAAGTGGACTAAAGAATAAAGAGGTACATCATGTCAAATTGGAAATGATTGAGGATATTTTTGTCAATATGAAACAAGATGTGTTACAAAAGAATAGGTGACTAGGTGAGACAATGACAGAATCTAAACTGTAGGATAAAATATTGAATCCAACAGCCAACCCACAGATAAACCCTAAACATAGTTTGTACTTCATAAGCCCAACGGGGCACCTTTCATATTACTTTTCACACTCTCGCTCCTCTCGCACACTCCACTCCTTGTCTTATTCGTCTTCATTTTCTTCTCCCAAAGGTCAGCTCCTCTCTCTCTCTGTACGATATATATATAAATGATTATGTTTTGTAATCTGAGTGATCGTAAAAGCCATAGAGGTGATCTTGGAAGATTTATGATTGTTTCATTTACTTTTTTTTTTTTTTATAAACATTAGTAAAATGTAGTTTTTCTTATAATCTGGATTGTTAGTTGAGCTCAAATGTGTTGTATGATAATGTTGTATTTGTATTCAAAATGTGACCTTTTTAGGAATATAAAAGAGAAAAAAAGGAATTAAGACTGAATAATTCGAATTATTTATTAATTAAAAGTTAGTTGAGTAACATTGTTCAAATATGTTGGGCGCTTTACTCTGAAACATGCTTCACCGATGCGTAATCTGTTTATTGGTTGGGTTTTTTTTGTTTGTACTTCTAAAAAAAAGTTGTATATATTTTGCAGTTTCACTTTTCCATTTGAGATCATCCTTCATTAGCCTGCCCTTTTTTGCTGCTCTAAATCTGCACCGTTCGTATCATGCCTTTCCTAATGTGAGTTTATCTCATGAATGGCAGTTTCCTTTTCTAGAGAATTATTTGATTAATTGTTTTCTCATTCGTAAAAGGAAAAAGCTTAGCTTTGAAATGAAAGCATTGAGAGCTGTGAGGGCATTGAACTCAGCAATGGTATCACCAGAACCTAAACAAAAGACCCACTCGAATTCAATCATTTGGAAGCGTTTTTACGTCGCCCAACCCCAAGAAGAAGATGGCCACCAAACAAGCACTTCAATTTCATCATCAGAAGATGATGAAAGCTTTGACAGTTCCCATTACGAAATGGATGGTAATCATCTTAACAATGTTTTTGAGGCCGGAAGAAGTAAAACTTGGGATGAAAAGTACAGGGAGAGAGTGAAGAGTAAAGTGTTTGGAGAAGAGACTAAAAGTTCAACAATTTTGGAGAAGGAAGTTGAGAAGAGGAAGAGGGCGGCTGTATTGGCGAGGGCACTATTAGAGGCCTCGGTGGTAGATCAAGAGAGTAAGGGTGAGGACAAGGAGGTTGTTAGGGACGAAGATCAGATGTCTTTGTCTGTTGGGATTATTGGTGCTCCTAATGCTGGGAAGTCCGCTCTTACTAACTACATGGTTTGTAATGATTCTCTTTTGACAATCAATATGCAAATTTTACTGCCAAATGATTGGGAATATTCTTGTTTAGTTCTTGGATAAAATGAATTAGTATTGTTATCTAACTGTTGTAGATTTTACATTGTAAGTATGTCTATTCTCACTTCTTCAAAGAAGCACCCAAAAACAGGGGTATATACTTAACCTTCACTGAGCATTGAGTACAAGTATGGCACAGTGTCTTCATACTCCTATGTCCACATTTAGTTCTTCAAGCTTGCATGTCTCGACGTGATTAACATTGTTACACTATCAAATTCTGGTACCTTAAATGATTTTCAATCTAATCCTCTGCATTGAACTGTGTACATCCAACCAAAAAGGAAAAGGAAAAAAGAGGCTTCCTCCTAACATCACATTAATTCTTGGAAGCAGAAAAGCACAAAGTCATAATCTGAGTTACTTGCTTTATCTATTCCTCTTCATCGAACTGCTTTGTGAATCCAACCAAAAAAAGAACTGCCTCCTATCATGACAATAGTTCTTGCAATCAGAAAAGCAGAAAGTTATAATCTGAGTTGCTTCATTTTTGTTGTATAGGTTGGGACCAAGGTTGCTGCTGTTTCACGGAAGACAAATACAACTACTCACGAAGTGTTAGGAGTGATGACCAAAGGACATACGCAAATTGTATGCTCTCTCACCTGATCATGTGATTAATTTTGGAATAAGGGTAAACTTCGGACTGTGGAAAATAGTAATACATTTATTATAAGAGTGGGGCACCTTCTTTATTTTTTGTTTTCATGGTAGTGGAACAAAAGGGAGATAGAGATTCTGTATTTGGGAAAGTAGTAAATCTGCTCAAAATCTTGTTCCATTTTTCAACTGTTAATATGTGCCTATTGTATTATGGCAGCAAAAGCATTGGAGACCTTTATTCTTATAAAATTGTGGGATCATATTTCACGGTTTGTGAATGTGGCTAACTGTGTATTAGCGAAAGGATATTGGAATTAAGTATTACTGGTTTAGAAGTGCATTCTTTTGGATCATGGCCACTTTCCTTTGAATCAAAAAGATCTAGCAGTTAGGACCAATCCGATGTGATCTTAGCGTACGTGAATTTTGTTTGTCGAAGGGGCTTCCCTCCAGTCATAATGGTCCTACACACCAGTGCCTCTTCACTGTTGATTTTTTATTTGTTTCTTGTCTTACATAATCTTTCAATATATCCGTAAATTATTCTCTCTTCTAATCTCCACAACTAACGTCTAGTTGGGTTATGGTTTATTTTGGGAGGTGTCTGACTAACTTGATATGCAGTGTTTCTTTGATACTCCAGGGCTTATGTTAAAGAAAAGTGGCTTCCCTTATAATGACATGAAGGTTCGCGTTGAAAGTGCGTGGGGTTCAGTTAGTCTGTACGATGTGCTCATAGTCATTTTTGATGTACATAGACATCTTACAAGGTTCGTCCTTTTTCTTGATTTGATATAAGGATACTCAACTTTCTAAATTTTTACCTATCAAAAGAAAATAAAAGGAAATTTTATTTTCCTTTAGAATGTTGATATGTAATTTTGCTTAAATAATCCTACCTATCGCAAAAGAGTCAGGAAGAAAATATTTTGCTTGAGGCAATCCTAGCGCATGGATCAATGTTTTTTTTCTGATACAATTATTGTGAGCACTGAATTGCCCTATGAGTACACTTCATCTTGCTTGCAAAGTACTTTTCCTGTATGCTGATTACTCATTTTGTGCTCGAGCTTCAATTTCGTATTAGTTAAATTGTATGTTGCGGACAAACACGGTTTACATTATCACTAGGTGGCGGTGTACTTTGCATATCATCACTTTTGCTACCAGGAGTCAATGTGTGTCATATATTCCTACATTGCCGCATAGATTGGTATACAAGTTTGTGTCTTATCCACTGGTTCTGCATCTCATGTCAATCATATCAAAAGCAGATATAATGTATCAGGTGACAATGTTTGGTATGCAATTGCAAAAATATGGATGATTTGTGACCTTCTCTTCTTTGTTTAACATACTCTTATGTTTCGGAATCTAAACATAAAAAGTATATCTGAATTTCTCTGCTTCCTGTATCATGCTGTTCCATTTTCTCTGTCTTTAGAAATATTTATGTATGTACTTTTTTTTCTAAAATCATGATGGAAAAATGGTTTGCATTTTGTACTTATGGGTAATTGATCTGTTGATCTTCTTTTCGATGTTATAGGTCTGATTCAAGAGTCGTGAGATTGATTGAACGTATGGGTTCTCAAGTCAATACAACACAGAAGCGTATATTATGTATGAATAAAGTTGATTTGGTTGAGAAAAAGAAGGATTTATTGAAGGTTGTTGAGGAATTCAAAGATCTTCCAGGATATGAAAGGTAGCTTTCTCCTTTTTTATTTGGTTTCAAATTATTCCTTTGATATCTGATTTGTTGTATGTCTTTTCTAGGCATTTCATGATCTCGGGACTAAAGGGATGGGGAGTGATGGATCTTACTCAGTATTTGATGCAGCAGGTAATGTTTTCTTTTACTTGAAGCCCCTAGTTATTTTAGCTACCTGTTTACAAATTTTTCTTTTCTGAACTCAGAAAAGTCTAGGATTGTATGTAGGATGATCTTTGAGAAGATTGCCAAGTGTTATGTTTAAAAAGCTACAATTTCTTCTCATGAATGAAGAACAGTCTTTGATATTGAAGAACAGTCTTTGATATTAGTTTTCTTCATTCTGCAGTCATTGTACTCTCTTGTTTTATGCATTAACTCTGATTCTCCAAATGTTTTTGTTGTGCTTAGGCAGTCAAAAGACCCTGGGACGAAGATCCTTTCACTATGAGTGAAGAAGTGATGAAGAACATATCCTTGGAAGTTGTCAGAGAAAAACTGTTAGAGTACATACATCAGGTAGTGCTGGTTTTCTTCACGTCTTTACAGGGGATGTGCTGGCGTTGACCAATAAGCTATCTTTTCCTTCCGTATCTTAGTTATGTATAATATGAGCTTGACTATTTCCGAGATAACAAGCTTGACTGGTGAGGTAGAAAGGGGAAGACAAGCCACAACAAAATTCATTGCTAATCACCATTTTTCCAATAATTTTCTTAGCACAACAAAGTTAAATATTTAATACAGGATACAAAAATTGACCCAATTCTCTTTTTACTGTAGGAAATTCCTTACAACATAGAGCACCGGTTGATGGACTGGAAGGAGTTACGAGATGGTTCTCTCAGGATTGAGCAGCATTTCATCACTCCAAAGATGAGCCAACGCAAAATTCTTGTGGGGAAGAAGGGTTCTAAGATTGGGTAAAATTTGTATAGGTTAAGGAGTGGTTCACGTTTGCTCCATCCCTTTTTATTTCTTTTCGTTTTTGCAATGCTAATTGAAATGAGTTTTTACTCCAGTTTAATATCAGCCAAAATCCTTATGTGCTCTTCAAATAATATGAAACCTCTAGAGTCCACAAAATGGAATAAGGTGAAAACTAAAAGAGAGCAGAAAAGTAACCTGTCTTATATCATCAAATCCAGTTGATTCTTGAGCAATTTTCCTATCTTAAATGTGAATTATTTATCAATTATATCTGCCAATTACATTGATATAGTTTAATTGTTTGTAAATGACTACCAATAGTTCTAATTGTCAGAACATTATCTTGTCATCAAGCTGATGACTCTAGAGCTTTCGAGTTTAACTGAGAGTTTTGTTTCCACTGATAATTGTCATGTTTTAAGTTGCCAAAAGAATAGCTTGCCGTCAACTTTAGAGATGCTAAGCTAAATGCACTACAATTTGAAAGTTTGAGATATTACAAGTATTATTGTTGCTTCAGACATTTGGAGTTTGGGTGAAATAATGTCTTCACCTTCATTTGCTATCTATCTTTATTTGTCTTAGTATGAAACTATATCTTCCCCTTCAGTTGTTATCTATCTTTATTCGTCTTATTAAAAGATAGTTTCTCACAAAACTGTTTTGCATTGCAATTTTAGCTATAGGTTAATAATTGAACTGCATCCTTGTACAGGAGAATAGGTGTTGAAGCAAATGAAGAGCTACGATCCATATTCAAGAGGAATGTCCATCTGATACTAATGGTCAGAGTTAAATGATGTGATCCATAGATGAACTATCGCGAGGATACCTTATCCTAATTGTTGGAGTAAAAATCCACAATGTGCTATAACAAGGAGACCTTTCCAAGTTACTAGGTGTGATGGTGTAAATATAAAGACAGGCCGATGCTAGGCTCTCTTAACTGCAATGGAGCTGAAGCTGCTTAAGTAGAATGATTCCTTGGTTGGAACTCGGATGGTATTGGAAGTGCTCGTCTTTTGAAGAGTATGTGCATCACATCCTTACAAAGGAATTTTGGCTAAGGCTCTGTTTGGTCCAGTTTTTATACACTTAGAAGTGCTTTCTGTGAGTTTAGAAGTTGAAATAACTTGTTTGACCCATTTTAAAAAGTGTTTTTAAGTAAAAGTTGAAACTGAAAAAAGTTAAAAATTGAGAAACTCCAAATTGGAGCTTTTCAAAAATGACTATTGCGAAGTTGTTTTACATAATGTGGGAAGCTGTTTTTCTTTTCTTTTTTCTCAAATATATCTCTCCATATTTTTAAAATCTAATATTATTTTTAAAATTTTTAAAAGCTCTACTTTATCTAACATAGGTCAAACAGTCAACGGCTTTTGTTCAACGACACTTCTTGCAAAAGTTCTACTTTAAAAGTTCTACAGTTCAAAAGTTGTAATTTTACAATTAGGCCAAACAGAGCTTAATTCTGTAATGTGATTTTGTTTCCTTCAGTTCTGCTTTGGTTGATTTAGGTTTTAGGCTTTAGATCAGATTTTGAAAATATTAGTGCTCATAAAGATGCACAAACAGGAATATAGGGATGAGAAATCTTATCAGTTATTTTCTGGTCGGATGATGCTTCATGAATTATTATGCAAATTAAAGTGATTAAGGGGAACTAGCCCATTTAGAAGGGAGCCGGCCCCCCACACTTGAGGGGGGAAAAAAAAATATATATATATATATATATATATATATATATATATGTGTGTGTGTGTGTGTGTGTGTGTGTGTGTGTGTGTGATTTTTTTAAAAGAAATGTTAGTACATCCTAATTTTTTATAAAAAAATTAAATCAAGAGAAAAACTAACAAATTACAAGATTAGCCGATGCTAGATTTTTCAAAATTACTAAGAAGGAAATTTGACAGAAAAGATGAGACAGTAGAGCACCAATTCTATACAGAAGTTTTTGCTATAATTGACAAAATGTAAGGCGATTGAGTTTGTAGTTTAATAATTCATGATCGTAAGAGTTTGTTCATAATAGCAACCTTTTAGAAAAAATAAAGTGTAATATTAAATAGTTGTCTTTTGGATTTTTTAAGTAGTAATCGAACATAATTAGTAGAATAATTTAATGATCTCTAAAATAGTTCATGCATGTAAAAGAATGGTAACATGGTAAAATGAAAAACTTGAATTTATAATGATTCAGAATTCCTCTTTAGTTTTGCTAGTCTACGTGAAAAAGATAACTTGACACACAAAACTCTCGCAATGCACCCCGTCCAGTGAAAGGAACAATGCCTTCTGTCCAACCCCACCCCCACTGCAGGTAGCAAAGAAAAAGAGAAAACACAGCTAAGCTAAATATAATTACAAATACTAAACAGTTCTACCTACGGTACTGCCATTTATATAAACCTACTCCGGAGGTACTCTCAACGGCAGTCTCATCTGAGGATCCTGAACCGCTTCCAAGTGAGTCGTCCGAACTATCGTCTGGAAGGAGTTGAATTCTGTCAGTGTTTTTGACAATCCAATCAGTAAATTCAGGCGACGCGCTCAACTCAGCCACTGCCATTCGAGTAGAATCCTTGGTAAAATCATCCCATTCTTTCTTTGAGAACTTCTTTCTTGTAGGAGTCTTGTGGAAGGTTGAATAGTAATCCTGCCGATCTCTTGTCCCTTTGACCGTGGAAGGCGATACCACCCCTACATAAACAAATAGAGTTGTTTCAGAACTGTATAATCAGAAAATCAAAAATGAAAGAAAGAATATGCAAATATCACGATTCTTGGAACGACTAATTTAAACCTCTCATCCAATAACAAAGTAATCTCCTCGGTATCCTTTACCTTTATTATGCCCTTCTTTTTTCCATCTTTCACAATCTCTCTATATCCTCTCCAATATTTTGTTGAAATGAGAATGCTGTCAGACCATGATATGTATCTATGCGTGTGTATCTGCTGTCAGAATAGATCTAAGCTTATATCTCTCCAGATGTGTAAACTGACAGATAATAATTCTTCAGAAATTTATAGAATCATATTGAGGCGTGGATCTTTTGTTTCCCACAAATATTGAGGTAATGCCACTAGGGGTGGTCGATTACTTGTTTTTGGACTGTATTAACTTTACAAAAAGTTCAGCTCAGTTCAAAATGTACTTTACATCATCTAAAAGATGCATCTTCAAAAAAAATACAATCTCAAGATACTCCGAACAAGTATGAGCTTAAACCACAAGGATACACTGCAGAAGCAGCCACAGGCTGATCTGCAGCATTCTTACTGTATAAGAATTTCTTTCTTCTTTTTTCCTCTTCCTGATCTATTAAACTTGAAACATTTTTGTATTTGTAATTTGAAAATAATTCTCAATGATTTTTATCTATAAATAGGCAGTATGATAAATCGAAAATCAAGCAGACCCCTATCATAAGACAAATGTTTCAGTGCAATAACTCGAAACAAGTAAAGACAAATTGTTCAGTAAAAGACAAGAGTGACCAAGGAGGAGGTAACAAAACAATACCTTTAACCGGGGAGTCAGACAACCCAGATGAACCGTTTGGGCTACCCCACAGAGTTCCTCGAGAACCAATCTTCCAAGATCGGCTATAAAATTCGGCGCATTGATGTTTCAGATTAGATCGTCGATTATTGCGAAGCCAAGGGCTCATATTTCCAAAATATGATAATTCACTGCATGACAGCATAATATTGAACAAGTCATTGACATAATCCAGTGCTGGTAGAAGAGAAATTACCAGAAACTAGAGACTTCATTTCATACTACTAAATTAGAACTGCCATCAATACTCTTACGTGGCTCACATCGATGCACTGATATATGCACCAAAATCCTAGCATTCACATATAGCATGGTAGCTTTACATTCTAAGCAACTCTTAAGTGAGATTTTAGCCATACTGCAGGTGGGCATAATAGCACAAAGATCTAAGTCTATATCCAATCCATTTCTTCAAAAGTTAGAGAATATCTGTTCCTCCTGACCAGAGCCATAATTTATAATACACTAATATTGTATTTAGATGCTGATAAAATTCTTTCCGAGTGAATCATCCAAAAAACTTCAAAATATTTACCGACCTATCATTAACTTTAAAAGTCTGAGAACCTTATTCCCCTTTTCATCTCGCCTTTTGCATGACTAGAATAAAGGCAGCCAATTATAGGATAAATCATGTAAATGTAACAGGTAAGACTTCATGAAGGATCTACAACTAGAAAATATCTAGTGCAGCATAATACAAGAAGAAAGCAGGAAAAAAAAAGATAGCATGTAGAGCTTACTCGAGGTCATGCCACTTCATTGATGTCACCAATATGCCAATTGAAACGCAAGAACAAACCAGTGCCACCGCTAAAGGAGTATCAAGGGTGCTCTGACAGCAGAGGAAAGAAAAAGAGAGAATTCAGATGCTATAAATTTTCTAAAGCAAAAGAAGCCATGCACATCCACTGACAGGGTACATAGGTATACACAAATAAATAGGAAGAAGCAGCATCAATTATAATAAGCAGAGCAATATTATTAAATAGACAGGAAATTACACATGCATTGAAACCTTGCCGTGAATGAGCGCGATGGCACTTGAGCATCAAATATTCCTGTTCTATAAAGTTCATGTCTACATAGACAATAAGCTATAGTAATTACTCCTACGAGAACATTAGTAGCTAATATGGATTCATACTTGGGAAAGGCATTTAATATCATGTGCACTAATGCATCACTCAGAAATCAGACTTTTCATTTAGAACCCTCCACCAAACGATAGCTAATAGCAACATTTCATATAATTTGCTATTATATATGCCAGAAGTCATCATCGCCCAATTGAAGTGATAATCGACCTAACATAATTGATGCAAAAGAAATTGTAAATAAATACCTGGAAAATACACGTGACAGCAATTGTCCGTATGGCCCATTTCACAAATTGAGCAACACCAATATCCACACTTCCATCTTCAGAAACAACAAATTTCTTCACAAGCCAACACCCTAAACCAGCTCCAGCAAGGACAATACCAACCAGCATAAAAATAGATACCTGCTAACAAACAAGATAGCAAAAATCATTAGAAATATAACGAAAAACAAAAAGAGATGAACCTAGATGAAACATAGTTAACCACAGAACCCTGCCAAGGAAAAATGTCCAAAAAAATTGTCTTACAGTAGCTTGGGCTATTTTCACCTCTACAATCATTGCAGTGGACTGCAATACATATTGGGCTTATAAAGTTGAAAAACTAACCTATGGAGAAAAGGCCTTCTCAGTTACAACCTCCCACATTCATTGATGAATTATGGACATTGTGTCTGGATAACCATGGCAAGAAGCGAAGTCATAGATAATGCAGCTATTTTTCCACCAGTGATGCAGTCATCATAATTGAAAGATTTGTTGCTTTTTGTATTGTATTCTCATAGTTGTCGCTGGTAATTAACTTTTTTGGTCATTCAATTGGTTATCCTGTTTAGCACATAAGAACTCAAGAGTATTCTAACTTTTCAGTTTCTTCTCCCGCTAAAAACTACTGTGACAACCTACCATTACCAGAACTAGTTAAACTTCCAACATAAATGAAAACTGCCACGCAGTTGGCATAAAAAGATCACATAAAAACTACTATTCAACAATCTATCACAAACAACAACATAAATGTCAAACGTACATGCTTCTGAAAGGAAAAAGATCGCTCGTTGACTAATAGCAACCACTTACATTTGCTCATTGTCTCAACTCCATATGTATAGGACAAGGTACCCATTAAAACAGAATAGAAAGGAAAACTGGAAAATGAAAATGATTGTTTACGCAAATTTCAGCATTAAGAATGACGAGAAAGAAGACACACCTCATCCCTGGAGGCAATTTTAATAGAAAATCAAAAAGAATACCAAGTCACTGATTTCATCTTCATATTTTTCAAATTGCAAATTCTTCCTCAAGCACATTCCTCCTGAAGTGCTTCCTTTATTTCTCCTCCTCATATAAACCGTTCTTTTCATGCTTAAGAGTCATCATATTACATAAAAAGAAATTATATACATGGAATATTCTAGAAGAAACCCCAATGGGCCAAATCAAGTGGCATTCAAATAAAAGTGGAAACAATTATTTCAAGATAAAAAATTTCAAAGCAGTGTGCTCAGATTAAAGAACCACATCAGCATCTTTGTGGACTTCATGTACAATAAAGCACAATGGAAGAAAGCTCTTCCATTAAAGTGTGAGAAGGAAAAGGCAGGAAAAGAGGAGGGGCAAAGAGTGGGAGTAAAGGAAGGCAAAATGAATTACACCCTCAAAACTCATTCACTTCTTAAAGTAACCATTTCACGAGATCGAATGAAGTCTATATTCGTCCTGGGCGAGAGTAACCTGAAGTGTGACAGGGAATAGCATCGGAAAAAAGTAACTCAGGGGATGGGGGTGTGCTCATCATTTATCAGAGATTGCATTAACTAAGCAGAGAAAAATATACAAACACTTACCGAGCTGTGGATCTCTTCACTAAGCCCAAAACTTGAAAGAATTGAATTGACCAACAATGAAAACTGATGTAACAGAAACGATCCTGCTCCAAGCTGAAACCGAATTTGGAAACAAAGACACCAAAAATGATATTGATTACCACAACATAGAATCCATAACTGCATCCAAATTAATATACACATGCTTAGATAATTTAGAGCAAATGAAAACTGACCGCTGATCCATATATAGTGAGGTAGAATGCACTTTTCCTGCCAGTTGGTAATAATTTCATTCCCTGCAAATGATGTAAAAGCAACACAGTGATATTGCTTATTGGCAGATCCAAAGACAATAAAAGAAAAGCCAAACCAAATGTTCTACAAAACCAATGTGCAGATATCCTAATCAGTACTGATGCTGCAAAACAAAAGAAACATAACTGATAGAGCAAATAAACTTTGTACATTAATTATTGCATCCAAAGACATTTATTTTATAGTTGTCATCATTTAGATCTTTCAGAAAGCATCTTCTAAAATCAGAAAATTCACAATTCAATCTCAAAAGACATCATAATTATCAACAAATCTTTCAAATCATCATAAATAGAAATATATTACACTAGAGTTAATAATCAAGACAAAGATCCATAAATACACCTAAAAGCCAACAGCATAGAGTAACTAATGTGAAATCTCAGCATAACACCACTCCCAATGTTTCTCTCTGCAATTCAGAAACAATGCTACTAGCACTTTCATTTAACAAAACTTTATTTCGAAAAAGAACTGGATAAATAAGAATGGACATGCAAGATTTTGGCAGTCCAAAATGTTATCAAAAAAGAGAAAAGATGGAAGCTAAATTTCTGGACACTTATCCATACTCAGAAAATGACACTTTTACGCAGCTTAATAATGTTAGTACAACGCATTGAGGACAATGCAGTCAAACTAAAAATCTTGGGTTCTGTCATTTCCTTCATAAATGAAACCTTTTGTTATCATTAACTGCGAAAAAAATCTTCCAAAAATCCAAATGAGCTTGATGATTTCTTCTTTCTAAGCCCAACTTATTACCCAAGCAAAAGTATCCAGGTTAAGTTATAGATACAAACTTAATTTTGTCAACATAGTGCATAGTGATTTCTTGTCCTCTCAATGGACTACAGGTTCTTTGGGTAGATTGGCTATCCTAGAGTGCAACAAGATTGATAGCCCATTTAGTGTTCCTGCATCTCTACTTTCCCATCTCTTTTATTTCAGGATGCCTTCTCAATTTTCTTCCTTCGTATCTTCCATCATTATAAATACTTTGCCGAACAAAAGATAATTACTCAGAACATGTAACTTTTGAGGAAATCAAATAAGTAAACAGGTGTACAATCTTCAAAGCAAGTTCTCAATGATCTAAGATCTATGCTAGAATTAGATCCCATTCTAGTTAAAAAAAAGATTAGGGCCAATTTGTAACACATAAAGAAGAGTGAAGAAATCAGAGTATCAGACAAATATAATAACCCTCAGGAGAAGAGTAGCATTCATTAATTCAAAGTAAATATACCAAACGAATACACTCACCTGGAAAAGAAGAATGATGACCACAAGCAAGACTCCTATAGCCATTGAACTGCTATAGTAAAAGGGAACCCAGCTGCTAACAATTGGTGCCAACAGCAATAAAACGAAGCCCAAAGCAAGAGCAAAAAGCCGCCATGTTTGAAATTCTTCATAAACCAACATAAAACAAATTAGAACAGGAATTGTTGAAGCAGACTGCCAGAATATGAAGTTCACGATACCCAAATACCATTTAGAAATATGACTGACCTACATCCAGAGTGATGGTGGCCGAACCAGACATATCACCCGTGAAGTTCACATCAATATATCTAACCTCATATGGAGATTTAACAGTTTTCCACACTCCCTTATGTAGAGTTTCCCAATCCTCCTTTTCACACTGACAAAATCCCAGTGATGAATTCCTGCAAAACACTTGCTCGATTCATAAAACGGAAAACAACCACAAACGCTCGCCCTAGGACAGAACAATGTACAAATGCAAGATGCTGGTAAAAGAAATAAGTTTTTTTTTTTTTTTTTTTTTTTTTTGTGTTTCATCAACATTAGACTGTAATGGTGTCCAAAAGAGTATTTTTTTGAGTTCTAACTTCGCTTTCAAAAGGAAGATAATGAACAGGCAATTATTAGCAGACTGCAGCATTAAACACACAGATATCTAAATTCACTTACCTGTGAAAGCATATCTGGATTTTGCTATGCCATTTTTCAGGAATTACAACCGATGGGACTAACGTAACCCGGTGCACACCGTGCAAATTCCCAAGCTTTAATCTTGATATACCAGACACCTGCACACGTTCACACAAAACAACATCTTTCGACAATCCCATGACTGGCACTGGAGTGACATCCAGTACCGGGTTCTCAACATCGACAACTGCAAATTCAAATCGCTTACATGAGAAAACTAATAACAACGATAATAAGAACCAATTGAAATACAAAAGGCTAAACCAAACAAATATTATCTCCAGAAAATAATCAATCTTGATATACTATTGGCATCTAACAGTAACACTACACCTTACGCTTCAAAACTTGTACCTTGATTTACCATACAATTTTTCCTTTCATAATTAACTAAAAGGACAAAAGAATTATCCTATTAAATAACAAGTACGATCCCCAGAGGTTCCCAATTTGAGTCCCCTCACGGCCACTGGAGTTTTATTCGAACTTTCAATTACTCGCAAATTTCAAAAAAAAAAAAAAAGAGAACGTACAATAATTGAATAATTAACAATTGTAGCATGCAAAGTACTGAAGAAAACCCTAGATTTCGTATCTTCCTAGTGAGTGATTTTACCAAGAAAAGAATCTAATAAGAGATGAAAAAAAAAAAATATCGACATAGAAAAAGTTAAGCAACGAGTTGTACCTTTGACGGCTGGAACTTGCGAGGCAATGGAAGAGATGAGAAGAGAGAGAAGAAGAAGATGAAGAGAGAGAGTGGTGGAATTGGGAGGGGCCATATCTCTTCACTCTTTTCTTCGTTTTTCGAATCGGACGATAGAACAAAGAAAGGCGCGCTGCTTTTAACACACGCGCTATATATATATATATATGTGTGTGTACAAGTTGGAGGAGGGTTTTAACGTTTTTGCGTGGCGGTTCTGTGGAAACTTGGGATTGAAGAATACAGAGGCCTTCGGATCGTTTTAGAATTGTGGATTTGAAATTATTTGATTTTTATATTTAATTATTTAAATTATATTATTGTTTTATTATAGTATATTTTTAGAATACTATATTTGATAATTGTGTGTTATTTGTGTAAAACATTATATTAGTGGCCGTTAAATCGAGTTACTATAAGAATTTTAGATTGTTAATGCTCTCTTCTCTATAATCTTTTATTTTTTGTCTGTATTTTGCTTAATCTTGGTTGTTCTCACTCTACAATCATTTTTTTCTCTCTCTCTACAAATTATATTGTGTTAGTGTGCATTAGCATAGGCCTTTTTATTCTCTGTATATTCAAAATTTTGTTAAGTTAAATCTGACTCAAACACGATTTTATAAGATAGGAATCCCAAAGACCGATCTAATGAAGTTTAGATAGTCCAAGATCCTCGCAGGTAGCAATTCAATCTCGAAACATGTGTCCCTTAAACACTTTCATGGGTTGAGCCCGAAGGAAAAAAAAAAAAAAAGTCTGACTCAATTGTTACGACTAAGGTATGACAAATAAATGGAGTTCATAATTTGAAGGATAAATTAATAATCGATGAGGAACTGTGCTTAATTAATAAGGCAAAGCCTCAACAACAAATCTGAGGGAGCATTATTCACCAATGGCCATTACTAAGGTTCTGTTTGGCTTAATTATGAAATTTTAGTTTTTGAACTGTAAAGCTTTTAGAGTAGAGCTTTTGGAATAAGTGTTGTTGAATAAAAGCTATTGATTGTTTAGCCTGTGTTAGACAATGTAGAGTTTTCAAAACTTTTGAGCATAATATCAGACTTTAAAAATATGAAGGGATAAATTTGAGGAAAAAAAAAAACTTTCTGCATTATGTAAAACAGTTTCGTAAAAGTCTTTTTTGAAAAGTTTCAATTTGAAGCTTATCAGTTTTTAGTCTTTTTTTAAGTTTCAGCTTTTACCTAAAAAAAAGTTTTAAAAATGGGCCAAATAATTTATTTCAGCTTATAAACTTACAATAAGCGTTTTTGAATTTCTAAAATTTATATCAAATAAAACCTAAGTGAGTCACAGGTGCTCAAGGTCTTGGGGTTGATGCCCACAAAAGACTCGGTCACCATCCCAATAGAGACAAGCCTTCAACCATGAGAACCAACATATATTAGCATTGTCTCTCCCACACCAGCCCTCCACCCATTCAAAAAATTTGTTGGGCATTCAATGCCTACATAAAATGGAATCACGAAGGTTGTGTGTCACATGATTTTAATTGTAAATATCGAGTTTATATTCATTATAAAGTATTTTATAATTTTTATATTTTTAGTATGTTACACGTATTAGTAAAATAATGGTATTGTAAATCTATTTCATAAAATGTTGGCTATTCTCCTAATAACGTTAAACAATAAAAAAAAAAGTTAAGCTTAATTTGGTGATTAATAAGGGGTACTAGTGCAGGTTGACATGTTATTAAAGAGTTTTATCCATTGTGCCAACTGAATTTTGGTCTTGTATGTAAACTAGTTATACTATACCTCAATGCATAAATTATAATAGAGTATGCTTGGGTATGACGTAAGTATAAAGAGGCATGAATTTCAACAACATTTGAAGAAGTTCAATATGTAAAAAATAATTTTGTACTTCACTATGAAAGCATGCTTTAGTGAATTTGGTGAAATCCTATGGTGACAAGTCTTAGATAATGAATGTTCACACCATACATAACAAATCCTTGTGTTTCATTTGAGTGTGATTTATTTGTCCTTCTATTTCTTATATTTGATGACTACATATATAATGCTAAACTAATTGATGCTGAATTAACTACTTATTGTATTTGAACAAAAAAAATAAAAATAAATACTTATCTTGATATTTGCTTGCCTTCTATATTAAGTTTGGTTTTGGAAAAGCATATAATTTATTTTACTTGCACATTATTGCACACACAAGTCTTCTATTATGAGTTATGAACTAAAATTTTTACTTGCACATTATTGCACACACAAGTCTTCTATTAAGGGTTCACTCGAATTTGTTTTTTTAAATGTAAAAATTAAATACTGACTAATTTTTTGTATACTTGCAAAAACTATTGCATTATCTTTTTGATAATTTATCCAATTCTCAAGTTGGTAAAGCTTAATTTTTGAATTTGGTATTGATCTGGGTAGTCTAATTCATCTTGTCATGAGATTAACACATATGTAGCATTACATGATTTTACATGCAAAAACTTGCTAATCTAAACAGATAACCAAGTACAAAATCCTTTAATTTTATGATAATAAATAAACATATGAGTACGAATTATTATTTGCATAGATGACAAGAAAATGTTGTGTAGTAATATAATAAGCCAATAAATTGAAAAAGATTATGGCTAAAAAATATGTGGTAAAAGGGTAAAAAATGAAACCTTGTAGAGTGAGTTTTTTTTTTTCTTAATCAGAATATAAAGGTTGATGCGTAGTGATTTTTAAGTTTGTTATAAAAAATTTAAAGAGTTCAGCCCCACGCTATAAACTAGTTGACGATCTTAATTCAACTTATTCCATCAACCCTAATCACCTGATCACATTGACCAAAAATAAATAAAATATGATCACCATTTAATTAAGGGTTTGAACGGTAAGACTCTAGGATTAGCAGGGGGCTAAATGTTATTTTTCCAAAGTTTTGGGCTTAACAGAATTTATGTGAAATTACTAGAAGGAAGACGAAAACATAATACTACAAAAGAAAAAGAGGAAATGGCTAAAATAGTCTTTAACGTTTGTTTATTTTGACATTTTGGTTCCAAACGTTTTAAATCGGACACTGTAATCTTAAATGTTTTATAATAGGGACACCGTTAGGTAACGATTGGTACACTAGAATGGAATGAGCCAAGGAATTGAATGAAATTTAAAATGGAATGAACTTGAGAATGAGAATGACATGTTTGATATATTTTAGGAATTAAGAGTAGTAATGTGAATGACTTGTATAATATAACAAAATTGCCCTTTTATTATTATAGTATTAAAAATAAGAATAAATATAAACATAACCATAAACAATATAAACATAAATAATAATAATATTAATAACAACAACAACAATAAATAATAATAATAATAACAAAATAAAAATAATAATAATAATAACAACAACAACAACAACAACAATAAATAATAATAATAATAATAATAAAATAAAAATAAAAATAATAATAATTATTAATAACAAAATTAAAATAATAATAACAATAATAATAACAACAACAATTATTATTATTATTATTAAAATTATTAAATTGGTATTATTATTATTTTTATTTTTATCATTATTATTTTACTTTATTATTATTATTTTAATCACTATTATTATTTTTTGTTTTTGTTTTTATTATCGTTTTAAATCGGACACTGTAATCTTAAATGTTTTATAATAGGGACACCGTTAGGTAACGATTGGTACACTATAATGGAATGAGCCAAGGAATTGAATGAAATTTAAAATGGAATGAACTTGGGAATGAGAATGACATGTTTGATATATTTTAAGAATTAAGAGTAGTAATGTGAATGACTTGTATAATATAACAAAATTGCCCTTTTATTATTATAGTATTAAAAATAAGAATAAATATAAACATAACCATAAACAATATAAACATAAATAATAATAATATTAATAACAACAACAACAATAAATAATAATAATAATAACAAAATAAAAATAATAATAATAATAACAACAACAACAACAACAACAACAACAACAACAATAAATAATAATAATAAAATAATAATAAAAATAATAATAATTATTAATAACAAAATTAAAATAATAATAACAATAATAATAACAACAACAATTATTATTATTATTATTATTATTATTATTTTTATTATTATTATTATTATTATTATTTTTTTATCATTATTATTTTACTTTATTATTATTATTTTAATCACTATTATTATTTTTTGTTTTTGTTTTTATTATCGTTTTATGTATTTATTTATTTATTTATTTTATTATTATTATTATTATTATCAATTTTATTTTTTTTATTATTATTATTATTATTTTCATAATATAGTATTATGTTTTTAATTATTATTATTTAATCACTATTATTATTTTTATTTTTTATTTTTATAATAGTAATTATTATATTTTATTATTATTATTGTTATTATTCTTATAAAACAAATTATTTATAAAAGTTATGTTATATAAGGGTATAGTGGTCAAGTTTATTCCAATACATGATACTGGCCCATTCCATGTATTTGGTCTGAAATAACTATTTTCATGTATGTAGGAATGAGATTCTCTTATGAATGATATTCTCAAGTTTATTCCCTCATACCAAACATGATAATTAAAATAAAATTGAGAATGTCATTCAATTTTCACTTCATTCCACATACCAATCACTGCCTTAGACCATTAACTCATTTTTGTTAAATTTGTACCATTAAACTCACATGTTTCACTTGCCGCGCGTAAAAAAAAAAAGCATGCAAGGTTAAAATAGTCATTTAGCTTACAACTCATTATCTTCTCTTTTACATGCATGCTTTTTATAGCCTTGCATGCATTTTTTATTTTTTTTACGTGCGGAATACAAAACATGTGAGTTTAACGGTGCAAATTTAACATAAATGAACTAATGGACTAACAGTGTTCCGATAATAAAACGTTTGGAACTAAAGTGTCAAATTTAAAACATTTAGGACTAACATGTCAAAATAAACAAACATTAAGGACTATTTGAGTCGATTTTTCAAAGAAGAATAAAGACTGCTAGTCTCTCATCCTCAAGGGTTCTTCCTGAGAAAAGACCAATAATCGTAAAGACAGATTCGATTCTTTTTAATTATCACTGAAAATTATACTTTTAACTGAATTGATATATAATTTAGATTGAGTCGTTATATTTTAATCCACATTTAACTATTAAACCAGATAATATAATGTCAATGTGCTCCTTATTGAAGTGTTTGTTCTATTATGATATCTAATCTGTTTTACATATATCATGAAGTGTCTGAATGAGATATTTTCTGAGATTATAAAAAAAAGGATTGCTAGTGTCTCTATTTTATGCATCATCTCTTACCAAAAGGGTCCCACTTCTTACAACGCATAGGCATCTTCTGTTGCATCGATGCCTTTATGGTCTCGCATGAATGATGGGCCGGTGACCGACCCTACTTCCTAGTCTCTTCTCTTTTATCCTCACAAAGCGGAAGTCAGCAAAAGTGCCAACCATGAAAAATGAACATCAATTTCTTTATAGAAGATCGTACATATTCCCAGAGAATCTTCCAAAAATAGCCAAATAAAAAGGAAAGGGAAATAATTTAACATCCGACAGCACTAATATTCGATAACTAGATAAATTTAAAATGAGACGCGAGTAGTAAACACTTGTCCGGCTTCATATTCAAAGGTCAAAGGCTAGAATACGCCTTTTAACATGGTCAGAAAGTATTGACACAACAAAACAAGATTCAAATAGACTAAACATATTGAAAAATAAAGATAGTACCAGATGAAATACTTTGGCAGTAACAACAAATTTAGTATGCTTTTATGGTGAAGCAACAAATGTAATATGTGTAATATATTTGTAATTTTTGAATAGGTTCAATGTGAACTAGCATAAATAAATTTATTGTCATAAAAAAGACAAAAAAGCTACCATTTATTCTGTAGAGTCCATTTAATCTATTTTTCTTTTAAAAATATGTATATATTTAAAGTATTTTTAGACTAAAAAATTAATTTAACCCTTCATTAAAATTATTTTTATGTATAAATTTTAAATTATATGATTTTAATCCCTACTTAATATAAAGTTTTGAATCCGTTCTGTATGCAAAGAAAGTTGTTAGATTACTAATGGTAGATGCATGAAAAGGATGAATCGCTAAACAAAATATTAAGAATAAAATATTATCAACCTAATATCTTCCTGTCATTAACTCTCACAATTGCTGTCATCCCTGGGTCTCTCTGTTTCTACTGTGCAGGTCCGTCATTCCATATTCTCGTAGCATATTTTCAGAATATATGTGTTTTTTCTTTGGTTCCAGAGATTTATATGATCTGATATTCTCACTCTAAATCAAATTAAAAAGAAAATAGCAGCTTCAGAAGCGTGATAGAATGCTCAAGTGATAATTTATTACGATTTAAAATTCTCAAATTTAAACATATTTTATTTTTATTATAAATATTGCTTGATATTTGAATATATATTACTAATGAACTATTGCACTACGTGATATATAATTTTAGAACATATTTAATCTAATCCCAACTAGGATAAATTCCTCGCCACAAATAAAATGCGTCCAACTTAATAGTAGAATAATAAACACGAAAAGCAAAATTTTACCGATAAAGTAAAGTGCACTTGCCTTTTCCGTAGTATAAAGTTTTTTAACCGTTGGCTTCACATCATCCCTAGCGAAAAGCACTGTGTTAACTTTAATTACCGGTTAAGCTCACATAATTTTCCAATAATATTTAATTATAATTGATTAAGAAAAATAACGAAACAACTTTACAGTTCATCACACACACGTACACATATATTTCAAGTTAACTTCATATTATTTTATATTCAAATATTTAATCTAATTAATTAAACCAAACTAAATTTAACTAAATTTTTATTTCACTAATTAAGATAAATTATACAAATCTGACGGGGTCATGAACCTATCTCATCTCTAAATTTCATGCTAGCATATTTATATATTATATATTCTCTTTCTCAAGTTAAATTCACATAATTTTATTTTGAAATTTTTAGTTTTAATTAATTAAATTAAAATAGACTATACCCAGCTTTATCTCAACTAAAATTGAGTATACATATCTGACAACGCCACTTATTTCGTTCCTCAATTTTATTCTTGTGATGTTAAATTGTAATTAATTTTTTTCTTAATTAATTAAGAAGAAAAATAATGAAATCTTTACAGTTCATCGCATATTTTTTTGGCTGCCGTTAGTGATGGGCACGCCTGGCAACTCATCATTTCTCTCATTTCACTTTCCCTTCTCTCTCTCTCTCTAGAAAAATATTATTAACAAAAAAATTTATTCACAAAAACATATTATTCTCTCTCTCTCTCTCTCTCTCTCTCTCCTATTCTTCTTCAGACGCAACGCACTTTTCTCTCTCTAAACAGCTTTTTGTTGATAATCTTCGATTTGAGCTTAGTTTTTGTTTCAGTTTAATTCGATCTGTTGATTCATTTCACGCTTTAGCTTCTCAATCTATTGCACAAATTTAAAAGGTAATTTTATTTATGAATAATAATAATTATCGATTCAAATTCACTTTTATTTTATTTTATAATTTTCTCATCTCATTCCGTGGTTTTCGTTTCGAAAATTGAAAAATTCGCGTGCAATTTGATGTAATATACATTTGCAATGCACGCAATTATATATATGTGTGTGTGAGTGTGTGTTTGTGTAGAGGTCGAGAAAATATATTGCTATGGATTTATTTTTGAAAGAGCATATATATATATATATATATAAAATAATATATTAATTGTTGTTGACCAAAAAATTGTCAATTTTTGATGTGATGCTTGGGAAATCGTAGCCAAAGATGACGTGTTTCAGTATATATATATATATATATATATATATATATATGGTGAGGTGATGCATAGGAAATCGAAGCAAAAGGTGACGTGTTTTAGCATGTTTCAACACATTGGAATGTTAATATTCTCATAGTAATCTGTGTATTTTTTTATTTTTATTTTTAATTTTTTCTTTGTTTTTTATTATTTAAAAATATTTGGAATTTCAAGATCAATGAGTTAGGAGACTTTCGTACATTTGTTTGTAATTTTGCTGTTTGTGTGGATTGGTCAAAGATCATAGTAAATTAATTGAATTATGTCTTTATTTTTATTGTTATTTTTATTTTTTTCGATTTGTGAAACTAGCGAAACAAGTAAAATATAATTCAGATATTGATAATAAAACATATCCTTTATTATTGTTTGCTCATAATGAAAGAGAAGCTGAGGATCTGAATACGTCCTTGGACTCTATTTGTTAATTTTACGGGTTCTGAGTTTCTTTTGCAATGTAGATGGGATATGATATGGAGGATCAAGTAGGCGTATTGGCAGCATTTGTGTGTGAGATATGGGTGTGAATTTGACTGGTGATGTAGGAGAAACACAAGTTACAAGCTCAAAGAGAAGGGCATTTGAATGGTGATCTAGTATCACCAGATAATTTCAGTTGCAGTTTTTCAATGCAATATTTCACATATAATTTCTCTATACTCGGTGGGACGTGGAACAAGTTAGTTTGTCTACATTAGACTATGTCACACGGTATTGAATAGAGCGAGTGGGTTCATACAGGCAAATACATAATGGAATAAATTTCCTGTTCCATGTGATTGATTACTATTGCTTCCCATGAGAGAAATTGGACATGAATAGGTGCTGTTCGTATCATGTGGAAATTATCCTGAAAGTGTAAAGAGGTTGTTTGCAGGTGTTTCAGGTTCACCTTTTAGTATAAAATTGTACAATGCATCTGTAATCTTCACACAAGAGAATTAGACATGAATAAGTGCAGTTCAGAGGATTGGTGATTATTAAGAATGTCTCAGAGGCTGCGTGCTGATTCAAGTATATAATTGTACGATTTTGTGGTTTCAACTGTTTTCATTCTGTGTGTCTGATACATATTGTTTGCTTGTGAGAAGTAGACTTAACTGTAAAAATGTGGAGGTCTTTTATGGCCCATGAGATATGTTGTCCTCTGCTTCAAAATTTTCATTTCTGCTTTCAATTTTCTGGGCCTGCTTTTACTCTTAAATAACTTTTCATTCTATTCATTAAATAACTTTTCATGCTTTTCATAGTTGATGATTTTACTCTTTGTTGGACTATATTGTATGTAAGTTTGGAAAAATTGAGTATCTTACCTCCAATTGCTCATGTTCTGTTACCGGTGTCTTATTTACTGAGAGCCCGTTTTGTTGCATGATGTTTCAGGCTTTTGAGTGTTTGTCAAAGTTAGTCAGGCCTGCAAAACAAGCTTTAAAACATTATGGCTGTTTCAATGAGAGATCTGGATCCAGCTTTTCAAGGGGCAGGACAAAAAGCGTATCCTTCTTTCCATTTTTCAATGTCCTTCATAAATACCTATTTTGCCGGCAGCATATATTATTTGAGTTGTAATCAGAATCATTGCTGCAAAAGTTAGATTTCACATTTTGATATCAATACCTGTTTGCTTGTAAGTTCTATATCTTGTTATAGGAAGTTATTCTTGGTGCTCCTTGACCTTTCTACAGTGGAACTGAGATATGGAGAATTGAAATCTTTCGTCCTGTACCTGTTCAAAAGTCTTCATATGGCAAGTTCTTCATGGGAGATTCATATATTGTGTTGAAGGTACCTGCTTCTTATTTTTCTTTTTCGAATTTTATGTAAAAGCTTCTCTATTATTGCATCTTGCTTGCATACTTGGTTAGTTTGCTCTTAATTTTTTTTCTTAATGTACCTCTTCTAAATTATGTTCGGCCCTATTTTTTGAATTTTTCACCATGTTATTGTAAGTTGAGGGCACGAGGCATGCATGGAAATTTTATTCTGGTTAAGTTCTTTTCACAGATAAATATATCATTGTCTTGGATAAAAGTTATTACGTATAATGTATTTGCCAAGGTTATTTAAGTTACTATTCTATTTGCCTCTTAAAAGTTTGCTATTTAAGGACTTCAGTGAGATGCTAGAGGTCTGCCGTGTTGTTAAAAGTCTGTTCATGACCATTTTCACATTAGCCAAGAAGTTATTTGTCTCTGATGGAGTTGAATAGTGAAGTGGAGATGTCATATTATCACCTCCTGTGGAATTCTATATTGTTGTTTAGGTTTTGTATGTCAGTTGAAGCAAGTCCAACATTGCTCCTCAACATGGAAAGAGGTAATGCCAAGTAATTCATCTTAAGATGTGCAGATAATTAGGTTTCCTTGACATTGGTCTTTAGAATTTGCTCAAGTGGCTTGATTCTTTACTTCTGATAGGTCCTTATGAATTTATATCATAATAATACGAGGCTGGAAGCACTTAGAGCCTTGGTTATGAGGATAATATAGTTGATGCACTGGAAGCTTATTGGGCAGTCTTGAAAAGAACATTAGAGTGCAAATGATTTGACTTCGTGACTTGCTTGATGTATTCATATATGGATTCAAACTCTTGCATTCTATGACTTGCTTTGCAAGTTCATAACCTCATGCACTTTGGAAGTAGGTTGTATACTATAAGCTCAATTCGACTTGAGTCTTTGGAAGACAGTGGACCCAAAACGACTCTGGCCTGCACCTTTTTGTCTACTCTATCTTCATTCCTAATCCAGTAAGGAGAGAATTGAAGATGGTATTGATTAGTAATCTTAGGCTGTAATTATCTATACAATATCATCTATTGATTGTATCTATAGATAATTACGATCTATCAGGTCTGTCCTTAATGCAGAGAGTGGAGATCTGGAATAGATTGGGGATTTTGTTAGTGAAGGAGAATTGTTTGATTCTGGTGGAGGAGTAAAGGGGTCCAGGTTATCTAGACCGAGTGATGAAGGTGCTGGTGGAGTTGAATTCTGCTGCTTTCTCCTCTTTGAGTATCATCAATTGAATCCCCTGAATTTGAAAAAGGCCTCCTGCATCGTTGACTCTAGTGTATGGTTGAGGTGAGAGAAACTTAAGTAAAGGACTTGGAGGAAATGGAGATGGTGCAGGGAGCAGTTGGTTATATTGTTTCTCCTATTTTAGAGGGTTCTTATTGGTTCATAAGAATTTGGGAAGAATTTCATTATAACTGAGCTGCCTCCTGTGGTTCTGCATGTTATGGCTCTAGGGGTGTCTTGGGGTTTATCTGATTTTTGATTTCTGATTCGCGTGTTGTTATTGATGTGCAAAGTCTTTTGTTCTTTGACAGTTGTTTAACTCCGAAAGCACTATATCTGCTGTCTATTTTCACGGGTTTTAATCCTGACTTAGTAGGCTTTGAATTATCTATACATTGTACCTAAAAATTGGAAGGTAAGTACACTTTTTTCTTGCCCATCTCTGAAGCTACTTATTCCATTAAAGCTAATTCTTTTTCGCAGACCACGGCTTTAAAAAGTGGCACCCTACGTCATGATATTCACTATTGGCTTGGTAAGGATACCAGCCAGGTATGTTTTTGTCCTGCTATAAATGTTATTTGAATTAAGTTTATTTATTTATAGTTTCATTCTGAAATTCTCTTATATATAGGATGAAGCTGGCGCTGCAGCCATCAAGACTGTTGAATTAGATGCAGCTCTTGGAGGGCGTGCTGTTCAATATCGTGAAATGCAAGGCCATGAAACTGAAAAGTTTCTTTCTTATTTTAAACCATGTATAATTCCTCAAGAAGGTGGAGTTGCATCAGGGTTCAAACATGCCGAGGAAGAAGAGTACAAGGAACGTTTATACGTATGCAAAGGGAAGCATGTTGTTCAAGTGAAAGAGGCATGATTCTCATCCTTCTGCTGTTCATCATTTTATTTCTCTCGCGGGTTTGCTTTTCTAGTAATGGACTATTGGATCTTCTCCTATTTATCTGTTTTGTCATAAATGTTTCTTGTACGATGGAACAGGTTCCTTTTGCTCGATCCTCACTCAATCATGATGACATATTTATTCTTGATACGAAGTCCAAAATCTTTCAATTTAATGGTTCTAACTCATCAATTCAAGAGAGGGCTAAAGCACTTGAAGTTGTCCAATACATTAAAGATACTTATCATGATGGGAAATGTGAGATAGCTGCTATTGGTAAGTTAATCACAAATTAGAGTGGTAGTTAATGATGCTTATATGAATTTTGTTTGAAAATCTAACTTGGTGTTCCTGTAGAGGATGGGAAATTAATGGCTGATGCTGAAACTGGAGAGTTTTGGGCTCTCTTTGGTGGCTTTGCTCCTCTTCCAAGAAAAACTGCCCCTAATGAGGCTAAAAGTACAGATGCTGTTCCTACCAGACTATATCGGTAATGTATTCCTGCCGTTTTGGGATTGCCTTGTCTTTCTTTTACATTTGCATTTAATATTCTAGTTCTTTATTAGAATTCGTTGTTGATTATTATGGATTTGATCTTCATGATAATAAAGATGCCTATTTCTATACAAGTAATTGTACCATGGATATAAAGTTGAATTTGAAATCTGTATGGTATACTATTACCACATACTTTGGCAGTATACATATTAATGTGTAAACTTCTCTTTTCCTCCTTTCTCGTCCGTCCTTTATAGATTATTTGCTCTTTACAATTAGCATATGGAGGAGATAAACACCCTCCTAAGCTTCTGGATGTTCCCGTCTCTCTAACCCTAAAGGGTTATCCTTGCATCATCCCTCCGTTCATCCGTCAAAAGATGTACCGGAAAGATGAGACTGCAGATCTATTGGTCAAGTGGTGGCTGGCTTTCTTCTCTCTATCAAGAATTATCTTGGTAGCGAAGAAGGTTGATAAGTCTTTATTTGAGCCAATGACCTCACCAGTCCGTGATGCGGACCGAGCTCCAGTCTCTTTTCTTCTTGTAATTTCCCAAATTAATCCGGTTGATATATTCTACCACTTGCTTCACAATCCATAACCTCTTTAAGTTATTGAGAGGCAAACCAGGTGTTTTGTAATGTATATTTATATGTGTGAATTATAAATTCAATGTACTTAATCGTTTGTTTGCTATTGAAGTGTCGAGAAGGGGCAGTCAGAACCTGTTGAAGCTGATAGTTTGACAAGGGAGTTGCTCGATACTAATCGATGCTATATTCTTGACTGTGGGGAAGAGGTCTTTGTATGGATGGGGAGAAATACTTCTCTTGATGAAAGAAAAACTGCAAGTGGAGTTGCTGATGTAATTTTATATTCTGTAGCTAGTTAAGGTTATTAAATTGGTATGAAAATCTTGTATACTTGTTCACTTCATTACTTTTGCCTTGCAATATAGGAATTATTGCGTGGTCTTGATAGACCAAAATCTCATATAGTCCGTGTCATTGAGGGATTCGAGACGGTGATGTTTCGCTCCAAATTCAATTCTTGGCCTCAATCAACTCAGGTGGCAGTCTCCGAGGATGGTAGGGGCAGGGTTGCTGGTGAGTAACTCCTCTGAGTAAAATTCTTCTTCATCTTTTTTTTTGAATTGTTTATCTTCATTCTTCTTATTGTGATTTTCTAGCACTTCTAAAGCGCCAAGGAGTTAATGTGAAGGGTCTAATGAAAGCAGCTCCTCCTAAGGAGGAACCTCAGCCACATATAGACTGCACTGGGAACTTGCAGGTGCTTTATAGATATCTCTATCTTTCTCTGTGAATATAGTAACATGAATACATGATATTCTTCATTCCATCATTTCTCTCCAAATGCTTTGTAGGCATATTTGAATCACTTTCTGATGCACCACCAAAAACATCGCCGGGGAGTAGACTCCAGCAGTCTATTTCTGATATTGAGGAAGTCTATCATCTCGCTTCTGACTTCTTTCTTTTGATGTTGTCCACATGGTGCAACAGGTTTGGCGTGTGAATGGCCAACAGAAGACGCTTCTTCCTGCTTCAGATCAGTCAAAGTTTTACAGTGGAGATTGTTACATCTTTCAGTATTCTTATCCTGGAGAAGATAAAGAGGAATTCCTTATAGGGACATGGTTTGGGAAACAAAGTGTTGAGGTGAAGTCCTTTTTCTTTTGGATTCTCAGCATTTTTCTTTTCATTTTGAACGCATTAGAATTTTTTTTGTGAACATATGTTTGTTGCCTCCCATTCTGTTACACGATACTATCTAGTGTTCTGCGACATGTCATGAGTAAAATGTACTAGTATGTTTTTATACCTCTGTCAAATAACATAATAGCAGCATTAGCCAATTACGCTTGTGTGAATTTATTATTAACCTAGCACCATAATTCCTTGTAGGAAGAAAGAGTCTCAGCAACTTTACAGGCTAGCAAGATGGTTGAGTCACTAAAATTCATGGCGACCCAGGTATTTTACCTTCCTTTAGGATTATATTCTAAGTGAATAGTTGATTTTGATAAATATCCGACCTCACTTGGTCCAGGTTTGGGTTGGTTTGGCTTATTTTGATACATGCTTGCTTATTTTGATGATTCGGTTATTTTTGAATATGTAGGCTCGTATATGTGAAGGAAATGAACCTATACAGTTTTTTGCCATCTTCCAGAGCTTTATTGTTTATAAGGTTTGAGAGTACTTTACTTCTAAAAATCATAGAAGTTCATTTTTTTCCCTTTATTTTGCCCTTTTTCTTTGAATCATCAAACATGTACATTAATCTCTCTGAATATTACCAGGGTGGTCTTAGTGAAGGGTACAAGAAATGTATAGCAGAGAAGGAACTTGAAGATGATACATATACTGAAGACGGAATTGCGCTATTCCGAGTACAGGGTACAGGGCCTGACAATATGCAAGCAATACAAGTTGAACCTGTAAATCCTGTGCTCTAGTTCTCTACTCACATGTTTCTTTTTAAGTAAATATAGTTGCTGGAGATTGCTTGAATTGGTAGATGCTTGTCTCTTTATGTTTCAACATTGTGACGGAGTTTGGTTTTGACTAATTTCAGCGCTGAGTCTGCTATGCATGTGAAACATAGAAGAACCTGTAATTTATATTCCCGTTTCTCTTTCTCAACATCTCCTTTTTCCATCTCTTTCCGGTTTTACCTCATTTACTAGTTTGTTCTCTGGAAAAAGATGGAGCCAAATTTCCATTCTCCATCTGATGATTGTTTAGTTATTATTCTAGCGGGAGCAGCAATTGCCTATGGCTGTATTTGATGTAAGATTATCCTGGTTTTCTTTTTCCTGAACTGTGAGGGTAAGGATTCGGTTACTAAAAACTCAACTCAATGGCAGTTTATTATCCTATAAGTATGAACCCATGGGATAGATATACCCAATCCGGTCAGTTTAACATTTGCTGAAGATAGATCCGAATCAATTTCCAAGGGCTAGGAAATAACTCTGACATTTGATTTTGGGGCCTTGGTCAAGTAGCTGCGATGATTGATGAATATAAACGAAGCATAGGCGAGAATGTTCCAAGTGTCTCCAACCCTCCAGCCTCTTTGTTACATTATGAGGGAAGGTGTTCTCATGGTGTTAGAATTGGTCATATGTTACCCTCTTTTCCTCTAGAGTTTACTTATTTCATTTCATTACTGGTAATTTTTTATGGCCTGTATCTTGCGTGGAAACCAAGTTTTCATTCTCAGTTATTAGTTCTTGTTTTCTCTTTTCTTCTGGATAAATATGTTTTTGTATGCCTTTCATTCTCCTGGATCATTCTAGTCCGCTGGGTAAGTTTTTTGACCGCTTAGAAGGGATGTAATCCCTTCACTTTAATTGTTATCTTAGATATTATCACGAAGTGAACTATTTATGTAGATGATGTGACATAATTTTTCTTTCCTGTATGAATCAGGTGGCGTCATCTTTGAATTCATCTTACTGTTACATTCTACACAGTGGCTCCACCGTCTTTACATGGTTTGGAAACCTTACAACCTCTGACGACCAGGAACTTGTTGAGAGGCTGTTGGATGTGATAAAGGTTTGATACTTGTTCTAGATGTTTCCGGTTACAGAGTTATTTCACTTCAGATATAAAAGTCAGCAACAACGTTTATTTGGATTGTTTGTTTTCCTCCAAACAAGTCCCTCTACCCCTCCCCCTCTCGCGAAAAAAAAGAAAAGTAATTAAGATCTACCGATCAAATGAATATTGCCTTTGATACCTGGAAGTACAAATTGGTGACGATCTTGTTTCCAGCTGTGCATCATTCCTAGTTGTCTTCCTATTTGTCATTGGCATTGAACATTCCTTTCTTACTGTAAATCTTTATTCTGTTCTAGATCTGGTTTTGTTAGAATAATTTTCTGTTTTCTGGTTAAATGCTATTCTTGCAGCCTGACATGCAGTCCAAACTGCAAAAGGAAGGTGCTGAATCTGAGCAATTCTGGGAGTTATTAGGTGGAAAATCTGAATACCCTAGCCAGAAGATTGCAAGGGATTCTGAAACCGATCCTCACCTTTTCTCATGCACTTACTCAAAAGGCAAGGAAATGAATGTTTTTAGACGTATTCCGCATCTGGATATGATCTGTCATTGAACTTATTATAAATTGCACTAACTTGAGTCTCTTTTGCTCATCCACTGTTGATGACTGGAAAATCATGCTGTTCAGGAGATTTAAAGGTGCGTATTTAATTTATGTCAATTTATTTGGATTCTTGGTAGGACCAGCAGTCCGAGCTGGTACACGCTTTCAGGCATGTTTTGCCAAGCGGCTTACCATACAAAAAGATACAGACAAAGTAGTATTAAAAGAAGTTCGTCATTTTCTGCCCCTATTTTCTTTGAAGACATGTAGTTAATTGAGAGATGTACCAAAACTTTCAGCATGATTTGCCCTCTGAGATATTGAATGAGGTTTTTATTGCAGGTGAAAGAGATATACAATTTCAACCAAGATGATCTAATGACTGAAGACATGTTCATTCTCGACTGCTACTCAGACATATATGTCTGGGTTGGGCAACAGGTTGAATCAAAGAATAAATTGCAAGCTTTATCTATTGGGGAGGTATGTTTGATTTTTATCTCGAATGAATCTTTTTCTCAAAGGATCAGAACTTTAGATTTGAAAATACAACTTCTGTTTCTGTACATAAAATATTGCATTTTTGTCTTGCCTAGCTATTTCATTATTTACTAGGTGTTGTGTTTGAAATTGGCATCGACAATTACTTTGATCTGGACCTATGTAGTGGGATTTTGAAAAGATCCAAGCTACAGATTTGTTGCCGGTCGTATGGAGTAGCCACACACCAGATATTACCCTGATGTAGGATTGATATATCAAATACCTGTTTCCTAATTTATGAAGCAAAGAAGGTTTCAATGACATTATTCACATTTAAAAGTTGAAGAGAGGTGTGGAGATCTTTTGATATTACCATTTGTACACATATATATAATTTTGGGTTAGCCATTGTTAAATATGTATGGATGGTTGTGGTTGGACTTTGTGAGACGTCCTTTATGTTTGTAAACCATTCAGCAATGCTAACTAGCATTAATTATTCAACTGTTCGCATTTATTATGATAACTTTCAATCTTAATTGTCATGCTTTTTGTACATTCCAACAGAAATTTCTGGAACATGATTTCTTACTGGAGAAGTTATCTGATCAAGCTCCAATATATATTGTCATGGAAGGGAGTGAGCCACCCTTCTTTACTCGTTTTTTCACTTGGGACTCTTCAAAATCTGCTGTAAGTTATTTTTGCTACTATATTCAATAAGTGGTGAATTTGTGACTTTGCTAAGAAATTTGACAATTTTAGATAATTACAGATGCACGGGAACTCATTCCAAAGAAAACTTTCTATACTGAAAAATGGGGGCACTCCGACAATGGATGTAGGTTTCTATTCTCTTTTTGACTTTTTGCTATACGTCCTTCATAACTTGGTTAAGACAGCGGCCAATTTTTTAGCATGAAAAATTTCGACAGTTAGAAATGGCTAATATAACTTAATCTTTTCCATTTCATTCGCCTCTTTCCTTAAAGGGCCAATCTGTTTATCCACATGTTGCTCTGCTGGGAAATTTTTCATTTATTTATCAATACACTTTCTTGATTTTCTTGTCAGTTTGCAGAAATTACAAATTTTTAATGGCAACTTCTTTAATATATAAACATTTTTTGCCCGAAAATTATGGCGTTCCTGCATTTTAAAATTTGTGGTCATTCCTGGTGGCGTTTCTGCTATGTGACTTATTTGTGCGACATTATCAGATATTGATGTGGTGCTATGAAAATAGCCTATAAGTAATACCTTGGCCCCAAAAGCTAGATTGCTTTTCTTATTCTTTATCTTCCCGTTTTTTATGCTAATTTGTGTTATTTTTCGATACATGTTTCCTGCATGGATAGAAACCCAAAAGGAGAACACCTGTATCATATGGTGGAAGGTCCGCTGCACCAGAAAAGTCACAACGATCTAGAAGCATGTCTTTTAGCCCTGACCGAGTTCGTGTTAGGGGCAGATCTCCAGCCTTCAACGCACTGGCTGCTAACTTTGAGAATCCAAACGCAAGGAACCTTTCAACCCCTCCTCCAATGGTGAGGAAGATTTATCCAAAGTCTGTTACCCCAGATTCAGCAATATCGGCTCCAAAATCAGCAGCTATTGCAGCTATAACTGCAACATTTGAAAAACCTGCACCAGCTAGAGAATTACTCATACCCCGTTCTCCTAAAGGTACAAATAGCAAATTGACTTACTTTGAATGGAAATTTAAATTATTGTTTTTTCATGAGTAATGTGAATGAAAATTTGAATTATTATTTTTTCACGAGCAAAGTGAACCACGAGGCCCCCAAACCAAAGCCAGAGACAAATTCTGGAGAGAACTCTATGAACAGCAAGCCAGAGGCACCCAAACCCAAACCAGACACGATAGAGGAAGATGTGAAAGAGGGTGAAGCTGAAGATGAGGAAGGACTTCCAATATACCCATACGAGTGTCTCAAGACAAACTCAACAGATCCTGTAACAGAAATTGATGTGACCAAGCGAGAGGTATATACTTGGAAAAGTATTATGCTTATAGGAAATAATTTGTTAAACTATTTCACTAATATTTGGACAACGAATTTCTGCAGACTTATTTGTCTTCAGCAGAGTTCAAAGAGAAATTCGGGATGACGAAGGAGGCTTTCTATAAATTGCCCAAATGGAAACAGAACAAGCTGAAAATGGCCCTTCAATTGTTCTAGGTTTCCTCAAGGCATCTATCTAAGGTTGCCACAGAGTAGCTCGCAGAGGATGAGAATAAGAAGCATTCTGAGAAAATCTCTGTCTCTTATCTCCTTTCATGTGCGTTGTTTTCAAATCTTAAATCTGCTGAATTTCTTCATACAGATGTAAGTGCCCGAGTTCTCAAGAGTGCGAAGGGACAGCATTAGTGAATTTTTACATGCTTCTGCTCCCATGAGGTTTGATTCCATCAACGGTAATCAGAATTTGGAGAGATCATATTTATATTTTCACGTTGGTCGCGTGAATACTCTAGGGTTTGTTCTAATTTTTTATATTTGTCTTTGAGCTAGTTGATTGATATTCTTTTTGATCCAGGTTGGTTGTGAGCCTTCGTTTTTTTTTTTTTTTTGTTTTACTTTGTTGAGTCTCATTTTCTTCTTCGTTTTGCCATCAATTTCACCCGAAAGGTTAGATGGTTTACGAATGCAGTCTTAGGTTATATTGTACTCCCAACGTTTGAGGTGTGTATAGGAATGTAAACTAGGCCATTGTTATTTCTTTTAGTTAATAAAAGTGTGTTTTGGTTTTAAATTCTTGTAAACACTATTATTCAATTGTTATTACGATTATTATTATTTTCTCCGATACGACATTTTGCAAGGTTGCAAAGAACGTCCAGGGAAGTATTTTCCTCTTCATAACTTATGTGACGCGTGTCAGTCCCACTTTTGTGTGAGGACTTTTGTAATTCTGGATGGATGCAATAGTTTCCTCCTTGAATAATAGCTCCTTTCTATATTGGATCTCTTTTCTGTTTGGAGACATTGTTAGCAATTGAAATATAGAAGAATTTCACTTAGTTTGCAACGATAGTATACTAGAAGCCTAACAATGTTATGAGAGATCTTGATTTGATAGTCAATTATGTTGAAGTCGTCATAGTTTTATATTTACATTGAGAATCGTAGCTGAATTTTGTTTAGAAAGATCTTTTGTCTCATGGTAGCTTACTCCAGTCCCCTTAGAAACTTTCCGTTATTGGCCATGGTTCCTTGTTTTGACAGGGTACAAATATTGGCATCTTCCGGAGTGGGGTTGAGTATCTATGAAAAGCAGAGTGTTAATTTCAGTCGCTATATTGTAAGTTCTACAGGCACATAAGCATGGTGTATTTTTCCTGTTCGAACCAGGATGCGAAACATAGCATTTATTCTTACGGGAATGGAAATTGAGAAGAAAAGAGACTTTTCTAAATGTTTGCATGATTTAAATCATATAGTTGATGTTATTTCTTTGACATGTAGAAGTGGATTCTGTTTTAACACTTGAGATGGTCATAACGGCAAACTCAATGAAGCATTTAAAATGTAAAATTTTTTAAATTTGAATATTTTTAGAGATTTTATGGTTCAAAAAGTAACATTAATGATTTAAATATACGTGAGATTTATTACTTTTGATATTTTTTAAGTCAAAATAGAAATCCAGTATGCATTTTTTTTTATAAATTTGTTAAAGAAAATAAAGATTGTCTTTATTTTAGCTTAAAATGTAACAAAAATGGTGAATTTTACGTATATTTAGATTATTAATATTACTTTTGGGTTATAAAATTTTTAAAAATACTCAAATTTAAAAAAATTTGCATTTTAGAGACTCCGGGTAACCTAATATGCAAAAGTGTAAAGCTAGAGAGCGATGACATAAACAAAAATGGACCTCTCCTCTCTTTCCAAGTATTATGCTCAATATATCGTTGTTTTATTCTTTTATAAATAAATTTGTCAGGATAAATAATTGCTGTGGTCCCTTGTCTCATCGTTTTCAAAAAATTCATCCCTTAACCAACATAAACAATTGTTTTATACATTACATTTTTGTGATACCGTTTGTTTTTATTATTTTAATAAAAAAATAACAGACTTATTACAAAACCCACAGGCAAAAGACACAATTCATCTCTATTGAGTCAAGTTTTGCTCAGCAAACGGAGCCCAATGTCCTTCATGTTGTGGAGACTTATTCCATTTTTGCATCAAATTGCTCAGCAAACGAAGCCTATTTCGTATTGATATTCCGTCTCGAATTTGAATCAACCAATAAATTAATTTATTTAGAATTAATTCCGATAGTGTTATTATGTATGATTAATCTAGATTACATCATTTCCATATGATTAAGGTGTAATAATTCAATTATAAGGAAATAGTCTAACTCAAAAGATTAATCTATTAGGAGAGAAAATTCTTTAAACTTGAGAATTATCAATTATAAGAGTGAGGTCTTGGTGTGTGATCATTATTGTAACACTAAATCACAACTTAATCTAACTATTATTTTCCTTACATGAAATTACACTCAACGAGTGTACGAATGTAACAATTCAAGTTTAAAATGAAAATTCAATCCAAAGAACTAATCTATTAAAAGTCATTATCTAACGATCCCATGTTTGGAACTGGGAGTTTTCCGACATAAAAAAAAAAAAAAACAAGAACAACACATATCTGCCCAACCTATATCTAAGGGTTAAAAATGTAATTTAACCTCCACATTGCGCACTCACGACAAGCAAAAAAAAAAAAAAAAATGGAGAAAGAAGAGAAGCAGAGTAAACAGCAGAAGCGAAGGAAGACGAAGAAACGAAAAAGGCTTGATGTGAAGAAGAAGAAGAACCAAGTAGTAGTCGTGTCACCAAACCGCGACAATCTCTTCGCTGTAATACTAGCAGCGCTTTCCAGTTCAAAATCACACGAATCCCTAATCAAAAAATGCTTAAATCAACTGCATCTCTCTCTTCCCCAAAATCTCTCCACGCCGATTCTCTCTTTGCTGCCTCCCCTTCTCTATTCCAAGTAAATCATCATTCCATTATATATATATATACATGTATGTATGTACATACGTGAGCGTGTATGTAATATTCCACATTAGTCGAAAAAATGTTAAGGGTGTAGTTTATAATTGGGTGTCGTGGATATAAGTGATAACTACGAAGGGTAGAGCTCACCTCGGGTCTATCATAGCCAGCTTTACCTTTCATTTTTTGTATGACGTTGTTTCTATAATTTGAACCCGTGACCTTGGTAATTAACGTATACGTACATATTATCTTTTTTTTTTTTTTAAATCTTTTAGTTAATACATTAATGTATGTGGTTGCAGATTTAGCTTTAGTGTCCGCTTCAACTGATTCTTTAGTTGAGGCTACTGATACGCTCCTGCCCCATTCTTTAGACCATCTCCAAGAGCCTCCTAAAATGGCTCCTTAGCTATTATAGGGTGGCAAAAATTTAAAATGTCCTCCAGCAGACTCCCTATGCAAAACTTCCTAGAATGTGGAACTCTTTTTTTATTTGCTATGCTCCCTAGATGTAGAGAGCCAATTGACTTTCTACATCCCAAAAAATTCCAAAAAGCAACCTGAAATAAGGATAGATTAAAAGTAAGGAGATTGTTAGAGTAAAACTGGAATAGGGAGCTTTTAAAGATAAGGAGGTAAGCCTAAATTTCCTACACGTACGTGTAGAGAAAAAAATAAGGAGGCTGTTGAAGTTGGTTTATCTTTAAAATGACTGCATGTGTAATAAAATTGTCTTCAATAGAAAAGTAGAATGTAAGGCTGCGTTCTAGACTCTAAAGTGGCTATAGTGCGTGACTCGTCGTTTATGGTCCGCTTATGGTAGAGTTTCGTGTTCCGGGCTGAGCCGTAGTAAAAGTAGAATGTAGCCTCTTTCTGTAATAAACTTTTTCAGAGTGGAGAATGTTAAGATTCTCTTTAGAGCAAATTAATTAGTGATCAAAGATTGAATTTTTCATTAGAACAAGATTAAAACTAAGATGTAATCCACTATAAATAGAAGCTGCAACGAAATTTATGCAATATTTATGACTGGTACCCTTGTGCATTCTTGGTAGTTTTTCTCCAAATTCTGTGTGTTATTTTTCAATTTTGTTTTTGTGAAATATGCCTTTTTCGTGCAACTTTTACCACTTGTAGATGTTTGCAATTTCCAAATGTTGGAACCCACGAGAAAAGGAAAACCTTTCTGTACGTACCAAGTCCATGGACTAGTGTCATAAGCTATCTTGGTATCAAATACATTGGTGTAGGTATTGGTTGAACCCAGTCATTAGTTAAACCCGCAACACTCACTTATAACCATCTTATGTCTTCCACCAATGTGGGGCATTACATATTTCCATGGATAGTTATAGCTTCTTCATTGTTATTTGTTAAGTCATTCATTGTTGTGCCTTGCTTTGTACTTGGTATATTTTAGGTACAGTGCTTGCTATATATTTTACGTTTATACATTGTTAAGTCGTTCATTGTTGAGCCTTGCTTTGTACTCGGTATATTTTAGGTACAGTGCTTGCTACATATTTTACGCTCATATCTGCTATTTTGTTTCCCTTCTTCTGGGGTTGCGCAGATGTGATGAAATTGCATGTAGAACTGCAGAGATTGTAGGGACAGCCTCCTTGACATCACTTGAAATGAACGAGATGATAGCTTCACAAGGTGATATCATAAAATGTTTGATCTCTTTGTTGAAACATTCAAATACAAGTGTCCTAATGGCTGCCTGTGGTGCTATTTTGGATCTTTCAACCACCTACACTGGAAGACGTCGGCTGTTGCAATGCTTTGCTATTGAGACTCTTATGTAAGAATCGTTAATCTGTCCTTGCTTCCTTGTCCTCATTCTCTTCCAGCAATATAAAGAAATTCAATTAGGAAAATTCTGAGTTATCCTAGTAGGATCGTTTTTTCTTTTTATTTTTTGGGAAATGCTTTAGATTATATAATAAAGGCAGGCAAAATTTTGGTGTTATGTGAATCACACATCGAACTAGGAAAAATGGTTGGCATCTCCATTTCCATACAATTCCCGCAGTGTGACATGTAAGAATTTCTTGCTATCAATAAGATATCCTATATTCCATGTTATTCAAAAGGCAAAGTAGAAGATGAGTGCTGGCGGTGGTCAGATGTGTGTATATGTCATAAATTTGTAAAGTTTCATGCTTTCTTGAAATGAGAATTTGCTCTTGTAAAGTTTAGCATCATTGGAATGAAGCAGGTATATACAGATTATGCAAATGAGTGAAATTTTCTGGTCTATCTAGTAAAAAGAGGTTTTGCCTATAATTTACTTATTTATTTGGATCTCTTTTATGTGTTTAGCGTTTTTTAGTGCAGTGCTTTTCTTTATCGGTTATGTTACATAAATGTTCTGCAATTTGTTTTTGTCCTTTATAAATCTGATATTAGGTTTTTGGGTTTTGGAAAATTTTAAGTTTCTTCAGTGTTTTTGATTTATATGATTTTGGACTTTTACCATTCTTTACTAAATTAACGTCATTCAGTGTTTGTTTCTTTCAGGCTTCTAAGTCGTCATCCTCATTGGTTTCTCTATGGACCGATGGGAAGACTGGTGGCACCTCTGCCAGATTAGTTTTTGAGATGGATGAAGCTTACATATGGCTTCTTCATGCCGCTCTTGCACTTATCAATTCCTGTACCACTGAGCAGCTGCGAGAGATCCCAAAAGTGCTCTCTGGAAGTTTATTAGTTTACCTGAAAGGTCTGTGGGAAGAAGTACATAAGAAAATGTTGTCTGCTAGCTCGCTGACATACAGCCAGGATGAACATTTTTATGCGGGCAATATCAGAATAAATGACCTGGCTGAAACTATATTTAGGCTCTCTATAAATGATGGTCAATCCAGAGAATCTTCACAATTGAACAAGATTGAGAGGAGCTTTTTCCATTCAGAAGAAACCAGTTTTGAACATTTCGTGTTGAACCATTGGGAGGCATCACCTTTGCTGATAAGGGACCCCTCAAAGTATATGATCCAAGATGATATTTTCAATTCTTTTGTTCAAATATTCAAGTCAAAAGAGGCAGTGTATTCTTCTCTTCCATCAATTCTCAAAACTCTCACTTCTTGCCCACCAATTGTTTCGGATGAACTTGATATCCTTCAATTCCTTAAAGAGGTGAGGAGTGGTCTAGGTTGTCCACTGATCTACCAACAAGATATTCGGATCGTTAAAGCATGTGATTCAGAAAGGGAGTTGCACTACTTTGAGGGACGATCAGAATCTTGCTGCTTCCAGGCATCCCAATATCTGGTCATGGATGATATATTGAAATGTGAGAAAGCATACAAGGAGAGCTACACAATTGCTCTTCGTGGCATGGAGTTCCGCTACAAAAGTATTGCTGCTATTGCAGAAGGGTTGGCGACATTGTATGGCCAACCATCAGCAGGCGTGAATATGTACTTGACACCTCCTAATTCTCAAGGCTTGGCTTGCCACAGTGATGATCACTGCGTGTTAGTATGCCAACTTATCGGAGCCAAACAATGGAAAATTTTCCCTCGCCCAAGTATCCAACTACCGCGGTTATATGACCCTGTTGATAGTTGGCATCCCTCAGGGATTGATGATTGTGGCAAGCAGTTCCTGCTGAGAGAAGGTGATGTTTTATATATTCCTAGAGGTTTCCCTCATGAGGCACAAACTATCATCAATGATGATAGTCCCGAAAAGAAAGCTGGCTTCTCCTTACATATGACTCTTTCTATTGAGGTTGAGCCTCCATTCGAGTAAGTACTTGCTTGTGGTAATTTTAAGCTGGTAGATACGTATAAAAAATAGTGATGTGAAGGAGATTACCATGTTGCATATCTATATTGCTAATGAAGGGAAGCTTGTTAATCTAGTAACATACTAGGAGCTATGAGGTTCTTTCCCATTTTAGTTGATCATTTTCAACCTCTATCGAGTTTATGTGGCCCTCTTTCGACTATCAGAATGGAATTGACAGCTTTATGCTGCCCTTGTCCTAGTATGATCTCTTTTAATTGCTATGATATAGATTTACTCACAACCTCTACAGCCTCTCTCTCTCTCTCTTGTGCTCTACAAGTATGTATTAATCTTGCACTAAAGGAATTCTTACGCTGCATGATGTTGTCAAAGTATTTGAAATACCCATTGTGGAACATCCTTTGAATTTCCTTTGGGTAGAACCAAATAAAAAAAAAAAAATTATCTTTAAATGAAGCTTTATTTCTATCAATGCTTTCTTTATTGGATATTTGTTTGTATATTTGTTTTGATAGTGTTCACATTTTACATAACTGTAAGTATAATTCTTGAAACTAAGAACGAGCTTCAACACTTCGTAAAAGCCTTTGATTGTTCCAGAATGACAAGTTCTAAATTACAGGTGGGAAGGTTTCATTCATGTTGCGCTCCATTATTGGGTTATGAGACAGAATGCATATCAGAAGGCACCTTGTGATTCTGATTCTTCAGACGTACATCTCATGGCAGTGAAATTTATGCATGTTGCAGTCAAGCTAATTGCTGATCTCGATCCAACATTTCGAAAAGCTTGCTTGGTCGGTGCAATTTCATCATCACTTCCTGAAGAATGGCTTAATATAAATCAGAGGCTGAATTTCAATTCGCTGATAAGTAGAATCAATAACGACTTAAATTTTCCAGTTGCCCTTAAGCATGTAGAATCATCTATTGGGAAAGATGAGGATCCTTTCCAAGAAGTAAGATGGCTTCAGAATCTTATGCAAGAGGGAGAAACGATTGAATCACACCACTGGCATATTGCTTTCGCAGATGCACACGATTGTTATCGTATATGCAATCAGCAACGAGACATAGTGGAAGCTGCTTTCATGGAGGTCAAATCTAAGTTCTGTAGCGAGGTAGCTTTCGAGGATGTTCAACAGAGCTATAACACTCTGCTTCAGAAGTACCGGATGGTAAGGAAGCAATACACTAACGGAATGCTGGCTTTGCATTGTACTGGTGATAAGGATGGAGAACCTCCATAATCTTTGATTCTACTGTCTTATAATCAAGTAGCTGTTTCGGCTGATTCCAGATAGCAATTGCTCTCGGCGACTGGCTGAAAACGGAGCTCGTACGTCGAGAGTTCATGTCTTGGATCACATCCTTCATTTGTGCTTCCAGCTCCTGGAGAATCTAGCTAGTCAAGTATGTATACTCTCTTCAAAGTTTAAAGAACCCAACACTCTTCTTTCCTGGAGAGTTCTGAATTTTTCCTTATTCAACAATTTCTTTCTTTTTCATTCTTCTTTTCTGTCCTTCCTACGGGACCTGTATGATGAGGTTACAGGTTTGAATCATGGAAACAGTGTTTTGCAAAAATACAAGACTACGTACAATAAAACCCCAAGTACAATAAAACCCCAAGTGGGTCCGACTCTTTTCCGTGCCTGATACATAGTGAAAATTTTGTACACCCGACTGTTAGTATGAGCAAAGGAGTTAATTAAAGGTAACTGCTAAGAAGACCAAGTCGAGCGTTTTCAATTGAAAGTTATTACTACTAATTGGCAGGGAGCAAACTTGATTGCTCGTTGGGGCACTTTAAAATTTAAAATGTTGCAATCTCATATAATTAAAAGCACATTTCAAAGTGACTTAATGACAATGCATTCCCAAAGGGAACTGTTCCCTTAGAAATGTAAGGCAGTTTTCATTCTTAAAGATAGTCGGTTTGGATCATCTCGTAACATTATAATGTTATAAAGGAGATTTAATAATAGTGAGTTGTTTATGCAGTTATAATAAAATGATATGAATAATTTATCACTATTAGATATCTCATAATAAAGTCATATGTTGTGAGAGGATCCTAATACATGGGACTTGGCTTGATTTTGTTTCATCTTCAAAATTTGAAGCAAAAATTTTATATCCTTACTTTTGCTTTTGGGTGAAAGGTATGGGATTAACAATCGCCCTTGAAAGAAAAAAAAAAAAAAAAAAGAATGCTACTCCTTTCAATAACATAATTAGTCTTGGATCACTAATTGTTATTGTAACTGTGTCAATTACTCCTTTTTCTTTTTCTTTTTTGGCTTAATTAGAACCTTTACCACATTATTTTTGATAATAGACCAAGATAGATACCGACCCTTCTCTTTACTTTAATTTAGTATGCAGGTAATTGATCATTAGTCCTTTGCATCAATTTGCTTCATTAGTGAAATGTGTAAATGATTTACCATTACTCTCGATAAAAAGTAACGAAAAATAGGGAAAAGTTTGATTAATATTATCATTAATTATTATAATTAATTCCAATTTATTTGAATTTCGGGTAATTAAGAGAAAAAAAAACAATTCTTTTCATAAATTTTTTTTGTTTGTTTTTGGAATGACGTGAGAACTCAACTGATAGAGAGCCTGATCACCAATTGATAAATTATCGAGTGCAATAGTACATCTCTACACATGCATCAAGTTAGTTAAAGACAAAATTTTAGAGCAGTGAAGAGTGTGAAACCTTATTGTTGAACCATGCCCTGGGCAATTGTTTTGTTTTGTTTTTGTTTTTTCTTTTTAAAAAAAGCCTTGTGAAAACAATGAAGTTACACATTGCAAAGCATTGTGAGAGTTATTGTTACTTTCTTGCAATGAGTCAATAGATATAACGCATGCAATTACTAATGCATATAATTACTTCTCTTTCTCTAAGCTTTATGACATCTATAATAAATACATAATTAAAAGTCTCATGTCACTTATACCCAATAAAACTTCCCAACATTCTTCTCAAATAGAATTGTGTATATTTCATCATCCTCTTCAAACCTTGCTCGTAGCATGGGAGAATACGAAGAAGCCTGTAACACAAGTCTCGCTCTCAGTTTAGGCGACTATGGACCCAAAAGGGAAGAGAAGAAAGATAAGCGTGTTTTTCGTCTAGATCTCTCCTTGCCTATACATTTAGAGGATGGAGCCATTGATATGGATACCAAGACAGGGGGGTCGACTTCAATGACTATTTGTGGAGATGAAAAACATGCCAGTAAAGATAGTAGTTGTAATGTTAACAAGGATGATGACAATGACATCAACAACAATTGTGCTAGAAAGAAACTGAGGTTAACCAAAGAGCAATCCACCTTGCTTGAAGAAAGCTTCAAACGACACACTACCCTTAATACGGTAAGATCACATAAAATTCATACCAAGATTAGAAACTATGTAGTGTTACAATACGTTTTAATATATATTCCAGTTCAATTAAACAGGGAGAAAGTTCAAGTTCTTTGCCCACGAGCCAATACCTTTACTGTTCTTATATGTTCTAACAATACATAATGAATAGTGCTTTTTTTTTTCCATGGTCAATGATAAAATTTTCAGGAGATTATCGAATAAACATAAGGTCAGTTATATCTAAACAAAGTAATAAATGGAATTGCAGGCTCAGAAACATGTACTTGCTGACAAGCTGAATCTGAAGCCGCGACAAGTAGAAGTTTGGTTTCAAAATAGACGAGCAAGGTGCACATCTTTCCCACCCATCCCTATATTTATGTTTTCGTGCAAACCACCTCTTGTAAAGTGCAAGGTAAGACTGCATACAATATACCTTAAAAGTGAGTTTGAACCTTCTCCAGACCCTACACACAGCAAGTGCTTGCTGCACGAGACTGCCCTATATCCGAGTTTCACCGGTTTAATGGGTGAAAAGGGTAAAACTAGCTAGAAATGACAATCTATTTCTTTTATTTTCTTCATTCTTTTTGGTACCTCTCTATTCTCAAAAAGTGAATGGAACTTGACAAACAAGCCTATCTCATGCAGGACTAAACTGAAGCAGACCGAGGCAGACTGTGAGTTCTTGAGAAAGTGTTGTGAAAGCCTGAGTAAGGAAAACAGAAGATTGAAGAAAGAGTTACAAGAATTACGATCATTAAAGCAGCCAGCCACCATGTTCTGCTCAACTTTCTCAGGCTGCGCCACTAACAATGTGTGTGGCATGCAAGAAAAACGTGAAAGCTAAGGACAGCAGCGATGGGAAGCATGAAACAACTGCAGCAGCAGCCGTTCTAATTGTAGTCTACAAACCTAGAGAAAAACAACAGCGGTTGAATTGCAGGTATAATAGAACTTACCTCACTGATGGGGTTATAAGGTAAAAGCAACAAGGTTCAGTGATCGTAAACTGAAGATGATCAGAAGTTCAACTCAATCAAGTTTTGAAGTCTTGCAATGATCAAAATTGCCTTGAATTTACTAAACTGTTAGACTCTACGGAGAATAATGAGACAATGAGTGTTGTTTTTTCATCATATTTGTATCCACAGAACAACCTATCCTGCACCCCATCCCCACACTAAACAAAAGCAAAAGGAACGTATCAAATTTAGCAAACAAGGGGTGGTATCATAATTCAAGATTTAACCTTTTAAAACTGAGTCAAGGACAAAGGAAAATAAGAGACGACAAATTTACGACAATCTGTTTCCAGCAAATAAAAACTTGCTAACAGTTGATTTCGTACTATTATTCCATATTAATAATTGATCAACGATTTTGGCTCACAAATCGTCCTTTCCTTTTGTAGTAAGACCTAAGAGCTTAGCCAGTCCTCCATTTTCATAAGCTTCAACGGTATCTGTAGCAAGCAGTACACATATTATGAAGGTTATTAAAAATAGATGGAGAAATTTAACCAAGTCATAGATCATCAGGATTGATAAGATACCATCAGAGCCTCCAAGATGCTTTCCGTTAATGAAAACCTGTGGTACAGTACGTCTGCCGATCATTTCACTCAAGGCATCCTGAATAGTCCAGCCATCATCTGATGAATAGAGAGAGATAGAGAGGTTTGAAAAAACATTCTGATAAAATTATAAACCAAATGGCAGAGCACAATGGTAAACCTAGGGATGGTTCGTATACTGAACTATCCATCTCCTTTTACTTTTGCTCTATTCTGGAGTAAGTAATTCATTTAGATAAGTGAAGAATAATTAAGAGGATGGTAGCTAGAAAATAAAGTTGATGCGAACTTTTAAAATCACAACAGTAGGCCAACGAAGTCCAGTAATTATTTTTAACGAATAAAATATTACCAAGTGAAAATTTACCCTGGAGCACCAGTGTCAAACATCCAACACTTGGACGAATGTATGATTCGTGTCTGACACTTCAAAATTAGGGTCAGACACTCCGATCTCTAGAGTGAAGTAGCATCAGGAAAAGATGAAGAACTATTAACCACCTTAGATAACTCCTAGGAAGAGAAACTAATCTCCTTATTTAATTAATTTCCCAAATTGTAGGGCGGCTCTTCTTCATCAACTCATTGAGAAGTTTACAATATTGAGTAAATTGCCTAATGATTTTATCTGGCCCTGCAATACTTGCATTTCCACACTGCTGAAACTTTACAGGTTCTAATCTTTGTAGATAAAGTCCAATGGGCAAAGATGTCTAGATTAAGAACAAAAAAAACACAAAACAAAGTATCATTTACTGATGCTCAAGCCAACAGACTAGCAAGAGAAGTCGTTTACAGATGTGATCACTTTTATCTCAGTATACTTGTCTAACATGGAGCTTTCAATTGTACTCTCTTCTGAATGTCTAGCACAATTTGTTTCCAAAGAGTTCCTAAAATCTGGATGGGGAGTTGATATAAAAAAAAAAAAAATTGTATAAAACATTACCTCTCTCGTCAAGCTCAACGACATGTGGTTTTTGCTTTAACTCTGCAAAAACACCCTTCGCCCTCCTACAGTATCTGCAGATCAAACGATCACAAAAAAGAATGTAAAACATTAACATAAAAATCAGCCATCAACTTATACATCTAAAGCTGAAACTATGTAGATAATACCGGTAGTTCTGAAAATTGAGCAATCTAAAGGTAAGAAGGATAAAGACGTTATATATATAAAAAAGCAAAAAATTATTATCAATATTAACATCACTCCTTGAGCTTAGACCCAAAAGGCACAAAACATGCCATGACACGAAAGAAACAGTTTTAGCTGCAACAAAACCATTGCTTAGGAGCATCCCAATTGTTGCTTGTAAGTTTGTTCATACTTGTAACTCACTGACAATCTCCCCCATTAAAAGTCCTGGCGATCACTTAGCTATGTGGGATTCTGGAGTTGTCTTTTAAGAGCTTTAAGAGTGTTTCCTACTACATATGCACAGTATAACACATGCTTCCAGAGCACCTAAGTCCCAATCCTGTTTGGTTCTAACGCATATAACATACGCGCCAAGTCCTAGGCCAGAAAGGCATAAGACATTCTACAGAATGCAAGTGAGCAGATGCAATACTAGCATATCTACTAGCACTGGGTATCTATAGAACTGCACTAGGGCTTGATTTTGGTTTTCCTATGGGGAGTTGGAATCTTTCTTTCTTTTCGAGGACGGGACTATCTTTCACCGGCTTTCAGAAGAGGGAAAGATCCCTCCTAACTGACCGAAATAGTTAAGTGAAAGCTTTGGACCTCGGAAGCGAAGGGAATGAGCTCGGCTGCTTCCTGTCCCTCCTCGGTGCCTCTTCTTGGCTACTCCACTCCAAGTCTGGATGGGTGCCACAAACATATGCACACGGGTATATTAGCATGGTTGATATAAAGCTTGTTCACCTTATCAACATTTAGCAGATGAAAACTGGAATTTTGAAGTAAACTCAAAGTGATACACATAACTAACACACGCAGTCCACCATTAATGTGAATTTCATATTGAAACTTAGCTAGCAATTCTTCTCAATATCACATTTGGTTGATCAAAATCCAATGTTCTACATTATCGAACTTGAATTTCATATACGTCAGCCCAAATACGTATATCAATGAAATTTCTACATCGAAACATGAACATTGCAAAATAATCTCAGTTGTCTGAACATAATTAACAGGATGTTCAATCCCAAGAAGTCCAACACGTATATTTTGGTAGAGAATTTCCCCAATGTACCACCGTTTAGGCACACTGTATTATTTAAACGTTGACAATTATATTTTCAAAGTTACACTCTCAGAATCCAAGGGAAAAAAAACAAGGAAATCATATGATGTTCGTAAAATAAAAAAGTGGTACTCAGTGCACAAAGTGTTAAAGAGTACAATTATCTCCCATTAATAAATCAAAAGTTAACGCTCAGTTAGTCCCCAAAGCTCGCCAGTTCAAGTCCAAAGGTTACTGGAGATTTACCCAACCATTAACTTCAACTCCTGTGAGATTAATTGGTCAAACCCCCAACAGCCCCGGCTTTAAAAAAAATAATATATCACGGGTTCCAAGAAGACCAGCATATAATACCAATTGATTTCACGCAACCCCACATTTCTCATCACGAGATCATAGCAAATGATGGTCCATGATATCAGAGTACTGTCCGAATTTCTTATCATGCTATTCAGAGCATGATCCAAAGTTATGTTTCCTAACATGGTATCAGAACCTACCACGTGGTCAACTACTTATTTTCATTTTCACAACTCTGAAAACGTGACGTTCCGTCACACGACAACAACTTTATCGTTGCATCAAAACACTCCACACACAAAAAGTAGTCATAAAAATAAATTAAGTGGGAAATACACATACGGGCAGTAGGATTTGGAGAAGATGACAATGGAGTGAGATGAGATTGTCTTCTTCACGAAGGCAGCAGCTGAAGCTTCTGGATTTTTCGAAGCTTTTGATGCAGACACCACAACGCTAAGTGTTATTAAGAAGAAGCAGATTGATGATGCCAGTGACGTCACTCTTGCTGTTGCCATATCTATGAAACTATGTTTGATTACGAGGATGTAAAGATTCTCAGGTTAGATCTGAGCTGAGTTTAACAACATAAGTGTTGTTGTTGTTGTTGTATTAAATTACACAACAGAAATATACAGCAAAAATGGGCCTAGTGGATTAAGGCCCAAAAGAAAAGCATACAATGGGTCTAGTTTTAAAACTACATATTGGGCCAAGCCCAGAAGGTACGTTTTTTGATGTCCCATATCAGTGGCAAGTGGTGTTTATAAGTGGGTATTATGAGTTTAAGTGACTACTTGATTTATAAGTGTTGTTGTGGTAAACACAGTAGAAATGTATAGCAAAAGGGCCTGGTGGGCTAGGGCCCAAAATAAAAGTACACAATGGGTATGAGTCAAGCTTATAACTACATATCGGGCCAACTTAGGCCCAAAAAAAAGAAAAAATTGGGTCAAGCCCATAAGACACAGTTGCCGATCCATGGGCTTGAACAAGAGAAACAAGTCCAGTATACAACATGTCCAAAATTCGAAAACCCCACTAAGACTGGGGTTAGAACACATAGCGTGTTACAACGAGAGGGATATGTGATCTTTTTTTCTTTAGAATATTGTCAATTTACCATTTATTGTCAAAATTTTGTTTCGATCTATCATTTTATCTAAACTTGATAAATGTCTTTAATTGTTAAGGAGTTAACTTTTAAAGAATTCTTTGACCCAAAAAAAAAAAAAAAAACTTTTAAAGAATTCAATGATCAAATCATTAACACCATTAAAGCAATATAGTCAATATTGATGGACCGACAAAAAAAAAATATTGATGGCGATGACACATTAAAACTAATCAAAACATATCAAAATTCAGTTAGAGTTTTTTTCACTAGAAGTTGTTGTTTTACATTTATATGAGTCAATTTAAAATTTTACTAAATGTTTAATTTTTCGTTGAATAACTAAAGTCTTAACGTTGGCAATAATGGTGTTGTCTAGCATGATGTCGCTTGACCCAGTAGACCAACAACATTATGTACCAAATTTTGTTGACATATCCTTATTTTATCTCATACATGATTGATTTTAGCGAAAACGACATTTATACTAATCATAAATGTCGTTTTATGGATGACAACGGATTAGGTATTCATGAAAGTTAAAAACAATTCAAAATTGAACATGCAAAAAATTTTACTGCCTAGAATAATTCTTTTTAAACAGATATACTCAATTTGTTTAGAGAATTATCTATTAATAGTTGTTATCCAATAGGTTTTCTTTTCTTTTATTGAGGCACAATATGCTTAAATTGATTAAAAATAACTTGGATTATTACAATACTAACACTCAAAATAATCTTCCAAACACAAAATATGACTGGGTCAAGATCAGAATGTCAACAAATAAGTCCCAACATGCATGTTCATTCAAAAGGTTCAATAGATGTATAAGAGGTAATCATGATGGTCCAATTGCTTACAAACTTCTAAAATTGCCATCCCTGTCTCACTTTTCACCCCAACCATGCATGTCAAAACCCCTTTTCTCTTTTCATCCTAATCAAATATTTTACATATTTGAATTCACGTTATTCATCACAAATATTATTTGATCTTTATCTGACATAAAGTATATGTTAAAAAATGTTATTGTATTATAAAATTTGTAAGTTTATAGTAGATCTAACATAATCATGCCTATTGTGATTTTCAAATCATGGAATGATGCATTCACAGGTTAGTAAAGATTGTAACCCCTACTTACTTTGAAGGTAGAACAATTAAAGAGACGAGTGAGTTTAACTTTTTTTTAAAAAAAATATTTATATTTTTAGGTTGAAAATATTTTACTCCTACAAAAAAGCTACCCTTATTTGTTTTAACCTATAAATATATCATTAAATAAAAATTCTAGATTCATTCTTATTTCTAATCATCTGGCTGCCAAAATAAACAGTGGGACAAGAGATGTTAGGAAAACTTTTCTATCCGTTCAAGAAAGAAGAAGCGGAATTTACATGTTTATAAATTTTATCTTATATAAAATAATTGATGATAGTCCAAATTAATTAAATAACAACTCGAAATCTATCCTACGTGAAGAGAGCAAAGAGAAAAAGACCCTTGATGGGGACCCAACTTGTGGTTAAACCGTTACGTAGGCAGTGTATGCAACACCAACCAGTTGTCACATGTCTGGTTTTTCCACATAATGCTTGAGATACGGTGTTTCAGCTGTGGCTGAGGTTCAGATCCAGCCTGCAACAAAACAGTAACACACCACCGGCCCCCTCTCTCTCTCCCAATTCTTCTTCTGCTTTTGCTTCATCGTCTTCTTTTCCTCTGCTGTAAAACCATGTTCATGTTTGTTTTCTTGCATTATAAATCGACAAAATATTGTCTTAATCTGACGGCTATTGTATCAATCCGAATCTTGATTTTTCTATCGGTCTGAAAACTTTTATTCTTCTTCTTCTAAAACTCAAAAAGTATACAAAAGCTTCCCTCCTTTTCACACATCCCCATTTGTTCCTTGTCCAACCAACAACTAAAATAACTATTCTTAGATACCTTTGTCATGTTGTGTTTGTATCTTTGTCCTAAACCATTCAAAATAGAATCTTTCACCAAAACCCACTTTCTTATTGCCTTATACAAGAAAATTATGCATACTAGCTAAGCTAGTCGTAATTATTATTACTATTACCATTCGTGATGAGAATTTTTCGGGTTCTTAGCCTCTCGTTAACTTTATTTATCACGGTTTCGAGCACGATTGTAACATTTAATAAAAATGATTACATTCTTGATGTTTCATCATCATCTTCATTAAACCCTTCACCATTGTTACTACCTCCACCACCTCAACCATCAAACACAGCATCAAGAATGTATCCATTTCGGCCTAGCATAGCAGTCATAGTAGGCATCCTCACCACAGTCTTCTCCATCACTTTTCTGTTGCTTCTCTATGCAAAACACTGCAAGAGAGGAGAAAATTACAGCAGCAGCAACAACAATGGCTATTATCCGTCTTCAACGGTGCGAAAAAACTCTGGAATAGACCCGGCAGTGATTGATTCGCTGCCGATTTTCAGGTTTGGTTCCTTGAGAGGTGAAAAGGATGGTCTTGAATGCGCTGTTTGCTTGAACAAGTTCGAACCCACTGAGGTTCTTAGGTTGTTGCCGAAATGTAAGCACGCATTTCACGTTGAATGTGTGGATACTTGGCTAGATGCTCACTCCACGTGTCCGCTTTGTCGTTACCGTGTCGACCCTGAAGATATTCTTCTGGTCGATGAGTCAAGTTACAATAGAAGTCAAAACTGTGAAAATGTTAACGATCACTCAAAAGCTTCTGCAACATTGGCATCGTCTTCATCTCCGTCATCGTCTAGTAATGGTAATGATATGCATAGAGTACCAACAAATGCAAGACATTCATCTGCAGGCGAAAGGGTTGGGAGTTCATCGTCATTAGAGGTGATTGTAGAGAAGCCCGGACAAGTTCTTGACCGGACGACGTCGTTGATCATGAGCAGAAGATCGTTAGATTCTTGGAGAAGTTTCAACAGAAAGCCGACAACGACGACAAGCAGAAGATCATTAGACAGTTGGCGAAGCTTCAACAGGAAATCCAACAGTAACGAAATTGCAGCAAGCGGGGTTGGATGCTTTGACAGGCCAAGAAAAGACGAATTGTTAATGGAGGACAAGCAGGCGGCGGAGCACAGGCGGTTGGAGCACAGGATCATAATTTCCGGGCCGGAGAACACCGGCACCCAACAAAGATGGAGCGATGTAGAGTCGTCGGATTTGTTGTTCTTGCGATCAGAGATGATTTTAAGCGACAACCGTAGATTTTTAGGGTCTAGGGGATCGAGGTCGTCTGTTTCCAGACAACGACCCGATGATAATAATAATAATAATAATAATAATGATCGTAATAATAGTGGTGGTGGAAGTGGCAGTGGCAGTGGCAGGAAGATGATAAATTATAATGAGAGAAGTGTGTCGGAGATGACAGGGTTGAGTAGGTTGAGGAGTAATGAGGGACATGGACAGCAGCATAGACAGAGACAACAGGTAGGGAGAGATGTTGTGTCGAGATGGTTGGCTTGGATCTCTCATTCTCAATCTCATTCACAATCACAGCCAGCTGGAGGAGTTGGGGTTGTTTCATCATCATCTTCTTCTTCTTCTTCTTCTTCTTGAATTGTAGTTTCAGATTTTTGAATTTGGAGTCGTGAGTTTTGTTGGCATACACACTAGAGGAGGGCCAGATTGTAGGATAGAAGTTTGCTTTTCGAAATAGCCATTGATTTTTGCAGTATGTTTGGTGCTCCAAACTCCAAAATAGTTTTAGGGAAATGCTAAATATTATTTCTTTTTCATTGTCTATTTATCACCTTTTTTTAAATCTTACAATCAGGCAACTTAGTAAGTCCGACCATGAGATATTGAGACCAACATGTATATGTCACGGTTAAGTGCGGATTCAAAATTTTTGTTCAATAAAAATTAAAAATAAATAATTTAATACTCGTATATGAATGATTTTTTTTTAATAGGACTAAATTAATTTTTTAACTTAAAAATACTTTTAAAATACACATATTCAAAAAATACATGTTTAATTCACTCATTAATAATCTTACTCTTAAGGTCAGTGAGATTTGTAACCCCCATTAGCCCCAAGTTAAATCCGCCCTTGGTAACGGGTAGATAGAAATTTTATGCATCATTTTTTACGTGTATACTTAGTTAACATACTAAAAAAAGATAGCAATACATGAAGTTGTTGAGTTAGTACGTTAATTAAGCATACACAAAGAAAGTAAGTGACAAACTAGTGATGAAAAAGGAATGATATCTAACAATACTCATAGTTTTATTATATTTATTCTAGACATATTTCCTTTTTTATTTAAAACACGGAAAATTCATCTTGAAAATTTTCTTAAACTCACATAAAAAAATGTCAAATCCTAAAAAATATGTACTCGTCCACACTCTAAACACTATCACTAAACTCACCTGTATTGATTGCAAGAAAAAAACTAGTCTAATTTTTGTGTTTTCTCATTTTAGGAAAAAGGTAAAAAATACATTTGATTGACAACCGACAACTACCTAAGTTCTTCGATGAGCCCATGACCCAAATATCTATTTTTCAATCTCATTGGAAATTGCAGACAGCTGGAGGAATTGCTAGTGCTGCTTCTAACATCATCATCTTCCTAGTATTCTTCAATTTAGTTTGAAATTTTAAATTTTAAGTCATTAATGTTGTTACCATACACCAGGACTTAGCTTTTCCGAATAAGACAATCCATGAGTATGTTTGGGGCTTCAGACTTCAAAATATTTTGTATTGAGTAAATTTTTTTTCGTAATATTATAATATTATGAATGAAATTTAAATTATGAGTCGTGTGTATTATTTAATTATATTTATATCAACAATTTATAATATTAAATTTCATTCATAATATCATAATGTTATAAACAGACCTATTATTATTTTGTATCACTATCTTTGTATCTCAAGATTCTTATTCTCTTGTTTTCTCACTACTCCAAGCTCTGAGTGTAAGAGATTATGAGATCAATTATTGTAGATGACATTATTTGAAATGTGTTGTACAACTTGACTCACTTGATTTTTAGAAAGAAAAAAAAAAAAAGAGGAAAAAAAAACTTTTAAAATTATTCAAATTTACTCATTTTATTTCACTTCCATAGTATTTTATCCATAATTACTATTATGCTCACGATTTAAATATTTATTTCTCAATTTTATTTTAATTGCTTAAGCCATAATCTTGAAGCAAGTCTGAGACTTTTCTTTTATATTCTTAAATAAGAATTTATAATGGTTTTAGCCACTCGATTTTTTTCTTATATATAACTTTTTATTATTAAGGACGTATTTATATTATGCAAGTCCCTAGAAAAATAAAATAACTGCAACCCACTATTCAAGAACAGTACAAATGACATTTTCATGTTAACACGATAAAGGTAACTTGTCTGCTTGTAGTAATTTATACATCCTATTTTGGATAATAAACAAAGCCATTTTTGTCACGTCAATTTATTTGACCATTTCTAAGATAGACTATAAAAATCTTTCCAAAGTTACGAGCTAGATATTTTTACACTTGGAGAAATTATTCAATCAGTTCACACTGATATATATATTCTTGTATATTAGAGCAACTCACACACATAAATTCCATCAATTATACGAGAGTCTGATGAATAGACTGACTCAAAAAATTTTCTTTATATACTTGACTTGGGAATTTTAATGATAGTCGTAGAAGTGCAATCTACGAAGTTTTGTGTGTTTTATGATATTTATATTTAACACTTATTATGTGTAGAGTGCCACGTGTAAAATCTCACAAACGACCACCGTTCATAAGACTTACCCATAAACTTGATACTACAATCATGATTATAAAAGTTGAGGGGTTTAAGCTGCTCATAAGCTCAACTACCTCACTTAATGCAGTTTATTTATGTTGATTATCTTTGTCTGCTAGAGCATATATGTTATCTGCCTGACATGATCAAGGTTTTAAGTGTTATGACTTGCCCTTCTGGGATTAAGATTGTTCATTGTCCATTACAAAACTTAATATGATAATGATATACTTAAGGAAAAATCTTAGGTCCAACTCTCATACACGGGTAAAATCCACATAATCACATAATCCGGTTGATCGGACCCAGTTATTTTCGCATGCATTAATACTCAGTTCTATTAATTGTCTCAGAACCTTTGATACAATCTGAACTATATCAAGTTGTGTTAATACCAAATCAGTCTACTCTGAGATAAGATGTTGGATCTTTGCCTTGGAATCCTCTGCACTTGCATAAAATGGAAAACTTTTCAATTAATCCGGATTGATATCTGTCTCTCACATATTGATAGGACACCTGTAAGTTCCAGCTATCATATGAGAGACTAATTCATTAATCTAGACTAACTGAAGTATTTTCCGAGCATTCTCTGACAATCTTGCAAGAGGAGTAGAAAAACCTGCTTTATTTGATTAACCTATGCTCATAATTGTGAAAAATCATAACAAACAAAACAAAACCAAACCAAAGTAAACATTATCCGATGAGGTGGAATCAACTATATACATCTAATGATGCTACTCATTTGTGTCAAAAGCTGTATTCTTAGTTAATTTTGCATGTGTCAAAGTGTTTTATCCCTAACATTGCTGGTTCCGATCCCAGATAAAGGCGGAAGGGAGACATCATCAGATACCCGACAACCAAGGTAAACATGTTGAATTATACATATGAGATTTGTGCTCATAATAGTTAAAAAGTATTGCAAAAATGCTTCAAATCCATTCACCCTCTCCTATCTTGGATTTAAACCTACCTTAGGACTAATAATTTTGGCTGTAACAAACATAGAAATGAGAGACCGAAATGTACATTTCGTCTCTATTCCATTTCATGACTCCCAAACGCAGCTTTAAGGTTCGTCCTTCAGAGGCTAATGTGTTATTAAAAGTACTTTCAAGTGAATAGTTTTACGAGATGCGAGAGATAATGGTCCTTTGACTCTCTTAAGGCTCTTCTTCCATCTCCGCGCCTTTACAGAATTTATGAAGAAAAAGACAGGTAAACTGATGGATTCTGCTGACAGAAAATGGAAGACAGAAAACAGAATAGTTTAACAACATCAGATCCTTAGAAAAGCCTCAAATATACAGCCAAATGTACGCATTGGGAATAATACAAATAGTCGAATGCATACACAAGCTCTTTTGGCAATTGCCATAATCCAGGTTAGTAACCAAACATGAATACTCAAAATTGGAAGACAGGAGAATTATAAAGGGCGTATGGGTTAGGAATGTCTGATAACCAGATTCTGTTAGACACGTTCATCACCAATTCCCTCATGGCTGCCCTCGTTTTCTTTGCTTAACTTAGATTTTTGTAAAGAAGACTGAGAGCTTTTACCAGATTGCTGCCGTGGGCGCAAGTTTAAGCAAGTGTAGAAAGACATACCGATAAGAGCTGTTATTGCTCCTAAAATGCTAGTAGCTCCTGGATTTGACCCGAAAAGAAAATATCCACCGAGAAGTATGACACAAGTTTTGAACTGCCCAAGGACCACATGAGTTGTGGCTGAGGTTGCCCTGTGGAGGACAAGAACGAAAAAGTAAACACCTAATCAGCAGTCCATCAAACCATGCCTATAACATGCAAGCTGTAGAGTGATTCAACCCAGCTTTAACAAGGTGAGGAACACATACAAGGCAATCGATGAAAAATAACATTTTCTCATTTAACAAAACCGAAAACTTATACGTACAGGAAGATACATAGAAAATTTCGAGTGCAAATGTAATCTGCTCATCTCGGTACAACCAACAAAAAAAAGGAACAAAAACTAAACGTAAACAACAAGGACAGCAAAGCCAAATTTTGTGCTGATAAGTCAATAAGTTCAAATTTCAGTTTAACTGTACAATGCAGTTCTGATATGGCTTGTAGGTCTATTGATTTTCTTGATATATCTTTGTTTTACAGCATCTATTGGTTTGGAGCCCATACTTTTGTTCCCACAAAGCACTCTGAGCACTTCACTTTCTAAATATTAAACCTGAACAATATGTCCACAGAAGTCATCGTGCACAACTGTAACCTTTAACAGAACTAATGCCGTTTATGCCAACATTAAATAGGAATGTAGGGTGTAACTCCAGTCAATGGATCTCTTCTTTAGTCAATGGGTAATTTAACTACGCAAAGTATGCAAGCTTGTTCAGTGAAACTCTGATCCCATTTATTTACCACAAATACTCCAATATGAGCTGATAAGAGTCTCTACATCCCTTCAGCTTACGCTTAAAACTTAGAGAACAGAAAAGGGAAGGGAAGTAGGGAGCAGATATGAAGGACACCAGTCACTGTTTAATAGTGCTCCTGTTGAGAGCAAAGAGAAGAAAAAAGCACCAACACCGATGGCACTCTAAACGAGAGACCGGAATCATCTAGTAATTTATCTGGATTTTCCATGCCTAAATTCACAAAAATGAAAGTTCTAGTAGATATTCAGTGAGATGTCAACCAATAAATTCATTCTTCTTATATGTATGTCTATACTCTCAAATTCCCAATGGTATGTAAGAAAGTATCAGAATCTGTTTCTTTCTTGGAAGAAGAAAAAATGAAGCAGAAACTATTCTCATTCTCCGTGGTTCTCCCTTTCCTTCTCATTAGGTCGATCATTGAAACTAAAAGTTCAGTGTGCGCAATCAAAGTTTCCAAAATTTGTCATACGTAAAGTCACAAACAATGAAGTATCAGGAAATTCATACAAGCATAAATCACTTACCCAAGAGCTAGAGCACCTGACCACTGAAGCAAAAAGCCAAAAATAGCCGAAGCACCAATAATCGAAGAATTGTAGAGACTCCAATTGAAGGAGAGAGCACCTGGAGGATCAAGATATGGCATCATCATCACCAAAAAGAATATTGTAATTGGTGTGGTCTTCCACATTAGCCTGCACACAGTTTATGCCTCACATTACATGTCGCTGAATTTATACCCATTTAGCATAAAAATGTACTCAGCGATCAAACATGGGACATACGCCAGGGCAGTCCAGTTATCTTGCTGTTGAAGGTTGGACCACAGAATCTTATTAACTGCACTTGGGAGTATCCATGCTACTGCTATGCAAGCACCAAAGAAATGAAACTGCAGATCAGTCACAGTTGCAACAGCAACACCAATGGATACTACAGTGAGTGCAATCACCTGAAAAGCAACCAAGAAATATGCACATAAGAAGACAAGGTACGTCAAGTATCCCTTCAAATAAATAACTACAGAGGAACTCAGGGATGAAAAGTGAAGTTGGACAAATGATTCACATAACGTGTTGGCACATGGAGTTTTGGCTATCCAAAGCATATAGTTAGACTTCAATATTGTGAAAAATATAATACAACGGAGAACAATCAGGGAAGTGAATAAACATGACATGGATTTTATCATTATGCAACAGTTTTTTGATAAATAGAGTCTTTCAATAATGATGGAGGAGACTTTTCTTTCTAGGACCTTCTTGTTTCTCTTAAGTTCCTTTTTCAGAAACGCACCAAATTAAGGTGTGAACCATGCAGTCACAATGAAAGATACACGGGTTGTATATTGCTTCGGGATTCAAGATGTGTGAACATAGAGAATGTTCCCTCAAGCACCACCTTATTCCCCAATTACTCTAAGTAGCATATGGGTAAGGAACTAAAACATAGGACAGTAGAATGCTATGCAATATGGTTTTCACCATCCGGCTTGAGAGAATAACTCTATTTTTTTAAAATTGAAAAATAGTATCTTCTGCAGGGTTTCACACCCAGGCTCAATCAGAACACAGAGTTGGTTGTAAGAGAGATAAAGTCAAGACATGAATGCCTAAAAACAGGCTAAGTTAAACGGTATGAAGTGCATAAAAGGGGAAGCCTGATGTTGCTAATTATTTCCGCTAATTTTTTGTAATAAAGTTTATCAAATGTAGCAGAAGCTTTGCCTCCAAACATCTAATGCAGATAAATTAGTTCATCAGACCCCCTCCCTCCTTTTTAAGTCCCAACTACACCTTCACCTCCAAAATTACACATCTCCTTACACCAACTACTCACCACAATGCTCCGCAAGCCAGCATAAATCACTAGACAAGTTTGAGAATTCTCCAACTCAACAGAGTTTCCAAGTCACAAAATTAAACAATTATTAAAGTGAAAATGAAAAGAGAAACCAATTCTAGAAATCTTTTACTTGATATTAAGGCAGAAATCATTATGTGAACTAAACCACACCAAACCAAGCGTTATCCAACTAGGCGGGAGAAATCATTATTGTGAACAGACCTCTAAAATATACTCCAACTTCCCGAAACCTTGTGTGCTAAAGAGAAATTACCTTTTGAAGAGAAATCTTCTTGCGGAATAAAATGAATTCCGCTAGAACAATTGCTGGCGTTACTGCAATCTTAGCCATCTGATAAAATCCAACACTGGAATGAATACTTCGATTAGCAATTGATAGGAGAATAGAATATGGATAGATTTGGCAAAGAAATTAGAAATGCCATGTTTTACCTATTATACTTCAAGCTGACATTTGCAAGACCAGTAGAGAGAGACATAACTATACCGAGTGACAATAATGAAGAAAATTTGGTAGACTTTGAAGGTGGAGACAAAGAAAGGATGGATAAAGAACTTAGAAGGGCCATGATCAACCAGCTAGACAAGTAGTGAATAAAACTGAGGAAGATTGGATAGTGAAATCCAACTTTGACAAGCACCTGAATAATTCAAGATAAATAGAAAGAAGATCAAATTTTAAGCCATAGTTGTAGGTCAGATGAAACACACAATAAGGAACGTGTACTGACCAATTTGTTCACCAATATAATACTGACAGAAAAGAAAAAATTGAATGTCAGAGCAACTGTGGGCCCCCATAATGATTGCTGTTGACGCTTTGGAGCTCCAACTGTCCGGAACTTGTTAAAAAGAGATGCTCGTGCTTCTTCCAAAGCTTTTCCTAGATTTGCATGAATAAGGAGCCAGAAAATCAATGAATGGGTAGTAGAGAATATCGGAGTCAAGGTTTATATAATAATGACATTCAAGAGATCAACTTAATAGATCACAGGAGAGCTATGTAAAAAACACAAAGACATCTGCAAAACAAATTGATTCGAGATGTATATTGGTGTTGCTGAGTTCAAGACTGCTGCATATGTCTATGATTCTTAACAGCATGAATAGAATCACAGCTTGGATATTGTTGTGTGGAGTTACATCGTGAATTAACAAATTATTAACATTCTTGGCACTATATAAACAGACAATGTTTAATTGCTTTAGAGATTCTTGAACCGCAAATATATTTTGTTGAAGGTCATCCATTTTAATTTTCCCAACTATATTTCATTTTCTAACTCGAGAAGGGGTCGAACTGTCACACCAGAGACATAACAGCAGGACCCGACTTATAAGGTTGAGAATAACTGTCTTGGGCCGAATATAAAATAGCTCAAAATGCAATCACAAAGTTTCATCTTAAGCCCATGACCAACCCCAACTATATGTTAACTGATCTTTCCCAAACAACCAATGTGTGACGCTGTCACAATCACTCCCCCTTAAGGACTTGACATCGTTTGTCGAGCTCCCAATGCATAGTCCAGGTAAGGTTTGATTGTAGAGGTGGCTTGTATAGGTTCAAGAGGTGGCTGTTACTATGTTCGCGTGATATAGAACATTGTCCTGCACTTGTACTTAGCTCAACACACGTCCGGTTGGCGGCTGGCTCTAATACCATGTCTCGACCCAAACCCAAAACCTCAAAACCCCAGACCTTAAACGTGATCGGTTTTATAGGTTTGATAATAACTTTTCTTGGATCAAGCATCAATTAGGCCCAAAATGGTTACCATGTGTTATTACTCAAGTAACACTAACTTGAAAAGCACGCTAATACCGTGTCTGCCACCATTGTGGGACATTACACTAACTCCTCGTATGCTAGCACAACTCCTTAACTCAAGGATTTTTCACACTGTTACTATCAAAATTAATGAAGTTAATAGTTTTTGGAATCAATGTTCATGTGCTAGATCAATTCATTGAATCTCTACCACCAATTTGCAGTCATATGACCTCCTTGTGAATCAATACAGTAAACTAGATAAATATTTCGGTGATAGTTTGAGACCGAGGAAAGAAATTTTCAGAAAGCTTACCACGAAATCAGTGATATATACAACCAAAATAAATTAACCTGCGGTCATTGGAAACCCTCACACGAACCATTAAGCTGATCTTTTAAATTTTTCTGGACCAATGAATATAGAGTTCAGTAAATACACCTCCAATTTTATTTTTTTCTAAATGTCGTCATTAGATTTGAAGTCCTTGATAACAGCATGCTGCCAAATTCACAAACGCAACTTTGTTAATTACAAAATTATCGACAAACAGATTTTTCACGCCCGTTTTCAAAATACAACTCAACACGAAAATTGCTTGCTTCAGCCAGAAAAAGAGAATTTCATTACCAAACAAAACTAAAATCTCATCCCACTAATTGAAGTCAGAAAATCTGATCAACCGAACACTACTCATTCCTATCAGAGACACATTTCCTCCCAATGAAAATATCACGATGTCTCAAATCTATATGAAAAATCCAATCTTACACGGTTTTAAGTAACTCTAACTTATCCCGACTCGGGACCGGCAATGCTAAGAATTAACCCCGTCATATCCTAAAAAATCTTATATACAACCATTTATAAGGATAAAAACAACTCAAAGATCTGACTTAACAACAAATCATCACTAATTCACCAAATGCTAAATTTCCATCCCTTACACCACAGGAAAACAAAAAACAAAACAAAAAAAGATTACTTTTTTTTTTTTTTTTGCAAATGTGAAACAAAAATACAAAAAAATAAAAATAAAAATTGATAACGAAAAATAAAAAATGTACCTTTTTCACCAGCATCGCTGTCCTTACGCTTGAGATGTTTTCTCACATATTTTCTCATCAAAAAGCCCAACATCTTTTCACTGCATGCAATGCCAATTTCTATACACAAATATATAAATAATTTATATAATGTATAAATCTATGAGGATTACAAGAAAGTGATGGGCTTTGCTGAGAGAAGATTTTTTTGTTTCGAAGTGTTTTTTGAGTAAGTGTACAAGCAAGTCGGCGTAGTGTACTACTGTTTAGTGTGCGTGCTTTTTGACTTTATTGTTAGAGAGCGAAGTGTAAGAGTGAGAAGAGAGAGAGGGACACGTATTGAGGAATTTGCGGAGAAATTTGAGGGATGGCGAAGAGAGTGGTGTTAGTTAAAAGGAGATTATTACTAAAGGCAGACCTGAAGTGATATTGATAGAGCGTGGTGTACAATTCTGCATTGCGTATCAAGGTGTGGAAATAGTAGGACAAGTTTGAGGTGAGACGTACAATATATACGTAACATAAGGTACAAGACTACAACTATAGAGACACGTGAAAGCGTACCAGCTTGGCCTGTTTCAGTTGAGCCCGTGAAATAGTCCTGTTGGAGTTTTGTCCAATAAGGGTTTCTCTAATTGTGGAAATTATTCACAAAAATTTATTATTTTTAGTTATTTTAGAGATTCGAATCTCTAAATTTAGAGCTAAAATAGATGGGTCCTATCACTTTTATCAAATTTTTAGCCAAAATAGAGACCCAATCACTTTTTGGGTCTCTAAATTTAGAGCAAAAAAAGTAAATTGGGTCTCTATTTTAACTAAAATCTCTAAAATTGTATGAGTCTCATGCATTTTGACTCTAAATTTAGAGATCCAATCTCTAAAAATTACTAAAAATGATAAGTTTTTGTGAATAGTATCTTCTATTGGAGATACCCTAAATACTCTGGACTGGGCTGTGTTTTACATTCTTTTTTTTTTTTTGTTCAAGTCTAAGTTGAACTTTAATTGTAATATGTCGCTATTTGACCATTCTACCATCTCTGAATTGGGCTGTGTTGTAATTGTTTTTTTTTCAAAGTTATTTTACACTTTAATAATATGAAGAAATCAAGCTCGTACACTTGGAACATACATATATGGGATCAGTGGCAACCCCATTGGCTAAAAGAAAATATTCAAAATTTGACGTTGTTGGTCCTTAATAATATAAAAGGGGGGGTGAATTAGGTTGTTTAGGCAAGGTTAAGCAATTTAAAATTTTTTAATACGGAGGCAATGTCTAGTAAAGATTGATAATACACTAGAAGCTCTTGAAGGCAATTTATCAAACACTTAGTGAACATATAAGTATTTAACACAAGATATGCAATTAGAATTTCAAGGTAAAGTTTCAAATAGATATCTCAGTAATTATCAAGCAATTAATATGAGCAATATCAACACGAAAGTAAATAACTTGAAAATAAAGAGAATAGAGTAAGAGAAATCAAACACGATGATTTTCAAGTGGTTCGCACTCCCGGAGGCCTAGTCCACCACCTAAGGTCTTCTCTTCCCTTAGGATTTAATAACTCTTCACTAAGATGCTTCTTCAAATGTTGGTGAAGCAAGAACCAACTACAATTACTCTTGAGTCCACAAGAGTTACACAAGCTCCTTCAAATGTAGGTGAAGCTTAACCTACTACTCTCTCTTCCTTTGAGTCCACAAAGGATTACAATACTTCTTCTCACAATGATTCTCTCAACCTATGTGAAAGAATGTATTACAAAGATTATGTGATAGAATAAATGACAATTGCAACTCCTATTTGAGTTTGATATTACAATTGAAGGATAGCTTTGAATGCTCAAAGATATGATAATGATAGCTCAAGATTTCTCAAATAGGAATTATATGAAAGCCCTTTTGAAAATCTAAAAATTATGGCTTGGAGAGATGATTTTGAAGGTGAGAAAGCATGGCTTAAAAAGAGGGGAAGATTAGACACAAATCGGATTTTAAACAAGATTTTCGGATTTTCCCGTTAACCCATCCGGGCGCTGAGGCATTGATCCGGGCGCCCGGAAAGAGCGTATATTGCCCGGATAGGACTTTTCTGCTGGGCGTTGCGCCTTCTATCCGGGCGATTGGGAAATGCCGGTAACGCCCGGATGCCAAAAAAAATGCTGAAAATGTATTTTGAGCCCAGAAATATTTGGGCACATTAAAAAAGAGATTTCTTAGCATTTTTTAACATTCCAAAAAAAATTTTAAACCAGTTGAAAGGTATTTTATAAAATGAGTTCAAACACAAGAGTTTGAAATAAAAAAATATTTTTCTAAGAATGATTTTGAAATTGACAACCATTTTTTGGAGAAATTCTGAGCAATACAAATCATACTTAGGCAAGCGATAACTTTTAAGGCCGGTACCCCTTATGTCACCACTTCTCATTCCTTGTGACTCCCTCTTTATCTACGAGTCAATAACTTTAATTCTTTTGGGCTTGGATTCAATTTGATAGTGCTTGGTTTTTGATCCAAAAAGCTTTTTACTCTTTGACATAAACAAGTTGATCCAATGTTGATGTAGGCATGCTTTGGAATGAAGGTCTTACAAAAAAAATGCTAAAGCACGATTAAGATGTTTTGTTATTATCAAAATAAAGATTATAGGCTTTTCAGGCCAACAATCTCCCTTTTTTGATGATGACAAAACATTGAAGTTAACAAGCATGAAATAGTTGAAATTTAAAGAATAACACTTGAATTGAGGTCTCCCCCTTAATTTGTGCTTGATAAAATTTAACCTTGATCCTGAAAAGTAAATTCCCCCTGAATAAGTGCAATGACAGACATATATATTTTTATTTCACTTCAATATATACTTTCTCCCCCTATTTGTCATCACAAAATTGCAGTCTATAGCAAATAAACATAATAGTAAGAGACAACAGGTATAAGACAAGAGATAAGCAAGGAAAATGCAAAGCATTACTGAAAGGAAGCAAAATATCCAACCAATGTTAAAAGATGAGAAAGAAAACAACTAAGGAGTTTTTGATGATGGAACCAACTGAAAGCAAAAAAATTGTTTAAAGAGAAAACACAACTTAAAGCATCCACAAACTAAGAACCAATGTGGTGGTCATATAAAGCCTTCAACATCTGCTCCATTCTGTCCAAACGAACGTCTTGTGCAAGAATTTCATCATGTGAGGAGGATTGAGAGGAAGACGGTCTAGCTCTTTGTCCTTGAGAAGTGCCAACACCACTGCTGCCTTGCCGTTCCATAGGATCTCTAAAAGTAGTGGGGTCAACATCAAGGGATTCAAACACAAGAGGATCATCACTCGTATCATCACTAATATTGAGAACTCGCGAGTTATGAATTTTCAACTTTTGGCGAGTGAGGCTAGTAACATTGAGAAGATAGGATCTATCACTAATGGCCTCAAACTCGTGATCACGTGGAACTTCTAAAGACTCAAAAAGGTGAGTTAAGGGTACCCCATAAGCAAGTTGATTTTGAGCTTCCTTCGTATGGATGATATGGTTAATGATGATGTGTGGAAGATTGCTACGTTTAGCTTCGTACATAAAATACATCAACAGGGCAGTAAAGTTTGGAATCAAACTATCCTTAACTTCTCGTGGAATAATGACTTCATGAAGAATGTAAAATAGCAACTTCTTTTTTGGAGTGAGATCCTTAGTCTTAGGATAACCTAAGGAGCTTGTTCCTGTTCCTTCCCACATAAATTCTATAACATTGGCTTCTAAGTTATCAAGAACACCCTCTGGCATGCCTCTATACGAATAAAGCTTTGTGCCTTGATTAGGAATCCCAAAAGCTCTAGCAACAATACTTGCAGTTAATTCCAGTTCTTTAGACTTAACTTGACTATTCAGTTTCATGGTGTTGAAGTCTAAGTTAACATAGTAATAGAATTCTCTAATCCTTGCAGTATTTCCTTTGTTTTCAAATCTTAACATAGGTAGCCACCCTTGAGCAAGGTAGGAGGGTCTAAAATCTTACCCCATAAGATGTTTTGTTGTGGAAAAGTATCTGGATTTACAATGATCTGAGGGCCTGAAGATGAAGATTCTCCTTGCTTGCGTTTCCTAGAGTCAGCCCTTGGTGGTGCCATTTGAATTTGTAAGTTGGTGAAGCTTGTTAGAAGAAAGACTTGGTTGATGAATTTTACCGAACACCTTGTACACAAGGTTTTTTGAAGGATTGGGTGTTGAAGATTTTGAAAGCTTTGATGATTAAAACACAAGAGATTGATGATTAAAGAGTGTTTTGATGCAAATAATGGTGAGTGATGGTGAAGATGTTGGTGAATAAATATGAGGAATTGAGAGAAAAAAGAGTTTGTATTTGAGAAGATGAGAAAAAGTGAGGAGAGAAGAGAGGGATTTCGGTTTTTCAAGCTGCGCGATCCGGGCGATAGGCCCTTGTTCCGGGCGCCCGGATGAGGGCAGTAACGCCCGGCAGAGAACGAGGTTGCGGTCGTTACACGCTTCTTCCGGGCGCCTGGAAGAAGGCAGTAACTCCCGGATCACTATTTTGCAGAAAAATACAATTTTTCGCCAGGTTAAGTGACCCAAAGCATTCCTAGTTCCCCTCTAATAGCACAAAATTGATTCTCATACAATGGTTTTATAAAAATATCGGCCAATTGATGCAAAGAATCAACAAAAACAAGTTCAATATCCCCTTTTTGCACATGATCTCTTAGAAAATGATGACGAATTTCAATATGCTTAGTTCTAGAATGTTGAATAGGGTTCTTTGATAGACTTATAGCACTTGTATTATCATACCTGATAGGCACATGATCATATTCGAGACCAAAGTCAAGTAAAGTTTGTTTCATCCATAGAATTTGTGCAGCACAATTACCTATAGCTACATACTCGGCTTCTGCTGTTGAAAGAGCTACACTATGTTGTTTCTTGCTAGACCATGAAACTAAGGCATGTCCTAGAAATTGACAACTGCCGCTAGTGCTTTTTCTATCAATTTTACATCCCGCATAATCGGCATCGGAGTATCCTAGAAGTTCGAAAGATGTGCCTTTAGGATAAAAGAGTCCTAGATTTATGGTACCCTTAAGGTATCTAATAATCCTTTTTACAACATTCAAGTGTGATTCTTTCGGAGAAGATTGAAAACGAGCACACAAGCATACAGAGAACATAATATCAGGTCTTAAGACAGTTAAATAGAGAAGGCTTCCGATCATACCTCGATATTGCTTTTCATCAACTGATTTACCTTTTTCATCTTTGTCAAGTTTGATTGACGTTCCCATAGGAGTACTCATTTCTTTTGCAGTTTCAAGCCCGAATCTTTTGATGAGTTCCTTAATGTACTTGGCTTGATTAATGAAGATCCCTTCTTTTGTTTGTTTGATTTGAAGTCCAAGGAAGAAATTTAATTCTCCTATCATGCTCATTTCAAATTCTTTATGCATACATTCAGAAAAATACTTGAAAATGGATTCATTAGTAGCACCAAAGATAATGTCATCAACATAAATTTGAACAAGCAAGATATCTTTAGCTTTTCTTTTTACAAATAAAGTAGAGTCTAGTTTACCTCTAGAGAAGTCGTTGTCAAGTAGATAATTACTTAATCTATCATACCATGCCCTAGGTGCTTGTTTAAGTCCATAAAGAGCTTTTTGAAGTTTGAATACATGACTTAATAAATTTGTATTTTCAAAACCGGGTGGTTGTTCAACATAAACTTCTTCTTGAAGATATCCATTTAAAAAAGCACTTTTGACATCCATTTTGATAAAGTTTGAAGTTCATAAAACATGCATATGCTAATAACATTCTAATGGATTCAAGTCGAGCTACCGGTGCAAAGGTTTCTTCATAGTCTATTCATTCTTCTTGATTATACCCTTGAGCAACCAATCTAGCCTTATTTCTAGTTACATTGCCGGATTCATCTAGTTTGTTTCGAAAAACCCATTTTGTACCAATAATCAGGTAATTAATAGGTCTTTCAACTAAGGTCCAAACTTGATTTCTTTCAAATTGATTAAGCTCTTCTTGCATAGCAATAATCCAATCATCATCCAATAATGCTTCTTTTATATTTTTAGGTTCAATTTGAGATATAAAAGCTACATGTTCACAAAAAGTATTTAGATTGGAACGAGTTCTTACACATTGTGATGGATCCCCAAGGATTTGATCATTTAGATTATTTTTGACAAATTTCCAACATTTTGGAAGATCTTGATTTGTTGATATGATTTGGTCATTTGAAGTTGGTTGTTCTTCCTCTATTGGAGTATCTATTTGATTGCTTGTGGATGTATTGCCTTTTTCACTTGTCGGAATAGGTCGACTTTGTTCTTCAACTTGTTGAAAGCTTACATCATCATCTTCATCTTTTCTTGACATAAAGGGGTTAGTTTCATCAAAGTTAATATGCATAGATTCCTCAATTACGGAGGTTCTTTTATTGTAAACTCGATATACCTTGCTTCAAGGAGAATATCCAATAAAAATACCTTCGTCGGATTTTGAATCAAACTTACCAAGATACTCTTTATTATTTAAGATGAAGCATTTACATCCAAAAACTTTAAAATGTGAGATATTTGGAGTACGTCTTTTCCATAATTCATATGGAGTTTTCTTGAGAGAAGGTTTAATTAAAACTCTATTTAGAGTATAGCAAGCCGTATTAACAGCTTCTCCCCAAAAGTATGTAGGCAAATTATTTTCTTTCAACATTGTTCTTGCCATTTCTTGTAAAGTTCGGTTTTTCCTTTCAACAACCCTATTTTGTTGAGGAGTTCTAGGAGCCAAAAAATTATGCTCAATGCCATTTTGTTCACATAATTCCACAAAAGATGCATTTATGAACTCCGTGCCTTGATCACTATGAATGCATGAAATATAGTATCCTTTCTCATTTTGCACTCTTTTACATAATTTTGCAAATTCATTGAAAGCATCACTTTTGAAAGCAAGAAACATTACCCATGTGTATCTAGTATAATCATCAACAATAACAAAAACATATCTAGATCCTCCTAGACTTATTACATCCATTGGTCCAAAAAGGTCCATATGAAGTTTTTGTAGAGCTTTTGATGTAGTCACATGGCTAATGGTTTTGAAAGATACTTTATGTTGTTTTTCAAATTGACATGCATCACATAAATGATCTTTTTCAAACTTGGTCTTAGGAAGGCCTCTCACAAGATCCTTTCGAGAAAGTTTACCAAGTAGATCCATACTAATATGTCCTAATCTTCTATGCCATAACCAAGAACTTTCATTTGTTGTGATTAAACAATTTATATTTTGACATGATATACTTTCAAAGTCAATAATATAGACATTTTCATGTCTATTTGCAATAAACAACACATTTTTCATTTTGTCAAAAATGGTGCAACATGATGATTTAAATTTAACTAGATAATCATTATCACATAGTTGGCTTACACTAAGCAAATTATGTTGCAATCTTTTCACAAGTAGCACATCATGAATAGATATTTTATTTTCAATGCTACCTTTACCAATGATTTTACCTTTTTCATTATTTCCAAAGCTCACAAAACCTTTGTAATTTTTTATAAGCTCATAGAAAAGAGATGGATCACCGGTCATATGTCTTGAACATCCACTATCAATGACCCAATTTCCTTCATACTTCATCCTTAGGGTAACCTATATACAAAAACAAAATTTAGGTCCCCAAGTTCTATTGGGTCCTATATTGTTAGTATTGACTTTTAACACTTTTGATAATCCATTTTGGTTTAAGCTAAGAAGGAATTTTGGAGTCTCTAGCTATCATATTTCGAAATTTACATTGTGACGTTATGTGACCTTGTCTTTCACAATAGGTGCATATTTTTTGAAATCCTTTAGATGTTGATGCTTCATTTGTAGAGGATGATGCTTTAACAAAATAATTTTTTAGAGATTTTTGTTTTGAAGAAGGTTCATATCCTAATCCACTTTTATCAAAAGTCATTTTTTGAGAGCCAAGCATTTTATCAAAGTTTTCTTTTCCTTTTGTAAATCTTGCAAGGTTTCTATTTAATCCTTGATTTTCTTTTTCAAGCTTTTCAATTTTTGTTTGAAGATTATTATTTTCGAAATGAATTTTAAGTGCTTTTTCATGAGCAAAATTTCGATATTTTTCAAGCAACTTATTTTCTTCTTTTAAGGTATTATTTTTTTTTGAAGTTCATGTATCTTAATAATTGCAATTTCAAAACTATCATGCATTTTTGAGAATTCATTTTGTAATTCTTCAAAAGAACATTCATTTTCAATTAATGAGCTAGAGGTGTAATATTCGGAATTAAAGGAGGAACATACCTCATCATCCTCTTTTGTCATAAGACAAACGATGTTTGCCACTTCTTCATTTTCACTTTCCTCACCGGTTGATGCATCGTCATCAACGTATGTTGCTTTCAAAGCTTTTCCTTCCTTGGTTTTGATTAGTTTTGGACAATTTGCTTTTATATGACCTGTCTTGTCACAATTGAAGCACCTTCCTTCTTCTTTTGATTTGTTTCTTTCTTTGTTCATAAACCTATTGTAGAGAGCTTTGCTTACCTTTTTGAATTTGAGAAATTTCTTAAAGTTCCTTGTAAGAAGAGCTATCTCATCATCATCTTCTTTGTTTTCTTCTTCTTCATCACTTGAGTAAGCCTTTGATGCAAGAAGTGCAAGTGACTTTTTGTTATTCCTTTTTTCTTCTTCTCGATCTTTCCTCTTCAACTCATGGCTCATAAGAGATCCCATAAGTTCACTAAGGGTGAAAGTTTTGAGGTCTCTAGCTTCTTCAATGGCCGTTACTTTAGCTTCCCATGGCTCGGTTAAGCTTCGGAGAACTTTTCCTACCAATTCTTTATTAGAATACTCTTTTACAATAGATTTTAGAACATTATCAATATCAGTGAATCTAGAAAATATTTGTTCTATATTTTCATCAAAAGACATCTTGAACATTTCATATTTATGAACAAGCATGTTTATTCTAGTTTCTTTAACTTGGTTGGTGCCCTCATATGTGACTTCTAATTGATCCCAAATTTCTTTAGCACTTTTGTATCCGAAAATTTTATTGATCTCATTTGAATCTAAAGCAAGATATAACATATTCATAGCTTTATAGTTTCTTTCACACATTTTGAAGTCATTATCATTATAATCTTTTTTTGGTTTAGGGGTAGTGTTACTTTGTCCTCCTTCCTTTTTAGTTAAAGTAGGATTGATTGGTTCATTTTTTATCACCATACAAACTCTTTTGTCGTTTGCTAGAATATAGATACTCATCCTAGTTTCCCAAAAGAATAATTTGTTCCATTAAACAATGGTGGTCTAGAGGAAGATTGTCCTTCAACTATATTAGACATTGATGAGCTTGCCATAGGGATCCTCTACTAGATGTTAAGCTATATGTAGAGTACTAGCTCTTGATACCACTTGTTGGTCCTTAATAACCTAAAAGAAGGGGGGGTGAATTAGGTTGTTCAGGCAAGGTTAAGCAATTTAAAAATTCTTAATACGGAGGCAATGTCTAATAAAGATTGATAATACACTAGAAGCTCTTGTAGGCAATTTATCAAACACTTGGTAAGCATATAAGTATTTAACACAAGATATGCAATTAGAATTTCAAGGTAAACTTTCAAATAGATATCTCAGCAATTAACAAACAATTAATGTGAGCAAAATCCACACGAAAGTAAATAACTTGAAAATAAAGAGAATAGAGTAAGAGAAATCAAACACGATGATTTTCAAGTGGTTCGCACTCCCGGAGGCCTAGTCCACCACCTAAGGTCTTCTCTTCCCTTAGGATTTAATAACTCTTCACTAAGATACTTCTTCAAATGTTGGTGAAGCAAGAACCAACTACAATTACTCTTGAGTCCACAAGAGTTACACAAGCTCCTTCAAATGTAGGTGAAGCTTAACCTACTACTCTCTCTTCCTTTGAGTCCACAAAGGATTACAATACTTCTTCTCACAATGATTCTCTCAACCTATGTGAAAGAATGTATTACAAAGATTATGTGATAGAATAAATGACAATTGCAACTCCTATTTGAGTTTGATATTACAATTGAAGAATATCTTTGAATGCTCAAAGATATGATAATGATAGCTCAAGATTTCTCAAATAGGAATGATATGAAAGCTCTTTTGAAAATCTAAAAATTATGGCTTGGAGAGATGATTTTGAAGGTGAGAAAGCATGACTTAAAAAGAAGGAAAGATTAGACACAAATCGGATTTTAAGCAAAATTTTTGGATTTTCCCGTTAACCCATCCGGGCGCTGAGGCATTGATTCGGGTGCCCAGAAAGAGCGTGTATCGCCTGGATAGGACATTTCTGCTGGGCGTTGCGCCTTTTATCCGGGCGACCGAGAAATACCGGTAATGCCCGGATGCCAAAAAAATGCTGAAAATGTATTTTGAGCCCAGAAATATTTGGGCACATTAAAAAAGAGATTTCTTAGCATTTTTTAACATCCCAAAAAATTTTCAAACCAGTTGAAAGGTATTTTATAAAATGATTTCAAAAACAAGAGTTTGAAATAAAAAATGTTTTTCTAAGAATGATTTTGAAATCGAAAAATATTTTTTGGAGAAATTATGAGCAATACAAATCATACTTAGGCAAGCGACAACTTTTAAGGTCGGTACCCCTTATGTCACCACTTCTCCTTCCTTGTGACTCCCTCTTTATCTACGAGTCAATAACTTGAATTCTTTTAGGCTTGAATTCAATTTGATAGTGCTTGGTCTTTGATCCAAAAAGCTTTCTACTCTTTGACATAAACAAGTTGATCCAATGTTGATGTAGGCATGCTTTGGAATGAAGGTCTTACAAAAAAAATGCTAAAACACGATTAAGATGTTTTGTTATTATCAAAATAAAGATTATAGGCTTTTCAGACCAACATAAGTGTTTTTAAAAATATATATATATATATATATATTTATTTATTTTTAATTAAAAAATTAATTAGTCCCCACTAAAAATAAAAATATATTTATATAATTAAAAATTATATATTTTAACCCCCTACCTAAAAGTATTCTTAGAGTTGTTGCTTCATGGGATTAATATCTTTACACACGAGTTGGCCATAGGTTGATAGCACAAAATAAAAACTCGATTTAGTGGTTCTATTAAATGTCACAAAGCTCATATAGTGGTGAAGTGTTGTTACACTCTTAAGAGATCTTCATGAGAAAGTTTATATGGATTCTCATTTGGTCTGGTAAGTTGTCTTATGAAAGAAAAATGGATCGAGTGGGCATTTATGATGGATCGCCCTAATTTGGATTTATTTAGAAGTTTTTTTCTTTTCTTTTTATAGAAAATATGTCCCAAGCAATTTATAAGTGGGCACTGACGATGGATCGCCCCAATTCGGATCTAATTACAAGTTTTTTTCTTTTCTTTTTACAGAAAACTGTCAGAGACAGTTTATAGGTATGGCATTTGAAATTCAAAAGGCATGCAATATACAAGGAGAGATGAAAAGTTAGTTGTGGTTTTTTTTTTTTTTTTTAAAAAAACTTATCCAAGCAGAACTTATCTCCGGCTTTGGAATTCTCAGAAACACAAAACGAAAAACATAGAATTAAGGCTTCTAGTTTGTGGTCTAGAAACTTTCTTGTTGTAAATGATAAAGAAATTTTCTTATTTGATTCGCGACAAGAGGATAGATGCATTGAATGATAATTATGTTTGTTTCCTCACACCTCTTTAAAATGAATGATAGATGAATTGATATATATTTTGGGGACTTGATTAATAATTTCACACAATATCTTTTTTCATGTCACTTGTCAATAAATATAATCTATGGAATATATCAATTCTTTTAGACTAGCTTATAATCATAGTTAGACATCATTAAATATCAAAATATCAGTTAAATCAAATCGTTTAATTGGCTACACGTAAAAAAAAAAAAAACCATAAACAACAGAATAATCAAAATAAGAGATTTATCACTACGCGCACACTGATTCCAACCCAAATCATCATCATTTCCATCACATCCCATATCATAATATCAAAATCCAAAGCTGATTTTCTTCGGCAATCTCTCTATTTGCTATTGGTAAGGACAGCTCTTCCGTTCGTCTAAGATATACGTCCGTCTTTTACATAATGTGAAACTTACAATTTATCTCAAACAGACGGAAAATCTTTCAGATTGGTCATCCATACTTGAAGGTCTCAGCAACTAAACGAAGGGTTAAATGTTCAAATGACCATGATATTGTGATGATTTCCGCAAACATAAACTTGGACACCCAATCTGTGACGGGCTAGAACAAATTATTGAAAAAATCATTTTGGCTGTTAGAGGAAAAATTTGTATTCAACGTAATTATAGTAATAGTCTTCAAAATAGTATAATTTGTACAGAATGGCGTATCAGTATGTGCTAATTTCATACGCTTTGTATTGTTTTTTGAGGTGAAATGAAAAAAATTACTTGCTTGCCCAACAAAAAAAAAAAAAAAATTGTTGCAAAAGGAATGTCCTCGTGTTAGGACTATGAAAAGTGTTAAGAATCACGGGTTCTATTATAAAATTAATTGTTTTTATACAATAGTTTTAAAGTTCATAATTTTTTTATGTGGGAGAAGTATATATTTTAACACTCCCTTATAGAGTTGATATTGAGCCACACGATGTACTAAGAACGAAACATATAATAGATGGATCAAACGTAGATAAATTTGACTGAATCAAAGTACTCGTCTGCAGTCTCATGTTTAAAATAAACTGGATCAAAGAACTCGTCTAGAATCTCATGTTTAGAATTGAGTTCCAAGTTAAACGGCCTATTGCCAAGTCTACCGCCATATTTGTTTCTATTGTGCCAGAACGTACGTCCCACAAGATAAGTATTCTTCTAATATTAATACTGAAACGCAATCTTTCACTGCGATTCTAAGCTTACGAATTAAAACAATTTTCTTAAACATGAAGGACTAGAGATTAATTTATAACTACCACCAGCAGACAAAGAAACATGTCAACTATTACAATTAATATTTTGTCTTGGACTCTTGATTGAAGGTATACTAAAACATTGTGAAGGCATTAGATTCAGAAGTATCTCAATCAAATTGTCACATGATACAACCAATTAAAGATCAGGATGCTTCAACTTACACCAAAGTTAATATATATATATATATATATATATATATATATATATATATATATATATATATATAGGGACAGATCGATTATTGTTAAGTAGAGGTTAAAAAATACATAATTTAGTATTTGAATATGAATTTTTTTTTTTTTGTTGAGAATAAATTGATTTTTAATCTAATAATATCTTTAAAATATTTGTATTTTAAAAAAATATAATTCCAACTCATTTTTTAATAATTCTACTCGTAATACGCACTACTCGTGAATATATCCACCCACGTATATATACATATATTGGAACATTGCAATATGCATGAAGCTGACCTTCTCTGTTTCCAAGTACATGAATTGATTCTCATAATTTAAAAATGCAGCATTCACATGCTTTGCTTCAAGAAATTGATCATAGCTGACGAAGCAAAGCCAAAATAATTGGGTTAAAATATTTCTGCCACACAATCAATAATTAAAACTTAATTTAAGCCTTCAAGCCATTTTGCCTCGTTTGACTTTAATTATGTATTCTGAAAACTTGACGTTATTATAAAAAGGTATATTATAAAATGTATACAAAGTTAGGCATCACTTTTTGAATCCGATTGACCATTTGATTTCACCTAGAGAAGCTACAACTTTAATATTATTTTTGTCAGAGTAAGAAACAAGACAATCTAGCTGGATAACCAAAAATTGTTGACTTTAAAATGAAAGTTGATCATTTGTGAGTTCGCGTATAACGAGAATTTTATTAATTGAATTATTTAAAAGAAAATAAGAAGAAATTAAATTTTATGTATAATGAGAATTTTATATATCAAATTATTCTAAAGTGAAAATAAGGAAAAATACACCAAATTACCCTAAAATAAAATAAGGAAAAATTATACTCTCAATATAACAAACTTTCATGCACCGAATTATTCTAAAATGAAATCAGGAAAAAAATAGAATCTACGCATTACGAAGTTTATTCATGCACCAAACTATATTCTAAGATGAAATGAAGAAAAACTGGACTCTATGTATAACGAAGTTTCATACACTAAATTATCTTTAAATGAAATCAGAAAAAAAAAAATTAAACTTCACATATAATGAAAACGTACATTGAACTATTCTAAAATAAAGTCAGAAAAATAACTAGTACATTGCATGGGGTCTGGAACTATAAATGATACATCAAGAATTCTACCATATCTATATTAGATTTCACATAGTCCAAAATTCTTTTCTTCCTACTTATAACTAATTAACAACTTGAGATCTAAGAAAAATATATAGTAGCTGACAATGAAGATTAATATATAAAAATAAAGCTTAGTGTAATGAAAACTCGAGTCACATGCATGATGAAGGGGAGCACACGGTTTTCGAGTCTCTCATGCACTGAATCTGATGGCACATTTTTAATCAACACAGCACCATTGATTGATCACAAATGCTGATCTTGAAAATTGTATAATAATTGTCGATGTTGTTTCCTTGCTTTTTCCGATGGCTACAGCCCAAGGAGGACATAGTAGAGTATTGTTATAGGCAAGGCGATAAGCATTCCAAAGACAACCCTGTCATCAGAAAAAATGCAGAAGGATCAATCTTTGAGGTTAATTGTTTAATAAATGGAAGGAACAATATATAATGAGGAAAAATTCTTCAGTTCGGTAGTCAGTTTGTCCGGCTATGAGAAAGTTATCAATTTATTTTACTGTCGAACTGTAGAACATATTTTCTCAACAATAAGTTAATTTTGTATAATATTATTTTTTATGGCAAGAAACTCTTGGCTGTAGGCCTTGGGTTTACATCAGGGGTTGTCAAACCTTATGATACATAATCCTACTCTGAAAACATAGTATAAGTCATTCATGCACTAGGACTACCGAAATTGGTCCCAAAAAGTTAGTTTCATGACTTATTTAAACCCGAGATTTGAAGAAGTCCCCATCCTCACCCAACCACTCCATCATTAGATTAATCCCTTGGGGTTATGAATAATTATTTTCATTTTACAGGAAAAATATATATTTGTTGTGTGTTTCAAATGTGAAAACACCCACCAAGAGTTGGGTAAAATAGACGGGTAACGCCTTGTTATAATTAGAGGTTTAGAATTTAAACCACGGATTTGACATCCATTGTATCAAAAAAAAAAAAAATTGTGAAAACACCCAAAATAAGAGAAGAAACTTACGCAGTGCTTAGTATGTCTGGATGGACGTTGTACTCTTTTGCAAATACAAAGGGGACAATTCCCTGAGGTAGAGCAGCCTGTAATAAGGGCATGAAATTAGAATTTAATTAGTTTTGGCGAAAATGACATTCAGGTCCTTCGTTTTTATACCTTAGACCAAACAAATTCCTTAGGTTTTTTTCTCCCCTAAAAAACGGTGTTAGTCAATTTTAACTGCAGGTCCGGGGTATTATGGGTCATTTCAATAGACTTGTATATATACATGTATACCATCAAATATTTATGTTGAAATTTACCTGAACAATTGCTACATGTAAAAGAACTCCACGAAGACCAATGGCTATGGAGGTGGCTGCAATCACAGCTGGACCAGTTAGAAACCTAACTGCCATTGAAAATGCAGCAACAGACTTTCCACAGGTTATAATCTTTGGTTGCAAAGCCATGAATAGACCTGTTGGAGCAACAAAAATTAAAAAAAATTATATACATATATATTATAATTAGCCTCAGATTTTTCTCAAATCAATTAAAGAGTTTGAATTGCTTGTAAGATTTTTCTATACCTAGACTGAACATAGCCATTCCAAGTCCTGCATCTGATAGAATAGATATTGATCCTTTCACAATTGTAGGCATTTGAATGTTCCATCTGCTCATAAAATAATTCACAAAAGAGAAGAAACTCAGCTTATTCAGCTTATTTGAAGGGTGAAAATTGGAATTTAAAAAAGCATTGTTATAGTATCACCCGAGTGATACTTCAATCTTATAAGTGAGATTTGAAATTTAATACATGAATTTTTATATATAAAAGAAAGGTGAAACATCACTCAAATGATATAAAATATTACCTTTACGATAATTGGAGATGAAAATTAACAAATTGATCAAAGGTCGTCTGCATTGTTTTTCCAAGCTTAAGAGATAATTAATACAAGTGTTCCACTATATATATAGTTTCTCATGCTTAGTATGAGTAAAACAAATACTGTAAAAAGAAAGAGAAATAATTTAATTCCAAATATTAATTGAAGTGATCTCTGTTTAATCTTCTCTAACAAGCGAGTCAGGGCAGATTTGAGATTTTTTTCCAGCAAAAATCATAATATATACACAATTTAGTTTTTATATAAGATAATATATTTTTCAGTGGTATTAATTAATTTTTCAAACTAAAAATATCCAAAATACTTGACCTGATGTCCCAAAACTACATACGCCCCCGAGCTAGAGAGAGAAGGGGGGGGGGGGGGGGGGGGGGGGGGGGGTGTGGATTTGATACCTGTATGAAACAAGAGACCAAATCAATCCAAAAAGACTTGCATATGTATTGGGATTTTTGATGGGCTTCCTCCAGACCATGATAAGTATCAGCCTAGTCATGACACTGGCCGGAGGCATTTGGTGCTTTTTCTCTTCAACTCCTGTTTCCATGTCAATCTTCTTGTGGCCTGGAAATGGAGAACTAGTTGCTGAAAACTTTGGAGCATCTTCGATCTCAAGCTCACTGTCTTCACTAATATTCTTGCCACCATGACCACCATTCTCTATCAAGTCATCATGCATAAATCAATACTAGTTCAGTACATGAAAACACCAAAGAAAAGGGCAGATTTATTGAAATCTTTTCTCTAAATGTGTTTGCTTATATCAATCATTTGAACATAGTATAGTTCCAAGTGGTGAGATACCAGTGACGTTATATTGTGACAAAACTAGAGCGATTACTTAGACCAAGGAACCTAGGTGGGAACTAAGCACATTTTGCGTTGCTTTCACTTGATTCAGGAGATCATACGAAGAGGAGATGTATGGATTGAGAAGGTAAACATCTAAGGCTAGAGAAAAAATTCAAGGCATAAGAAACATGACAAAACACACTCTTGAGAAACCGTTTAGGTATATCAGGATTCAAACTTTAATATACACGACCTCATCCAAAAGAAATATAGTGTCAACTAATTAAGCATAAAACCTATAGAGCCTAACTGTACTCCAATTATTTTAAGAATTTAACTAGACATTATTGGAATTGTTTATTTATTTACCTCTTGGAATTGCAGCTATGTCTTGTTGAAAAGCAGCCTTTGAAGCATCAACCAAGCCAAATTCAGTTGAACCAGCTCTATTCACTGCATGCCTCATATTGCCTTCAGATACAGGAGATGCACTTGAGCTCCAAACAAACATGTGAAGCTCCTTATTAGGCGGCGTACCACCACTGCCACCAGCTTCCTTCTTCCTCTGGCCACCACCAGCAGCAGCAGTTGGCCCTGAAAACATAGGGTTTGGTGGTGGGTAAGAAGAATTAGCACCTAAGCCGCCATTGTTGAACAGCTCTCCACTCATACTCCTCCCTCCTCTCTGCTTCTTCCCCATCTTCAACATCTCCTCTTCAAAATTTGAAGTCCTAGGCGTTGGACCCTTTGAAGATTGCAGTGAAAAGATGTCTCCACCAAAGCTGTTTGTGTAGCCATGTTTAGGACTCGCAGCTTTGCTTGCTGCAAACATGGCGTAGAAATCCGTCTGGTTAAAGCTTGAAGATCTTGGCGTTGGCCCTCTTGAAGATTGAACTGAATAGATCTCAACCCCTGTTAAGTTCGATGCTCTTGGTGTCAGCCCAGTCGATTGCAACCCTGCATGAGACTTGTTATATGATGACACCATTGATGCAGTGTTCGACCTCTTCACCACCACATGAAGCTTCCCATCTTCACCGATCTCAGCATCAGCCTGCAATGGCTCGCGACCATTGAGGGATATAACATCAGACTCGACACGAAACGAGGTAATCGATCCTGCTGTTTCTGGAAACTGTTCTCCAATAAGTAATTTCGCTCCTCTAAATTCAAACATGAAGAGCATGAGAGTGTACCAAATCACACTCTGCATAACCACAATTTGAACCATTAAATTCCCTGAAAAATCTCCATACATGGCTCTGAGGAGTGGTATACCCATGACGAGAGTGTTTGGGAGTGTAGACAGCGAGAAGATTGTGATCAGCCATTCTTGGCTGCCATTTTTGCTGAAAGCTTGCCAGATAAAAAGAGCTCCGAGGATAACAACTTTCTGCAATGAATCTGCAGCAAGGAAATGATAGTTCATGGCGTAGATATCATTGGTGGAGATGAAATGGAAGCCTAGTAATGGAACCGCAAACACTGCTACAAAACGATTGATTCCAGAACACTGCTCAGGTGTGAAGATTTTCCACCACCTGACAGAGCCATAAGCAAGAATCATAGCCACATATAATGGAATAATCGCTGCAAAAACATCGTAAATGTCCTTGCCATTAATCATGGTTAATTATGAAACAACACTAACGCGAAAGCACTCGACCGATAACTAGGGATGGATGTGAAGCAACTATAATGAAGAAACACGTAAATGAGAGAGGAATAATGAACTGTTCCTGATCATATGGAACTGATTTAATTTCATAGAGAGGCAAAAAGCCTAAACGTCTCTTGGTATTCACTTCGTTCCGTTGTGTCTGCATGAAGTTTAATAGCCAACCAGGGCCTTATAGCTGTCATCATGAAACATCGACCCGACAAGAGAAAATTGAAGTTTTATTTTTTATTCTCTTGCATTAATATAATAGAGTGTGTATTATGTGCAAATAAGAAGTCTGGATCGAAGAAAAAAGAATTCTAGATGGAAGAAAATTTTGCGGACTTAGTCTAATTGTGAAGTGTTTAGCATGTGGGTGTCAATTTAAATGCATTAATTTCGGTCCAAATTATTTAAGAAATTATTTTTCAAGAGGCATGTCTGTTTGATTTATAATTAATTTTTTCATTTGTACGATAAGATTTGTGTCTAACTAATACGAACTATGTTTCTTTTGAGAAGGATCATGTACGAATGTATTCTCGAGTTTGCTAGCAAATGATGTAACCCCTCCAATTCTGAGGGTAAAATCAGTAATAAATGAGTTAAGTTTTATTTTGAAAATGATTGTATTTATAAGATATTTTTAAGTTAAAAAATCATCATTCGTCCACATTTTGATGTTCAATCCTAATGTGAGCTCAAACAACTTTCTAAAACCGTTTTCCATTTAAAAAATAAAAAAGTTTAGATCGAAGACAGATTAGTATAGTAAGCTTTGAATTGCAATGAGAAACCGTTAGCAGATAAATATAGACTATTGATGTCCTTTACTCCTCTCTTGTCGGCGATGTACACGTTCAGGCACGTGAGATCACATACATCATTCAAGGCAACACCTGCAAATTCTCCTGTAAGCTGAAAAAATAAATAAGCATAAAACGCCTTCAAGCTTAAGAAAAATAATATTTCGACAATATATAATTTGATATTGGTTTTTTTTTTTTTTTTAATGAAATAATATCTTTTGGTGGAAGTCCCAATTATGATATTGTAACCTTCCCCGAGAGGTTTAATGGCGAAGATAAAATGTTTTTTAATTGTATTATTAATAATTTAATGGTTTTCATACAGAAATTAAACCGCCTCTATGAGGAATATCTTGCGTCATATATCCTCTCGATATTTCTATCTTTAACGATCTTTCACTCTTATAATGAGAAATACTTTTGAATTTTTTTTTAAACTCTTATTAAAGTTCGAATTTCGAGACACACATATATTCCCATTAAAAAATGGTATGACCTTGATTACCAAGATACAAGACATATCAGGTAACGACAAAGTCACATGTTTTTTACGGTGTGATCGTGCACACTCTCAACTAGAAAAAATAAAATATATATATAGTAAAGAAAAAGATAATTATATTTGGAACTCTTTCATTATATGACTGTTCCTGACTGAATCTTTTTACACTCTAAATACACTCATTGTCTATAGAGTTTTGACTTCGTCCCTAATATCAAGACTAGAGCCAAGAGAATAACCTCTTGGTTATTTCTAACCTGAAACATGACCGAATTATCTATTCATATCCTAAACGCTCAATCACTAAACTAACCGGCCGTAAGATTATTTCCATCCGTAAATTCTAGACGGGACTATGTGATTCTAAAGTTAAGAGTAAAAGACCAAGTTGCATGATGATGTTTCTGTTGGTTCTGAAGTTGTAGGACGTTCTGCAATCGGCATTTGTATTTCTAATATAAAACATGCTTCAATGATCACTAAACTATTGGTCTTCACATTGCTTAAAAATTTTAATTTATCTTTTCGATCGGGTTTGGTTTTGCCCGTTACAGATACTAGTATAAATTTTTTATTATAAAGCAGCCCATATAACTTTAGAACAATTATACTAAAGCACAAATTAATGTATAAATCATAACTTTCTCAACTAATAATTCATAGAACAGAATGACATATATACCTTTATTGCAACACGTTGTATAGATAAACTTTTGATACTCATCTATAGACAGTGGCGGAACCAGGCACTCGAGGTTAGAGGGTACCGCTCCCACTACAAAAAAAAATGGTCTTAGCGACGGGGCATCGCTGTGCCCTTGCTTTTCGGCGAGGGCTCGGCGAGGGAGGCAAGCCCTCGCCGAATCGACGAGGGCCGATCCTATCCCTCGTCGAATCGGCGAGGGCCGGTCCTGTCCCTCGCCGAATCGGCAAGCCCCAGTCCTTGCCCTCGCCAATTCGGTGAGGGCCGGTTTCGGCGAGGGTCGTCCCTATCCCTCGCCGAATCGGCGAGGGCTCTCTCTTACTCTCGCCAAATCGCCGAGAGAGATGACGTTCCGTCGCCGAAACAGAAAGTGACAGGACTTCAGCGAGAGATATGCCCCAATTAGTTGTAAGTGTACGTTTAACAATTACGATTATTTCATATAACAATTTATGAGTATTTTAAAAGCATTAAATTTATATTAAATAATATGAATTATTTGTTTTAAATAATTATATATATATAGGTATTAACTATATTTTTCCTTATTAAAATATCCTGGATTGGCATGTACATAACTTGACTAAAGCGTCCACATTTCAGCTTTGATTGTAAATACTTTATTTTTCGGAAATTACAAAACAAAATATGCCTTTTACTATAAATAAAAACATGTTTACATCCTTTAAACAATTTATGGCACAACTTGATTTGTAGGTGAAACATTAACAATATACAATATTCATATTTAACATACTGTAAAATATAAACAAATACTTCTTTGAAAAAAACAAAGTAGAGTTATAAATAAAGCTGCTTATTATAATAGTTAATGCAATACAAGCATAAACATAATTTGACATTGATAATTAATAAAAGATTACATAGCATCATTTTTTAATACAGCAACACAGCGACTTAATACCTAACATAATTAAAGATTACTAATGTCGATACTTCCAAGATGATAAAAAGATAGAGATATTAGGGGAAAAAGTTTGGGCACTGGATCCGCATCATTTCGTCTTGAACAAGCTGGCTTAATTGGACATTCGAAATGTATCCATTATATTTTGGCGGAGCATTTCGATTAAGGGCGGGTTTAACAAACTTGGAGTAATTTGGAATAGTCACTCGAACTGAATCTTTTTGGTGTTGTTGATCCTTACTCATCCTTCAAACTTTTTAAATGAAGACTACAATTACAAGTTTGATATGCTATGAGAAAACGCATTGCCAAGTGCTATTTATAGGATGAAAGTCATTGAATGCGAAGATTGATAGCTTGGTGAGCATATGAAAGTAACTTTTCATTTTTACAAGGGTCAAGATATCATCTAATGGTTCGCGGACACGTGACTGTCCACCATTGGTCTTCGATGGGTGAAATAATTGGGGACATGCGGGCACACTAGGTTCGAGATTTAAAAGCCGATTTCTCCAGCTGGTTTGGAAACCGGGGCCTATCATGGTACGCCTATTTCCTGCCATATGGCGTGCACACGAACGCAATGCATGCAAAACAGGTGTTTCGCTATGTCTATTCCAAAACGGGGGATGGCATTTCATTATATTCTGCCCTGTGGTTAGTGGCCACGTGACTGCGTCCCATTCTTATTGGATTGGTCAAATAATTGGTGACATGCGTGGTATCTTCACTCGATTGATAAAACTATTTTGTAACAACTACATTACTTAAAAAATAATTGTTTAATTCAATACTTTTAATATTTTAATATCTATTTAAACTAATGTGTTTATATAATTAATTACTTAAAATATACGGATTATTAAAATATTTTAAATTGTTATAACTTTCACGTTGTATATATCATCCTACTTGATAACTAATTCAATAATATAATCGGTTTATTAATATTCTATGTAAATTGAGAAGTAATAATAATATAATTAATATAAGATTTAAATTTAAAATATAAATTAATTATTTATTAATGTGTGTTTTATTAATATTATTTTTTTTATAAGCTTTTAAGTTTTAATAAAAAAAAAGGTAACTAGTAGTTCAATATTTTGTAATTTCATAAAAGGTCAAAAAAAAAAATAATCATACATTATTAAATTCTTTTTTTAATATGTAAAATTATAATGTGTTATAACACAAAAAATTTGATAAGAAAAAAAATTGCCAACAATCGAAATGGGTCGTCTCCAAAATGAAACTGAAGTTAATCTTCATTATAAATAAATAAATTATATGAAATTAAAAAAAAAAAGTGGCAAAAAATTACAAATTAAACAAAAAGAAAAAAGTGAAAAAAACAAACTAATAGCTAATTAATATAATTTTTTTGAAGAAAATATGAAAATACATATTAATTAAAAGAATTAAAAATTTCAAAAAAATAACAAAAAAAAATTTAAAAAACTAAATTATTTATTTTCATTATTAATATAATTATTTTCAAGAAAATATGAAAATGAAAAATAATTAAACAAGAAAAAATTTTAGAGCTAATAAACAAAAAAAGGTAAAAAAAAATAATATCTAATTAATTTTGCGTTTATGTTATAATATCTAATTAATAGTTCTATTTGTGATGAATTTATTAATATATTCATTAATTAAATAATTAAAAAAGTTGCATTGAAAACAAATAAATACAATGAAAAAAAGAAAGTAATAGTTTGTTAAACATACAAATTATGTTGCAAAAATGTAAAAATAAATTAACATAGAAAAATAAAAGGTAAGATAATAAACAAAAAACTGAAGTATTATACAAACGAAACAAATTTATTTTTAATTAATACAATAATTATGATGAAAAAAACTTAAAACATATCAATTAAGAGAATCAAACAATAAGCCTAAAAAAAACAAAATAAAAAAAAGGAGTGGTCCATCTCTCAAATTAAATCCAATGGGCGAGACCCATTGGTTGCGCCAATGGGCCTCCTCATTGGTTTTTGGGCGGCGGCCCAGTATCACGCTGGGTCGTTGCCCAGAGTTAACAACATACAAAAAAAAAATTGAATTTTTTTTTTAATTACTTATTTCGGTGAGGGCCCACCGCCGCTGGACCCTCGTCGAAATTAGAATCCAATCGAGGGCAGCAGCTGCTGCCCTCGATTTGAATCTCAAAATTACCCAAAAATAAAACCCCCTGTCCCCTTTCTCATTTCAACGACAACAACACCCCCTTTCTCTCCCCTTCCCTACCCCTCCCCCCTCCCCCTCGGGCGCGCACGCGGTTACTCATCCGATTTAAGTGGTAATATTCTTGTTTTGATTCTTTTTTTTTTAGATGTATACATATATCTATATATATCCTATATCTATATGTATGTATATATATCTATTAATGTATATACATTATGTACTTTTACATTTTAGACATGTTTTAATGTATATATATACATTTATTTATTTAAATATATATATATATATATGTATGTATATATATGCATTTATTTATTTATTTGTTTTTTGTAATATGTAGTGTTTTATTTTTTGTATTTATGTTCTAGCTTTGAGTTTTTTGTTTTTTTCCATTTTTTTTTAATTTTCAGATTTTTAAATTGATGAATTTATAAAGAAAATTCATATATAATTATTTTTTGTCAATTTTCAGAATTCAAAAAAACACATATTTAAAAATCCGAAAATTTATTTTGGATTTTTCATATTTAGGTTATTAAATAATTTTATTTTAATATTCTTATTTTAAAGAATTAATAGTTAATTTGGTGTGTTTGTTTTTCTTTGTTAGGTTTGGGGCATTCATTATAGCTTGCAACGCTTAAACATTCCATAGGCTCAAGTTAGTATTTTTATTGATATAGTAATATGTTGAACAATATATTTTTTTGGCCTTATAATTTCATTTCATAAAATGTATGATATTGTGGTGTTTTTTGTTATATTCATGATTAATAAATTGTGTAAATTGAGCCGTTGTGTTATTGTGAAGATGGATGTTTGTGTAAGTGGATGAAGGGGTGTGTTGCTCTTCGTAGATGCATTAACAAAACAAAGAATTAAGTAAGTTATATATGATGTATTATTATATAATATTAAGAAGTAAGAAGAATAAGGTTTGTAAGAAAACGTCTTCAAAATTAGGTTAGTTAAGTTAGCATGTTGACAAGAAGCAAGTTAAGTTAATAAAGTAAATTAAGTAAGCTAATAATTTTGTCATGCAAAAAGTTTAGTGAAAAGTACGTAAACTTGACTAAACTAATAAGCTAAAGTTATGAAGAAATTTAAAATGATTGTGTATTAACATGAGAGTATGATAAGTTAAGTATTTTAGAAGAAAGTAAAGTTAACTAAGTTGGGCAAAATTTTAGTCTTACAATATTGTTTCTAATATTAAATTCATATTTGTGCTGCAATGTGCCAGTCATAATGGCATCATCACATGAATGGATGTATAATCGATGGATTGATGGATACATCAATGAGGGCTTTCTTGAAGGTGTGCATGAATTTATAACATTCGCAAGTAGTCAACCATATTACATGGACGGTGTAAAAATAAGATGTCCATGCATCAAATGCGAAAACTTGCAATATCTTACCACTGACATTGTGATAAAACATCTTTATAGTAAGGGTTTCATGCCTAATTACTATGTATGACTTGCACATGGGGAATATGCGTAGAACAACATAAGGGTCACTGAACAACACGTTGGTAATAATATGCTACATGACTTAGATTATGGGAATAACTATCGGACAATGGTCTTTGATGCTGCTAGAGTAGATATGTTAAGGGATCAGAACGTGAGTGAAGAAGTAACAAACATGGAAGCACAAGAATTTTTTAATTTGTTGAATGCCTCTGAAAAACCATTGTTTGCGGGTTGTAGAAATCTTACCCAGTTGTCTATTGTGGCTCGTTATCTAAATATGAAATCAGAACATAATATGAGCAACGACCTATTTGATCGTGTGGTCTCAGAATTTATGCAGTTGATGCCTTTAAAAAATAACCTACCTGAGAACTTATATAGGTTTAAGAAAATGCTGAAGCCATTGGGGTAAGTTTATCAGAAGATAGATGTATGTGTAAATGGATGTCTTTTATTTTACAAGGACAGAAGTTCACTTGAAACTTGTCCCCATTGTGGCCACTGACGTTTCAAGACAACAACAGGGATTAAAAGAGGGCGTAAGCTTATACCTTACCAATAATTAAGATATTTTCCTTTAACACCGAAGTTAAAAAGATTGTACATGTCGAAAGCTGCGGCTAAACACATGCAGTGGCACAAGAAACACCAAACAGAGGATGGTCATATTGGTCATCCTTCGGATACTGAAGCATGGAAACACTTTGACAGGTTACATCCAGATTTTGCTTATCAGGCTAGAAATGTTCGACTTGGTTTGTGTTCAGATGGGTTTACACCTTACAGTTCCAATGCAAAACCTTATTCATGCTGGCAAGTGATATTAACACCTTACAATCTGCCACCATGGATGTGCATGAAGGAGCCTGTCATGTTCTTGACATTGCTTATCCCCGGTCCGAAAAATCCCGGTAAGACAATAGATGTATATTTAGAGCCTCTCATTGATGAATTATTAGAATTATGGTTGGAGGGTACACCGTGCTATGATGTTTCAACAAAGACTAATTTTCAATTGAGGGTAGCCTTGATGTGGACCATAAATGACTTCCCAGCTTATGGTATGTTGTTTGGTTGGAGCACACATGGAAGACTGTCGTGTCCATATTGCATGAATAACTCTGATAATTTTCGGTTGCAAGAAGGAAAGAAGAATTCATTATTTGATTGTCATCGTAAATTCTTATCGAGTAATAGTTCTATGCGACGGGACACAAAAAATTTCATAAAGGGTAAAAGAGAGACTTGTGGGCCTCCACCCATATTAGATGGTGATCAAATATGGGAAAGTGTGATGAATTTGCCAAAGATCCATGAAATGATGAATGATAGAAAAAAAATGTAGTTGAATGGGTTTGGGGAGTGACACAACTGGATAAAAAGAAGTATTTTTTGGGACTTACCTTACTGGAAGACGCATCTTGTACGCCACAATTTGGATGTCATGCATATAGAAAAAAATGTCTTCGATAATGTTTTCAACATTGTTATGGCTGTCAAAGGAAAGACGAAAGACAATGTAAGAGCGAGAAAAGACATAGATGTGTATTGTGACCGTCCCAAGTTATGTGGAGAGTACGCGAATGTGATTGGTATGTATACTCTCCCCGTGGCAAAGAGAAAACTACTTCTTGAATGGGTTGAATAATTAAAATTTTTCAATGGCTATGCATCAAATTTAGAGAGATGTGTTGACATGCAACAATTAAAGATGTCACACATGAAGAGCCACGACTGTCATGTCTTCATGGAGAGATTGCTTGTGATTGCATTATGCGAGTTGATGCCTAAACAAGTTTGGGAGGCTTTTGCACAACTAAGTTTGTTATTTACCAACATATGTTGCACAAGTTTGCAAAGTATAAATTTGGAAAGGATGCAAGAAGACATTGTCGTGACTCTTTACAACTTGGAGAAGTTGCTACCTTCTGCATTCTTTGATTCAATGGAGCACTTGCCTGTTCATTTGGTCCACGAAGCGATTTGTTGTGGCCCTGTACAATATCGGTGGACGTGTCCCTTTGAGAGGTTTTTGCAGGGATTAGAGAGGAAAGTAAAGAATAAGGCACATGTGGAATGATCCATTAATGAAGCCTACCACATATTAGAAACGTCAACTTTTTGTTCTTATTATTTTGAAGAACACGTGGCCACTAAGAGTAGAAGGCTTGGTCGGAATGACCAATATGACAATGTGGAACACCCTGATGGATGCTTGGCTCTATTTACTCATCCGGGCCGCTCAATCGGGAAATGGAAAGAGATGACAATAGCAGAAGAAGACTTGTATCTGGCACACTGCTATGTATTGATGAATTGCGCAAAGGTACTACCTTATGTCAGGTAAGGCTATGATAATTTAAGAATATGTTAACGTGTTGGGCTTTAAATATACAAATTAAATTGACTAATATATGACTATTTGCCAGCATGTTTGAGGATTACCTTCACAACCAATATGGCCCATTGAATCCGGGAGAACTCCAACTGTATGTTGACAAGTTTTCCCAAAATGGTTATATGAATATGTATGTACATGTCTCATAACATAAATTCATTTTATCCCTTACGGTATGCATACCTTAAAACAAGAGTGATATATATTTGTAGGTTAAGCATAGGAATGATGTAGATCATTGTGTACAATATCTTTCAATGTGGCCTTATAGATTGGTTAGGACCTCGTCAAGATACATGGTGAGTGGATACAGATTTGCAACACACGAATATGCTACATCAATGAAAACAAATAATAGTGGAGTATACGTGAAAGGGATAAGCGATGGCGGGACAGGGGATATTGGCTACTATGGTGTGTTGCACAACATTATTCAACTTGGTATAATAATCCAACTTTACAACATACAAGGGTAGTTCTCTTTAAGTGCGAGTGGTACGATACCACAAATGATAAATGTGTGAAATACTATCGCAAGTCTGGTTTGGTTGAAGTGAATGTGAAGAGAAAGTATCCCAAATATGAACCATTTGTATTGGCTGCCCAAGCTCAACAAGTATATTATTGTAGATATCCAGGGGCCAAGGGGAACCGTAAAAATTGGCAGGCAGTAGTTAAAGTACGCCTTAGAAATATCTATGACATGTCTGAAAAGGAAAGAGTAGTGGAACAAAGAACAAGTTTCCAGTCCGATGAGATGAATATGCTCCTAGGAAAACTGAATGAAAGTAATTTGCCAACAATCCGTCGTGATTCGGGTGAGAACAACGAAATATTGGAAGATGATCCTAATGATATCCATGGTTAGCCTATCATTGAACAAAATGAAGAGGAGGAACATGAAGAAAACGAAGAGGAATATGATGATGAGACTGGAGATGAAGATGAATATGAAGATGCTACTGAAGATGACGACGATGATGATAATGGTGATGATGATGATGAAAATTGTGATGAAGATGCTGAACATTAGTCTTTGGTAAAGGTAGATAGTTGTTTGAAGAACTTATGATATTTTGTGTTATCGCAACTGATGTAACATTAGATTTGTAATAGACATTCATTTTGCTTGTAAGATATGAATTTAACTAATATATTAAGTGAACTATAAAAAATCGTGTTTAATTTCAGATGGGAGGTGATAACGATAATGACCCCAAGGGCAAAAACATTAAATTGACGGATTTCTTAGGAAGGCGCAGAGAACGTGGCCAAGGGACAAACACATCGACAGGTTAGTAATGTATACAATATTATTATTTTACTCAATTAAAATTAATACTTCCGATTTCTATGTGTTGTATCATAGTTGACAAGTTTGTATGGTTTACAGGTATAGGGCAGCCATCATATGGTCGCGGACAAACACATGGTCAAACTCCGAGTGTTCGTCATTCCATAGGTGCACATGGTGTATCAGTGCATAACTCCAGTTTAGCCTCTATTGGTACGGAGCAGCGGGTGGCAGACACTCCACTTCCACAGCAGGTAATGCCTCGTGAACTTTCACGTTCATTCGGAGCTCCATTGACCATGTAACTGGTCATACTACTCCAAACATTCCACATCACCCTCATGCAACGGATACCCAAACCACTACCTCATCCGAATTACGACCAAGATTTTGATGATCTACATGTTGAGAGGGATGACACTCCTGTACATGGTGACACACAATGTCGCCCGATGGCTGAGTCATCGAGAGTTACAGAAGATAGAGTTGATAGCATTCCAAATTGGATAACATATGGATTCTCATCTATGGAAGAATTTGCAACATGGGCCACTGGTTCACGCAAGCATCTTAAAGTTAAAGGTGCTGGGTAAGTAGAATTATTCATTAACAATATATCTATATAGTAAAAGTTAAGTTTCATACCATATAACACAACAGTTTCTTTTATAATTTGTAGATGGGATCCATATAACGCGACCAGATATATTAGAAAATCACTACATGCAAGCTATTTACAGCCTTGGACAACTTGGGGAGAGATTTCACCCGATATAAAGGATAAATTTTTTGATTACTTTAAGGTTTGAAAAATGCATTCAATTTATAGATTAAACAAACATATTATGTACTTGAGATATATATCAGATGTACTTTCTATATTTTTATTATATGATTCACAGAGGATGTACAAGTGGTATCCCTGCGATGAAACAACCGTTGCAGAGAGGTTTAGCTTTTTTCACGCGTAACTGATAACTTAAGCAAAGCCCGTAAACAAGATAAGAAGCCATCATGACTCTCGTAGGATGTATGGGGTAGAATGAAAGTGGTGTGGAACTCCCAAGAATGGCAGGACAAATCTAAACGAAACTCTGATAATAGAAGGAAAAATCCGTCTACGCACTATTTGGGATGTATCCCCGGACACGAATGTGCAAGGAGGATGGAAAGAATAAAGTTGATTGTACTGCAATAAGTGATAAATAATGAACAATATTATCTTGTTCATTACATGTCGAGCTGTTTGTTTTGGTAAATTTTTAATGTAGGCCGAAGAATACGAGAATGAAGTGACTTTTGTTGATGTTTTCAACAAAGCTCATCGGAAGGGTGGTGATGGACCATACACAGACGCACGGGTTGAACAGACAGTGGTAAGCTAGTTTCTTTAAACTTTAGAACATTGATAATTGATATACATAGAGTTTATACAAATGTTTTATCCACACTGACGATGAAAAGCTCGAATTTGCTCATAAATTTGTTAAATTGTTGATTACACCCCTAATTATATGAAATGTAATGATGCCAAGTACATGATTGAACTTAGGTTAGTGTGTTGAATGGAAAAAACTTCTATCTCGCATGATTGTTTGAAACTAAGTTAAAGTTGGTTGAATGATTTAATATATGAGAAAGTTTAGTAAAGAATATTATAGTTGTATGATAATCATAATTATAGATATAGCATTTCAATAGCAAATGGAAAAGCATGCATGAATATCTAATTTTGTTTAGTAGAAACAATTTGATGGCCTTAGGAACTTGTTTAATATTCATTGTATTTGACTGTCAATGATTGTATCTTGGGTTGTGGCTATTCTTCAGATAATACAGGTAACTGGTTACTTCATGGTACAGAGGAGATTCTGTTCGTTTGTCGGGTCCGAAATTTTTAAGAGAATTTGTTAATTCTTGATTACAAGCTTAATTATATGAAATGTAATGATGACAATGGTGTTATTGAACTTAGGTTCGAGTGTTGAATGGTTAAAACTTGAGTAATCATACAATCTTGTTTGCTACTAAGTTAAAGTTAAATCAGATATGTTAGAGTGATATGATAATTAGAATTATAGCGATAGTATTGAAATAGATAATAGAAATGCATACATGAATGTAAGATTTTGTTTAATATTTCATTGTGTTTGAGTGTGGATGCTTGTATATTGTGTTGTGGCTATTTCTTCTGAGTGCAGGTAACTGGTTAGTCCACGGTACAGAGAAAATTATGTCCGTTTGTCGGGTCCGAACTTACCCTTTTAGCGTGGGGTCTTGTCGGATCGCGACATTTTATAAAAGTAAATGTATGTTTTCCTTAGTGCGTGTTTTGTTTGTTTCTCTAATGGTTTGTCAAATTATATTTTTGGTATGAATCCGAAATTGTCAATATTATTCATGTCTCTACGTGTTGATATTTGTGCGTTACAGGCTCGATACACAGAACTGCTTCAACAAGCATCACAACCATTAGAGGCATCTGAGTCCGATTCAGCTCTAACTCCTGTTGATCGTAACGCATTATTCTTGGAGATAGTTGGTAGACCACGCAAGGGTCGTTTATACGGGGTGGGATCACAGGTCTCTGTGGCGTCTACATCAAATAGTTACCCTACGACCGGAAGCCACATCACGCAAAAAGATCTCCAGGAGGCAGTTGCTTGAGCCACAGCATCTTTGGAAAGCAAGCTGGAACAAAACAACGACGCGTACTGCAAGCTGCAAGACAAGCTGGAAAAGAATAACGAGGTGTACCACAATCTGCAAAACAAGCTGGATAAGCAGAACGAGGCATACTACAAACTCCAACAAAATAATTCATCACAGCTCCGTGATGTCCAAGCACAACTAGTACTACTTGCTTCACGGTTACCTGTTCCTGCACAACAACAGTGTTCGTCATCTTCGTCTTTGTCTTCATCTTCGAATGATGGTGAAATGGAATAGAATTTATAATTTTTTTTACTGTTATGACATTATAAAACTCTATTACAATCAGATTGTAATAACTTTTAGGTTTACTTTGAGCAATCTTTTTAGATATTTATTAGCTAATTCGACAAATATGTGCATTAAACATTATTTTTTAGTATTAAATATTTAATTGACAGGTCAAACAACTTATTATTATAATGGATATTTTTACAAATATAAATTTACATTTGTACGAGGGGTCGGCAAGGGACAATTATTCAAGAGTCCGGCGAGGGCACGGAGAGGGATGAAAACGGCGAGGGCACGGAGAGGGATGAAAAATGCAAGGGCACGGAGAGGGACAAAAAAAGCGAGGGCATGTAGAGGGACGAAAACGGCGAGGGCTAATTGTCCTTGCATAGTTGTCGCCGAAATGTTCACTCGCCGAGTCGTCGCTGAATAGCGTGGGCTCGGCAAGGGACCCTAATTCACCGACGAAGGTTTCGATGAGGGAAGATTCTCCTCGCCGGGCCCTCAACGAGACCCTTTTGGCGTCGGCCCGGCGAGAGGAATCGTCCCTTGCCGAAATCGATTTTTCTTGTAGTGTCCGCCGCCCGGATTATTTATGTATAAATCAATATTTATAAGTATTAAAACACACACACAACGCATGACTATTTTTTATTTTATTATTTTTTTCTTCAATAACAAGAGAAGCCTTAGAAGGAATTTGTAAGAATCACAACATATTTCGTTGGTCAACCATGCTCGTCGCAAGACAATTTGGAAACATTTTTGGTATGTATATACAAGATTTTCCTATGTTCTGGAGATCTTACCTAATCACGTAAAATAAACAAAGAAAAAAAATCATCCAAAGTTGCTAATTTCATCATTATTGTTTGATACGTACCTCCAGCTCCTTTGTTGTGGCAATCAAAAGTTGTTCTTTCTTTTTCGTTCATCTGCAGATCTTTGGCAAAGGTAGGCTATCTTGACAGGATCCAAGATTTTAGTTTTTTTTTTTTAATATAATATATAATAGAAAGGGATCTAGGTATTTTGGGTAGGTTTGTGGTTGTGTGTGATTTTATGGGTGTGGTGTGTAAGTCGTGAGTGTTTGCTTGTGTTTCTTTTGCTGATGATGTTGGATGTGTGAGAAGAAGAATTAAAAGGATGAGGATGCAGAGGAAGAGGAAAATGAAGAATGAGGGAAAAGAGTTTGATCTTGTGGGCGTGTGTTTTGTGTGATGACACCCTTTAATTTAACCAACTTCTAACATAAAGGATCTCAATCACACTTAATAAAAAATAGGGGGTCTAAGTCTTCTTTTTTTTAAAAAAAAAAAGAGGTTTAGATCAAAAATAACCTTTAATTTAATCACTATATTATAATTTATATATGTACCCTTCAATAAATAAGGGTGAGCCAAGGGGTGCATCTGGTGGGCCAGGAGGTGCATGTGCACCTCCTCAGCCCTTATTGGCTCCGCCAGTGTTTATAGAGCAACGATACAAAGAAAAGAAAAAGGAAATAAATAAATAAAAACTTCTTAATTATCTTATTTTATCAAGTTCTCACATAGAAATAGGAAGTCTTAAATATGTTCTTCTTTACGGTACTACTACGAGTATATTATGATACTTATTTGGAAGATTATGTAGCCCACTTTAACTCTTGAAGAAATGATCACACTCTTAATTATAACCCTTTCAACTGAGTACCTTACCCTTCTATAATAATTGAAGTTCAAGACTCGAAACCATTTGAAGTCCGCCTTGGAATTATTTTGGGATAAATTACTTTATTTAGTTTTGATAATTGAAATTTAATTTTCGGGTATAGTCAATCATTTTTCTCGCACCATATTTGCTTATTCATGCAATAGATATGGATGGTCTCTAATAGTTTCACAAAGCATATTTTTATAGACTAATGAATGATCATCCACTACTCTTCCTTGTATAGTAAAATTTTTATCATATACACAAAAAAATTTAATATTTCAAATATAAATTGTTACCATACAAATAAGGGGTGAAAGGGCGAAAGAATAATATAAAACATTACGCTTTTATTGACTAATGAATGATCATCAAACTCATTAATTTTTTAAACATTTTATCAAAATATTCGAAGTTCTTCGAATTCTGCTCTCTCTTTAGAGAAATGTTTTTCGTATCTATAATGATCCCACATCGGAATCTCACTCTCACAAGCGGTACTTCTTAAGTACAAGGGGTTTTTCTGTACTTAAACTAAAAGGAAGAGCCCATCCCAAAAGACTAGTCTGTTAGATGGAAAAACTCCTTGTACTTAAGAAGCACTCTTGTGAGAGTGAAATTCTGATGTGAAATCATTATAGTATCATCTATGAAAATCTAGACTAATGAAGGAGCATCAACCTCATTAATTGTTTAGACTTTTCGTAAAAATATTATTAATTCTTTATCATAATTTTTCATGTCTTTTTTCTACAATTAGATAAGTAACAATCTTGTTCCATTTTTTAACATAAATTGAGTGTCTTATTTTTTCTTAAATCACGTCATTCAAAACCTGTATAACTTCTTGAGTTAATTAATTGGACCCATGACGAGAGCAAAATGTCTTCTTCATCCATGATTTCTCTTTAATATTTAACTTTTAAAAAAATTATAGAGTTTTATCCTACTAAAGTTACTCTATATTATTGTCACACAATAACAAACAAGGGAATTAACTCATTTCACTCTTCTACATTATTGATGTGTAAGGTGAACTGGATAGATCTCCAAGAATCATGTGAAGATATTTATAAACCGTGTAAGAATAGTCATATTTTTTTGAGAGAGAATATGTGTTATGTTATTTAATGATAAGGGAAAATTTCACATTTAGTCCATATTGTTTGTAAAGTGTCTCAATGTAGTCTTTATTGTTTAAAATGTCTTAATTTAGTCCTTATTGTTTCACCAAAAGTTTTAATTTCATCCCTATTGTTTAATATGTCTCAATTTAGTCCTTATTGTTTTTAAAAAAGTTTTAACTCCGTCCCTATTGTTTTTAAAAAGTTTCAATTTCGTCTCTATTCTTTTTTTAAAGTTTCAAATTTGTCCCTATTAACCAATGATTAAATTGAATTTTTTTGAGAAACAATAGGGATGAATTTAAAACTTTTTAAAAACAATAGGGATGAAATTAAATTTTTTTAGAAAATAATAAGGATGAAATTGAAAACTTTAAACAATAGGAATGAAATTAAAACTTTTAAAAAAATAATAGGGACTAAATTGAGACATTTTAAATAATAATAATTAAATTAAAACACTTTGTAAACAATAGAAACTAAATGTGAGATTTTCGCTAATGATAACTTCTACTATTTGGAAACCCGTATGGCGGAACTTCGTTCAAATGACCCATTTTCTTGGTTGGAAAGAGAGGTCCATTCATTGTTAACCTCCCATAGCCCAAATCGTTGCTTTAAGATAGGTCTTGAACTTGTGCTTCCAAAAGGGATTAGTTGGTGCCATAAAAGAGTGATGACATTTGTGAAGAGATGCTTGAGCGAAAAGGATTGAGGGAAAGGGATGTGGGGGGCCAGGTTGCCGATGCTCCCAAAATTTTCAGAATCCTGCTTATTTTGTTTACACAAGCATTTTTTTTTTTCTTTTTGGTCAGAATATCGTAACCATGTATTGAGTGAAAATTCTTTTACTCGATATTCAGTAATTTGGTTTATAAGTAAAAAAAGTAAGCTTCACAATGTGATGTTTATATGTATGTCTCTAGTGTCGAAAGTCGGATATCGAGTAAAAGACCAACCTTTATTGATAACTAAAATTTTTTTTAATCCCATCACGAGTTACATTGTGATTAAGAATGAAATTAAGTTGCCTAAAAACATTGTTAATTCCATCATAAAGTAATTGATTGAAACTAACCATCTCAGCAATCCGATTTGCTGTATAGTTTACTTGCCTTTTAATGAGAGTAATACTAATTGAAGGCCTAGCAAATAGTACATCAATATCATTGATTATTTGATCATTTTTTTAAAAAAAATTTTGTTGCAGCATTTGCATTTGATGCCGCCATAAAATCTTCCCTAGAATAAATTCCCAATATATAACTTCGTCCCTTGGGTAAGAGTACATTTGCCTTTCTGTGACATTTGGATCTTTAGGACTTCACTTGCAAGTTTTGAGACCCATATATTTAGAGTTTCATAACTCTAATATTACTTGTTAAGATCTACGTAAAAAATATAAATGGACGATTTAAATTTTTTTCAAGAATGTTTTATGAATCAAAAGATTTTACTCCGTCTAGTATGTACAAGGCTTTTTATCCTAAAAAAATTAAAATTTTCCTCCCTTAATTATAAATAGAACCCACAATCTCTTATTTAGAAAGGTTGCCTTTTTTAATTGTTTAGTTTTCATTCTCACTTGTCAATAATAGACGACAATTCTTATATATCAAGAGAAATTATTTATTTTTTAGTTGGAACAAGTAGAATATCAATAAAATTTTGTTATTTTGAAGTGTTAATTTCAAAGTGTTTGCTTAATTACTTTGCTTTTGTTGATAATGAATAACTCATTTGACTAGGATTACTTTGAATTCATTCTTAATATATATACATAAGCTCAATTAAGAGAAAAATTTGAACCCATAATTTTTTATCTACGAGTTAATATTTTTACCATTTCTTTTGATTGTTAATCCATGGTTTAACAAATACATCGAAATATACACCAACTTAGTTAAAAGGGGGAAAAATGGCCCAAATAGTCCATATTATTTTTTTTAAAATTTTAAATTCGTCTATATTGTTTAAAATTAATCAATTTAATCCATATTATTTTATAAAAAAATTAATTTTTGTCCATATTATTTAAAATTAGCTATTTTAGTCTCTATTAATTTTTAAAAAAAATTAATTTAGTTCATATTGCTTCTATAGAAATCAATTTAGTCTCTATTATTCTTAAAAAAAAAATTGTGACTAAATTAAATATTTTTAAAAAATAATAAGGATTAAATTGACTAATTTTGAATAATAAAGACAAATTTAATTTTTTTAAAAAATAATATAAATTTAATTAATTAATTTTAAATAATATAGATAAATTTAAAATTTTAGATAAATAATAAAGACTGTTTATTTAATTTTTTTTATTTAAAAGTGATTCAAATTCAAAATTTTTCATCTACCAAATGACATTTTTACCGTTTATTTTTATCGTTGAACAAGATTATATATTTATACCCCTAGTAGTGGTGGGAGCAATGGAGACAAAGATTCCACACCCCGTAAATCCGCTAGCCTTCCCCCAAAACCCATTACCATCTTCACTTACACACTTCCCAGTACCAAGTTCCGACACTCTTCTCGTACTTCTCCGTCCTTTTACTAACATTAAAATTCAACTCACAAATCCACAATTTGTCCAAAAAGAAAAAAAGAACCTTAAAATTGTTTGTTTGTTTGTTTATTTATTTATTCATTTTTGCTTTTTAATTTCACATTTTGTGAATTTTTCTCTCAATTATTAAACAAAAAAAAAAATGCCAATCAACACCGCCGATGCAACGCCACCGCCGAAGATCGGGAAGATCGGGCCGTACACCGTGTTCATAACGCCACCAGCAACGCCAACTTCAAATGGTAATGCGAGTCCTAAACCGGTGTCTACTAAAAAACCCGCCACCGGTTTATCCTCTCCGATGGTTCAGGCACCGCCTCCTCCGGTTCAGGCTCCTCCGATGCAGATACCGAAGTCAGTTGCCAAGTCGGATTCATCTTCTTTCGGCTTCTTCTGGGACGCTGTAGCCAAAGTCCAAAATGGTACCTTTTATTCCCTTTATTTTTTTTCTCTTTTATCGCTTTTTTATTATTTTATGTTTTTATATGTATTTTAGAAAGTCGTAGTTGACTCGAAATAATCGATAAAGTATATTATTTTTTTTATAAATATTTTAAGCTTATAGATGAGGTGGTTATTTATAAGGGCTGGTAAATTAAAAAGTGTGGTTCAAGTCTCGCCACTGGAATTCCCTTAAGAAGAATATTTTTATGTGCAACCTTCAATAGAAAAAATCGCGTTGCAGGTGAGGTGTCATGTTGGAGACAATAAATCATCTCAAATAGAAAAAATTCTATTGCCCGTGGCGTGTTGGAGACAATCAAATCCACCAAATAAACTCTTGTCTAACAGCTTAACAGACTAAGCTTTGAAAAGAAGTGGTTAATTATCATCTACTTTCGCTATTTGCTAGACTTGTACACGGGCTACAATATCTACATCTACTCCTACTATTTGGCGGAGACTTGTAAACTGGTTATGACATCTACATCTACTTTTGCAATTTGCAGGAGAATTGCATGTCACGATATTTACATCTAGACTTTGTCATTTTTGGGAGTCTTGTCCACTGGTTGCAGTATTTCTGTTTTAACATTTTGTATTGTGTTTTTGTAGCACATGCAAGCTTGGACGAGCACGTGGCTTATTGGTTTGGGTTGAACCAATCTAAGTATCAGTGGGCTTTGGATGATTACTACGAAAGCAAGGGGATTGTAAGCTTGTTGCTTCCCTTTTCTCTTTTTCTTTTACCTATTATTACCTAATTGGAATTTGTTTGACAAAATTGTTTCTAGTGCAATTTGTATTTGTGAATTCTGTAGCAATTGTGATATGCATTTTGTCACATTTTGTTCAGTGATCATTACTTACTCTTTTGTTTCGTTAATCAATTGTTTGTTGGGTTAAGCTATGAGAGTATGGATGTTACTCTTCTAAGCTACATTTTATATTCTTATAAGAGACTCCTTATGTGCCATGACTATTCAATCGATAAATCTTACACATTAGGTGTACATAATATTTTGGGAAGTTTTTATGCACAGAAAATGCTATCAAGGAAACAACTTACTTTGGCTGAAAATGAATTATAGATTTCAAATGTGTTAATTCATTTTCCCGACTTTTAACACACAAGTTACGTAAGTAAAGATAGGTACTTACTTTTACAATCATACTATTAGTGCCATAGACAAACCATCAACCACATATGTATATACCTATATGTGAATATATTTTGCACACTATTATGTAACATATTCATTATAGACACACCTTTCGGTTGCTTCTGTTCCTATAAACTTCACATACCTGGACCGTAGGTTTTTCGGTTGCCTCTGTTCCTGAAAACTTCTCAGACCTAGGGGCTTAGCAGAAGCATGAAATAAAATCAAATACCTTCTGTTCTCAACCCCAGAAATATTCTCTTTTAGTAAGCAGGTTATTTGGGTAGTTTACAATGTTTACTTTGTATTGAATTGTTGAAAGGTTTTATGTTTTTGTTAGTATTTGCATATACTATTATCTTGTTCAATTATTATCCCCCATATATCTAAAGCTTGTATTAAGGTTTGACGGAATCCAATTATTGAAAGATTGCTTGAGCATTTGGGGTGCTCATTGATGCATTCAATGCCTTGTATATAGCCTAGCTGCTCATTTGTGTCTGCTTTGGCCCCGTTGTATGCCCAAACACTTGTTACAATGTTCAAGAAACTGGGATCTGGTGGAAAAAAGGTTGTGAAAAGGGAGGATCTTTTGCTATATATAGTTACAAAAGAGAAGAAATAGATACCTGGTATTTTAGGAAGTTTAAGAAATTTATGGGCTTGGCAGAAAGAGCGACTGCACCTGATGTTTAGCCTTCTACAGATTATGAGCTTGACTCGGAAAGTACCTCAGGAATAGATAAGTGCCAGTAGAATATCCTCTTCTTAATGAGCTCCTTTCACATAATCGTAGGGATTTTGTTGAGCTGATGATTTGTACTCTTACCAATCGGTTGAAGGTTTACCAAGTCTTAATGCTGCATTTGGATTGACAGAGTTTGATTTGAGAAGGGATTTGAATATTTTATATTATGATTCAATAGATTCAAGACCGCCAGAACGTAAAATCGTGTATCAAAAGATCTCAGTAGAGGATTTAGCATCCATGGTTCAAGTTCAATTTGTGAAGAGAGTGACAGAGACAGAGGGACAGGAGAGGGCAAGGGACAGGGAGGAGTGGGGGAGAGTGAGGGAGAGAAGTTGTTGGGGGTGAGTTAGTGAGCCTTAATGGGAGGAGGTAGGAGTGAATATTTGATCTTAGAAGCTATATCAAATGACAAGGGAAGTATGGATTTGAATTTTAAAAAATATTTGAGTTGAACATTGAGATGCTTCTGGATTATCTGCTTGGAGATGATAGATCAGATGAAAAGAAGAGAGAAGGAGCTGCTATTGATTCTGGATTTCGTTTGGAATTTAAATGTATCATGAACCAAATTCAGTCCAAATGTAACCTAGATCAATACTTTTCAGTGAAACTTGTGATAAATATCAGCTGGGTTGAGCATGCTGCGAAGCAGTAATTGGAACATGTGAAAAACTGTGGAAGCAAAATGCAAGTTTGTTCCTGAACTTATTGTTTGACACAATTGATTGATAGATATGTTATAAAAATTAAGCCAGTCGTAACACTTTGTTGCCTGATTAGCAGGCTCTCTATTTCAGCTATTTACTTTGAAAAATAACAAGGGTAGGCCCTTCTTACGTCAGCTAGTCCCTGGATGCATGTAGTCTTGAGAATGTTACTTCCTCATGAACTCGGTTGAGCTACACACGAATACTGCAGTTATTTTTTGACAATCTAGTATTGCACAGTTTCTGTGGACTTGGAAACTCAAAAGTAGCAATCGTTCCTTTGGTCTTAGAAGGGAATAATTGAAAGGTTCAGAGAGGTGCCAAATTAGATAGCTTTGGTTTGACATGTTACGATTCTTCTCAGAAGCCACTTGCTAGAGGTCAGAAATAAATGTTGTCATGTTTCTCAGTTTGGTTGCTCACTTTGCGTTTCTCCCTCCTACTGGCAATGACTCCTTTTCTGGTTCTATTTCATTGTTTTCCTCCACTTCTCCTTTTCTTGTCTCATGCTTCAACTTTCTAATTGGTGAATGTTAAAGACGTATGCACATGAGATTTGCTGTGGGATGGTGTCGAACGAAGCGATTTCTTAGAAAATATTTTTATTTAGTCTCAGAAAATTCTTTTGATTACTGATGTGTGAGAAATTTTACTTTTGTTTTCTATATGGTATTCTCCATTGGTTGCAAAAGTTTTGGGCTTTTCTTTCGTTTCTATTTCCAACAATTCCTGCTATATAATTCAGATGATATATAATTTTGATTACAGAATCAAAAAGACGCAGAAGCAAAAATATCAAACAAAGTATAGAAGATGTAATCTGTCCACTGAGAAGGTACATGGACAAGTTCTTCTCCTTGCATAATTAAATTCTTCTCTTGCATGTTCCAGAAAATATGGTCACCATTTTTGTTACAGGATGTTGGAAGCAAGGAAACCTGCAGAAGCATGTTTCGAGTGGATAGTATCTATATGCTGAACATTAATAACCAAATCGCCAACCTGATGATTGAAAGAAATTCCATATCTAGTAGGAATTTATCTCAACCTTAAGCTGATGTAATTCAGCTGAGATGTTGTTGTGTTGTAGTTTTGGCTCCTCTAATCTTTGGGAAGCCACTGCACTTGTTATTATTGTTAAGCAACCACCCAAGATATAGGTTAGTGTTGTTGGACTCAACCTTTTGTTAGATGTTTGTTTCTGTGTTTGTACTTATGTTTCGAGTAAAAGCAACATGTCGCGAAAGGAACCGTTGATTGGATTTTATTCTCATTCGCTCCCTTTGCCAGGTATCGTTATTAGCATTGTTACTAATTATTCTCTTATACCAAAATGGTTGCATCCTGTTGCCTCTGGTTGTTCAGAACTGTATCTTCTTCCCTTTTTCCCATTTGCAATTTCTGCATGTTAATTAGCAACCGATTGGTGCCTGTGTGCATGCGCTTGCGTGCATTGTGCCTGTGTGACAGTGTGAGAAGATATTGAAACTCTTTAAGTTTGGCAAGAGTTGCTCTTTAGTCTTGATGATAGAAGTTTGAAGGAAGATGTTGACTTGGAGGAAAAATTTACAAAATAAAACGATCAGGTCTGTTGTTTCTTTGGTCCATGCACATATTTGAGCCGGAGGGTCATTGACTTGGAGTTGCAGAGTTGCTTAGTGTGTCTTCTTCATCTAAGGCTTGAGGTTTGTTGTTTTGCTATTAAGATATTTCAAGGTGAACAGATTGGACATGGTACGCCATTTATTTTGTAAGCGAGGCCCAGTTCTGATTGAGTGAAATTTGGCCCAAGCTGGATTCACTTTGAATTCAGTCTTCAAACTGCGGCCCATTCTCAGCCCAAACCAAACTCGTGTAAGACATGGTCCTTAAATTGACAGGTTTTTTTTTTTGTCTAGAAAATTGACTGGTCAAGAGTTTACGAACTAACAACCTTTATCAACATAACTATAGAAATAAACAAGTCAATTCAATCCTTTGACCAAACCCAAAAAAGAAGTCAATTCAATCTAAACATAATTGCAATATAGGTGAACTGTAAAAACCAAAATTGTGACATTTTCTCGAATGGTTATCATAATAATTTAATTTTAGTCGAGAGAGATTTGAGATTTTGTATTTAACTTTGTGCTAAGAAAGGTTTGGAAGTAGAAAATAAATTTGGCAGGACACCCTAATCTATTATGAGTTCCCTTCTAACCTATATATTGATTTCAGAATTCTAAGTAGCAAGAGATATTTTTTTTAATTACATTCTTATGAATGGTAGAGAATCATCAAACTATTCTAATATTATAAAATATAATTTACAGTTTTAATAAAAATATAAGAAAACACTCTACTACTCAGTCGTAAAATACTCAAAACCTAAGTGTCAAACTAATCAAGTTTGGTTGACGATAGTGTCTCTCATTCATACGAGACATAAAGTAGAATTAATTTATAAATAAATGTTATAAGTTTAAGTAATAATTTGAATTAATTATTATGAAAGGTTAAAATTTTTATTTTTTAATATATAATATTAATTTTATTTACAAGTATCAAATTCTAAATATGAAACGTGGCAGACGAATATTAGACCATATCCTACAAATTATAAAAATGAACAAAAAGCAAGATGATAGCATAGGGGGAGTGGTGGGACCAAAGCACTGATTAGGCTAAAAAAGGAGAGAGTGATAACATGCAGCCGCTTTTCTTACTATTCACAACTCTTGTTTTTCTATATGCAAACCCCATAATATTGATTCTTTCAATCCTCATCTGTTTCTCTCTCCTCTCTCTCTCTCTCTCTCTCTTGAAAGGCCCACCTTGAGAGGTCCCATCCATCCCTTCATGGATTCCTGCTTTGGTATTTGTATTCCCCTCTCTCTCTTGTTTTTTTTATATGGTAATATATACATATATATGTGTGTGTGTGTGTGTGTGTGTGTGTGTGTGTGTGTGATATGTGCTTGTAGATTTATCTGTTTGTGTGTGTTTGTGTTTTTGAGTTTTGGGTATTTATATATGTGTGTGTATGTGTATTGTAGGTTGAGGAGAGGTGGTGTTTGATTATGTTGTAATGTGCTATTCAGATTGGTAGCTTAGTGAAGAGCAGTTATGGAGTCCTCTTCTTTGGAGGGTAAATTTTTATTTTGGTTCTTTTTCTCACTTTTGATTTCTTCATTTTTGTGTTGATTTTGGGATGAATTCTTTTGTTTTAGTCTTGGGTTTTTGGAATTGATTGATTATATTAAGCTTATTTAGTGAAGATTTGTTTCAATTTGTGTTCTTGGTTGTTCTGATGAGCTAAAAGATTCAATTTTTTGTGGAAAAGATTGAATTTTTTTGTGGGAAATATTGAATTTTTTGAGGAAGATAGTGATAGTGTGTGTGTGGTTTTATGGTAGATCTGTTTGTTGATCATATTGCATAAAGGCTAGGAATTGTATCCAGTTGAGTTACCATCAGATCTCTCAGGCTTCTTTGGTCTCTCTCTCTCTCTCTCTCTTGGGTGTGTGTGTGTGTGCGCGCATGCCCGCGTGTTATGGATTTATCTATTATTTTATGTTTTGATAATTTAAGTATTTTGAGAAGATTGATAAGTTAATAATTAGTTCATTTATTAAAGTTAGGTGTTAGGAGATGCCAACATCTACTATCCTATTGTTTTTGGCATTTGTTAATTTGTTTAATGGGTGCCATCAATTTTTGTAGCTATGTCTTTTCCTTTGCCTATAATATTGTCTCTTCTTAATGTGAAAGGGGGTATCGTTGAGATTAGAAAAAAGTACTTGTACTAAATTTGATTAATTTATATTGTTGACACTTCTTTAATGACCTTAATCTCTTTCCACTTCTACGTAAACATACGTAATTATTCATGTACTCTGTAACCTTTTGGGTTTTTTTGTAAGTAGCTTGTAAATATCGTGTAAAGCTAGGCTTTTTGTTTTTGGATTGCACTCCCTTGGAGCTGATTAAATAATTTTTTAACGTTAAAAAAAAAAAAATCTAACCTTTTAATCTTTATGTAAGAAATCTGCTTTGGAGTGATATCAATTTGAATTCTTATTGGGCTGCAGGGCTGGATTTTGATCCGTCAAATTGCAGTAAGTTGAGTATTGAGGAAAAGACAGAATTTGTCTATGAATTATCAAAATGGTCGCACGGGGCCCCAGAACTGCTGCAAGCATGGAGCCGTCAAGAAATTTTGGAGGTTTTGTGTTCAGAGATGGGAAAAGAGAGGAAATATACAGGCTTGACAAAGTTGAAATTAATAGAGAACCTTATGAAAATTGTGAATGAAAAAAAATCACAGCAGGGTGGATCTGCTGATCTTAAACCACCGTCTTCATCAGATATTGGCCAAAGGACTTCCAAACGACAGAGAAAAAACGATCATCCAAATCGCCTGTCTGCTGCAGTGAATCCTGTTTTGACTAATAATGGTGATAATGATCTAGGAAATATTCTATACTGCAAAAATTCAGCCTGCAAAGCTAAATTAGGTAATGGTGATGCATTTTGCAAGAGGTGTTCGTGCTGCATTTGTCATCAGTATGATGATAACAAGGATCCTAGCCTGTGGCTCGTTTGCAGCTCGGAGCCTCCCTTTGAAGGTGAATCATGTGGCATGTCTTGTCACCTTGAATGTGCCATAAAACATGAAACATCTGGCATCGGAAAGGAGATGACGGATGCAAGACTAGATGGGGCATTTTATTGTGTATCATGTAGAAAAGTGAACGATTTGCTCGGGTAAGTGTTCAATTAATTTCCTTTACCTCACTCACGTATTTCTTAATATGTGATTTTTCTAATAACTACTGATGACTTTGAGGCCATGTTTCTAATGATGTTGCCTACTTGTTTAGTGTTGAGCTTGATTTCTATTAGTTTCTCAGAAACTATATTTGCAATCAGCACCATTGTGTTGCCTGCAATCTGATAAGACACCATCATCATTCGTGCGGGTTATCATGATTAAAGAAAAGCTAATCTTTCCCTCTAGCACCACCATACTAGCATTCAGAATCAAAACTGTTAAAACTAGTATAATTGTACTTTTCTCTAGGTAAAATCTTTGTAAAATTTGCCATATTGACTGCTGACCTTGTCTAACCCATTTCCTTCTTGTGGCCTTAAAGTTTGTTTGTTTCCTAGAATTACTTGTAAGCATTTCTTGCACTAGTAGAAACGAAAACAGACCAACTTAGGCCTTCAGTCCCAAAATTCATGCAAATTGTCCAGAACTTTGTTATATCTTTCCTCTCATGCATGTCCACTATTTTGTCTCACAACCATAACCCTGCTACCCATAACTCTTAATACATGTAGATCATCACACGATCAATTACAAATGGTATAACCTCTGTGTGGATGGACCCCAACTAAGTACGTAGAATCATTAGACTTATGTCACCTGAAATGTGGATTCTTGCTCAGTTTGTGGAATGATGGGAGCAGGAATCCATGGCTAGCTAGTTCAAAATATGGAAAGCAAGGGGTAGACTTTTGCTAACACAACAAATAGTTGTTGGAAACTCTGACGTGATAATGCTTTTCCTTGAATAGATAAAGAATTTTCAGGAAATAATATAAGTAGAACACGTGGTTTTGGAAATTCAATGAGATTATTGGATGAAAATTAGGAGTGTAATCTTCATAAAATTAAGGATTTCTGTGAAATGATTTGGATCCCCAATTTTCTGTTCTGAATTGCTACTATACCATGGCCAAACTAAATGTTTATCTTATTGAGCACTATTTTCTTTTCATTTCATGCAGGTCTTGGAAAAAACAGCTGATAATTGCAAGAGAGACCAGGCGGGTAGACATATTGGGCTACCGGCTATCCTTAAGTCAGAAGATTCTTGGTAATACGAACTGTTACCAAATGTTGCAAGATATTACGGAAGAAGCAGTTAAGAATCTTGAAGCAGAGGTTGGTACTTTAACTGGCTTACCAGTGAAGAAAGCCAGGGGGATCGTAAACAGGCTTTCTTGTGGTCCAGAGGTTCAGAGACTCTGTGCTTTGGCGCTGGAGTCCCTTGACTTAATGCATTCTAACAGCATATCTGATTTGCCATCTGGGACTTCAAATCAAGGTTATTATCATTTTAAACCACCATTTCCACAAAGCATTTTTTGTTGGTTCTCCATGAATCTGACTTGAGGTGCTGATAACGTGTAACCAAAGGACTGGCCAACTTGCTCTAGGAGTTTCTTGTTCCCAATTTAAGTCAATAGTTTTCGTGTCACAAGAATTTCAGCCTGTGCCCTGCCTCTCTTTTTGTTGTTCACAAGGCTTGGACTGAATTTGTTTGTTATATTTTTTATTTTTAAATTCAACTAATGATTCTTTCTTGCCCTTGGCATATATGATATCAATTTACGGCATATGATACCCACTTAATGGTCCTCGTGGCATATTTATTTTTGCAGGCTGTGTCATGATGGCTTCAAAACTAGTCAGATTTGAAGACGTCAGCTCATCATCTCTTACCATGGTTTTGGATCCTCAAGATTCATCTGGGCAAAATGTGGTGGGCTATACCTTATGGCATCGGAAAGCTAATGACATGGAGTATCCAGCAGAGCCTACTTGCACATTGTTTACACCGACTACAAGGTTTCTACTTTCAGATCTGACCCCGGATACAGATTATTTTCTGAAGATTGTGTCACTAGACAGCAACAAAGAATCAGGCATGTGTGAAGTTCAGTTCCGGACAGGCAGTGCTGGGAACGAAATCTCAGATCTGAATTCAAAAAGTTTGGAGGTTGATAGAAGTCAAAGTCCAGCGACCAATTATAGCACCCTTTCTAATCCTTCTTCAATGGAAGATGAAACTAATAATGTATTGCCCTGCAGCAATGAGGAGGAAAATAGAGGGGATAATTACCTTGCTGATTGCAAAAGTACTTCTAAAATTGCTTCCGCGAGCGTACTCGAAAGGTTTACCAACCACACGGGTGAAAGTCAAAGAGTAATGTCTGGAGATGCCATGTCCTTAATGGTTGAGGACCAAAGCACAGGGAAACTTGTAGCTGTGCCAGAAACAGATACTACCAATCTTAGCAAGTACTCCCCAGACGGCCAAATGGTTGAGACGAGTACTGATAATGGGTCAAACACCCCTACTCAGACAGGTTTGGAGTGTGTTCCTTTTGCAGGTAGCTCAGAAGCTGGTTTGCCAATCACACCCTGCAAATTGGAGAATATGAAGGATGGGGTCCAGAGGACCGGCAGACCTAAACTTAGCAGCAAGGATCTTGACAATGGGTCTGGGAGGGAGGAGGAACCTCAAGCCGGCAGCTCATCAAAGAAAAGAAGGGCAGAAAAGGGGGATGAGGAATGTGCTGGAATTGGAGACAAAGATTTCGAGTATTATGTAAAGGTAATCAGATGGCTGGAGTGTGAAGGACATATAGAGACGGCGTTTAGGCAGAAATTCCTTACTTGGTACAGCTTGAAAGCAACTTCACAAGAAGTTAGAATTGTGAAAGTATTCGTCGACACTTTCATTGAAGATCCAGAATCACTTGCAGGGCAGCTTGTTGATACATTTTCGGACGTCATCGCGAACAAGAGATCATGCGTGGTGCCGGCAGGGTTTTGCATGAAGCTTTGGCATTGAGGGAGGAATCAAACTCTGATTCTGCTTCAGAATAGTATATACATATGTTATGATTGCAAACCTTAACAAGGTTTGTCTAGCTTCATTCTTTAGATCCCGAGAACTGCATTAGATGTTTCTAAATAATTATTCATTAGAAGAACCCTCAATTCTTATTCAATGTAGGATTGATCTAGGTTATATATATGTTCTAATTCACAACATCAAACTTTATTATTTATTGAAATCCACTCCTAAATTTATGGACGAGTGCATGCTGGCAATCATTTTCCCTAGTGATTATCTTTTTTGTCATTCTCCAGGCCCAAGAAAACTTCGCGCTTACGATTGGTGGCTGAGGAGGTAGAGTTGGGGCCTAGGATTTTTATTCAATAAGAATTAAAATATACAATTTCACACTTGTATAAGAATAATTTTTTTTTTTTTTTAAGTAGAGGTTAAATTGACTTTTTAAACTCAAAATATTTTAGTACAGATTTTGAAAAGAATTTTAAGGGGAATGAAAACTGTAACTTCCACTTCCACTCATCACCGTTAAATGGCTCCGCCCTTGGTTCGGGTTATCATGATAATTGATGACCTCCTCTCTTCCTTACCTTTTTTGTTTCCTTTTGGGTATGTATAAATATGTATTGAAGTGATGAAGGGTGTCGAATATGTGGGCAACGAACATGAGAATTCTGAAATGGATGTACAAAAATACTAGGAAAGATAAGATTAGAAATGATGTAACGAAAGAAGGATCATTACAATATTATCCTAGCTTGAGACCCAAGGACATGAATGTGCCTATTTCAGTCAGTTAGAGAAAACATATAAATGTCAGTAAAATCTTGCATCGGCGAGTTAGAAGAATGAGCAGCTGTGCATAATCAAAACAATACAATTGGATACAATATTAAAAATCACTCAAATTCCACAAAAATAGACTACAAAAGGGACAGTAAAATTACATCCTGAAGCAAAATCAGGGTTCATATCGCATCAGGCGCCTTCAAGCAAGAAACCCGTCTTCCCAAATGAACTGGTGCCAGCATATACCCCCTCCAATCTGGAATGGCCTGAATATGTTTCAAGAAGAAGAACGACTTATACAAGACTATTTTCAGATGACCCAACAAAAAGCCATGAAACATGGTGATCCAGATCTGAATGATTGCAACAAAAATTAAGCACCAATAACGACATTTATCTTCAAAGTGAGTAGGACGATTAACTGATCAGTCTTCTGTATAAGGTTTAATGAAAACCAGACCTGCAAACCCACCAATAGTTTTTCGCACCCACAGTCAAATGCTCATTTTGCAAAATCATTAAAGAAGGTACAAGATTCTCAACCATGTTCCCAAGTTTCTAATGCTCTTAGAGATGCAGATTTGTTATAGAATGCTTCAGCAGCCATTGGAGTGAATACGTGAGCTTACTTAAGAGTTTGCTTCAAGGGAAATGGCAAGAGATGCATTTCCCTTCTACTTATCAGTCTGGTCAGTACTTAACAAAGAATGGTGCTCCCTATGTCCCGTAAATTTTGTCACATTATCCCGTTCAGGAAGTCCCAGATTTGTAGCACTTCCAAAAAATTACAACCACTTTTTCTTTTAATTTTCAACATTACTCCTCTATCTAAAGGACTACAACCACAAATTTGCATTGAAAAATGTTTAAAGACCAACTAATTTTACATACAAAATGCTAAGTTAATGCTAAGTTTTTTAAAATCCAAATCCTTAAACGGGTGGCAATATATGTGACAGAGGGTCTATATGTTAAGTCAAACCAAGCAGAATACTTAACCAAATTAAAGTGCGATAAGGCTATATGGATCTAAGTATACCACTTAGTCCGGCCATCTCTCTTGTTAGCTTCATACACATGATATCTACTCTACCATTCTCATGGTGGACAACCTCTATATTTTCACACCATTTGACAGGTAGCTCAAAATGTCTCGTCCTCACATGTCCAAATTATGTAAAACAATTCTCTCTCATCTTGTCTTCATCCGTATCAACCTCACTTTCTCTCAAATCATATCATGTTTAATCTTTTTCTTCCTAGTATTGTCACACTTCAAGCTCAACATTCTCATCTAGCCAACTAAAGTCTTCTGAACATGCTGGTACTTCCCTGTCAACCACTCCAAACCATACAGCAAACCAGTCTTATAGCTATCTTATATTACTTCCCCCTCAAATTCGCACGGTATCTTCCACTCGCAGAAGTCTTAAATGCACATTGACCACCCGGTTTCCTCTGATTCTGCGACTGACATGGGATAGCTATCGAAATCCTCCTTCATAAGCCACTAATAATAGTTATACCATAGCTTAGATGGCTTCATGATAGTATTGCCTCCATGCACACAGCAATCCACCATCCCCCCTCCTGAACAAACTGTCATTAACAAGGTACTTCCTACATTAGACCAAAACAACATACAAGCTGATTCTTTTTCCATGTTTTCTTTTTTGATCTTCCGATAATCAAACTACTCATGCAAGAGAGAAATTATAACAGCACCAGCTGGCTTCAATTTAGATGAAACTGTTTGGCTCGGTGAAGCCTTAGAATTCTAGATTTATACATATATCATAGCACATTGTATCTTACTTCCATCATTTCATCAAATGGTATAACTTACAAGTACTGACTAGATGACTCAAAACCAAAAGTCAGTTTTTGTGCACAGAAGGACTAAGTGCAGAAACCCCAAGCCCAAATTTCTCAGGCAAGATAATCCATTGTGGACTGACTTTCTTCTCTTTTTTCTAATCAGTAACGATATTGTCATTAGCAAGGGGGGAAACCTCAAAGGACAATGCACTGATTGTATCAACCCCAGGCCCAGGCACATTCGGCTTGCAGCAAAGTTAACTCTGCAGAAAACTGCATTTACCATTCTTATCCAAATTCACCTGTTTGAGAGGATCCATAGCACAAACCATCCTTGATAGAACTAAACCTCATTATGGACACTACGAAGCCAATCCAGCTTTATAACACCTTGACAAGTCCTAACGGAAGAAACTTAATAAACTCAAAGAGATCTGGTCAATCAGCTATAACTTTCAGCTCTTCGTGTCATCTCAATCAGTCACATCTAGCTCCTTTTCATCCATAGCATCACAACATAATGTAACCAGAACAATCGGGGAATCTTAAGCTCCCTGAGAACTTAAACTCATATCTAAGTCCTAATAGCAACAAACAAGAGTCTGCAGTTCCGACTTTTATATTGCAGTTTTCACTTTATACTTGAATAACATAATTGCACTATAGTGTGAATGCGCAGTTCTAGCCTTTTCTTTATCACAGTCTTCACTTTCGACTTAAATAACATAATTCTACTACATTGCAATACTCAAAAAAATGTACCAACAATTGGGGATGATCATAAAGCCAAGCAAAACACCTCAAAGATGGTCCATTTTTCAGAGTACTACCAATTTCAATTTCAATTTCAATTCCAATTCCAATAAGCAATATCAACACCCTAATTTAACTTATTCCAATCAACAATACACACATATCAAGTGTTGGACAAAGATGATTCACTTGTCAGATATAATTGGAACTGCAATTTGAATAACCATTAGCCGAATAAACAAGTTAATTTAATCTTCCCCAATTTCAATAAAAAAAATATGCGCATATGATATATATAGAGATATATGTATATACACGCACACACACATACATATAATATATGTGACTAGGGTAGTGTGTGATACCAATTAGCGATTGATTTCAGCAGGCAAGGGGCGATTGAAGCCACCGCGTCTATTCATGTACTGCCTGGGCTGCCTTTTGGTCACTTTTCGAACGGCACCAACATCATTACCGTCCACCGGCTTCCCTTTCGTGGAATCAAACCCTACCGGAATCCCTAACTTCTTCATCATCTCTATCTCATCCTCATCCACCATAGCATCATCTCCCTCAGCATTCTCTCCTTTATCATTAGTGTCTCTGCCTTTTTCTTTTTGGTGCTGCTTCTGTTGCTGCTCCTTCGCAATGCCGTCGACGAAATCCGAGACAGCGTCTCTGTGTCGGTCGTCTTTGTGGCGTTTTCGCGGCGGGGAGTCCGGAGTAGGCGAACGGCGGCGGTGGTGCTGGCGGTCTCGGTCGCGATGGCGGTCTCGTTCGCGGTGGCGGTGGCGGTCAGGGGAGAGAGTTCTGGAGCGGGAGCGAGAGCGAGAACTGAGGTGAGTAGGGTGGCGGTCTCTGTCTCGGTCTCGGTCGCGGTCGCGGTCGCGGTCGTCGCGGTCTCGTTTACTACTCCGGTCTCTGTCTCTCTCTCTTTCTCTGTCTCGGTCGCGGTCCCTAGCGCGGTCGCTCATGGTGTTCCGACTGTGAATTGTGAGCTATGGAGGTGGCAGTTCTGTAATAAATGGAATTGCTGGGAATATTTTTGGGATATTTATGGAAAAGGGTAATTTTGATTGACACCCTCCACTTTTTATATGTATGTGACTCAGACCTCATATTTTTTGCAAAATGTGAATCAGACACCTATTCTTAGGAATGCGTCGAATTGTCTGTTAAATCTATACACAATTACTAGGCTACCCTTATAACTTACATCAAAACTACAATTATACCCTCATTCTTTGTCCTTTTAACCTGCACCATGGATATTCGATTGTGCGGTTGTCACAATAATACGACGTCGTTTAACTGAATTTAGCAAAAGAAACGTTTTTAGCAATATATACAACTGTTAGGCTACATTTGTACTACCACAATATGACAAACAACGTTGTTTAATCGACATAGACTCACAAGATATACTGACAACAGGCGTTCAACTTGCAAAAGAATCATACTAAAGAAACAAAACGCTGTTAATTTAGCAAAAGAAATGAAACACTATTAATTTAGCAAAACACGACCGTTAGCAACATTAATCTCGAATTTAATCCCAAATTGATGTGTTAGTGTGAATTTATTTATGTAACTATATATTCTTTTGAATAGGAACATATCTTCTAGAAGATGACTATCATACTTTAGTAGATCTCTGAAATCCTTTCAATGCTCTTAATTGTACTTAATAATTGATTGCATAAAACCCGCGGTAATGAAATTTGGGTTGACTCAAGTTAAAGTAAAATTACAACAATAACTTTTAACCCATGATCTTAGCGTCACCAATAGAGACATAACACTATCTACAATCAAATACCAACCATGCAATGTGTGATTCTAGACATAGTTCATTCATGTCTAATAAATGCCTCCCATCGCCTTCATAAGGTGTAGAACTTTGTACCCTACAATCCTTACTCCCACACTTGTACTGGCACACGCACTCTATCATTTCCAAACCCACAAGCAAGACCCGTGTTGTAGCCTTAAGACATCTATCTCTTCTAGATCAAATATTAACTAGGCTAAAAATAGTTAACTCAGTCTTTTACTTTAGTCGAAAACGCTGACTTATTACCAATTTCTGAACAGTAATCCACCATTGAGCACCTCTTGGCTTAGAAATCAAAAGTTTATCATTCTTGAATTACAGAATATTAAAGGAGATATCCTCATTACATAGTAAATGCTTACTCAGTTTGAACAATGTGCTCTATATAACAAGTAAAGTTTTGGACCTTCTACCAAAAAGAATAAGAAAAATCTAATAAACAAGCTGTGGATCAAGCTCTGCAATGTCAACAGAACCAGAATCAATTGGTTTCATGAGATATGTAGCCAACAGCTCAGAAACCAAAGCTGCAATAAGTGGGATTCTCTTCAAGTTCTTCACCAGTGGAATGTCCTCGGTCTCACCAACTGCGAGCAGCTTCTCGTTGATCTCCACCATTTTGTCCAACCTCCTCTTGAATTCTGGGTTCTCAACGTCCAGTACAGCAGGGAAGATCCTTGCTGTGGTGCGGTTTGTCTGCAGAGAGAAAAAGTTTCAGAACGATCATTTACTAAGCCAAACCAAGACTTGTCCCACTAGACAGAGTCAGCTATCTTTTGTGTTACCTCAATGATGACATGCATGTCGAATTCTTTTGTGTTAAGCCCAATGCCTTCGTAAAAAGCTGTTCGTTGACAATCATTGAGATACATTGTCACATAAACCTGCAAGATGCAATTTTGAGACAGTTATAAGCGTGGCAAGTGATAATAGCTAACTCACATTTTCAGTTGCCGTTATGTTAGTTGTAGCGTGCCTTCAAGATAAGGGAAGTAGCAAGAACAGAGAAGCACTTTCTCCAGTTCAAGAACATTGAGATTGGTTAATGATCATAGAAAATCCTGTTCAAAATGAATAGATATTGTGGAGCATGTTACGTACTGAAAGGCAAAAGAACCGTGCCCACAACTTCGCTTTCCAGTCATTGAGGAACTGAGGCTGTGCCTTCATCAAAGCAGAGAAGAAATCACCATGACGGTTCTCATCTTGGCACCAGTTCTCGAAGTATTTGAAGATAGGGTAGCATTGATACTCCGGATTGGCCTTGAGGTGTCTGTAAATGGTTATGTACCTCCAGTATCCGATTTTCTCAGATAAATAAGTTGCATAGAAGATGAACTTTGGCTTGAAAAATGTGTACTTTCTGGCCTTAGTCAAGAAACCCAAGTCCAATGCCAGATTGAAGTCAGACAGACCCTTGTTCAAGAACCTGCAAGATCAGTGAAACAACATGAAATTTTTAAAAACCTATTGGATTGTACTATTGTATATATGCCCCTTTATTTCACGTGTCGTGGAAAAGAAAGGGAAAGGACAAAAATCTATGATTGTACCCAGCGTGACGAGCTTCATCCCTTGACATAAGAGAGAAAATCTCAGCCACCACAGGATTGGTTTTCTGCAAAAAGAATTCCCATGTTGGTTATCTGAACCATATTCAGATGCAAGAATCATATGCAATATGCCAACTTGTAGCGTGTGACCTATCAGTTAAGGCAATGTTAATTTTCCAAAGACAAAATGGGATATTTAACTGATTGCAAATAAGATTCCCACTAGAACAGATGGTTTTGAAATGAGATTTCATAAAGATGGACATCTTCAACGAACTTGATGGTCTTTTGTTATTTGAATCGAACAATCAAATTAAGGTCTTAGCTCACTAGATGAAGTCGGCTATAAGAATCTGACAACATGTCATTAATTTTTGTTCAAACAACTTCATGTTTTTTCCTTATTTAATAAAGAACAAACGATTTCTGTGCTTTAATGAATATCAGGAGTGCTTTTAGGTAGCATTCCTCCATTGTCTTTGGACACTACTACAAATGTGAGAAGGTTTTTGTAAGGAACGCCTACCAACATTGAGACCCATCACTAGCACAAAATGCTTAAACTCGTGTTGATAATAATAGTGAACTCAACTGATTATAAACTGAATAAAAATCTCTTACAAAACCGATATAGAATGGAGTCTCAAAAATCTCTTAACACTGAAAAACCCGGTCTGTAGCGAAATTGGACATCTTTTAACAAGGGCAAATGCACAATTACACGATAAACAGATAATTTTGGGCATCGAAATTAAAGACTTAAAAGAAACTAGCAAAAGCAACTCTCAAAACAGGTATTACATCAGCTGATTGGCCAATTTCTTTGAATAAGTCGAACTAATTTCAGTAAATCATACTTTCAAGAAATGCAGTAAGAAAATTAACAGAGAGATTTTACATGTTGGAATGGATATTCCCGTATTCGCGTGAGACATATCGGTCTATAAATTAGTGTAGCAGTTTTAAATAATAATTTGAGTTACCCGTTTTGGGTAAATAAAATTGAGGCCAAGACACAAATGCAGGTATAACACTAGCCTCGTTTTGCTGGTTGGGTTCTCGGCTCGGGATGTGAAACATTAAACTATAACAAAAATCAAAGCATACCTTGAGCCTTCTACCAAGCTCCTTGTAGAGAAGGAAACCAGAGAACTCAGCAGTGCAAGACCTCTCCAAGAACTCAACAAAGATTTGTCTCAAAGGGCCTTCAAGCTTATCAGCAGCTTCTTTGAACTCTTTGTTCCTCACAAAGTGAGTCTGGTTGTAATCAGTCTTGAACTCTTGAAGCAGTGCCTCAAACTCAGCTTCGTTCAAGTTCTTGTTGATCTCAGTGTTGAATAGCCTCTCCATCTCATCAAAATCTGTGGTGTAGAATCTTGGTGTCAGCAATGACTCCTTTATGCCTTGCTTGTTGACCTTCTTCTTTGGAGCACTAGTAGTTGACTGTGGTGTGGTGGTTGTTGAAGACATTCTTATGGTAGTGAAAAGCTTGTTGTTGCATGCCAATCTTGGGGTGCTAAATCTCGGTGAGGTAATTGGTTTCAACAATGCCATTTCTGCTGCCATTTTTGGTTTTTGTCAAAAGGGTCGAGGTACGCAACGCCACTATTCTTGGACAAAATGTGTTATTTTTGGTGGGAAATGTGTAGTTGAGGACTAAGGAGAAGTGAGAGATAAGATGTGTGGGGGATATATAATTTGGTTGAAAGTGATTGAATCTAATCTCATCCAATGAAATCTACAAGTTTAAATGGGTAAATGACACGTGGCTAATGATCATGGGCCAGTTCGATTACATGGGTTGGTTGTGGATTTTTTTGTATTGTAATGCCCACTTGAGCAAATGCACTTGTGGTATGTGTTTTATCATCGTGGATTCCTCATTTTACAAAACTGTAGATTTTTTACAATCTTTTGATTTTTGGTGGTAAAACTATCTTTGTATACCAGATATATAATTTTGTTTGGAAGGGAAACACAGTTTATTAAAAATGATTTTAAAGTAAACAATCTTTTAGTTAATTCAAATCTTAATATGTGAGTTTTAAGACGTTCTGAGAAAAACAATCTCTTAACCACATAACTTCTGCAGTAATTCTAAAGTACCAGACACCAGTATCACAGAACTAATCCTCCTATATATGCAAATTTTGCATAAAGGAGTTCCTCATAACAAATCTGTCGAAGCTCATCAGAGACAAAAAAAATTAACTTTATTGATCGATTCAAAGCACCTATTGCTAGCCCCAAGGATGATCAACACTTCCTTTCTAACTCAAGACAGTAACTAACCACACCCAAAAACTTAAATGCCAGAAAATCGCAAGAAAATTTATAGTTCATGTAATCAGCTTCAAAGGTCTGCATTGCGGAAGAAAGAAGTCACTCTTGAAACAGAAAATTATATAAAAAGCGGTAAAAATGAAAAATTTTGCCTACAATCTTTACTGAATGACTTGAAGAAATAGTTTTCTGATTTGATCAGATAAAGTTAATTCACAAGTTTATTGCTGCATCCGTCCCGTTTTTCACAGAGCTCGTTTTAGATTCTTGTAATTCTTGGTAGGTAAGAATACGCGACTTGATCGTATCAACTCCACCACTCCCCTCCTCCGTTTTCAAGTTAACCGCTCTGTCATCATGGTCCGGTTTCCCTGAAGTTTCAGGAAGCAAAACAGGACCCTTCTCCGCCAACATAGTTCCCATCTGACTTCTACTTTCGACGAGTATAGAAGTTGTAGGCTCTGTAATTGTTTTCTTACTAAAATTTTCTTCCCCTTGTTGATTCACCGGGAACAATGATGTGCTGGAATCAATTCTTCCACTGTCCTCGTGTTTTAGATTGTTCTCCATGTCATCGAATTCCAAGTTGCGCAAAATTTCAGGAAGTGAAAGACCGACCTCTCCTGTGTACATAGCTCCCATCTCAATATCAATTTTCTCTTTTGAGCTCATGATACTCCCCACAAAATTAGAAGTTGTTGGCTCCACCGGTGTGTTCTCTTCCTCCACGATAAATGCTCGGAAATCATTCATTGAAGGCGGGATCCTGGAGAAAAAAGCTTCTTTGAAGTTTTTCATTATCCCTTTGTTATAAGGATTATCCTTCTTATCGTACCGGTACCTGAAGTTCTCATATGTGGTCTGTAATAAACAATATACCAAATTCACATCAGACATAAATCAAGACTATTCGTGGTTATGACTTTAAAAAAAGAACAATATAATAAATATACTCATTTATGTACACTTTCATTTGTGCAGACATTTCTTGCATGCTGCAAGTACAGAAGGATATTTTCTTATCATGTAAGGGAAGAGCCTGTATTTGGAACCACATGAACAAAAGCATATACCTCATTTGACATGGTTTCTTCCAAGACCCTGGCGATATGCCATTTCATCATGCAAAGGATGTAAGAGGTAAGGTTCGGACAAGAAAGTTGGGTAGTTTACTCTAGGTAGATGCTTCCCAGTGCGGAAGATCAAATATCTCGTCTTTTCCTATTTAACCCTTCAAATTAACCTTTCTTATAAAGGAACCAAGGGGATCTTTCATGAAAATTGTACAGCATATATTTAAAGTAATGGTTGCATGTTGTAGCTACTAAAGAGTATAACTGGTAAATCAGTATCAAAAAATGTTTAATTCTCATGCTAATTAACAATTCTAGAACAAAATCTAATATTAATAGATTCTAGATGATAGAAGTGCATGTTAACGAAGCAATGATTTTCTAATACAGCTAAAAGTGGACAATGTTTTGCATTCTTGTGAAATAAGACCTATTTGATATGGAAGTAGTCTTTACTAAGCTCTGAGCGGGTAGAAAATAGTTCTCTTCATTTTTGTAGAACTTATCAGCATGCAATTTGAGGCTTCTTTTTCAACAATTATTTTCTAAAAAGTACCGAAGTGGCCTTTTCCATTAAAATGATATATTTCCAAGATCAGTTCCAATATGTTTCGGATGATTAGTGTCAGAGTACCTCAGTTTGCGATATGCTAAGGAAATTTAGGCCTAATCTCTTTAAAATACAAGTAAAAGATTATCAAACATATACACACATAACCAGATCATGCTAGACTTGCTTGATGAATAAATGGCTAATACACACTATGGCCCCAAATAGTTGAAAGTATTGGACTCAATGTAGTAGGTCCAAATTTAGCATTTGTAAGCAAACAGGTTAGGAACCTTTTTGGTTGTCAAAGAGTTTCCTTTGCCACAAGCAATCGCCTACTTAACAAGTCACATATATTTCTTGTGAAGAAAAAGAGTGAAATGTTGGCATAAAACAACAACTTATATTCAAGTTTACCATAACAATGCTAGATAATTGATCTGCAGAAGGAAATTTTTCACAGATTGAAGGTTTCGATAACCTACAAGATCTCCATATGACTTTGAAATTCCCATGTTGGAAGTGTATTCTTATTTATTCTGACGTCTTTGAGTATCACCAGGATATAGAAATCAGCGTCAAGTTTACCTATAGAACATACATCCCAGTAGTTTTTTAATGGAAAAAGCTAGAAGTGGACATTTCAATTTTAATTTGTTTATACTTAGGAAAGTTGACCCCATAGGCTTCCACAGAGTCATGCCGAGTACATTAAACCCAAGAAATAGCACCACCATATCAGCTAATCAACGAATTTAAATTACTATTAGCAGTAAGTACTATTGTAAAACCTTAAATCTTCTGTTTGAATATATTGCAGGAAAAGGATCACCTGGTTTGTGCTAATCAGATAAAAATGGAAGACTGTAAGGCCACCCACGAACCAAACAGCAACGAAGCAGTATATGATGAGAACAACTGATAAAATATCTCTTGAAACAGCTCTCCAAACACTTCCATGTCGTTGAATAATGTTGATCCACGAGAACACAAAGATGTATATGCATAAGATGGTTGATGTTAATATGAACATGTAGAAGAATCGGTAATTACGCTGCAAATGACCAAGAAGGAAACACTCTGTTAGTACTGGCTAGGCAGAATAGCTCTTGATGCTCAAAATCGTCCACATTAAAATTTTTACTTGATCTCACATTTCGGAAATATATTTACACATGATATAATTCAGATTAGAAGTGAACTTAGCTGATGACACAACAATTTTTCATTTTAAATTGCTATCATTTTCTGAGCATGTGATTGATAGTTCCAAAATTGAGCATAAATAATTTATGAAATGAATATTTGGTCTTTCCCCAAGGTACCTGAAGTACTAGGGGGAATCAGAGCGAAAGAGCGAAAATGCTTTGAAGATTTTATAAGTTCAGAGCGAGGCTGGAGCATTGAAAACATATATGTTTCCAAATGTTAAAAGTATATTGATACTTATCTGTCATGCATATACTAGAGAACAAGAGAGATCTGAATATCTCAGACATGAAATTACACGGATTCTTCAACATGAATTTGTGTCTTTTAAAACAGAGTTCAGATTTTCTCCAATTTCACTCTCAAGCCAATAATACTCAAATGTTGAGAGAAATTAATGGTGAATTAGGCACTCCAGGTCATTGACCTCTGGATTTGAAATCGCTACTTCTATACGTGGTTTACCAATAGCAAGCACATTCTTTATAATATTTCAACGGAATGAATCGGCTGTCCTGTCCATATAATGCGTGGCTGCAGGTTTGTAAATAATAAACTCTAGCATGTCAGGTTATAATCAGGGCAAAATGGAGAAAACTAATAGACTATTCTTGAACAAGAAGGCAATATCCAATAAGTAAAATCCATATTGCATGATTCACTTACTATTCCAATGCATTGACCAACCCATGGGCAGTGATGATCGAATCTCTGAACACAATTGTTGCAGATGGAGCAGTGAGATGCACGAGGAGGACGATAAAGCAGACATGTATCGCAGTATTTTACTTTAACTGTATGCCCATTCACTATTACATCTTTTGCCCGGGGAAGCTTCAAATGAGGTGTTCTTCCATTAACCCACTCCATTGAAGGAGTGTTTAAATCAAATGTTTCATCATACTCGGGAGGCTTTAAATTTCTGGGAACTATGCCAGGATCTCTACTGGATGTCATGAAGAGAAACATTATATCCTGCACAAGAATTTCAGAAACTGGTTGAACATGCAAATACATGACAGTTCAATGAGAGTTCCAGCAAGAAGTGATCATGAAACGAGTGAGAATCACACTTGGATGTAAATGAGATTATTCGAATCTCATTTCAAGCCAATGGAGCTGCATATAATTGCTGCCACAAGGTAAGCTCAGAGGATTTTAACATGGAATATCCATGTAAAATACTGAAGGACTCAAAATATTATCTCAATGCCGAGGCGCTTCCATGAAAAAGGGAACGCCAATATTTAAATGAAGTCGATGAGAAGAAAGTATACTCAATTTTCTTTTTCACCATCTATTTTGGATTCAGGGAATTATCTAATATATCAGTGAACGAAAAGAGTTAATGGAGACCATCATTCAACCCAATGAAACACTTTTGGCCACTGGATGTTAAAAAAACTAGAAAACAAATCAGGAAAAAGGAAAGCAACTTACCAAGATGGTGAGAACTAATCCAACAACTAATACAGCATACCACGGACCGGCATCTTTCTTTTCTCTGACTCGATGTCTGATAACGAGGTAAATTTTTATACAAAAAGCAATTGCAGGGCCTAGAATGAGGAATGTAGATAAAAACAAAGATGACACATCAGGGCCAAAGATCAATCTTCCTCCCAAAAAGAATCTCTGACAAATTAATCCAAAGGAAGAAAACAATTATTAGAAGAAAAACAAGTTAGAAACAGAAAGTACCATAAGGAAAGAAATCATCTAAGTGAATGTTCATTATATAACAGATAATTAGATTGAAATCCACATATGCTGTTATCTGAGTAAGCAATTAATTAAGCATTATACAATCAAATTATAGCTCCTTTTACGCATCATTCTTCACCTAAACTAAAACCATTAGCTGAAACAGAATTTGAAGATATTTACTTAATTTATACGCGCGAGAGCAGTTGCAGAAAATTTTGAACCCAAAACACATATCTAACTCATCATATTCTAATTAACCATACCAAACTTTATCCCACTAGATAGGATCGGCTATATATAGATCTCATGACGTTACTCATTCGTTTGAGAATCATCTTCTCTATTAGTTTCATACATGCAAGATCTCATCCAAATGTCTTCATCCAACTTCTCTTAGACCTTCTGATTCCTCTCTTGTGATATACAACCTCAGTAATTTTGCATCTTCTAATAGGCGCCTTTACTGGCTGTCTCCTAACACGTCTAAATCATCTCAAACAGTTCTCCCTAATCTTATCATCAATTGAAGCCAATCTCACTTCTTCTAGTATCAACTCATTTCTAATATTGTCTACAACCTCATAGGCACATCCATCTCAACATTCTCATCTAAAACACTAACTTTACCTCCCAACACTCCAAACCATAATACTTCCCTTTTAACAAAAAGGCGTATTTCCCCATTACAAATTTACTTCCATAATAGAATATAACAAAAGATGAACAATTTAAAGACAAAACATCAAATAGTTCTATTTCTCAATCGTCCTGACATGCTCCTACGGAACCAAGGTCGCTGTACCGTCACCCATCCCTACTAAGAAACGGGAAAGAAAACCTCAAAAACAGAAGAAACGGATAGCCGATATTTATTTGTTCCTCTAATTTAACACTCCCATCTCAGCTCTCTAAGGCTAAAAGAAACAACTAAACTAAAACAGTTACTTTGTACATGTGATTGAATCCAAGAACTAAATAGAGTAACAATTGCAGTTTATACAACAATCAAGAATATATAAAAAATAAAAAAAAAACTGCAGAGACAACAATGAAATTAAATCATTAACAAAAAAGAGAAAAATTTTAACTTACATTATTTCCCTTCCAAACCTGATAAAGCCTTGGTTTATCTGGGGCCATAATATATATATATTTTTTTTGGAATTTTTGGATAGAAAAATCACCAACCCAAGATTTCACAATAAATAGTCTTTGTGATTTGAAAACTTGTGTATGTAACAATCCATGGATGTGAATATCTCAGTCATGAAATGAAAATCTTAAAACCTCATGTCTTTTTTTGCATTCTTGATCATGCATAAAACCTACATGCAAGCTTGTAATGAAAGAGAGAGAGAGTGTGTGTTTGGTTTGATGGGTTGATCAAGAAAGCAAGGAAAAAACAGCCGTCTTCTGCATTCTCTCTCTATATAGACATATACATGTATGTATATATATCTTCAACCGGATTTACTCAGAATGAATAAATGTTTTTTTTGTTCTTTTTATCTATTTCGAATTTATTATAAGCAATTTTACTTACTATATATATCGATACATAATTATTTTTACGACTTAGAATAACATCGGCTTCTTTCTCTAACTATCAATGTTGTTTTCGGGTTAGTTTCTCTCTCTAAATGGTGTCACTTGTTTAACTGATCATACGTAACTCTTCTCTCTGTCTTTTTTGTCTCTCGTTACTCTTCTGGCAAATGTCAATGCATGCTTTGCTGTTTGCTAACGAGGCGGATCTTCCAATCCTTTCGTGCGTGAAATGTTGATGCCAAATGAACTGATCAATGGTCTTACAAAAAACGAGCAAAAATAAACGATAAAAGTATTAGTTCGAATAATTATTTTATGAGATTTTTAATTTTGAAATATATTTATATGATTACGTTTAAAATAAATTTTTTGTTATAAAAAAATAAGTCGGCCTAAAGATAGAAAATGATGTAGTGAGTTATACTTTATGCTAGAGAGGTTATACCTATTCAAAGTTGTGTGCGAGACCCTCCTGTCTCTTGTATAATATGATAATTCACTTCTAGCACAGGTGGCCAAGCATTTTTTGTCATGTCTAACAATAGATGAAATTTACCATTTGTTGCCACTCGTTTAGTAAACCTTAGCATTATTGCTACTAGCCATTTGGTTTAATAGTATAATTATCGCTTTAAGTACAAACTCGAGATTGATTCTCGTATATAAAATTTAAAGTAATATAAAAAAGATTAGTGACCCTTGAAGGGAAAAAAAAAAAAAAAACCTTCGCATGATTCAATGTAAGTAATATGTCACGATAAACCCTTGCATGATTCAAGATTATCAATAAATAATAATGGTTACATTGTTCAATAGGTATTTATGCTAACATTGTCTGATATGTTTATTGTTGTTATGCTTTTAATCACAAATTAAGTATGGTATATATAACATGTCTCTATCTTTAAAAAGTATTATTCTTTAAGAACCTTCTTACTAGAAACTGATATACATTTTTTAAAAGACAAAATATATTTTTTATGTATTCTGATGCATAGTTGTACCCATTCCAAACAATACATGAAGGAAAAAATTTTCCCTCAAGTCGAACAGTTATTTGGTCATGAAATAAAAAGTGAACGTCATATTGTATGTGAAAGTCGAATTACCGTTATATGATAAAAAACCAATTAAATAAGAAATTTCATGACATTATCAACATTATTAGTTAGTATATAATAATAATTTTCCACACACATCTACCCACTTCGTATCTACATTTACGCGTATAGAAATGAGCTAACAATGGCCTGTGTGTGTGCCATGGTGGTTGTTATGTTCACAACGTGCTGGCACATAGTGCATTTCAAATGGACATGGCATAAGACAATAGAGCATTAAGCCACAAGGCTTATTTTAAAATTGGTTTTTCTCCTCGCCATTGCCATTTTCTATGTGAGGAATTTGTACTAATTAAATGAGTAAAGACATGACGTTATCCAGAATCTTCAAACCATGTATACATCAAAGTTATTATATTGCTGTTATGGGAAATGAAGTTGTAATGATGGAGGTCTTTTTTTTTCTTTTTTTTTTCAGGTGATGACAGGAAAAATTATTCGGAAGCTTTTCAAATTTATATTAAGGTTTAAAGTCAGAGACATATAATTTTGTTCGAGAGAAGCCTGATTCAGTTTAATTAGGTATAAGATCTACTGAGACGGATTCGAAAAGAATAATCTCAATGACACATATCCTTGTATAAGAGGCATGATTCGATTTAATTAGGTACAAAATATATAAAAATTCACCTCAAAAAGAATAATCTTTTAACTAATTCAAATTGAAGATGCGAGCAAATCGTGCCCATGCTTCAAGGTTGTCACTGCCAAAACATTGGGCATCTTAATCTTTTAAATTTGGTAAGTTACTTGGCATATATGCTGCCTAATAATGGGTTAACAAAATTGGAGTATCATGAAGAAGATTGGAGTAGAAAGATTAGATCCGACCTAAAGTGGATTTTTGCCCCTATCATGATAAGGAATATTGGATTCTATAAGCGAATGTTTGACATTATAATTATCGACTAAAATATTTTGATCGTTAAATGTAATGATTTAAACTCAACTACTGACTCATTAATACATAAGTTTAATTAATTAGGAAAAAAAATATTTAAATTTGTATTAATAGAAATAGTAAACTCAATTCATTACAAATTAAAAATAAATCTTTTATAAAATCGATATCGGAGGAGATAATACATTAGATTAATTAAATGATAGCTAGGTTCTTCTAATGAAATATCTTTTTCGGAATCTTCTAAGAGCATGTAAGCTGAAAGAGATTATATATGGATTCCAAAAGAAGCTAAAGAAGTTGTTATAGGTGCATTAGCAAACATCCATTTGGCTTATAAGCAATTAGAAGTGGTTATGATCAAAGTGACTTAGTCAAGCACCTTAGAGGGCATTTTCGCCAGCGATGCCAGACAACCTAAGAAAAGTTGCTAACAGTCTTGAGCATCTTTCCCTTTGTGCTAAAGCCAAATACTGGCGTCCGACATGAGACGATTAATGACAGCGACTCGAGCGTTAATAAAAATACATGTCTTTTTATCTTTGTTAAAAAGATTCGTCTCATGTTTTAAGTTCAAAATCTCAGGTTTGTAAGCGAAGTTAGTATTGTATGTTTAGAAAATTACTATTTTGGTCTTAAGTTAACTAACACTAACCCAAGTTATTAATAAATTCACAATTCTGTTTTTAAGTGTAAGGAGTTCTCCCTCTTAGTAGATTAGTTTTTTGAGTTGAACTCTTCTCTTAGACTTGAGTTATTATATTGGTGCGGACTCCATAGAGGAAAGACTATAAGTTAGATTAAGGTGTGGTAAGTGTCACACTGAATACTAGAAGACGAGGGCAGCCGTCAGAAGGAAATGGTTGACCCTGCCCAGTGTCGATAGGCTAACCCGACGTGGGCGTCGACTCTTAAGGGGGGTGCAATGCAATGATCTCAAATCAATATCTCACCCTTACAAGGGGTGGTTGTTAAGTGCAAGAGGTTATTCTTCCTAATAGACTAATCTTTTGGATTGGGCTATCTTCTTGAGTTTGAGTTGTTATATTTTTGGGCTTGAGTTGTCACAAATACCCACTTACAAACCACTCGCTTAATACTTCACTATTAATATAGTACATTACAGTCATCCTCCATTGAACATCTCACGTGTTTGTAAGAGGCACGCATACTAAAGACTAATCAGGTAGTGCAAGAATCTAGAGGTGACGCTCACCTTGTTCGCATAACGTCACACTTTACTCTACACAACACTTAGCTTTCCAAGAGGTGACTGGTTCTGAATACCATTTTGTTATACTCCAATCTAGAATTTTAGACCCACAAGCGAACGAGATTAGTGTTGTAGAATGAAGTATAATTACTAGAGGCTCAGATCCACTAGCCCAAAAGTGGTAGTCCAAGTTATACTTAAATCTATAACACCCACTTATGAACAACTTTTTTTTTTTTGCTAAGCAAGTTAGTGACTCTATTAATTCCAAATTCTTTGTACAACAAAAAAGGTGCTCAACAGCCTAGAATCCTTGAATTAAGGTTCGACCAACACAAATTGCTACTTACAAATAACTTACTTAACATAACTCCCACAAATTTGGGGCATTACAAATCAGGTCAAATTTAACTACTAGATTACCAACATATTTAGTTGAATCAATACCACGAATTTAAGCCTTTCAATTTAGTTAATTTATTTTAATGTATTGACGGACTAACAAACAAAGCCCAATCACTAAGTTGTACATCTTGGTTGGTACTCATGTCTTTGTATCATTAGATGCTTTTGGTTTTCTTTCATAGGTTTAATGTTGTTGATTGTTGGACAAAAAATGTTCTTAGTAATATTAATGATTTGACCTTATTGATATTCCAAAACAACCGAAAGTATAATGTTTACCTATTGTTGACAAAAAAAAAAAAATGTTAGCTATAGATAAGTACGTTAATTATATAGTTTTGCGAACTAAAATCACTAAGAAAAAAGAATCAACAAGTAGAATAAAGGGATAATGTTATGGAATCATCTTTAAAGCATCATAATGATTGATTGGTGAGCAGCTACCATGGCGGTTGGCACGATGTTGTAGTCTTGGAGAATATTCTATTAGGGCTAAGCTAGTATAAACATCCTGCATTAGACTAATTTGCAAGCCTTTTCTTAAAAAATTATGCAATCTTTTTGAAAAGTTTAGAGACCAAAACTATAATTATTGTTCTTCTTTCTTGGTTTCTCTCAACTGTTGTTTCAACGACTTCGTTTGCATTTGAATTTGGAAGTTTGACTTTATGGTTCAAGTTTCGTGACCTTGTTTGATGCATTTTGGGTGGTTATCGGTTGGTAATCTCTTAAATTGCTATCAACTATCCCGTGGCGAAGTTATATTTACATGTAGATATACACAAACGCATTCTCAACTAAAAAAAATAAACTATTAAATTGAATCCCTCTCAAAGTACACTCTCTGACGCCCCTTACTATACGAGTGTATACTCTGACTTTGGAGTTCTGACAATTTCTTTCCACCATGGTGGGGTTTCTAGTTGTTTTAGTTGGGCCTACTTTTTGTCTTTCAATTGGGTTAGATCAGTGGCGGAGTTACATTGGCATGCAGGTCTGTACAAACGCATCTTCAACTAAAAAAAAAAAAGACTATTAAATTGAACCACTCTCACTGTATAAGTGATTCCCTAACGCCTCTTATTATACGAGTACATACCCTGGCTCTAGAATTCGGGCTCCATTTCTGGTTCTATCTATGCATGGTCCTGCGTCGTGCTACCAAGGGTTTTTAGTTGTTTTAGTTGGGCCTACTTTTTGAAGCCCAACATCTTTGTCCTTTAGATTGGGCTGGGCCCATTTTATTTGTACTGTTGTGCCTTTGTGTTTGTCTATTCCATTTTGAGCTATCAATGTGTCCTTGAATCGTTTGAGCCTTTGTGCCTTTTGTTTCCTTAGACCTGGTTAAACAGGTCATGTGTTTTGTAAATCTGTTTATGTAATGACTACGGTATCATGAAAAGATAGTATACACTTTATTTAAATTACAAAAAGTATAATATTATTTATTCTGAAAGTCGAGAAAAAAAGGAAGTTGAAATTCTTTGTATAAATGTACCAAGAGGCAAGCTTCAATGCATCTTTCCTCTTCATCATAACATAAAAAGACTATCAAAACTTCACTAAGCCACAATCAAAACTCATAACATATATTCATATATGGCATACTCAAAAGCAAGAACATAAACTTGTTCTATACAAAAGAAGCCTTCATTAAATCATTTCGTTTTCGGAATAAATATTTACGAGTACATAAACAAAGAAAACTATAAACTACAATAGGATCAATGATATTAGAAAAACTACATTTTTTTTTTCCCAGATCCTGAGATATCATCACTCCAAAAAATAAAGAAGAAGAACAAATACAAGCTAAAATATCGCGAAAACATAATAAGAAATTAGCAAAGCAGAATTATCAAGTACTCTCTGCAAGTATATCACCCTCATTTTTTCCCAGTTTTCCACTTGACAATGTGTCTGATCTGTTCAGTTTTCGATTTTTTTCCAATATTTTGCTTCTCCTTCATTTGTTCTACTTTTCGCTTGCCCGGACCTAGAAAAAAGAGTTGATGAGTTGAAGAAGATAGTACTCATCTGATCCTTGGGATCAGCAAATCTACAACTATACTCATCAAGCCATCAAAACACTGCATCCAACTTGACATGCTAGTGCAACACTGTTGATTCAGACCTGTGAAGAAAACATTTCCGGGCTAGCATGAGTTATGCACAAGCTAAGAAATGCAAATTTCAACACACATTCTCATAGTTGTTTCTTGACTATTAGTATTGCATACGAGAGTAACGAATATAAGTTTTTACGAAGAAATCCGTATCTACTAGTTATCCTGTTGACATAGGTTAGCACGCGTAAACAATGAGGGATTAACTCAAGGAGTACTACTAAAATCCCTGCTCGCTTAAGATACAAAGTGACTCGCCCCATGGTTCTTTAGAAGAAGAGGCTAATATGAATATAGATTGTGTACTTTACCTACAAACATTTAATCTCGGTTTGATCAGTTTACCTATTAGTTTTCATTGCTAATGTTGTCTATCGATACAACAGTTACTCTAATCGCTGCTACAAAATATTTCCAAGTTTACCTCCTCGTTTAAACATTATGTCGAAGATAAACAACGTTGTTAGTTCTGAAATTATCCAGGAAGTACTGTCTTACTCTTCTAAATAGATGGACATATATGAATCAGAAAACACAAAGTCTACTCCACATTTTCCACACGAGTCTAACTTCTTAGTTTATATGCGATAAATGAACATTAATCCACCGTGCAGAAACCTCCTAACTTTATGATGTAACATAATCATACAAGATTTCTAAATGGTATATGCAGTGATGACACGAAATGACGCAGAACGGAAGCGAAACACTAGATTCGTTCTAGCAAAACGTCCTTGATACAAGGAAAACTTTAAATATTACAACTCTAGAATGCTAGAGAGGAAGTATACAATACTAGCTTTGTATTGATTGAAGTGTGTTTAATGAGCTTGGGGAGCAATCTATTTATAGGAGTTCTTAGGCCTTAAAATTTGCTAAACTTCCTATGTGGGATAAAACAAACTAAAGGATACTATTCATAACAAAATAATACTATTCATAACATAAGAAAAAATATGAAGGTTTATTTGTTCTTCTTCTTGGGTTTTATTTTGTCAATCTTTTTCATCAACTCCTTTGAATCATGTTCCGCATCAATCTCCTCCACTTGAGAAAAACTCGCCCTCGAGTTAATTTCCGGATATAAAGAACCTTCCTGTGGATAGTAATCATATAAATCAGCAATATTGAAGGTTGATGAAATTCCCCAATCATCTGAAAGATCAACCATATAAGCATTGTCATTGATCTTCTTTAAAATTTGGTAGGGACCATACTTCTTCGGATTCAGCTTGTTGTAAGTACCCACTGGAATTCTTTCTTTCCTCAAGTAGACCATGACCATATCCCCTTTTTTAAATATATTCACTCTTTTATGCTTATCAGCTGCAACCTTGTATTTGGCATTTGAGGCTTCCAATTTATTTTTCACCTCTTCTTGAATAGACTGCACTTGTTCCGCCATTTTATTTGCTGCAATGCTCTTATCAGAGAATTTCGGTAGTTTAACCAAATCTAGAGCATGCTTTGGTACCTTCTTGTAGACAATGAAAAATGGTGATACTCCAGTTGAGCTGTGGATTGCACTATTATAGGCAAACTCAGCTTGTGCAAGTGCAAAATCCCATTGTCTCGGCTTATCTTGGCAAATACAACGAATCAAATTTCCCAAGGTTTTGTTGTTTGCCTCGGTTTGACCATCAGTTTGAGGATGAGTTGTGCTGCTGAACTTTAAACTTGCATCGAAGCGCTTCCATAATGTGAGCCAGAAGTGAGATAGAAATTTAGAATCTCTATCAAGTGATGGATTTTGGGACTCCATGGAGTCACAAAATCTCTTGGAAGAATAGTCTTGCAATGTGCACTGCATCTGAAGTCTTCCTGTAAGGGATGAAATGCGTCATCTTTGAAAATCTATCCACGACCACAAATACAGAGTCTACTCCTCTTTGGGTTATTGGCAATCCCAAGACGAAATCCATAGACAAATCTTCCCAAATATCTTCTGGTATAGGCAACGGCATATAGAGTCCTGTGTTTTGTGTCTGGCCCTTTGCAGTTTGACAAATTGGACATTGTCTCACGAACTTGCCCACATCTCTTTTGATTTGTGGCCAGAAATACATTTCTTCCACACTTGCAATAGTCTTATTTCGTCCAAGATGTCCACCGAGTCCTCCTCCATGCAAGTCTCGAATGATTTTCTCCCTTAAGGATGTCCTCGGGATACAAAGTCTATTACCTTTGAATAGGTAATCATCATAGACGTGGAAGTCTCCAGTTGGTTGCTTTGACAAGTGTTTATGGCAGACTTCATTAAAATCTTCATCCTCTGGGTAGAGATTCTTCAGACATTCAAACCCTACAACTTCGCCACTTAAAGTAACCAGCAAAGTTGCCCTTCTACTCAAGGCATCGGCAACACAGTTGTAAGCTCCTGATTTATGTTTAATAACATAAGGAAATTGCTCCATATACGAAGCCCACCTTGCATGCATCTTGTTCAAATGTTTTTGACTCTTGAAATACTTCAAGGCTTCATGATCAGAATATATTACAAATTCACGTGGAATTAAGTAATACTCCCAATGTCGTAAAGCTTGAAGGATAGCATATAACTCCTGCTCATAGGTTGACCATTTTTGACGTGCCTCGCTAAGCTTTTCACTGTAGAATACAACAGGTCTGCCTTCTTGAGATAATACTGCTCCAATGCCAATTCCACTTGCATCACATTCCACTTCAAAAACTTTATCAAAATTTGGCAACACCAAGACAGGTGCAGTTGTCAACTTTTCTTTGATTTGTACAGAACTTTTGTCAGCAGCCTCACTCCACTGGAATTTCCCTTTCTTTAAGCAATAAGTGATAGGAGCAACGATACTGCTAAAATTCTTGATGAACCTCCTGTAAAATGTGGCTAAGCCATGAAAGCTTCTAACTTCAGTGACTGTCTTTGGAATCGGTCAGTCTTTGATTGCTCGAACTTTCTCATCATCAACATGGATTCCTTCAGCACTTACAATGAAGCCCAAGAAAACTAAGCGATTTGTCATAAAGCTGCATTTTTTTAAGTTGACAAATAGCTTGTTGTCTTGAAGGACTTTCATAATCTGACGTAGGTGGTCCACATGCTCTTCTTTGTTGTGGTTATAGATCAAAATATCATTGAAATAAACCACGACAAACCTTGTGATAAATGGCTTGAGGACTTGATTCATAAGGCGCATGAATGTACTTAGTGCGTTGGATAGTCCAAATGGCATGACTAACCATTCGTATAAGCCTTCCCGTGTTTTGAAAGCAGTTTTCTATTCATCTCCTGGCCTTATACAGATTTGGTGATAGCCGCTGCGCAAGTCAATCTTTGAGAAGATTGTTGACCCTTGTAATTGATCCAACATATCCTCCAGTCGAGGTATAGGGAAACGATACCTGACTGTGATTTTGTTGATGGCTCGGCTATCCACACACATTCTCCAGCTTCCATCCTTCTTGGGTGTCAACAAAGCTGGTACTGCACACGGACTCATACTTTCTCTAATATGCTCCTTGCGCATTAATTCTTCTACCTTCTCTTTTAGTATTTCATTCTCCTTTGGGCTCATCCGGTAGTGAAGTAGATTTGGCAAACTTACTCCAGGGACTAAGTCAATGTGATGCTGGATGTCCCTCATTGGTGGAAGTCCATCAGGTAATTCATCCGGAATAATTTCTTTAAATTCTTTCAATATGTGTTGTACCTCTTCTGGGACTTCTTCTTCATGCGATTCCTCTCATTTGACTACAAGAGCAAAGTTTCTCCGGTCTCATTTGATTCTTTGAATAATTCATTTGCAGAATCTGCCATAATAAGGAAAGACGTCCCCTCCACTTTAGAAGTTTTGGGTCTATCTTTGTTGGTTGGGAGCTATTTTCTTTCCATTCCACCAGAAAAAGTAGACATTTGTTCTTTCTCGATGAGTTGCATCAACGTCATATTGCCACGGTCGCCCAAGTAGAATATGACAGGCATCCATGTCAATTACGTCACACATGATTTCATCCTGGTAAGATTTTCCAATAGAAATAAGAACTTTGTACACCTCTGTGACCTTTATTGAAGGTCCTTTCTTGACTCACCCAATCTCGTACGGTATTGGATGAGGTTCTGTGGGCAGCTTCAAGTGATTCACCAAAGCTCTTGAAACAATATTCTCCCAGCTCCCGTTGTCAATAATAAGGTTGCATACCTTTTCTTGAATACTGCATTTTGAATGAAAGATGCGTTTGCGCTAGGACGAGTCTTCTTGTTTCGGGGTGTACAATAATCGTTGAATGACACACGTCACTTGTTCTCCATCTTCGTCTGCAATTTCAGCATCCTCCAAGTCATCATCATTATTGTACTCAACTTCTTCATCACACTCATTATCATAGTCTGCTAGATTGACAAACTTGCGAGCTCGGCATTCATTGGAACGATGACCAGGTTCTCCACATTTGAAACATTTTCCAATGGTTGGCCTAACATATGGATTATTGGGTTGGGTGGTATTCGACGTCTGTCTAATTGATTTGGCCACCCCTTGATTGCTAGTGCCAGTATTGTGAGTAGAAGGACTAGTTGCTTCTTCTGCAACTTGTTTGCCTCTGTCAGGATTTGAACGGACTGGTGCAAAAAGAGTTTGTCGAGTAGAAGGACGAGCCAAAAGCGTTTCTGCCTTTATTGCCATGTTGTAACCTTCATCAACGGTCCATATTGGAGCTAATGTCATCTTATCCCGGATTGCAAATTTCAAGCCGTTGAGATATCGTGATGTTTGCTGTTCCTCCGACTCTGATATATTGCACCTAGCAGTAAGGCGCAGAAATTCATCAGTGTATTTTCTCACTGATCGATGACCCTGGCTGCAGTTTTGGTATTGTTGGAACAAGTATTGTTCATAATCTGGAGGAAGGAATCTTCCTTTCAGTTGTTGTTTCATCTTTCTCCAAGTCCGAACGGATGCCTTTCCTTGTCGCCTTCTATTGTTTTGCAAGGTGTCCCACCAAGCAGTTGCACCGCCCTTTAATTTATAGGCGACTAGTTTTATTTGTTTGTCCTCCGGTACATCCATCATGTCAAAGAATTTTTCAACTTCATAGCACCAATCAAGAAATGCTTCAATATTAAGATCGCCGTTGAAGTTGGGAATGTCGGCTTTAGGACGATATTCGTCAAAGCCTTGTCCTCTCCTGGGTGCATGTTGATGCCTTTGATTTATTTCTTCGTCACTGTCAGATTCCTCCTCATATGTTGGTGGTCTGCGATGTCGAGCAAAACCACGTTGATGAGGATGTTGTGGTTGATTTCTAGCTCGTGGTTGTCCTTGGTTGATTCCTCGGTAGTTTAGGAGCTCTTCATCAAATTCATCTTCATAGGCTGGTTGCCTATGACGAATTGCAAGGTCGTGTTGATTGATAGGTTGGCCATGAGCATCTTCTCTGGCACGGTTGATCCCACCATCGTCACGAGCCCTATTGGCGTTTAGGCTTAAGTTGAAAAGGATGTCGCGAATCTCTCGGAGTTCACGGGTCATCTTTTCTTCTTGAGCTTGTATCGCCGCCCAAAGGGCCTCCATCCCTCGATCACCGTTAATAGGATGGCCGCCTTCGCCTCTGCTATGGCTACTACCAGCAATGTTGATGTCGACGTTGCCACTATCTCCACCACCATTGTTGTTCTTGGACGCCATCTTCTCCGGCTTATAGGTTTGTAATTTAATCGGTCGAGTTTTTTATGCACAGGATCCACTATACGTGGCAAGTGCAAAGCATACGACTCAATCGACCAATCAAGCTTTCTGATGCACAGGGTCCACTATTAGTGGCAAGTGCAGAGCATACGGCTCAATTACAACTACAACCCTCTAAACTAGGACTCTCGAACTTGGCTCTGGTGCCAACTGACGCAGAACGGAAGCGAAACACTAGATTCGTTCTAGCATAACGTCCTTGATACAAGGAAAACTTTAAATATTACAACTCTAGAATGCTAGAGAGGAAGTATACAATACTAGCTTTGTATTGATTGAAGTGTGTTTAATGAGCTTAGGGAGCTATCTATTTATAGGAGCTCTTAGGCCTTAAAATTTGCTAAACTTCCTATGTGGGATAAAACAAACTAAATGATACTATTCATAACAAAATAATACTATTCATAACATAAGAAAAAATATGAAGGTTTATTTGTTCTTCTTCTTGGGTTTTATTTTGTCAATCTTTTTCATCAACTCCTTTGAATCATGTTCCGCATCACGAAAGAATTAACTTCTACCATATAGAGGTAAACAAGAAGCGAGAATCTCCTTTGCAGCGTTTGTCATATTCGTTATTCTTCCAAGAGGAAACAGATATGATCTTCTTGTTATTGATTCAGTCAATATTTCCCTATTGCAAACCATAAACTTTGTGTATTTTAACTCAATAGACATGGAAGGCAAGATATACTTCCACAGCAGAGCAACGATACACAGAGACCCTAGATATATAGAGTTTACACTATACTGCATCATGTATACGATTAGAAAAGATGTATAGTGCAAATCCGAAAGGACTAGATATATTTGATCCTGGAGAAAGGGGTTTATAGAAAATAATTTCAGATAATATATTTTTATGGAATCCATAAGAAATTATATAAATTTGAAAATATGGACTCAAATGGACATGGAATCCAAGATTGCTGTGTATTTTCTTAGCAAACCAACACGCACAAAATTTGTTTAATACAGCTGCATGCATTCAAGTAGACAATCTTGGAATATAAAAGCAGAGGATGAATAATTACTTTTTATCTCCGCAGGACTGCAGTTGACGTTCTCCTGGAGCTACCATCCTCAGTGCCACAATCGTCGATGGTACCATCTCCACAGTTGGATCCCCACTCTAAGTCTTTTGCTTCTTTATCCTTAGGAAAGAAGAAAGGATCAAATGGAACTTTTCCATCTCGATCCTTTTTCAAACTTTCACTAATCCCAGTGTAATCCAAATTCTGCAAAATGCCTGGAATATGGGCGCTACCATCTTTACTATTCATATCTCCATTGTCCGTGTCAATCTTGCGCTTTGAATCCATAATATCTCCCTGAAACCTTCTTGTGATGGACCCTGCAAATGAATCTTCATCTTCAACCACCCATTCTCGGAAGTTGACCAAAGACGGTGGGCTCTTTGAGAGAAGTATTTCCTTGAGGTTTCGAAAAATGCCCCGACTATACGGGTTCTCTTTCTTATCATAACGATACCTGAAGTTCTCATATGTTGTCTGTGAACAACAATAAATCAGAACAGTATAGCACGTCTCTTTTCTCACATCAATACATGACTCGTACATGTGACTTGTGCTAGTAAAGCTACAAATATTGTCTAATTATGAAAAATATTGTGTTTTCATCTAGATATTTGTCATCTGACTCATACGTATAGATATTCGCCATGAAGTAAATACGTTGGGTTTAATTTAACAGGCTGCAATTATTGACTGACATCAATAGTTAAATTTTGAAGTGAAAACAGAAGCATTCAACATGAAAATCAGTTATTTGATTTGAGTTTTAGCAATTAAATTGTAAACAGGATATTGACCGAGAAGAGTGAGGTTGTAACCTGATTGGTGCACATAAGGTAAACATGGAAAACGCTAAGCCCGCCAACAAACCAGACAGCAATGAAGCAATACACTATTAGGATGACTGATACAACATCCCTTGACATGACACTCCAAATGTTCCCGTGTTGATGAAGAATGTTCAACAGCGAAAACGTGAAGACATATATACACAAAATAGTCGAGGTTGATATGAATAAGATGAAGCAACGATAATTGCGCTGCAAAGGAAATCAGACGAGAAATAGATTAGTGGAGATTAAGAGAGTTCAAGAGAAAGTCTTCATAACAGGAAAATCAACTTTCTCAACAATGCTGGTTCTTGTTTCATGTTCACTATTTGGTGAATCATGTAAAAGATATACTAAACAACTGCTCAGAACGATCCTGACGATGATCATATCCACCAGGAGAAGTATCACTAATATGAGAACATGAAGCACATGAGACAATCACAAAATTTATTTGCACGCCATGATTGCTCGTTTTGCATCTCTGACCTAACTCTGAAAATCTGCATATAAGCATATCCTATAACGCTACTATCATTTTCTTGAGGTAATAACCCTGATTTTTAGTTTTCCAAACAACATTAGATAAGAAACTAAGATACGTTGACAACCAAAGCAAACTATACTATATACAGGATCGTTCACCATTAGATTATAGAACCTCAAAAGCAAACAGCAATAATACCGAACACATGCTACCGGAGACAATAAACAGTATGAGGATGATTTAGTATCCAATATGATTGAAAAGTCCAGATACTCCACATGTTGTAAATGAAGTGAAGACATGTATTTCCTTAAATATAATAGAAACGAGAAATCAACTCATACTGCAAAGAGTTGCATCAGCATGGCTTATGTAAGATGTAGATGCATTCCAAAATGTAATTTCAGAAACAATTATAATACTTATTAAGGAAAAATCTAAAGAAGCAATGGCCCAAAGTACTATGAAACTATTTTAACAAGGTGGATATCATGGTCTGAGTAGATTCTTGTGAAGTGTCTACATGCATCACTATCTTAAGCTTAGACCTGAAGGGAAGCACTTACAACTCCGATGCACTGCCCTACCCACGGACAGTGGTGATCAAATCTTTGGACGCAATTGTTGCATATTGAGCAATGAGAAGCACGTGGTGGACGATATAGCAAACAAGTTTCACAGAACTTCAGTTTAACTAAGTGGCCGTTGATATCTATATCCTTTGTCCTTGGTAATTTCAAATCAGGAGTTGCAGTGTTGATCCAATCCATGGAACGTGAGCTGGAATATGTTGAATCTTCTGTTTCAGGCGGCCGCGAGTTCCTCGGAACTATCCCAGGATTTGATGTAGATGTCATAAAAAGAAAAGTCAAATCCTGCATGAACCTGTACAAGTTTAACCATCACTTGCAATATCAAATTCCTAACCTTTCACAAAATAAAAATTATCGTTATACCTACCAAAACAGAGAGGAACAATCCCACAATGAGTACAAGGTACCCGTACAAGGGCTCATGTTTTGATATCCTTATGAGCATCAGTATACAGAACGTTAATGCAGGGGCCCCTATCAGGAACGAAGATAAAAGCAGTGATGCCCCATCAGGACCTAAGACCAATCTTCCGCCACACAGAAATTTCTGTTGCAAGAAAAAATTAATAGTTAATAATTTTCTATTCTGCAGAACGAGAAGTCCAGCTGGAATTTTCCTTGCCATCCATAGAGCAATATACCCTGAAAAGGGGTCATCAGTCCTCTAAACTTGAAGATAAATTGATGCACGTAATAGGTTATAAAATGGCTTAATAGTTAGCTATAATGCATAAAAGCTAAACGATAAATGGAAGAAAGATATCGCAGAATGGAGCAATATTTTGAACTTCAAATGAGAACTTGCATTTCTTAAGCATCCAGAAACTACACGGTAACCCGCTATACCAAATCGAAAACAATTAGGAAGTGCATCAGCATATTAACTAGTATGAGGCCACATTGATCATGTAAATTTGCAATTAATGTAGTGGAGAACAGGTTAATGATTCAACAACATTCTTTCAATGAAGCAAATAATATTGAATTTATACTGCAATAGCATTAACAGAATATCGAAACAGCTTTCTAAAACTAAGCATAATTTGACTAAGACTTAAAAATCAAAATCTCTCGACCAAAATAAAAAGGGTAAAGAGGAATATAACAATTAAAATTCTATAAAGAATTGCGTTTTTTCTTCAGATTTCTGAATTATTTCTTAATGCAAAGATGACAACAGAGAACAAAATGCAAAGTAAATGCCTACAGACTCAAAAGCTTAAGTCATTGGCTAGTGAGCCTACACATGAATATATTACTCGTTCACTTTCTTGTACTTATTGCAATGTGGGACGACAAACTTTTGTATGCAATCTTTTCCCTTCATCCCATGTATGAAGATTGAAGATCATGACACATTTTAGCATGAATCCCTCTACAAAATCTCCATAGTCGAAACCAGAGATTAATACTTCTAGAATATGACTAATTAAGTAAATCAAGAACTTCATGAAGTTTCTGAATTATCCGAAAACCATCATATGAAACTACAAAATAATCCCAACCAAAAAGGCCATATGACATCTAATCACACCCCATCATTTATTATAATGCAAGCCACTGCTCTTGTGTTCCATGACGACAAAATATATTTTGCTAGATTTTATTAAACCATGGGTCAGGGATTATCAAATTATTATTACGATATCATATGATCTAAAATGCATAGAGCTAGAGTTTTTGCAGGTAATTTTAAATTCCACATATGGAACAGATCAATAGAAAAATTATGTTGGTAAATGCAGCTTGACAGAATACCAAAAGACAGCACAGCATCATATATAAATTGTCATAAAAATTACTGTACCAACAACATGAAATATATAAACATATATCTATATATCGTAAACGAATAAACTAAATCAAACCAAGTCTTATCCCACTAGCAGGAGAAAAAGGGAAAAACAGGCTTACATTCCGGCCTTTCCAAACTTGATAAAGCCTTTTCTTGGCTTTGGAAGAATCCAAGTCCATGCGTTTTGAAGGAGGAGCAATATCACGATTCTTGATCCCACTCATCATAATAATAATAATAATAATGTTTCTTTCATTAAATATTCGGTTCTTTTTTTATATATATATATGCTATTTCAGATGCATGACAACATAGGATGATATCAAAAGCTTTGTTGTTGATGATGTTTTACGTAATTGTTGTTGAAGGGGGCTGGAAGAAACATGGAGAGGAAGAGGAAAAAACTCTCTTTTTTTTTTTCTTCTCTCTCCTTTTTTTTTTTGTTTTTTTTGTTTCTTGATCAGTTACCAGCTACCCCCATCTTCGTTCTACATCCTCTCAAGCCAAGAATAGGCATGCCTGCCTCTCTCTCTCTCTGTATCTCTCTCCCTCTCTCTCTCGTTTTTTCGCTAACTAGAAATATAACGGTTGGCTCGGGTGATTTTCTCAAATTCAAGCGGCTTTCTCGCGCCAAATGTAGAAGAATCCGATAAATAGATTACGCTCGTGGCCTCGACTAATCATTTTATGTCACGTCATTGATAGGTTGTTTTAGATTATGGTCTCACTTGTGATCTCGACTAATCATTTTGTGTCACGTTATTAATATGTTGTTTCTTAAAGCTATAAAAATACGATTGACTTACATTGCCTATTCATAGTCCCCTCATGCCATATATTGAAGAATGCAAGAGCATCCTAGATAAGGAGAGCGGTTGCGAACTTAGGCATGTATAGAGAGGTCAACAAATTTTGCGGATTGAATAGTCAATTTTAGCTTGCTTAAACCCCTTAAAAATCACGATATTAGGTGTCTGAGTGTGAATTTTTTTTTTTTTTTTAATTCAAGGGTAAATGGTCTTTACAAATAATTATAAGGGGCAATTTAAGAAGTGTACATTATTTATTAACAAAAATCTAATTCGTTTAAAATTGACTAAAATCGAGAGTTAATAAGTATAACCGTATGTAAACGTAAGGGTTACCAAGTGAATTTAACTCTATTTCTTATTTTTCATGAGACATGTTGGTATCATCAATTTACTTCGTTCGTGTTCCAGTTATTGGAGACATAAAATATAATTGATGAACTACGAATAGATTTAAATCCCTTCATAATGTAACTGCCTCGTCTGTTCGTATCATACGAGATAGATTTAAATTCTTTCATAACGTAACTGTCTTGTTCGTTCGTATCATCAATGAAATCTGTTTGTGCTCCTGCTCTTGGGAGGATCAAGGCAATCGATGGTGTACTAGATAGATTTAGATCCCTTCATAATGTAATTTTCTTATCTTGCACTCTGCAAGGAATAAATTATACCAACTGACAAAAGCATTGTCACTGGAGATGTGTTGAAATTAGTACTTTGCTAATAAAACATGAAAAGCATTGTTGCTTCAAACATTGTACCATATAAATCTTTAGCATATTTTAAGGACATGGTCAGCCTTACCGACCCCAAGATAAAACTTTATTCAATTTAATTTGATTACAAGATAATCAGCATCAATAAAACTTGGTGGTATAAAAACTTAATTCAGTTCGATTTTATTTATTGCTTGTACGTGGTCCAGAAGATATTCACGTACTCCATTACGCAATGTATTATCATGCACTAGTGACTTTTGAGTTGTCTATAGAGACGATAACTTTGTCATAAGTTGATGCCAAGGGTCAGTGGGAGGTGGTAAGACAACAGCTCGACATGAATAAGGCTCTGATTAAACTACCTGTAAAATTTCATCTTTTGAACTGTAAAATTTTTAAAATAAAAGTTTTGCAAGAAATATTATTGAACAAAAATTGTTAACTGTTTGATCCGTATTAGATAACGTAAAACTTTTAAAAATTTTGAAGATAATATTAAAATTTAAAAATATGGAGCGGTAAATTTAAAAAAAAAAGAAAAAAAAAAAAGACAACTTCCTATATTATGTAAAACAGTTTCGCAAAAATCTCTTTTGAAAAACTCCAATTTAAAGCTTCTCAGTTTTTAACTTTTTTTCATCTTCATCTTTTACCTACAAAACACTTTTAAAAATAGATCAGACAAGTTAGTTTATCTTCTAAACTCACAAAAAGCACTTTTAAGTGTGTAAAAGCTGGGCCAAATAGAGCCTAAGACCCAAGGTTCAAAGCGTATACCCTTTAATCGCCCTGAACAAAAGCATGCATTGATATATGCTACTGCGACACAAGATTTGAAATATGCCCCTCTTTAAAGTGAGTAACCCGTTATTTGGAAGAAAAAAAAAAAGTACTAGTTTTACATGGGATTAGCCTGCATTTTGCCGATGCAACTAGACTCCAACACCTAAGCACGGAAAGAGCACTACCATAGTTATAACTTTCAAGATTTTGCCAAATGCGAGAAACCTTAGATGCAGTCAGAGTAAACGATCATCAAACTATTTCTACTTTCACCCCAAATCGACCTTGAAATGTAAACATCATTGTAATTATTCTGGTGTATACATCCTCCTCAGCCCGAAGCTAGCAACGATGGTTGACATGTCTATGGTATCCCAATGCATGCAGATTTTAGTTAAAAACATTAAGCAATGAGGTCCTCCCAATAGAAAGCATGCTATCAGACAGGAAACTATCCTAACTTCTCTCGAGTAGTTGAAATCAAAACGGAGCCTTATTCCCCTAGGTAGAGTCGGCTATATGGTTCTAACTATGACCCTTTGTTTCTATCAAGATTTATCTCCACTGTTAGCTCCATGCGACTTGCGAGGAGCGTGTCACAAGTAGAGAACGCTCCAACAGTAACATAATGATGACCCAAAGCCAAGTGAATAACCGACTATATCTTTACACTAGTTATCAGCAACCTAACATCACCCTAAACTTCGTAAAGTTCTATGCTACACCAGTGCAGATTGTAACCTTTACATATTCCTTATAACCTATTTGTAGTCGCCTTTAGCATCTTATAATTACTAGATCTATATCCATACCACACCTCCAAGTGTATTCGATAATTACTCGAAAAGTTCAGGCTCCAAAAGGCCGATAATTACTCGAAAAGTTCAGGCTCCAAAAGGCCTGTGAAACGACCTCCTAAAGTAAACACACTGCCTAAATAACATTGATCAGGCTCCTCAGTGTGCAAGGGCGCAGGTGCTAATATCAGTAGAATTGTCCAGCCTTTTCTACAACAAAGGCTATATTGAATGCTCTTTTGAACCATCTTTCTCTTTCACTCTTCTGAAACATCAGATGAGCAACATCTGAAATTCTAATTATTCTCATCCACGGTTGCTGAACCGATACTTAGAAACTAAAAGTTTATCTTTAACTTGATTATTTAAGTAACTGCCTACTTGTTTCCTAAGACATATCACTAGTGACTAGAATATCGATGTAAGATTTTCAGGGGTTGACATGTAGTCCAGTGGTCTAGAAAAAGCATAAAAACATGAGGTAGTTCTTTTTCTTTCTCTCCATCGCATATAGATTGTGGGTTGTCGAGAAACTAGCAAACAGAAGAGACGAGCAACAGGATTTAAAAAGCCATAACAAAATAAAACAGGAGTGCTGCCGCATAAAGCTTTATGCTACAAATCTACAAATACAAGTACATTGACAAACTACAAAAATTACAAAAGTTTTGTCAATCCCAGAGCTACAGCAAACATTTGGTTCCATTGCATACCTGCAATTGCCAAATGGTACATTCGGGACAGCATTTGGCAGATGGCACGCACTTCTCCCGAGCTTGTTCCTACGCCTACTGATCAACTGAGGAAAGGAAAATCATAGCACAATGAGAAGTACATTTCATAAAAGTATACTCAGCAGATATAATGTCCAAAAGATGAACGCACGTGTATATGTATAACCACTAATTGACTCATTTGATGACTCTTTACGCATCACATAGATTCCCTTACGTATACCAACAGATCTGTAAATAATGAAATTGAAATGTGGACAGACGTGAACAAAATGTCTTTTACTGAAGCAAATGTGAAAAAGACGAGCCAAAAGTTATATGGGCCCAAGAACCTCAAGATTTTCGCAGGTTTTACCTCCATTTTCTAGTGTGGAAGATACAAAACATAGATGATGGGTTGGTGGGTCTCTACATGCTGTCATCAAAGAAATACTTCTACACATTCCCCAACAAGAGGCGGCTTTTTATAGAAAATTATGATGATTTCTGAAGCCAATTAAGGATCAGGAGATCACAGTTTCCAATGACAAATTCATTAGTCTTTAAAGGAAGAGACAGAAGTGGAGCTAATATTATTAGACTTCTTGTTTAGTTTAGGAAGTGGGAGAAAGAGCCAAGATGAAAATTGACTGCTTAGTATCATTTTGTCACATGTTGAAGCAAGCTTCTAAACAGAAACTCTTCTAAATTTCTAGGCTAATGCATGCTGAAAGAAACTATACTCGCACATATATAATGACAAAAGAGTGAAAGAACAATCTTTTCCTTCTTAAATGCTCAAGGGACTTTTGTGTCAGAAGAACAATTGAAACTAAGCATTATCACACGTGTCAAAACACCACCAAGTAGTAAGCAGGATGGAGTAACTTCATTGCATCGCAAAAGCCCCAGCGAGGCGGGGGGGAGGGGGGAAGTTGTTTGAAATCCGTGGGTATATGGGCTTTGCCCGACTAATCTCATGCGACCTTGAAGTTAATAACCGGGTAAACCCCCAATGGCCCTGAGGGGATTCGAACTGGCGACCTCTAAAGAGCACACCCAAGACTTCAATAGTTGGGCTACCCCCAAGGGGTTAGTCCAAAGAAAAATTTATAAAGAAAGAAGTTCACCAATAGAAAAATCAAGGATAGCTCCTTTCCCACCCCAACCTTCAATGTGTGTGCATGTATGTCTCTAATAATAACATATGTAGTCAATAAAAGAGTAAAACACAAACATACATATTGAATCTCTCTTTGCATAGTTATCAAGGTACGTTTAGTGTCTGTAAGACAAAACAAATATATAAATTCATCTGAGCTGAGAAGTCTAAGGCTCCAAGCCACAACCATCTACATAAGCCCATACTGCAGGTTTTCATGATACAGCCAAAAAAGGGGCAAGCCTCCAAGGATAATTGAAAAACAGAAACAGTCCATGTAATTTGAAAAAAAAGAATCATCATACAGGATTTAGGAGTACTCAGAGGAGCAGATGCAGCTACTGCAAATTATATTTGAAGGTTTCTTTGCAAAGAATGAAGATTCCTGGTAATTTTGGATCTAGGCCTGAAGTTATGCATACAAAGGGAGAATTAGAGACAGCTACATTTAGGGCCACAAATTTTGAGGGCAATATTGGAGTTCAAGGTTCATTGATGGAGTAGCAGAAGAGCAGTTCCCAGTTTAACCAGGCAGGACACAAACACATCCCATTCAGCACATATCTACAGAATACTGACACAAAGAGGGGTCAGCACAATGCTGTGGAATGTGACGTACCCACAAGTCATTGCTAACTAAATTTTGATTTTCCCAAAGAGTGTGATGTTTCAAGCCAAAATGGAAATAAAGAAACCAATTATAAAACTATATGACACTACTATGATTGTTAGTCATTGAAAAATAGATATAAAACCAGATATGTCATGCACAAACACTAAAGCTCTATCTCTGGGGCTCCAAAGTCAGGTGTAAACCACAGTTTTCTTCCTTTTTGTCCATGCAGGAAAAGGTGGGGCCCGGGAGATTAGGTAAAATGGCCAAACAAAATTGACTCCATGACTAGGCCTAAAGCCTATATGCCACAATCATTTAGAGAAATCTCAGGACCCTTGGCTTGCGAAATCCATCATTTGAGATTAAAGTACTTTAATAACTTATCCATCCATAGTTGACAATTAGCTAACTCAATATCACCTCAGCAACATGTTCAAGGATAAGAAAAGAATAGCATCAAAATGTACTTCTGAATTGCCTATATGCTTAATGTAAAAATACAAAAAGTCCAAACAGAATTGAAACAACAAGATTAGTAAAGACATTTTCATGAAAGGACAAGAAACAAAATGTTACCTTTTGCCAGATTCATGCATCACCGAAACCTATTCTACATGGATCTGCATCAAACCTAGTAGAAATACCCCCTGCACTTTAATGACCCACACAAGCATTTTTTCTTCCTATATTCTGCTCTGTCAGCTGGAAGTATCCCGTAATCATATGTCAGTTCTTGCATGGGAGGTATATGTCCAATGGCAAAAAAGGCAATATGGAGATATGCTTCACCATCACTTTCACGTAAAACCGGCTGCCAGTATATATTCGGTGAACAACTGTGGTTCATAAAACGAGCAACATTCCCTCCATTTTTTGCAGAGATAACAAGGGGAAACGGGGATTTGGAAGACCCAATAGGATCATCATGTGCAGCTTCCAGTGGCTTATAGATGCGGGTAGCATCAAAAATATAGCTGTCTTCATTTTCACCCGCAAACTCATCCGCCTTTGATGCATCAATAATCTCCCCAGCATACTCACAAATAAATCCACCTGCACGGATTGGATCCCAGGACCTAAGACCCCAGCCTCTGTTATTTGTCTTGAACACCTCTAGGCGGACTTTCAAACCTGCCTGTGTCATTCGATTTCTGCAGGTAGGAGGACAAGCACAGGTCGGACCACACTCATGTACCAAGGAGTTGTAACTCAAAAGGACCCCTAGTGAAGTGTAGGGCAGGTAACCCCCATTCCTCTGTAGGCAAGGGCAGTTGGCATCACCAGGTTGGCATCCACCAAGGCAGTGACAGCTCAAAGAAGGTTTAGACAATAGAAATGGTTTTGTGTACTTTATTGATGGAATATATGTGAAATAAGCAGGTCCTTTTTCATCATCAACATCATTTACAAGAGAAACGGGTAGGCTCTCTGCGCCTGAAGTTAGGTCAGGTAGGATGACCCCACCCCTCGATGCAACACCATCCTTCCATTGCTGGATTGATTTCCAGAGAGTAAATGCCTCAGGTTGGCCAGGCATTCTTACCAGCTTGTACTTAAAAATATTGCAGCCAGACTTATTTTTCTCGGTCCATGACTCCTGGATCTTGTAAAGGCCATCATAAACATAAATCTTCCCAGTTGACCCAGCCGTGTCCTTCATACCCCGAATCACTCGTACCTCATTGCCACGATGCACACTCTTCTCCAAAGCAAGATTACCCCTTTCAAGTTTCTGGTCAAACATTAATCCATCTCTCCTTTGAACTCCACCCTGGCCAGTGTAAATCAACACATCTCCATCATCCCCCTCATCCTCGTATCCTCCAGACGAGACAATGCTGACAGCCACTGGTTCTTCATCCACAGAGACTTTCACACTTATATAATCTATCCCAGCCATACTAGGAGCGTGCAGTCCCACAATGCACAATTCCATCCTGAAAAAGAAAATATCACCAACTTCAACCCCAGGTACATGCCCAATCCTCTTCGTTTGATTACTCCGAACTCCTTTACTCATCAACAGATTGCCAGCCTTCAAGTCAGGACGTCTTGTAGCACCTGGAGTTGCCTCCTGTGATTCTTCATACTGGGTGATTTTTCTTCGAAGCATATTATAAACCACTAGTATGCGTTCAACTAGATCCTTATCACCGGTTGCTTTCCTAAACATATCCAATTCCACAAGTTTAAATGATGTCAAGAGGCTATTAATAACCGACTCCTCATCAAAATCAGATGAAGGCCCAGCCATGTGGCCTCTCTTTGCCTTCTTCGGCGGTCTACCCCTTCGCCTCCCAGAATTACTGCCAACTTCACCATCATGCATGCTGAAGCCACCCTCATACTGGTCGCTGTAACCATCATCTCCAATGCCGTCCGAATTGCGACTTCTACTGCCCCTCCTTGATCGCCCCGTATCTCCATTAGCAGCCCCCGAATACTGAGACCCAACTTGCGTTGTTGGTGTTCTGAAAGCATTCAACGGAACTGGAGATGGTATAGCGTTACCAAAACCAAACGACCCTTGAGCTGTCCTATTAGACTCATTAACCAGAAAAGGGTAAACTGGTGCAACCCCAGGTGGGAAAGGACCAGTTGGAGGAACACAGACAAAAGGTGAAGAAGCCTGCGGGCCCCCACCCGAAGATGTTCCGGGTGGCGGGGATGGAAAAACTGGGACAAGACATCTCAGTGGCTTCACATCCAAAACCTTAGACTTATCAATATGCCTAGATGTTGGAGGAGTACTAGACTCTGGACCTAAACCTTGCTCCATTCAACAACACAGACTAACAATTATAAGCCCAAACTAACAAATTTCACCAAACAAAACCAACCCCACAAGAAAACAAGCTCAACTTCACACAATAATTACAAGCGAACCACTTAAAGCTCTTTTCCAAATTATTAATTAAATCACATAATTATCACAAATCTATCACCAAATTTAACCAACAACAACAACCAAATCCCAAAAAGGTCCAAACTTTAACTTAATTACTGGTACAAATTAGCTTCCTGCAACATGCAAAGAGAAATGCATATAAGTAAAACAAGAAAATATTAAAATGAAGCAAAAATTAACATGAAATGAACAGGAAAGCCCTAAATCTAGCTAGTTAAAAACCCTAGAAAACCCAAAAACCAACATATAAATATAGCATAACAAGAAATGAAGCTTAGAAGCACCAAAAACACATGCAAGATTGCATTTTTAGAAAACCCAAAACCTTCTTTTAAAAAAATTGAGCTAAAGATCACATTTTTTTACAATATTTAAATGTTTTACCGAAGAAGAAGTACAAAATAAACCCATTATATTAATTTAGAAGAAAATTAACAGAATTTTTCTACTTAATAACAAGATATTAGAAGAAAATAAATCAGATGAGGAAAATAAAAAGCAGATTTTGAATTGGAGAAGAGCACCTTTTCAGGTTTTGGAGAGCAAAAATAAGAAAAATGGAAGTGAGAAAGTGCGTGTGTGAGTGTCCTAACTTGACATTGGGCTTTGTACTTTGGTTTACAATTTTGTCTCAAACCCCTTATACTTTTAATAAATAAGAGTTTGGACTCTTATGCTTTTTATAATTTGAAAGTGAGCATCTCATTTATTAAAATCTGACATTTTAAGTTTTACGAGTCGTTAAGTCTAATTTTAATTATGATTGTATTTTTCAGGAAGGAGACGAAAAGTACATCCTAATTTGGCGTTGAGCTTTGTACTTCGTTTGTTTTTTACTATGTTTATTATGTAATTTTGATTGAAACCCTTTACACTTTTTGTTAATAAGACTTTAGACTTTATACTTCTAAAAATATGAAAGTCAAATAGGATCCTTCATTGTTCTATCATTTTTATTTTCTATTATTATTCGTTCGATTCCTATGAAAATAATGAAGTCGTTTATTTTAAAAAATATACACTAGATTTTTCTCTTAAGAATAAGGTGAGAAAAGAGTTATTCGAGACATCTAAATATATTAGGAGGTGACCAATAAAGGTATCTTTTAGAAAGTAAGAAGGTGTAGAAGTTATACATTGTAAGAGAGGCAAATGAATATCTAAGATTAATTTAATTGACACACTCAAACAAGAATTCACGGATATAGAGGTGATATAGAATATGTTTTCTCAACAAAAGCGAGTAAGGGTGCTAAATTATACCGTCAATCTCATCTAGTGGGACATGACTAAGAATGCATTTTACTCATTTTTTTATTGATAGACGAAAAGAATCTTTACAAGAAGGGTTTCTCTTATATTGTTAAACATAGTGGGGTATAGGTCTTATTTATGAGAATTGCAAGGGGGTGTTGGACAAAATTACCACACATCATTGCGTGTGCGATTCCCCCATTTAGTGCAACTGTTGACAAAGTGATAGGCAGTTATGATATCCTACGGTCAAGCCTATGTGAGCTCAGGTTTTAGTACTTGAACATTCAATGTCCTTTTCTTCTCTTTTTTGAACAAACGTACTTTGGATGTCTATAAAAGGCTTCTAGTGGAAATCTATTGGGAAAAATTATACAAATTGCCCCCATCTTTTTACTTTTTTTAAGTTAATCCCCACTGTTTTAAGTCTGCAAAATTAATTCGTAATGTTTTCAAACAAATTTGTCAAATTGGTTTCTTTCGTTAAAAATATAATTAGATTTCACAGATTTGTGTAGTGTCATGATCCGACCAACAAAAAAAATATATATAGTGTCACGAAGGTTAATTAAAAATTTAAAATTAGTCCCTGTTATTTTCATAAAAGTTTGAATTAGTCCTCAAATTTTACTTTTAATTTTTTAACTTTTGGAAAAAAAAAAACTAGCATATCAGGACTATCTTTGGCTAACTCCAACTGTCTCATTAAACACCCATTTTAGCTATTTGTAGGTTTTGAATTGGTATGAAATATTTTCAACAAACTTCCTAAATGACTTTTTTTTTAGGACTCTTAAGTCGAATTTGTCTATGTATCCAATTTTCAAGTAGTAAAAAATAAAGAGTGTAAAATAGAGAACATCGTTGGTAAAAAACTGAAATGAGAGGCCTTAGAAATAGAGTGTCGTATGTTTAACCCTTTGTTATAGAGAAAAAATAGAAGTCTATTTGGGATGGCCTTATATCGTGGATGGAACTTGTAAACATGGATATAGAGTGTTAGGACATGGATGAAACATAGGAACGAAACAAAAATATTGAGGTTAGGTTAAAAAATAATAGTCGGACCTATCTAATTTTTATGTGTGTGAATCCTATGCGCAAATGCAACTCACATTTTCTTTCTCAAAATACACATAATTGTTAAAAAACAATCGATCATTATTTTAGATTTTTCTGATAAATTGACATAGTGTAAACTTAACACCTCCCTCTAGTATCATAGAGACAATGATGCAAAATGAGCTCGAAGCATTGACTTATCCGATTCCTGGTTTTAGTTGGAAGATTGACCGGATCATTGTTGATTACTGCAAGTTTGCCTCATATTAAGGTTTAATTTAGTTCGAAAGATCTGTAAATATTTTAGCAGATTGGGTAATCACGTTAGAGCTAAATTTTGATATAGTCAGTACTCATTCTTTTTGTATTTCAAAAATTGCTTTTTTTTCGTTTTTTCTTATTAATGGAGTAAAACTATTTATTATCTTTTATTAGTTCTCTTTGGTTACGTTTACAGTCTTAGACATTCTTTTGGATTGTAAATGGAACGATAACGAGATTATTTTAAATTATCCTCGAGCAATTTGAATTGAAAAATAACTACAAACCATCAAGGATCGCATTTGCTCTAATTTGTTCCCTCAAATCTTGTTTTAGAAAGTTGGAGGATGTTTGTATTTATTCTATTAAATGTTATTTATTCTATTTTTTTTGCAAGTATATTATTTCAATCATTACTTTTTGGGTAATTTAAGTTTCGGTCATTCACTTTGTGTAAAGCAGTTATACCCTCAATTTTATATATGCTCATTGGGTTTTTAGATCATTATGATACTCTGATTTTTCTGTTACAATTTAGTAGCTAAAAATAGAAGCAGAATTCTAATTTTCTTTCAATTATTTTTTGAGTTTCCTTTTGTATCAATTTTTTTTTTTCTTCTTCATTTTGATTGTGAATTGTAATGGACTATTTAATTGTTATTGTATTAGAGAATTTAAAAGGCCTCCTTCTATGTCATCACCAATTGAACATCGTTGATTCGCATCGGCATGCTTCCCAAACAATAATGCATGCACACAGATACGAGACAACACAAAGATGGGACATGAAAATTCTTGAAAAATATGATATGAAACTTCTTGGACATGACATTTAGAAATATATATTACTATGATTTTAATAAACTATATATATAATTAAAACAATATATTTAATTTAAGCAAAGACTCACTAAAAAGCAGGGGCCCATTTTTTTTTTAATTTTAAAAACATATGTAATTTTTATTTTGATTTATAAAATTATATGTAATATTTTAAAAAATAATACATTCGGCCCCTATTGTTTCCCATAAAATTTTATTTAGTCCCTAAATAGGGATAATATGCATGGATTGAATTGAACTTTTAAAAAAATAATAGGGACTAAATTAATTTTTTTTGAAAAATAATAGGGACCAATTTGGCTAAATTTGAACAATAGAGATCATTTTGAATAACTTTTGTAAACATTAGGGACCTCTTTAAATCTTTTAAAACATTAAGGTAGCGATTGGTATAATGGAATAGATTTGGATAGGAATGAAATGAATCAATGAATGAAATGAAATTGTGAATGGAATGAACTTAGGAATGAGAATGACATGTTTGGTATGCTCTAAGAATTAAGAGTAGTAATACGAATGACTTGTATAATATGACATAATTGTCCCTTTTATTATTATAGTATTAAAAATAAGAATAAATATAAACAAAATTGTAAACAATATAAACATAAATAATAATAATAATAATAATAACAAAATAAAAATAATAAATAATAAATCATAATAATAACAACAACAACAAAAACAAAAATATTAAATAAATATAATAATAATAATAATATAAATATAAATATAAATATAAATAATAATAATTATTAATAACAAAATATTATTATATTTTTAATTATTATTATTATTTTTTTTTTTTATTTTTTAATTAATTATTTAATTATTATTAGTATTTTCTTTTTTTATTATAAAAATAATAATTATTATTATTATCATAATAATATTATTATATTCTTAATTATTATTATTATTATTATTATTTAATAACTATTATTATTTTTTATTTTTATTTTTATTATTTGATTTATTATTATTATTATTATCATTTTTTATTATAATAATAATAATAATTATTATTTTCATAATAATATTATTATATTTTTAATTATTATTATTATTATTTATTTTTTTATTATTATATTTGTTTATTATTATTATTATCATTTTTATTTTTATTTTTATTTTTATTTTCATAATAATAATTATTATTATTTTATTTTTTTAATTATTATTATTATTATTATTATTATTATTATTGTAAAACAAATTAATTATAAAGGAAATGATAGTCAAATTGAATTAGAAATACATGAAAATTGTCAATTTAGATGTAGTTGGTATGGAATGACTATTTCCATATATGTGGGAATAGGAATGAATTTGGGAATGACATTCCCAAGTTCATTCCTTCATACTAAACATAAAAATTAAAATAGAATTGGGAATGTCATTTCATTCTTAACTCATTCTCACATACCAATCACTACCTAAGAACTACAATAAAAAAATATTTAAACAATAGGAACTAAGTGTGAAATTTACCCATAAAATAAAAATAAAACTCCGTATCTAGAAATTAGGGAAAATTTCATTAAAAAACAAAATCATCATTTGGAAATTGCGTAATAACTAGCTGTTTTTTTTTTTTTGTCAAATAGTTTGCCCCAAAAGTTCATGATTTTCCATTTTAATCCCTGCTTGTTGAAGAGGCGTCAGACACTCCTTAGTGACGTGTCAAACATGCGTACCAATATATTCTAGGACACTTCTTAATAATTGAATACATTAAATTTTGAGGACACTTCTGAATAATTAAAATATGTTCTAACTAATTTCAGCCTGTGACAATCATTGGGGGAGCAATATTTGGACCAAGCAACTTTGAAACTAGCTACTCTAATGGAGATAGATAAACAAGGAAAATATCCTTCAAAGTTATTAAACAGTTATAATATCTGGTTTTAACCTCATTTTAAACCAATATATATATATATATATATATATATATATATATATATTCTAACTAGATTTGAGGGATGTTTATTACTATAATAACTTTTAGGACGTCACTATTGGATATTGGGCTTTGTTGCTTCCACTGATCAAGAAATCTTTATTCTTCGAAGATTAATTACTTATACCCTGAATCAGTTGATAGAAATCTGACCAAAAAAAAAAAAAAAGTTGATTCAAAAGTCTTTATTAATTGCATTGGACTAAGCTGCAGGCTGCTAATTGTATGTTACATTTTATTGCTTATCATCTTTGTTCTACTACATGAGATTGCAACCTTTATTTGTTGAAATTTTATTGGTGTTGGTCTTTTTTCAGATCAATAGTTATTGGATCATCTCAAATCATGTGCAGTCCCCTGTTTTGCTTCACGGTAAGATAATCGTTTAACCGGATGTAAGAATTATCGTATTTCTTGTAGCACTCAACTTTCAATTTACTTACTGTTTTTTTTTTTATTGTTAACGTATATATATATATATATTTGAAATATGTACAATTCAAAAAAGAAAAAGTTTATATCTTCAATATTGTTGCAATTATAAGGAAGTTTATTGACTTCCTCTAGATTTCTTGCTTCGACTTAACAATTAGAGGCTAGAGCTCAATTGACATTTCAGTAATTCAATCGTGTTCACCATCCAAGTGAAAGAAATTGAATAACAAACGAGTATGAAAATGAAGGATGATAAAAATGAGCCTGCCATGCCTATTTCATCCACCCATACGTAATGTTTATTATTATTATTATTTTGATATTTGGATAAAAAAAGGTTTTTTTTTTTTCCCCCCCATTTCTATGGAGGCTAATGTTGTTTATCTGTACAATTATCTTTAGACATTTTTTCATCCCTTATATCTCTATCTACAAGAAAAAGTAACTATTTTGATAGTTGTAGCATGTCGTGATATCCAATCTGACTAAGTATAAAATTTGACAATCCAATCAGCATATCCACAAGCGATCTCAATTGTGTACGCACAAGTGTTTGCCCCTTACAAGCTTAATGACAACTTGTGAGTTTGTTTCAACTTAAAAGGCTCCACTAGTAGGACAAAAGGGACAAAGTTAAATTGACTTAGAAAACCATATATTATCTCTTTTTTTTTTTTGCGGTCATAAATATGTTTTTTTTATTTTTATTTTTATAACGAGACACTCATTTTAACAAAATTATATTAATTGATCAAAATATTATAAATTTTATAATATAATAATACTTAGACAATTAAAAATCATACAATATTTATATTTGGAAGAAATAAATCAAATTTAACTTTTTGATTATAATAAGTTATTTCACGACCACTTTACAACATCCGGGCAATAAATATATTATTATCCCGTCAAGTAGAAAAAGACTAAAAAGAGGAGCAAATGGATAATGCATAGAGACGAGCATTAATCTACAAGAGTGGGACCATTGAAGACGCTTTCAAGGAATACTTAACACTTCTGCTAACGCTATAAAAGGCTAAAACTTCAAAGCCACAATCTTATTTACGTCAAAGCAAACAACCCAAATGCTTCAAGCAACAGACCCACGAAATCATTTGCAGAGTTGTGCGTGTGCGTGTGTGAGCTCACTATATAACAAACACACCCAAGGCCTCATTTTTTTTCTTTTATCGATGTGTAACAAACTTCACAAAACTACAAACCCCTTTTGCTGATTCATTTGCAGGTAATACTTATTATTATCTTTTTGATGCGGAATATTTCGGTCCCTTTAGATTAATTTTTTTATGGGTGATTTAGCTATTCCAAAATTATTTTGTCATGGTTATGCCCCTGCCTTTGGTATTCACTCTGTTTTAAAATTACATAAATACCCTCCAAATTCTTACATGTCCTGTTTGCCTGATATATCCTTGTTGGGGTTGTTATTAAAATTACAAAAATACCCTCCAAATTTACATGTCCGGCTAGTTGCCGGGCGGAAGTATTTTTCCTGGAAAATTAAAAGTTTTCATTTTTTATTTTTATTTTTATGTGATAAATATAAATCGATGTGTGTTTCTTGATGATTTATCATTTTTGTTGACTATGCTTTTTCACTATTTTGTATGTTATGTGGTCCTTGTGGCAGCTTAAAAAGGTGCTGTTGACTTGGGATTGCAATCATGATCTAAGGTTACTTACAGTCAACTAATAGTGCACATAGAACAAGTGATAAGGGACAAAAACCTCTTGTGTTTTGCTCAAATCGGAATTTAGACCGTAATTATCTAATAATTTAATAAGTTGCCCTGTTAGTTTATAAGAATGTGAGAAAAAAACCTTCCTCTCCGATCAGACAAATGAAATGAGCAATGAACCACTTACTTAAAGGAGATTATTAGATTATTACATTATTGAAGCGTGACTTTGACAAAACATGGGGGTCTTTTTGCATTTTTCTCAATGTGGGAGCATTTTCCACCTTAAATACTTGAGGAATAGTAGTATTTATGACTTAAGTGGGTCCCTCCCCCTTGGCTTGCATTGAATTGAAAGCTTTGGCATTTTACTGAGATGACATGCCTGTTTAGGAGGGATTTTTTATTTTTTTTATTTTTTATGGTTTTCTCTCTTTTTGAAAGTGATATAGAAAAAATAGAATTGGATTTGATTTAATCACCCTTTATTGTGCACGCTGTATCGGATTCTTGTTTTTTTCTTTTACCCCCACCCCCATTGAACCCATTTCATGAGATTCGAACCTAATCTCTCAATTATTAGGAGAGTAGCTCACCACTATGCTACTGTTGAATCATTCTTGTTTAATTACTATTAGTATGTTCAATCTTGTTTAAAGCTCGTCGAATGTTGGTAACTTGAATGTGCTTCGAGATTATTACTGTATGAGTTCTTATTGAATTTGAGGTGGATGGTTTTAGGATACTCTTTATATTTCCTTTCTGATAGAATGGTGGTTGTGTTAAGTTTCATCTGAAGCTCAACAAACCTGCTTTTTCTTGATCTTTTGCAGCAGTTATGTTTTCGTATTTATCTTCGAATGACATTAGGTTGTTGCAGAAGTTAGGGGGTTCTGTTTATGTTTTGCAGCTTTCCGTATGTGAAATTTATCTAAATCTAACCGAATTCACATCTTTATCAATGCTTAAATAGGGGGTCAGGAGCATTGAATGTTGCAAGGGAAAAATGGGTTCCACTCGGATTTCATATAGTCTACTGATCTTGTCTTTCGTTGGGTTGTGTGCTCTGTATCGTTGTTCTGCGACCGGGGTAGATGCAAACCAGACAGCATGGCTGTTTGTTAATGCCTCTGAAACATCAGTAAAAAGGATACCTGATACTCTATTTGGTGTCTTTTTTGAGGTCAGTGTTGCTATTCAGTATAAGTCAGTTCAGACGATATTTCTGAAGCATTTTTTAATGTTCTCCTAGTTTTTTCATTAAATGTGAAATATCTTCTTACTTAATTTCATCTTTGGTAAATAAGCAGATTATCATTGCTTGTCTACTTGATAACAGTTTGGTACATAGATTTGGTAATATATTTTGAAATCTATCAAATATATTCAGATACAGAATAGTGACTTATGTGATTTGGCATCATTTTTCATGCTTGGTAATCTCATTGGTGCTTGGATTGGACCTTGGAGTGAGACAATCCTCAATATACCAAAGCTTGGTGTGGTCATTCTTGACCAATATAGAGAACCTACTTCTTATCGCTGACGAGGGCGCTTTCTTTAATGTTTATATCTCAGCTGTCTAAAATGTTTACATTATGATCTTCTAAATATTTCTTCCCAATCTTTGTACTGCATACAGGAGATAAATCATGCTGGGGCTGGTGGATTGTGGGCAGAGCTTGTAAGCAATAGAGGTTAGCTCGAATTTTCTCTTGATCCTGGAAAAATGATGAACTATAACTTGACTGTCTATATGGTCATCTGGCCCTAATGTGCTCGAGGAAAGGAATACGAGTTGCAAAAGTATGCATGTTATCCGGTCTTCATATATTAGTTCTCAATTTGGATTTTTCTTTCCTCTCTTAGCATTTATAGGATTTGGAGAATATGATGCTTTGATATGGGTCCAACAATTTCCTAAAACTGTTTAATGAATCGCTTAATATTATATAAGCCCAGTTCTATGTTCCTCTCTGTACTTTTCTCCAATATTGCTGTGGGCCTGTGGCAAAATATTCCGAGTCCCATTGCCGTCAAAGATATTGAAATTTGCTACATATAGCTGTTCTTTCTTTCATGAGTAATTTAAACTTGCTTTTTCCATCTTATCCAGTCATCTAAAGCCCCCTTTTCTTGAAAACATTAACCATTAGAAATGTGCTATGAATCAAATTTTCAAAGTGAGATGTAATTTTTTTCTGTTTGGAGATAGAGGCTGCTTTCCTGGACCTGCTGATGACTGTTCATCTTACTGCATTCTAGCTGACAATGACAAGTATAATGGTTCTGACGCAATGTGAAAAGATAGGAAATTTAAATATGTCAAAAGTTTAGAAGTATGACAGAATCCACATGTAGCTGGAACCACAAATGGAGTTTTTACTGTTAAAATCAACATAACCACCGATTGAATTTTTTTCTGATTGGTAACAATTGTACTTAGAATTCAAGAACATTTATGGGAACTTGAGTGTTTCTATAGACCCAATTTTGAATCTTCTGAAGATATAAAATAGAAAGCCAAAATTTAAAAGATGATGATTTCTAGAAAGTGAAAGTATGACCAATAATGCCGAATATCCCTTTCTTCTCTTCTCTTTCTCTTTTCTGATACTAAATAGCTGAATGCTGATACTCCACTATTGGGAACATATTACCGAACCTCAGGGACAAGGGGCGGCTTTCCTTTGTTAGAAATCCACAGACAACTTAGTAATGATAGTTGAAGAAAAGCTTTCTAGCCTTTCACTTTCCTTACCATTGACTTTCTCCGCTCTTTGTATTTTTACACACTTGTATTCAGCGAGATACCTCACCAGGAAACATATTTCATCTTCACATTGCTTACAGATTTGGAGTTTCCTTTGGCTTTACTAATTTTATTGTTATGTTTTAGCAACTTTTTGATAACTGGGAGGAGGTGAGATACTCATGTAGTACTTAAACATCGAGAAATTATGAGTATTCATGAAAGTTCCATTTCAGGTTTTGAAGCTGGGGGACAGAACATTCCCTCTAATATTGATCCTTGGTCTGTCATTGGAGATGAATCATTGTTAATTGTTTCAACGGATCGCTCATCATGCTTTGAGCGAAATAAAATTGCACTTCAGATGAATGTGCTTTGTGACAATGAAGGTGCCAATGTTTGTCCGGCTAATGGAGTTGGTGTTTATAACCCTGGATTCTGGGGCATGGTATGAAGTTGTCTTAAATTTCTGAAAAGAAGCAGTTATAATTTTCTGTTCCCTTTCTTTACTTAATCAAAACTTGAATTTATGGACGTCGTATTGCAAGTAAGCTTTTCATCAGAACTGATTGAAAATGGAAGACCAAAAGTGGAAATGATTTCTTCGAATTGCTTTACATGAACCCTTTAATTTTTCATACTTAGTAATTACCTTTATGCTTAGTGTTGAATCTGGTATTTAGGAAAGCATGTTGCCTATCAATGGCTTTCTGTGAAGTGGAAAAGGTGTTGGTAGTTTAACTGAATTTCAGCTTCCATAAGGGGCAAGAAAATATGAAATGTGTATTCAAAACATGTCAATTTAGTTGAATTTCTAAACTGCTTATTCATAAGCTCTAGAATCAAATTGTAATATATATTTCTTTAATTTTCCTTATTCATTCTCATAAAACCACTAGTTTTCTCTTTATTTCTATATTTGTCATTAAATTTCTGTCATTTTATTTTCTTATATGTTTCTCTCAAGTTCATAAACAACTAGTTTTTTGTTCAACTCCAAAGTCCTAACAGTTAAGCTTATGAAATCTATAACAAAAATGTACCAAGATTCAATCTAGTTATATTTTAACTTTAGCCAGCTACTACTAGTAGATGTAATGAATTGAGCCATAACTCATGGTGTCTCTCTGAATGCTTTTGTGGATGTTAATATGACTGGAAAGTTTAGACATTTGTCACTACAATTTAATTACAAACTTTGTTTCTTCCAAGAATGGTATAATTATACATGCATAACGAATATGCCGGAGTACACTTTTGTTGTATGTACGCACTGTCATGAGATCCACTTTTGTTGCCCTGGTTATTATCCCAGAGTACTTCTATAAGTCTTAATACCCAATTTCAGTTCGTTGCTTGTTCTTTCCGAAAATATGAATGCATAGTGCACCATTATTATAAATGAGTATTTTGTAATTAAAATAAATCAGGTAGTACATATTGTACTCATTCAAATGAAAGATTTGTCTTGAAAAACATTGAAAGAATAGGACTCAGTGGTGCAAGGACCTTTCCATTAAGTAGCTTTGTTAGTCTGGGGAGATTAACCATGGCTGTCACTATCTTTTTACTATTCTACGTTGGTGTCCTCGTGTTATATAGCTTTTGCCTCAATGTTTCTTAAATTTTTTCCTTGATAATCGCTGGTCTTCTGCAGCCATTATGATGTTATATTGCTAATTTCCTTCCATCTGGGTCAATGTCTTCTTTCAGAATATTGAGAAAGGGAAGACCTATAAACTAGTTCTCTATGTTCGTTCATTGGGACCAATCAATGTATCAGCATCATTGACTGCTTCAAATGGGATGCAGAAGCTGGCAATTGCTAACATTGTGTAAGCATCATTGCTCTATAGATGAAGTTAATGCTTAGTAATATTCTTAAATCTACTGGTTATGCCAAGCTTGCTTCCTGCATATTTTAGTTATTCTCTTGTTCTTGCAGAGCTACTGATGTTTCCAATTGGACGAAGGTGGAGTTTCTGTTGGAAGCAAAGGGATCTGACTATAATGCTAGACTGCAGCTTACAACAAGAAGGAAAGGTGTTATATGGTTTGATCAAGTATCGCTGATGCCTTTGGACACATATAAGGTACGTGTCTTGTTTTGTTTTATTTTGTCCATTCCGGTAACAGCTTATAGTTGGCAAAGATTTTAGAGTGGGTTTCTTAGATGCATGATGACTCAATCAAAGTTAAGCAGCTTGGGCTACTCCTTGAGTGGGTTTGCTACTTGCTTCGGATTTATCACTCTTCTGAGCAGTGCCCATAAACACTCGCAGGGGTTAGGGTAAGATGGATAGATATTAAATGTGCATATATGTATACATATACATATAGTGAGAGAGAATGCCATCCTTAATTCTATTATGCAAAGTTCTGCAAGTTGAGGATTGGAATGGTACCATGAGAAATTCCTACGTCATCTATTTATTGTTGATTTGAGAATATGTTCGTTTCAATTTGGACTGTAAGATTGCAAGTTGAAAAAGTTTTACTTCAAACTAATGTTACTCATAAAACCCAAGATGTTTTAATCTCTTCCATTCCCTTTAGGAATCAGATATATGATGCGTACACGTTATTCTGCGATCTGGTTATTTTTCCTTTTATGCGAATGAATGAACAGGCAACAGGAAATGGAGTTGTTGCAATATGTGTTTAGTTATTTAATTTCATTTGTGACATGTCCTGGTATACAATGTGCAACACAGAACTTTATATAGGGATCTGAGAAGTTTTTTCTCATGTTTTAAGCTGAAAAGTTAAAAATCATTGCTTGCTACAAAGTCCAAACAAGTTATTAGAAATTTGTGGATATGAAACTTGGTAAAGAAGTGGTTTTGATGGTTTTATGGTGGCTGTAGAGCCTTAAAATATTTCTGTTTATTGGTAATTACTAATTACTTTAGCAACAATGTGTTGCATTTACTTGTCTTCTATTATCAATTAAGAACAGTTACTTTATGTTATTTATATCTATTGTAATCATTTTCTTATCACAGGGACATGGCTTTCGCAATGATCTGTTTAAAATGGTAAAAGATCTGAAACCTGGATTTATCAGATTTCCAGGTACATAATCCAATTTATCACTGGCCTTGCTGCATGGTTTGTTTATTTCTTTTCACTTTTTGTTTTTCCTGGATAAGTAAGAAAGTGATATAATCCAAACAGGCTCCACCATTGTAAATTGGACTATGCCTCTTGTGTTATTTAACAGCATGAAGCCAGAACAGATCCAAACATTTGTTTAGAGGGGCCAAAGTATCCAAAGCACAAAAATTGATTGAGTTATGCAGATTTTTATTTTTATTTTTCATTTTTCCTTGTTCTCTCTCTCTCTCTCTCTCTCTCTGTTTTTTTTTATTTTATTTTGGGGGGGGGGGGGGGGGGGGGGGGGGGGGGGTGTGGACTAGACGTAAGAAAATAGAATAATAAACCAGTCGAGACAATATAAAACATATTCTGCTGATAGAAAATTGGTAAGAGTAGAAGGCGAACTACGAAATTCTCATTATTCAAAAGTCATAAAAAGAAACTTACGTGAATAATAAGGTGCCCTCATAGCCATTGGCCCATGTGTCGAACTCTCAGAAACAGTTGAGAGGTTTACTTTCTGACTCAAGGTTGTGTTACTCCTACATTCACTACAATATGATTGCTCTAAGAAGGAATTTGTATTGCCAAATCTAGCAGAAGTTATTCTCTGCTTATGGTGAAGACATACATAAGTACTCTGCTTTCTGACACAAGACAGCTGTGTTTTGCAAATACATAGTGCAAATATTATGGAGCCAGAAAGAAGCCACTAAAATTGAATAATCAGTCATAGAGCACATCATTGCAGTGGTGAATGTTTGACCTGCAATAGTTATTTGTTAAGACATTCCTGCAATTCTTTTAGCATTGAGAATTTTCTTTACCATAAAAGTTTCATGAAAATACATCTTCTGATATATGCATATACGAACAGCTCTAGCACAACCGCATATATTTTCATTCTGTCTATTAGTATATATCAGCTTGAGCAATACATTTTAAATATATACCAAATATGAACATCTATATGTAGATGTTCTTTTCAAAGCTTATTGATTGCGGGCCTTGTTACTATGTATCTGGAGAAGGACTTATGCAGCTTGCTATCCGAGTAACATGTGTTGTTCAATTAGACCAGAAGCTCGTTTTGCAAAATTCTATATTACCTATTATACTAATTTTGCTTATCCTACCACTTCATTTCCCTTATATTTGAATTCCCTATTGCATGCATCATATCTCATACGATCCTCAGAGCTTTTGTAATATGGGGTGCTGACAACTTGTTTGCCAATTATGTCCACAGGTGGCTGTTTTGTTGAAGGTGAATGGTTAAGAAATGCATTTCGATGGAAAGAAACTATTGGACCATGGGAAGAGAGGCCTGGACATTTTGGTGATGTTTGGATGTACTGGACGGATGATGGGTTTGGCCATTTCGAGTTTTTACAGGTAAGTTTAGGTCCGTCCCTGTTTTGAAGGCAGAAGGTCTATCATTTGATGCTGTATATGTTCTTCTGCTGATATTTTCTTTGCTGCCATTTCTTTTCTACAGCTCGCAGAGGACTTGGGTACATCACCAATATGGGTTTTTAACAATGGTACAATTTTCTTGTCTTGATCGTCATCTACTCTCTCTCTCTCATTCTTGTATACTTACCTATGTACAGTCTATCTATCTACCTCTATCCCTCTTCATCCTCTTGTCACATGTTTTCTCGTCATATAACGTGCTTGGTTTCATTCTTTTGAATCTGTAAATCGCAGGAGTCAGCCACAATGATCAAGTTGATACTTCCGACATCTTACCTTTTGTACAAGTAGGTCCAATGATTTTGATATACACTTTTATGAGTTACTCCATCAAACAATGCAATTTAGCTTCACCAACATCCCAACTTTCTTGATTAGTTTGCGGAACCACTTGTGCTCTTGAGAGTACACATGTCTTAACATGTGGTGTTGTCCTCAAGCTATGCTAGTCATGCAGACCTGTGCATGTGTGAACTTATCTCTCATTTGCTGAGAGCTTAAAATCTAGTAATGCTGCATGAAAAATTGAAGTGCTACAGTAGATTATCTATAGCTAGAAATCTGCTCTCTTTTATTTCAGAAACACCATCCATCTAAATCTTAAAGACCATAATCTTTTCTACATTACATGTCTCTGTTCTTATGTTCTATACCTACACTGTAGGAGATTCTTGATGGTATTGAGTTTGCTAGAGGAGATTCTGAATCAACATGGGGTTCTGTACGAGCTGCAATGGGACACCCAGAACCCTTTGATTTGAAATATGTTGCCGTTGGGAACGAGGACTGTGGGAAGAAGAATTACCGTGGTATGCATATGTTTGGAGCTCATTTTTATCTTTCATGAAAATGCACTTTTCCTCTTTTGGCGTCACTTTAATAAAAAATACTTCTTTTCATGTAAAAGAAGTTCTCATTTTCGAATTTTTCTACTTCAAGTTTCTTGTTGATCAATGTCCCACTCTATCTTGATATTCTGAATGGGGTTATACACCTGTCTAAAGGTACCAGTCAGGAATTGAGTGGTACGAGATTATGATGCCATTTGACATACCATAGCCATGCAAAAGTGCGTCTACTTTTTTCAAGATCAATTGTCTTAATTGGGCATGATCTTTTGGGTGAGATTGAATAGTAATAATAAAAGAAAATTGGTCTTTAAAGTGAAAGATTGGTGTATCTTTTACTTTTAATATAAAGTGGCCTGCACCAAGGTTTTGTGTAATAAGATGCTTATTGACTGCATCTGTCTTTTCAATCCATTTTCCCACACTGAGACATGTGCTGAAGTGAGTGTACTTCCAGAAAATTAGAAGTTTTTAATCTTTTATTATATTTTTATTCACTTTTTTTAATATCATATATACTGATTTACCTTCCTCATCTTTTTCGATTAACATTTTTCGTCTTTCAGCCACCAGTGTCTTTGTGTTGAGTCACACCTTATATCATCATTATTGTCTGTGCCCCATATCTAGCCTGCAAAGGGGATAGGGGCTTCTTTGAAAACATCAGCAAACACTGATAAGTTGAATATCAGTCTTTACTTCACCTTTTTTCTTCTAGATTAAGCCTTTCTTTGAGCTTCATGTGAACTCTGAAGTTAAAAGTTCTGAGATTCTATAACTTTGGGTTTGGACTTTGTGGGTTTCTCGATGACTATCCGACACTTTTAATTTGATGCTGATAAAGATAATACTTACCTTAAGTTTGAAATTTTGGTGAATAACATCCTAGCTCTATCCATCACTCTTATTTATGCTATTTGTTTATTCTTTAAACATCCTTATGGTGCTCTGTATAGAATAGGAGAAATCTGAGGATCTAATTCTTACTAGTATTCTCATTATTTATTTCAATTTGACTTATATACCATTGTTTGTACCCTTCTTGCTAGATGTTTACTCTAAAAGGACCTTATTTTGTCTAATTACTAAACAAATTGGCCAAGACTGCAATCCAATTATTGTGCTGTCTTCTGTAACAACTGTGGTCTATCTTATGCTTATATTTCTGGTCCCCTCCCCTCTTTCATCCTCAACAGCCCAGGTCCCCTTCTCGGAAATCATCCTTTCAGCATAGTATCTGCAACTTAGGTTCCTTCAACTATATACATGGTCTTTTACACCAGGTATCAGTCCATCTAAAAGACCGATTGTATGACTTACTGAAATCTTTCAAGAGAAGAAAAAGTAGAGAATATTATAGGACTTCCTGAAGCTTGTTCGTGGTGAGTTAAGAAAAATGCTCAAATGTCTGGTGTATCTACTATATAGTTCACAAACTTCTCTTTCCTGATTTAAAGGGAATTTCTTTAACTGCACAACCCTGAATTTCTTTTTGTTGATGAGTGAGGCATTTATTATGAAACTTGATTGGCTTATATTATGAACCTTAATCTAAAATCTTCTTTACTTCATTGAAAAAATCAGAAAAAGAAAATGAGGAGTCAAGAAGAAGACTTGCATTGTTTTGCTTGAGAAGAAGTGGTTCATGAAGTTAGTTGTACAATTTATTTGCAACAAATGCTGGTTTAGACTGATGATCCTTGTATGCTTGTACTCAGGAAATTATCTCAAGTTCTATTCTGCTATAAAACGTAAATACCCAGACATCAAAATTATCACAAATTGTGATGGATCTTCCCAACCCTTGGATCACCCGGCTGATTATTATGACTACCATGTAAGTTTTCCATTTTAATCTGATGAGCAGATACACATGAAGCTTTATTTTACATATCGCTTAACTGTGAGATAGACACACTGGTTCAGTGGCATTGGCTACACTGCAACCATATATTGCTTACCCCTATTCTCATTGTGCAGATTTATAGCAATGCAAATGCAGTGTTTTCTTTAAAGAACAAATTTGATCACACTTCACGTAGTGGTCCAAAGGTGTGTTAAAAGTTCCTTCTTGTGACATCCAACTTCTCTTCTTAAGTATTGGTTCTGAATAGAATCTACGAAACGATCTCCAGGCTTTTGTAAGTGAGTATGCTGTGACTGGAAATGATGCTGGCACAGGTAGTCTTTTAGCAGCACTTGCTGAAGCAGGATTCCTTATTGGGTTAGAAAAGAATAGGTAGTTTACTGTTCTCCAAGAACCTATATATTCCCATTTGCTTGCATCATGTAAATTTTTGCATCTCTGAGTATTATTATCTGCACCTATATTAAGGAAAATAAATTAATTAGGATAACGTTTCTTGGTTTCCCATATTGGATAAAAATTGTTAAAACCGCTCTTATGTATGTATAAGTTTTTCAGGGAGTAATTTTCCATTTGTAGTTGTATGTCTTGGGAGAAACCTATTACATATCTCACAATTAATTCTGGGATTTGATTCCCCTTCAATACAATTAAAGATGTAGCTGTTAAACTTGCTTATGCTGCTGAAATCTTGTGGAATCATATTTAGTACTGTGATTTTTATTTTTCTGCTCGACTTCCGTGATGCAAATAAGTTATGTATCTTACATAAGTTTTATCCATAGTGATTGAAATCAAAGTGCTTCTCTTATAGCCATTTAGCATTGTCATGCACTCCTTCACGTCAGAGTATTCAAAATAATCTGGCCATATAGGGGAGGTAAAACTGAATGAACGTCATAAAGATGATGGGCTTTGATTCGTGTCCATCATGCTGTACCCTTAAGGTTGAGAACCCTCTTTATGGTTAGCATATATAAAGCTCCAGCTAGCTTAGTAATTCATTATCTGCAGAATGTCAAAAATAGGTAAAAAGTAAAAAAGAGAAGATTTATCCATGTGAACTGTAAATGTTCCTTTTCAATTATGATATAGATGTATGCGTGCATTTTTAGGCACATACATGTTTATTTATGTATAGTAGGAGAGTTTTTTCTTTCTTTTGCATGAAGATGTATACCTTCCCTGATTCTGCTTATGTACTCTAGTTAGTTGCCTTTCTCCAATTTTTATTCGTGTTTTAATCCTCTCGGCTGATGAGTAGTTTGATCTGCTCTTTGATGCAGTGATGTTGTTGAAATGGCAAGTTATGCTCCTTTATTTGTGAATACTAACGACAGAAGGTATTATATAATGTCTTCTTATCTGGAAACCTTGTTCTGTTACTTCAAAATTGTTTCTCGGAGGAGTAAAGGAAATGTTACTCTTAATTCAGGTGGAATCCAGATGCAATTGTTTACAATTCTTCACATCTCTATGGAACTCCTAGTTATTGGATGCAACACTTCTTCAAAGAGTCAAATGGTGCGACTCTTCTTGATTCGACACTGCAAGCAAATTCTTCAAATACTCTCGTTGCCTCAGCTATTAGGTGGCAGAACACAGAGAATAAAAATAACTACTTGAGAATAAAGGTTCAAAACTTTTCTCCTACCTATCTTCATATTCCCCTCGATTATATTAATTGTAACAATAGTGCACTTCAATATTTTTAAAATATCTTTCACTTTTCTCTATGAGATCTGTTGTGGTAAGAAATGTATGATTAATCTTCAAGTTAGGCCTTTGGAATCACTACAAGTGGCTACCGTGTGGGATTTCCCCGAATCAGTAAGGACAATTCTATTGGAAACATAATGAATCTCGACTCCATTTTTCCCAATTGTTCCTTTTTTTTTGGTTAATTTTAATTCACCTTCGCTCAATTTGTCATGCATGATTGTTTTAATCATTATCTTATTGTACCTAGACATTAGTCTGATTGCTACCTAAAAGGAAAATATAGCGTAAAGTTGCATAGAAAAATCAGGACATGCAAAAATAAGGTAGTATTGATATACAGTATTTTAATTTACTGAAAAACTAATCCTCCACAACAGTCTTGTCTGTATACCAAGCATATTAGTGTATTTATTGAATTTTCACCCTGTTATTTACTTGCCGAATATCTCGTCCAGGTTGTGAATTTTGGGAGCGACACTGTGACCCTTAAGATATCTATTGATGGGCTGGAGCTGAACTCCATACAACCATCTGGATCAATGACGACTGTATTAACATCAAGCAATGTGAAAGATGAAAATTCTCTTAAAGAGCCAAATAAGGTATTCATTCTTTTTTAGCTGTGTTAACCTCATAGATAGACATAAAAGTGGGAAAGCATTTATGTACATTCATCGCAAAGTGTGTTCTAGATTTATCTTTGAGGGTCATTTACGAAAAATTCTTTGTAAATCCTATCTGATATGGATCCATTGATGGACACAAAATGGTTTCCAAAAACTGCTCTTCTGGAAGTATCAGCTTTGTTTTCTCTATTTCGTTTTTCAGTTGATTAGGAGAAAGGGTGTTAACTAGCAGATATTAGTTACCTCATCAGGCAAATATGAGCTCCTCGTCGTGGACTATCTAACTTATTGCATTGATCCAACCTAATTTGTCCAGATCTTTTTTTACTGTTTAATCTGTATTAGGTTTCTGTGGTAATTTCTGATGTGGGAGATAAACTTTTAATTAAACAATACTGCTGGTTCCATTTCATGGTAAAAGAGAAACAAGACGAGCATTTAATGCAGTGAAACAGTGAACTGCCATAACTAGTAAACAACCACTGATTTATGTGTAATTTTAACATGTATAATTTTCCTGGAGATTATAAAGCTGTCTAGGCTATAATGTAAACTAGTTCATTCGTACATCTAGCAATCACAATTAAAGGTCGTTAAGGTTGTTGCATCTGTCATATAAAAGAATGTATGTGTTTATTCTTATCCTTTTGCTCTCTCTGAAGTCTTATTTGGTCAAGCGTCTATGATTGCCATTATCGAGAATACAGCGTTATCCTGTGTCCCGAGTTTCTTCAGTTGTAGGCCAGTTTGTGGTCCATTAAACAGAGGAAATCTTATTTAAAAAACATAAATCATCACCCGTCTCTACCCAAGATCCCAACATCACAATTCACTGTCCATTCTTATCTGTTTTTATCATGATATTTCTTGCTAAAATTCTGCGTAATCTTCTTATCATTTGGTTATTTTAGCCGAGGCAGGTTTGTTGGCTGTAATTATGATCTGCTTTCTGCTTTTCTGGCTATTTATCGACGATTGAGTATCTTTGCTTTCTTCTATTCCATTACGCCGTACATTACATACTCTATATTCTCGTGAAGGTTTTCCTTTTTCTTTCTCTTTTTCCTATAAATATTTGTAACTTGTTCATAGCATTCTTTTCACTTCTAATTCTGCAAAAGTTGCAGGCATTTACTCTGAAATATAGGGGACAAGCTCTTCGCATAGCGCAAGAGTTTGTTACTAAAATGGCTTTATTGAATAGTTACGATAAAATAATCCGGTCTTGCCTCATCTTTTTGACTGAGGAAAGAAAACTAGTCCATATTCTTGCTCCATCATGCATGCGCCAAGCTTGCTGCCTGGCTTAAAGGGGGAAAAGAAAAAGAAAGAAAAACAACATTTTTGAAATTTCTGCAATGAATGTTCCTTTTTGATACCCGACCCTACAGTTGGATAAAACTTCATTTGGTTTGGTTTAGATATTCGTTTCTAAAACTCTATTTCTTCTTATCTGCAGGTGGTTCCTGTGAGAACTCTGCTGGAACAAGCTGGGAAGGATATGGATATTGAACTCTCTCCGCATTCAATTTATTCCTTTGACTTACTGACAAAATCAAACAGCATTCAGTTTCCAGGATCTGATTCTGTCCATGAATCTTCATATGGAAAATATGTATCATACAAGAAATTTTAATTCTAATAGGAAAAAAATTGAATAATATGCCTTCAGCTCGGGATCTCTTGTTATTGTTGTTATTACTTTTTTCGAGTATTGTTTTCTATTATCCTTTTCACCATTTTTTTATAAATAGTGTTTTTTAAAGATTGTAACACGTTGCGTGCCTACGAAGACTAGGTCTTCTTAAGCCGACAAAGCTGAAAAGCCCAGAGAAACAAGTATAACTTTTAACTCTCTACGTTACAAAAAGCAAATGGCCTTAGCAATTACAACCTCCACAAAAAGAAAAAAAATACGCGTGCAAAAGACGTTTCGAGAAGAAGATGGAAAGGGTTACTAGACCAAAAGGCAAGGGCTTGGAGCGTGTTTTTTAGTGGGCCGTCTTTTTATAAGGGCTCAGACTTTAATGGGATTGTCCATATCATTAGAAATGATAACGGTTCGATTAATTGTAAAAAATAATAAAATCGTAACTAAAATTATTTAGCAAATCAATAATTATAATCGTAATCAAAATTTAACGGTTTTCAAAACTAATAATCATAATCGTAACTGTTAAAAATTTAAAAAATCGCGGTTAACCGCAATCGTAACCGTTTAATTAAAAAATTATTAATTTAAATAAAAAACTTTAAAAAATGTAAGAAAAAATAGTTTTAAATGTAAAGAAATCAAAAATAAAAGAATCCAAACTAATGATAAAATTTGAAATAAATCACATAATAATTTTATGAGCAAAAATCAAAATTAATAGGTTAAGTAAAGAGAAATTTATTATCAAGCGTCGAGCGAGAAACGTCTCTTTTTTTGTTTTGACAAGTAAAGATGACAATTCTTAAAAGTATAAGTATTTGTTTAATAGGCTTAGCCTATTTCTTTTAATTGAGCTTAGTTCACTTTTTTAGTTGAGTTTAGTTCAAATTTTTATCATTTTATTTACCAATTTTAGTTAGTCTTCTATTATTTTAAGTATATATATGTGTGTGTGTGTGTGTGTGTTAGATTTTTTTTATTAAATTAATAATTAAGTTTCGATTTTTTTAACGCCAAAAATTAAAACCTATCGGTTTTCCTTTATCAAACCCAAACTCTAAGGCATTCTCTTTCAATTTTTGTTATCAAATTTTTATTTGGAAATTACCCATCGATTTTGAATAAATCGAGTACCTATTGCTATACCTACATATAATACTCCACAATCACGCACGTTGATACAAATATTTGCAATCTTCCAAATTGGGCTTAGTTAGATTTTGATCACTATCCAGCTAGGAACCAACTAACAACGAACTTTGTGCATCTAAAAATACATGCTTCGTCAAAATTTTTTTGATCTAATGGTATGACACTCTCAACACTCTCGTTGATTATATTTGTATATATGTATTAGGCCTCTCTTTGAATAAAAAAAAATATATATACACGCTTCATTCAAATTTCCCACTAATGTTCGATTCCAAAAAAAAAAGGAAGGAAATACAAGACTTCATTAATTGAGTAAAAACAATCGTTCCAAAGATCAATAACTTCTTCTTCTTAAAGAAAGCAGTAATAAACCATATATATATATAAAATACTACTAAAAGAACTACTCGAAATCAATATATGGCATGGAGAAAACTTTAAAAATTAGGGTTACTGAATCTAAAGCCAAAATCACTAGGAACAAAGATGACTCGTTTGGTATCTTCCTCATACATTGCTTGCTGATGATGATGTGCAGACGACATTGTTCTAGCCATGGCCTTCTCTTCAGCTTTCTTGTTCACATTACTCTTCAACTCTTCTAAAGCATCTCTAAATTTTTCAAGCTCTTCTAGCCCCATACCTCTAGTATCTTTGTTCCACCAATAAGGGTCTTTACCTGCCAAATACAATAAATAAATATGATAAATACACGATAAATAAATAAATAAATATAAAACGCAATATAAGATGTTAACTTAATATAACATAAGAGCGCAACTCATCAAATGATCTTGGGTTCAAAACTCAAGAACCCTAATTAACAAAAATAATCTAGCCTACACATGAAGGGACATGTTGAACAAAAACTACTTAATCTACCGTGAAGGTGCGTGTTGAACAAAATAACTAAATAGAAAAATCTCTATCTAACCCCTTAAACTTTTAGATGTATTTTCAAGATATTTTTAGATAGGAAATTTAATTTAGGCCGTATTAGAAAAAAAAAAATATATATATATACGAGTATTACAACGTGTGATTTTAGCCCGCAACGAAATAAATTTTGGATCCGCCTGGGTGAGGTGGTAACTTTAATATTACGTACCTCTTGCATTATTTTTCTCCATCTCTTGCTTGTTCAACTCCTTGAGATGGTTTCTTTCTGCTTCCAAAACCCTAAGCTTCTCCAAATGCCTATTCATGTCAGCAACGTCAAATCTTGCAGATTCATTAAACGACTGATCTTCTTCTTTGTGTTCATAACGATCAATGATGGCCTCCACACTGGGGTGTCCAAACGTGAAGACCTTACCCTTTGGAGAAACCACAAAAATGGCTGCCTCTGCACCACACAGCACACAAAGCTCGCTGGCCTTTCTGAACAACCCTGATCGACGCTTCGAGAACGTCACCTGTCTGCTATTTTTGTCTTCGATTTTCTTGATCTCAATCTTCCTTCGTCCCTGGCTTTTCTTTCTTCTGTTGATCCTATGCTCCATGGCTATGGCGAAGAAAAGCTTGAAGAGTAGAGACTAGAGAGTTATGAATTCTTGAATTCTTGAAGGCTTTCTTGGGGACCAATAAAGCTTTCAGGGTTTTGTGTGAGTGCAGAAATTGCCATGCATGTAGTGTGTGTGTATATATATATATATAGCTTTTTTTTAGTGGGTTTTTGTGAAGCTTCGTCCTAAGTAAATCTTTTATGATGTTAATTAAGCTAATTTATCGTATGATTGTAATAATTATAGTAATGTGTTGTAAGAGCATTTATGGTTTTGTCTGAACATTATTAATGCTTTCTATATTTATGAAAGTTTACTTAGTTGTTTCCTTCATTAGCAACCGTTAAAAATGCCCAATTATGTAACAACTTTCCTTATGAGAAAGATTCGGTATATTTTGAATTTTTGTTGACTATATATATACACATGTGGGGATACTATAGTCTATATAAACGAATAGGGCTTGGATACTCTCGTATTATTATAACGTTACGAGAGAAATTTAATGATAATGATATATCTATATAGATATTCAATAGGAATGATTCAATAAAAAAGAGGCATAAGCATTGCCTCTCGATCCAATCTATCTTTCCTGACATCTCCAACACACTCTTGATACAAAAAAAAGCTCCCGCCGAGCTATGATAAAATAATTTGAATAATTTATTGTCATTAGATTTTTCTTATAACGTTATATGATATGAGATAATTTAAATCTAACGAAAACCAACCTCTGGCAAGAATCTTTTTTAAAAACGATAATGGAGCGAGATTGAAATGAAAAATTCATCCTGCTACTTAAAATATTGTCTCACTCCTACTTCTTTTTCTTCATCCTCGTCTTCAAATCCCTTTGGGGATAAGCCTAGAAGATTCTTATTAATTTACATCACTTTAAGGGTGTAAACTAAAATGAAAATAAATGAAGAGCTCAACTATAGATTTTAAAAACAGAATAAACATTGATTATACTTTGAGTTTCATATCTCTAATAGTCTAATTATTGGGAAAAAAAAAAATATTCTTACTAAAATTGAGTTTCAAACGTATAAAGCAAACTCTAACTAGCATTAAATATTTTCGAATAATATTGTTTGTTTTTTTTTAACTCAACCATTCTCTCGATTTCACATACTCCCTCCCTCCCCCCAACCTAATAACCCACCATGTGGAGTGGGAAATAGGTGTTCACCCACAAAATTCATCCTCATTGTCATCAACTTCAATGATATAAGTGTGGCAAGCTCCATGGACTTTATTGCTTCAAATTAATGCCAATGAAAGAGGGAAAATGTTTATTCCAAAATTATTCATGAACAATAAATAAATATCAAAATCAGTATTTCATGAATCTTGCTAATATTTTGTCTTTGAAATGGCATAGACAAATGATGGATAATGATATCATATTGATCTCTATTTTATAGTATTTTCCATGGGAGTAGATGATGGACACAAAAAGTTCTATTCCAACATTAGATTAATAAATAAATACTAAAACTTGTATTTTTCTATGAACACTTTTTCATTAATTATAGATCAGCACTCAAAGCCTTGAAAAAAGTGACATCTAGTTATTGAAAATTTTATTTCTTTTCGGCTATTAAATACATTAAGTTAGTGAAAATGAGGAATTAAGAGATCCACTAATTAAGTTTCTGTAACAATAAAAAAGTACGTACTACGATAGTTATTTTTTGTAATAGTATCTACAAGTGTCTATGTCTGTGTTTATGTATATGTAATTGATATGAAGAAATTTAAATGGTGCGGTGAGCAATTTCAAAATTTCAAGGAGATACTCTTTAAATACTAGCTCCGTTTGTTTGCAGGAAAATAAATTGATAAGGGAAAATATTTGTCCGAAAAATTGAATATTTTCAAGTGTTCGGTTATCACTGTAAAAAATATTTTTAGATGAAGATTTTTATAAACACACACATACTTTCATATATAAATATATATATATATAGATGTGCTAGGTGGGGCGGGTGGATAGGGTTGACAGGGAAGGTGTGGGGGTGGAGGTGAGAGGTTTTGGGGGTGGGTGGGGGTAGAATGGGAAATATTTTCATCATCTAAAACACCATATAAAACATTTTACATTCTTTATAATTAACTCTTTTAATTTGACTAAAAATAGTTTTTAATTTATAGTGTTACAAAACCGAAAAATCAGAAAAATATATATTTTTTTTAAAAATTACGACAAACAAACGGAACCTAAGAGTAGACTAAAACTCATATAACGTTTTACATAAATTGATGTCGATTGATTTTAAATATTGTAAAAGGTAAAAGTGTCCAATCTTTTCAACAACCACAACCATAAAAAAAACTATCTAAACAATATGCTTCCACAATCATTGAATCTATCAACTAAAGCTTGGAATATTAAGACATTGTTTACTAATGGATAAGCCTAGTGAGCATCATCATATATGGAGAGTGGGGTCATGAAAGAAACTTTCAAGGAAGAGCTTAAAGACATAAAATTAATTACGTGAAAGCAATGATCTATATCATCACACTCAAAACTTGTCTTCCCTTCAAATTCTTGTTCACAGACATGATAAACTCATGAAGAGTCAACCAACATATACCATATATAAAATGTCACCAAAACCAATCATCTGTCAGCAAAACTGATCAAGAGTTCGGAAAATAATCAGGTAGCGATATATTATAATCATCTTGAGTTCGACCCCGAGTTCTACCTCCATTGGATTTCAAACAAAAAAAAAAAAAAACTGATAAAGCAAACAAAGAATTATCTCACCATATAACTACTTTAACTGTCAAGATTCTTGATCTCACTTTATATATATATACTAAGTAAACTAAGTCCTCCTATAAAGGAAAGGTTTCTCTATGCTTCTTATTTTCAGGTATATCACAAAAACTCATTCTGATGAACTAAAAATGTGAATATTATGTGGGATATGGTGCTTTTGAGTCTCTCTGAGTGTCAGGGGCTAATGCGCGTCGTGGATTGTGGGAGCTGCAGTTACCACCAACCCCACAAAATAGTTTGAAATAGTTCATGCCGTACCTCTAGTTTTGGTCAACAAAATTACTTGTATGCTCAGTATTTTTGAAGCTACAAATTATCTATTATTAAATGGAGATTACATGATTCTGTTGTTTTCTTTGATATGACTAATTATGGTAATTGCAAGTAGATTGTAAGTGGTATACGATATGTTATTGAATCTTGAAATAATATATCTTGATGTTTTCTGAGTCTCACTATGTTACTCCTGTTCTATTCAAGGTATAACACGATGATATTACTAATATGTTTTTCACTCCTGTAACTATTCAATTCTTTGATTAATTCAGATTTCAAAGGTGTTATGATCCATGAAAAATTAATTTTGAGTCACATTAGATGTTTTTATCTGTAGAGTTTCAGTTTCTAAATTCTGCTTATTGCTGTTCGTTTGAGCTCCTGTAATGAGAGCAGAGTTGCATTGCCAACAGAATGTAAGACTTGGCGTAGCTACTCACGCTTGCTTTTGTTAATAAGTTAAATGCAGAGGAATAATTCAATAGTCTTGTCTGATTGATGTCGATTTCTTAGTATAATTCTTGTACTGCATGTTATAAGTTCATAGCCTACATGAAATAGCCTAGAAATGCTGAGAGTTATGCAGATATATGTACATTATATTTATCAGTAACATTAGGTATTAAGGAATATAGAATTCTGTGCGTGCTTGGAAACTTACTGCTCTTCATTTCTTTTGACTGATCGTGATATAATTGAAGCAGCTCTTTTCAGTGTTTAATCAGCAATCAGAAATAGGGAACACAGTGAGGAAGAATGCGAACTAATCATTGCTTAGTTGGTATTCTCCTTCTTGTTTTCATTTGGTTGCGTGCTTCCTGCGAATGTTCTCCAGTTGGGGTTTATGCAGACCAGACAGCACGGCTCTCCATAGATGCGTCTGGAACACCAAACCTAAAGATACCTGACAATATGTTTGGTATATCATTTGAGGTTAGCTTATATGAGGTTTTGTAGCTTCTGTTTGTGTGCAGATAGTTAGGACTCGTGTTTAGCTTCCATGCTACGGAAGCATGATGTGCATTCTATTTGATTCCTAAGTGCAATTGCATACTCATACTGTTATTTCTGCACAGAAATGGCAATTATATGATCCAAGTTTCCATGTGCACATTTGCACTAACTTGGCAAACTTTATGTGAAATTTCCATACTCTACTCGTTTTGAAAACTTCTCAATCTATAAATCAAGAACATCCACTACAAGCTGTTTGTGATTGAAATGCTAGGGAAGGATGGTCTAGCACCCATCTTAGTGGGGTTTTGAGGTAAATGATTGCAATAGCAAAAAATCTTGTAACTGCTGAAAGCTATGGCAAGCATCCATAGCATCAAAATTTATTCAATTTGTGTTTTACATTATACAATTCAGTTCATTTGTTGATTATAGTGATTGATAATTGTGATAAACTATGGTTTTACAGGAGATCAATCATGCTGGGGCTGGTGGATTGTGGGCAGAACTAGTTAGCAACAGAGGTCAGTTTCATGATTCTCTTCAGCTGACAGAGCTGGAAATAGTGAAAATTGATTTTTTGTTTGAATTTGTGGAATTCATGCTTGATGAAATTGTCAAAGTATCCTTCAGAAAAATCTGGGGGAGGAATATGACACATGTCTCTGCGTATGTTTACATTTGTATTTCTGATAGTTAGCAAGAAGCCAAGAAATCATATGAACTTAAAATTGCAGTTCAGTTGAAAATCCAGCACTATTTACCTGAAAATGATACTTCTGGAAACTATTACATACTAATATTGGTTTTAAGGACTTGTGCTCATGTAGAAATTTAATTAGGGCAATTTTCAAATATAGTATTCATATATGTCCTCTGTGCTTTTCTGATTGTCAACGAATTTGCTTACCTTTTCTTATAAAATCCTGTCATTTTACGTGTAGTTTTTCATTATTTCATCCTGCTATTTCCTGCCTATCCTCTCTCTTTCTGTAAGCAGTTAATAGTCTTAAAAAATCTTATATCTATCTCAAAGAACTTTCATTTACTATAATCCGGTTATTCAGATACAATAGCGTTAGTGAATCTGCTAATAAATAGTCTACCTAATTTTTCTACATTGAAATGGTGCTGCCCTATGATATTAAGCTCTCTCCTTGACGAAACTAATCACCACATCTGGCACTTCGTGTCTATTTGTGGAAGAAGCAAATAAAGCAGAAGCTTCATGTGCCTTCTTCCTCTCCATATCTCACTGTGGAGTGGGAGCTCAGATTGATTCTAGTTATTTGGATAGTTCACAATGTTTAAGAGCATCCTGTATAAATTTTTAGACTGGAAAAGCTAATCACGTGCTAAAAAGTTTTAAATCTATAAATCCTTTTAAAATTTTACTTCCAGGCTTTGAAGCTGGTGGCCAGAGCACGCCATCAAATATTGATCCTTGGTCTATCATCGGAGATGAATCCTTATTAGTAGTATCAACAGACCGTTCATCATGCTTTGCTCGAAATAAAATTTCACTGCGGATGGAGGTGCTTTGTGACACTGAAGGTGTTAATATCTGTCCGGATGGGGGAGTAGGGGTCTATAACCCCGGGTTCTGGGGCATGGTAAGAATTTACATCCAAAAATATGTTTTATGTCTTTTCATTTCATTTTCCCTCCAGTACATGCTTCCTTTGAAATTTGGAAGGATAGAATTAAGAGGCATTGATGGTATAGATAAAAGTATACAGTAATTTGAGTTCTTAAATCAAGGGTCTCTCAACGTGAGTTGTTCTCTCTATATTGCCTTCTTGCAGAATATTGAACAGGGGAAAGCATACAAAGTTATCCTGTATGTTCGTTCACTCTCATCAATTAATATTTCTCTATCACTAACTGGTTCAAATGGACTCCAAACGCTAGCCACTTCAGAAATTGTGTAAGCAGACCTCCTTCTCATTAACTATTTGTTAAGAAGTCCTTCACACGTTGATTTTACAAAGTTTTCTTCTTTAGATAACTTGTGTCTGTCATTCTGTGTCTCAGTGCTGAGGACGTCTCAAACTGGACGAAGTTGGAGGTTATGCTAGAAGCAGAAGCTACTGATCATAATTCAAGACTTCAATTGACAACGAGGGAAAAAGGTGTTATATGGTTTGATCAAGTGTCAGCAATGCCTTTGGACACATTCAAGGTTTGTAATATTGAAATATACAGCAAATTAAAGGTTAAGTTACAGTTACAAGATTGCTCTTCAATTGCTGTTTACCTTCAAGTATTGGCATCTTATCCCGTCAGTGATTATTTCAAGTCCAATAATCTAAAGAAGGAAAGAAAACGAACGTGGTATGATGGCAATTGCTTAGGGTTTTCAATCATGCTTCATTTAGATAATGTGAAAGTCAAGGGACAGGAAAATAGTTTTATTTTATGTGTTTGTTTGAGGAAATTTAGGATGGTTAATGTGGGTAATTCTCATCTTCTTGCAAAATCTTTCACTTTTTCTTTACTTGACTTGTGTGTTTTTGATCCTTGCCATTATAATACCCGTTTGAAACATATTTTATCTTCTTTATGTCCTAGTTATAAAAAGTTCAAAGGCTGATTGGTATATAAAATTCGATTAAAGAGTTTTAAGCTAAGTATGCTTGTAAATATGGATCACAGGCGCAGAACTGCAGATGTATATTTTTTTATATGAAAGTAAACTCTCGATTCTTGAAATATGAAGTTGATTCATGGTGGTTACCAACATCCTAATCATCATGCATTTATCTAGACCTTCAAAAGGATCATAAACCTTAAGTATTGTATAGTTTGAGAGTTCTTTCCTTGCCACAGGGACATGGTTTTCGCCCTGATCTTTTCAAAATGCTTGCAGATTTACGACCAGGTTTTGTCAGATTTCCAGGTACTGATTTTATTTCCTGCGAGTTTGCAATCATCCAGCATTAACAGCATGGAGTTACTGAATTAGGAAAACTATTAATAATTGTAATACTAATTTCCATTTTCATTCCTCATCTTAGGGTGATGAAATGAGATTATCATCAGCCAGAACAGTATAACAACATGTCGAACAAGTATCTCCACAATTACAAAAAGCTAATAGAAGAAGAAAAATCACTTTCAATAATTCTCTAAAATCATGGTGTGGAAAGTGTTAAGATGAACTACAAGTTCTCACAATCATGTTCAATGCTATTGAGTACTCTTGATATCTGATATGCCTTTGAGATTTTCTCATATTTTATGTCAAAAGAAACATCAAGGGCTTATTTGACATGGAACAATATAGCTTACTCTGATTTCTTCCACATAAACTGTAGAAACATGTATGTTTCTTGATAGATCAAGAACGCCGATAGCCCCCAGAAGAGCTGGTTGCACATTGAAATTAGCGCCTACAGATTGTAGTCATTAATTATCTGGTTTACTTTAAGAGTAACAATTGTTTTCAGGAAACTGATTACATATGCCTAGTAAACTTTTGTGATAAATTTTCTATGACATGGTTCCACTTAGAGCATCCGATTAGTCCAGGGCATGCGAACCACCTCTCACGACCTGCAACTATCCAATTTAGAGCATAATCAGGGGTATCATTAAGGGAGATAATTCAAACTCAGAACTTAGATTTTGGAAACATAACATCTTGGAGCCACTGCATCCACCCCTTGGGATTGTAAAGCTATGCCTTATTTTTTAAAGTCGAATTTTGTCAAACGCTAATGGATGGTAACTTGGTATAACAGACATGTTATGCTGTGTATTCACCAAAAGAAAAAAAATGAGATGTTTGAAACTGAAAGCTAAGTTCCCCAAAAATATTTACTCTTTGAATATATTTATTTCAAACATATTAAATTCATTACAAAGCACAAGTGAACTTAAGGCTGCACAAACAGGACATTCTTCCAACAATTATCAACCCAAACTATTCTGACTTAAACTGGAGTAACAGACAAGTGAAGATGTTGTGATTCATGGATCTGATGATAGTTGATTAATCATACATGTTGAAAAAGGTTATCATAACCTCTCACAACCAAGACTACCACATGTTTCAAAATGTTTGTCACTATATACTTGTTGGTGAGTCTGACTTGAGGTCAAGTCTTCCGAACCTTGGAAAATGTTTAATTTTCTGGATCTACTGTATTCTGTGTATATCTGTTTTATTTCTAATTATTTGTCTCTTATTAATTGAATTTCTCCACATTAAGGTTCAAGTCTTAAACTAATGTACTGATATTAATAAATCTTGCACCATTTGTATTGCCAGGTGGCTCTTTTGTCGAAGGTGAATGGTTAATGAATGCATTTCGCTGGAAAGCAACAATTGGATACTGGGAAGAGAGGCCTGGACATTTCGATGATGTTTGGAAATACTGGACTGATGATGGACTTGGTCAATTCGAGTTCCTCCAGGTAATAACTAATGGATACTGCCATTGGAGATTCTGTTGGAAATTTTGGATGCTTGAAGAGTATTTCTAGCATTCTTATTACTAGTCTTTCTTACAAAACCTTTTTCTGTAGCTTGCAGAAGATTTAGGTGCATTGCCTGTATGGGTCTTCAACGGCGGTAAGCTGCAGTTGCCCCTTGTAATTAATGACAGAGCTATCCCTTTCTCGAGGTTGATGCTAATATTTATATTTCATTTCTATTTTTTCATTTTTTTCCAATGTGCTCACTGATCCTCAGGATTCAGCCTCAACGATGAAGTTGATACTTCCACCATCTTACCCTTCGTACAAGTACGTCTATTGAGCTTTTGCTTGATGTACACATGGCCAGTAATTACCATTCTAATGACAAAAACTGGTTCCAGTGGTATAATTTTTCATCTACTTAGATATAAAAAGAAAGAAATGCTTATTGTCATAAACATTCCTAGGCTTCTTCTCGAATATGTATTTGCTGATTCTAGTTCGATTATTAGCTAAATGTTGTTAAGCATTAACGGCGGATTTATAAAAACGCTCTTCAAACTTGTTTGTGATGGTTCAGAAAGTTCATAATTAAGAATGCTCTGTCATTGCCACATCTGTGTCTGGTATATATGTCATATAATGTTGATTTTGAGTGAAATCTCTTAGTCTATGGTATCTTTAAAGCGTGCTAATTTCAAGAATCTTTTCTCTTTTTGAGTTACGTAAAGGCTAGAACCTACCACCAGATGATTATTCTGATGCTTTTGGCTTGCAAAGTGATCCTCATCCTGTTAATCTCAAACTGTCTGCAGACTTCACTTAGTCTTGTTTTCTTGATGTAGGAAATTCTTGATGGTATCGAGTTTGCAAGAGGTAATACTGATTCACCATGGGGTTCTATTCGCGCCTCAATGGGGCATCCAGAACCTTTCGATTTGAGATATGTTGCCATTGGCAATCAAGACTGTGGGAGGAGAAATTATCGTGGTATGCATATTCTGCTGTTGATGCTTTCCACTTGTATATATGCATTCTTTCTCGTTTATAATTACTGCTGATGTATAAATAAACATTGTTTTTATTATCTCATTGTTAAATGCGATATTTTACAATGTGATTCAGGAAATTATCTCAAGTTCTACTCGGCTATCAAAAATGCCTATCCAGATATCAAAATAATCTCGAATTGCGATGGTTCTTCCCAGAAGTTGGACCACCCCGCGGATTTTTATGATTTTCATGTAAGATTTCATAGTTAACATTCTGCATAAAAAACTTTTACTCTTGAAATATATAAAAAAAACTAATTTCTATCCTTCGTTTCTGTTATTAGGTTTATCGCGATGCGAATTCTTTATTTTCAATGGCTCATTATTTTGACCATACATCACGTAGTGGTCCAAAGGTAGTAAGGTTCTTGTTCATAATTTACAGATTAATTTGTAACTATTCTTCTGAAATGTCTTTGCAATTATTTCAAAGGCGTTTGTGAGTGAGTATGCTGTTACTGGAAATGAGGCTGGCAGAGGCAACCTTTTAGCTGCCCTGGCCGAAGCTGGATTCCTCATTGGGTTAGAAACAAATAGGTATATCACACTTCCCGTATATCTAACGCATCTTGCTTTATCTGTAGTCTCCTCATTTTCATCTTGTGTCTTTTAGAACTGTTCTGTTGACAAGGTTTGTTTCCACTCTTCTGCAGCGATGTTGTTGGAATGGCGAGTAACGCGCCACTGTTTGTTAATGCCAATGACAGGAGGTAATGCCAAAATCCTATGTAAAGCTTTCTTCGTACTTTGTTTTTTTCCAATGCATACTGGAGGAAATCTTATATGTCAATCAGGTGGAACCCGGACGCGATTGTATTCAACTCTTGGCAGATGTATGGAACGCCTAGCTACTGGATGCAGTATATGTTCAAAAACTCGAATGGTGCAACTCTAGTTAGTTCCAAGCTTCAAGCAAGTCCTGGGAACTCACTTCTTGCATCTGCTATTTCTTGGAAGACAGACGATAAGATGACGTACCTGAGAATAAAGGTTTGAGTACTTCTTTGATCTGATTGAATAATAGCTCCAGATTTTGGCAGCGCGTGTTTTGGCTCCCTATCCAATTCATTCATTCTTACTGAATTTCACTTCACGCGAATCTTTTTCAGATTGTGAACTTCGGAAACAACAGAGTAAATCTCAAGATATCTGTCGATGGATTGAAGCAGAATTCAATAAAAGCAAATGGATCCACACAGACTGTACTGACATCCAGAAATGTGAAGGATGAGAATTCCTTCAACGAGCCAACGAAGGTAACTTTTTCTGCCGGGTAAACCAGGATTTCATTAATTGCAAATACGAATATACAAAATGCTCAAGCTACAAGCTACTAAAAATAGTTACAATGAAAGCATAAAGAACAGTATTTAGACGAGAACTAACAGTTAATATAGGTATGCATTTGCATTGCTGAAGCACCAGAACCATGGAGGTTGGCTGAAAATTGTTTAGCTCGGGCGTACCTGTAAGTCGCCCTGAGTGCAATAACTACTGGAGAACCGGGAAAGAATTTTGCCCAGGCCCTGGCGCTTCAGCTACTAAACGATGGATTCCAGTTTTTGCCCGGGTGATTTTGCTTCACCCGGGCCGGACAAGCCAGTCCGGTAGCAATAGTTTCATTTCACAATTGTCCTTGCAGAGGGGAAATCCATTACTACATTAACCTATCATTTGATCAATTGATTTGAAGCATAATCTGCAAAAGAATTCTACCTTTTACATCTAAAAGTTCATCTCTGTGTTTATGTGCAGGTGGCTCCAGTCGGAAGTTCACTGCGAAATGCAAGCAATAACATGAATGTCACCCTCTCTCCATATTCACTTACTTGCTTTGACTTGCTAATAAAATCAAGCAACATCTGGATTGAAGGACCTGATTATGGTTATAGATCCTCGTATTAAGTATCACAGCTGCTAAATAAATTTAATTTAATTTGGAATTTGTACTACTTTAATTTATATGGCTTCTCCAGCTCAAAATATTTGATTTTCTGCACAACTGTGTGGTTGACATAAACATCTTCCTTTTCTGGTAAATGGTAGAGAAAACTTAGGATGGCATAGCTGCAAAAGTTAAGGGCCGGACATGATAATTTTTCATCTTCCGGCTCCAGCAAGAATCAAAAGAACCAAATACATAAAAGTAAATGATACAGCCATGCTGCAGAAGTCCAAACACCTAGATTAAGTCTGGTAAGAAAAACAACAAACTAACAAAAAGCCCAGCCATCTTGATGTAATTCTTCCATTCTTGCTGATGCTATCAAGCTGAAGCTTTCAGCTCTTGCTAGACATCAACCCTCCTTTCTGATTGTTTGATGTTCATAAAAATGCAACAAAAGGTGTCACTAGATAGCCATCGCCCCTACTTTTTCTCATATCACCTCATTCTTAGTATTGCCGTACATCCATCTCAGCATTCCAACATGAATTCTAATAAGCAGAAATCAAATTTAGATGTGTGTAATGGACAATAAAGAATGCAATGCGATTGAGTATCTGATGCTTCAACAAATTCTCAGTCTGCACCATGGTCCTCATTTTTCGTCCTCACTGAGGCACTGACGCCACACTACTAGGAGTCCAGAGCCAAACTCTTTCCCTACCATTGCTGTAATGTGCAGCCAGGTAGTAGTCGGACACTAGCTGATGAGGATGACACGCAAACAGCTCCTGTTGAAAGAATATGTACAGGAAGGCCCTGATCTACCCTTCCGGGGGATTTATCCTATATTATTCCAGTAAATAGCAGAATTGTGGATAGGGAACTATATAGCATGTTGAGTAGCTGCATTCTGTAAGCTTTTCACCTTTGGTTCCTTGGGATTTTTCCAAGCTTGAAGAGTTCTTTGAGCCTTCCCAATAGCATGAGGATTGAAATTGTCCCCTTCAAATATGCTTTCCCACTGCAATCTTCCATAAGGTGTGCACTGCTTCAAAATTGGTTTAAGAATCCATGAGCCTGGACTGAAGGTTGCGAGATCTGTTCAAATCTATACGCAAGATAAAAGCAAACCAAACCCGGGCAAAATACACGATATCGCAACTAAATCTGCTTCCAATTAAACAAATCGAGACAATATGCATACAATATTTGCACAATTGCACTTGCAATTTAACTACATTGGGAAATAGAATGAATTCAAAGTCTACAAGCTGAACAGAAATGTGACAGTAAAGAAACAAGTCAGCTCTAAGCCTGCAAAATATGGTAAACTGCAATGGACATCATGTGTTTTGTGAAACTCCACGTTAGACCCTGTAACCGTAATATTGTAATAACGCACCTAGTTCATAAGAACGTGGCAAAAAACCTCCCAGCTCCCACTGTTTCTGGGCTCGTGAGAGCAGTGAGGCACGTTCTTATGAAGGACATTCTTATAAATTAGAGAAGTTCATTAGATAATTACGGTACCACAGAGTTTAACGTGCAATTTTGGTGAATCACAAAGGACTTTTTGCACTTTACCCTACAAATTATCTTGAACTACAAATTACACATTCTTGTTCTTCTTCAACTTAGAAGGAGGCCATCTCCCTCTCTTCCTGATCCGACGCTTCCTAACAAGCTTCTTTCTTCTTAGTCTAATCTTCTTTGCCAACTTCATCCTCATCTTCTGCTCAAGCTTCAGCTGCAGCTTGGACTCCAAAGGAAGATCCTCCATGGGTACGTTCAAATCCTCCTCCTCTTCACTTCCCGAGGGTAGCTCAGGACCATCTGAACCCGTACCATCGACATCCGCGGATGCCTTAGCTATCAGTGCTCCCACTCTCTCTTTGAGAACAAAGGATGCCTGGATTCCATATCCAACAAACAAAGTTGGCTGATTGCTGATGCTGGAACTGCATAACCTGAAGACTAACACAACCATAAAAAAGAAAGTATATATTTACCGTCTCATCTAAAAACTTAAGTTGTTAGAGTGAATTCTAACGTGCAAACAATATTCTTATATATTCTTTTTAAATAGACGACAATGAGATTTGATACTCGATCAAAGCCCTTTTAGTCAAACTGGATTTTAATACCATCTACATTATCTGCCTCATCTAAAAGTTTAACATGTTAGAGTTGACTCTCTTTTGTTTTTGTTCTTTTTTTTTTTTTGGTTCTGGGTATTAACATAATCTATTATTACAATAGGCACTACTTAACCATTTCCCCCAATTCTTGAGTCCGTTATAGTTTTTTTTTTTTTTTTTTTTTTTTTTAAGATAACGTGGGAATCCAGTTCCCAAAGTCCAAACACTAGATTAACAGAGCACAATCACTAATTGATAAATCCCGGTACAGCGGTGCGCCCCCACATCCAAATGAAAAGAAACTAACACGGCTTTTTCACAGATATCACCCGAGCGATACATCACCTTACTCGATATGGTAAGATGCTATATCATACAAAAGGGAATTTGACATTTAACATACGAAGTCTTACTATATAAATACATAAATTCTTACAATACATACGAAGGAAAGTGATGAAATAACACCCGAATGACATAAAATATTATCGGGAATATATACTTACAAGGAGGAGGAGGAGGAGCAGCAGAGTAACGGTGACGTGCCGCGACGGCAAAGGTGAGAGTAGTAGTTGTTGAAGCAGTTGAAAGCAGGAAGGCCATCTTTGCTGATGGCATTCCAATGAAAGAGAAGAATTAAAGATAAAAATGTCAGTGATAAGGTTATGGCACGGTACGTGAATGACCAATCTCAAACCACCCACTTAATTTTCTTATTTTTTTAAAAAAAATTTTATAACGAGGAACCTTAAGAATAATTATATTGGATTCACATTTGTTTAGGTCAAATTTACCCTGACATGTCTACTCGGTAATCTAACTTGTGATGAAGAAGATGAGACGTAAAATTTATGTCAGATGATTACTTCAATATTTAAGTTAGTATGATCAAATTTAAAAGATTTTAATTAATTAAAATTTGAGTGAGTTTGTAAAGTAGTAGTTATCTTTTTAGAAATAGAGTAGGTATATACTAATCGCACGTATGAGATTTGTTGTCACGTGTAAAAGACGATTTATTAACTATTTGGGAAGGCTTTTATCCTCGAGTATCCCTTCTTATCTCGAGGGGCCTTATTCATCTCGAGCCGTCAAATGAAGCTGATGAGCACTCCTCTTCGAAGTTCTTCTTAAATCCGTTATTATTTTTAATTTCTTTAGTTATTATTTTGCTCTTACGAGATTCATCACTTTTTATCCATATTAAAGCTGTAAATCTCATAGTGTAACTGCATGTTTTGACCCACATATTTTTTCTTTTGTTTTTTCCCTTAAAAAGCTCCTCATTTTTTAAACTTTTGACAAAATTCGAGGGGAAAAATTAACAATTGTATAATTTCTTCTTTTGTTGTTTTTAGAAGGGAAAATCTTTTCTTACAGTTTTTAAAGTCACAGAGTCAACATATCTCCGTATAAAGTATTATATGTTAAATATCTAAAAACAATTGAAATCTATACCCTTGTATGAAATTTAATATTTATTTTTTTAAATAGAAATTTTACCATTTTCCAGAATAATGAGATAATTAAATATGATAATTTTTATTTTCATATCCCCTATTGACAAGACCACCCATTCTAAAAATAATGGGAAAAAAAAAAAAAGAAGAAAAATTGAGTCTCGTGATTCTTAGATGAATTGATTTTCCATTCGTTATGCATTCCAACCATTGACAAAGATATATCGCCATGAAAGAGATATATACATGCAAATTGTAGAAATTAAGTTTTTGTAATCTCATTTCTGATTAGTGCTCCCATGTATAAGGGCTTTCAACATTGCATCATTTAGCTTTCTCATTGGATGATCTATTACTCACAACTGAACAAATTCTTGGTACATTCGAAAAGAGGATAGCAATGGTTGAATAAAATGACAAGTCAAGACACGTAATTCACCAAAATTGTGCATCAATTACATTCAAGACCATTGACCATTGATTGCACAACGAGTACGAGTGAGACTTAAATCAAACCTTATTCCACTAGTTCAAATTAACTATATGAATCTTATTTCGTACAGAACATGGTGAACTTCGATGTTTTATTAAGTTAGATTCTAAAATGCCAGCAATATCTCCCACATTAGACTTCATACCTACTTGGGCAAGAGAAAAAGTTTAAATGAGAACCTACATTCAAGATCTTTGATTCCACACAGAGAGAGTTGAACTACACCAAATCAAGTCAAACCTTATACCACTAGGTGGTGTCGGCTACATAGAACTGATCACATAAAGAACAAGGTGTACTTCCATTTTTTGTTAAGTGGATCCCAAAATGCCGGCAATATCTCCCACATAAAACTTCATGCCTACTCATGCAAGAGAAAAGCTTATATGATAAACTACGTATTGCACATTGAGAGATGTGAACCAAACCAAATCAATCCAATCCTTATAGTGGTGTCGGCTATATAGAACTGAATACATAAAGAATACAGTAAACCTCCATTTTCATTAAGTTGATCCTAAAACGCCGGCAATATCTGCCACATAAAACTTCATATATCCCACATAACACTTCATGCCTACTTCTGCATGAGAAAAGTGTAATGAGATACTCCATACAAAAGAATAAGGTCTTCTTTCACTATGAAGCCAAGCACAACATGGTGAATAATAACAGGAAACTCTTGCCCATATGAACAAAATAACCAATGAAAGATTCAGAACTGAGCAAATGAGTTGCAAATAAACTCAAATGTAGAAATGGGTTTTGAGGAGAAAATAAAATGGCATGTTCTGATATTCACATGGTCCCCATATTATCATACAATAGTTAGGGCCTACATCTATCACAATGTAGCAGTCAGAGCAGCATAATTTATCAAGTGAGAAACTGAAAAGCTCCCTAGATAACCAATTCCTTCATTCTCTATTTTCAAAGCAAGATACCAAATTTGTAGTGCTTATGCAATCATAGGAACTGTTCCCCCAGCTGCCAAGATTTGCTGCTCCAGCTGCATTTGACAGAAATGGCATCAAGTGTGAAATCTTGATAAAAGTTAATTATGAAACCGATGCTCTGAAAGAAATGTAAGCAAGAAAAGAAAATAGTTGAACAAGATGGAGTTAGCAACCAAGGAAAATAAATCAACCAAATAGATTTCAAGTTTTTGCTTCTGTTGTTAGCTTATTTATGTGTTCCGTGTTTGATTTTTCTTTTTCTTTTTCTTCCTGTATTTTTTTTTTTTTTTGGGTGTGTGTGTGTTTTTTTTTTTTTTTGTTTGGGAGGGGGGAGGGAAAGGAAAGGAAAAGTTCCTTTTTCTGGGGTACTCCCAGGAACAGATCCAGAAAATACGGGGTGGGGGTTGTAGCTCAAAGGATTAGAGCACATGGCTACGAACCACGGCTGGGGGTTCGAATCCCTCCACACCAACAATCGGCCCAAAAGGGAAGTACCTTTCCCTCTGGCGGTAGGAAATTCTCTTTCATCGTATTCCATTTTGTTCTACGAGATTTGAAAACTATCATCAATGCCTCGGTGTAGGGCCGGGATAATCCTTTCTTCCATAGCCCAGAGGCTGGGGGGTGATTGTAGAAGGAAGCATTTGTTGGTATCATGTGACAGGAATCTTTTAACAAGACCAGATGCATTTGAGAATTGTGGTCTGATACTAGGACTTCACCATTGCTTTCTTTACCCCATCCAGAAATCTTATCTTACAATATAAAATGTCCATCAGCAAAAGAGCACTTACCCTGAACAAAGTCTCAAGCTTGCTTTTTGCAAGAAAGTATTCGCGTTTCACACTTTGCAGACATGTTATACACCTGCACCAGAGAAATTTAACCATTCGAACATCATAAATCTAGCATAACCACAATAGACTCAATTCATTTGTTTGATCAAAACTTTTGAGTCACATATTTGGCAAAGACAAAGACAATCTATTGTCTTGGAAGCAAGGTAAAGAAATTGAGAATGACTAGTGACTTTTGATGATGAATTTATATTCTGGCACCCAAAAGAAAAGAAAAGAAAAGGAAAAATTACTGTAGTTTCTTTTTGAGAACGACACTCGATAATCAAAATAAATAAAACCCAGCTGCCCAAGCTTAATCGTTGTAAGGTCTACCACCAGTGGCTATTACAAATAACAAACAACATTTTGGCAATGCTTAACTGATATCCCAAGACAGAAAACATCCATGAGCAGCAATTGCCGTTTTGGCATATATTAATACTTTCTTCCTCCAAAAGTCGGGACAGATCTAAATGCAGAAATCTAAGTTATGATGTCTGTGCGAGAGCTTAGCCATGGAAGTCATACAATAATATTGGTGAGAATTACTCTACCAAGTGTCATGCCCGCAAAATCTGCCTAGGCAAATTTCAAGAATGCGACCGCTGTGCGCCTAAGAAGATTTAACTTTCTAAGCCCGCAAGGCTCAAAAACCACAAAAATAACAATAAATAAAACTTCTTAGGCTCGCGGCAGTTGCGTTCCTGGAGTTTGGCTTAGCAGATTTTGGGGGCTTGAAACCAAGGGTCTTTGCACAGAAGTTCTGGAAGTTCCTTAACAATCAACAATTGACATATCCTGATTTCATGGTTTCACACATATCGTATCATATATCGGGACTTAACATTTTCATGCTACTACAAAAATCAAAGACGTAAAACTGCTATAAATACAAATATGCCAACTAAGGTAAATGACGAGTTGTGAAGTGCAAGTTACAAAACTCAAATGTTGTAAAATAAAATTATGATATAATATATTTATAAAGATGTCAAACATCACAACCAAATAGACTCCATGTTGCTATTTTCCCAACACAAATTGGTCACTGTGTTTTGCAAAAAGACAAGCTCAGATCTCCATAAATCACTTAATTCTACCAGTGCTAAAGAGTGAAGACATACAACACAAAGAAATAAATAAATACAAGCTCAAAGAAAAACTCACCCTTCAAGGTTCTTCTGCTCACACAAGCTTCTGAAGTCAACACATGCATTCTTCACTTTATGTGCACCAATGCTGTAGCCAGAAAGAACCATCTTTTTAATCAAACATTCATAAAACTACAAACGAACAACTAGTAGAAAGCATTTTGTCACTTCATCCTTCAATAACAATTTTCAAGTTCATGCAGATCTAAGTTCAAATTTTATAAAACAGAAAATGGCATTTCAGCCCTTATTTCTTCTTCGATAAATCATGGTTCATCTAATTATTAGCAAATTCACTTACAGGCACAAACCAAATGACAGAGCATCAATAAACACCTAAAGGATAAGAACGAATAAAAATTGCAGGACAGTGCATGAAGGTCCCACTATGCGCAGGGTCTGGGGATGGGTTGGGACCCTCTGATTAGTACCTGGAACTGCTTCCTTTGAACTGATGAACATGAGCATCAACTTGTTTATAATCTACAACTGGCTGGTGACTGTACAATTGAAAAAAAAAAAATGGACCCAGTTAACACTTCTATATATATTTATAAATAATACACAAGAACAATAAATCAAATCAAATCAAATTCAACATGATCAAAAGATTCTCACAGGGCAGTAGCCAAATTGCTGATGAGCTTCTCAGAATCATCAAAGAAAAGTGACACCACTTCAGCCACAAAATTTGGGTTGCTCTCATCTTGAAGTTTCTGGAGCTCCAAAAATTGATCATCCAAAAACCTCTTTTTTTTTTTTTTACAAAACCACACAAAAATATTACCACATAGCCTTCAAGAATCAAAACCCACATCACAAAAATTCTAAAAAAATAGAAAAAAAAAGTTTCTTTTTTTTTTCTAAAAATAGATTAAATCTAAAAAAATTCATAGGCCCATGATCAGAAAAAGTTTTTTTTTTTCTAAATATAGATTAAATCTAAAAAAATTTACAGACCCATGATAAGAAAAATTTAGGATTAAATAGAGGTCCAATCATTACAAAATTCAATAAAAATGGGTGGAAACCAAAGTAAATCTTGGAAGAGAAACAATGAATCTATATGATCAAATAGTAAAAAAGTTTTAATAATTTTATTAGTGAAGTTGAAATAGATATAGAACTACTAACCTCATGATAGAGAGAGGTGATGAAGTCTACATATTGTTTCTGCAATTGTACTATAACTTCCATGTCTTCTCTCTTTCTGTGTGTGTTTTTCTCGTACTCACAAACTCTGCTGTTTGATGAGTCAACTGCTGTGGAAAATCTTGTAGATCTTGTCTACAGCTGTGTACGTCACGTTTATAGTTGTTGATTACTTATTTAATTTGATTAATTTTTTAAAATTTATTTGGATCCTTGTCATAAATACTCCCGATCATTTATCGACTTGGAATCATTTATCAGTTTAGAAGATATATTAAGACGTACTGTTATATCATGAAATGTATAGTAACAGCTAGATGTATAATTTAAAGTGAATTTAACATAATTTATTTAAGATGACCTTATCATTAAAAAAACAAAAAAGTCTGAATTTCTGTATTTAAAAGATATATAGATGGCCCAAAAAGAAATGATAAATGGTGTTTTGATTAGAAAAAGAAGGTAAATGAGGTTATTTATCCGTCTCTTGTAACACTCATTATAAATTTATAGTGTTATGATGACAATTTAAATTGTTGATTATTTGATACAATTGTAGTGGTATGTTGATCATAGTAACAATAAATTAAAAATTGATCTATTTAGACTTTTATAATAATTTTTAATTCAAATAATTAGTGAGTTTTAGTCAATATTATATTCTATCACTCGTCCTTGCTCGTAAGTGGGAGCACATGAGGAGATAGAATCCATTTTTTGTACTATTTAGGATATAAAAATCATGGTCAAAATGGGAACTACAAGCACGATGAAGAGAAATTTCATTTAGAAAAATATTTTATTTTTAAAAAAAAATATTTTTTATTAAAAATATTTTTCATAAATAAATTATTTTAAGATAAACAAATAGAGCATAGATCGTTCTTTAATGTTACAAGACACTGGGTTTGACAAAAAAAAATGCAAGATATTGGGATTTATTTTATTTTATTTTTGTCAAATATTAGACAATATGAAAAGACTCAAGTCTGAATACTAGTGTGTGAACTTATGATTAATGGAGTAATTAAATGTATGAGAGGCCAACATTAATGGCATTAAGCGTGAATTTTTGGAATATAATAATGATTTGACAAAAAAAAGGAAGATTATAATGAAGTTTCAGTTTTATTAGAGCCACATGTTTATAATATAATAATTCTCCTCAATTTTGTGATGCGATCCATGTGCCACATTGATTGGCATGTATTGGCTGTGAGTGCTCATTGTGCTGTGAGTATCCCGTTTAGTTCTCATCTAGTTATGTCAAAGTTATTGGGTCCGTTTTATGATGTTGAGTTAGAATCTCATTTTAATTATGCTTGTGGTTTCCAAGTATCCAATTACACAAAAATCAAGAACTAAGAGTTTTCTGTCATTTTTTAACGGACTCTTTGATCTTACCTCTAATAATATTAATAAGATTCATATAATATGAATTATACCAAGATATAAGTATTGTATGATTTAATTAATCAAACCCAATACTCTTCTTTCCTAGTTCTATTATGAGATGATTTCTCAATAATTTGAAAAATAAAAATAAAAAAATTGCTAAGTTCTCTTATTCTTGGCAAAATTATAACGGATCCATTTTAAATTACCTATTTTGTGATATAACAATACATCGTAATGCATGAATCAAATCAATTATAAGAGAAATTCAAAGTCAGAACCTGATTTATAAATCAATATCCTATCATTTATTTTCATACTTGGAGGCAAAAGATTGCTAAGTTTAATGAAAAGATAAAAGCAAAGTAATTGAGTTAGACCTTGTAATAACATGGACCATTTTGCCAAAAAAATGAGGCAATTTCATTGTTGTAAGAATATTGATTTTTCATTGGGGCCCACTTGTGTGAGAACCGGTTATACACGATCAGTCGAACTCAATAATTTTTCTGAAAGAAGCCCTACTAACAGAGAAATCCAACTTTCTTATACAAGTCGTCTTATCGAGTACCTCGTAGAGGGAATTTTGTAAAATGAACATCGTTAATTGTTCTGATACATGGATGAATTTACTATTTTGCCGACCATACCACATCCACAGATAGTTAACATGAACTTCAAACAGGAAAAAGAGTTGACAGCATCAGAATATTGCCTCCTTGCAGAAATACTACAACCTGAGAGAGCAAAACCAAACCTGCACAACTCTCTTGGCATGCGAGCATGAGGCAGGAGTCTGTATTTAGTCATGGAATATGAGTTGTCGCGTCATAACAGAACTCCATCAGTAGCCACATTAGGGTCCGAAATCCATACGTTGTAGCAGCAGAAAGAAAATCTTTTTGTTTGCACCGAGATACAACATCACCAGATGTAACTTTTTGTTAAAACTTAATAGCTAGAGAGTTACTTGACAACCAAAAAGTTAATCCAACTAGCCAGAAATATAGAATTGTTCAAGCAAGTGATAACTACCTGTCAGAAACTCCATGGAGGAGGAATAAATGTAACGAACTAAGAATTATATTAGAAACAAGAGAAAGATCAATACCTTAACTAGGGAAGAACGTTTGAACGAAATATAAGGGGGTATGTGCAGCAAAATCCACTACTCCAGCACTGCAAAAAAGGGAAGTCGGTTAAATTATGTAAACACATCTGCAAAATTAACCAAAAGTAGAACAATACAAAAGTGGGCAACTCAGCTTATTTCAATCATATCTGAAAGACAGAATGCATGAGAAGCCCATAACATTATCTGCCTTTATGTGTTGGTACAAACTTAACCATCTATCACAGTAGTACCTAGACGATAAAGCTAAGGGCACCAAAGAGTATATACAAAAATAAGAGTTTGTGGAACTAACCACAGATAGCAAAGGTCCCTGTTTAAACTTGTCGTGGAATGAAAACGCCATTGGCTTTGGATTGTCTCCAGGACCTCTTATGAACCCACTGGATCAATAAAAAACCAAAATTGCACATTACAGTCAGTTAGAGATGAAAAATATTAGTACCAAACAAATCTAGGAAAATATACATAAATCAAAGTCAAGCACCCTTGAACAGGAAGATAACTGCAGAAATACTTGTATTGATACCAAGTATAAAGCATCCAACTAATCTAAAAGTACTATTTCCACTTACATTAGCGATGCTGAAACCAAAGGTGTTCTTTTAACATCATATATGGCTATGAGTCCCTTGTACAGTTCATCCCCATCTCTGTAAGATATAGCCAAGCGCTCTCCTGAAGCATCCCATGCTATCTTGTTAATGCCCCCACTGCTCAAATGACAAATAATCAGGTGAAAAAGTAACCATTTGGCTCCTGCCAATACATCGTCTTTATTGGCTTGGCTTTAAACTATAGTTGATAATTTACTATCAGAATACATACTAGTGACTTCTCGGAGGCGCAAGAATAATTAAAAATAGTATGCAACAGTTACGGAACAAGTAGGAAAAACTATTGGGAATATGGAAGAAAAGAATTATATCACAAATAAAAGGTAAGTAAGAAAAAAGGCCTTCAACAAGTAAAAGAAAGAAAGGAGGAAAAAAAAAATTCATTCTTTTCTAAGTACACTTTCACTGCTACCCGATGTCAAAATTACAAGGCCTTTTAACATGTTTGGATGAGAGCAAAGGAAAAAAAAAATGGGCATTAGACTACAAGTAGACAGAACTACAAGCAAAATAAATGATCTCTACCCTAACCCCCAGACATGTTCTATGAGTATTTTAAAGTTAGGAAACTACCATAATTAATTTTTTCCCCGAGAAATAAGAAACTACCATTATTAATATTTCTATTATTTAAATAATAGAAATATTAATTATGGTAGTTTCCTAACATATAACCATCAGTTAAAAGGGTACTTTCCACCCAATTGATTGGTGGTTCCATCCCAATGGGAGGGAAAATTTGTATTTGTAAAGAGAAAGGGTTCCATCATATCGACAAAAGAGAATAAAATAAAATATAATCAAGTTGAGAAAAAGATCATGAGTCATTTATTGCCCCTCATGTATATAGGGTAAATAACATTTCGGCCCCCTGTGGTTTATCATAAGTGCAAGTCGAGTCCCTGTGGTTTCATAATTGACTTATAACCCTCTGTGCTTTTGAAAATTGAAGCACACGTGCCCCTTTGGTCCAAGTCCGTTTAAAATTTTAACGGCAATATCAAAATGACACAAATGTCCTCGAGGTAATGTCAGCGTATCAAATATCTTTAAAAACACAAGGGGCCATTGCGCACCATCATTAAAAACACAGGGGGTCATTGCGCACCATCATTAAAAACACAGGGGGCTATTGCGCACCATCATTAAAACACAAGGGGCCATTGCGCACCTCATACATATTGGTCAATCGTGTAAAAAATACAAACAGTTGCGTTACTAGCACGTGCATAACAAATTCTGTTAAAATTGACAGATTGTTTGACGGAGGGGGCATGCATGCTTCAATTTTGAAAAGCACAGGGGGTTATAAGCTAATTATGAAACCACAGGGACCCGACTTGCACTTATGGTAAACCACAAGGGGCCGAGACGCTATTTACCCCATGTATAAATGAACTTATATATTATGCAAATTAACATTGTTTTTCTATAAAATAATTATCCTACTAGATACACAAATATTAAAATAAAAAGATTAAAATATTAAGATCACCCATACAGTTTCACGTCAAGTGAGCTGCAATGAATCAGTCACATTATGAGACTGCAATATAATTTGTCATAAAAATCAAATATCAATGCAAAGGCATCAGATGAAAAAACAAGATGACAAGACAATCGGTCCTCATTCATGCTTACACAACCTAATCTAAGTTATTTCTGCGCCAGGAAAAGGAACAATGAAGGTGCATATCAACCATATTCACGATGACGAGGGGGTTGTTCTTGCAACCGAAACATTCATATCATATCAAGCAACATAAACTTTCCTTATGACTAATAGAAAGGCATTTCAAATTATGCTCAAAACTAATCAAGATAACTGGAAATATGGATGTAATAAGAAACATCAAGCAACCATAATCATAACAAATTCAGCATTCTTGGTTCCACCTGCCAGTCAAGGACTTTATTTCTGGCAACTCCACTGGTACAAGGTGTGCATCTGAGAAAAGTCATTACACAAAATATCAGAAATTTTAGTCCCCTTAAGAGCTATTCATAGGTCCTCAGGCAATGACATAATAATGTCAACATAATGTATCCCTTAACATAAAGTATATGAGACTCGGAATGTAGATAAATAACCAAGCATGGGGTCTCTATAGTTCCACCTGCAAATTCTAGCAGCAGTCTGAGAGTGTCAAGAAGAGTGAAGGGAAATGTGTGGCTACTGATGGTGGCAGAGATAAGCCCACTCATTTGAAACAAATTAAGCTTGAAGAGTAGACAGACTTAAAATAGTGCCTTCGGGCAATAATGATCAATACTAAGTCCGGCAATGACGAGGGTAGTTCAATAACATTGTCAAAACCATGGGTGAGTACAGGAATGACAAGGGCTATGAACTTTTTGAGAAGTTAGAGAAGAATAGATCAAAGAAACAAGCAGGCAAGTATATTGGCTTAGAATTAACCCAGAAAAGAAAAATGTATGCATTTGCTTAGTCAGGAAAGAGATATTTATATTGATCAGGAAAAGAAATGAAAATACATGAGTGCTTGTCGATTATAAGAAGAGAATGAAGGACACACAACCAGATCCCCAAAGATAGAATACGAAATACCACTCCTAAGTGGACTGTGACGGTTCATGATCTGAGCTTTCAGGAGTTGGCTAGATCATTTCTGAATCATCAGCTTTAGGTGAAAACAAGAGTTTTCTCTCTGCTGGATATGAGCTTTCAGGAGTTGGCTAGATCATTTCTGAATCATCAGCTTTAGGTGAAAACACGAGTTTTCTCTCTGCTGGCTGTTCCTTGGATACCACTGTGATTGCATGTCTGATGACACTTCTCTGTGCTTTCAATAGTTGTATAAGCCAAAAGAGATACCACTTGATGTATAAAGGGGCACACTTTTAATCACAAAATCAAAATACCATGGTAAGACATTTACTGGTCAGAGTTTATTATCCAATCACATGCAGACTGGCAAAAGTGCAGTATTTACTACATATGCATCCAAATAGGAAGTCTCTCTACTCAGCCTGACTAAGAAATAATAATGGATAATATACCCAGGAATCTCTAATACTCTATCATTACATCACTTGCCCTGGCACTTTCATATAGTTTCCTGGCTTTCTTAATAAGACCAGCAACAATTTTGCACTTGTACAGCAAAACAAAAAAGTATTAATCAGATCATATGAATTGGGAAGCAGGAGAGTTCACATACCCAGTGATGGAGGCTTTGATGCAAAATGAACAGAACCTAATGTAGAAGATTCAGAGAAAGCAATAAGTATCATACGCCCATCAGGATCCCAAGCTGCTCCCTGACATAACATTGCACAATCAGCAATATCAAATTCGGCAAATTCATAGCAGGACTATGGACTGAACACAACGCTTATGACCAACAATTAGGAAACAAGAGAATAATGCAAAAGCATCAACCAAGTAGTAATCCATTAAAAGATATCCATAGCACGAACTGGTGCAATCTTTAAATCTACCATCCTGAGGAAAGTACATCTTGTTGTCAAGCCTTACTAGATTCACCCCTAGAAGACCAACTATTTGATGCTAAAATGTTGAAACAGATGCAAATACCATTTCTGTAAAGAATAAATATAGTTTTCCAGCAATGCTGCAGAATCTACTAAAAGCACTTCAAAAAGCTCTTCAGAACAAACCACAATTTTTCAATACATTAAAAACTATGGACTGTAAATCATAATTATCATTTCTACTAACCGTGACAAAACCACTGGTTGAGGACCATGGCTCTGATGTCCATGTGTGTGTTTCCCAGAGATAAAATGTTCCATCACTGCAAAAGATGCATTCGTCATTTTCTCACCAGAATGGAGAGAGATTTAGAAAATGCATTTTTATTTCTTGCTTGGCTTGTTGAAGATCACTAGCATAAATACAGAATGTGTAATGTGCCAGTAAGTGAACAGTACAATTTGGCGGCAAAAAAGTAATCCCCAGAAGGGGACCATTTAAGCAGTGATATGCCCCCTAAGCCCCTTCGTATTGGTGTGCCCACACCTGTGAATCATTTAGATACATTAGACTATAATTAAGAATCTAAATATGAGATCTGAAAATATCAGACTAAAGAGTCCTAGAAATATCGACTTTATACAATAATGGCAAAGAAAAAGAAAAGAACAGGACCTTAATTTTAAGACTTAATTCATGAAAAACTTCATAATCAATTCAAGATACCTCAAGGCCAGAGACTTCATAATCAATTCAAGATACCTCAAGGCCAGAGAATGTGACACATTTACATCACTTACATCACTTATCTGGCTAATTCCTACATGTCAAACATGTACCTAAGATGCCATTTCTGTTTACAGAAGTGAAACACCACATTTCTTTTATACAAGTTACAGCCTGTAATCATCTGATAATTTACAAAGTCATCTTCCTTTCTATTTATCTTATGCATCTCACAATGAAAACAATTAATTTGGTTTTCTTAAGATACAAGCCTTCATATGCACAATATCTTATTTAATCATTTTCCCATATATTTAAGGAGAATGGGAATTTCTTAAGTACAAATATTCAAAAGCAAAGCAAATTCCCCACAGTTTTCCCTGTATAATCATATTTATTCATCAAATAACACTAACTAAATTTTTAAAAACTCAAGCATGGAAGGAAGCAAGCCAGCAAATGCATAAAAGAGAGGAGAATGAGAACTAGCCTCATTAACTGAAGTAAATTGTTCCATTGACTCCACTTTTACCAATAAGATATCGCACCAAGAAAATGCTCCCCATCAATTAAGGGTTGACAGAAATTAATATATTTTAAAAAGTAATTAGTGGAACTCAAAGTAGGACAAAAGGATAAAAAGTCTTCAAAAACTGTTCTCTTCAAATAAAGGCAACTAAATACAAAGAGACCATCTCATTTTCATGTTAAGTCAACACTCTATAGCCCTCCCGATGAAATATATTGCCATTATCTCAAATATCCAATATTATAGTAAGCAATCTTACCAGAACCATAGGAGATTACATATGCCAAAGTCTCAACAGGTAAAGTAAGAGAATTCACATGGGTGGAAAAATACTTTTGTGGTATAACAGGGCAACCAGCCAGATTTGTAGTTTGACTCAAGCACCCGCCACCTAGAGAACATATACTATAGATAGAGTCCCAATGAAAAAGAAAAATGTCAAGTACCTTGAGCAACATCCCAGATGGTGAATGACGAATTCTCGAAGGAAGCTGATGCCAAATATGTAGAGGCAAGTCAAGGGAAATTTTCGATTCAGTAAGTCCAGAAAATTTCAGATTAAGAGAATTACCCTTTTGACAGAATCATAGCAATCTAGAAACTAATTCTAAGCACCAGAGAAAAAAGTCCAAGAATCATAAAATATACATACAAGAGAAGCTAATTGTTCAAAGTTCACCACATGAACAGAAAGTGTCTAAAGTTGCATTCTTCCTATAAGCACAGTGGACCATAAGAGCAATTATTTGAAAGTCATGGTAAACTGGACACTAATCCTCTCTGCTTCTGGAGGTTACAAAAAGATTTATGTCAAGAATGGGAACTTCTCAGTCAAATCTGTAGCAGAAAGTTAATGAAAAGAAGAGTTGTGACATAGTTGAAGCTCATTAACAAAAGCAAGACAACATTGAGGTTAAGACAGTCTAGACTTAAAATCACAGGAGACAGAAAGATTTATAAGGCATTGACAATAAAAAACAATGCCAGGTGAAGCAGCCTCGGAATCTTTGAAACTTGTTGCACCATGCTTTCAGATGGTGTCTCTTATCTATATTGTCTCCACCTTCTGCAAGGCAAAGGCCGTGCATAAAATGCAGACTCAAAATTTGTTTATCTTTCTGACAAGGGCCATATTTAGTCAAATAAGCGCCATTTTTCTTTGGAAGTCATCAACAAAATATTATTGAATGCGGAAAAGCTTAAAATTGAAACTAGAGGCAAAAGCATACTAAACAAGAGAGAACCACTGATGCTGACGAGCATGATTGCAGGCAAGAGCTGTAAAAGTTAGGCAAGAGCAATAGTTGAATGTAATACTTCACATCCATTAAGAAACAAAATAAGAGAGAAATAAACAACTGGTTTGGATATCTTCCATCTGGGCTCCAAGAAAGTGCAGTTATTTGTTCATCATCGATACTCCGAAGAAAATCCACCAAAGTCCATCTAGTTCCAGAACCTCTAAAGAGGGTGCCAGAGGTAATGTCAGATCTCACAGACGGCATGTTCCCTGGATAAGAAGCAGCCCAAATGCAAATCCGACCCCTGTTCAATCAATCAGCAAAAACATACCCAGCCAAAAGATTTTAAGAAAGTTACAATGAAGATTGTATCAAGGATAAGCTGAATGGAGGGTGGAAAATGCAGAGTTGGCAAGGTTATGACACTAACTTGCATGCAACAGCAAGGGTCCTCCCGCCATTAGGCCTCCACTCAAGAACTTTAATGTCTTTTTGGGATTCATTTACCAGAATGTATGGGTCCTTCCCTTCTGATGGTAAAAGAAAAGGTTCCGGCTTAGAAGAAATATATATATAACATATAAGAGAAATTTAAAGATGATTAATGGTGTGCATCGTAAAGCAAGTGCATAGAGGTTATCACGTGAGTGATAGTACTACCTGAATCCTCATAATCACGAATCGTTACATGGTGTGGCCCAGAAATAAATGCCAAAATATGTTTATGGTGGTGCCAACTTAAGCCATGAAGATCAACATCTTGTAACAATTTCACCTGGAAGAATATAAACAAAAAAAAAGCCTCAACAAAATTAGTGAATTTTTCCTTTGTCAATGAAGAAGCACTACGTTATTAGGTAATTTATATACCATAAAGTTTCTATTTCAGATTTAAAATTTTCACTTGTGTTAAATCAGGAAAATTCAAGAATGCAATTTCATACTTGGAAATAATGCATAACACTTCTAGTAAAGTACAATGACATATGCCAACAATTCCAAACCAGTAGTTATGATTAAAAAATAGAAAATATACCCTAGTGCAATCACACAAACTCATTTGAGTAGTTACATATTGGAATACAAGGACACAAGCTTTAATTTGAGAGATCAATATATTGAGGAAACTCAGTGGAAAGCTTTACAAAACCACTTTTTCTTCTTTATATATTTGGAATCAAAAAAATTTAAAAGCACTCACAATTTTTATATTCAAGCAACACAACAAAAACCTATGTCATAGACATGTATTTACAGTTTAAGTATATAGAAGAATGATATATCACACCAACGACAGCAACAAAGAAACAAGAGAACCAATGTAAGGCTTATAGAGATGTCAATGTCAGAGCATTGACATGCACAATGTTCTTTGATTGGAAACCAGTAGTGTTTGGCTTCACAAGGCTACCACCTCAAAAGGCATCAATATTCAAAAATTTCTTTGAGTAGATCACTTTTATGGTACTGACACCATAACAAATGTGAATAGCATTTGCACTATGTTCTGTAGCACGATATCCAAAGCCTGGCAATGAATTCTGTAAAAGTCCAACTGGATTTTAATGGGCTCCAACTGGATTTTAACAGGACTATTCTAAGGTAAAAAGAAAATTTACACCAATGGTTCCCTATATAACCAATCACACGCCCCTCTCAAAGGGAAAAACAAAATGTATTTACCAAAATTAAAGGAAGAGGATTAATTAAGCTTCGAAAAAGCCAAAAACATACTGTCGGTGGAGATGCACAATGCTAAAAAACCTGAGGGAGACAAAATGCTTTTTATTGTACTCAATATGTTTACAAAAGTTCCCGTCCAACCAAATATAATCAACATTGATATCTCAAGGTGTAATGAAGAGTATCTAAAAGATGTTGATGTATCAAATTATGATCATCATCCTCCTCAATACTACTAAAGCAATTAAGCACTTATTCTAGATCTTTGCTCTTCTTCCATTTCTTTGTCACCAATTTTTCCTGCTCTTAAACATAAAATGGTGGCATCTTGTTTACTTTTCCCATCAGTAGGTATTTTTATTTATTTCTTTCTCCTTGTCAAGTTACCCATTTCTTTCGTTCCCTTACAGAAATCCAATGTCAAAAAACTTTCACCACAATTACGATTACTAACTCCTTCACCATTTTGCTAATACAAATACAATCACTATAGCCATCGTTATTGGCTTTTTTTTCCCTTTTATCTATTGACACTTGCTACCACCACTTTGCTATTACACTATGTAATTAATGAATTTCATTTTTTATAATTCGCAGTTTGAAATCAGCATAACAAAATGAATATATCAGAAATATAGATCAACCATTAGGAAACAAATAAAATGTAATAAAGGAAGAACATATTTTACATCAGCGGGTTGGAAAAATGGTGCAAGAGAACCAGTAGAAAACGCTTTCAACGCGGCAGATAAAAATCCCCCTTTCCTCTGCTGAGTTGTTTGCTGCTGTTCCCCATTTGCAGATACTAATACATTCTCCGATTGAAATGGAACCGGACTAAATACAGTTCCCTGCATTTATTTTAATTTTTTTCAGATTTCCCATTAACCAAAGAACCTCAAAATTACGCCAAATTTCCTCTCAAAAACAAATCAATTCATACACACCACACACACGCACACGCACATGCACACGCATATATTATATATATGTAATGGAGCAATGGGCACTGACAAGAACTTTAGCGTAGGTTTCTTTGGCTCGATCATCGGAGAGGTTGTCGGCGACGACTGCAGCGGCGGTCGACACCAAACAAATTAACAGCAAATAGTGGAAACGGAGTTCATATGTGAGAGCGTGTGCGTGTGTGTGTGTGAAGCAGTAGAAACATACTGAGGTCTCTGTTGATTTCGCAGACGGTGACAAAGCCAAGCTGAGGAAACGACGGCATGTTCTCGCTCTGATTGTGTTCGATCAAATTGCTGGTAAACGAGAAGGGTTTTTGAGGAGCAAAAAGTAGGGTTTTAATTCTTTATGATTGAACAAAATCAATTTTGTTCCCGCCACCCGCTTTCTTTTCGTTTTCGTTTTCGTTTTCGTTTTCGTTTTATAAGTAAATAGAAACTGGTGAAAACCAACAACCGGACACGTTTAGTAATAATAAGGTAAAATTACTCCGGTAAAATCGTAGTCCGATATTTTTATTATTTTTAAAATTTTATTTTTAATTAATTTAATACATATAAAATATATCGAGTATATCCATTAATGATTAAATTTGACTAAATAATTCGGTAATCAGTTTCACAAAATTCTGACATAATAAAAAAAAATGGTGATAGTCAAATTATTTGTACTAAATGGCCGTAACGCAATTTATCCTTGTTTTTTTAAACAAATAGTTTAATAGATTGTAGTACAATTTATCCATACTTTTTAGAGTAAATAGTCACATAAAATCGTATCAAATGCGGATTGGAAGATGTTCAAATAAAACGATGTAGGTGATATTTATTATTAATGTCAAATTTTTCTCTAGATTGATACTATATGTCCAGTTTCAGTCAATTATAATTTGAAAAATTATTAACATTTAATCTTTGATAATCACAAAAATACCATTATAGTTCAATTAATAATGAAAACGCACCTTTTTTATGGTTGGAGTTTGCCAAAAAAAAAATCAAGAGACATTTAAAACTTTTCTTTTCGATATTGATATTTGAAGATTTTTGTATCCAACTACCCTTTGTTGTAAGCATGAATCCAACCCTACTAGGTATAAGAGTTTAACTTCCTAATCACACTTTTTTAAAAAAAAAATTACCGTTTATCACTATTGTTGACTCACAACAAAGCGTCATTGCTAGTCTACTGTAGAGGACTTGATGAAGAGACAAGGATTGTTAAGGTTGTAGTCAACCTTCATCTAAACTTAAACATTAACAAATTCGGCGATAATATGTTGAATAAAAGATGGAGGAAATAATAAAAGCGGTCGGCAATAAATTTGTTAGGTGAAAAAGGAATAAGATAATTCACACAAAAGACGGTGGTATATATTAATATAGACATGAATTTACCTAGCTTATAACTCTTTCTTATTATTATTATCATTATTTATATTTAATATCTATGGTATGTTACATACACTTTGAACTACTGCCCAACTCGATAAATTCACATCTACAAACGTAAGACAATAATTGAAGTTAGGACTTATTTTGAATCGATAAGCTGCCCATTTTTCTTAATTATTAGTGCTTCTAATTTCTAAAACTGAAGTTTTCTACTTCACCAAATTGGAGTTCCTCACATCCAAAAAAAAAAAAGAAAATTAACCCCCTGTATTGACTGCACAGAGAAAAGGAAAGGAAAATAAAGTTGAGAAAAAAAAATAAAGGAAATGAAAGGAAATGAATAATGTTTTTTGGGTTACAAAAAATAATAATAGAAAGGAAATTATTTTATTATTTTTTGTTTGAATTAGATAAGGAAAATAAAATAATAATTTTAAATATAAAATTATTCAAGTACATTTTTTATTTTCGTAATCACGAGATATGTACGAACAAAAAAAAAAACTTTTTACACATAATATTTCATTTCCCTCCAAGTAAAAAAATTCAATAATGAGATGCTGCATTGTGTGCGCACCACCACTATCATGAAACCTACATTTTACAAAAAAAAATGGTCGAGAAATTGTGCGTGCTGCACTATTTGGTTGAGAGCTTACTTTGTTAGTTACGTGCGAGCTCTTATTTTTCTGCTTTCGCAAGCCAGGGGCTAATCGAACAACCTCTCATCTTGTAAGTATCGATATAATATCTTTTTTTTTTGAACAGTAGAACGATTTCATTAAAAAAAAATAGGATTACAATCTTAACCAATTACAGATCGGGCAGTGTCCTGGGACAACAAGAACAACAGCCGGGGAGGGGGGTTGGACACCCAATCAAGAAGAAGTTCATTACAAATTTTTGCTTTTGCAATCTAATCACATGAATGGTTAGTCGTCCTCCTAATGCTACGAAATCTTACGAATGTTGATTCGGCCACAATCTTTTAGATATCCTCCACGATAATTATTGCATTTCAATTGATAGCACGATCTGGAGAATTGACCGCTTTGAGAATGACCTCGTCATTACTTTCGATTGTGATGTTGTGAATTTTGAATTGGGTTGCAAAGAGACAAGCATTTCTGATGGCATATGTTTTCGCTTCAAAGGTTGTACCGCTCCTAATAGAATTGACTTGACCAACAATAAGTTTCCCTCGTGAATCACGAACAAGGAATGTTGTCGATGTCAAGGACTCTCTATCCTTGAGGGATGCATCTATATTGATCTTAATCGACCTAGGCTGAGGAAGTGTCCATACTGAGGAGGTTGATTAAGTTTCTTGGGGATGTTCCACCGAAAAGGAACTCTAGTCATAAAGGCTTGAGAAAATTCAACGAATGAGGAGTGCGCCAGGGACACTGCATGTGCAATATTAATTTGTTTGTTCTCCAAACATAAACAATTTCTCTCATTCCAAATTTGCCAGCAATGAAAAACAATTTTCGATGATGCTTCTTCCCCACAGTATCCTACATCAACACAACGACAAACAAAATAAATAAGCCAATTTCCAAATCTCGACACATGGCTCGGATTAATAAAGCACTGCAAAAAAAAGCGCACCAATATTTTTGACACCAAGGGCAAAGAAGAAGTAAATATTCAACAGTTTCAATTGATTCATTACAAATCAAATAGATGGGGCTAGTCGAGCTTTTCCTTTTAAAACGATTTTCATTGAATAGCAAGCCATTGCGATAGGCTTTCCAAAGGACAAAAGGTGAATTTTAGGTGGAGCATTGATGTTCCAAATCAACTTCCACAGCTCCTCAGGGGCCCTATATGAAGACTCAACTGATTAATTCTTGGATAAGGGATAAGACTCAACAGTAGCTCGGTAGCCAGATTTAACACTATACCACCCATTACGGCAAATGGGCCACATAAGGCGATCCTCATAACTCGTCCAATGGATGGCAATTGAGAGGATTTCTTTCTCAATATGAGCTGGGAATAAGCTTTTGATCACCTCTTATTTCCATTTGTGTCTATTATGATCAATAAGATCACCAACTACCGTGAGGGTGAAGTTCCATTCACTCCTGAACTCAGGACGACTTGGGATCTATGGGTCTTGCCATATTTTAATAGAGTTCCCATTTCCAATTGTCCAAATGACTTTTTTCTTGATGAGGTCTCTTCCTTTAAGAATGTTTTTCTAGAACCAGGATGGTGTTATTCCATGTTTGGCATTCCATAAATCATCATTAGCAAAATAGATACCTTTAAGGGTCCTAGAAGCTAATGAGTCAGGGTTGGAATGAATATTTCATGCTTGTTTTGCAATCATGGCCAAATTGAAGCAATATAAATTTTTAAAACCAAGGCCTCATTGTTTCTTTGGTTTAATAAGTTATTCCCATCGAATCCAATGAGTAGCTTGCTTGCCATTTTTCCCCCACCAAAAAGGGGTTACCATAGAGGAAAGTCTATTGCAGATGCGCTTGAGGAGGATAAAGGATGACATGACATACGAGGGGAGGGAATTGAAAACAAATTTGATAAGAGTATCCTTACCACCATTCGAAAGCAGGAGACTTTTTCAACCTTCCAGTTTCTGAGCACTTCTAGTGAGTATCCAATTCAAGGCTTCAATTTTTGATCTGCCCCACTCAGTAGGGAGGCCCAGGTAATTTCCCAGATTTTGAGTTTGCTTAACTCTGAAGTATCCCATACACAGGATCTAATGCCATTAGGGGTGCAACAACTAAACATTATAGAGGATTTGTCAATGTTAATGCATTGTCCAGAGGCAAGACAATACTTATAAATGCAATCTTGCAACGCAAGAGCTTCTCTAAAATTAGCTTCCAAGAAAAAGATTAAGTCATCTGCAAAGAGCAAATGAGACAGGGGTGGGCACTCCTTTTTTATTTTAAGTCCCTTAAGGATACCTGACTCAATATACCGGTTAATAAGGCAGGAAAGAACCTGAGCAAGGATATCAAACAAGTAAGGGGAGAGGGGGTCACCCTGCCATATCCCTCTAGTTAGGGTAATTGATTGAAGAGGATCCCCATTAACCAAGACATTGAATGGCACAGAAGTAACACATCCCATAATCCAAGAAATCCAGGGCATATGAAATCCCATTCTATGAAGAACTCATTCTAAAAAGTCCCACTCAACCCGATCATAGGCTCTGCTCATGTCAGCTTTGAAGATGGCATGCCACTTTTTTATCTTACTTTTTTTTTTAAGCCAGTAAACTGCTTCTCGAGCAATCAAGGTATTGTCTTGAATAGATCTACCCGGTATAAAAACAGACTGGGTCGTGAAAATGACCTTACTCATAAGGGGTTGCAATCTAAAAACAAACACCTTAGACAAGATTTTATAGACAAAATTGGCAACGCCAATCGGCCTACAGTCATGCACTGTTTGAGGGATTTTCTTTTTAGGAATGAGTGCAATATTAGTAATATTAATGGGGGAAAGGGAAGAATTGCCATTAAGGAAACTCATAAAGGACTCAAAAATATCATTTTCAATTAGATGCTAGTACCTCTTGAACAATCCACCTGAGAATTCATTTGGACCCGGGGCCTTATTGGCGTCTAAGCTCCACGACGCTTTCTTAATCTTTTCTTTTGAAATCGGTTTAATGAGCATTTGGTTCTCCTCCTTGCTAATCACAGGATGAATGCAATCCAAAATAGGAGAAATATTCCTGTGGCCTGTAGAAGTGAACAAATCAGAAAAGTGAAAAAATATTAAGGGTCTGTTTGGAATGCTTCTAAAAAATAGCTTTTTAGTTTTTAAAAACAAAAAAAAAATCAAAAAAATTGTTTGGATGGTGTTGTTTTTGAAAATTGTTTTCAAAAACTATTCTCAAAATTCAATTCTTTTTTTTGGTGAAAAAGAAATGCATTGATAAAAAAAATACAATTAACCAACCCCTTGGGGATGGAAGTCTGAGTACAAGAGCTTCTGAAGATGAGGGGGGATATTTGCAACCCAATCTATACTCAAATTACAACTTGCACAACTTTTTGCAACCCAGTCTGCAACCCTGTTAACGGTCCTCTTAGAACACTGAAAACAGATAGAATTGAATTCAGTGGCAATTTTCCTAAAGTCTTCAACAATAGGTTTGATTATCCAGCTGATCGGACCAGTTGAAAAAATTGCATGGGATACCGCAGCAGCATCATTTGCAATGATGATGGAATCAAATGCTAAAGTCATCGCGAATAGGCATGCATGCCAAACAGCAAGAGCTTCAGCTTCAAGTGCCGAGGAACAAACGACACGGAAAGCTCTACCATGGATGATAGTACCCAGGTGGTTACGACAGACCAAGGAAATGACAGCTGTTGTAGAAGAGTATGCAGCGTCAACATTAATCTTAAGGGAACCAACTAGTAGTGGAATCCAAATATCATAGCTGTCAGGTCCAGTTTGATTATGAGCTTGAATAATTGATACCGACCTGTCATTCAAAGCAAGAGACTCAACAATTTGGTAGTTCGATGCTGTGATGATTGTGGGGATGGAAATGGGTTGTCCTTCCATCAGAAAAGCGCATCTAGCTTTCCAGATATTCCAGCAGAAGAAAACAATCTTAGTTTCAGCTTCGCCTTTAGGGTAGCCAACCAAAGAGCACAGGTTGAAGGTTTGGATCAGCCACTAATCAAATCTAGTGACCTGTTGAGGATTAATTGCAATCTGAAGAGGTGAAGCGCACCAAAGTCTTTGAGCCCAAGGACACAAAAGGATCGCATGCTCGACCGTTTCAATGTGGCAATTACAAATTTTTCAAAACAGACCAGAAGCACATCTCATTTTAAATCTGCAATCCTGTGTAGGAAGACAATTCTTAATAGCTATCCAAAGAAAATTACGGATCTTTGGTGGAGCTTTAATATTCCAAATAGTCTTCCAAAACAAATGAGGGGTACTACTTGAGGAACTTCCTTTGGAAGAGATAAAGCGTCGGCTTTAAGCAATTTGAGCTTTGGCAAAATGATAGCAGGACTTGATACTATACTGGCCATCCACAGTAAAAGGCCACAACAAAAAATCAGAGGAGGGAAAGAAATGAACATACATAGATTCAATCTTAGTTGCAAAATCCTCCCCAAAATGATCAACAATAACATCATGTTTCCAAGCTTTCGAGACTGGATCGATCAGATCAGCCACCATACAAATCTGAGAGTCCTCGGGAAGATGAATTATGCGCAGACTTGGCAAACAAACATCATCAGATATATGCACTGAGCTACCATTCTCAATCATCCAAAAACCCCCTTGTTCGATGAGATCTCTGCCACGGGTTAAGCTCTTCCTAACTCCATGAAGCACCTTTCTTAGACTTAGCATGCCATAAATCATTATCAGAGAAGTACATTCCTTTAAGGGTATGATAAAGGAGAGAAGACTGGTTGTATTGCAAAAGCCAAGCTTGTTTAGCTATTGTTGCAATGTTGAGGCATTGAAAATCTCTGAAGCCCATACCACCGGACTCTTTAGACTGAGTGAGGGAGTCCCAACCCACCCAATGAATGCCATCTTTTCCATTTCTTGACCACCAGAAGTTTGCAATTTGAGAGGCCATTTTCCTGCAAGAAGACTTAGGAAGCAAGAATATCAACATAATATAATTAGGAATAGATTGGAGGACAGATTTAATCAAGACCTCATTTCCTCCATTAGATAGGAGTACATTTTTCCAGCTTTCCATTTTTGCGTTGAATTGATCTTGGAGCCAACCTAGGGCTTGTACCTTGGACCGGCCCCATTCAGTAGGTAGTCCAAGGTACTTCCCTTAGGTTGAGGGATTGTTTCACATTCAGAGATTCCTCACATCAGCAGGTGTATTCCTGCTAAAAAGGATTCCAGACTTGTTACGATTAATGCATTGCCCAGACACGAAGCTGTACAAATAAAACATTTATTTCACTGCTTTTGTGTTGGGAAGGGATGCTTGAAATAGGATAAGAGTGTCAACTGCAAACGACAAGTGGCATAAAGAAGGCCCATTTCTAGACAGTTTGATACCATGGATAAGATTTATTCTCTGGAAAGAAGAAATGATTTTTGACAGACATTGGGAAACAATAGTGAAGAGAAGGGAGAAATGAGGTCTCAAAATTCAATTCTCAACAACCAAAAAAGGAAAACACTTTATAAGTCACGCTAAACTATAATATGTAATGTCTGCCAATGGTGATTAAGGGACTTCCCTAGTGGGGATAGGCAATAAATAGGAGTGTATTGCTACGGACTAGAACTATTACTGTACTAAGGCTATTTTTAATAGAGTCTGTAAAATATAAAATTTTTATAATTTGAGTGTTTTTAGAGATCCTAGTCTCTAAAAATAATACTATTAATGGTAAAAGTACGTAAAATCTATCACTTTTGACTTAAAAAATATTAAAATAGAGACTCGGTCTTTATTTTCTTTAACAAATTTGTAGAAAAAAATAGAGACTGGGTCTTTATTTTGGTATATTTTAAGTTAAAAATGGTAAACTCTGCATACTTTTGTTATGAATAATATTAATTTTAAAGATTGAAATATTTAAAAATACCCAAATTAAAAAAATTTTACATTTAAAAATTCCATTGAGATGCCCTAACTGCTGGACTGATTAGAGAATAGAGGAATTTTAAAACCTGACATGGGAGGGACTAAGCTGAACACTCCCAACGTATGAGATGAGAATCCTGCAAAGATACAATTCCTCGTCCTTCACCTTCGGCCCGTTCAACGCCACAACCCAAACCCGGTGGAGCAAAAAGCCCACCAACACAGCCAGAACCCGATTGGAAACCCGAACCCGCGACCCGAAATTCGACCAGCTCACATCCCTCCACCACAAGCTCAGCCTCATCCTCAGCCTCCACCGCCTAATCTCCGCCCGCAAGAGAGGCCCCTTCGTCTCCCTGCAGCTCCTCTCCAGGTGGGCCCCGCACGCCGGCCTCGTCGTCCCCGCCGCGGTCTTCATCCGCAAATACCCACACGTTTTCGAGGTATTTTCTCACCCAGTCAAGCAAAACCCTTGTTGCAAATTCACTTCAAAGTTTGTGAATTTATTGAAAGAAGAAGAAAATGTTATAGTCAGTGAAAAAATTGAGCATTTAAATGTGTTGAGGATAAAGAAAATTTTGTTGATGTCCGTGAATGGTAGTGTTCATTTACATGCTCTTAGATTGATGAGAAATGAATTGGGTTTGCCCGAGAATTTTCGCGAATCGATCATACGAAAGCATGAGAAAGAATTTAAGTTAGTGGATTTAGAAATAGTGGAATTGGTTAATAAAGATAAGATTGATAATGATGATGAGGAGGAGGAGGATGAGCAGGGGAATGTGAGTTTGCGTGTTGCCGTGGTAGGAAAGTGGAGAGAAAAGGAGTATAGGGAGAAGTGGTTGAGTGAATTAGAGGTAAAGTACGCATTTCCAATGAATTTCCCGACATGATTTAAGAAAGAACCTGGGTTTAATGAGAGTTTAAGGAATTGGAAAATGCTTTCTTATGTGAAGCCGTATGCTAGAATGGAGGTTGTTAGGGTTCGGACTTGTGGAGGAGTGGAAAGGTATGAGAAGCGGGCTGTGGGGATCATCCATGAGCTTTTGTGCTTGACAGTGGAAAAAATGGTTGAGGTTGAACGGTTGGCGCATTTTCGGAAGGATCTAGGAATTGAGGTTAATATGCGTGAGCTTCTGTTGAAGCATCCGGGGATATTTTATATTTCTACTAAAGGGAATATGCAAATGGTTTTTCTGAGAGAAGCGTATGATAAAGGGTGTTTGATTGAGCCGAACCCAATTTATGACGTGCGAAGGAAAATGTTGGAGCTTATCTTGTTGCGATCTTGTAATACTGGAAAGTTGTCATCGCTGAGGGAATTCGAGGAGGAGAAAAATGATGTAATATGCAAGGAAAATTACAGTAGCCCAAGGGTTGGTGATTTTGTCACTCGAATTTTGGAGAGCGCTGCTGATCACGAATGTAATACTAGATCTTGATGAGATTGGCAATTTCTCTGAGGGAGAAGTTAATGGGATGTATGATAGTGAAGTCCGTCTGGAAGGGCAGATTAGAACTATGACTCAGAAGTGTAACAACATAATTTTCAGCTTCATAAAGTGGATTCACAATGAGATTGTTGCTCTACTTGTTTGCTTCGAAGGTTCTTCATACAAGTGCTGCCGGAGAAAATGCTTTTTGAGCAACTAATGTAATATCGGTGAGTTCTACATGAACCTAAAAAGTCTTGTACGGTTTGTGATGCACTTTCTCCTGGTATTGATTCTTGGCGATTGCTACATGTGTGATCTCTCAAAGTGAGCAACTTCTTCCAATGAAACATGATGGCAACCCTCTAGTCACATCTCTGCAAATCCCTCTGCATCATTCCTCCTACAAGTGCAAATTATGGAGAAGCCATAAAGCCCAACAAGTTGAAAAATGGAAAGTAGCCATAAAGCCCAACAAGTTGAAAAATGGAAAGTATGTTCCATAGTCAATTCGATTCTTACCTTCTCCTGTCTCCTTCTAATGTTTCTGCCTTATTCTGTGGTGTTGCAAAAATTGAAATAAAAGTAATCAGTGACAAAGTTGCAGCTAATTGAAAATAAGATTTTAGTATCTGCTGGATTATGTTGTAAAGCAGTTGACATATTGACAATTGTAATCTTATCTGGGAAGATATCTGATGTTGTACCTCTACTTGTTGTGTTTGGCTGTCACTGCTCTTTTCTTGAAGCTGGAGCAGGAAGGGCCAATTTATCTGTTTCTTCAGTTATAACGAAGACTATTTCTTCACCTTACTTCTATTTCACACACAGCTCGAGACTGACCCTAGAAAATTGATACTTTATTATGTGAAGTTCTTCCAGTAACTAAAGCAATGTGGTCACTGAACTGAACTTCACACAATATTTCTGACACTGCTGTTTTGTATTTATGTTCAGTTTCTGTTCATTAATTTTTAGCTTTCTGAAATTTATGCTACCGAAAGGAAAAAGGAAGACATGCTTCCTTAGCAGCAAATTTAAGCAGAAGAAATTCCTGAATCTCACTCTACCTCCATGTCTCCCTTCCCCTGGTTTTAGCGGCAGCTTAGTTTTTGCTTAGGAGAGGTGGATTTTTAAACTATGCACAATCTGTAGAATGCAGATGTCTATTTCACATATATTGAATAGTTGGTTAGATGCTCCTCAGTTTCGATCATAGATCTCAATTATGAGCAAGAGGAACAATAGGAGGACTTGCGAAAAAAGGGGTTCAAAGAAATAGGATTTGAAATTGGAAGAATGACACGACTAGAAGTCATGTGTTCAAGATATTGTAGATTGACCCGATATGGATACCACTCGTGGAATCATGTTGAGTTTGATCATGGATCTATTAGTTGCCTGTGTAACTTTGAATCTTGAATCTATTGAACTTCTGAAAAAGTAACTAGTCCGCATCTAATTTCCTCAACTAATCTTTTGGCGTTAGGCAGGCGTTAGTCCCCATACATACATGGTCTTACTTCTTACGACTTCACAAAGACCTGTGTTTTTGGATGCAGTAGCAATTTTGAACTATATACTTTCATCTATCTCTGGGAATTGTGGATTTGCTGAAAATGGCCGATCAAGTGACAACAAATTCTTCTTATTTATCATGAAAAGGAATACATGAATCTCTTTTAAAAATGTTTTGTTTAACACTATTCTTTTCCTATAAAGGAATTCATTGATGATAGAACATTCAAGTAGAGAGGCATAACTCTTTGTACAAGAGCACCAAAGGGGCAAACATCCTCATATTCAATAACTCTAGAGAAATACAAACTGTGACGACCGAGGTATCTCCATGCTTGAGAATGGTTTGTTTAGTTTGTGATTGCAGACATTTTCCTAAGTCAAAGCATCATGCATGGGATGAAATCTTCCACTGGTGCAAAGTATAGAAGAAACGTAGTTAAGATAAAATGAGTGGTTTAGCTACTTTATAGAGCAGTGCTGGAGATTAAATGCTTCTTAGCTGTGCCTAATCCGTGTTTTGATGTCTTCTTCTTCTTCTTCTTCTTCTTCTTCAGGTGATCGATGCACTTTTGCCATACTTCCGTTGTCTTTTTAGGAATCTTAGGTTTTTGTAGTCTGAAAAAAATTTCCGAGAGGAGCAGCTTCTGCATAGTCTTGATACAATGCTGTCCCATACGTATAAACTGTCTACAACACTTGTTATCAACTTTTCCATGCTCTATTATTCCATCAACAATTTCATGGCCACACCATGGTGTCAACTTATGTGAACATTTCTGCCAAATCTTGTAATCTTTGCGTGTCGCTATAGCTGGATGATTATGTTTTTTATGCTTCTTCTCATGGGCAACTGCAGGTGACATCATGGTCGTTGCAACGACGAAGAACAAGGCTGCCATTACAAAGATGTTAGACTTGGCCATGGTTGCAACTGGTGATAACTCTTTTGCCACCTGATGGGGATTGATCAAGTTCAGGTTCCAGAAAGGATATATATATGTATAACAAAGGGTGGAGGGATTCTAGTGACCATTACTAAGTCAATTCGGTTACATTAGAATTTACGTCACATTAAATGTGTTAAATGCTACTGGAGTGTTGTTAACAAGATTTATTTGGTTAACGTGCAAAAATAAAACACTCAGAGAGTTAGTCTAATGGTGAAATACTAGGGTATAGGCGGGACTTAACTGTTAAAATTTGAACGGAAAACGCATTAATTATAGGTTAATTGACCCATTTAGCCAACCAGTTCACACCCAATAACTAGAAAACTATGTCTAGCATAAAAAAGCAACCACAATTCTTCAAGTTGTTGGACGCATTTCAGATACAATTGGCAAATTGAATTGACAATCTTAGTTCTTTTTCAGTTCAAAACAAGACAAGAAGGCTACGAACTAGTATAAGTCGATATTTATTAGAGCTTAATAAAAGTTAAGTAGATAAGACGAGAAACACTGCTCTTTAAGTGGGATATTCGGTAGCTTGCTTGCTTCTCTCCTGGTCTATTGGCGGTTTATGTAGTGGTCGGCTTTGTCTTTCACACCAGATGGAGACGATATGAATTATTGGTGTAGAGAGTAGATGACGAACATCGTTCTTTTTTGGGGAAACTAACGGTGGCAGTATGGGTGATGAAGAAGGTGGTGCCCTTTCAACATTAATAGCTACTTTCATCCCAGTATTGCAAAATCCATTGCCACTGGTGAAATAGTAAGTTTTGATGGCTTTAAGAGGAACCGTTTCTTTTTCAGAACGGCCAGCGTACCAATTGCGAATGAAAAATTCTATAATGCAGGGGGCGGGAAACAGGGTTGAAGGAGAGAGAGACACATGGCAGTGGGACCCGCATGCATTAATGGATAACAATTGAGATGAAGACAAAAAAATATGACTAAATGTCTTTTCTTGCCATGCACATGTGGCAGTAGGACCGGAAGTATTTAATGGGGTCAAATTGAGCATTTGAGATAGATGATGCGAGGTTTCGACAAAAAAAAAAAAAAGATAGTTGATGTGAGGTGGTGATATCTCTATTATGCCCTCATGTTGTAGATGAAATATCTATTATGCCTTCACAGTGTGATTTTTTTTTTTTTTTTTTTTTTATCAATTCACAGTGTAATTTAAAATGTTGATAAGTGAAGACAAAATAGTGACCAAATGACAAAAAATGACAAGATGAGTAAAGATAAAATAGCTTTTACATGACGAAAAAGGACAAATAATTCAAAAAAAATATACAATAGAACTTCTTTAAATTAATAATTTCTTTTTAATAATAAAAATATTTGGTCCCGACTTGGGATCAATGAAAAAAGTTAATAATTTTGATAAAATTATAAGAGAATACATTTAAAATATTTCATTTATATTTTATCGACCCAAATATTTTATAAATTAATAATTAGCTAAAAAGTATATAATAATTGACTATGAAATTTTTACCAAAATAAGAATCAATAGTAGCTTGTCTTTTATTGAACTTCAAATCTAGCTGAATCTCATTTTTAATTGTATGCAATGCGCCTAAAGTTCTAATCCTACTAAATTATATTCTTATCTTCTATTTTTATTAGACTCTTCTACTTATCTTTTTAAATTGTCCTGAAAAAATATAAGTTGCTTTTCAAAAAATATACCATAAATATAAAATATTTACTATTAAGCAAAAAAAAACAAATATCTCAATAAATTAATAATTATTAACTTATTGATAAATTAAATAATATCTCGCTAAATTAATAAAATTCGGCGGTCCTAATACTGTTAATTTAAAGAGGTTATACTGTATTTAGAAATAACCAAAATAGGCAAATAAATGAAGACAAAAGATATGTAAAATGAATAGTAATGTATGAAAACACCAAAGTGAAATCTAAAGTTTTGAATTTTCTTTTTTGGCGCTCAAGCTTGGAGCTCAAATTTGGAGAGCCTTTTTCCTTACATCATATAGGTTCTTTCTTGTTTTTGAAATTAATGGCCTAATAGTAACGTATGAGTATGCATGATTCTATCGTTATATAATGTGTCGTTTATAAAAATCAACAATTGACTACTTCTCATAAATTAGAAGATAGTGTAATTATAATAAATAATTATGAAATCAAGTTTAAAATCGATTGAATGGACTTAGAATACAAGAAACTAACATGTAATGAGGAACATTTTACATATAAAGTATCATATGTGTTTAATGGTGATAAAATTAATCTATATAATATCTTATATTTGATTGACATTGAAAATTATAAACCCCTTAGTGCATGTAATGAATGAGCATTCATGATTCGATTGTACTAGATTTTATCGCCTTGCAAAAGGGTCGTCTCCTATATCATTGTATCTCACAGTTCGATCAACTAGTTATCACATAAAACAAAAATTAACTTTAAATTGCGACATAATTAAAGTAAATTAATAATGAAATCAAGCTTATAAGGCTATCCTCAATGGAGTCTCTAAAATGCAAAACTTTCATAATTTGGATATTTTTAGAGACTCTAGTCTCTAAAAACAATACTATTCATGACAAAAGTACATGGGATCCACCACTTTTGGCTTAAAAGATGCCAATATAGAGACCCAGTATCTATTTTTTAAAATAAATTTGCGGAAGAAAATAGAGACTGAGTCTCTATTTTGGCATCTTTTAAGCCAAAAGTGGTAGACCCCACGTACTTTTGCTATGAATAGTGTTTTTTTTAGAGACTGGAGTCTCTAAAACCACCTAAATTAGGAAATTTTTACATTTGAAGACTCCATTGAGGATGCCCTAATAATTTTAATTGCACGTAGCATACATGGAACTAAAAATAGGATCGACTAGTTATAGTGGAAAGTAATATTTTGATTTTGATTTGAATTTTGTTATAGCGAAAAATTAAACTTTCACTTACAATTGGATCTTCAATTTTGATTTGTATTCTTGCTTTCAATTGTGTAGTTTTACTCACTAATCAAAATTATCTTATCAACTATTGTAATGATCCCTTTTTTTTTTGGTCAAGTAATGAACCCTAAAAAGTGTATGTTTTAAACATATCATCAGTTAATGGTAAGAAGTCAGTTTTAAACAAATCTCGAGTCCTAAATTATTTATGAAATTAACCTAATAACTTTTGCAAATTACATTATTTTCTTCATCTCTAACAGATCAGATTTATTCAGACCAAAAAAAAAAAAAAAAAGAGATCAGACTTATCACTACTTTCCTCCATCACTTTCACCTCAAACAAACCCACCACCTTTCCTCCACCATTTTTTACCACCATCTTTTACCTTCACCGTCTTCTTCCTGTTCATCTCAACAAATCCACCACCACTACTTCTTCTTTACTCCATTAAACCCACCATCATTCTTCCTTACTTCACTCTTAACACAACCCGACAACCACCACCCTTCTTCCCTCTTTCTCCCTCTTCTGTCAACAAAATCACCACACCCACCACATCACTTCAACCATTTTTTCACCCCATGTGTATACCTTTCGTCCCTCTTATGCATCCCAACACTCACCAAAATACATAACACAACCACCCCCACAATATGCACAAACATCCCCCTTAGCAAACAATAACACCAAGCACCATTCACACCACCCTCCCACAAACCACGGCAGTACCCCAAATCTGCCACCATGCCCCTTTTTTTTTAGCCATTAAAATTGATATTTTACAAATCCAAGCAATTTTTATCATTTAACTTTTGGGGTGAAAAAGATGTTTGGGTTTTTGATTTGTTATTTGGTGGTAGCGCATTTTAGACTTGGGTTGTTGGTTTGTGGTGGGAGTAATATTACAGTTTTGGTGGTTGGTGGAGAGGTAAGAATTTCGGATGGGTGGTGGGTGGTGGGTGGTGGTGATTTGAAGGTATGGAGATGGGTGGTGTTGGAGGAGGGATACTTTTATAAATTATTATATGTAAGGTGTATTTTTGCAATTATTGACTGTTAATACTAATGAGGTGTCAAAATGTGAAGGGCTGAGATCATGGCTCCACAATGTCACATGGGCAATGGTATAATAGAACTTTTCTTAGCTTTTTGTCTTCATATGAATTAAATATTACTAGACCTACTTACCACGTGTCGCGTCCTTGTCCACCCCCGTTTTCCCCTAACCGGGATACTAAAACGCCCCATTGCGAATAGGATTATCAGAGTTACATAATTTGTAATCTGTCTCGTCTACCTCAATCACATTAATCTGTTGCCCCTCATCATACTCAAAAACTGAAAAAGAAGACAAAGTTGTTATAGCATAGCTATCACATATAAGGCTTTTTGAGAATATTAAGACAACAACTTTAACATCTTCAACTAAAAATTTGTTTGGACAGTTTAGGTGAATTATTAACTCACTCACATACAAATACGTGAGACTCGTTCATTGTCTTTAAGGTTGATGAACAGCTCGAATTGACCAAATAATTTTCTATTCAACCAGCGGTGGACTTATATAGGTACTAGGGGTGCATGTATATTTGTAATTGAATATATTATATATTTTTTAATTGTAAATTTTTTTCTTATTAGTATTTTGGTTGTAATCACTGTCCATGTTCTGTAGATTAATTGCTTCTCTTGGATTCATATATGTTTCTTTAGAATCTAATAAACTAAGTTAGATCTTTAAATGATAACAACTAAATAAGATTTATTTTTGAACTCATTTCACGTTCTTGTTCTGTAAATATTTAGATGAATGATTATTTGGTAACTTATATAAAAAAATATATTTAATAACATTGACAATAAATTAATTATTCAATAATTTCAAAATATAAAATAACTTCTTCTCTTTTTTATTCTTTGAGTGAATCTGTACGGTATTAAACTAAAGTATAGCTTCCTACAAGTTCAAATCTGTCACACTGCTACAAGAAGTGGGAGAGAACATAATTTTTAGTGCAGCTAAGGCCAGGATTTATATGCATGCATGTCCACATATAATCAAGTTAAACTGGATAACTTGCCAGGTCAATAACAATTTCCATGTGTTTTTTTTGGTAAATAATTTCCATGTTCACTTTCCGCGAAATATGCTTCATTGATGAATTTACTAGTTTGAAGGGTCAACCGAAACAAGCTGACTCACTGGACGAATTTTTGGACAACATATACCAGATAGATAAGAATCAAGGGTTCTTCTTCTATAAGACTGTGGTAATACGTAGACTCGACACGTAATCAGAGAAATAAATTGGACTTGACATGTGGCAGTGGAACCCATTACATTTAATGTGTAGTAATTCATTTAATTTAAATAACTTAAGAAAAAATCTATTACACCCTTGCACATGTAACATTATGGGTCCTTAATATTTAATAAAATCAAATTGAAATGATATGACGCAAGGCCAAATGTCCATTCTGCCCCATATTAAATGAAAATGTCCATTACGCCTATAATATATATTTTAAAATATATCAGTAAAGATAAAATAATAACTAAAATTACTTAATTATCCTTATTATTTAAGGAAAATCTTTTTTATTATTATTTTTTAATGAATTTTTTTTTTTAATTCTTCTTCCTCCTCCACCTTCCACCTTCCACCTTCCACCTTCCACCACCACCAAACACCGCCACAGAACACACACAACACACAATACACAGCACGCACACACCCCCATAACACATACACGGCACACACAGCACTCACAGCTGGAGTCGGCTGACGTAAACCCACCACCCACAGCCGGCTGCTGGCAAAGCCCAATCCTATCAGCTAGAATTCTAAGCACCATACAAGAAATGAACTTTGAAATTAAGCAAGCCTTCCCAATCTTCCCAATCTCCATACTCCCAAAGGATGTACTGAGAGTGAGTACAGAAAACACACAGCACACAACACACACACACAAACACGGCACACATAACACGCACACACCCACACACACACATGGCACACACAGCACTCCGGGCACCAAATCCTTCACCCCAAACTTTAAAATCGCCACTTTGACAAAAAAAAAAAAACAAAAAAAACAAAACATCCAAATCGGCACCACCTACTAGCGTTGATGTCACCCCAAATCCACCACTCCCTCACATCGACGTCGCCCCTAACTGTACGTGCTGTGCTTTTTTAGTGTGTGCGTGGGTGCGTGTGTTGGTGTGGGTTGTTTTGTGTTGTGTGACTGTTGTGTGTGTTGTGTGGTTTTGTGTGCCAGTGGGTGGTGTTGGTGTTGATGTTGGTAAAAGAAGAAAAGAAAAAAGCTGAATTTGAAGGTAAAATTACTGATTGTTTTTCTAACAATTTTTTCATCTTCTTCTTTGTAGTGGTGCTTGCGAGTAGGGGGTGGTGGCTGCCATGGTGAAGATGTGGTGCCGTGATGATGGTGGTATCGGTGATGGTGTTTGGTTTGTGGTGATGGTGTTTGGTTTGAGAGAAGGGGAAAGGGTGTAGGGAGAGAAAGTGACAGAATACTTTAAAAAAGTTGAACATCAAATCAGTATATGAGTCTTATAAACATTTAATAAAGTCATGAATAAATTAGTAATTACATATTAATACTAAATTTTTTTTAAAAAGGTTGTCAGTCCACGTCAGCCTCTTTAAATTGGGTATGACCTCATTTATTATTTGTAAAATTATTCCACATGGCTGCTTATAGAAGAATTTTCCAAGAATCAAATATACGGCACATTCTTGGCAGAAGGAGTTCCATGATTTATAATTCCTTGGCCATCTGCAGATATTGGTGTCTACACTAGGTACTTTAGATATTGGACTGACGAATAGTAAAAAATACTAGATATATAATCACACTTATGCAGGGATGATGAATGACGAAGCACACTTCCATTACTAGCTGAAGAGTGACGAGGCTTACTACAGTGGCAGACATGTTGAGAACAATGACCACAACCTAAATAAGATGTCATTCTCAAGCTATTCCTTTCAACATAACCCTTTTGCCCACATTTTAGCTTAGCTGAACTTAAATGGAGAAGATTTATATCTCCATTTTTACTATTATCTTCCAAGTCACAAAAGCATTTGTGTTTTTCTTTCGGGTGCATTAAACACTCTCATTACCCAACCCCTATAATGCATGTTTTAAGCATAAATCAGTACTCTAAAAGTAAATTGTATGCATGGGAATGACAACATTAAAAAACAAAACAATAGACGTATAGTTTATTGGAGGAACAGCCTAGGCAGTCAAATCAATCAGCAAACAAATTAAGAATCAGTCACCCCTGTCCAAAACAATGTAGTCATTGTGGCATTCGTCATATCGACTCAACCAACCACCTGTTCCATGTCCTCCAAATAATAAGAGCTGCAAAGAGGAAATTGCCCGAGACTCATTAATTACCAGGTATTTCTAACATATAAGTTTGCTTGTTAGAAATTAGTGAAGAATCACACTAGGTTGTCAAGACTGAGGTCATTATTAGTCTGATAGAATTTTACCGGAAGAAAAGGAAACAATAAATAACAATTCAGCAGCACATAAAGAACTATTAACCAGATGTTAAGCAACTGGAAATGAGAATTACAGAAACTGACATTTTCTGTCGTTTCCTTTTTTCCTTTCTTGTTTTGTTTGGGATCTGAAGTTCCTTACTTGGCAAATATTCTTGGTTTTACAGAAGTTAAACAACTGGAATTGAGAATTAAAGAAACCAACATCTGGAAAGAAATAGCAAATTCATTTTAAGATATATTCACTTTGTAAGATATGTAATATGCATGTCATAAACTACTAACACGCGCCACTAAAGGAGGTGATGTTTGTGATGATTATGACAATGCATCAAAGATTGGCAATAAATATAAGCATCATGTTCCATGGCTAGGGCCCAAACTATTTTTGCATACTAAATTGAATAATCTGAAAATTGCACTACCCTTAGTGATATAAATCTGGAAAAAAAATAGGTATAAAATGTAGCAACATAGAGAAAAGAAAGAGATTCAGAGATTTATACACTGTCCTCCAGATGCGACAGTATGCCCACAACGGGGTGAAGGAGCTTGGCCTGGAAGCTTCAACTGAGTCCATCCTGAAGTTCCATCCTCTTCCTTCCACAATAAAGGACCAGAGATAAAATAATAAGATTCAGCAAGCACATTCAACATTTAGAAAACCAGTAAAGACACATGAAAAACAAACATAAAACAAAAAACCGAAAGACTTATTAGAGGTTGGAAGAGAACAAATTATAAAATACCCATTAAGAACATAGCATGCACGTGCACAAAAGAAAACCTAGTGAATGGCATTATTGTGAAATTGAATAGCCTTAAGGTAGAAGCTTCTGTGAATTTGACAGAAAACCCCACATCACCAAAATGTAATTTGTCCCAATTAGCAGTTCCTATTCAAAAACCATCAGTTTGCCCCGTCAGTCCTCCGGCATGAGATTGATGCACTTACTTGCACTAGCTGCTAGAAGATGTTTCCACAAATTAACTTGCAAGAAGACGCACAATCGAACAATGTTCATATTTGACGAGGGGGATTCCGAGCTGAGATAAGAGACCCACATCAAGCTGAGGCGGGCTACTTTGACCCAATTTTAGCATATACAACTAATGCCCAACCTAGATGCTGATCCGACCTCACCCCGACCCAGGAAAACCCCGACCTCAATGCCAGCTGCCCTGATGGGACATAAAACTATACCGTATTAAATGCTGTCAGGTCCGAATTTAGTATAAATAGAGCTCCACTCCTTCATTTCAAAGGTAGTTGCTCATTAAATGTTCTCAGCTACTTCGCCAGCTTGGATATACTAATCATTCGCACGCCCGACGAAAAAATCTGGGTCATCACCCCGCCTTTTCCTTCCTTTTCCTTGTGCAGGTCAGGTAGCCGACTCAAAAATCCAGGTCAAGAAGCCGACCCAAAATTCCAGCTCGGCAAGAATAGCTTCCCAACCTCAACGTCGAGATTCCGACTTCGACAGTTTGGCGCTATCTGTGGGAAACAAGTTCTTTCTATCACTCTTCTCACCATTCATTGAGAAACCATCATGGTACAAACGAGAAGCCACAGCGCACCGGTAGAGGATTCGCCTAACCCGGATGGGAACTTCAAAACCATGTAGGTACCTAGCCGAGACCCAACCCAAGCCGACATTGGAACAAACCAACGTATACACTTAGCCACCCAAACCAACCCCACGATAGATGGAGACCTCAACTCCAGCCTGTTACTAGAGATAAGGATGATGCTGAGGATGTTTGAGGAACTTAAGAAGCAGGTAGCCCGGCTAGTTGGGGATCTCCCGGCTCTGCAAGAAGCTACGTCGCGGCCCTCGCGTCCATAATTACGCATCCTAGACCCAAGGTGAAAGCGGATGCAAGACGAAGAGGGCTTCCTAGAGCCGATGGCGAGACCCGATGAGGCGATAGGTAAAAGCGCGGCCCAACCCGCCCCCGAACAGGCCAAGACCGCGGCTGCCATAGCCAAGGTCATTAACCAGCTCAGCGTAAGCCCACTCTCACCCGAGGTACTAGCCACGCCACTATCCACGGGCAACCGGATGCCCTACCTAGTAGTCTACAATGGGGACGGCGACCCAGCCAGCTACTTGCTCAACTTTGACTACCACATGACTCTGCATGATATGTCTGACCTCATGGAGACGAAGACATTCCCGACCACCCTGGTTGGCAATACCTTGGACTGGTTCCAAAAACTTCGTCCCGGCTCTATTGCAAGTTTTCATTAGCTGGCTAAGGCTTTCCTGTCCCGCTTCGCGGGAAGCCGACTCGCTACCCGCCACACTTCAACATTGCTGTCGGTGAAGCAGCATAGAGGGGAAAACTTGAGGGCCTACACAGCTCGATTCAATGAAGAGTCCCTCAGAATCCCCAACCTGGAGAACTCCATGGCATTGATGGCTTACCAGAGTGGGCTAAGGTCGGGCCCTTCTATATCCTCTTTGGCCATCGGCCCCGTAGATACTGTAGTCGAGCTGATGGTACGAGCAGAAAAATACATACACTCAAAAGAAATCCATCAGGCGAAAAGGGATGATGACAAGGAGAAGGAAGCCAATAAGAAGGGATATACCTCCCGAACCCAACCTGGGGGTAAAATCCAAAATGACCGAGGTAAGCAGCCTCAGCAGTCGAAGCAGAACCCCCGGTTCACTATGTTCACTCCCCTTAACACCATAATGGAGCAGATCCTGATGGGGATCCAGTACCAGAACCACCTGCCTCCAGCTTCAAGGATGAAAGACTGACTTGAGAAGCGTAATAGGACTTAAGTATTGTCGCTATCATATGGATTACGACCATACCACAGAGGAGTACAAGGACTTGAAATAGGAGATCGAGGCACTGATAGCCCGAGGTCACCTCCGGAGGTACGTAGATCAGCAGTCGACCCGGAATCATGATTAGAGAGATAGAGAGAGGAGTCCACCTAGGCGCCAGGCTGGGGACGGATGTTTGGCTGTGATTGAGACCATTGCAGGAGGATTGGCGTCGGGTGGGGAGATCTCGGCTGGCAGGAAGGGTTATGTTCGGGGTGGGAGGGAGTATGGGCCGGGGCCGGGTCTGGCCCCGTAGATGGAGGAGCTCACCTTTTCCTTAGAAGACTTGGAGGGGGTGATATTGCCCCATGACAACCCACTGGTGATCAGCACTGAAATAGCCAACTTCACTGTGAAGAGGTTGATGGTGGACACTGGGAGCTCGGCAGAAGTCTTATTCCTCAACGCTTTTGAGCAGATGGGGTTGGACAAGAGCCGACACAAGCCATTGAGGGGCACTTTAGCTGGCTTCACTAGACAAGCCCACAGAGCAGAAGGGGTCATCAACCTCCCGCTGAAGTTGGAAGACGGTGACAAGCGGGTTTCGATGCAAGCCAACTTTATTGTTATGGATTGCAACTCCACTTACAATAGGATCTTAGGTTGGGTGGCACTCAAGCATTTCAGGGCCGTCCCTTCAACTTACCACCAAGCCCTGAAATTCCTGACCCCGGCTGGCACGGCTACCATTCGTGGAGCCCAGCTCTTAGCTCAAGAATGTTATGAAAACTCCCTTCGACCCAAATATCAGGTTGGCTGGGGACCAGATTTGCCCGAGGATAAAAAGGATGCTAAGTGAAGAAGCCCAATTGAAGACCTTCAAGAGGTGGAGTTCTCCGATGAAACAAAGAGAGCGAAGATTGGGAGTGAACTCTTTGACAACCTCAAGAAAGGTATAAGCCAATTTCTTCTAAAAAATGAACATATATTTGCATGGTCTGCCTCTGACATGGCAGGTATTGACCCGGGAGTGATTGAACATCACCTAAATGTTGACCCAAATTACTATCCGGTAGAGTAGAAGCGCAGGCACTTCCATTTTGATAAGCAACAAATCATAGCAGAAGAAGTGAATAAGTTGGTGGATGCCGGCCACATAAAGGAGATCCAGTACGCAACCTGGTTATCCAACATGGTGCTAGTGATTAAGTAATCAGATGGATGGATACTGTGTATTAACTTCACCGACCTCAACAAAGCCTGCCCTAAGGACTGCTTTCCCCTGCTTCGGATTGATCAGATGGTGGATGCCACCTCCGGATTTGAGCTACTCTCTTTCATGGATGCCTTTAAAGGCTATAACCAAATCAAGATGGCTCCTAGAGACAAAGAGAAGACTGCCTTCACCACCGATAAATGTCTCTACTACTATAAGGTCATGCCTTTTGGCCTCATGAATGTTGGAGCTACCTACACTCGGATAGTGAACAAGGCTTTCAAAAATCAGATTGGCAGAAATATGGAGATCTATGTAGATGATATGTTGGTCAAGAGCAGAAGGGCGGAAGACCATGTAGCCGACCTGGTTGAAGCTTTTGCCGTAATGGAACACTTTAGGATAAAGCTGAACCCGAAAAAGTGCGCATTCAGCCTCAAGGCAAGAAAGTTTCTGGGCTTCATGGTCACATCTCGTGGAATAGAAGGCAACCCGGAGAAGGTTCAAGAGATACTGGACCTGGCACCACCGACCTGCGTGAAAGACGTCCAGGTACTCGCGGGCAAGGTCGCAGCGTTGAGCAGATTCATGTCCAGGTCAGCCGACAAGTGCGCATCTCTGTTCAAAATATTGAGGAATCCTAAGAACTTTGAATGGACTACGGAATGCCAGAAAGCCTTCCAAGAGTTGAAAAGGTATCTAGCTTCGCCAACCCTACTATTCCGACATGAGGTGGGGGAGAAGCTGGTATTATACTTAGCATGCTCAGGGACAGTAGTGGCGGCGGCAGTGGTTCGTGAAGAAGGGAAGGAGCAGAAGCCAGTCTATTATGTTAGCAAAACCTTGTAAGGGGCCGAGGTGAGGTACTCCTCCTTGGAAAAACTCGCCCTCGCGCTCATCACGACGGCAAGAAAACTGTAGCCATACTTTGATGCTCATCCAATTAAGGTCATGATGGATGCCCCACTCAAGTCCATCATGCACAAATCGGAGGCGTCGGGCAGGCTGCTGAAATGGGCAGTTGAGCTGAGTCAATTTGACATCACCTACCAGTCCATAACAACCATAAAAGCCCAAGCCATCGCGGACTTTATGGTGGAATGCACTGGCCGAGCCGAGCATGACCCGGAGGATGTGTGGAAGGTCCATGTGGATGGGGCCTCAGAGAAGTCTGGAAGCGGAGCTAGGGTGGTCATCCTCGACCCAACTTAGCATGAGCACTAATACTCCCTCAAGTTCACATTTCCGGTGCCCAACAATGAAGCTGAGTACGAAGCGGTGATTGCGGGGCTGAAAATTGTAGCTCAACTCAGGGCACAGACAGTCGACTTGAGCACTGACTCTCAATTGGTTTCTAGTAAGATATCAGGAGAGTTCGAAGCCAAGGACAATACTATGCTGGCCTACCTCAACAAAGTCAAGGATTTGACCTCGGGGCTCAAAAGGTTCACGATACAGCAAATTCCGAGGGAGAAGAATATGAACGCTGACGCCTTGTCCAGGTTGGCCTTGGGTGAGAGCCGACCTGCCCTGGTCCATGTGGAAGAAGTATCCGAACCAAGTATCCAGTTGGGTGTGCAAGTCGTAGCCAAGCTCAATTTAAGCCCAGATTTGACCAAAGCAATCGTGGACTATTTGGAGGGGGTATGACCCTAGAGGATGAAAAAACAGCTTAGAAACTCATGAAACAGGCCTCAAAGTTTGTCATAATTGCTGGGCAACTCTACAAGAGAACCTACACTTGGCCTCTCTTAAAATGTGCTGGGCCCAATGAGGGAAACTATATACTCCGGGAGATCCATGAAGGAGTATGTGGAAACTACTTGTGTGGCAAAGCTCTGGCTCGGAAAGCATTGAGGCAAGGCTATTTTTGGCCAACCTTAGAGCAAGATGCCAAAGAGTATGTAAGAAAGTGTGACACCTGCCAAAGGTTCGCCAACATACAGAGAAAGCCAACGGTTGACCTCACAGTGATGATAAGCCCGTGGCCATTCTATCAGAGGGGTTTAGATATCATCGGCCTATTGCCAACCGGCGTTGGCCAAAAGAAGCACGCCTTCGTAGCAGTAGACTACTTCACTAAATGGCCTGAGGCTGAAGGTATTGCTAGAATAACAGAAAAAGCATCTTGAGATTTCGTATGGAAAAACATCATTTGCCGATTTGGGGTGCCAAAGGTTATCGTTACTGACTACGGCAAGTAATTCGATAGTGCATACTTTCGAGGCAAATGTGTTGAGATTGTGATCGACCTCAGATTCTCATCTATTGCTCACCCTCAAAGTAATGGCCAAGTTGAAAGGACTAACCAAATCATTTTGCAGGGCCTGAAAACCAAGCTGGAGGAAGCAGAGGGCCAGTGGGCATCGATTCTTCCCGTGCTGCTATGGGCTCAGCGGACCACTACCAGTTCGGCAACAGAAGAATCGCCCTTCAAGCTGACCTTCTGTACTCAAGTGGTGCTGCCAGTGGAGATCGGGTCTTCGACCAGTAGAACCCTCCACCATGATCCAAAAATAAACAGAGCACTGATCCGTGAAGAGCTCGACCTCGCCGAAGAGCTCCGAGCTAAAGCTTAAATCAGAATGTTGGCCAGCAAAGCTGCCATGCAAAGAACCTTTGCCAAGCAGGTCAAGCCTAAGCCTATTAAGGTTGGCGACCTTGTACTCAGAAATGCCATCTTTTTATCGCACTCGAGCAACAAGCTTTCCCCGACCTGGGAGGGACCGTACGAAGTCGTGAAAGAAGTCCGACCTGGGACCTTCTACCTCTGCGACAGATACGGGAAGCAATTGAAAAATGCATGGCACGCAGAGCACCTGAAGAGATATTTTGTGTAACGACCCCAAGCCGAAATCTCTTGTAACGGCCCCCGAGCCGGAATCTCTTGAAACGGGCCTGAGCCGAAAACTCTTGTAACGGCCCCCGAGCCGGAATCTTTTGTAACGGCCCCCGAGATGGAATCTCTTGTAACGGCCCCCGAGCCAAAAACTCTTACAACGGCCCCTAAACCAGAATCTTTTGTAACGGCCCCCGAGCCGGAAACGTTTGTTCAGGCCCCGAGCCGAAATCTTTGCTAAGGCCCCGAGCCAAAGCATTGGTTGTAATCGGCTCCCGAGCTTGAGTATTTCATGTACAATTTCAATACAAACATATTTTGTAAACCAGTGCAATGCCCGACCCGGGCTCAAGTGCCTCAGCTACTGAGCTACTTCTGACTCGGATTAACGCGATGGCCACGCTTAATTACGAGCTAATAATCCAAGTAAACCAGCTAGGACAAGGTTCCAACTCGGGTATAATCAATAATAATTTGATTAGCCTTGCCAGTTCAGATCAAGGTCCAACTCGGTATAATCCGACTTCAGGTCGGAATATTAGTTTGGGTCTAAACTCGAGCTCAATATTTGTCAACGTTAGTTTGACCAATTTTAAATTAGACTGACGAGTCCAGGTTGGCGACAATTATATAGTTGCCCAATTTAACTAGCTCGGACTAGGATGATAATTCATTAATTGCGTCCAGCTCGGTTCTTTATATTTAAATTAAGTTTGAAAGATCCATTATATTGGTCCGACCCTACTTATTTAAGAAATTTGTGAAGAGAAAGGTACACCTGTACGAACTCGAATGAAATGCAAATAAAACAGAAACATCAATTTCATTAAAAGTGAAAAAATACAATTACAAGGAGCCCGACCAAGGCGAATCTACTAAAGCCCAACCTGGGTGATTACAAAATTTACTTAGGAGCGGCGGTGGAGGTGGTAGCATCGGCTTCATCCTCGACCTGATCCATGTCCTTCTGAACGAATTCAATCACCTCCTTAGCTTGGGACGTCAGGTCAGCCGAAAGCTCAGGAATCTCCCAGAATTCCTGCAGCGGAGCCTTCAAGATTTCGATGTAATCATTCTTGGTGGCAGGGAAGAAGGTCTTCGTTCTTTCCCGAGATGCGACTTGGCCCTGGAAGTAGTACTCCAGCTCGGCGTACTTGGCCATCGCCCTATCCTCTGTGGCCAACCAGTCCATGGCCTTTTGGCTGGACTTAAAGGCTTCCACCACTTTCTCCCCCTACGGGCCGACCTGGTCTACCAAATTTTTAAGCTTCGCCTCGACCTCACGCTTATCCTTCTTGAAGTGCTCGACGTCCTTGGCCACGGCCTCGCGCCGGGACTTCTCCGCCTCGAGCTCCTTCTTTAGCCAGTCGATCTCCGTCGCGTCCGCTTTTTTCCTCTGGGCTGCATCCTTCTTCAGGGCCTCAAGCTCGGCTCGGGAGTCGGTGTATCGCTGCTCGAGCTCGACGCAGTGAGCCTGGGCCTGGGCGAGTAAGCCAGGTTCCGAAAGGATATGGGACTCGGCCTGCGCAAAATATAGCAAAGTAATCAGTCAAGCTAAAAAACTTGGCAAAATAATCACCAAAAGACACCATGTCAGCATGGTCAAATATGCCTTATCGTGACTATGGTCATCCTCAGGTCGAGCGAAAGCTGCTCCGCTGGGACCAATGCCAGCTTGGGATCACGGGCGACCTTAGCTGCCTCCACAAAATCTTTGTTGGGAGGGCTCACCTCCATGGCCTTGCCTTTCCCGGAGTACTCGGGCCGAGACCATTTCCTATTGTCTGGGCTGGATGCTGAGCGCTCAGGGATTGCCATACCCGAGCTCGGTCTTTTTGGCAAGGGAGACACCGACGTCCCTTGGAAGAGACCTCGGCACCAACCTCCAGCACATGGCCCTCGGATCGCTGCCTCTGCTCCTGAGGGACGGTGGAGCCCAAGCCAGACCGAGCCGAGACTTCGCCGCTGGCCTTGGTCTTTCTCTTCCTCTGGGCATACACGAGTTTTACCGTAATCGTCATGCCTACAAAAACAAAGGAAAGAGAGGTGAAGATTGACCAAGTGCAAACCGAAAAGAACAAAGGCAAACAAGGAGATGGGGAGGTCGTCCATTGATCCTCCGAACTGACCCTCTTCTGAGTCTGACTCCGCATTCTCTTCGGGCTCGGGAAGTAAGTGAGGGTGCTCCATCCTCAGGTCGGGTTTTCTCCCGAATAACTTGGATTTCCAGATTCTGTCCCACCTGAGGACGTTGTCAATATCAACCAGCATACCCGGCTCGGGTCTCAGCACCCTGACCTCGGCAAGTTCCGCTTCTGAAAGCTTGGGGTCGTCATTCACAATCTTTTTCAAGGAAAGATTCCAATCCACTCTGCACCTCAGGTTCACGGCCGGTTTGACCCAATAGTAGTCGTTGTGCCAACCCTTGTTGGAGGAGTGTCACTTGGTGAATATGGCATTGCTGACCTGAGCTGCGAAGTGAAACCACCCTGGCTGCTTTGGGTTAGGCTTGCAAACAAAGAACTGCCTAAACTGACGCAGGGTCGACTCTATTTTTCTCTCAAGGCAGAACACATAAAATGCCACCATTACGGCCCAGCCATTTGGTGACATCTGACTCGGGCTAAGCTCAAAATAATTCAGAATGCCGGCAATAAAGTCGGGAAGTGGAAGTCGGATGACATCGAATGCGAGGTCATAGATGGTAAAATGATCGGGTGAAGAATAGCAGGCAGGCTCGTTCTGACCTGGAACCTTCAGCTTGTGGTGTTGGTCCACCGACCAATCCCTTAGCTTGGCGTTAGCCATCTAGACGGTAGAATGGCACTCGTGCCTACAGCAGGCAAACAACTGCTCTATCCTCTTTCCCCGAGTCGACGAACCACTGGCTGTAGCTGAGTTCCGAGGTCGGATCGCCCTAACTGGGACCGCATCAATCGGTTCTGACGTAGAGGCTCCAGTTAAGTACTCCTGTGGTATCTCAACTCCCTCCAACCGGTTCAATGGCTCCGCATCTTCCTTATCTCCCAAGTCTCCCAGGTCGGCTAAAGGATCCGCCTCGGCTTCTTCTGGCACCCACCTGACCCCGATCACTTGGCAATCATCGTCACTCTCCCTGGGCTCGGATTGCCGAGCTTATCCTTGAGATGCGCTGACACTGTCATCACCGTGACATCTATCTGAGGTAGACTCCGAGCTCGACGGATTCTTGTCCCCTCCATAGGACCTCACCTCCATCACTTGGGAATCTTTCGACTCCGACCTTCCCATCCTGTTTGCAAATAAAAAAATATGTACAAGAATATCTAAAGGAAGTCCGGACGTACCTACCGCTCTAATCGTCGAAGATAACTCGATCTAATTGCCTCTGACCTAATTGGCTCCGTGCTAATAGATTCCGAGCTGAATACCCTGAAAAAATATTTGTCGAGCTAAAAGTGTCCAACCACTCTGGTTGCCGACCTGAAAGCTCCAAATTTCGTAAGTAAAGTATGAAATGAATCTCGGATGTCAAGGCCCTATTTATAGGCAACTCTGGTAACCGCCTCGGGAATCCCAAACATCACATCTCGTCATAATTTCCAGGTGACGTGTCAGCTATTTGAAGAGCATGCACCGCTGACGTGGCCATCCTCTGCCGAGGTCGGGCACCTCCAGCTCGGGAACAACTCCTAAATCTAGATCTCACCCTCGGGATTGACGAGGGGGATCCCGAGCTGAGGTAAGAGATCTACACCGAGTTGAGGCAGGCTACTCTGAGCCAAGCCTAGCATATACAGCTAATACCCAACCTGGATGCTGATCTGACCTCACTCCGACCCAGGAAAACCCCGACCTCAGTGCTAGCTGCCCTGATGGGACATAAAGTCTTGATGGGACATAAAATTGCACCGCATTAAATGTTGTCAGGTCCGAATTTAGTATAAATAGAGCTCATCCCCTTCATTTCAAAGGTAACTGCTCATTAAATGCTCTCAGCTACTTCACCAGCTCGGACATACTAATCATTCGCACGCCCCAGGGGAAAATTCGAGTCATCACCTCACCTTTTCTTTCCTTTTCCTTGTACAGGTCAGGTAGCCGACCCGAAAATCCATGTCAAGAAGCTGACCCAAAATTCCAGCTTAGCAGAAGTAGTTTCCTAACCTCAATGTCGAGATTCCGACCTCGACAATATTCCCTTACCCTTTTCTGTTCCTGGAGAGGGGTAGTCAAGTATAGTGCAGAAAAAGCCGTGAAGTAGGTAGACGAAACAATCAATTCATTTTCGTGTTCTATTTTCCCCAGTTTAACTCTACCTCTTTCTAGAGAATGTCAATAAAATTAATTGAAATTTACTAAAAATGCAACCATAACCATCACCTTCAAGACAAGTAATTGTAAATCTACATATGAGCATATTTAATTAAAACATATGGGCGGAAGAATGTGTACAGGTGACTAGATTATTTGTGCAGTCGTCAAACTAGAGTCTTGAGACTACATATGTGGACTGCAGCCACCCCCACAACATACAAATCAACTCACCATTGACCTGCACAAATCATATTCAAAGCTGCTAACACAAGTCATCCCCCATTCAAGACAAATAATTGTAAATCATATGCTTACATTCAAAATGTAATCATCAACATTCAGAAGTAGTAATTGTAAATCATATGCTTACATTCAAAATGTAGTCATCAACATTCAGAAGAATCAATTCAGCAAAAAAAAAAAAAACACAAAAAAGACATTCAAAAATAGTAGTTAAGACTCCCAACAATCTTTACATTCATTCAACTAACTCGACAGGCTCACTCTTCACACCACGTAAATGAATCTGCATCACCCCGCCTGATTCCCTTTTGTCGCACCCCAACTACACCGCCACCTTTTGTCACAGATCCCAGCTGACCTCCTATTGTCGAACCCCTAGGAGTAGAGGCTTCACTTCTTTGGTCATCATCACAATAAATTGGCTCGGCAAAGGCTTCACCACTTAGGTCATTGTACAAATAAATTAGCTCGGGAGAGGCTCCACTTCTTCGGTCATCATCAGCACAAATTGGCTCGGCAGAGGCTCCACTGCTTAGGTCATGGTACAAACAAATTGGTTGGGCAAAGGCTCTACTTCTTTGGTCATCGTCAAAACAAACTGGCTCAAAAGGGGCTAGCCAATTAGGCCTAGCAGAGACTCCACCATTTCTTTTATCTTCTATCATTATTCTTATTTCTCTTACTCCTGCTGCGCCTTTGTGAGTGGGGCTGGGGTTGGGGTTCAACCCTGCGCCTTCGTGTGTGTGGTGGTTGAACCAAAGATGGACCAAAATTGCAACCATAAACATGGAAAACCTCAATCCAAACCTCGATACACCAAAATAACACAGACCTCCAAAGGCAAAAAAAAAATGAGGTTTAATAGTTTTACATCCTCCGGTAATCGAAACGTTATATACCATAACAGCCCCCCAACAGCATTTAAAATTATCGCAACAAAGAAAATAGGATCATCAAAGCAGAACGGTGCTACTATGATCGCAGTCATTGGAACAATACAGGGACGGGTGATCCTAGGGTTCCACCTCTCAGAATAGATCAAAAATAGTATCAAACATACCTCATGAGAAAAGAAAATGACAAAGACCGTCGTTAAGTAGCTAATTGTCCCCTTATATTTTTTTAACAAAAATGCTAATTTTTAAAAAGTACAGGGGGGCAATTAGCTACTTGTATAAACACAGGAGGGTAATCAACTAATTTTTAAAACACAGGAGGGGTATTGTACACTTTTAGCAAAATACAATAGAGGACTTGTGAAAAATGGGGTTCAAAGAAATGGGACTTGAAATTGAAAAAATGACGCAACTAGAAGTCGTGTGTTCAAGATATTGTAGATTGACCCGATATGGATACCACTCGTGGAATCATGTTTGAGTTTGATCATGGATCTATTAGTTGCCTGTGTAACTTTGAATCTTGAATCTATTGAACTTCTGAAAAAGTAACTAGTCCACTTCTAATTTCCTCAACTAATCTTTTGGCGTTAGGCAGGCTATAGTCCCCATACATGCATGGTCTTACTTCTTACGACTTCACAAAGACCTGTGTTTTTGGATGCAGTAGCAATTTTGAGCTATATACTTTCATCTAGCTCTGGGAATTGTGGATTTGCTGAAAATGGCCGATCAAGTGACAACAAATTCTTCTTATTTATCATGAAAAGGAATACAAGAATCTCTTTTAAAGAATGTTTTTATTATTTTCCTATAAAGGAATTCATTGATGATAGAACATTCAAGTAGAGAGGCATAACTCTCTGTACAAGAGCACCAAGGGGCAAACATCCTATTCAATAACGCTAGAAAAATACCTACTGTGACGACCGTGGTATCTCCATGCTTGAGAATAGTTTGTTTAATTTGTGATTGCAGTCATTTTCCTAACTTATAGCATCAAGCATCGGATGAAATCTTCCACTAGTGCAAAGTATAAAAGAAACATACTTAAGACAAAATGAGTGGTTTAGCTACTTTTATAGAGCAGTGCTGGAAAGCAACTACTTCTTTGCTGCACCTATTCCGTGTTTTGATGTCTTCTTCTTCTTCTTCTTCTTCTTCTTCAGGTGATCGATGCACTTTTGCCATACTTCGGTTGTCTTCTTAGGAATCTTAGGTCTTTGTAGTCTGAAAATTTTTTCCGAGAGCAGCAGCTTCTGCATAGTCTTGACACAATGCTGTCCCATACGTATAAACTGTCTACAACACTTTTTATCAACTTTTCCATGCTCTATTATTCCATCAACTATTTCATGGCCACACTATGGTGTCAACTTATGCGAACATTTCTGCCAAATCTTGTAATCTTTGCGTGTGGCTATAGCTGGATGATGATGTTTTTTATGCTTCTTCTCATGGGCAACTGCAGGTGATATCATGATCGTTGCAACGATGAAGAACAAGGCTGCCATTACAAAGATGTTAGACTTGGCCATGGTTGCAACTGGTAATAACTCTTTTGCCACCTGATGGGGATTGATCAAGTCCTGTTCCAGAAAGGATGTATATATAACAAAGGGTGGAGGGATTCAAGTGACCATTACTAAGTCAATTCGGTTACATTAGAATTTACGTCACATTAAATGTGTTAAATGCTACTGGAGTGTTGTTAACAAGCTTTATTTGGTTAACATGCCAAAGTAAAACACTCAGAGAGTTAGTTTAGCGGTGAAGTATTTGAGTATAGGCGGGACTTAATTGTTAAAATATGAACGGAAAACGCATTAATTATAGGTTAATTGACCCATTTAGCCAACCAATTCACACCCAATAACTAGAAAACTATGTCCGACATAAAAAAGCAATCACAATTCTTCAAGTTGTTGGACGCATTTCAGATACAATTGGCAAATTGAATTGAAAATCTTAGTTCTTTTTCAGTTCAAAACAAGAAAAGAAGGCTACGAACTAGTAGAAGTCGATATTTATTGGAGATTAATAAAAGTTAAGTAGATAAGATGAGGAACACTGCTCTTTAACTTGGATATTCGGTAGCTTGCTTTCTTCTCTCCTGGTCTAATGGCGGCTTATGTAGTGGTCGGCCTTGCCTTTCCCACCGCATGGAGGCGATATGAATTATTGGTATAGATAATAGATGACGAACATCGTTCTTTTTTGGGGAAGCTAATGGTGGCAATATTGGTGATGAAGAAGGTGGTGCCCTTTCAACATTAATAGCTACTTTCATCCCAGTATTGCAAAATCCATTGCCACTGATGAAATAGTAAGTTTTGATGGCTTTAAAAGGAATCGCTTCTTTTCCAGAATGGCCAGCATACCAATTGCGAATAGGATTATCAGAGTTGCATAATTTGTAATCTGTCTCATCTACCTCAAGCAGATTGATCTGTTGCTCCTCATCATACTCAAAAACTGAAAAAGGAGACAATGTTGTTATAGCATAGCTATCATATATAAAGCTTTTTGAGAATATTAAGACAACAACTTTAACAACTTCAACTGAGAACTTCTTTGGCCACCTCGGGCAGATTATCAACCCACTTACATACAAGTATGTAGGGCTCACTCATTGTCTCAGGGCTGATAGACAGTTTAGGTTAACCAAATAATTTTCCACTTCAACCAGCGGCGGACTTACATAGGCACTAGGGGTGCATGTATATTTGTAATTGAATATATCATATTTTTTTCAACTGTAATTTTTTTTCTTATTAGTATTTTGGCTGTAATCACTGTTCATGTTCTACTGATTAATTGTTTTTCTTGGATTCATATCTGTTTCTTTAGAATCTAATAAACTAAGTTGGATCGTTAAATGATAACAACTAAGTAGGATTTATGTTTGAACCCATTCCACGTTTTTGTTCTATAGATGTTTAGATGAATGATTGTTTGGTAACTTATACAGAGAGATGTATTTAATAACATTGACAATAAGTTGATTATTCAACGAATATGAAATCACGTCAAGAACAATTATAAGAGGTATTTTTTCTATTTACAAAGACTTCATATATGTTTTAGACTTTTAGTGCTTATATGTTATAATTGTTATGTACTTTTGTGTTTATTTCTTCATAATTGCTATAATATTGCTTAAATAGTTTATGCATTGATGAGTTTTCCAACCGCCAGTTATTAACTCTTGTCCCGAGTGACACCCCTTAACCCTAAATGGTTAGGTCCGCCACTGACTTCAACTATGCCAAAATTTAAATTTGGATAAGATGGGGTTGAATGTTCGGCTAAATGCCAAATCAAAATCAATAAAAAAAAAAAAAAAAAAAACTACACATAACCAACATATAACAACAATTTATATATATGTATAGATATGAGTAGAGCTGGCAAATGGGCTAGTCCAGCACAGCCCGGGCGAATCGTAGGTTAAGAAAAATGAGTCTGGCTCGACACATATGTTTAGTGGGCTGAGCTGGACTGGGTTCAATTCTTGAAATATAGGACCCAACTCGGCCCACGAGCCCATTAACACGAGTCGCGAGCTAGGCGGAACTAGGCTGGGCCAGCGCATCTTTTTTTAAAAAAAATTTATTAGTGTGTTCTGAATTTTAATAGTTGGATTAATAACGAAAAAAGCTTAACCTTAACTTTTTTTTACGAAAAAGTTAATTTAACAATTAACAAGACATAAGTTGATTGATAATATTAATATAAATGATAAAAAATTACTTAACAAACCACAAGTTCACGAAACACGGATACGTTACTAATAAACATAAAAAAAGAACATTATATAAATGCTTGAAGAAAGTTGGTGGAGAAGTTCTCCATTTTATTATGCTCTTTGTGCGAGCGCTGGGCCTGTTGGTGTTAGTGGTGGCGATGGCGGTGGTAGAGGATTAAAATAGTTTGGAACATTTGAGTGTTGAGATACAAGATATCTTACAAGCGTTCCAGTTCCAAATTGACGATGAAATATATATTTACGTTCACAATAGTTATAAATTACATACCAATATTCTTTATAGTAAGCAAAATGATTCTAAATATTTGAACGTAATCGTTGTGAAAGATTTTCTTCCCCCATAGCCATAGATATTGTGTATTCTCTTGTAGTAAAATAAAGAGACAATAAGTAGTAAAATAAATATATAGTTTTGTAATAAAATGAAGTTGAATACACTAATTATTTATAAGAAAAATTATATGTACAAATTATAATATCAAGATGAGTTTTATCTGAACTCGAATTGGCCTAAGCTGGGTTGGGCTTGAAGGAACGATATCCGGGATTACACATATAGAATAAAAATTTTGCAGCGGAAGATAGCATGAAATACAATTTTCATAACATATATATAACATTCATATGTGTAGTCAATCCCAATACTTGATATTTATGCAATATACATCTCAAACCAAAGGTAATATAAGAAGAGAACAATACCTTTTGAAGACCAAAGGTTAGAATTATTTGGTGAAGTTTTGAGAACTCCTTGAACCTTCCACAAGTGTAGAAGTCCTAGATTGTCCACCTAGCAATTTAAAGAAGCCTTTCCTCCTCCTTGAGTTGTAGTGCTAGCAAACTCCTTGGAAGATTCATGGACAAGAACACTTCTCTCATTTGAAAGATTACTTAAAACTACTCTTAGTTTAGTTATCTTCCATAGTCTCAATTTAATCCAAGATGACAAAGCAAGTGAAGAACTAATTCTCATGTTCTTGCAACTCATCTATAGTGTATGTATATGTGGCTGATTTTTCAGAAAAGAAGAGGACTTCAAAAGCTTTCTCTACTTCTTCATTTGATCGTGTATACACATGAGAATGAGCAGAATTTTCTCACTAATTTTTCTCCTTCATTTTCCGTGTATATTGCTCACAACAATTGAAGAAGTCTTTGTCTTCTTTCTCTTGCTTTGACCAAAAAAAGCACAAGACACAAGGTCCATGTTTTTTTTCTTGTTATGTTTTCTTTTCCTTGATTCATGCAAAACACAAAACATAATATATTAATAACTTTGTCTTCTTTTGTTTTGGTTCTCCTGTGAAAAGAACATAACACATACATACAAATGTCTTGCAAGTTGTCTTCACAAGACAAGTTGATATTATTTACACTTAAATAATGCTTACAATTGTTGACCAATTTTAACCCTTGGATTAATAGATGGATGGCTATGATTTTGATCTTGGTGCTTTGTGTTTATTGGCTAATATTTTGTCACATCAACATGTTGGCAACCAATAGGAAGAATCAGATTTTACATATTTGCACTAAGCACCCAAAACTTTCCTAAGCTTACAAATTTGCCCCATTAACTTTTAATGGTTGAGACTATAATTATTAACTCTTAATAATTTCTTAGAGAAGATGATTCAAGTCTAAGCAAGACTTAATCTCCTTGCTAATATGGTGTGACTTTCTAGGTTCATAGCCAAATAGCACTAAGGAAACATTAAACACCTTTAATGTCAATCAGGTTCTTGATTTGTTTCAAGAATTTCTCCTTTAATTCTTGAAACACCCTTAAGGTCTTGAGTGACGTCTAGCAACATATCAAGACAATTTATAAGGCAATGAAGTAATCACGTAATGAACCTATTTATAGTCGCCGATTACCGTGCAATCCAATCCTTCCATTAATTGTCCCGTCGAGCAAGAACCATGATTCGATTAAGTTCATAAACTCGATACTATGCATAGATCTAATTGGTGTAATGAGAGATGACACATGGAAAACCCTTTCTCCATCATTCATACCTTGGCCAAGGATTTTCTCATTAAACAACCAAGCTTAGATCACATAGGACATCGCCTCACGACGGAGGTTAATGGATCCTATCTTGACCACTACCTGTCAATCACTATACTAGACGAATGAAATTGCGAAATGACGTATCTCATCTCGTTTGTCGAGACAGGCATTATCCAAACGCTTGAATCAAACCCCAATACATATGACAGCCGTAATGCCTCAAATCTAAGGATTACATGCACAATCGCAACGGATAACAAATTATTAATCCAAAGTCATGTAATTTGTTATTCACGTCACATTCAGAGAACTATTCAACTAATAGTCACCTACATGTTTGTTAGTCGCATCACTATGCTATTATGGCACGTGGCTCACCATCCTTTATCATCAACATCCTTATGTTGATCAAAGATAACAACACATGTGATAGTCCATAATAGATTATTGAAGTCCCGATCAAATAATCTAAGGACTATGAACGCTTTAAGTATTTATCATATTAAGGAAATACGCCAACATATTCTAAACGCTTTTAGAATACATTTCTCTAATAAAAATACTAGGGACTCATTCATACACGTAAAGAAGGAGAATATGAATGTCCTAATTATGTCAATATGCAAACGAACATATAAACACTAATGCCATAAGTAAATGTCAAAATGCCCCAATATATGGCATCCAAATATGTAGTATTAGGGCATATCTCTAATAGGGCTTAGGTACAAATAGGCTTAGACACAAATGGGTTGGGTCCAAAAATATATGATCCAGCTCGACCCACTTATATGTGGTGGGCTGAGCCAAGTCAAACTCACTTTCATTTGAGCTAGGCTAATCCCGAATTTTCGTGTGTTGGGCTGAATTGGGCCTGTATCGGCCCGACCCAAATACCACATTTGGATATGAGGATAGGTTATACCGAGCCAATCGCCAAAATGAAAATGCTTGTCATGAGTCCAAAGAGTATAGTTTTGGTTTGGAATCCATCCCATGTTGTCTCCCACAGTGTGGCGTTTGGCCGAACCCTTTGTTATGATCATCAACAACATGGATGTTACTACTAGCACCATCATTGGCCTCCTAAGTTGCTCCATTAGAGCAGGGTCGTATCAAACAATTTGGAGACTTTGGGCGATCATCGAGGGCCTTAATAATTAGGTTTTTTCTCAATAAAAAAAATTCTAAATTTTCTACTAAAATAATCACTACAAATAAAAAAAAATACTAAAATTAGTATTATAAAATAACATAATATTACAAGTTAACAAAAAGATAGACCTATATAAAATTTATTTTTATTACATTTTGAGATGCAAAATTATTTATTAAATCGTCATAATCAAATTTATCTAACAAATTTTTTTCAATAGACAACATAGCTAATCCATTTAATCTTGGGACGTAGATGATCTTAAATAAGTTTTTATTAATTTTAATTTTGAAAAACTTCTTTCTGCAGATGCAACTGAAACTGGAATTGTTAACAATATTCTATAAGAAACATAAGCATTTGGAAAAGAATCAACCTTTTTTTTATATAATTAAGTATTTCCAATAGACTACAATTTTCTTTTTGATACATTTCTTTTAACACTTTTAATTCTGAAAATAAATCTATTCCATCTATGTCAGAATGTCCATCATAGCTTAGAAATTCTTCAAGATTCAAGCAACATTGTTTAATAGTATCTTCATCCATCGACTTTAATCTAGTGAAATTGAACAAGAATCCAAAAAAAAAAAATCAATACTTCAAATTGCTCAAATCTAGTTTTAAGTGAAAAAATAATTTGATCAATCATGCAAAGAAAATACTCAATTCTAAATAATTCTTCAAGAGATCTTGTTTTATCATCACCAACATCTTCGTCAAATTGTTTCTTTCTATGAATCACACGTTTTTCATGAAATTTAGGTTCTATTTCCATTTCATTTGGAATTTCTTTGGCTGAAATCATAGCAAATACAAATCCATTTTCCTTATAATTTTCAAAAAAAGAAACAAGACCCTTAAGAAGATCTATAGCAAAATCAATGTGCATATTTTCACTTTGAAAGTTCTTACTAACAACGTTTATCGCAAACATGATATCATACCAAATAGTCATACCTAATAAAAATTCAAAATCCTCTAGTTCATAAGTTGCTAAACTATTAGCTTCACTCTTTATTTTAGGATCTTCACTTGTTTCTGCTAGTTCAAACAAAGCATCTCTAATTTTCGGAGCTTGATATCTAATAGCCTTTACACTTTCAATACGACTTTTCCAACGAGTTTGTGATAATAACTTAACCGTTAAATTAGATATGTTATTTTTTAAAATTTTCTGCCGTTTAGGTGAAGAAGAGAATAATGAATATATCCATTGTAGAACTCCGAAAAATGATATAGCTCTAACACATGAAGTAGCAACATCACAAAGTACTAAATTAAGACTATGACATGCACATGGTGTATACAATGCTCTAGGATTTATATCTAATAACCTTTTCTGTACACCTTGGTATTTCCCTTTCATGTTAGATCCATTATTATAACCTTGGCCTCTTTTTTTCTTAAGTTTTTCATAACCCGATAGATATTTCCTACTAGACATACTTGTTTCAAATTTAGGTACAACAAAACTCAAAAAAATTACAACAAATTCAATATTAAAAATAACACAATAAGTGCAATGAAAAAAAGAAAAACTAAACTATTGCATATAAGAACAATTAATTAAAAAAAAAAAGAGAATTGAGAGTGTGAAAGAAATATATAACCTAGACAAACTTGCAAGAAAAAGTAAGTGCTTCAATACTCTTCAAATAAGGTTGCTGCTTGCTGACTGTTGAAGTGTGTAAAAAATGAGGAAAAGTGTGTAAAAAAATGAGGAAATAAATTATATATATACCAGTGCTTTATTTTATTATATATTGAATATTCCCTGTTCGCTGCTTGATTATTGGTTCACAATTATTTTATTGGTTCAGAAGAGAAAATGAATAGTCCCTGTTCGCTGCTTGCTTGCTGGCCGTTGGGCCTTCAATAATTAATAACTCTTTTAATTGTTGTTTGCTGGCCGTTAGGCCTAAGGACTTAATTACCTTAGTTAATTTTTTTTATTATTAAATTAGGGCCCTTGGGCCAAGGGGGCCTTGGGCACAGGCCCAAGGTGCCCTTAGCTTGGGTCGGCTCTACATTAGAGGGTCTTAGTGGTCCGGATGGGTTTGCGGTAGTATGCGTAGTAGTGTTTGTTTGTAATGTGTAAATCTGTTACCTCAATTGTATAAATATATAAAATAGAAAATTTTTAATCTTTTATTCCGTATATTTATAGATGAGTTGACAATCGACCTATCTTTCTCTAGTGAAATAAGGACCCCCTAATTATCTCCCACCCACACCCTACTACTAGAAATACAATCCACCTCAACTTCTGCTACTTGAGCAAGCCAATTCTGCATGGGAAACAATTTATGAGTCCATGCCATGATGACCACTTTAAGGGTAGTGGTTATGTGGGAAACAAATTCACTTTCTAGAAAGATTAATAGTGTCAAAATACTTAGATAGTCGATTACTTGAATAGACGAATCTCACATCACTAATACATATATAAGTAGGTCATACATATATGTAAAACTCATTTCTTTTGTGAGCCAAAAATCTGATTTTTTCGACACAGAAATTTTCTACCTCAAACATTATTTGAGGCCCACCCCCTTTGTAAGCCAGAGATCCTGTTTGCTCAACACAAATTTTTTTCCACTTCAAATATTGACAACTAAAATGTTAAAAGAATGGGATGTTAGTTGTGCATTGAATGCGATATTTACTTAGCGCCTTAGCCGGTTATCACATTAAAGATTCAAAAAAAAAAATTTGTAAAAAAGAACTAAGTGAGAAATCGACGTCCATTTCAAACCAAAAATATATATACACACACAAACTTAAATCCAATCTGACAATCTAAAAAACATATCACACAAACTCAATCAATTGATCAAAAACTGCTAATTTAATTGAACAAAGTCAACCACAAAAGAATCACTGCATGCAAGAACCTAAACTTCAAAGAAGAACAAGAAAATCAGAGTCATAAATTAAATTGAATTCATTCTGAAACATAGCACACATAAACTTAACCAATTGATCAGAAACAGTGCATTCAATTGATCAGAACCAACCACAAAATAATCACTACATGCAAGAAAGGTAAAAACTTCATACTCATAAATAAACTAGAAATTAAAATTCAAACTCAAAATGCACAGACAAAAACACAATCAATTGAAAACCATGAAAGAATCACTACATACAACAACTTCAATAGTGAAAAACGTAAAAACTCACAAGGGCAAATAAAAAGAAAAACAACAAAATTTGTAATTAGCATTCAAATGAAACCAAATGAGTCATCCAGTTTTTCTAGGTGACAAAGAACTTGGGTTTACTGGTTTTTGCACTCCAAAGTAAGCCTAATTTTTCTAGGTAAAAAGCTTACAGGTCCCTCAACTATCACTTAAATCCAAATGAGTCGTCCAATTTTTTGTATAAATAATTTTTGAGGTGTAATCCTACCTGTCTATTTAGACTAATCTCTACCGTTGTATACACCTCCTTAAGCCCTGCAAATCTATAAATAGAGGTGGTGGTGGCATTTTGTAAACATCTCTATAAATAGAATTGTGTTGTGGCATTCGTAAACAAATGCTGGCACTTCTTATTTGATGTCCAAAACTTATTCTTTTTGAATAAATCAGTCAGGAGAGCCACGATGACTTAATTTGATAGTATTCACTTAAAAAGGCTCACTAACAGAAATGTCAATTAGTTAATTAAAATCCTAATCAATTCCAAATCTCAAATTAAAATTCAACAATATATGAAAAATTAAACCCTATTAACCTCTCGAGAGCTTGTGTTTGACTACTTTTAAGTCTCTCTGAACAATTCCTATCTCTCCACAAATTGTGTCAATGTCGCGTTAGACGTGGTCCCTGTTCTCGAGCTGGTATGTATTGTTGATGCACACTTCACACAGGGTGTAGAGAGCGCTTTGGGGTCTAACTCCATGACTAATTTTAAGTCGTGTGATAAGATCCAACCGTCAAAAAAATACAGAGTTTTGTAAGGAAAGAAAATTAATTGATTTCCATTGTATTTGGCTTGGAAGGAAATAAAATTAATTAAAATCTCTTTAATTGATTTTCATTGTGTTTGGCTTGCAAGGAAAGATAATTAGTTCATCTCCAAAACGGTCGTAAAATCTGTTTAAAAGTGTATTAAAAATAGTGTATTAAAAATAACAAAGGAATGGAAGGAAATAGATATTTTTGTTTGGATTGAAAAAGATAATTCATTAGTTTTTTTTTAATTGAAGAAGAAAACAAAGTAAAGGATAATTATATAAAAATAAATGTATATTTAAATATTCTTTTTATCATATATTGGTATTTTATCTTCACAATGCAAATCTAGAGCTGGTAGGCCAAAGCTCCGTGCCTACAAAACAAGAATGAAACCACAAGTGCTATGTTTCGGGGACCACCTTTGACAATCAAGTCAGTGAGTATAGATTGAGGATTGAAATGGGACAATTCAATATGTAACTGTGTATAGATAGAAATTAAATTACCTTTTTCCTATTTCCCATGAGATATTTATACTATTGGTTGTAATGATTGTAGGGTGTGCACGTTAGCTGGATCGTGGATTGCACATGACGACCCCCACAATCCTTGGGCAGAAATGTTAGAGACCCCACTAGTTGGTTATGACAGGTCAGACGCAGAGCCCTTCATGAGTGTTCAATTGTAAGGTCGGTGGTCTCGCCTTGCCTTTCTCATGATTCGGTCTCGTTTATGGCTCGGGATGGCACACTTGTACCCATATCACAACCAAAATTAGATTTGAACCACCTCATTACTCACTTGTAGTTAACATTAAAACAATTTTGTTTGGACCTCTTTATAAAAAAAAATTGATTCATAATAAATTATATCACATCCGCTTAAAATAAAAGATCACATGTGACATCTCACTATCACTTTATTTAAAAATAAAATTAAATGTTGCTTTTTATTTTTACCCCCACTTGCCCCCACCCTCATGAGATTCGTACCTTAGTCTTCCAATTGTCAGGGTGAATCTAAAAAATATAAAATATAATATAAACAAATATTTAAAACTTCAAGAAACTAATATAAAACTAATTCAAGAAAATAATATTTATTTAGTAAAAATATAAATCTATTTATGAAAATAATTCAAGACTTCAACTTTTAGCACGGACATTTTATAAAAAATACCTTTAAGCATGGTTACGATATTTATACTCTTTAGATATATAATACCCACATAAATGAATTATCTATATTTATAATTTCTTTTTAAATCAACGAAGTCCGGACTCTGAACTACGTTGTTTGGTACTAAACTCAAGTAAGTGTATTGATATGAGCAAATTTATCCATTTATTTCAAATAGAGGTGGAGTGTCACTCTTTTAAAAGGTAACTAGTCTTTTACCCGTGCGATGCACAGGTGTAATGTGAATACTCTAAACATATGAAATATAGAGCCAACTCATTGAACTATTTAATCACATTATCGAGATACTAGAATACATAGCTACTCTATATACTAAATGCAGAAAGAGTAGAACTTTGATTCTTATAAGATCAAAAGAGTTTCGGAAATCAATACTTGGAGAAGGTTTTAATAAGAAGATCTGTATGTCTTCACACTGAATTAACATAGAATAATTGAGCGTCAATAGACCATGCAGTTTTGGTCCCAATTCAATATAGCCTGACAATTAGCATTGAAATTAAAGAGGTCTAGCGTGGAACTTTTCATTGCATTGGACTTTGTATAAACGTTTTTCAGTTAAAATCTTGATTTATTAAATTATATTACTAAAAATAAAATTAAATACTTATATTTGTATTCATATGTTATTATTTTTTACTTATTTACAATTTTATTTGTCATTTCACGTGCTTCATAAAACTAGTTAGGTTTGGTCCAACATGAAACTTTTCTTTTTCTTTTTGAGTAAAAATTATATTTTTCTTCATCTATTATGTACCACTTGGAATTTACAAAATAACTTAACCAATAATTCAAATTAGCCATCTTAGTTCTGAATTTGAGTTATTATTAACTTTATAAAGATATTTGTTTTCATTGTTATTTTTTTTTGTTAAATGACATGTAGATAATATTAAAATGAAATCAAATTTAGACGGTAGATATTATTACTAAAAATCAAATTAAAAAATTATATGTCTTCATCTCTTTCTTTTTTTTTATACATATTTATGATTTACTTTACTATTTCACGAGCTTCATAGAATGTTTAAAATGAAACTTTTTTTTTTGGAATCAAAAATTACATTTGTCTTCTTCTTTTATGTACCACTTGGAAGCTAGCAAAATAATGTAACTAATAATACAAATTAACCATCTTAGTTATGAATTTGAGTTATTATTAACATTATAAAAATATTTGTCTTCATTTATTTTCTGTATTAAATGACATGTAGATAATGTTAAAATAAAAGAAAATTTAGGTGGTAGATATTATTAATAAAAATCAAATTAAAAATCATATTTGTCTTCTATGTTTTTGTATTTTTTTTTTTACTTATTTATGATTTTCTTTGCCATTGCAGGAGCTTCATAGAAATAGTTAAGCTTGGTCCAATGTGGAACTTTTCTTTTTCTTTTTGAGTCAAATTATATTTAATGTTTCCCCTTTCGTTCTTTTCTGTACTATGGTTCATACCTGGTGTCCAGAACCCACAATAACCTCTATGTATTTATCTACTTGACAATTGAATACATGTATATGTTGTATCACTTCTTTAACTTTTAAAAGATATCTAGCATAAAATAAACAAAAAAATAAAAATAAAAACAAAAAAAAATACTTACATTTAATAGGGTTCTCTGGCTCTCTCGAGTACTTCACCTAAAAAATCATGAAAAATTTGCTATTGCTTCAACTATATATATACATATATAAACATCAATGTTTGAAATCCTTAATACCGTATAAACACTAAATAAATCCATGTATAGATAATGCTACTCTAAAAACATGATTACCTTGATACACAAAATTACTGATAAAAAATTACCTCCGTTTCAAAGTCTGGTGTAGTAGCACAAAACTATTGAATAAGACAACCTGCAGAAACGTTTTACCCGTATAAAGTAAAGACAATACTATTAATAAAGTAGAAATAATGTTATTAATAAAAAAAGATTTCTACTGATAGAGATTAACTTAATCTAAATTTTAAATTAATATATGATAGAGTCCTACAATAAATAGGAAACTCTTATCTAAATATAAGTTTTAAACTTAAATTATCGGTTATATTATAATCCGTAAAAATAATTTTCAAATTTCAAAATTAATTATGTAGTATATATGCATCTAATAATATGATTATTTAATTTTTTATAAAATATAGTTAAAAATGCTCATAAAGTGACACATGGCAAGATGATTGTTCTCTTAGAATATATAATATTATCGCTTATATTATAATCTGTAAAAATATTTTTCAAATTTCAAAACTAATTATGTAGTATATATGCATCTAATAATATGATTATTTAATTTTTTATAAAATATATTTAAAAATACTCATAAAGTGACACATGGTAAGATGGTTGTTCTCTTAGAATATATAATATAATGATGATTAGATGATCCTCTAATTACCCCTCTAATTAGAAAGAATTAGAGGGGTAATTACATAAAATTGCCCCTCTAATTAGAAAGAATCAATCTATTAAAATTACATAAAATTATCAGGGAACCTTCCAAATTGGACTAACCCAAACAATTGTCTTAGTCCGAGAGTTGCAAACGGATTGTCCTTCCAAGCTAGATTCAACTTACATATATAAACTTTTGGTCCTTTACGTTCGTTTTCAAAAGAAGTTGGTATCACTTTGATTCGACCAAATTGTTGAATCTTATTATTTTAATGTGATCCATTGATCTAAATATTTAAAATAATAATTAAGAATATAATCTATATCACCAAGTATATATCTTTTTTTTGTCTTTTTTTGTCTTGGGTAAATAGCACCACAACCCCCTGTACTTTAGCAAGAATGCACATGACCCTCCTATGGTTTAAAAAGTGCACCGGAACCCCCTATGGTTTTCAAACCGTGCACACGTACCCCCTCCCTAATTTTCTGTCAACAAATTTAACTGAATTGTATAAAAAGACTAAAATGCCCTTCAATTTTTTATTTTTTATTTCTCTTTTTCTTTTCTTTTTTGTTTACACACACACACACACACACACACACACACACACACACAGACGCACACACACATACATACACAGACACACACACACACACACATATATATACACACGCACACGCATATATATATATAATATACACACGCACACACACACACACATATATATATATATAAAGATTTGCAGGTGTGTGTGTGTGCGTCTGTATGTGTGCATATGTGTGTGTGTGTGTGCGTCTGTGTGTGTGTATGTGTATGTGTGTGTGTGTGTGTGTGTATGTGTGTCTGTGTGGGTGTGATGGTGGGGTAGGTGGGGGTGGGGGGTTGACTGTGAGGGGGGGCGGTGGTTTGAGGAAGATGGGTTTGGTTTTTTTTTTTTTTTTTGGTGAAAATTGCATTGGGAGAAAAAAATATATATATATATGTAAGGGCATTTTTGTTCACTTAAGTAATAATTTAAGTCTAAAAACATAAAAAATCGCATCAAACGCGCGTGTAACACACTCTCCGTTAAAAGTAACGATTTTTTTAACGGAGGGGTCTGTGGTGCTACACTTTTGAAACCACAGGGGAATCCGATGCACTTTTTAAACCACAGAGGGGTCATGTGCATTTTTATTAAAGCACAGGGAGTTGTGGTGCTATTTACCTTTTTGTCTTTGAAATTTAGGAGCCTAATGTAATGTGTTGATGTTATAGTGTCAATTAGTTTCTTTGTATGACATGGATTTAGTTAATGCGTCCTCGAGTTTGAAGGGAAGGTAAATGGACAAAGTTGGACCTAAATCAATTGTAAGGTCTTTTTTTGAATGTTAAAAAAGTATTATTAATGTGCACCAAGAGGTTGAACTCAAAAACAAAATATAAGCTCTAATCTCATATGTTGGTTTTCGAATACTATCCTAATTCCAATAGATATTAAATGAAATAACTCATTATCTTATATCGTGATTTTAGAAAAATTATGCGCGAATTGTGGTTCGATAGAGATGAAGAAATATTAACATAAAAGAGAAGAATAAAAAATAAAAACTAATTTACCCTTACATATAATAGCAATTCCATCAAAATCAACGGTCTATTTAACAGCAGAAACTAGTTTAAATAAGTTTGTGAATTAAAAGAGAGTAACAGACTGTTTGGAACAAATGAATTCTACAAAATTTTATAGAATTCATTTGTAAATCCAATTTTTTTTGTTTGGTTGCACCTTTTTAAAAAGTTTCAAATCCAGGATTTGCAATTCTTGGATTTGCACAAGCCTTACTTAAATCTGAGCTCAAGAGGTGGAATTTGCAAATCCATGTTTTCTAATTCTGCTGCTAATTCTTTGAGGACAAAACTACCCTTAAGTTTAAGTTATTAACTTTGCTAGGAATAATAAAAAACTCAAGAAAAAAAAAAGAAAAAAAACAAATGTCTTCCCCACTCTTCTCTCTTTCACGGCACAAAAAAAAAAAAAAAAACTCAATATCTTTCATTCACTTCTCTTTATTCATTTAATCTTCTTTGTAAATTTATTCATAATTTTTCTTTTGGGCAATATGTATTCTTGTAAAAGAATTTCTAGTTATCACATGCTAATCTTAATATAATCAATATATGTCAATCATAATAAATAGTAGATAATGCTTTTAGATATGACAACCACGCTAAAAAGATTAGTATCGTATTTGTTGTGACTTTGCAGTGGCCGTGTATATGTGTATAGTTGAACTTGAAATTATTTATTCATGTTAAATTTATGGGTGAACTTAAAATTATTTTGATTATTTTGTAATGTTTATATTTTTTGAAAATATTTCTTTGCTTTTTTTTTTTGGATTTTTATAATAGTACCAGGAATCAATAATTTGTTAAAAAGAGAACAGTTATATGACCGTCTAAATACAATTGAATAAAAGAAGGATATTTAAGTAAAATATATCTATTAATTCCAATTTCACATGTGTTCCAAACATAATTTGGATTTACAAATAACAAAATTAACTTAATTTTATTTTATATTTCCAAACAAGAGAATTTATTAATGAAATGAATTCCACACACGAATTGCTTCTAAACACTATGTAACAGAAAAAATAGTTGTTTAACTGAGTAAAATGTACAATACTCTCTGTCTTTTACTTTTCAAAACACAAAGTTTTATATGCAACTTCGGTAAAATACACGGAACATTATGTATTTTACTCCTTTAACTAGTATATGGAAAATGGCTGGAGATTAACTGCTTCTTAGCTGCACTTTTTCTGTGTTTTGATGTCTTCTTCTTCTTCTTCTTCAAGTGATCTATGCACTTTTTGCCATACTTCTGTTGTCTTTTTAGGAATCTTGGGTGGTTGTAGTCTGAAAATTTTTTCTGTCAGTAGAAGCTTCTGCATAGTCTTGACACAGTGCTGTCCCATCCGTATAAACTGTTATCAACTTTTCCATGCTCTATTATACCATCAACAATTTCATGGCCACACCACGGTGTCAATTTATGTGAACATTTCTGCCAAATCTTGTAATCTTTGCGTGTGGCTATAGCTGGATGATGATGTTTTTGGTGTTTTTTCTCGTGGGCAACTGCAGGTTATATCATGGTTGTTACAATATGAAATGTAGTTACAATGAACATCAGAATTTATATCATATTAACCGTGTTGAATGCTACTGAAATGTTAATTACAAATTTTATTCGGTTAACATTAATTAATAAATAATCGATTTTAATTTAATTAATAGTTTTAATACATTGATTACTATTATTTTATTACAAAATAATTAATTATTAAATTAAAATTAGTTTATTTTTAGTTTTTAGATTAATTATTTTTTGATAATTAATTTAAAATGTATTTATGCGTCGATGAAGAGTTATAAGGGACTAGAGCTTGGAGGGGTGGAGGGAAGAAACAAAAACAAATAAAAATATAAAAAATGTGTTTTAGTTTTTTTTTTTATATAAAAAAAACACATTTCTGAAAACACTTCTTGAAAACAATCGTACCAAATAAGTTTTTTTGTTTTTTTCAAATAAAATAAAATAAAATAAAAACCTGTTTTTGAAAACAGCAAAAACAGCTCCAAACAGAAATAATATTACAGAAATTTTAGCCCTATTCAGATAAGCACTAGCAACTTACAATGTCCAAGAGATTGTTAAACAGGTACCAACGAGCGTGTTAGAAGATGAAGAATAAGGATTTTTAACGGTGAGATCAGAGTGCTAGAGGAGGTGAAAGAAGAGTTTGATCATGGGTCAGAAGGACATACAAGTCGAACGTTGTTTTCAGAAAGGCATAGAAATATTTCTTTCACGTTACCAGCAAATATTCAAATAGAAATACAACACAAAATGATGTCATTTCTAAACAAACTACAATACTAAAAAAGATGGGAAACAAGTTGAAGCACTAGTTCAAGCTTTTATTCCATTTAAAAGCCTTGTTTAGCATTGACCAGCACACACCAAGCCGATGAAACTCAGACAAACATCAACAACTCAGGCCTGCTGTATACGTTGTTACTGTCATCCTCCAGCACAGGATACGCAGCCACGAGCGCGTCCTGACCTCCGATATACAGTGAGTTATATATTTTCCAATATACTTCCCTTACTTTCCTAGCTGGATGGAACAGACCCTGTAGACAATAGTTGAGGACAATAGCTGCTCCCAATGCTACCCTCATCCCTTCAATGGCTTCCATGACGGCATTAATAACGTGCGGAGATGTCTCAAAGATGTTTGGCCACACATAATTCAGCAGGTGAACCAAAGCATCTTCACATCCCAGCCCAGCAACACCCAAAGCCATGTGCTTGACCGCTGAAGCAGCAGTTTGTCTATGAACCAAGTCTCTATCCATGAGAGCATCCTCAAGTAATGGAGTCACTGCGTATATATAATCTTTTCCCATTTCACCAATGTATTCAAAGAGGAAGGAAAGGGATTTTAAAACACCATTCTGAACATTAAGCTCTGGCACACGATATTCGTTCATTAAAGCAGGTAAAACTGTAAAAGGAGAACAGGTTTCTGCAACAATTGCAATTGCCACAGTTGTGCACACACGGTTCTGACGTTCCTGAACCTTCAGATTGTTCAACAATGTTGCAAGCACGTCCTGAGGCCCAATAGCTTTTGCAATGTACCCAAAAGTGTTCACTGTTGCTCGGCGAATACCCTTCTTGTGGGCTTTAAGCATCTCAAGAAGCTCAAAACAGATTCTCATCCACTCCCTAGCTGGAACGAACTCAGCTCCACGATCAGCAATTCGTCCAACAAGATCGATACAGTTCTCCTGCACCTTCTCGTGATGATTCTTCAAGATGGGACTTAATCGCGGAAGCAAATCCTTGATTGGAGGAGTCATTTTAGTCATACCAATGACGTTAACAATTGACTTGAGAGCCCCAAGAATTGATCCCAGTACTCCAGGGTACTCCTCTCCCAAGTACTCATACAAGACAACACCGAGATGGCCCATCAATTGTTCTTCCCCGCACTGCTTCATGACCACGGCAATCCTGGATATGAGATCTGCAGCTTGCTGTCTCACCTTTGCACTCTTGTTGTTGAGACGCCATTTTATAGTACCACATATCTGAGGAAGGTAGGGCTTCACTCTCTGTCCAAGGGCATTGACAACAGCACCAAATCCATTAAGCATCACATTGGCATCATCACTAGTCTGCTCTTGGAAAGCATAAAGGATTCCATCAATCAAAAGCTCTTCTAGACGAGCATCAATATCAGATGCACCCAGATTTGTTACCACTTTCTCAATCGTCTCCATGACCATTCTTCTATATGGCTCACTCTCATCCTTCAGGTCTTCAACAATTCTCCCCACAAAATCAGCAACGCCAACTTTATTAGCTATTTCCACAGTAGTCTCAACAAGCTGTCTGTAATTTCTCCTATCCAAAGCCATTCTCCTTACCAAGAAGTTCCGGAAGAACTGTGGAAGGATATCATTTCTGATATAATCAGCCTCAACACCTTCCGTACCCACACACTGCTTCACCACTTTTATCACAATCTTCTTCATTTCTTCATCAGGTGATTGAAATTCACGGATCAGAATAACCATCGCTTCCTTGGTATAGTAGCTAGCATATATAGCATCCATCAGAGGAATAATGAACCCGATTGCTTTCAGAAAAGCAGCCAAAACCTTTCCACGGTGCGATCTAATACCCTTCCATAGAGGCTTCAACACAGAGTCGAAGCATTCAATACCATAGCGTGCAGCAGCCTCAGCAAGGGCAGCAAGAGAGAGAGCCGTAATAGTTCGGACTTTCTGATTCTCATCATTCAGACCATGTTCTATAATTTCCACCAATGACCTCAAGTGTGGGAGAACAGCACAACCTATCAAAATAGCAATCTGCTGAACTATTTTGATACCTGTGTGACGAGCTTGCCAAGATTTCTTACTCTGACAAACTGCTTTTAAAAAGGGTAATAATGCAGGAATTCCCAGCGCAGAAGCAACAACACTGAATGCTCTTGCAGTGGTATTTCTTACATATTCATCAATGTTATCAATATCAGGACGCATCGCAGCAATCATAGTAGCCAAGCCAGCAGCCTTGCTGAGATTGGAAATAATTTCTCTACCTTCCACACGGGCGTAGTAATCTTCGTCAATAAGCAGCGGCTCAATCACGACCAGAATTTTGTGAACATATGGACGAACCAGTTCATCTAACTTGTACAAGACCCTATCAATAACCTTAACAAGCAAGTGTCTTTCTTGGTCTTCAAGCGTGGGTTGCATGAGCAGTGGCAGAATACGATTGAACAATGGGCCTGCACCAAATTCTCTAGCCTTATCAGTGAGCTGCCTCAAAGCTGTTTTCCTCTGAGGAGGTGTTCCATTCTTAACCTTGAGCAACAATTTCATAATCTTCCGTTCTTTCTGCTGTTCAGGAGACAACTCCTCTTCGTTCTCTTCATTCAACAATGGAGCAAAATATTGGTAATCTTCAGGCTTCATAAATGGCAAACCACCTGGCAATTCCTTTGGTACATCAAACTGCTGACCACGATTTTCTTCGGGAATAACATACCCAGGAGTCATCATTGGGGTTGGAGTAGCAAGGAGCTTTCTGGCAGGTGTCCTAATAGGCACATAGGAAGGAGGAGGTTCCAAAATCTTATAACCCTCTTGAGGAAACATTGCGTCAAGCTCTTCATCAGTCAAGGGGCGATTCCTCTCCTCAATATCCTTCTCCCACCTCAACAAATTATATTGCTCAGGAGTAATTGCACCACGCAAATTAATGGCACCTGGAGTTGGCGTAGCCAGGTCAACCCCTCCAACAGGAGTCATGCCAGGGGTGGCAGCGGGGGTAGCACCGGCCATAGGTGTTGCACTGCCCATAGTAGCTGGGGTCTCATCCCACCTTGACCTCTGCCGTTTAGGTGTCGGAGTAGCAAGCCCAGATAGTTTTGGTGTAGAATCCCAAGTCATCCCAGCAGGGGTTGCACCAGGAGTAGCCCCTCCAGCAGCAGGGGTGGCATCTGAATCAGCCAGTCTTCCTGGAGTAGGAGTCTCATCCCACCTATTCTTCCTGACCGAGGGAGTTGCATCCCCAATCCTCCCTGGCGTTGGAGTAGCATCCCACCTTCCACTTCCAGGAGTCGAGTCGGGCAAATCCCAATCTGCCCCAGTCTTTGCCTTCTTGGCACCACCGTCACCCTGGGACTGATCCCACCTATTCCGCCTCTTCTGGGCAGGCTTCTCGGTCTCGCCTTTCTCTTTCTCCTTCTCCTTTAACTCCTCCTCTTCCTTCTTCTTTTTTGCAATTTCCCTTAACAACTCCTCCTTTTGCCTCTTTAAAGCCTCCTCTCTCATCACATCTGCATACGTCCTCACCTCCGGCCCGGGTGTCTTATCCAGAAAAGGGTCATTCCTCTCTGGCGAGATCACCCTATTCAACCTCCTCCTCCGATAATCATCCTCCCTATCAATAATCTTACTCGGCTTATTAAATCCCAATTGCTCCTCCTCTTCCCCAGCCCTCGGAACCTCCTTAAAATACTGTTTTGGGGCAGTGAAGGAGGCCATTTTGCGAGCAATCTCATTATCCATAGGGTCCAAATTCTCCTCCTCATCGTTCACAGCTATCGACTTCTCATAACCCTCGAAACGATCAGTACTGTAAAGGTCAGTATCAAAGGTTACAGAGGTGAGAGATGCGAGCTGCTGCTCCATCTTCTTCCTCTCCTCTTGTGTTTTCTCAATCTCACTTTTGTCTACGTCCATCTCGGACAGCTATCACTAACTCCCCAAAAAATCGGAATTTCAAAACCCTAACCCTAATGGCAAGTTCACTCCAATCACGATGACTAAAAAATCAACAAAAGTTCACCACCAAAGCCTGTAGAATAAGAAACAAAACCAAATTCAAAAATTTATCAAAAATTTTAAAAAAATCTAAACACAAAACCCGCAAATTTGAAAGAAAAAAAGAAAAAAAAAAGCTAAATTAACAGAAACCAAAGCTGATAAAACGACATCCATTAATAAATATAAACATACTTTCTTATACACATACATACACATATGTGTGTGTGTGTGTGAAATGTTCAGATCGATGAGCATGTACTCAATACATGTGTGCATATGCATATGAATACGTATTGTGTGTGCGAGACTGCGTGTTAGTGTGTGTAATCGATTACGCACATTTATATAGATATATATATATGTGTGTGTGTGTGTGTGTGTATATATGTGTGAGTGCGTGTGTTTTGTAGGTGAAATTAGGGTTTTAAGAGTGTGAAGAAAGAAAGAACTGACCTGATATGAGATTTTTTTTTTTTCTGGGCGTGAAGAGTGGAAGGTAGAAAATGGTACCATTTAAGAGATGGATATATATATATATATATATACATGTATACAAATGGAAATGGAGCAACCGACTTAAGGTAGTGGGTTTAAATAATCCGACCCGTATTACTTATAAGATTATTCTTATCAGAATCTCTAAATTATGAGTCTCTATTTTATAATTTAGACTTTTAACAAAATAGAGACCCTATAAAAAATTATAATTATTTTTTGAGTTTTTTAAAAAATTTTAACCACATTAATTTTTGAGTCTCTATTTTAGAGACTATATTAATTTTTCAACATAATCTAATTTTGTACTACTTTTTTGTATATTTTTAGTATTTAATTTTTTTTAATACTTATAAATTCATAATTTTTTTTACGAATATTTTAACCTGAAAATTAATTAATTCTAATAACGATTATATTTTGATAAATATTTTAATTTAAAAAGCTTATTTTAAATGAATAAAATTACAAAAAAATATAAATTTAAATAATATAAAGAAAAAATATTCAACAAAAAAAAATAAATGAATAAGATGACTAATAAATTATAAAAAAAAAACTTACTTTGAAAAATAAAAATTAAAAATTAAATAACATAAAATCTATTTTTTTAAAGGGCGATAAATGTTTTTTTTACAAAAAAAAACAATATGTTTTTTTTAAAATATATATATATATATATATATATATATATATATATATATATATATATATAACCAAACCCTACCCCCTTCCCCACTTTCATTTCCCCTCTTCTTCACTTCCACCACCGCCGCCACCCCCCTCCACTCCCCTCCCCTCCCCTCCCCTTCTTCAATCACGGCATCACCACCATCACTACTCTCACCCTTCCTCACGGCATCAGCATCGCTACCCCCTTCCCCACGTAATTTTTTTTTTTCCCTGAGTATTTGAACGTTGAAGGTGAACGTTGTCAATGTTCACCTTCAACGGCTAACAAATGTGTGGCTGAACTATTTCTGTTTTTTTTTTGTTGGAACAGTCTGTCATCTGACAAATGTTGGAGACTTTGCTACAGTGAGTCTCTTTTTTTTTTTTTTTTTTTGCAGACTTGCTATTTTTTGTTATTTCAGTCTTTAAAAAAAATATTATTTTTTGGGTCTTCAAACTATCTGCTATAGTTGGATTTTTATATATTGGAGTCTCTAAAAAGTGTTATAATTAAACTTTAGAGCCTCTAGTAATGATGGCCTAAGGCTATCCTTATCAGAGTCTTTAAATCATGAGTCTCTATTTTACAATTTAGAGACTTTTAACAAAAATGAGACCCTACCAAAAATTATAATTACTTTTTGGGTCTTTAAAAATTTTTCAACCACATTAATTTTTGGGTCTTTATTTTAGAGACTCTATTAATTTTTCAACATAATCTAATTTTGTGCTACCTTTTCATGTATTTTAGTACTTGATTTTTTTTAATACTTATAAATTCATAATTTTTTTTTACGAATATTCCAACCTAAAAATTAATTAATTCCGACAACGATTATATTTTGACAAATATTATGTCGTTAACTACACTCGATTACAACAACAATTAAATGAATAAAATTATATATAACCAAACCCTACCCCCTTCCCCACTTTCATTTCCCCTCTTCTACACTTCCACCACCGCCGCCACCCCCCTCCACTCCCCTCCCCTCCCCTCCCCTTCCCTTCTTCAATCACGGCATCACCACCATCACTACTCTCACCCTTCCTCACGGCATCAGCATCGCTACCCCCTTCCCCACGTAATTTTTTTTTTCCTGAGTATTTGAACGTTGAAGGTGAACGTTGCCAATGTTCACCTTCAACGGCTAACAAATGTGTGGCTGAACTATTTCTGTTTTTTTTTTTGTTGGAACAGTCTGTCATCTGACAAATGTTGGAGACTTTGCTATAGTGAGTCTCTTTTTTTTTTTTTTTTTTTTGCAGACTTGCTATTTTTTGTTATTTCAGTCTTTAAAAAAAATATTATTTTTTGGGTCTTCAAACTATCTGCTATAGTTGGATTTTTATATATTGGAGTCTCCAAAAAGTGTTATAATTAAACTTTAGAGCCTCTAGTAATGATGGCCTAAGGCTATCCTTATCAGAGTCTCTAAATCATGAGTCTCTATTTTACAATTTAGAGACTTTTAACAAAAATGAGACCCTACCAAAAATTATAATTACTTTTTGGGTCTTTAAAAATTTTCCAACCACATTAATTTTTGGGTCTTTATTTTAGAGACTCTATTAATTTTTCAACATAATCTAATTTTGTGCTACCTTTTCATGTATTTTAGTACTTGATTTTTTTAATACTTATAAATTCATAATTTTTTTTACGAATATTCCAACCTAAAAATTAATTAATTCCGATAACGATTATATTTTGACAAATATTATGTCGTTAACTACACTCGATTACAACAACAATTAAATGAATAAAATTACAAAAAATATAAATTTAAATAATATAAAAAAATTAACAAAATAAAAAAAATTAAATAACATAAAAGCATTTAAAAAAAAACAAATTGTTTTTAAAAAAATATATATAAATATATATATATATATATATATATATATATATATATAAACAAAACCCTACCCCCCTCCCCACTTTCATTTTCCTATCTTCTTCACTCCCACCAACGCGACCCCCATTCCCTTATTCGAAGTCTTCCTCCCATCCCATGGCATCACCACATCCCACCCTCTCCCCTCCCCACGACATCACTACCCTCATCCCTCCCCACGGCATCACCACCCCCACCCCCTTCCCTACTGCATTACCACCATCCCACCCGCTCCCCTCCCCACGACATCACCACCATCCCACCCCTTCCCCTCCCTACGGCATCACCCCCCATGGCACCCATGAAAGCATACCTTTTTTTTCTCTATCGAAATATGATTTTTTTTTTTTTGCTTTGAACTTGAATGTTGAATCAGTATATATGTATGTATATACATATATACTGAACGTTGAAGGTGAATGTTGCCAACGTTCACCTTCAACGGCTTTAAAATCTGTGGCCCTTGATTTTTTTTTTTTTTTTGGAATAGATCTGTCATCTCTGACAGATATGTTGGAGACTTACCTCCTGTTGCTACAGTGAGTCTCCAAATTTTCTATTTTTTTTGCAGACTTACTTCCATTTGTTATCCTAGTCTTAAAAAAAAAAATTTAGTTTTTGGGTCTTCAAACCATCTGGTGTGGTTGGGTTTTTATATGTTAGAGTCTCTAAAAAGTGCAATAATTACACTTTGAAGACTTTGGTAAGGATGACCTAAGGAGTCACACATGCCCCAAACATTTGTATATAGGGTGTATCATAATTTGTATATATTTTTATAATATTTTTGTTTTTTAAGTCACGGGCATTGTTATAAAATTGTTTAAATTTTTTAAGTATATTGAGTCTAAATTAAATATAATGATACAACATTTATAGAAATTTGAAAAAATATTCTTTAAAATATTTTAACATACCAAACAACATTCCTGCCAGGAATGTCATTATCGGAAATGAAAAATAATTCCGTAACGCCCTTTGTTTTTTTATATAACAATAATATACTTTTTAAGTCTTATTTACACATTGACCAAAAAAAAAAAATTATTTACATGTTATACTTGCCACTTCAAATCAAATATGATGGTAATTAATAAGTGAAATTAAGGCGACACGATTTGAGTGATATCTTAATAGTGATATACATATATATGCACACAAGAACCTGTCTTTTCTTTTTCTTTTCTTTTTGCCTGTATACCTTCACTTATTTTATAAACTTATTACAGTCATATTTCTTGTACATTATACTCTTTCATACATTCTATTGACTAAGAGATGGATTGATCATAAATAAAATCTCAAAGTACCAAGATTTTGCCAACAAATGGTAGCAACATCACCCTTATCACTTTATTAAACTTTTTTTTTTCTCTTGAATTCATTAGCCATCAATTTTTACTAATCAAGTACTGAGAACAGAAAAAACTAGCTAACTAGTCATGGCAGAGTTACATTGGGACAATGTGAGGACCCAATCAACAAAACACTTTAACATATATGGATATCTTAGTTTGAAAATTTATTTTAAGTATATTTGCAATAATGCTGAAATGAACCCCTATTGTGTGTTTGCATTTAACTTAATAGGTTTGATACTCCTTATATTGTAAAGAGTGGGGTTGTGCCAGTCTACAAAATAAAAGAAATGAGACCAACAAGCACTTTTTCAAGATTAAACTCATACCCTCGAATTAAGTTGGGATATGGAATTACCTTTCAAAAGGTCATCTAAGTATATTTTTATGTATGTGAGAGAATATTCAAATTCTCAATATCATCAATAGTTTTTTGTTACCCAAAGAGTGCTTGTTTGATGTATTCCAGCCAGAAAACTTACCATTTAGATGACTGTGAATGTTTTTTTCATAGTATGTCAAAGGTCTTATTCTCCTCAGCAACTCTTAGGAATTAATGGGTTGGCAACGTTTAATCAGCCTTCTTGAGATATTGTAAAATTGGGTCCAAAAGACCGCACCTTCTCATCCAACTTATGCTATGACCTTCTTACCAACTATGAGCCATGTGAATCCCACTCAATAGCAAATCTACTTTGCCCCTAGTCAAATTGTTTTCATAAAATCGACCAAATATAAGGCTAGACTGGTTAATTTTTTTTTTTTTGGGTTGATGGGAGGCAAAACTGGCAACTATATAACTCCAACGACTCGCGGGGTTGTATCCCTTTTCTTATCCAAGTCCAAGAGAGTTTTCAGGGCTATAGGTATACGATCCAATTGACTTTCTCCAAGAAGCTGGTCCAAATCATAATTTATAAGTCAATCCGCACACTTGTTTGCTTCACGGTAGATATGCGTCAGCTTGAAATTAAGGTGGCTCTGTAACATTTCCTTGCAGTCTTCAAGCCAAGGCCGGAGAGGACTATATCGAGGTATTGGTATGTTCCTAATACCGGCTACCAACTGAGAGTCAGTCTCAATTTCCATCGATTCCATTCTCAAGTCAATTACTCGCTTATGTCCAACTGATAACGCTGCCAATTTTGCCACAATATTTGTGGCTATCCCTAGGTTGTATGTGAATCCTACAACCCATCCCCCTTCTTCATTTCGAATCAAGCCACCTGCAGCCGTAGGTCCTGGATTACCCTTCGCGCATCCATCGATGTTCAACTTCCAACCTCTTTCCGGCTTCTTCCATCCAATTTGAAGTGTCTCATATCTTGGCTCGAACTCCACCATGTTCCTTGATAGCCAAGCATAGTCCATCTCATTTGCGTACTCCACCATAAATGCTTCTGCATTTTGACGAGTTAAGCATTGACTCTCCCCGTATCGTCGCTCATTGCGCCATTTCCACAACCACCAAAGTGTGGTCACGAAGACAAGGTTCCATGAGACTCCATGCTCTATTGTTTTCCTTTTCAGGTTTATATTGATCCAGCTAGCCCAATCTAATCCTTCCCATTTATGGTAGATGTCTCTTTGTAGTAAGTTCCTCCAAATGTCCTTAGCTACAAAACATTGTCTGAACAGATGGTTGGTATCTTCACATGTAGGTCCACACGCATCACATATAGTATCCACCCTTATGCCCCTATGTGTCAATTGTTGTGTTGTTGCCACTCTTCTATGCGCCAAACGCCACACAAAAATACGGATACGTTGACTACAACGAACCTTCCACACAACCTTCCAATCAATGTCAATGTCATTCGGTTGCCGTCTAAGAAGTGTATAAGCTGATTTAACAGTAAAGTCCCCTGACGTATCCCTGGTCCATGAAATAAAATCATCCTTATCTTCATGTATCTAAACTCTGATTGTCGCAATTTGTAATAAAAGCTGTGAGGGAATAAGGTGGTGAAACGCCCCCCAGTTCCATGATCCATCCTCCATTACATAGTCACGAACCGTTTTTTCAACTTCACTCTAGTCGATAGGACTAATGGAATCATTTACAAGTGGTCGATCTCTAATCCACCAATCCATCCAAAAGCGAACTTGTTTACCTCCATGAATTACCCATTTTAGTCCACGTTTGAGTAGGTCTATCCCAGTACAAATGCTCTTACAGAGTGGTGAGTCAGATTGTTTCATGACATAACTAAATGCGTCATCCTTCAAGTACTTACTGTTGAAAACCTAGACCCAAAGCAGTTGATGTTCCTTGATAATCTTCCATCCTAGTTTAGCCAAGAACGCTTCATTCATCAATTTAGCTGACCTTAATCCCAAGTCGCTGCCTTCTTTGGATTGACAGAGACAATCCCATGCCACCGAGTGGATACGCCTGTGCTGCTCAGTTGAACCCCAAATGAAATCCCTTTGGACTCGAGTTATCTCCTAACACACTTGAGTTGAGAGTTTGCAGACCTACATAACATGTGACGGTGTTGCAGACAAAACTGATTGGGCCAGAGTAATCCGCCCTGCCATTGATAAGCATTTTCTCTTCTAACCACTTAACTAGACTGCATTTTGACGAGAATAGAATTAAAGGCAAATGTCTTCTTTCTTCCTGTCAGAATCGGTGCATCGAGGTAGGTTTCAAGACTCTCTACTAGAGGGAATCCGCTTATTCTGCTCAGGTCATTTGTCATTCTTGGATCAATATTCTTGGACACATACATCATAGATTTCGGCTCACTTATGCTTTGTCCTGAATTTTGACAGAAATGTTGCAACACCTTTTTGACTACTCGGACCTACTCCTCTGAAGCTTCTGCAAACAAGAACATATCATCAGCAAAAAACAAATATGAAAGTTTGGGGCCATACCTAGAGAGTGTGATTGGCATCCAGCTTCATACATGCACTTCCTGGTAGATTGAATGGGCTAACCGCTCCATGCAAAGAACGAAGATGTAAGGTGAAAGAGGATCTTCTTGCCGAATCCCTCGTGAAGGACTGAAAGGCTCTGTCGGTCGACCATTCCACAAGAGGCTTACCGAGTTAGAGGACATTGAAGACATAATTAAAGAAACCCAGTTTGCCGGCAAGTTCATACCCTCTAAAGTATCCTTTTATAAATTCTTAACTCAATTTGTCATACGCTTTTTCCAAATCAATCTTAATTGACATCATCCCTTTTCCGTTCCTTTTATTACTCATAACTGTAGCGACTTCCTGAACTAACAAGATATTATCCATAGTAGACCTGCCAGGTAGAAAACTGCTCTGGTAGGGTCCAAACTATGTCTGTGAGAAGCGGTCGAAGCCTGTTCAATAAAACTTTCATTATGATCTTGCTTGCCACGTTTATCAAGCTAATAGGGCGGTACTGGCTCAACTTCTTTGGTTTTTTGACCTTCGGAATGAGATGGATAAGAGTATGGTTGATTTCTCTTGGTATTTATCCTGATTCAAAAGCCATGCACACCATGTTAAAGACTGACTCACGAATTATCTCCCAGCATCGTTGATAGAAAGCTGCATGCAGGCTATCTGGCCCTGGTGCCTTCGTTGGGCTCATTTGGAATACTGCATCTTTAATTTCTTCAATGGTTATCGGGCATGTTAAAGTATAGAGATCAGTTTCGTTTAATCTAGGCAAGTGGGGCAGGCCCGCCGTCGGAATTCTCGGGGTTGACTCCGAGTAAAGTTGTTTGAAGTATCCCCGGGCCATGGTGCAAAGTTGGTCCTCGTCATCGATCCAATTGTCCTCTTCATTCTGTAGGCATCGTACCTGATTCTTTTGACGTCGTATAAGGGTAGACAAGTGATAGTATTTAGTATTTTTGTCTCCTGAGTGAATCCATTCCTTTCTCGATCTTTGAAACCAGTACAATTCCTCTTGTTCCAACGTGTTATCATACTTTTGCTTGAGCACTTTTTCCAACCGGATAAGTGATGAGTTGTATTTTTCTTGTAGTGTTCTTTGGATTCCTGCGATCCGGGCTATCTACCTTTTTTTCCTTCGGAATGTACTGCCAAAAACTTCATTGTTCTAACATTTCAGCTTCATAGCTATTGTGTTTGTATTGATGCTCATGTCTCGGCAGTTACCCATCCAATTATCTCTGACAAAATTCTCGAATCCCTCATGTGTAAGCCAAACCATTTCGAAGCGAAACAGGCGTTCAGATCCGTAGTTATAAGGCATTCCCTGGACTTTAATCAGGATAGGCGCGTGATTTGAGTGAAATCTTAGAAGGTGTCTTACTTTCGCCTCAGGGAATAAAAGTCTCAATTCCACATTCGCATAGGCTTGATCAAGTCTTTCTAGTACCCTTTGACCCGTGTCCCAAGAGTCTAACCATGTGAATCTCGGCCCCTCGAACCCTAAATCAATCAAGTTGCATTTGTTGTGCCATTGCTCAAAGTGAACCATTTTGCTATATACTTTATTTTATCCACCTTGCTTGTCCTCCGGCCTGCCTATTTGGTTGAAGTCACCCGCCACCATCCATGGGAGAGACAAACCAGCTGATGCTTCCTTGAGGGCAGACCATAGCAAGTCCTTTTTCGCTGAATTTGGACTTGCATACACAATTGACATAATCCATTTTGGGGCCTGGCCTCCTTTGACCAAAACATTGATGACCTGGCTACTAGCTGAAAGCACGGTGACTGACCAGTTGTTGTCATTCCAAAGAATCCAGATTCCCCCAGAAAACCCATCACCTTCTACCCTACAAGATCTAGCCATATGTAAAGATCGAACAACACTGTCCACCTTCTTTCCACTGATTCTCGGTTCAAGTATTGCAATAATATCCAGATGATGGAGCTTCTCCATGTCCATTAGGGTCCTACGAAAGTCCCTGCTACCAGCTCCCCTACAATTCCAAATCATAACATTAAGTGGGATTCCCCCTCTGAGGTAGGGGTTTATTTGTTGGTTTGTGGTCATAAAAAAATCACAAAAATGTAAATAAAGAAGTAACCAAACAAGAAGAAAAAATAGCAAAAAGATAAAGTGCACTTAGCTCAACTACTGCCCGGGGAGTCCCCTACATCACTATCCATCACAGCATCATCCTTCGGAAAGACCTCACTCGAAGAATGGGAGCCGTTTGGGGCTTCAATCTGTTGTTCTCCTATCTCCATTTCTAGCGAGGTGTGTTCATCCAACATGTCAGGTGGTTTATCTACTTCTATTCTTTGTTGGAAGTCCATGGGCTCCTTGGTTGGCCCTTCATTCTGGCTCGAGACCATAAAGGTTTTTGTTTGCTCAAAGTCTGTGTTGCTAATTATTACATGGGCTGGAAGATCAGTGTCATTGTTTGCAACAGTCTGAAAGCCCGGTGGGTGAGGTACACCTTATTTCCCAGAGTGTTTCTTTGCATTTATATTATCATTATTCATAGCAGTTTGAGAACTGGGTGGATAGGACTCACCTACTTTTCCAGAATATTTCTGTGCACGTGCATTGTCATTGTTTGCCACGATCCGAGCACTTGGTGAGTGTGTCACACCTTCCTTCATTGGCTGTTTTTGTAATGATTGCTCTATGTTGAATTTTATCATTCTTTCTGTAGTCGCATCCTTGCGGTGAATTTTAGTCGTAGCAATACGCTGTATTGGAGGTTCAGTGGAATCCCTGCTGGTGTCTAGAGTAGAGCTAGTCATCCGTTCTCTGTCAGGGTTTTCCGTCTCACCTTGAAGCACAGAGTAACGAGATGATGAATTTTCAGCTTTTGTTGCGATGGTTCCTTTCACTTGTGTTTGTGTTGTTGGTTGTCCCTATTGGCGACCTTTCCTCATATTTATTCTTTGGACAAACATCCAAGTCCCATAATCCGTCCCTTCATCCCATACTGCTTGTTTTCCATTCTGTGGTTGGCTCTCTTGTACTGGATTCCCATGCTTCGACTCAGGATGGTGATGCCCTGATTCAAGATTTCCTGTCAATTCAGGGCAACTTTCCTTCCTGTGGCCATAAATCCCACAATTGAAGCACACCATGTGTATACCCTCGTACTCCACTCGTTGTATCGTTTTTCTCAATCGAAATTTGGCCATCAAAGGCTTGGCAAGATCAACTTGCACAGCCACCCGTGCAAAATTTCCTTTGGAAAGATCTGATGTTACCTTATCAACCTTAACTGTTTTACCCACAATGTCCCCTAATTCAGTTAGCATCTCTTCATCATAGTACTCAATTGGTAGTCCCGGAAATCGAATCCACACTGTGGTCATGGAAATCGTAGCTGTTTCTGCCCAGAATTCAGGCTCCCATTTTCGAATAATCAGATAATGATCGGTGACGAGCCACGGCCCACCAAGAAGAACATGTTCAGAGTCTGCAACCATAGAGAACCGAACAATGAAGTACCCAAAGCCAATATCAATCATCTCAATGTTCCCCTGTATTGTCCAGAGTTTTTTCAGTCTAGCAAGCAAAAATTTTTGACCCAAAGTCCTTCCCATGAGTTTTACAACCAAGGCCCATCTCCATGGCTTTCGAATCCTCCGTTTCCTTTCCGCCGTTAGACGGTAGTGGAACAACGATGTGTTTTCTTCCTCATCATCATCTGAAACCTCCACATCTGGCTCATTCTCCATGCCAGTGTAACCACCTCCTCTTGCCGTTACCAAGCTTGTCCCCCGAAACCGTTTCCTCCAATCAAGACCCACAGACGCATGAGAGGGAGATTTTCTCTCATCGTTTTCAGTTTGCATGGCGTCAGCATCATCTGATTGTTGCACTTGGTCCCTGCTAACGCGAGCTTTCTTCCCAGAGCGGAAGCCATCTTCACCTTCTTTATCTTTCGTTGCAGATGTGAGAGGAGGGAAGTCTCTGTCCCCCCTATTTTCTGCCTCCTCCATGGAGGATGCACCCTGCTTGTAGAGCCCAAAAACGTTTTCTGATGGAGCAAGAAGCAGATCTGAAGGAAAAAAAAAAAAAAAAAAAAAAACAATGGCCGTAGCGGCCTGATAACGGTAATCGGCGTTAGGGATTTTTCTATTATGAGCTACTGTAGCAAAGAGACGTTAGGGATTTTCACTCAAACCTTAGTAGGGTATTTTTGGCACTTTTCACTTTCCTTGATGCACTAAGTGTACTTGCACAAATATCCTGTGATGAGCACATTTTAAACGCATTTAAATTTCATTCTACTTAAAGAACATAAACAACTAATGTTGTATTACCTATAAGTATACTATGCTATAAAATTCGTTTGTTCTTATTTAAAACGATGGTATAACATGTTAGTTTACATCAATAATATAGATCCTATCAATATAAGAAGAGAATTTATGGTACCTCTAAGTCATCTAAACTTCTTCAAACACAATACACAAAGTATAAGAATCTGTTGTTATTTATACACAAATGTTTGTAGGGTGCAAAAAAATCCCAAAGAGTATTATCATTTGAAGAAGAGTGTGAATAGTTAGTTGTATGTTGGTTCATTAAGGGAATTAAATGACATAATTTCAAAAAAAAAAAAAAAGAGAGAATAAAATAACTATATTTCCTAATTAATTAAGTTGTCAAAAGTAGGAAAAATTGCACAAATAGTCCTTATTATTTCACAGAAATTTTAAATTTGTCTCTATTGTTTAAAATTAATAAATTTAATCCCTATTATTTTTTAAAAAAAATTTAAATTCGTTCATATTATTCAAAATTAGCCAATTTAATTTTTTTTTTTTAAATTAATTTAGTACTTGTTTAAAAAAAAAAATTCAATTTAGTCTTTGCGTATGATCACTGTTTGAGGACTAATTTAAATTTTTTTTAAAAATAATAGGCACTAAATTAGTTAATTTTGAATAATAAAGATATATTTAAATTTTTAAAAAATAATAAAGATTAAATTAATTAATTTTAAATGATAAAAATAAATTTAAAATTTTAAAGAAACAATAAAAACCATTTGTGCAAGCCTTGTGGGCATCAGGACGTTTTTTATTGGGCCATTTGGAACTATTACATTGCATGCTTGTACAACAGCACACAGTTTCAGCCCAAGGGCAAAACTGTCCTAAACGTATAACCACGCCAGCCCTTTAAATAGCCCGCAAACCCTAATCCAAATCAACTACTCCAACAACAACAACTCGGCGGCGCTCTCTCATCGGTCGGGCTTCGATCTTGGAAGACGATCAAAAAAATCTCGTAAAAATCGGTGAAAAAATGGAGGCAGTAGCAGAAGAAGAAGTGAAAAATGGAGAATCAAAGAAGGAAGCAATTTTCAAAGACATAAGGCGTTATTATTGTCAATTTTGTGGAATTTGCCGGTCCAAAAAATCTCTTATGTCCTCTCACATCCTCTCTCATCACCAGGTACGTTTTATTAATTTGGTTGCATATTTAATCTGTCACGGGTTCGGGTCGTGAAAATATAACTTGTTAAATAATTAATAAGTAGTTAAACTCGGGTTCAAATCGTGAAAATATTAACTTTTTAAATAATTAATAATTACTCTTGAGTTTAACTCTCCAAATATAGATTGTTAGATGACTAGTATTGAGTAGCCATAGAATACTACTTGTTAAATTATTATTCTCGAGTTTTTAAGTTCTCAGAATATATAGCTCGTTGAATACTTAGTCTCGAGTTCAAGTCTTATAATATAGCTTGTTACGTAATTAGTCTTGGAAAATAGTTTGTCCACTAGAGATATAACTGGTGGAATATTGAATTAGCCTCGAGTTTGAATTAAAGTATTGGAATATGGAATATAGCTTGTTGGTATACACCTACTTTCTTCGGAGTGTATGGCTTTTATTATTTGGTGGAATGAAAATAATAAATGAGTTTTATTTTACGTGGTGAATATTAGGAGGAGATAAACAAGGAGGGGGAGGAGAAAGTGGAGAAGACGAACAATGGTGATAAGAAGAATACATGTGAAGAGTGCGGTGTGAGTTTTCAGAAGCCCGCGCATTTGAGGCAGCATATGGAAAGCCATTCCCTTGAGGTATTATTGTTACTAGTATTATTATTATTATTATTATTATTATTTTGTTATATATTCTTGATTAAATCTTTTGGGTTAATTTTATTAATGAGTGAATGGTTTTTATGATGCTTATTGATAAAAAAGAGTACTTGCAGATTGAGATAATGTGAAAAAGAAAACAAAAAAAACATGGATGTATGATTGGGCGTGAAGCATTGGATCCCAAATCGAAGAACTCCAAAATGCGAGAGGCTGAAATACTTGAACCTTGAATGGATTAGTACCAGGTAGGGGGACCTCCTGAGAAGCTCCATCAAGCGAAGCGAGCCTCATTCACGCTCTAGTTCTAATCTGAGAGTTTTTGAGGATTAGAATTCATTTGCGCGTTGGGACTTCGCTCGTTTGTGTCTTCGAAAATGGAAGGTTCTGATATGTATTGTTTATTATAATTTGTATGATACAGAGGCCTTTCACTTGTCCAGTGGATGACTGCCATTCAAGCTACCGCAGGAAGGACCATCTGACCCGACACCTGCTTCAGCACCAAGGAAAGCTGTTTGGGTGTCCTGTTGAGACCTGTAAAAGCAGATTTGCTTTTCAAGGGAACATGACACGACATGTCAAAGAATTCCATGATGAGTCTTCTCCTAGTGACGTTGATCGACCAAAGGAATATGTGTGCTCAGAGGTTGGGTGTGGAAAGGTATTCAAGTATGCGTCCAAGTTGAGAAAGCATGAAGATTCTCATGGTGAGTTGCTTTGTTATAAATTTTCTGCTTTTAGATATTGTATTATGGTTTTTAGAGAAAGCGAATATTGGTACGTCACAAATTCCTGATCGAATTCGTTGTCGATGCAGTTAAGTTGGATGCAGTGGAGGCTTTCTGTTCGGAACCTGGATGTATGCGGTATTTCTCAAATGAAAAATGCCTCAAGGAACATATCCAGTCTTGCCACCAGCATATTATCTGTGAGATATGTAGGACCAAGCAGCTGAAGAAGAACATCAAGCGGCATCTTTGCATGCATGAAGCAGGGGTTTCATCTGAAAAAATAACATGTAGCTTCGAGGGCTGTTCGCGCACATTTTCGACAGTAAGTTGCTGTTTGTATATGCAGTGTATGTGATAAATCATCAGATTGTTGCGCATTTACTGACGTATAAATCTTCTTTTCTACTTGACATTGGATACAGAAATCAAATCTCAACCAGCATATCAAAGCTGTTCACTATGAGCTCAAACCGTTTATCTGTAGCATTCCTGGCTGTGGCATGAAATTCCCATTCAAGCACGTGAGAGATAACCACGAGAAATCCAGTTGCCATGTTTTTACCCATGTAAGGGGTCTTACTTCTGGTCTGTTCGAGTTCTCTCTCAAACACGAGAAGCCAGTGAACTGATTTCCGGTTTTTTTTTTTTTTCTTTTTTTCGAGATCAGGGAGATTTTGAAGCATCTGACGAACAATTTCAGTCAAGACCTAGGGGTGGCCGGAAAAGAACATGCCCTGTCATAGAGACTTTGACTCGGAAGAGAGTTGTTCCGCCAAGCGAATCAGATTCAATTCTTAGTCAGGGCCCGGACTACCTGTCATGGGTTCTCTCAGGAGGAGCCGAGGATCGTCAATGAGTGTTGCCCCTAATTTGTGTTTGCAAATTGTAGATTGAATGCACAAGGGTATGTATAATATATCAAGTTGTTTATATATGCAAGTCTTATAGGCAGAGGATTAATAGGGTATATATACGGGTATAGTTAGCGTAAACTCTGACCATTTTGGAATATGTTATCAAGCTATATTTCCTGTGATTTGCAAATATGTGAATGACCAAATGCATTTTGATAGTTACCCTCCATTATCCATTTTTGATTATAAGTGGTAAAAAGGGAAAGCACATGAACTTTAATCGCTTGTGGAGGGAAATTGCTTCAAAACGACCCAATTGCTAGATTGTTTGTGTCTGTCCATGCGCCTTTACAGTAAAGGGCAGTGCAACAAGTTCTTGCTATCCAATGGTCCGGAATAAGGTTGGATCCGTTTTATGGGTATATCATTTATTTTGATTAAATGCAATGAAATAAATTGGAGAATTATGATATCTTAAAATCAGTTTCAGAGTCAGTTTAGTCTTTTTTAAAAAGACTCGATTTGCAACTTTTTATTTTTAGGTTTTTTAAGTTTTAGGTTTTACCTAAAAGTTTTTCTAAAAATGGGTTTAGTTTCAGTTTCTAAATTCGAAAAAAAATTTAAGTTTCCGAACTCACAAAAAAGACCCTTAGTGTCTCAACTAGTTGATAAAATTCTGGATGAGCCTTAATGATTATAATAAGTCAATAGTGCATGTGGTTATGAACAAATGCAGTATATACAAATTCAAAGTCACAAAAAACGTTGTTAAGTGTCTAAAAGTTAGGCAAAATATATTTTTATTGTTTCAAAAGTGATAAAATTTCGGATGAGCTTTAATGATTATAAACGCATGTACTCTTCCAACATGATTAGGAAGGAACAATAATCTGAGGTTGTTTAAGCCAAGAAATTGAGTTACATCATCATTGGAAGCTTCATCAACATGGCTTACAAGTATTTGACAAGTAGTAAGATAATAACAATTAGGATCACAATGAAGACAACCAGAAGGCACAAATAAGTACAACCCCCTTTTGTTCTTTTATTCAAGATTGCTAGTTTTCGTTGCAGCAGCTGTTCCAGAAACAATAAAAGTAATATCAGTTTGAAGAGTAATATATAGCAATGTTCGGGAAAAAAAATATCAAAGTCCAGACCCAAACAATAGGAAAGCGTAACGCGCACTACAATCAAGAAAGGGAAGGAAGTTTAACTATGCAAAAGATTTCAAACAGAAAGAAATTAGTGGATCTTACACGAATCAATCAATGTGTAAGAAGTTCATCTACTGAACTATACTCATGTATAATGAAAATTTGAGTTACAGAGAAAGGAAAGTGGTTTCCAATGCCAGCGAGAATTTATTCAACAGAAAAAGTAATCTCAATCTCATTTATTCTCACTGGCTTCAAGCAATTTTTTGAACTTTTCCTTCAGTAGATTAAGCAACTTCACCTTCTCCACTACGTAGATGTGGTTACAATTAATTCTTAGGAAATTGGCACACATTAAAACATGTATGATCAGTTCAAGTGAAGTCTAAGGGTGTAATGCAGTAATAATAAGATGTATGATGCTCTGATATGATCACTTCCAAATACAACGCATCACCTGAAGCCGGGAGTTTGTAGAGTCGACATGGTTGTCCAATTCATCCTGCAAATTAAGAACGAGGTAAGCTGCTGCCGCGTAGCATAACAACTACTACGACATGATAAGGGCAATATGAAAACTAAAATTTATAACAAAGATATCTAAAGTGAGCAAAAAGCTGACCAGAAGCTTAGTATGAAGATCAAGCTCCTCATTGATAGCTAATGCAATATGTTTTGTGCTTATGACTGTCTCTTCCAACTTGTCAAGCTCCTGATCTTGCTCTGTCAAAATGAAAGTTCACACGCCAATTCCTGTTAACCAAGCCCTGAGAAGTTCTACCAGTTAAATGTACATCTTACTTATGAGGACATGCCTTTTATAACTTGTCGTTGAAGAGAAACAATTCCGTGGTTGTCCAAACTAGTAGTTCTGTTCATAATGTCAGCAGGCTTCGTATCTGGCCCAAGCAAGCTATCTCTGTTTGCAAGGCTGTTCATGTTGAGAGTGGTCACCATTTGATTTGCTTTAGTATTCATATTGATTAGCATGTCCTGACGCCGTTTCATCTCTTTCTTGCTTCTGCTTACAATGAAAAGCGTCACAATGATACTTCAATTTGTCTCGTGAATAGAAGAATAGCTAAACATGAACAAGAAAACCTACTAAACAAAGAAAGTAATAATATGCTTCAAACTGATTTGTAGCACATCCAATTCCAATAGTGCCAATAAGATAGTCATCCACCACATGCACTTACATCGATTGCTTGCTAGGAAGTGATGACAAAAGGGACTGCAGAGTTTCGAGCCTGGTCTTTAGTATTGTGACCTTTCTCCGAGTTGCAGATAAATGACGTGTTGTTACTGGTCCTGAAGAGGGCAAAGAGCTATTTGCAGAAATCATACTTTCAATTTCATCAGCAAGTTTTGATGCTTCATTAAATTCCCGCATCCATGAGTCAGAAGATGCCATTGCCGCTGAATAAATTATGTTGATTCTTGCACAGATTAGTAAACTTCACTAAGAGATAAACTTAGTGAGAATACAAAGAGTCGTGGAATCTAAATGATTAGCTAAAATGAATGTTATACATTTAGAGGGGACCTCTCCTCTGGCATTCATATTTTGACTGGCTAGTAAACAATGAACAAGGTAAAGATTGCTCGTAAGATTTCTCCTATAAAGCATATACACATAGATCATCCAAAAATGACAGAAAAACAAACCCCTTTTTCGTTTGTCTCCTCATATATGTACTAAAAATTATGATGATTTTTATCGAGAAGTGTAGACAGAACTAAAGACAAGTAGCATGTATTAAACTAAGATCTAAAACTACAGGGCATGTCAGCATGTCTCAAGACATCTAGAGTTAGTTTCGCCAAAAACTTGATCTACTTGTTTCTAAAGGCTGTGAACTGCTCACATCACAGTAGTAGTAGTGTAAAGGCTGTAAGTCAGGGGGCGAACTAAGCCTTCCAGCTTCCTGCATGTGAATCGTTCTGACGTCAAGAGCAACATATAATAAGAAAGAACTCGAGATTCGGGCGAAAGAGATGCATATCTGGTATAACTGTATCATATCACTGGAAGAATTATGGGCTTAACGTAGGAAACCATTAACTTCTATCAAACTAATTTCATAGTAACTAAAATCACATCGACAAACCCTGTTGCCAGTAATTTATGTTAGCGAAGAATCTGGAAATCCAAAAGTTAGCCCATATTCACCTGGCAGTGAAACATATTAAAAAGTGTAATAAACATATTTTGGAAGATATAAAGATTCCTTCACTGACACACAGCAAAATAATTCTATCATGCTGCATGATTAGGATTGCAGGCCTCTCTAATTCTTCGATGATATCTTGAAGATATGACTTTTGGCAAGGGGATTCTACAAACGCTTCCACTTCGTGATACTACTCTCATTTCACAGTAAAATGAAAAAATAATCATACGAGGACAGTTGGTATCTGAGTGGATCTGACCTTTCATCTCCTCAGACTTCAGGCCTCAATTTTATATTGCCGAGCCAATAAATTATGTTTCGCTCTCTGTGCGTATAACATAAGCAAATTTCATTTGTATCTCCTGAAAGGTATCATATTACACTTTGTAATCTTGCCGAGGCTTTCACAGCTCATCCAAAGACCTAAAACTGGAACAAAAAATCGAAGTAACAAATGAAAATTTGTATAGAAGGCAGAAAAAAATGGAAGATCAACATGGTACTCAAGTTCATAAAGTAATATAAGAATTAGAGTTATGGTAACTTTTTAAGCAGCATATAGATAAAATTGACTTTGAAGTATCCATTGCCATCTCTACACTGAAATCTTCTATTACAACGGAAGTGGAAAAACAGAAAAAATCTATCAGATTTCTGCTTGTCTAATATTAGGAGTTGTACCAAAAATTTAGCGATAGAAAAATAAGGGACTTGATAAATATAAAAGTATGTGGCCTAGAACTAAATTAAAAGAGAAAGAAATACTGAAGCCATGGAAGAGAATCTAGAGACAGGCCATCTTGCACCTTGCACCTGCCCTGGTAGTATTTGGAAACAGAACTAATCCCAAATGACGGGGAAAGGAAAAGAAAAGGGAACATGAAACAACATCTCAAGAAGAGAATAAGCGACTTATGATGTGCTCAGCATAATTGGTTTCCCACTAGATCACAGCACCTTCACAAGCAGCACGGCAAAGGATGCTGCGGCAATGCTATGCTCTCTGATCATGTGGTGATTGACTCTCACTCCTAGTTCGATCCACCTTGGCAACCTTCAACCTGAATACAGCCAAAGTAGATCACTTGATCCTAATAGGCCTACGATTATACTTGACTGGACACCCTATTACGATGTCTTCAACTCAACATTCTACACAGGCCCACATTCCCAAACCAGGTTAAACCATGTAATGCTTGGCATTTGAATATTGAAAGGTGCTTTTTCAAGCTTTAGGTTTCTGGTTCATATGCTAACTGAAAAGAACACTCGCTCAGCTGGAAACAAGCCACTCTGTATGTATGTTGACACGCACATATTGACAGTAACAACCTCTTTCAATTGAACAACTCAGCGCAGAAACTCACCTAGACGACATTAAGATTTCCTTAATTAAATGCCAAACCAGTCCTTTTGAACTATTCCTAGAACACCCAAAATATTAATGTTTCTTTCTTTAACATTTAAAGTTCTTATTTAAAAAGTAACTTCTGCTAAAAATACTTAAATGCAAATACTGCGTTAAATTCAAACCCCCATGAATTTGTGGTACTGAATCCAACAAGAACACATTCCAGATCAACCCAATCAGTGACAAATAGCAGTCACGGTCACCTTAAGTTTTCTATATGTGTTTTGCGTGTACTGCTGCGCACAAGTGCTCTTCAACTGCAAAAGAGAATAGTTACTGATCACTACTTCCTCGCAGCACCCTGCATTCACCTTTTAAAGCTGTTAGAATATTAGCACTGTAAGACAAAGGACGAGAAGTTGACAAGGTACATTTGAATACAATAAGTAACCGACTTCTTCCAGAACATTAAAACACAAACACATCTCGAGAATTCAAAATTAGAAAATTGAATTATTAACCATGATCAGTGTTCTCCTGGAAGTGGAATCCGTAAAAAATGCACAAATCAAACTGCATTAACCAATACACTTTTTGGAGGAAAAGGAAAGCAAGACCTTTCTTCCTAAATCAAGCAATTTTGCATTTCAGCTTCCTGAAAGGAAGAAAAGACACATCTGCAACTTGAGAGATCATAACATGTAATTTTAATTTCCAAAAAATACTACGTCTTTCGCGCTCTTTATGTGTTACAATACAAGCCGAAGTAATGGAGATTGGACTCACTTTGTATAAATACATTTTCAATATGGTTACTTTATTTCATATTTTCTTTCAAACTTGATTTTGCATTGATCATTCAATATCTTGACCGAGGACAAGTAGAAGATGCTAACAATCATATGCAATTTGCTATATGTCTGAGGGTAGTATCACTCTCAAAATTTTTCCTTATTCTTGAAAAAGAGATTTTGATCATCACTTAATTTCATATCTAAAGAGCTTGAGAACTCTAAACACTAAGAAAAGGTATATGCATGAATTAGTATTCCAATCAAGGACAGTTCGATGCACAAAGTCACAGTTAATGCAGAAAAGGGTCGTACCCACTTTGGGATCCATCAATGTTTGTCTAACTGAACAAAGAATTAGCAAAAAAATAAAAAATTCTTGGCTGAATCATAATACAACATGAATTACAACAACATATATACATTCTTACATTTATATGTCTCATCATGTTAGACACGTATGAATCCACGATCACATATTCACATGATCTGTCATTGAATTAAGCACAAAGGAAAAAATTTGCAAAAAGGGTGTTGAATATATTACCTTTTGGATCGTGAACATGCATAAACTATCGTTTTGTATTCAGTCATCAATCATATATGTATGTTTGTGAAATGTGGGTTGTTTTTTTTAAATGTTTTGACGTGGAGGGCGAGGCAAGAAGCTTCGCCAACTTGTCAGCTTCCATATTAACTAATTAAAATGCCCCTTTTTTTGCTTTCGTTTCAGACCGTGTCCGCATCATCATAGGACCCACTTAAAGCACATTGTCACGTCCCAAAATTTATCAGGACAAATTCGAGAATAATACTTTTGTGAATCTAAAAAAATTAACTTTCTAAATCCGTAAGGTTTTATACACTTAAAAGTAACAATAAAATAAACTAAAATAGTCATTGAATTAAATACAACAAAACAGAATAATCATTGAATTAAATACAACAAAACATAGCTTATAAAGCCTCATAAAAGGTAAAACTTTAAATAACTGAAATATATAAATCTATTAAAGTTTTAATACAAAAACATGTGTAAACTCAATCGTTAAATCTCGTTGTCAAACTTAGGGGATCACTACCCTCCCTTCTATTTACTCATTCTGATCCACAAGAGTCAAATAAACTAGTGAGCAAATAAACTAGTGAGCATATACTCAGTAAGTAGAACTCACCCCAAAGAAAACGTTCAAATATCAATTAAATTTGGACGCCAATAATCAATATGAAATTCAATAATTAATGCAATGACATAATATCGAAACTAACAAAATTATGACAAGCTGTGTTTGTTTAGCTGCGCGATTCACAATACACAATCAATAATAGATGGCAGCTAATTAATTCCCAATTATTATATGCTCAAAACAATGTCATGCATTAATCTTATCCAGAGAATCAATAAACAAATTTTAATGATTATCAATAAACAAATTTTGATAATAATCAATAACGAGTGCCAAAGGAGACGAAGAATAGAAGAAAGTTTGTTGATCAATAAAGAGGTACAAAAGAGCAGTAAATCCTACAATATCACGAAATCAAACCCAAAAATTAAGGCCCTTCTAAACTTTTAGAACTCGATAAAATTCTCTTCTAACTTTCTTGATTTTTTTCAAACATGGTAAGATTCTAAAATCTTATGGCTCATTTACATCGAAATTTAATTTTGATAAACACTTAGAATTCAAAGCTATTTAAAACTCTATCTTATTTTATAAAAAAGTATTCTATTTCTATCAAAGTTCTTATCACAAAATCTGACAAAATAAAAACTCTTATTTTCAAATCACGTATGTTATTTTATCTCTCTCTCTCTTTTTTTTTTTTTACTTTCTATTAAGGCTCTCAATTAATAATAAAAATTTGGGTCATTACACATGTCTTAGTTTAATTAGTACCCATTACTTATACCCGAGAGTTGGATCCTGTGGTCGAATGGTGACTTATTGTAAAAAAATTTAGATTCGAATTATAATTTCCTTTTTTCCCCTAATTTAAGGAAGTCTAAATCGTACAACAAATATAAAAAGATGTTATTTATAAAAATTGCTCTTGCAATCTCTTATATTTATAGCGAAGAGTATACTACTAGGCCAAAGGCCTATTAATTTGAATTACGGTTTCGATTTTGCTACTCTCACAGTAATGGCCCCTAATCCCATTAAACTCTTCAGATAAAATTATGGTTTGAACAAGTTTTGCAAATTTTTCACGTCGAAGGTTCATATTTGGAACTTCAGCCTAAGACCATATAAGTTGAGCACGATTTTTATAGTCTGAAGTACACTTTACCTCTTGCAGACATGAGTCCATTCCACGTTCATAATGGGCTTGAGCTCAATTCAACATGGGCTTACGTTCGCCTATGCAATGGAAGAATGGGCCAAAAAGTGGATCTATACTCGTTGGTCTTCACTTTATTCTTATAAAAATCCCTTTCATTTCTTTATTGTCGTTAAAAATATTGAATATGCATATTCATTAAACTTCCCATCAAATTTACTCAATACTATTATTTCATTTGTTTTCCATTTGTAATTTAATTTGATATATATTGCTTTGCAATGTATCGTTTAAATTTAATAGAATAGTTTCATTGGTTTCCATGGCGAAATAATGATTTAGGTATTTCAAATTTATAAATTTTAGCAACAAATGATTATATATAAAATTTTTCTTGTATTAGATTTTTTTTTTTTTGGGTCAGATATGTAAGATAACTTGTAATCTATTTCAGAGTATTGCAGTCACTATTTTCATGATCCAAAAGGAAAAAAAAAATTGTTTTATTTAAAATCTAATGAAAGACATGATCTGTACACTACCCTATATTATAAAGTACGAGTAGTCTTATGTACTTTTATTATATTATAAAAGTACGATTTGGTTCATTAGGTTCGACGCTTTTTATTCCAGTAATATTCTAAATGCATTTGACCAAAAAAAAAATTTCCTAAATGCATTTGACCAAAAATATATATATATATATCCTAAATGCATCAGTCGATTTTTTTTTTTTTTAAATCCAAATTACTCTTCTAATGTTAATATAGTTTTCTTGATAATTAAGGATCTGTTTTGTGTAGTAAAATTTTAGGTATTGAGTTGTGGAATTTTTAGAAGTAGAGTTTTAGTTAGTTTTAGAAATTAGAAGCGTTGTTGACAAAAAATAGTTAACTATTTGATTTAGTCATATCAAAAAGATTGATAAAAAATATGAAAGAGTATTTTTGAAAAATTTTAAGGGCAATGTTGAGTCTTCAAAAGTATGAATGAGTATTTTTTAGTAAAAGAAAAAAGAAGAACAGCTTTTTAGATGATGTAAAAATAGTTTCTCCAAAATTTTTAAAGCTTCTTAATTTTAAATTTTTACATAAAAGTTTTTTCAAAAGTGAGCGAAATGTATTAATTACAACTTTTTAACTTATAAAAAATAATTTTTAAATATTTAAAAGTTGAACCAAATAAACCGTAAAACTCAAACCTCACATTTGTTAATTCAGGTTCTATGTCAAAGTCCCAATCATTCTACATCTATAATCAGTAAATACACAAATATTCAGCCTTGCCAACATTACAATCGCTGTGGAAATGTCATACGAAATAAGGTATAAAAACAAGTTTCAAAATGAAAAATGACATCAGGCAAACATAAGCATGAGCTCATTGCCATGGCCAACAACACATTTGTAAGACTTCATTACTGACAAAAAGCTGAGTTAATGCAGAATATTGATTGACAACGACTGAGCCAAAGTCAGATAACACGTCAGTCCTATTGACCCCAACCCCAAAGCAGACCCCAAATTCTAGGTCAACAACCTCCCCCACTATCAATGCCTCTTTCCCCATAAGACTTTCCTTCTTTGATTTGCCCTTTGACCCCCTCCTCTCTTTGGAATGAATTTGCTCGTAATATGATTATGAGTAAGATTTAATAATTATAATCTTTAAAAAATAGTTTAGACGTAAATAAAAAGAATTAATATTTGATAAGTTTAGATTCAAAATTCATTAACTACTTATTAGATTTATTTTTTTAACTAACCTTAAGAATGCGATGGGCGTACCGCTGCAGTTGTTGGTCGGATTCAGCTAACAGAGTTATCACGTTAACAAAAGAAAAAATAATTTAATAGTTATAAATTATTAATACAGTTATAATAAAATAATGTGAACTCTTCGTAATTTTTTAATCTCATTTATAATATTATGATATTATAAATATATCCTTACTCTCCTTTGCTCGGCCCAACCCCCTCTTTTAGGGTAGTATTACTGTGAATTTAGATTATATTAAAACATATCTAATGATGATAAAATATTCAAGTTATTTTATTATAAATATATTAATATTTATCAATATTCAATAAACATCATAAAAGGATCCAAGTTTGTGTTCTCTGCATCATTTGTTCTCTGCATTGCTGAAAAAAGGGCATGATGTTGAACATATTGAGATGAAGCTTGTAAAACTAGATAAAAAAATAGAGGAGTGTATGAAGTTTGCACACAAAATCATCCTCTTTTTTTTTCCCCAAATCCAAATTATAACGATTGAAACGAGAGGAGACCATTTTCTTTCTTGTATGATTCTTCTTTCTATCTTCTCTTATTTTTCCACAACCTTATCAATTTGACCAAGGTTTAGTAGTTTTTAAAAAAAAAAAAAAAAAAAAAAGAAAGACTTCATTAGATTGAAGAGATCACAACAAAATTAGTCTAGTTCCGTGGAAATAAGGTCAGCATTAAGTAAAACAACTAAACAGTTTGGTAGATTGGAGCACCGGCCAGTATAAGAGACGGTTGTCAACCTTAAATATAAGTACTTTTAGTACATTTTTTCATTAATGGAACCAGTCATTCGAGCACCCTGAATTCAAAATTTTTATTCGGTAAGAATTAAAAACACAGGGTTTTGTATTTATATATGAATAATTTTTTATAATAGAGCTAAATTGATTTCTCAATTTAAAAATACATACATTTTAATTAAATATAACGCCAATTCATTCAGTTAGGGCTACAACATTATATAACCCGTAAATACATTCATCCATACATACAAGCTTAAGTATGTAGAGTTAGTAAATCTAAGGTACAAACACTTTAGACACAAAATTCACCTAACAAATTATAAGTTTAGGAAGCTCTTACATCTATCATACAGACGTATCTGACTCTTGTATTATTTAAAACCTACGTTTCCATATAGTATAAACCTCACGCTCCTCCATCTTAATATCATTTAACATCTACCCAACAATCCTTGCAGACCAATGGACTCAATCGGATTAGTCTTTCATGAGGTCACTTTCATTTAAAAAAGATATGAATCTTATACATTTTTATATTAGAAAGTCTCATGAACCTGGTCTCATAGAAGGAAAAATTCGACTCCATCGTGTAATCGTTTGGACTCCGACAAGTAGCGTCAATCCTTGAATGGCGTTATTAACAGTGTCAACCTTAGATTACGACCCTCACGGGATTGCGTTGTGAAGAGTAATTACTGGCTCTACACGCGTCATCAAGTTCATCACAAAGGTTGAAATACGTGGTTGGTTGATTTTTAATTATGTGACCATGTTTTGGAGAACATGGAGGGACAAGTTGGTATAGGGAGGGGGGGGGGGGGGGGGGGGGGGGGGGGGGCAAGTCAAGTCAATTCGAAATGGACAAACATTGTACAATCAAGTACAGCACCCTTCTTTGACTTGTAACTTTTGTTCCTTAAATGGGCGAAGTTCTTGATAAGATTGGGTATGCATTGGTGTTCGTCACTGCTTGTATCATCAAGTTTTTAAGTTTTTTAAGTAAATTTAATCTGATAGAATTTTTATATATCTTTGCATTAGTGATATGTATGATTCTCATTTTGTGTTGGAGAAGTTTTGATATCGGATTTTAACATGTTTAATATTATTTTTATATATTAGTTTATATCTCTCTTTAAATATATATATATATATATATATATATATATATATAAATGCTTAAGAAGATGTGGTAGTCAAAGAGGATCATACTATTATTAGCATTTATGTCCCTCTAATAGGAGGCGGCCAACTCATGGGGAAGTTTTGAGGTGATTTGGAAGGATTGTTATAAGGATAACACGAGAAGAAGTGATTTTATAAGAGATTTGAATGGTCATGTTGAGTAAGATGGAGATAACTAGATGAGTATCCATGGAAGGTATGGATATAGGCATGGAAACTAAGAGTTGAAACTTATTATAGAATTAACTTTGGTGAACGTGAAAAACTATAATAATATATATATCTATATATATTATAATTTAAACCCTTAATATTAAAATAAAAATAAATAAATTTTATAGTAGAGTTGGCAGTGACTTATAACATTAATAATTGACCACCTAAAGTGGTCCTTTAAGGACACAAATCGAATTCTTTCTTTAGAAGAAAGAGACTACGTGGCCAGTGAAGATTGCAAATTAATTTGCAAGAGTGAATTTGACCACCCAACATAGATAGGTTTGGAGAGAGATATGGGAATGCTAATTAATAATAGAGTAAAATAATTTTCTCGTCACAAAATTATCGTCTCGGTTGTGTTTTAGCCATTTAACTATTTTCACTCCTATTTTGGTCATTAAATTATTAATTTAATTTTATTTTGATTATTTTATCATTTTTTCTGTTAAAATAGTACTTATTCAATCTATAATAAAACTATAAACAACACAATATTCTACGAAGTGTGAACACAATATTTTATATGTGTGTGTCTGTACCTGTGTGTCTGAGTGTGTATATATAATTAATTGTCAAATTAATATTTCAATTTTTTCAATGTCAATTAAAAAATTCTAACGAATATTCTATCAATTTTGCATTCAAATTTATTATCAAATCGTATTTTCACTAGATTGAAATTTAAACCCAACCCAATGTCATTCCTAAATTTTCCTCAATCAATCTTCCTCTAAGGCTTTTGAGAGAAGCACAAATTCCAAATATGTTTAGAGTACTAACTAAACTTTAATCGAAACTTCATAGATCAGTAGACATAAGAGGAAAATATTACAAACTGAATTGCCACTTTTTCAAAAAAATACAAAACTATATATTTGTTTTAAAAAAAATTAACTTAAAGGTTTATTATGCTTGAGATGTAATTGTTTAGTTCATATGCTTAGCCTTCGGGTTAGGAACCCCTTATGTCTAGCCTCTTTTTTATTTTTTGAATTTAAAGAAAATGTAAATCGTACAATACATAATAAATTAAAAATTGTTATTTATGAGAATTAATCTTACGATATCTCGCACTCGTAGCAAAGAAACATGTCTAGCCTCTTTTTCCTCTTCTATTCTAATTTTTCTTCGTCATTTGAGATTATTGAGCGGAAATTGACCTTAGGTGATCTCTCGCCCAATCTCTTGCAGTTTCAATTCTTCGTTTGGAATTCTACATCATGTGGCTGCTATTGATATTTTCTCTTCGATAGTGGATTAGTCATGTCTATTGCTTTTGAAGAAAAAAGAAAAGAAAAAATATGGGGATAAAATTTATGTATATTGGTGATAATAAAAGTCACCACCAACGGTGACTCTAGAACATAAAAAAATATAATTACTAAATAATGAAATTTTGGTGTTGAGAAATATAATAAGAGAGTGTCTATTTATAGGCATCATAACTTAGAAAAAAAGAACATAATCTAATAAATAAACCTGAAAACTAATCTAAGAAGAAAACAACTTGAATATTTCCTAAACTAGTTAAATATACTTTTAACAATTGCCACCAGGAACACTTTTCTCCCAAACGAAGGAAAAGCCATTTGTTGACCATTTGTATGAAAATTTATTTTGAAATATGAAGGCACAAGAAAATAAATCTGTAGAAGGTACTCTACATCACTTCATGCATAAATCCACCAAGTTTGCACAATTATGAAAATTTGTTGATATGAAAGGAACCAAGAGTTAGGATGGGTAAAACCGCTCATTACATTGGAGGTGCGTGGGACGTGTTATAGGTGTAACCTAATATCTGTTGAACGAGAATTATTGTAGTAGAATAAAATTTAAGAGGGTTTGAAGGCATGTAAAATTCATATATTTTTTTCATATTCCTTTAAATTTGCTTCTTTGTACATCTAGATTTTTAAGTGTTTTTTCACAATTTAACATGAGCTAGAGAAATGAATTCTAGTTTTCTCTAAATGGTTAAAGAAATAAATCAAGTATCTAATACTTCATGCTTATGTCATTCATACATGATCTTACAATAACAATAAACTTAAAACAACTTGGTCTGCAAAAGGTCATCTACATGACCATGTAAAGAATATAATGAATTTGATTAAAAAAGAAAAGTTGAATGCTAGATAATTTTTTTTTATTTTAATTTTAATCTTGTCATTGTTACACAAATCGAGATAACACATGCAACCCTTTACGAACTTTACTAGAAACAAAATAAAGAGATCTCGAGACCCAAGTCAGATACCTAATATGCTAGAGTAGTATTTCTTTTTCTGTTGATCTTTTTGACTTTAGGGTAAGCATTTGTAGCAGTAGTATACTCTATTAGATCAATTTAAAATTTAAAAGCAAGATGATCTCAAAAGGAGACGATGCAGAATTTGTATATCGGTGGAGTGATTAGAGTTCGAACGAAAGATTTGTTAATATTTTTAAAATTTTAGATCAATTTAAAATTTAAAAGTAAGATTATTTCAAAACAGAGGCTCTATCAAATTAATATATCGGTGGAGCAATTAGAGTATGAACGAAAAATTTGTTAATATTTTGAAAATTAAATTAATTAAGATATTATTCTCTTGATCAGCATGTCACAATAAATATGTACTCGGGCATTGTGCTTGAAGCATCGAGCCAATTTCAGTAGACTTTGAGCCTAACTAATCAAAATATGCCTATGAGACCATGTATTTTAGGGTTTAAAATCTTAACGTATATTAAGAATTATGAAGTTATATCTTAAAATCAATTAGTGTCAGACTTTCCATAAATTTTAACATAGTATAAAGCTGGGGCCTTGGTCGGTCATATCCAAACACATGTGATCCATATGTCGTCTGTTGTTTGTTTTGCTAATTTATACATCTCAATGTTAGCTATCGTTTTTCAATTCTAACCAAATCACACGTAATTCAAAGATCACCTTATAAAATTTTAAAATATTTTTTAATATTAATTAATTTTAAAATAAAATATCGTCATTTTTAACAACGTGAGTCCGAACGACTTTATTGAGGGAATTCACCGTCATAAAAAAGATGAAAAAGGTCATGCAGAAATCAGAATTGATCAGTTTGATGAAGATTGATTTATGTAATTTTAAAGGAGACATGTATCGATATCTCAAGTGTGTTACGCGTTTTGCTGTCGCATCTAAGCCTCCTTTATGTGGATAACAGAGGTAGGACAACTTTGTAGGGCCTATAGAATATATATCATATTTAAATGAACAAAATGAATCATCATCATGCCCAATATAAAAAAGAAAATCTATTGATCAATTATGAACAGCTTCAATAAGTCATAGATGTCAATGTTTATTTTTGTTTTTGGAAAAACAATTTGGTGTAAGAAGGAAGATAAAAGATTGAAATGTAGTTTTTAAAATATCAGGTGAAATAATTAAATAGCGATACGTTGTATTAAAAATTTTGAGTTTGAATTTATAGTCTTCAATCACTAATATTAAAATATCCATGATTGAGTTAGAGTTTGTCTTGAGACGGGTCACAACATCACAAGATTTGTAGTTTTAAAGTGGATTAAATATGCCTAAGACAAGTTCATCATAATCAGAAAAAGAAACTGAAATGTCTCAAACTTTCATTTTCATGGATACTAACACGTTTTTCCTTTTCTTGTAATTTCTCTTCCGTAGTCAATGCGAAAGAATCACAAATTTATTTGGTGTTAGTATGAAATAGATTACATATTAAAAACTAGATGCTATACTTCATTAGTTTCAAATTTTTTGGTAGATTTCGGTCCTTTTCTTTGTAATTGGTTGTCACATATTCTTAAAGTTGAATAAAAATATTTTATCGGCTTAGCCAAAAAGAAGAAAGTGATGGTAGAATAAATAGTGGGTATTGATATACATCACACATCCACAACTGTACCAAAGAGCAAACTGGGGACATCGTAGACACCTTTGAACGTGGAAAACAACACTGCGATTGCAATTCAGTATTCGGAAGACTAGGGAATTAAACATCGACTAAGTAATGGTGAATTCTGCATTAACGTTTCAAAGAGATTCCGATAATTTAAATAACTTGAGTGTATCGCGCACCAAAAGATCCCAATACTTAGATAACATGATTACATAAACGTATTAAAAAGATCCTAATACTTTGATAACAAAATGCATTAACGTTAAGAGATTTAAAACTCACTGGTTTCAATTGATTAGCAATTGTGCGAAAGATGAAACTTATCGCATTAACATACCACAAGATCTGGATTAAGATTAGATAAAAATGATTGAGATTGATCCATGAAAGCCAGTTCAAAATAAGACAACTATATGGCACAATCAATTGAAAAAAAAAAAAAAAAAGTAGTGTAGCCATTCATAATATTATACCACATCATCAGCCAATACAACTTTCCATTGCTAAAGTACATATTCTCCCCCACCTAAATCGATCTTGAAGATGCCAAAAAAACGAGAGTTCCATCTAAACACGTTACCCCTTAATTATGAACACACCCTCCACCCTCCCCACCCTCCATATTACTTTTCCTACAAGGAAATTAAAGGGAAAATACATAAACTAACTCTCTAGATTTGATACTCGTAGTGTAAATCATAGAATTTAACAATTTCAGTGTGAGGCCGAAGAGCTTCCAGAGAGTTCTTGTTCGGGATTCTGATACAAGGTCGAAGAACGTTCAGGCAGTTCCAGTAGTAAAAGAAACTAATAAAAGAAAAAAAAGATTTATTACACTACTACATTGCTTTCCATGACTCAAGGGTAGGAAAGCTACAAAAAGTGTCAAAGTCAAAGGTGGCAGCAGCTGAGCCACCATCTCCCGCCACCAAGGACGGCGGAGGAACACTGACAGACACGGCCTGAGGGAAAAAGGCCGAAGAAGAAGCGGGACCCACCACTTGCTGGTGATGCTGGTGAGTGGGGTCCAGCAAAAAAGCTGACGTGTCAAGTGTTGGCAAGCATCCACCCCCTCCTGACTGCTGCACCCGGTTAATAAGTCTTTGAGGTTCAGGTTTCAGCAACGGGGCAACCTCCAGCTGTCCGTTTCCGTTCAGTCTCACGCCGGTCACCTGCTGCACCATCTGGCGAAAATTCGCTGGATCAGCCGTGATAAACGTCGTCGTAGCGCGTTTCGACGCGCGTGACTTTCGTTTCGTGATCTTTCCACCGCCACCACCAGGACCAGTGTTTCTCCGCCTCGAAACGACGACGTTCTCGTTCTCAGACCCACCCGAAATAGTCGGCGTTGTCGTCGGAGTATGAACCGACGACGTAATGAAATCACTAGACACGTTGTCAAATTGGGTAGAAAATGATTTCTGCAAAGCTTTCGTTATCGTTTCAGTCTCTCTTGAAAACGCATCCGACAGCCACGAGTCTGCGAACGTAGGACGAAACAACCATGGCTCCATGGTCACCAAATTGTCTGAAGAAGCCATTTTCAACACTAACCAACCCAAAAAATAAAAATTTCTTCTTTTTTGTTTTTTTTTCTTGAACACGTTAATTATCTACAAAAATGAAAATTAAAGATTCATACACCAAAAATTGCTCACAACATTCTTGAATGATGATGAATCAAAGCTTACTAGGAACTTAAAACTATATGTTATGTGTAAGAAAAGTGGTTGATGAGTGTTTGTATTAATTACCAGGCTAGTGGTACGTGTTTATGTATTATGTGAAGAAAGAGAGAGGGGTTTTGCTTGGTAGGAAATGGGAGGAGAAGAGTGATGAGGGTGGGATATTAATAGGGCGGTGGGAGGAAGGAAACCGCGTTTCTAGGGACACGCACTCATAAGCTTAGTGTGTACGGACACTAAACCAAACCATGCTAACCCAAGGTCTCGCTATGTGGATATGGGGAGATCAATTCTTTACAAATGTAATATATTTTATATAAGATGTAACGATGATTTAATTTTTTTAAATAAATAAAAAAATAATATATTATTTTTTAATAACAATAACGTTCGTTAAGAAGTCTTTCGAAATCTCACCAAGAGTTATGAACTCCCAAATATATGACCATGTCTAGAGAAAAGCAAAACCCAAATTAATCAAATGCAATGTCTATATGGATTGTCCCAAGAAATTAGCTTCCAATCTGATCTAAATTTGTGATTAAATAAGTCATCTACCTAATAGGACTGATTGTAGGAGTAAAGTTATTAAAAAGTGAGTTTAAATATTCTTTTTTTAACAATGTCTATATTTTTTAGATATTTTAAAATAAAACATTAATTTAGCTTGACAAAAAAATATATTTATATATAAATATTAAATTAAGTACTTTTAACTCACATTAAATAAAAATTTTAAATCATTTTATACTTCAAACGTTCTACTATTATGGAAACCGGGTTAGCAAAATAGGATTGGTTTTGACTGTTTTAGATATTGTCTGCAATTATTAATGCTAGTGGTTTGGTATTATAGTACGTGGGAGTAGCTAAAGATCAAGTATTGTTGCGGTATTTTATTTATTTTAAGTTGGGTAATAGGGTGAAGTTTGACGGTCAAGCGGCTTCATCGGCTTCGTCGTCAACGAGTAAACGCGAGTCCCAACTAGCTAATTAATTAAATCTATACAATACTTTCGTCTAGAACACTTGTGCCGTGCCCGTTTAGATTCTGCGCGAACGGTCACGGCGTTAGCTTGTAGTGTTTTTTTTTTTTTTTGTCGAGATTAGCTTATAGCTGCTAGATTAAAAATTTATGACGTCCAAAAATGTATAAATAATTATGGAATATGGCTTTCATGATCAAATATTTAAAGTGATCACATTAATTGTAATGGCCTAAATCTACCTTAAATCAAGATTTCATTTTGCGAATAATAGTTTAAATTTAGGTTACTTAAATCCACATGATAATGGACCATATGGGCCAAAAGTTGTAAAATCCCTAGAAATAGCCCTCTTGCTTCGGGCCACAGAGACAGAACCTAGCTTCTTTCACCATGAGGAGTTTCTCTATCCTCCACCATCTATCTAAGTCTTTTAGGATTAATAGGTTGTTAGTGTCGACTAATAAAAGAACTACAAATGTGAAAATAATGTCTCTTAGTGAACTCTATACAAAAGTAAAAATGCCGTGATTTTAATTATAAATTCTGAATGTCTACATTAATAATTCCAAGTTCAAATATAATATTGACGAAAAAAAAGGTCGAAGTCTAATTATCATTAGTGCTCGAGTCTTTTAAATAAGTTTTACAGGTCAAGGAGGAAATTAGGCCAATGGGCAATAATTATAGTTATGTTATTTCAAAAAGATTACACTTTAGTCCTTCTTTTTCTATGTATTTATGGAATTAATTGACGGTACTGGATGATTATTTTTTAGCTTCAATAATAGAGTCTTATTTCTTCCTTTTAATAAATAAAGAATCGTCATTTCTCGAAATAACATGCATTAATTTCCACATAGTGTGAAGTTAATTAATGTTTGTGCCTAAGAAAAAGAAAAGCTCAATTGTCTTGGTTGATACTTAAGGGAAGTTTTTCATAACTCTTTTAACTTTTTATTAATTGCAAAAAACAAAACTACTTAGACATTTGTACAAATGAAGTATTTTCCAGAGTAGTTTTGTAGCATTGGTTTATGACATATATTATATAGATAATAGATATAGGAGTATCAAATATACGCAATTAAAGTTCACTTTTCTTCCACTTCTTACTTTTATACTTTTAGAAAAACTTAATAAGGATAATTTGATCTTACTTTTAGCTTAGTTATTATGTTTGATATATCTAACTTTTGTCTCGAGTTCCTTGTTGGGTGAACCTAATACATTTAATTTAAAATAGAAAAGGTCATGTATTTTAATTCAAATTGCAAACAAGCATTTATATATGAAAATAATTGCCCGTTCACTTTGTTTTGTATAACTAATGAGGGTAAAAAATCCAACCTAAGGCAAAAGACTGAACTACCCCAAAAAAAGAACTGATTTAGGAAGTCAGTCGTTTAAATCATAAACCTGATGACATCCCAATAGGTCAGTCATCTAAGATTTCGACCTGATGATGTCTCAATAGATCAGTCATCTGAGATTTCGACCTAATGACGTCCCAATAGGTTGAGACGTCCCAATAGGTTGAGAATGAATAACAAAAATCTGACACCAATCTCAAAAAATCCGAAGATGAAATATTCTCAACAGGGACATATATAAATACGCCCCATACTCAATAAAAGAGATAATAACAAAAACTCCAAAAATAGTAAATCACACATACTTATCCTCCAAAAAAAAGGCACCCATATTAACTTAAATATCAGAGTGCTTACGCAAAAATTATTTTTTACAGTTTGTTGTTTATGTGCGCAAGTTAAGAAGGAAGCTCACAGAGATTGCCACCTTCATAACCCAGAAAAATACCTTAACAATAACAAAATTTGTATCCTATGTAGAATACTTTTTTACTCAATATATAAATTTTTATTACACAAAAGATGACTCAATTCCGTAGTCTAGCAGTAGCCAATTGGCTACGAAAAAAAGTCCGTTGCCCGATCGTTATTTTCTTGTAGTGAAATAATGAAATAGTAACATAAAACATTTGATTTAGATAACTAACATCCAATATACTCCTTTTGTCCCATAAAAATAGGTTCACTTTTATTTTTTAATTTTGGGTGAAGTGCACAAGACTCCCCTGTGCTTTTGTAAAGTTTCACAATACCCTATGTGGTTTTATAAAGTTTCACAATACCCTATGTGGTTTTAAAAGTGTACAGTACCCCCCTATAATTTTTGAAACTAAGCACAATAGTCTCTTGTGATTTTAAAAGTACACAGTACCCCTCTGTGGTTTTTAAAACTAAGCACAATAGCCCCCTCTGTCAAAAAAATCCGTTTATTTTAATAAAAAATGTGATGTACGCACTTCAAATGTGATTATTCAAATTTTTTTTGCTTAAATTATTAATTATTAGACAAAAATACACTTATATGACACATATTTTCTTCTTTAGGGTTGGAGAAAATGATTATTTTTGTCCAAACAATTAATAATTTAAGCAAATAAGCTCATTTGACGAGCATGAATCATATTTTTTGTTAAAATAGACAGATTTTTTGACTTAAAGGGCTATTGTGTTTAGTTTCAGAAATCACAAGGGGGGTACCATGTACTTTTAAAATCAAATGAAAATATTGTGCAACTTTGTAAAAGCACCAGAGGTCATGCGCGCTTCACCCTATTTTTTATTTGTCCTAAATTATAATCAATTTACCTTTCATGTATAGTAATTTGTTAGTTTTCTAATATACCCCCATTTTGCCTACATATTTATTAACAATTATACCATTGACCAACTGTATTTAGAGTTATTAATTTTAATAGAGGGATATATTAGAAAAAGAATAAACAAAATGTATTGCTTTAACTATATTAATTACATTTTTTTATGAATTCAAAGAAGTTCTAAGTCGTATAACACATATCAAGTGATGTTGTCTATGATAATTGATCTCGACATCTATCGCACCTACAATAAAAAAACATACCACTATATATTTTTAATTCGTGTAAAAAAAAAAAAAAAAGGTCTATCTTTTAGGACACGAGAGTATGTATCTCAAAAAAGATAAACAAACTGAAATTGAAAGCCAAGCAACTAAGACTTTAGTCTAATGGTAATATTATTCGTTAAATATATAAGAGATTATGAGCTAAAAGATATACATTATACGGCTTTATACTTATATAAAAATATATATATATATATTGCAAGCCAAAAACTAAAGCCAGATCTCACAAAGTAACAATATCCAAATCGGGAAGGGGAACATTTCGAGGTCCATTGACATAGGGGACACATCATCTGCGATGCTACTAAACCTATTCTAGTGTGGTCCCCTAGGTTTGTGAGCCTCGTTGGCTGGATCTGCTCTATGGTGCCCCCATTAATTGGTCACACATAATAATTATCCAATTTTACGCGTGGGTCCAAGAATCTTTTTGAATTAATTGGTGAATGTACTCCACTTTTCCTTTCTTTTTCTTTGTTCCTTTTTCTCTTTTATTTCTTTTGTTGTTTGCATATCCCAATATCTTTTTCTTTTTCTTCCACTTTGTTCACAAATCATTATCACTAATTTTATTTCTTGAAATTTTAATGTCTATATTAATAAAATGTCTAAAATTTTAATGACTGATAAATCAATATTGTGTTCAATATGTAGGAGTAATACATGATTGTTGTTCCATTATTTTCTTGTTTGGCACAACTAATACATTTACATTGGCCATTTTTAAAACCTTTCTCTTTCCCCTAGGCTCTTAGATTTCATTTCATTCATCCTCCTAAAGAGTGGGCATTCCTTTACAAGAAAGTGAGACACCCTTGTGCCAATAATTAGTAAACAAAAAAAAAAATAGTATTATCAAAACTAAAATAGCCTTGTTCCAATTTACTTCATTTCCACAAACATGATTAAACATGAAAACTATGAAGACCAAAAATGATTATCAAAACTAAAATCATATTCTATTGTTTTTTTTTTTTTGGGGGATTGTTGCCTACTAAAATCTTCAAGGATAAGAGACACGTCTTCAAAAATAACAGTTGAAAAATTAATAATATGTGACAATAGGACCACTACAAAATAACTAATTAATGACAAGTGATTATGTCACAAGGTCACTAGATATAATTTGTCTTCGCAAAAATAAAACATTAAATATTAGAAAGATACATAATATAAAATATATTACATGATTTGAATTTTTTTTTTTTGAATGATGTGAAAATTTAACTGATAAAAGCTCAATTATCAATTGATAAATCTCTGAATATAAATCAAATCAAACAAAAATAAAATTTTAAAATAATAAATAATATCAAACATACAATCTTACAAAAATAATTGTATTCTACTACCGCTATAAGTCATACTGCCAGCGGCTAGGTGAAATGGATTTTGATTAGATAGGCTAGAGTAAAGCCAAACTCTTCCTTTTCTAGAAGGAAAACGAGAGAATTCAAAAGTTAAACAAAAAAAGAAAAAAAAAAGGGAGAGACAGGCGCCAGCCATGACATCATTGCATAAGTGGCATGACGAGATGGTGATGTAAGATGTACTATATGATATGTTTACAGATAGGATCGAGTTGATAGTTTGATGCTTACACCGAAAGCTCTAGGCTTATTCCCTTTTCCCATTGCACGCAACACTCTTGTTGCCCAAGCTTACTCTCTCATTTATATAATTTTTCTCCTCGGCTCGGCTCGGCTACTTTGAGCGTAGCTATTCTATTTCAAAAGATGGAAAATGATGATTCTATTCAACCGTTATCACGGCGTCAATCATGGAAACTAATATGGAAGGATCACTCTTTTGAGTGCACTCAATCAGATTGGTTCCGCGGAGATCAAGTACGGATTTAAAATTTATGTTTATAGGGGCTAAAATTATTTCATTTAACACTTTATATATATAATTTTTTTTTATAAGGACTAAAACAATCTTTCTTCTTAAAAATATTTAAAAAATACATATATTTTTTAAAAATATAATCTAATTCGCTCTTTAATAGGTTCTCTTATCTGGTCATTGGGGGATTGCAGTATATGTTGATCCAAATATAAGTCCGCGACGTCTGCTCGTGATTGAGATGTGCATGTAAGCTTCACAAGTGTGTGGTCAATCAGATTGGTTCCGCTGAGATGATTTAAGATTTATGTTTACAGGGGCTGAAATTATTTAATTTAACACTTTATATATAAGTAATTTTTTTATAAGGACTAAAACGATCTTTCTTCTTAAAAATATTTAAAAAATACATATATTTTTAAAAATATAATCCAATTCGCTCTTTAATAGGTTCTCTTATCTGGTCATTGGGGGATTGCAGTCTATGCTGATTCAAATATAAGTTCGTGACGTCCGCTCGTGACTGAGATGTGCATGTAAGCTTCACACCTCTCATATAAAGACATTTGGAAATTTTTTCAATATGGGATCATGTTGTTGCAAAGAGAAAAAATAATATGTTAGTTTGGATTTGTATCCTCACATCATAAATCTTATAATCGGTCTTTAATTATTTGTGGCATGCATTGAAGAAAACAGCTAACCTACAAAATTTGTGGCTTCAGAGAAATTAAATGTAATTTTACTTGGTATGAGTTCTTCGTTATTAAAATAAAAAATAAAAAATAAAAAATTATGAACAAGACACGCACTGTTTTTTTTTTTTGGACAGAGCAAGAAATACACAAGAACCACGATTTCTTAAAAAAATATGACACGAAATGATTAAGGCACGACAAAAATAGTACGCATAAAGCTATATAGATTCATTAAATATAGCATTGAAAATATATTGATTTTTAACCGCATACAATATATAGCAAAAGTTCTTCAAAATGAAGAAAAATATTGTTTCGAACTTTTATCGGTAAGTCATCATAGTGCGATCATACGGAGCATAATATTGAGTGCAGTAAATATATTTAGATTGAAAAATTCAAATTGATTCATGATTACAAGTTAATTCTATACTGACATAATAAATGAGATTAACACGATATCACATTATATGAGTTACAGAATCTCCAAAATTTGTATATTTTGATGTGTTTGAAATGACACGTGTCGGAATGAATTCTCATTATTTTAGTTTTAAAACAAGTTTTTTGTGTGGATAACACATTTTTGACACGTGTCTAACGAGTATCGTGTCTAGTATGAGTTTAACATGGACACATCTTTCTTAGAGAAGTGACTATATTTCATGGCTTCAGAGGATTAAATTCTTGTTACATTGAGATGCCAGGCTGAAGAAAAAATAAAAAGTTAAATCAAGTAGTTATTTTTTACCATCATTATCGACTTCTTGTAGTGTATGTGAGGCTTGAAGATTTGAATATAAAGTTAAGGATTTTTTTTTTTTTAAATTGGAAATATGCCTTGACCAATGTCTTTAATAGGTCTATCTCAAAATAGAAAGAATTTATTCTCTTTTTGAAAATAACATACATTGAGAAGTACGTATAGCACTCTAAGACACTCTTTTTCTTGGAGGAGTTGTTTTAATTTATTTTCAAAACATAGTTACAAAACCTTTAAGAAAAATAAAAAAGAAAAGGAACGCGAATATCATACTTCAATTTATTTATTTATTTTATTTTTTACGTTCATACGCAATCTAATGAGGTCAAGGAAAGGATTTTCTACATTTTTATAGATGAATATTTTGTCTGATCTTTACTCCAATTTTGATGACAAGACGTCGCTGTTAGAAATTGATATAGTGATGACAAGATAATAAGGTCAATTGAATAAAAATAAATTGACAAAACTTAATCTTATAGTGGGTTTTCATCATTTTATTTGACCTAATGTTATGAAACTCTTTTTCTTGGATGATTTTTTTTCTCTATTGTCTCTACACCTCAAGGAAAGGGCTTTTTTTTATATATATTTTTTATTGATGAATATTTTATCGAAACCGCACTATTATTTTGATGACAAGAGGTCGCTATAGAAAATTGATATAGGGATGTGCAAGGTAATAAAGTCAATTGAATAAGATAAATTAACAAAACATCATCTTATAGTGGGTTTTCTAGAAACCTAATGTTAACAAACATGAACATTTAAATAAAGCCAATTTAATAAGATAATTCACCTTATTTGACCTTATTTTTTATTGAAAGCTAATGTTATGTACTGAGAGTAGAAGATAACTAAGAAGACAGTACTGTTGAACACTGTCCTGAATGAAAGTTCTCTTTTGACAATTTAATAAGAATTATATATATATTTTAGTTTTTTAAGTCAAAGATTATACTTTTGACTTAAATATATTTATGGCTGGAAAGCATTTCAACCGCTGCCACAAAGAAGGTTCCTGCATTGGCCCATTGGTTTCTCAGAAAAGTATCTTATAATTCTATATATTGGGACAAAAACTTGTATTAGAATATATGCCGTATTTTTCACAAGAAACCTAAAAATGAATTAGTGTGATTAGCACTCAGAATCAAGTTGCTTGTTGTTGATTGTCACATTAATATACCGGAGTTTGTTATATTATTTATTGTTTCAGCACGTTCATACACGTGTAGGTGAGATTTATTTTTTAACCGTGTAAGTGGATAATTTTTAATATTTTTAAATGGGTGATAGTGAAACTTAAACCCATGAACTTAATTTTAATACAATTTTAAATTACCATATCATTTAAAAGTTTAAACTATTATAAATGAATTTGTTATATTATTTACCATTTTCAACACATACCAATCCTTTAATGCATGATTTGTGGCGCACCCGCCACCCAATGACCTAAGAAATTTGTTAAGATTTTTAATTTGAACTAACGGGGTTTGAAGAAACAAATACTCACAAATTGTAAATTTAGAAAATAGAAAACAGCTACTAATTAAATTCTATATTTGTGTGTTAAGACTCAGTCGTTCTCTCAATTTTCCGGACTCAGTCATCACAAAAGTAGCAATGAAACGGTACGTAGAATCATGCAGAGGCTTCATTAGGAAGGACGAGGCATGATTAGTTGATCCCTGCTTGTTTGTTTTGGGAAGCTCTTGAGTAAAACTTGCACACATCCGAAATGCCAATAATGCATACTAGCCAAAATGAAGGGTGTACTCATTCCTCAAATCATACGGCTGAATTTGCATTCATAATTTTGTAAAAGGAAAGGAAAAGAAAGAACGATAAGAGCACTACTATATTTTACAATCTTCCTTATATAATAATTTTGTTATTATATACACGAGATATTTAATATTTAATACATGAGAGATTTAATATTTAACACAATATATAAGAAAAACTGAAGAAATGAAGGGATCATATATAACAATACTCGATTTTAAAACATCTAAAGACAATTTGGAATTGTCTAGAACTCCATCAATGCTGTTAAGGTTTGTATCATAAATTTGTTCTAACCATTGCAAAGTCAATTTTTCCTTTTCTTTTTAAATAGTGCGAGTTGCAATTCTTTATTTAAAGTTCTAAATTCTACTAGGACTAATAACGACACAAAGTTGAAAGATGAATGACAACTACATTAGATTTTAAATCAAAGTTGAAAAATGAAGGATAATATTTTAAAAGCCAAGAAATTAAATAACTTATTTTACCGTTCCAATTTCTATTATAGTACTAGTATAAAGATGCCGAAATGTTAGACGACCACTGAGTCAACCACTCATTCTTAATGAGTTTGAGGAGTCCAACCACCTCTCAATACCCAAATCTAAGGATGGATCCATATATACACTTAACGATGGCTACAATCAATAGCGAAGTCACGTACATATACATAAGGGTGTACACAAGCACATCTGCAAAGAATATATTTTATTGAATCTTCTCACTATATGAGTGTGCATTTTAACCCATTTTAATGTATGAGTGTACATTTTAATTTTAGAGTCGTGACTTTGTCGTTTGCTGCAACCCACAGCCTCGTTACCCCAAAGAATAATTTAAAATCTCTTGATATTTTTTATAATTTTAATTTGTACATATCAATTAATTTCCACTATATCGCTGGATTTATTTAATCCTTATTTAACATCTATTAATAAATTATTTTAGATCCGCTCGTACCTAGAGCCGGTCATAGACATCATGGGGCTTATCACTTTCTCCTCATTGCAAGGAAAACACTAGTGGGGGCCTAATTCAACGGACCAATTTAAATATAACGCATTCTCTTTCAACCAGAGAGACTCTCAAGTCCCAATCAATCAGGCTCATATTCTTCGTTCTCTATCCCTAAAAGTTTAGTTTTGGACCCAACATGTTGCTTTCCATCACTTGCCCACTAATTAAATTTTGCAGCTTCGACGAAAATACGCAAAAGAGTGCCACGACCTCGACATACATTTATTTCAGATGACCCAATCAATGTATTTTCATTTGAATTCCTCTAAGCCACTAATTATTTGGTCCTAGCCTTCCAAAGAAATGTAAACCTAATATGTTCACATTGTGGTTTCTTGGAATGAGGAATGAGAACAATGCCAAACAAAATTAGGAAAGGTATTGAGAAGTAAATTACTGTTTCGACTGGATCATCAACTACAATCAATATGTTTAAGTTGTTAGGAATTCATGAGATCACCTATCTACTTCTTTCGCTGTAGGTGTTTTTAGAAAAAGATAGCAGATGCAAGACATTTAATAATGATTTGAACATAGTCACAACTTGCCTTCATTAAATCAAAAAATATATATATATATATATATATTGGCAAGGCAAGGAAAGGGGTATAATTTGTTCTTATTTTTGTTTCTTTATCTATAATATGGTTTTTATAAGAAAATTCTGAGTAGAAAATAAAAAAAAGGATAACAATTTCGATAATTCATGTTTGTAGACATGTATGCTGTTAGGCCCTGACGTAAAGTTGTCCAGTCTGAAGCATGTGCAAAAACCAAAATTTAAAATATTGTATAAATCATTACCTAATAAAAGTTCATAAAATAAAAGGTCAAGTTTCAAAAGATGGTTAAACATAAACAAAGCACATATAACTAATATAACCAGCTCAATTGCCATATACTTTTAGGGATTCAATTGGAGAGACATAGTCTATGAGGATAAAACAGGAACTATAAAGTCACGGAATTGTTTCTTGAAGATTAGTTGAAGCTTCTTTCACGAGCATTCAAAGTATACGTGACATTACTATTTACAGATCTTATTTAAATGTAATACAAGTTTATGTGTTTAACAGTACTCTTTTACACTTAAACTTACGTGATCAATTCTAAAATTATCACAGACATAAATACAGTAGAAAGAACTCTCAAAATATTATAGATGATTTATCTATCTCTCAATTAACTCATAATAACCCTATATATAGCCCTCATTTGGCTTCTAAATTATTTTAATTATTAATAAATGCGTGATCTAAACATTTAATTTTAGTTATTGAGTTGTGATTTAAAATAGAATATTGTTTATTAAAATTTATCAAGCTTATTTATTGATCTTATATATATATGTTTAACCTTCCAAATCAAGTTTCATATATATATATATAACTTTCTTTTTCTCATAATAGATATCACCATGACAACATATTATACAATTCTATTGTTCTTTTTTTTTTTTTTTGGTCTGAATTTGTATTGTTCATTCTTCGCGAGTCGGGCCTAATTCAACTGAGGCTACTTTGGACCAATTAAAATTGGGCCTCTTCAAAATTTGGCCCAATCTGAGCTCAATCTAAACTCTGGCTCCGCTACACGTTTACTCGTGACCGACGAGCAACAGAAGCAGCGATGGTTCTGTGGCGGAGACACCTCCGACGTGGCCTATTCAGAAGAACCTACACTACGAACAACGCTGAGAGTTCTAAAGTGAATATCTTTGACCGCGATCTCAAACGCAAACAAGTAAGTATATATATATATATATATATATATATATATATATATATATATATATATATATATACGTGTGTGTGTGTGTGTGTTTAATGCATTTGAAGTATTATTGTTAGAAAATTTTGATGTTATTAATTTTGGAGCTAAAAGGTTGGGTTTTTAATAAGATTTCTATAAATTTTTGTCCTGAAATTTAATAATTCGTAATTTGGATATATTGTGCAGCGTGATAGAGCGGCATGGTTGATGAGTCCCAAGGATTCTTTGATCGATACAGTTGCCGAGAATTTACTTGATCGATTGGAGGTATCTATATATGTGTGTGTGTGTGTGTTTCTTTGTGTGTTTGTATAATCTATGCTTTCATTTCATATTATTATGTCAGTTCATGTCTATACATATGTGTGTTTGTGTCATATATGCTTTTGTTTCATTTTATTATTTCAATATATGTCTATGTATGCATGTATTTATCTGTGTTTTTTTGATGTATTTTTGTGACAAGTCGAAATCTTGATGGAAAAAAACAAAACAAAAAAGTTATTTTGTTTTAACCCCTGATATTTCTTTCATACGAGACATTGTCTTCGGAGGAAATAGTTTGCTTAAAGACTAAATACACTAGAAAAGTAGGGATAACTTATAAGATTATTATCCCAAAGAAAGTCTTCGCTCCAAACTTGCTGCGTGTAGGGTACATTGGAAAATATTATCTAGGATTGTATCTCTTTGCTCCTCAAGGGATGAAGCCAGAATATTTTAGGTGGTGGCAGGGGAAATAAGTTGTGGACATTTGGTGAAATATTTCTGTAGACATGAGAAGTGTAGACAGGGAAGCTCTCTTTATGTGCGGGGGTCTGGGGAAGGGTCAGATGAGAGGTATCATATGAAATTTTTTTATACTTTTGGGGGCCAAGTCAATGAATCCTTGAAAATGATTGTGGAAGCATAGGTGATTCCAAAGGAAATTCTCAAACTCTGAAAGGAGCCATGCCTTCCCTATCTTACAATGGCTTCTTCTCTGTTTTCTGATGCTTTATTTAGCATGATTCAATGCCATTCCCTTTTTTGGATTCGGTATAACCTAAGTATTATCCTTTTAAGGTTGTCAAAAAACTACTGTATGTGGAATAAGAGATATCTAAACATTTTGAAGGATTCACAGACCTAGAACTCAATTGGAATGCTTTATTCACCTGGCTATGTAGCTGCTACTTATCTTGACTTTATGCTATTGCGGTAGAAGACTACTAGTCCTCTTGTTTTGTCTCTCGTCTTCTCTATCAATAAATTATTTTCTATTTCAAAACAAAAAAGAAATGGAAAACATGGAAGGTAACAAATTCCATGCAGTTTGGTTTTCTTGTCGAGAAGTATGAGAATTACTTGCAGTTTCAGTCTCCACGAAATACATTTCTTTTGAAAAGTTTCCATAGCACTTGTAGAAATTTTATGATTATCGATGGTAAATTCCATGTCTGTTTGACTTTGTAGGATTGTAAAAAGTCTTTTCCTACAGCATTATGTATGGGTGGTTCTTTGGAAGCTGTTAGGCGTTTGTTACGTGGACGTGGTGAGGCTTACAGTTCCTAAGCACTTTCATGTATGTTTTTCCTTTGGATGCTGATTGTTATAATATATGTAAATTCTGACAAAATTGTAAGCGGTGGGATACGGGTTAATCGATAGTTGGCAATGAGACTCAAGTAATTGACCCTTTTGTGCTGTTGTGTTGCATCTTAGGCCTGTTGGGCTTGGGGCATGACAGGGAAAGGGTCAATTATAGAGTTCAAAATAATTACCAAAAATATTTTCTGATAACTATATGCCCTAAACTAAAATTTCAATATCTGGTTATATGTATCGGCTCTTTCCCTTTTTGCCCCATACTCTTTTTAAGTGTTGAAGTACAGAAGTTAAAGGTGAAGCTTCTTAGGGAAGTGGAATTAGATACAAGAAAAACAGCAAAATGAATGGTCCATAAAGAATTACCTAGAAGCACCTGAGATCCTGAATATTATTGTGTTCCGTTAGTGATGTTTAAATTCGTAGTATAACAAATCATACCACAAATTTAAATCTCTATTTATAGCACCATTTATGAAATTATGACTTTTTTGAACCATCAGATTCGAATGTTCTCTCTTATCGTGATATTTTCTTTGTAACTAACAACAGGCCACATCTTTCTTCGTTGTCAGGTGGCATTGAAAAACTAATTATGATGGATACGTCATTTGATATGATTAAAATGTGCAAAGCTGCTGACCAAGCTATCCTTGATACTAATGTTGAAACATCATATATAGTTGGTGACGAAGAATATCTTCCTGTCAAAGAAAGGTATTCCCGGTTGGCCAGATCATGGGTGAATATGGCACTCCCACTTATTATGGTCTTTGGAATTGTACCTGAAATTACTCTGTTTTGCATGCAGTTCCCTAGATCTGGTCATTAGTAGCTTGGGACTGCATTGGACAAATGACCTTCCTGGAGCCATGATACAGGTGATTGGTTTTACGTTTTGTTGTTACTTGTTCTTTGAATGCTATTTTTATTGACTGTATATTCATGTCTATATTGCTTGTTGCCTTCTTGCTTTTTTCTCAATTTCTTTCCATTACTTTATTTCTCATGGCTAAATTCTGGATGATATATTTCTTCAGCAGGCAATGCCACTGATACTAACATCTTCACATTTGTTGTATTATGGCAGAGCAGATTGGCATTAAAGCCAGATGGCCTATTTTTGGCAGCTATCCTTGGTGGAGAAACATTAAAGTAGTTGAAAATTGAAATTTTTGTCTTTAATAATTTTAATTTTAAATTCTTATATGCTGTACATTTACTTCTTTGATGATTTGCATGATGCCCCATTGTTTAAACTTGCTTTTTTGATTTTTCAAGGGAGCTGCGAATTGCATGTACATTAGCACATATGGAACGTGAAGGAGGCATCAGTCCTCGTCTTTCACCACTGGCACAAGTGTGTTCCTTGCTACCATGCTGCTACTGACCTCCTTCAGTTTCCTGAAATTTTTATAGAAGAAAGTGCGATTCTGTTGGTCTATCGTATTGGTTTTGTAGTCATCTTCTTAACCATAGATAAGCGCTTTACTGACACTCTATCTAAGGAGGAAAGAAAAATTAAGTTCATGTCAAAATTTGACATTTTCAGCATATCATGATGAAACCGAAAAACATGAGTTATTCCGAGAGTACATGAATTCTTATATTTCTGTTTACATAAATTATATACGTCACTGGTTTTGGATGGATTTTCATAATTTGCCAACTTCATGTTTTAATTCTAGATACTAGGTTTATTCGTTCTGGAAGTTTTTTACCTTGTCTGAACTTTTTGCTTATGAAGCAGTTAAATAAAATTCTTTGGAAATTTTATGGACATCCAGCAACTGCTTGTTATGCATAAAGTCCAGTTTTAAGTTACATGTGATTTCTTCGACGACTAAATATAGGCTGCGGTCATGGTCCCTAAACTTTATAATATAATAAGATGATGCAAGCATGAAGCCTAGGACTAGATGGTGTGCAATCTTTTCTGTTATGGTAGTATTGGATAGTCCAGGATCCGCATCTTCCTAAACATCTTTGCCAGAGCTAATAATCTTCTTGGCTTTTTTATGTTCAAGTCTTTTGGCTCTTTCTTTCTATCATATCTCTCTCATTGGCAGTGAAGGTGGACAGCTATTTCCATTATCGTTTGACTGATTTCATCTTACTTTCGTTTAGTTTTCTTATTTCATCTCGTTTTCTTCCAGTTAGACTTGGTCACTATAGAAAAACAAGATTTTCTTTCACTTTTGAGGGTATCTTGTCCTTAATATTTGTCAACTATTATTTTCCTCACCAAGAAAAAGGTAAAGGTTATATGCCAAATTCATCCTTAATCAACGTAAAATTCTAGATAATTCTAGATAGTGTGGTTTACATACTGTACTTACTCTACAAAGCATCATCTTTACTGGTTGTGGCTAAGCATGAATGCTGTGTACTCATTCCAGCTCAATCTTTTGCCATCTTTTCTTTTAAAGAATAAATAGTCTTGATAACAAATTTACAACTTTTGATGGCTATGTGTAGTAGGGACCATAGGGTCTCACTCGAATAAAAAAATATTTAATGAATTTCTAAATAGATGCGTCTATCTGACATGTAGGTCCGTGATGCTGGCAATCTCTTGACAAGGGCGGGCTTCACTCTTCCTGGTGTTGATGTTGATGAATACACTGTTCGATATAAAAGTGGTAAGCAGTTATCTTTCATTCTTTGATGTTGCAGGCACTAAAGGTTGGAGAAAACTAGGCTTGAGTAATTGACTAAAACTAGTGCACAAATTTGAATTTCCAATTTCAGGACTAGGATGTTGTAAATTCAAGTTTATAAGTAGTCCATTCAACATCCAAATGTTAAACATAGGATGTCAACCTAAGAAGACCCGTAATAGTACTCTAAGCAAAAGTCCAGAAACAGTTCTCTTGAATTAAAGAAAAGACCTATGCCAGTATCCTCCTCCTATTTTCTTTTGGATAAAGGGGAGCAGGGGCTGAAAATTTTGAAGTTTTTACATTGAACTGATCTATTTCTATGTGGTTTATAAGGTCAACTACCCTTTTTTCCGTAACATGGTTTTCTACATAAGCTACCTCATTTCCATAATAAGCTATGAGAAACAAATCTACTTACTTTTATCTGATTCATCATTGTTTGATTTCGGTAGCAAACTAGTATAATGCAACAAGTTCAACACTGATTTATTGTCAAATCAAGTAACCCACGTAGAAATTAATCATAAATGTCTTTAATAGTTCTTGATGAATGCCTAGCACTTCTTTATCATTTGTATTTCTTTTAATATATGGAGTTCATTTCTTTCTCTTCTTGTGTGGTAGCTTTGGAACTTATAGAGCACTTGCGCACAATGGGTGAAACAAATGCTCTTTTTCAAAGGAGCAAAGTAAGTTTTTCTTCTTTCGTTGACATGATCTCTCAATGTGACTCTTTCTTGTCTTTCAGTAATTTAGAATTGACAAGCTTGAAGTTGCTTTAAATTTCTTGGTATTTTGTATTGTTTACTTGTTTATGTGCCTTTTCTCTGTACCCAATTTGAATCAGATCTTGAAGAGAGAAACAGCCCTTGCTACAGCAGCCATTTACGAGTCAATGTTTGCAGCGGAAGATGGTACCATTCCAGCAACATTCCAGGTGATTGCTATGCCCTCTACAAATTGGATTGTTAGAATATATAAAAATCACTGAATATGTGTAATTTGCTTCTAGAACACTCTATAGAGCATGAAAACTGATTGAGATACATATCTACAACAATATCGACATGCTGACATGATAAGGGTGTAAAGTTCGGACACAAACATGTTATAAGATCTGTAATGCGAGAGTAGTCCTTGACTCTAGTAAAAACAGAGAGGTAAACTGAAAATTTCCTTTTCAACTAATTCCATGCTGAGCATGGAACTAAAATGTCTCCCGTTTTGTTATAGCCTGACGACAGCTGGCTATGAAACTAACACCTGGTTTGGATATTTTCACAATGACTTTTGTACAGTTTTGGGTAAGCTTATATTTTCCGGAAAGTGAATGAGCATGGAGCATGGAGCATGCACAATGGCAAAAATATAATAAGTTGGATAGAATTGTGCTATGCCCCCCGATCCCTATAGATCCTTTTTGAACCTTTTTTTTTTTCCAAAAAATTCAAAAAAGAGTGGACATATTCTACACTAATGACTCATTGCAAGTTGGGAGACATTAGGTTCTTTACCCTTTGCATTGACATTTGTACGGAATATGAATTTTGTTGGACTATATCCCGTTACCCATGTCATAAACTAATACCATCTTTTGCATATTCTACAACAACAATCGTGGGTGAGGTTATTAGGGTGACCCCATGGGAGGTTGAGGAGTTCTTTTTTATTTGGTAAACAAAATGATAAAGATGTGCAAAAGGGGCATAGTCGAGGAGAATGTGGTATTCTTCCATCTTTTAATTATGTTGTTATTGCCAAATTTTGGGCCTCTATTGGTAAAAAGGAGTAGAAGATTCTTGAGAGGGTCTGATCACAACAAATGCATGTTTTTGAGTTGAGGAAAATAATAAAATTATTTTGGAATGTTATTCTCTTCCTCATAGTTTATAACCTACAGTGGAAACTATTCCTCTTCATGGGCTAAAAGCTACGAGTTTGTAGTTTCTGGTGTATTGCAAGGCGTGGCTCTCTAAAATCCATTGTGGAAGGACGGGGATCTATTGCTCCTCTCATTTCAATTATGCAATATTTTCGCGAACTCTTTTATTATATCAATTATATTTCTTTTTCATTAAACAAAGATTTTGAAATAAATTTCTAATGAACTTGTTCCTGCTGCTTCTAGGTTATCTATATGACAGGGTGGAGGGAGCACTTATCTCAACCGAAGGCTAAGAAGAGGGGATCCGCCACGGTATCTTTTGGCGACATCCAGAAGCAGTTCGGTGGAGGTAGTAGTTGACTCACTCTGCAATTCTCATGGTTCTCCATTCTGTGTCTCGTTTCAAATATGTATGTACGACTTCTCTTTGTGTTCGGTATAGTGTAGACATCTGCCCTCGAGGAAAAGGGGGTTGGGTGGCGGTTGCATAAAACGGAAAGATTAGAGAGGGAGATTTAATTAGATTGTGATCCCTGACTTTTACTCTACTATGGACTTGTACTCTTGTTTAATTGGATATTGCTTCACCAGCAAAAATTCTGGAAAACGTCGCTTCATGACATCATTAATCAAGAATTTGGATTCTCTAAGCAAGCGAGGCATTCTCATGATCAGACTCAGAATTTTAGTATATTGAACATCATTCATTTTGCTCCATTTTTTTTATCCTCCATTTTTATGGTCAATGCATATCACTCTACCTACAAGTGTAAATCTGAGAACTAAGCCTTCTGTAAGGAACCAGTTCACTGCAGGCATCAACAGCATATGATTGTCATTTTTGACTTAACTGGTGTTAGTAGCAGAAAGAAATTTAATTCAGCGTTAAAAGACACTCAGATGTGACCTCGTATATGTGGAGCTAATATAGATGACAACTCTCTAGTGGTGGCGTTGTCAGATTCATATAGTCGACTCCATCTAGTGAGATATAATGCTTGGTTTGGTTCAAAACTGAGCATGCAAGTTAAAAGTAGTGTAAAGCAAAATAAACAAGGGAACATGTATCTTTTTATTATTATTTTTAATTCTTAACTTTCTTCATTTTTGAAGGATTCAAGTGATACACAGCCAAGATTTTTACTTTAATTTAAACAGGAAATTGCTCAAAAATACCTAAAATTTAATATCCATTATATTGTCACCTTATATGATCTCTATAAGTTGAGAACAGTAACAAATGCATCTTAAATGTAGATTTTGCCAATGATACTACTTCAGACTGCAGAATATTTTTGTTAGAAAGATATCATTCATTGAATGAAATGAGTTTTACAAACGTCATCCCACTCTAATGGGGTGGAGCTAAAATGACAAAATGTCCAGTAAAGGAATTGGAATATGGCACACCTCTCTAGGCTCAAATTTCCACTAATACAATTATTTAGCAATCCAATCAACGGTCGTGAGTACCCTGAAATTTTAAAGATGAAATTTCAGTAGCAATCAGTTTAACGTCATTCACAATAGTTTTAGCTCTTGATTTGATCGCCGATGGGTGGCGATTGCTTTATGGACTATCTCTGCATCATTCTCGATTATGCTATCGATCATCCTGCTTAAGTACTATTAGTTTAAGACAACGCTTCCATCAGCTCAGATTCAGTTGGAGAGAAATCTTCCATATCACAACCATGATTGATGCATGCCAAAGCCATCACCACCTGGAAAAAAGATCAAATTAATATAGATACGGAATTGGCTTCAACATGTCCGGGAGTTTTGAACATCTCCGAACAAGTGGCATCCACGCATTTGAGATATTTCACACGTTTTGAAAACATTCCCCATAGATACATGTCTGACATTTTCTTCAAAAAAAATCTCAGTTTGTGTTGACTTTCTCTCCCATAAACATCTAACAATCAAGAATGCTGAATTTCAATTGATAACGAGAAACTCACATCGACTATCACTTGAATACACCTCAAGGTTACAACCTCTTAGTCCAGTGGTAGGTCCTAACCAGATCAATGGAGAGAAGGCTCGACTCGGAACTTTTGGGTCTCGAGTGAACCCTTGTTGTAAACCATAGAGGCTTCAAGATTTTTGAAAGGTGTAAGAAGGATCAAAGTAACGTTTTGAAAACATTCCCCATAGATACATGTCTGACATTTTCTTCAAAAAAAATCTCAGTTTGTGTTGACTTTCTCTCCCATAGACATCTAACGATCAAGAATGCTGAATTTTAATTGAAAACGAGAAACTCACATCGACTATCATTTGAATCCACCTCAAAGTTACAACCTCTTAGTCCAGTGGTAGGTCCCAACCAGATCAGTAGAGGGAAGGCTCGACTCGGAACTTTTGGGTCTCGAGTGAACCCTTGTTGTAAACCATAGAGGCTTCAAGATTTTTGAAAGGTGTAAGAAGGATCAAAGTATACCTTATCGATTGAGAGTCTCCTTTCTGGATCCCAACTGAGGCATTTATCTGCTATACGAACCATGCGATGTAACTGGTAGAGGTCAAGAGAATTATCTAATGCAGGATCTATCAATTCGTGATACTTCTTCTGTCCCAAGAGTGGTCTTGCCTATAAGAAAATAAAAAAATACTATATCATATCGGGATTTGGATACTCTCCCAACGTTAAATGAAGCCGGAGCATACGATGTTTTAGTTGTTACCCATCTCAAGAAGCTCTGTCTATTTGTGTCTTCTATAGTCTTTCGACCAGTAATCAACTCCAGGAGAACAACCCCAAAGGAATAAACATCTGCTTTGCTCCAATCTATTCCTCTTTCTTCATATTCTGGTGCTAAGTATTCAAAAGTGGTATGAACCCTTGTCTCAGATGAGTAACTTAGACCCTCATATCGATTTTTCACAAGTCCAAAGTTTGCCAGCTGATACAATATCAAGAGGTTAGCGAAAGGTAGACATTCATTTGTTTTACGAGTGAGATCTAATGGCGGTGAATTGTTGATGCAGTTATGATGAAATGATTTGGATAATTCACAATAATTGGATCTTCTCGTAACATTATAATAGTATCAGGGATACAAATTTGCCTACAACCACTTAAAGAATGCTTGTTAAACAAAATCTTACCAGTGGATGGTGGTCATGGGTTACAAGAATGTTGTTTGGCCTAATGTTTCCATAAATGTTTTTCTTGTGCAAGTACTTCAACCCTTTAGCAGCTCCAAATGCTATTTTCATTCTTGTCTCCCATGTCAAGTCTCTGCTTCTGTCTGCAGCAAAAGATTTTCTCATTCAGTTGCAAAGCTGTGTGCAATAGATCCCAAAGTGGGTCAGACCCTTCCTCGACCCCCACACATAGTGGGGGTTTCGTGCAACGGGCTGCCCTTTAGTTTTAGTTTACAATCCTACAAGAGTTGTGTTATGTATATGGCTTCTCCAAGTCATGTGCTTTTTACCTGATAGAAGTCTGTCTAGCGAAACGTTGCAGACAGATTCATAGACTAGTAGTCTGTGAGGTTCTTCTGAACATGATCCTAAAAGCATCATCACATTTTCATGTTTGACAGTCTTGAGCATCTGAACATGTGACTTAAATTCTTTCTGTTTTATGGTTGCTGAAGTGTGTTCCCTGATCACAATTTGTTGTCTATCACTTAAAGTTCCCCGATATATCTTATTCTCATGGCTAGATAATAGATTGTCCGAGGAAAACCGATTTATTGCAGATTGCAGTTCCGAGTAAGTAAAGTCTTTTATGTGCCCGATTTCTGGCCTTCTACTCTGGCAAAATGAACAAAGAGAACTTCCATATATGATTTCTCGCGTTTCCCCTGCGTGTCCAATGCCAGCTCCTGCTTATCAGTGCTAAACGATACATACAACTTGTTTGAAAAGCAAGAAACTGAAGTTGAAGAGCAGAACAGAACATTACTCAGGTAAGAGTCCAGATCGGCATGGCTGGTTAGTCCACTCTCTGGGGAGTTCATTGCATCTTCTTTGGCTTTCTGGTGTTCTCTTACATATTCAATTTGATTATCATGTTTAATCCTTAGAATTCCACATGATAGATTGTCCAAAAAGTATTTCTGATCTCTCTTCAGCTGCCTGTGCATTTCCATTAATTTGTCGTATAAACTATATGCGGATTCAATAATGTAGAGAAAACACTATTAACAACACAATAATTTTATTTCACGTATATACAAAACCAGATTAATTTACTAAGTTTTCGCTTGTCTTGCTTATGTTTGTTTCCTTTCTCACCTCTTGGAATGCATATCTAATACTATTAGCACCACCTTTCAAAATTAAGCCATCTTTTCTTCGTTAGGCCGTTCTCATCCTATCACAGTTGGTAAAAAAAATATATGAACTGTTCACATTGTTCCGTAGAACAAGTGTAGGCTAATCTATGGTTTCCCGGATTCTACTCAATCTTGTCGATTAGACCAGATAAAAACCTATGGGAACTGATTAGATAAGACGTTCACAAATAATATAGCAGTACCTGTCAAGGATCAACCATGTGACCTGTAAGCTCCTGGCAAATTGTGCTGCAACATCTTTCAAGGGGCCAGCTTCAACTGCTACCTCAAATTCAATCTAGAAAATGATGGTAAAATGACATTAAAACTACAGACATTTTTGGACAAGTAATTCTGTGCTTCTATGTCCTCTTCAGTCTACTCTGTGCTGTTTGTGCCATTAAATTTGTCATGCAATGTTGAAATTGTTCACGCGCAAGACTCAAAATAATACCAACCTGCATATTTTGGAACGTGTTGAAAACATTAAATAAATGTAATAAACTCCTATCTAACATTTTAAACCTTTAGAAGATATGGTAATCTAATAATACACAATACCATCATTTGAACATGTTTGACAGTTCTGAATTGTCGCGACAATTCAAATTATCAACAGATTATCGAAATTCAAGCAAAAATAGGAGATAATTAGTAGAAAACCTTGTGATGTATGGTACTCTTTTTTCAAATGTATGATCAGAAGATCAATAGAATCAATGAACAACCTGTTGCATTTTAGCCACCCTTATTGCCTGCATGATCTCTGCAGTGTTCAAGTATTCATCAAGCTTCTTTCGAACTTCTTTCTCAATGTCTTCTTGTTTCTTCTTGATTGTAGCACTTGAGTGCACGTTTCTTTTATTCCCTTCAACAAAAAGAAGAAGAATTTTTAGCCAAAAACTAACATAAGATAAAGAGAGAAGTGTCAGATAATCTGAGGTCTCTAACGTACTTCTTTACGTGCAAGTGAAATTTTTGGATGGAATCTCAGATTATTTAACAAAGACTACCTTCAAAAAGATTTACGTTTATCGCCTATTGCAAGAATTTAAATCGATAAATTCTTACTTGTTACTATGCATCCGGTCGGAGACATAGTATTTGCTGTCTTAAAAGGATGAACAACTCCAAGAAGCTTGATTTTGTCACCAGGTTTTAGTTGCAATTCAAGTAGAGCATGTCTGATGGCATTGATACAAAGCTTCCTTGATGCATCTTGGATCACCAAAACCTTCTGAGCTTCTTGGGTCATGTTTTTGTTTGATGACATAGTTGCAACTATAGAAAAGAAACAAGAGAAGCAAGTGTGATCAGATTAAAGCATTTATAGCAAATGTGGCAACATTAAAAAGGGTGTTTCGATGCACGAAACTCCAGTTATCTGTAGGGTTCGGGGAAGGGTCGGACCCCACTACAGAAGAAAATTCAGAAGATTCATATATACCCTGAATAATTTCTCATTAATTTAGCATCAGTTTGTACAAGTTCTACTAAAGCGTTATTCCTGGATTTGTAGACAATTCTGATTCCTAAGTTTAAAAGTTTCACCATAAGTCTGCGTATAATATACTTCAAAGTGGCTCCAATCCTTCTTTGAACCCTGTGCATACGAGAGTTTCCTGCACCAAGCCTATTTGGTTTCTCTTTTTCTTCTTGTGCATAGATGCTAAGTCGCTAACATTTGAATGTGTGCATGCAACAACTAGAAAGCATAAGGAGATAAACTCTGAAGCACTATTTAGACCATGAATTTCCTGCTATCTCCTGCAAACAATATACTAAACTATGCTGTTCTTACCTAGCAAAAAAAACGTATATGCCGGAGAATTATGTGAAGTCTTCAATTTTCGTTAAGGGATCAGTCTTGTTTGCAAGAAAAAAATATATAGTTCATAGCATTGAGGAGATAATAACATCAAGTACATTTTCTTGTTTATCACTAATTCTTCAGCATCTTTTTTAGTTAATTGTGTATTATGTGTAAAGGACATGAACAAGAACTTGGTCGTGATTATTCCTAAGACTGATTCTTGACAACATTTGATATGTTTAATTTGCTTAGAGTGCTAATTCCTATGTTTTTTGCCTTAGAATTTGAACTCTGTCTTCCTATCTAGTTCAAGAAATTCTTTTGTCGCAAACGAGAAGCCTTCTTGTTTGTCACTTTCTCAGAACCATCAAAGTTCAAATGTTGCAAACGAGAAGCCTAGGATGAGTTTTGTCTTTGCCCCCGAAGACTTTTCATCAACTATCTTACCAAAAAAGCCCCCAAGGGAATGTCCAGAGCTAATAGGAGTGAAATTGCTCATACGAAGTCACAAATTTAATATTTTCTACTATTATGGAGTTTCGTCTTTGACTGACTCAGTGTATGTAGCAGGGGTGCACTGTTGCACTTAGGGGTTTACCAATTGGTGGTCGGGCTCTACCAACTAGATTATCATGTCATTCAAAAACTATTCTACCAGAAAAAGTAGCCTTGCAATACTTTCTCTTACCAAAAGGTCTCGGGTTAAGTCTTGCTACTATCAATCAATTTATCACGTGCATAGGTTTATATGGAAGGGAGCGTATCAAAGATATTAAACTAATTAAATAGATACTTAAATGAGATTATACACTCTTTGACAGTTTTAATTTTTAAATGAAGTGGTCAATTATTCGAATATTAAGGTTTGGAATATCTTCTTCCAATTAAGCCACTGAGCATATTGAAAGGAAGAGTATATGACAAAAGTGTTAGAAAATGGTAAATTCTAGCTTAAATGTTAGAATTTGCTGAGAAAATAAGGCATATCAAATCTTAGGATAGATGCAATAACATGATGCAAAATTTTACTCGATAGTATAGGGACGAATTTAAAATGTTTGGGAAATAAAAGGGATTAAATTGATTAATTTTAAATAATAGAGATGAATTTAAAATTTTAAAGAAACAATATGGACCATTTGTGCAATTTTCCGTAGTTTTTTTTTATAGAAGATGATTGGTCAGAAAGTCATCTCAGCTAAATTGACAAAACTTTTCAACTGTTTTTTTTGGTTCCTTTTTTTTTTTTGGTAAATAACCTAAAAGGGACCTTTCTCAGCTAAAAATATGGTGTCTTAGCCCAACAAGCATCTTGCACCCAACATGCACATCTTCGACCCAACAGGCACTTCGGCCCAAACAATAGCCATTTGGCCCAACACATCCATTCAAGTTCAACCTTATAACAGTTTCAAAAGAAAAAAATTTGAATTCCAATAGTGAAAAATTAAGGCTGTTTTGACTAAAAATGTGAGTCTTTAATCTTTGCAAATATAGTTAGGAAAATATTGTAAAGTACCCATCATAAATAATGTTTGATACTTAACTGATTTGGAGTATATGTTGGAGCACACTACTATAAGTCTATACTATGAGATTTATATCTTTGGAGTAGACTCAATATAGTCCTATCTAAGATGAAAAAAAAAAAAAAAAGAATTTTTAGTAGAATGGGTTGGCATATAAATATGGCAAACATCTTAGGCAAAATGAAGTTTTTTGCCTTCATTAAATCTCTCATACACCAATTGATGATGTGTTTAACTATGATTCTTGGAGCATTTACAAATAATATATGCTATGTAGGTAGGAATTAGGATCATCCATGGCTTTTTAATTCCATCATCACTCGATAACAAATTCTTCAACATTTTTTTAATGGCAAATCCACCTCCAACCGAGAAAGAACAAGAAATGAATTAATTGCCCCAACCCCAACATACCCAGGATGATGAAACTTTTAGGAGTTAATTCAACTGTTCGGGTAAACAAAGCATGTCATAAGTTAGATATTGATCGGTTTGTAAATGTATCTCTTTTTTCAGGAAATTACTTGACACATATATCTCTCTCACTCGTTGAAAAAATTACAAAATTAAAAATTTCCGTCACACAAAAAACTCAATATCTTAACCTAAATTTGGCCCTAACACCCAGCTAGAAGTTATTCCAGATTTGAATTTTGTAAACTAAACTAAATCCATAACCTAATTATTGCATGTAAGTTCAATTATTTTGTAATTAGCCCTTAATCAGACCAAATATTGTATATGTTTCATTCAAATCCATTAAAATTACATCTACAAATGATGTGAACTTTAGGTTACCACTCAAGATATTAGCATTAGTGGTGAAACTTAGACATCAAATAGAAGTGAAAATTTTAATGTTTAGTCTCATGGTTAGATTAGATTTTCAAGTTAGTCTAGTAGAAAAGTTACATTACTAATTAACTCAATACTCTTTAAAAGTTATCAAACCAATATTTTCATTATATCTGTCAAATAAAAAAGCAAATTAGTGCGTGTGATTGTCATTTAATATTAAAAATATTTTCTCATTTAATATTTTTTTATCACCTTTTCATATAAAGGTAATATGAAAATGACCAATTTAGGACTTGGATAAAACATAACATAATATGACTTTTCTAACTAGTAATGTTAGATGTTACCTTATTTTTATTATTGGAATATCACATTTTACGTGTATACCTAGTTGACATTCTAATTTAAGAATTTTTTTTTAAAAAATTTATTCTTTTTAATATGACAACTAGGTTTGCACATAAAAAATGATATTTGGGTAATAAGAATAAGATAATATCTAACATTACTTATTTTTTATGAATTTTCTTCAAAATCAGATAAACAATAGAAACTACTATTGAAATAAAAAAAAATTCTTTTATACAATAAAACTAAAATTATGAATTAAATTTAAAACTTTCGATTACAATACATCATTATTCAACTATTTCAGTCAAAGACGATAAGGAAAATTATGTGAAAGTAGGGCCCATAATATGCAATGTGTCCCACGTGTAGCCAAATCCTTTTTTCCATGATTCCATCTCATGCAATTATTATAACAACAAGGTGACAGAAGCAGACAGCATCACAGCACGCACCTCCACACTCTCATTGACAAAAAAAAAAATCTAAAAAAGAAAACACAACATGACACACAGTTGTTACAGCAGTGGCATTACTCACTCTCACACTTCTTTCTTCACACCCTTCTCTCTACATTGGAATCTTACGTGATCTAATGTCAACATAGGTGTGCTTTCTTTCTCTCTACATGGTCTTTTTCAGCCATTGAATCCAAAGGTATGAGAATCTTTGCACTTTTTTCTTCTAACTGTTTTTCCTTTAATGGTATGCAATATTTTCTGAATGTTTATGTTATGGTTCTTCTTCTTGGTTTGCTATGACTTGTAATCTCAATGTGAAAGACTTGTTCCACAATGATGGGGTATGCCTCATACAAACTGTCTACTTGAGACTGTCCCTTAGGCCGTAGGTTTTAAAACAAGGTTAGAATTCGTGGATGGGTTATTTTCTGTATGCAGAGTTCAGATTCATCTTTAAGGCAATTAATGTATAATTTTTCACTTTCTTTTCTTTTAGGCCAATATTCAGATAATGGTGCAACTGTTATTCTTATCATTTCTTTGATTTCTATTTTTTGAAATAGAGGATTTTGTTATTTGATATTTATGATGTTCTGCATTCATGACTGGGATTATTATAGATTTCTCTGACTTTTGCTTTGTTCTTTAACATGCTAGTAGCTAACTAGCTAGTGCAAGGGATTCCTGGAAACTGCTTCCTGTTGATATAGGATCTAGCACAAATCTTAGACAGGCCGTTGATAAATCAGGGCTTTTAAAACCAATATAAAAGATCATGAGTTACTCCGCCTAATCCTAATTAAATTTAGAATTCAACCCCATTTTTTTTAGATAAAATGTGGAAAAGTGGATGTATCCATTGTTGTCAATTAGTGGCAATAGATTGATTCGGAGTTAATGTCTCTTCATTTCAATTTCAATTTGTTTTTCCTTTTATCTTACTTGCTATCTTTTTCTTTCTTTTTTTCTTTTGGGTGGTGGGTGGGGGTTGAGGGGAGGAGGGAAGATGTGTAAAGGTCTAATGAAATATTTTATAATCGATAAGGAGGTTCTTCCAAGGGTTTGATGGTGTTGCTGGATAGTAACTTTTTATAGCTACCCAATTTCGAAATCATACTCTTTTATCATAAATATTGTCTAACTCTGGATAGTCTAGAACATGCGTATGAGTGCGCCACTACACTATAGGATATATAGTTTTGAGATTGATCCAATGAATCATGTCTAATGTGAGTTGCTCATCATTAAAGAAGAAAAAAAAAGAGGACGCTTTAACTAATTTTGATCTAGAGGTTTGAAATTCATGGGGATAGTGCCTTTTTGTTCATAACATGAAACATGAAAACATCACATTTGCATTTGAAATGAGTTTCTTCCCATTTAAATTCCAGGATTCATATTCTTGGGAAGCAACCATAAGATTTTAGCAGCACTCTTAACTATTCTCATTCAAAGTAGTCCTTTATATGGAGAATATATGAATTCATTGAACTTCTCTGGTGAATGTCTAGGCATTTGATCAGGCACCAGTTAGAGAGAAGTGTTTTCACACATAGCTTGAAGTTATAACATTGATATCGACACATCTGAGATCGCCAAAGGTTATAACGAGAGCAACAGAGATCATCAACAATGGCAAGTGACAGCAACACTCACTGGTGTTACAATTGTAACCAACCAGTAATCATCCCAAGACAAAACACGGCATGCCCCAACTGTTCTTGGGGCTTTGTTCAAGAGCTTGATGATATAGAAACTATAATTTCTGAAGATCATGACAACAGGCCAAGATTAATGGAAGCCATCTCGAATTTTCTCAGCCAACAAGTGTCATCAAGAATCAACATCTCTCACAGTAGGGTAAGATCTCATCAGGGGTCGTCAGAGCGCGGTAGTTCATGGAGCCCATTGCTCATTTTCAGCGGTGATATACCTGTCAGCACACCTGGAAATGGTGGCATTCTAGAATATTTTGTCAACGAGACTCTCGGATTCAGGCAAGAACATGGTGGTGATTACTTTACCGGTCTTGGAGTTGAAGAAGTTTCTGAACATCATAGTACTAGCGATCAACGCGCTCCTCCCCCAGCACCAAGATCTCACATTGATGCACTTTTATCAGTAAAGATCTCGAAGAAGCATGTTCGTTCAGATTCCCACTGTCCAGTATGTATAGAAAAGTTTGAGTTGGGTACTCGGGCTAGAAAGTTGCCGTGCAAACATATATATCACTCGGATTGTATCGTTCCATGGTTAGAGCGATCGAATACATGCCCTGTTTGTCGTCAGGAGCTGACATCAGAGCAGTCGAGTAACGATCATCATAACAAAAGCTTAAGGAGAGTTGGCCGAAGCAGTAGTTGGAGATTTGGTGGAAGGGACAACAGAAACCAGAACCAGGAAAGGAGGAGGCCATGGTCTTTCTTGTGGCCATTTGGTTCTTCTCGCTCCAATTCCAACCAAAATAGGACCGAGACCACCTTAGTGACCAACAACCATCAAGCGTATCAGTACACAGATTACTCTAATTGGCCATTTGAGTAAAAATGAACTTGGCAGTTTAAAGATGTTACTTTCTTTTAGTATTATTTCTGAAACCCTCTGAAGAGATCATGTGTTTACAGAGATCTTACGTTTATGGAGTTAATAAAAGAGACGACTCAGATCTACATAACCGATCTCACCTAGTAAGATACAACTTGATTTGGTATGGTTAATATTCTTTTTAACCTCGATGCTTCACTCTTGTTGCACAAAATCAAATTCTCGTAATAAAATTTATCAACGTAAGGTGTAATTGAACAATGTTGTAAATGTCAATCAAGTTGTTTGTTTGTTCACGCACTTTTTGTTATTTGTAGCTTCTATTTTAACATTTTATCCTGGCAATGCAGCAATTGTAATGTGTGTATGCAAGAAGTAGCCATGAAAGGAAGAAAGAGCTGTTAAGCGTGCTATAAGAAAGTGTTTGACGATCTTTCCTATATGTATTGTTCTAAGAGTTGAGCATCACAATGTCTTTCTGTCATTTTGCCAACTATGGCTACTATAAGGCATTCATGGCTTCCCCATTAGATTGTGAGGCTTATTAGCATGACCTTTTCATTCCAGGCCACTCTTCAGTAAACAATAACTTGTGCAGCAAAAGCTTACAGTTAACCTTGCAACTAAGGGCATCCTCAATGGAGTCCCTAAAGGGTCTCTAAATAGCAATAATTGCTATTTTAGAGACTCTATTGATCAAAATTCATCACCAATTGGGGTCTCTAAAATACTATTTGATAGTTTTTGGTAAAATCATGACATCACTCAAACTTTGAGTCTCTAAAATAGCACCTAGTTTCCATTTTCTTCAACAAATTTGTTGAAAAAAATGGAGACTATACAAGAAGACAAAAATGAGTCTCTAAATTTGGCATGTGACGATCTGACGTTCTGACAAGAACGTCAGATCTGAAGAAAAAAAATACAAATTTTTTTTTTGATTAGACAAGAAAAAAAAAAAAAAACATCAACTTCTGGCAATGTAGCCGTTTGAACATCCTGCAAAAGCTGAAAAAAAAAAAGAACCGTTGAATTCAACCTATATATGCAACCAGATCTGAAAAAAAAAACCAACAACAAATTCACAAATCTTCATCCACAAACAAATTTTTAAACATACCACAGATTTGTTAAAAATTCAAAGCCTGTTTTCCTCAACAAACAGAAAAAAAGGTAAATAAACAGAAAAAAAAATGGTTGATGGTGCAGCAAGGCAGAGAGTGGGGCGCGATGGTGGGGGGGAGGGGGCAGGTGGGGTGGGGGTGGGGGAGGTAGTAGGGTGGGGGGTGGGGCGCTGTGGGTAGTGGCGCGATGGTAAGGGAAGGGGCAATGGGGTGGGGTGGGGGCGCGATGGTGAGAGGGTGGGGGGTGGGGCGCTGTGGGTGGTGGCACGATGGTGAGGGGGGCAGTGGGGTGGGGCTCAATGGTGGGAGGGGAGGGGAGGGGAGGGGAGGAGAGGGGACGGGACGGGCTGCTGGGGGTAGGGTGGAGTGGGGTGGGAGGTGGGGCGCTGTGGGGTAGCGTGGGGTGGGGGGGTGGGGTGCTGCAGTGGCGTGGCATGGGGAAAGGGGAAAGAGGAAAGGGAAAGGTAGAGGAGAAGGAAGAGGAGATGGGGAGGGGGGTTGTTTTATAGTTAGGGTTAATTTTTTTTTAATTAAGTTTTTTAATATATTTTTTAATTAATGTTTTGTTTTTTACTTTTTTAATTTAATTTCTGGGTTTGTATAACTTTTTTAGTTTTTATAGTTTTTTTTTTTAATGTTTTTTGTTTTAGTTTTTTTAGTTTGATTATTTTTACTTTTTTAATTTTGTTTTTTGGTTTGTATAACTTTTTTAGTTTTTATAGTTTTTTTTATGTTTTTTGTTTTAGTTTTCTTAGTTTGGTTATTTTTACTATTTTAATTTAGTTTTTTGGTTTGTATAACTTTTGTAGTTTTTATAGTTTTTTTATGTTTTTTGTTTTAGTTTTTTTAGTTTGGTTATTTTTCAATTGCAATTAAACTTTTTTTAGCTTTTATATTTTATATGTTTTAATTTAAGTTTTATATTAAAATGAAGAACAAAAACAAATATAAACGCAACACACGAGAAAATTTTAATTTAATGGGTAAATTAATGAGGAATTTTAATTAAGATTTTTTTTTACGTATGGTAAATTATTATTAGAGATTTTTAATTAGTTTTTTTTTAAAATGCAATTATGTAATTAAACGTAATCCTAATTTTTTAAATGTTATGTTCGTCGCAAATTATAGATTTTTTGCTTGAAATATTCGTTAAAAAATTGAGATAATCTAAATAACAATTAATTAAAAAAAAAGTAACACACGAGAAAAAATTACACATAATCAAATTATTATGTAAAATTAAAATTAACACGATATAGGGACTCAATTTTATAGAGACCGTCACTGGAGATTTTTTTTATCTTGGTCTCTAAATGGGTCTCTAGAATAGTTTTTTTGCTTTAGTCTCTAAGTGGGTCTCTAAAATACTATTTGGTCTCTATATGGGTCTCTAAAATGATAGATAGAGACCCATTATAGAGACTCCATTGAGGATAGCCTAAGCACACTTTCAAGCATAGATGATTATCGTGATTTGGAAGTTCCAATCCTCACAAGCTAATGGGAAAATTGATTAACCACACAAAATTGACACCTTACAATGTCCTAGTATGTAAAACAATGAAGTCAAAAACACTACATGTTTCATGGTAAGACACATGATGAGAACCTACCTGAAAGGTGAATCCAAACATTAGCCTGTTGTTGAGAATGCTGTCGAGTTCTCTTAGGTGGAGCAAAAAAAGTAGCTTCTCAAATCTTGGAGAGAACAGTCTCAGCCAGAAGATACAAGATTCCTAGCTGGGTTTGTTTGCAAAATCTAAGATTCGGGTCATTAAAGTTACCGTGATCCAGGGCAATGCTTGAGCATTGTCGTGGAACTACAGGGAAGGAATGACACGTCTAGTCTACCAAGGAACAACAAACATCAAGAAACAGTAACTAGAGAAACAAAGAAAAAGTTAGCCAGAAGAGACGGTGCTACTTCACAATGGCGATGCAAAGAGAAACAGTAAAAGGTAATCTCTTATATATTCATGTAAACATCACATATATGAGAAAACACAAACCGGTAAAACATATTAAAAGGAAGCACTTCAAACCTTCAAATCCATGCCCTCAAGGATATAATGCTAAACAAATAAAAGCAGAAAAGGTTAAAAAGGAAAAGAGATGAAAAAAAGTAAACCAAATTTTCTCCTAGGTTGTAAGCTCTATAATGGCAGAGACGATGTCACCATCTGCAGCCTTGAGAGCTTTAACAGCCTTTGCTTTAGAAACCCCAGCTTGAGTCATAACCAATTCTATGTCCTTGGGTTCTACACCAGTCTCATCTACTTCTTCTTCATCCTGAGCCATGACTGATGGCTTAGGCTTAGATATCACTTGGCTCAAATTAGGAGCCTTGAACTGTTCTGCAGCCTGAGTCTGTAGTTGTGAGCTCAAATCCTCAATCCTTGCCTCACCAAAAACGACATATGTATCTAACACGGGGCTCTTGAAGACATCTGGCTTTGAGATTACAAATAGAATCTACATTTTGAGGTCATAAACAAATTCTCAAAGTCTGAACACAATTAGAAATGAATAGGTAATGCATTACTAATGACGTAATAAATAGGTAACATATAGGCAATGCTTGGACTAACATTTTTGCTCTTCTTAATGGTGACCCGGCTGACCCCAGCGATGGGCTTCATTCCCAGCTTTAACATAGCCTTTCTGCTCTTCTTCTCACTTTTGCTCTGCTTTGCCCGGCCACTTGCATCTCCTTCACCTGTCCTTGAGGCAATTTAATTATTTCAGAGATATGCCACGTTCAACTTTTCCAGAGAAGGAAAAAAGTAGATAAACCGTTACATGTTGGCAATATCAGAAGTTAGAAAATGATTATAACAGGATACGATCAACACTCTTTTTTACACAATACGCAGATAGATCAAACTGTTTCTTTTGCTTCCAGAAAATGTAACATCGTATTAGTTGAAGAGAACGGATGGAGAGTGATGCTTTACATGTTAGTGAATCTGTGAAAACTACATCGAAACTGTGCCTATAGACAATTTATATAAAAATATAAGGTGTTTCAATAAAAAGTAGGCAAATTTGGTGGATGGCTCTTCAAACCACTAAAACCGCCCTCGGTCATTTCTCCTATGCTGCTTCATCTATAAACTCACTTATTCAGATTCAACCTAACAAAAAGTTCCTCAACAATAACGGGCTGTTTTAGAAAAGGCCATTCCATCTTCATTAGTTGCTTAGTAACAATCAGAGGGGCAGATGCATGTTCAATGTGAGGATTGCTGACCCCACAAATTAGTTTGTCGTAGGTTGATAATATCTACCATGTAACTCCACTTAGCCCTCGTAGTTAATTTCAATCACCAAAACTACTTATTCGATGATAAAACATCCTAAATCCTCCCATTGACAATTGTAACACCGCAATGAATACAACAAAATATAAAATTGTGGTAGACTTACCCTCAGCCTCATCTTCATCTTTGTCATCCTCATCATCTTCTTCATCATCATCATCGTCATCATCCTCGATTAAAGGCTCCTCAGGCTGCAATAATGCTCAATCAACAACCATATCGGAACAAAAACAAATTCATTTTCAAAAAAATTTTAAAAAAATCATAGACTTTCATTTCCAATTTCAATCATGCCAACAAGGTGAATATTTATTCACGCCCCTCAAAATGGGCCCTTTTTAATTTTACAACTGATATAGACTATACATTAAACGTATGCTTGAAGAGTTGTCGTTGCGTGAGTTGGAGGTCACAAGTTCAAATATTTGAATCAAATCCTTGCAAAATAGCAATTTCAGGCTACGCACTGAAACCCAAATTAGTTTAATAGATCCAAAGTAGTCCAACCCTTTCCCGAACCCCAAGCAAGAACTTCGTGCAACGGACTGCACTTATATATATACATAAAAGCAGCTTATTTTTGTTCTTGGGAAGCTGAAAGAGGCAAAACAAACACACAGCTGCTAGCAACAGGTACATCAAACACTATAGACGATATATAATTCACTAACAAAAATACATACATATATATAGAGAGAGAGAGAGGAAAATGTGTTTACATTGATCTTCTGTTGCTTGAGATGGGCGGCCAAGATTGACTGAGCAGTCATGGTGGTACTTTAGTGTTAGAGAGAGAGAGTCACCGTAGAGTGTGTGTATGTATGTATGTGTGTGCACAATTTGGGAGTTAGAAGGATAAGTCGTGACAAATGCGTTTGATGCTCAATGGACCGCTGTGCGTTTGCTGTAGTGGTATAATTTGGCTCTAGTGGTATAATTTTTTTTTTTTGATTTGACGGAGGCTGAAGTTTTTTTTTTTTTTTTGGTCAAAGAAAGAAAATTCATTGACCACACAAAATACATCAATCAATCCCCAAAGTGGGAAGTTCAGCTTTAAGGATAACGGAAAGGGGATCAGGGATAATTGATAACCAGTCAAAAGGTTAAATACAAGTCGGGCCTGATTAGCAACCCAATCAGATGCTAAGTTTGCGGTTCTTCTAATGAGATTGATATGAGTTCCTTTTTTCTTTTCTAATTCATCCCTCATTTCAGCCATGATTGAGTCAATTTTTCAACTGGATTCCTGCTTCAAAGATGGTAAAGCTTTGAAGACTTCTTCACAATCAATTTCGATAGTGATTCGGGATGCGTCAAGGGAGTTAACAAGCTTGACCGCACTAAGCAAGGCAAAAGCTTCGACTTGCTGGGAAAATTCATATGCCTTGGTGAAAGCAGTTCCATTGATCAAGGATCCAACATGGTTCCTGCAAATGGCTGCAATACCTGCAATGTTGCAATCATCTAAAAAGGAGGCATCGCAATTAATTTTGAGAGTGCCTTGAACAAGAGGAGTCCAAATAAAAGCAGGGTTAGGTTGAGGATATGCAGAAGCATGACTTTGCTGAGGAGAGTAAATGTTCCTGTACTCCGCATAAAGTTGTCTTGTAGCTATAGCAGTTCTGATTGGACATATTCTTGTTCCTTCAAAAATAAAGTTATTCCTGCTTTTCCAAATTTACCAGCAAGTATGAGCTATAATTTCTTCCATATCACCCTTTTCATATCCTGCATTACGGCATTTCCTAATGATATCCAAGAGCCAATTATCAAACCTGGATATATTGTTTTCATCTGGGCAGAATTGGAGGGGAGAGGCGATCCAACACAATCGACTCCATGGGCAAAGTAATAAAAGGTGTTCCACTAATTCTAGATTTAAGTTGCAGATGGGGTTCATTGCATTTCCTCTTGAATTTGTTCTCTTTCGTTGGAATGAGGTTTCTGCAAGCTTCCACAAAAAGGATTTGATTTTTGCCGGAGCTTTAGTGTTCCATATAGTCTTCCAAAGTTGTTTTGGGAAGGTGTAAGATGAGCTAAAAGCTGGCTGATTCTGCACGCACTTATTCTTCAAGCTTCTATTGCCACTTTTAACTGTGTAAGTCCCTGACTTTGTGTAGGGCCAAATCAGCATATCTCTCCTAAGAGTGGTTGAATGAGCGATGCTCAGAATGCTTCTTTGGATTGAGCGGCTGAAATAAAGCTCGAGCAAGTCTCTATTCCATTGGCCATCCGAGATGAGCTCGCTAACAAAGTTTAGTGTGCAGCACTGTGGTTTAGTAATTGACCTGCATTTTGTTAACCAAGGGTCAGTCCATATGCAAATATCTCTTCAATCCCCGGCTGGCCATAAACCTTCCTGCTTGATAAGTTATTTTCCAACCAAAATGCTTCGACAGACCGATGATGGCCGTGAGCCCAACTTGGCATTCCAGAAATTTTGGTTCGGGAAGTATTTCCCTTTGAGGATCTTGGCTGTTAGCGATGTTGGATTGTTGAAGATTCTCCAAGCTTGACCTGCAAGAAGAGCTTTGTTCATTAGCTCAAAATCTTTAAAGCCAAAGCCACCATCCCATTTAGAATCTGTCATTGTGTTCCAGTTGATCCAATGGATGTTGTTTTTTTCGTTTTTCTTCCACCAAAAATTTGAGATCATGGAACAAAGTTTTTTGCAAACGGACTTAGGGATAAGGAAAAGTGACATAACATAGCTAGGAATGGCTTGGAGTACTGATTTGATAAGTACTTCCTTGCCTCCTTCTTATAAGAATTTTTCTTTCCACCCTTGGATTTTAGATGCAAACGGCCAAAGAGCCAGTTGAGTGCCTCTGATTTTGATCATCCCCAATGCGAGGGAATGCCTAAATACTTTCCAATATCTTGTTTACATTGGACTCTTAGGAGTCCGCTGATTTCATCTTTCACATCTTGAGGAGTATTGAGGTTAAAAGAGATACAAGATTTGGCAAGATTGATGCTTTGCCTAGATGCGAAGTAGTAGTGGTAAAGGGTATCCTTAAGGGCCAGAGCTTCATGAGGGTTAGCCTCAATGAAGAAAAGGGAATCATCCGCAAACAAGAGATGACTAATGGAAGGGCAATGTTTGAAAATTTGAACACCTTGAATTTTGCCCAGTGTAGATTGTTTTGCTAGGTTCATTGAGAGGGCTTCCGTAAGAAAAGAAAAGATGAAAGGGGATAAAGGGTCCCCTTGACGGATACCTCTATTTAGGGAGAATTCTTGGAGCAAATCACCATTAACAGAGATGCAATATGTGACTGAAGTGATGGTATTCATCAGAAGATTAATCCATCGAGAGTGAAAACCAAGTTTTCCAAGAAGAAGTTCAAGAAAGTCTCGTTCAACAAAATCGAAAGCTTTGTTCATATCAAGTTTAAGTGCGACTTTGAAAGTTTTCTTGCTCTTGAGGGTCCTGAGATGGTGAGCAATTTCTTGTGCAACAATAAGATTATCATGGATAACTCTCCCTGAAATAAAAGCACTTTGGTTGGGGGATATTATAGTATCCATGTAAGGTTTTAAACGAAGCACAAGAACCTTGGAAATGATTTTATACAGGAAATTTGAGCATGATATAGGTCTATACTGAGAGAGACTCTCAGGATTATGAACTTTTAGGACTGGGGAGATAACAGTTTTGTTAAGTTCATAAAGCAGCTCCCTGCCTAAGAGAAAACTATTAACTGTTTCAAACACATCAAATTTGATAAAATCCCAATATTTATGGAAGAAAATACCTGGGAGTCCATCTGGACCTGGAGATTTTGTTGGGTGAAGACTCCATGTAGCCGCCTTGACTTCTTCCATGGAAAGAGTTCTAAGCAGATCATCATTCATTTTCGGAGTCACCACTTGGGAGATATTGTTAAGAACCAGGTTCATATTCCTAGGACCAGTAGATGTGTATATGCCCACGAAGTGATTTTGAATAGAATTATTGATTTCCTCTTGGCAATCAATCCATTTCCCGTCAGAGTTGAGTAATCGAAGAATTCTATTTTTTGCCCTTCTTTGGACGGTACATGCATGAAAAAACTTGGTATTCTTGTCACCACATTTCAGCCATTGAATACATGATCTAGTTGCCCAATACTGCTCCTCTTTGCTCCAGATATCCTCCATTTTTTTATTAAGCTCTCCAATTTTTCCATGGGAAGCTCTTGTCCACGAAGAACTATGCAAAGCTGTAAGTTAAGCATTGATTTCCTTAATCAGTTTTCTATTGTTAGAAAATTGGTTTTTGCTCTAGATAGATAGACTCTTGGTGCATGCTTTAACTTTTTTGCAAGTGAGTCGAACACCTCTTCTGGAAAGGAAGAAATTTTGGTGGTTCCAACTGTTGTTTATGACTTCTCCATAACTCTCATGATCTGTCCAGAATGATTCTAACCTTAATCGCTTCTTCAGCTTTTTGGTTTTGACCTCGGTAAATAGGATAATGGGGCTATGGTCTGACCCCAGTGGTGGGTAATTGGCCACCTATGCATTAGGGTAGATAGAGCTCCAGTTGGCGGTGCACACAACCCTGTCAAGCTTCTCCTTCATATTTTCCTCATCTTGTTTGTTATTGTTCCATGTGAACTGACATCCCTTGGATTTAATGTCAATAAGCTCATTTTGATTTAAGAATTCTTGGAACTTCTGGATCTTATAATTTGACTTTTGTTTCTTTCCTTGCTTCTTCGAGTGCTGTTTAATATCATTAAAGTCCCCCATCAAAAGCCAAGGGGTATCCTTGCTTGGCACCGAGTCATTGATTGCAGACCAAAGCGAGAGTCGATCATGGAATTTTGAACAGCCATGTAGAACCGTAAGCTTCCAGTTGTGCCCTTCTTCAGTAGTAACCACGGTGTGGATGGAATTATGGTGTTGATTGGTGATATGGAGGGAAATATTATTGGTCCACAGGAGAGTGATACCTTTTGATAGTCCAATAGGATCAATGCAAAAGAAGTGATCATAACCCAGAGTTTTTAGAACTTTCTGCAATTTTTTTTCCTTGTTTTTTGTCTCAAACAGACTTATTATGTTAGGCCTATAGTGAGATACAAGATCTCGTAGATTTTGAACTGTCAAGGAGGTGCCCATTCCTTGACAGTTCCAGCCAAGTGCGATCATTGCTCTTGTTGCGGCTGTTCTGAGACAGACCCCAGCATGTCAACGTTTGCCTCACAGGCGAGAGAAGAGAGTGATTCATTGGTTTTTTTTCCCGCTTTGCCTAAACTTTTGGTAGACGGAGAAATCCAAATTTTTAGAGGTTGTTCCTCAATTGGGATATCAACCAAAGGACTTTTTGTAGCAGGAGCTTCTTTTTTGTCAGAGGAAGAGGTTTCCTCCTTATGCAAAATTTTCCTTCGCTTTTGGGACACTTCGTTATTTCCAGAAAGGGACTTTCTTTTGGATGAAGGGTGGCTGGTTATTTTAGAGCTTGGGCTTGGGATGGGAGTTTTGGGGCTTGAGTTATTTTGTGGTTTTGTGAGCTTTGGGCTTGGTGTAGTGGATTTGTGAGTAAAGGAGGTGCTAGATGCAGTTAAGTGGGCCTTGGATTGAGTGCTTAGGTTTTCTTGGGTGGGTTTGTTTGTTGGGGTTGCTTGGTTTTTTGGCTGGATTGGTGGGGAGATTCTGAGGGTTTGACTTTTTTCTTGATGGTTTGAGAGTTGGATCGGGCTAAATTTTCTCTGGTTAGATTTTGACCCTTTGGTTGGATTGTCTTTGGAATAATTTGAATTTTTGTCAGAAGAATTGGTATTGGTGTCAGGATCTTTTTATTGAATGACCACACTCACTGTACTATGCTTCATCTTTTGTGAAAAAAGTTCTTGTAGCTTACTCAATGGACCTGCTTCAAACCTGTTTTCAAGGGAAGTTGGTGAAAGCTTATTTTCACGCGCTTCTGATGTAGAGAGATGACCACGCGCCTCCCTGATTGAAGCTGATGATGGAGGCTTAGTGTTTCTCTTACTGCTTGGGGGGGATTTCATCCAAGGCCCCAACACATGAGGGTCGAAATTGGTTGAAAGGTTACGTTCAGTGCCCTAATGAGTGGGGCAAGTAGAAGCATCATGACTGATAAGACCGCAAAGCTGACGGAAGTTGCTAAGCTTTTCATACTTGAGCCTGATCCACATGGTTGGACGACCTTTCCTTGGTAATATAAATCCAGGGATAAGAGGCTTGTTGATGTTCCATTTGACTCTCATTCGGATGATGTTATTACAGCTGAGTTTACCTTCTTCAAAATGTTCCATTTCTTCAAGTTCTCCCAGGTAGGAGCAAATTTTGTTGGCACTGTAGTGGGTGATGAAACTGAAAGGAAGTCCATGGACTTGAATCCAGAAAGAAGTGTAGTTCAAGTCTATTTCTTCTACTATGATGTTAGGGTCCTACTGTTGTAGTAGAAAATGGTGACCTTGGATGGCCCATGGTCTGGAGTTCCAGGCTTTTTCTTTGTCTTCTTCACTTTTGAACTCAATGATGAATGTATTGAACTTACGTGGAATAAGTTCGACAGGATCTTTAAGGCCCCATGATTTGGTAATAGTGTTTCTGACAATGCCAAGAACAATGTGGTTGTTTGTAACAAGTTTACCAACCAGAGCATGATTGGTTTCTTCAATTCCTTCATCGGGTAAAGGAATAAACTCAATAGAGTTAATGTCTGCGTTTGGGGGGGAAGCCATAATAATGGCTGAGATAAAGAAACTTAGACGTGTGTGGGAAATAAATGTAGGTAGGAGGAGGGATTTGAAGAAATAAAGGATAGGAAGTTTAGGCAGGGGAGTAAATTTAAGGGTAGGAAGTTTAGGCAGGGGAGTAAATGCTGAGTGAGTTTTGCAGTTATGGTGTTAGAGTTCTTGGGTTTAGATGTTCAAGATGGTGTTTTCAATGATGGTATGGATGAAGGTTTCTAAAGGAAGAAGGCGAGGTATGGAGAGGGAGAGAGACATGGTTCATGCCTACTATGTTTAGTGTTTGTTTCAGGCTAAAGTTAGGAATTAAAGATTTACGAGTTTATGGATACTCTAGTCCTTTTGTCATGCTCAATTAAAGTGCAGAGCCTATCCGGTGAATGGTGCAATGTTTGAACTTCTAGCTCTTGGTGAAAGGCGAAATTTGGTGTAATTTTTTTTTTAATGTGCGAGAAAATTTTGAAATTAATTTTCGATAAATGTAAAAAAATTTAACGTAATATTGATATAAGTCTCTTTTAAAATCAAGAAAATAATATGGCTCAATGGACAAAAAAGCCCCCATCCAACTCAAAACCATTCCAAGAAGAAAAATCAGAACGCTTTTTTTTTTCTTTTGGTTTTGAATAATTCATGTCTACCGTAAAACAAATTAACGTGTGAATTAACTTTCGAATTTGGCTTAAGTCAACTCCCTATGTTTATACACCGCTACGTCTACTGGTAGAAAAATTAAGAGGATAAGGAATTTCCTATATAATTATTGAGTAGTACCAATTTTTGCTTCCATGTAAACCAAAAAAGAAGAAATCTAATGCTTTTCTTTCCTTTTTTTTAGAAGAAAAAAATTATGGAAAGAGTATGTGGGCTATATGAATTAAACGATACCATTTATATTATCATAAATCCATATAAAAAATCCTACAAGTTACACTGGCTGTCGGTAGTTTAACGCAACTCTACTTCTTTATCCGGAGTTGAAACCGATAATGCTAAGAAGTAACACCTGACACAGGTGGAGTTTTTTCACCCACTCCAACATTAGAAAGAAATGAAAATTAGAGAAATCATGTTTTTTGTCAAAGGATTTCTTGCCTACCTATCCATGATCACCTCAATAGGTACATGTCCTTATCCATGCATGTTATGAATCTAGATGGCTCAATTACCTTCTCGGGCTCCTTGAAGGAATTCAATCCAAAGAAAGTTACTTTCCTTTACGGCTACGGACAAATTCAAGATTTATATTTAGTAGAGGTTAAAATCACATAATATAATATTTATGTACAAATAATTTTTTTAATAATGATTAAATTAATTTTTCAACTTAAAAATATACAAATTTTTAAATAAAAAATTTAGGTGTAACCTCCACTCAACTAACAATACCAACAAAATTTCATTCCTTTTACAATATGCTAGATAGTGGATAACAGACATGCAGTACACAATAATTGGGCCTTGTGAGAGCCCATTAGAAAAATAGACCCCTTGTGCTTGGTGTACATGATTAAACGGGAGTTTAAATGAGTTTTTAAATTTTAGAGAGCTTCCTATTTTAATTTTATTAAAATACTCCTTCTTTTAGCTAGCACCACTATTTTATTATCAGTTTTGTTATTTTAAATTTTTAAATTTTTATATTTGATTTTGAAGGTTCATATTCATTTCATTTATCATATTAGTTATGCTGACTACATTCATAACGGTCATATCTTTTCTACTATTTTGCTAATCCATCTTGGTGTAAAAAAAAGCATCATACACTAAAATAATATATAGAATTAATCAACGTCTTATTATTTCTTTTTATAAAAAATATGTTTATTTAAAACCTAGTACATAAAGTCAATAAATAAATTTAAATAGAATAAAAAATTATAAATTTCGTGACTTCTATAAATTAAAAATGTAAAATATAAAAATTATAAGCTATATAATTTTCAAAGCTAAACTTTATATCCTCTAGTACCGTTTTGCATGAAGTGAGAGAGTCCAACATTTAATTGTTAAACATATATCACGTTGAATCCATTCCACAATTTAGATACGATATATCACTTGACTATTTTTTTTTTCTCTAATGATCTAGGAATCTAATTGACGGAATTCAATAATTAGTTAGGTACAACAGATTTTGATTATTAATTAATAAATTTTTAGGTGTTACACCCTAACACATGCAGTGGGAACCTAATATGCAGTAAAGAGATTCAAATCCAAACTTCATTGAGTTATATCACTGTTTATTATCATATTACTCGATTATTTTACTCAATTCAGAAGCAAAATTCATCAACTTTATTAAACACGGCACATCCACATGGTACCACCGATAGGAATTGAATTTACTCACGGGTGGTGTCTGCGGTGCGGCCCACGGTAAAGAGACGCTTTCAACTCTTACTCCATGAATGGCACGTGGATATTAATATGTTTACCAACTTACCACATTGACTGAATACGAAGCAATCCACAGCTAAAAGGAGCACCTTCGCTTTCAGATAAGAAAAGCAAAGCAGAAAATTCACATCACATGACATTTAACTTTAAGCCTTTAAGCCTTTCAAATTTCAATTTGTTTCTTTTGAAAAAACCAAAGAAAAATTAATATTGCTTTCCATGTGGTGACCCAATATTTTGTATAGGGTAATTTATTGAAATAGTCTTATATTTTTGTTTTTTTTTATATTTAATTGTTTTATTTTTTATTTTTGACAAAATGATCTTTCATATTTTATTTTAGTGATATTTATTAGTTTTTGGAGTAAAATTTGTTAAAAAATAACGTTAGTGAACATGTGGCCACAAAATAGATAAACTTTAGGATGCTTATATTTTATTGTGTGACAATTTTACCCTTAAAGATTTATGAATTTTGCGGTCACGCATCATCCACTTGCTCATTAATGATATTTTTTCAATGGATTTTGCTTCAAGGACTAATGATTGTCACAAAAATGAAAGATGAATAACCATTTTATCCAAAATAAAAGATAGAAGACTTAAATGTCAAAAAAGACAAAGATCTAGGACCATTTTGATAAATTATCCTTTTGTATAATATCTTATATTTCTACAAGATGTGATATGGATGTAGTTTATAAATAAGCGTCGTTAATTTGGATAAAAACTTGTATGTCAATTATTTGAGATTTATGGTAATTTTTCTTAAACTTATGACACTAGTGTTACTTGTATTTTCAAGATTTTAGATATAAAGTGTGATCGAGTTATACTCAAAATCAATGTTGGTCTAAAGTGATTGTGCCTCTAACTAGGATATTAGATCCTCAACAAAGTCAATATTGGTCTTGATTGATTTAGCCTTTGAATAAGACGTTAGGTTCTCAACGAAGAGTAATTGCAATATTGCATATTGGAACGAGTTTAAATAGTAGTTTGAGTTAATTAATTGAGCTTGTAAATTTGTCCGGAATGATATCTAAGAGTTGGATAAAATTGTTAAGAAGTAATTTATTGTAATTAAAAATTATTGATTCTAACTATAACTTTTTTCTCGATTATAGCAAAAAAAAAAGTCCAAAGTGACTTAGCTCCTAACGAAGAAGTTAAGTAGTGGCAAGTTCACAACGAAAACTTGCAGAGAGCAATTGAATTTATGACATTTATTTCTCTTACAAACTTAAAATTCTACATGTGAATCGTGACATTTTATGTGTGACATACCATGAAATAACCAATTATAAATCTCCGTGTTGTATCACCCATGTGTGTAATTGACTTGGTTCGTTCGTTGGGAATAATAAAAAAATGAGTTGCAACTTGTGAGTTGTGCCTCCATTAATTTACTCATCTAATTGCTAAGTTGATAATTGTGAATCTTGTTCCAATCCATAAATGTAGGTAGTGGTGGTTGTTTTCTAGTCACTAAATATGGTTACGACTATTTGTAAACTTTTTTTTTTTTTTTTTTTTGAGTTTGTTTAAATGGATGAACAAAGCAATATAAAAATTACTGTGGTTTACATTTGTTTATTTAGTTTACCTACAAATTCTGAGGCTTCCATTGAGGTTGGTTGAGTGTCTCATTCAAATTAAAAATATTTTTTTTCGAAAATATCACTAGAAATGTCACTACATGAGAAAATCGACAATTGTACACAATGAAATAGAAGTTAATAAAAATTGTATGATGCGTTTGCTAAAACTTAAAAGAAGTAATATTTTCTTTGTACGTGATAAATGCAAATGGACTATCTTCCTTTTTCTTTCTTTTTTCTATTTTGCTCTTTATTCTACTAACTACGTGAAATAAACAAATATATTTATCTCTCCCTTATTTAAACATCATTTTTTTTACTGATATATGAAAGGGTTCGATAATCAATATACTATTTTTCATCAATCCTGTAAGGGTTAAATTATTTTCAATCAGCATTATACATTCTTATTTTTCATAACATAAAGAAAAATTTAACCAAAATGGAGTTTACCTTCCTAACCATGAGTGATATAGATACAAGGTAGAATTTGGACCATTAACAACTATATTTACTTTATTGTAATATTTTTGCGTAATCATCTACGGCAATTGCATGTATTTTTATTTTCTGACTTATAAAAAATTTATAGTTAGAGTATTATAACATCTTATAATTAAAAGGGACATGCATTGAAATTTCCCTAAAACCCAATACATTAACCATTAAATTATCTTAAAAGGTTATTATCTATGTAGTGTAGATTTTATTAACAAACGTAAAATTATCAAAATGAGTAAACAATATAATTTTTTCAAAGGTAATTCCTAAATTTGTGTAGGCAAAGGTTGGCCTTTTCTAAACTTAACTATTTTCACTACGTCAACTAACTATACCGTTTGTCCTTACAGAAACCTATAAAGAAAATAATACAAATTTGAGCAATAACTTTATATTTACCCACTTTCATTTTTCAGATAAAACTTTTTCACTCTTATGACTAAAAGCAAACTCAAACTGACAAAAAAAAAAAAAAAAAAGAATAAAACCTTCCTATTTCAAGATATTTTTCTTCCCGCAAAGCGTCATGCAGATAATTATCAAAAAGGGTTGGACTTTTCTAAGCTTAATTCTTGATCTTGACACTAATTAATTATAACGCGTGTCCTAATAAAGATTTTTAAAAAAAGTGCTCAAGAAATTTGGGCAATTTTTACATATTTATCCACTTAGAATTTTTCATACAAATCTTTTTTACTTTTTTGGACTTCAAAGCAGACCAAAGTTGACAAAAAGAGCATATGAAAACCTCAAGCTCTCCCCATTTATGTAACAAGTTTTATTACAAAATCCAAAAACCAGATATGATAACATTAATATTCCCTCATTACTACACATAATCACTCACTAAAACAGCAAACTTCACTCACTTAAAAAAACACACACAACACACACTGAACTATTTAGCACAAAATTGTGCACAAGAAGTTGCTCCACTCAAACCCAAACGAATAATAAAAATACATTCGCTATAACATCACCTAAAAATTCTCTCTTTTTCACACACACACACACACACTCTCTCTCTCTCTCTCTTACAACAAACAATTACAAAAACATTACAACAAACAATACAAAAACAAAAGAAAAAAGAAGCAGCAGAAGCAAAAAAAATGGACTACCTTTTACCAAACTTCAACAGCAATGGAGACTAACAACACAAGTAAGAGAAGAAGAAGAAGAAGAAACAAAGGGCACCAACCCACATTTTGTTCTTCTCCTGTGTAAAACAACAAATGGGCAAAGCAGAAGATGAGCAGGCACTGGCCATAAGTACAACAGATGATGCACAGAGTACAAGCCACAATGCAGAGGTTAATGGGTGGTGCTGTTTTTGTACTAGTAATAATCTTGAAGGGTTGGTTAAGGGTAGATGTGTAATTGCTCTCCTGTTTAGTGCTGCTGTGTTTCTCTCTGCTTTGTTTTGGTTGCCTTTCTTTCATGATGGGAATGCAAAGGATCTAGATCTGAACACTGAATTTGCAGGTAAGTGTTTCTGCTTTTACTTTTGCCGGGCCCGTGCATAGCAGGAGTTTCGTGTACCGGCTGCCCCTGTTTTGAGATTTTAATTTATTTTTTGAGATGCCCTTTTGGTAGTTTTTGGATTTGTGGTTATCAACATTGTTGTACCATGAGTAGATCTATTTGTACATTTTGATGGTTTGGATGCTTATATATGTCCATTTTGTATCTTGGTTTTGATTAAAGTTTGAATCTTGTTGAGAATTTTTCCAATTTGTAGAATTTTGAGTGTGTGATTTTTTTCTTCTTAATTGAATTTTGTCATGTCTTGGTGCATTTTTTATATTGTTGGATATGTTATTAGTTGCAGAAGAATTACTTATGGAGTTGGAGGAAAATTGTTGGTGGTACTTTGGTTCCATTGTATATTAGGAACATGTTGAAGTTATAGATAAAGTAGTCAATTTTTTTTTTCTTTTATGTTTGGTGAAGTTGTGAACTTTGATTACATAGAATTTCCTTTTGTTGGGATTAATGTTATCTAGTTAGTTTCATTCATTGGCTTGTTAGCAGAAATACATGTTTAATCGAGTCCATATGGCTAAAAGTCTAACTAGTTGTTTTTCTCATACATGTTTATGAGTTAATGTTTAGTAATTTATTGGTCTGTAGGACTTGAGGTAGTAATTAAAAGTTTTCAAGATTTTATTAAAATGTAGGTTCATATCTTTTGATATTGATGTTGGAAATTCAATTCCGGTATTGAATAGATCAGGCACATGTTCGACTTCTAATTTTGGTGAATTCTTCTTATGTCTCTTTATTTCTACTTTCCATTTGAAACATTCGTCTATTTCACCTCTTTTAACTTCCTGTATGTGAAACTTATCATAAGGAGAGGACTTCATATAATAATGAGCTTCTGAAGTTCTAAATCGTAGAAACTACTAGAACATGCTAGTTACTTCTCCTAATCTGAGGTGCTACTGATTAGTTAATAGTCTCTGATATTTGGAATTGAGTATTATGAACAGAAAGCTGTGCATAATCACCTCTCAAATCAACTTGGTCTTCGAGGATCCGTTGAAAATATTCTCAGAACCAGTCAATCATTCTTGTTTCAGAAATTATTTTTTAAGTTTCATATGTAATTGCAAATGTTTGCCTAAATTAGTATCAAGTGTCAAAAGGACAAAAAATCTTAAAAACTTTTGATTCAGTTTCCCTTCTCCGTAGTGCATTTTATCTGTTATATTTCTTTAATGACTGCTGGAAAATTTATCTTAACGTGCTTTACTCTGGCACTCTTTTCCCCTCACTGGGCTAGTAGAGAACATTTTCTGAACAATGATATTCAGACCTTTGTGTTTTCTAATCCTTCTTCATACTTTTTTTTGTTAGTAGTGTTTCGTAATTTTTTATTTATGTTGTTTTTTTCCTTTTCATGGGGTACGTAGACTTGTAGTGTTGAACTTGGCACCTATAAACCTTTGGAACGAACTGGGTGCAGGCAAATCGTTATAGCTCTTTCGGAGGCTTAAGATATGGATTGTCTCCTCATTTAGCATAGGCCTCCTGAGACTGATTATGTTCAGGATATCTTTTATCCATCATTGTATTTCACATCTAGAGAAATGGAAAGTAAAATTATCTATTTATTACAATCACCACCCGTTATATCATATGACGTTTCAGAAAAAAAACTGAAGATCATTGTTTTGATGGTTGAAACTTTCTTTCAATTCTATCAAGTCACTTATCACCTTATGTCTGCTACTATCATTGATTTGTTTCTTTGCACGGAGCAACATTATGTGTTGTGTAATGCCTTGTCCTATGAGGCTTTTATTCCTTTTCTATGTTCTCCAACTTGTGGGTAGTGATCAATAAGGCCATAAATGCAGCTAAGTGTGGGAATGAGCTAGGAGCAGAGGCTATACTTGATATGAATAGTCACTGATCCTGAACTGAAAGTGGGAGTGGGGTGGAAGCTTTGTTAGAGTAAATTCCAAGACATTTAGGTCCGGTTCCAAATGCTGTATGCTTTTATTAAATTATTTGTTATACATGTATTACTTAATGTTCAAACTTATAATAAGTGTATTATTTCAAAAGTGTGATAACTTCATCAACTATATCGTTTCACTGATTTTCAATATTATATGACTATCTTTATCCCTCGAGATAATTTAAAAAGACACAGATGCTGATAACATATATTCATCAATTGGCATGTAACTAATTTTGCTTTTAATATAATCCTAGGTCATGATATAGTAGCTAGTTTCGTGCTAAAGAAGCCAAGTTCTTTCCTGGAAGATTATATTTTGCTACTTAGAGAGAATATTTTTGAGGAAATCAGCTTCCGCAACACAAAGGTATATCTGGCAAGCTATGTTGCTTAATAGTCGTTTTTCTGTCCTTTCTTAGTCTAGTCCTTTTCTAAATTTCTCTCTGTTTCTAGGTGGAGATAATATCTTTAGATCCATCAGCTGGATCAAATAAAACAAAAGTTGTGTTTGCTGTTGATTCTAATGTGAAAAATAGAAGAATCTCTTCAGCTGTTCAAAGTTTAATCAGGGCGGCTTTTGAATCTCTAGTTCTAAATCAAACATCTCTCAGCTTTACTACATCTGTGTTTGGGAACCCATCTGAATTTGATGTCCTGAAATTTACCGGTGGTATTACTGTCAGTCCTTCACAAAGCGCATTTCTTATGCAAGAAGTGCAGATTTATTTCAACTTTACCTTGAATTTCTCAATAGATCAAATCCTCGAAAATTTTGACAAGCTGAGGACACAGCTGAAGTCAGGCTTGCGTCTTGCTTCTTATGAGGTATGGCAATAATATGTCTGTTCCTTCCAATTTTTATTATGATTATCACCGTTTGCTGCTACTGTTATCATTGTTTACAAACCACAGCATAACTTTTCTTTTAATTCTACTATAGTTTCCCAATTCGAATTGACATTTTTTTGTGGGTAAGTACTTGATTATGGGTACTGGAAAAGGTGTCATAAGAATGTATAAATGCTTCATGTTTTCTGTTGGACAAATGGCACGGAAAGTAAAAGGAAAGATTATGGAAAAATGAATCTACTCTTAATGTGTGTTACCGGTCCTTCACGTAATGACATTTGTCCACTGTTTTGCTAATAAATGTCATTTTTGTTTGATATGGTAGTTTGATTTGTGATATGTATTAAGTTTACACCTTTCCCCTTTGCGATACTCCTGACCATAAACTTATGTAAGTTAATATGTTTTAGGTGTATTGTACAATTCAGTGTTATTGATGGCACTGCCTTAACCAAATAAATTGGAAAAGTATACTGCCAGATGTCTACTTAAACTTTGTATTAAAAATTTATAGGGAACCTTCTTTCTGACCACCCACAGAGAAGGAAACAAAGACTCATTTTCTAATACTGAGAAGGTCTAATCTTCTTCATTATAAAGTTAACTTTTAGTATTCAATCATCATCTTGCTTAGTCTAATGATTTAGATGGTGTCTTCACTACTTAAAAGACACTTGATCAGTTACTAAAAACGTTAACCTAAAAGAAAAAGAAATATCTATCTTTGGATCTTTTATAATGTTAGTAAATGACTTTTCGTACTTCATAGTCTCAGTGCAGATCGAGACTGAACAAGACCAATTGATTAGGTTAGTCAACTTCATTAAATTGACTATGTCCAGATATTCTGTTTCTCATTTTGGGTTTTTGATGCTTTGTCTTGTTCATAAGCTCATATTTACTGCATGTAATTATCCACACATGTATGACATTTATAAGCTTGATATGGAATATCCCTTGTATAATCCATCACATTAAACACTGTATAGGTGAAGAGGAAGCCTAAGATCCCAACTCAAATCTAGAATAGAATAGGAAGCATGCATAGCACATTTACTGTTTTTGTAGTTTTGACTCGTGTCATTTGGGCATTCTTGACGTGTCAAGCCACTCCTAGAATGGTAAAAGGTAGAGAGAGTTAGGTTGGATATAGACAAATGAGATGAGCAAGAAAGGGACTCATATGTGGGAAGTGAAACTCTAGACGTGTAGTAATCATCTTCTCACTTACCTTAAGGGATATTTTTGACTTCATATGATCACCCTAGTTTTCTGCTACTTGAGGAGAATTCATGTGCTGCTATGAGAGGATTTAATCTTCTCTCTGGCCAGTTGGATGATTCCTAGGACTTGAAGCCACCTAATTCAGAACAATGCCTTGTAACTATTCACCCGATGATGACTTTCTATCATTAGTATATCAGTTTATTTAAATTAATTTGTTTCACTTATCCACTGGTATGCATTTCGTCTTTGAAACATTTCACAGTTTTTGGCTGTGAAAGTACTTTTCACATTCTGCAAAGAACTTCCCACTCTTTACTGGCCTTCATTGGAGACATTTAATGTATAAGTTATAAGCTAGTACTCTCCACCAGCCATCTCTGAAGTTACTTATTTTGAAGACATACATGTGGCAGCATGATGATTTACTTCAATATGTACTTTTCTTATCTGATGCAGAACTTATATATTAGCTTGACGAATTCTAAAGGTTCAACAGTTGATCCCCCAACTATAGTTCAATCAAGAGTTGTTTTGGCCGTGGGAATTAACCCTTCGATGTCAAGGCAAAAGCAGTTGGCTCATACCATCACTGATTCCCACACTAAAAACCTAGGTCTGAACAATACAGTGTTTGGCAGGGTTAAACAAGTTCGTCTTTCATCATTGCCACACTCTCCTAGTGGGGAGGGGCCTTCTCCGGCTCCTACACCTCTTCCTCAACATCACCATCATCACCACCATCACCACCACCACCATCATCACCACAATGCCAATCATGCTCCTGCAATATCGCCCGCACCTCGAACTGACAAAAGCGGATCCCCGTCTGGGCAAGTTTTACCTGAATCTGCACCGGTTCCTGCACCTACGCCATGGAATAGTCATGAGGCGAAGCCTCCGAGCTGTCATTTTGGTTACAAGCATGGGTATCCCAGGAAGAGGAATGAGCATTCTCATTTAACCCCTGTAATGCCTCCAGTTTCTGCACCACATGTTGCTCCCTCAGCACATCAGAATGTGGATCCTCCAGCACCTAGTGTGCATCGATCTCCAGCATCTAGCCCGTTACCACATGTAGTTTTTGCTCATGTTCAACCTCCATCAAAAAGTGAAAATGATGCTGAGCCTCCTGATGTAAAAACTAAGGTTTCGCCCACACCATCTCCATGTAAGTAAGCGTTTTAAGATTTTCTGTTTTGTTGTTTTAGTGAGGTTTACTTTTTCTTCTTTTTCTTCACAATTAAAATTACCATTCTAGTCTTCTTTATCTTTTGTTTCCCATCCACCAGCCAACCTCGTTCCAACCCCAATACCAGCAAGTGAAAAAGGAAAAAAGAAAAGAAAATAAAGTGTGCTTTGCTTTTCTATTCTTACTTTTACCCTTTTCTGGGTGTAAGGTGAAAGATGACTGGAGTAAGGTTGCATTCACAAGAGTCATTAATTCGTCCTCTGCCTGGTAAAGACGGGGAGACTTTCAATATTTATTTCTTCGAAATAGTGTCACTTTGATTTTAAAATGGGAGTATTCTTTTCAGTGTCCTATTCTATTTCGACCATATTTGTAATGCAAGTAAGCATTAAAGAGGTTCTCTCTGGCAACACGGATATAAAGGTTGAGAAACTTCCTTTTATTATGTTTTCTCAATTTGTGTAATAGTTTTACGTATCTATGCCTTTGAGGCGGAGTGATTTCCTAAACTATAAGTTGGACCCTCTGCATATCTTTATACATGAAAGTCATCCATGAATTGCAATTAAATTTCTTTCCGAGCCTCTTCGGACCATGCACCATTAATTATCTAGGGTATTCATCGTTAATGAACATTAATAGTCTGATGAACTATTACAAATTTTGCAGCTTCTGCAGGTATTCTTTCTTCCAATATTTGGGCTCTCCTGCTGTTTGTACTTACCATGTTATATTGATAGCATCAACGCGAGAAGCTTTTTCGGTTTTCCAACCAAAATACCTCCAGTAACTGCCCAGACTCCAAATGTATCAATTTGTCAAAATGAATAGAGCAATCCAGACGAGCTTTTCAAGTGGGAGCAATGCCAAAAGGGTAATGCCTCACATGAATGGATAAATGTCGTTACTTTTGTGTTTGTAAATATTCGATAAAAAATATCAGTGGCAAGATGCATTTTCTGTGGTCAAAGTCACAGAGGTGACAGGCCCGTGGCGACATGCATTGCCTCTGTTTTTGTGTATGATTTTTCTCTTCTGCATAAGTGTAAGGAGGGGAAGCCATCCAATATTGTAACATTGACGTTTTGGTTTCTGATCTCTTTCTAAGTCTATAAGCTATGAGTTCTTGCCATCAAAAAGCTTTTCCTTTCATCCTTCATTCATGTGTTTCACAAACAGGTGATATACCTTTAGAAAAGAAAGGAGAGACCTTCCCAAGTTGGCTAACTAGATGTGAAGAAACTGATCGCCCTGGCTAAGATTGTACACCGTTCATACTGTAAACAGGCTAAGCTGAAGTTTTGCTATGAGTAATAACTGTATGAGATATAATGTACTGAGGCAAGCTTGCTCGCTCCCATTTAAGGTATTGCTCTATCGTGAAATGCATTTTCATTGATATATCTGTTGAGATGATTTTTATTATGTCTAGTTTCGATTCACGAGGGAAAGAATCATAAAGTAAAAGAAATTAAAAAAAAAAGAAAAAAGAAGGGAATTCCCGTGTTTGAATTGAACATGACGGTCAAACTGCATGCAATCGGCAACCAAAAGAGAGAGAATGTATTTTGGCATTAGGACTTTGTCCAAAATTTGTTTTGCTTGAACATTTCTTGGTTGTAGGAGACATGTCCTTTATCATGTTCACTGATGGATTTAGACTAGTTCCAGTGGAGGCTGCACTTTCCACGGGCTAAAAAAAAGTTTACAAAATTGATGTATTTTTAGTTAAAAGAAAAAAAATTACATATATATTTATATTATTTAAAAATAAAATATTTTAACTCTCACTAAGAATAATTTTTGAATCCGTCTCAGAATTGTTTTGTTATATGTAACGTGGTAACATCATCTAATAATGAGCTTTCATGAATTTATAAGGATATGTAGTAGTGCTGGTGCATGTTATGCCTAATCAAACCTCTTGTAGAGTCATGTGTCAGCCATTTGAGTGCATGTGTAGAAATTGTTAATGCAATAGAGACAAAGGTTCAGACAAGTAGATATACCATTGTAAGGACAAATAGATATATGTGACAAAATTAAAGTTTTATACCAAGTGGTAAGGCCTAATTTTTTTTATTTTTTTTTATTTTTAACCCTCCTCCCACTTGTCTCCTACCCTTTAGAATTTGAACCCTAACCACCCACAGGTTAAGAAAAATAACTTATCACTAAGTTATCTCATAAATTTAAGTGGCAAGGCCTAAATTTGTATTGGTTTAAGAATTGGAATAGGGCTTTCCATTGTTTATAAAAATCTAGATATATCGTTATCATTAGATTTTTTTCATAACACTATACGATATAAGAGGATTAAAATTCAATTTTAGTTAGATTAAGATGTTAAAAACCTCTACTAATTATTGGTGCTTATAATTACATTTTTGCTTTGATTGCACCTCTCCCCTAACTTATTTTATGGGTGCTTTTAAGCACTTTGATTTTAATCAAGTTTGGCCAATATGTTTACAATATTCTCTTCATCAAATAACTGATAGCTCTTTTATCTGGCTTATAAGCACCAAATGCTTATAAAATTTAATCTAAGCGAAGCCAAACATCCTCTGAGTTAAAGTCATCATAAATACTAACGTGCAACTTAAGAGTCCCAATTTTTTTTTCTCTAAGTGGGCATTTTCATGTGATGGGCTACTTTTAGTTTAGTTTAACCGTTAATGTATTTGACACTTTCCTACTTTCATGTGCACAGCCAATTCTCATCCACAGAAATGGCATTAGGTCAAGAAGTTGCTTTCTCAAAAAAAAAAAAAAAAGATTGAAACCTAAAGGACTACATGGTATTTGATTTTAATATCACTCTGTGGATATTTTTCCAATTGTATTTTGTATTATTATGATCACTTGTCTAGTTGTTGATTGGTTGTCTTTTCTAGTTTAGTTCATATAAATTCAATATGTGTAGTATGGTGATTAGCTTTTGGACTATAAGATCATAGGGCTAAAGCCCTATTATGCATGAATGATTATAGTATCCAATTATATACAAATATGGGCATGCTTGTGTCTATTATCTTGATTGTCTCCCCCCTTTTCGGGCACGCTTCCTGCGCTCTTGCAACATGAATTATATAAGTAATCTTATTATCTATTTTTTGCTAAAACTGCACAACCTTAAAGGTTATTTAAGTTTCTATTCATCATCTACATCTGATTGGATCTTCTGACCACCTCATAAATGATGCCACCTCATTTTTCTTTATCTCCCCGAAAAAGATAGCATCATTCATATTTGCATAACAACAAATGATAGCATCATTCATATTTGCATAACAACAAATGAGATTATTGATCAACTGACTAAAAATATTACTATCTTATTAATATATCTCATTTTTTATTGACCCAAAAAAAAAAGAAATAAATAGAAGTGCACTCTCAATGCTTTAAATGGAAGGTCACAAAACCTCTTCTGATCACACAAAATATTAATGGTTTCTCTTTTTTCACGTGCATGATAATGACTTAAAGGGCCATATAGTGATGACAAGGTTTAAATAGGTCGAATTTAATTTTGACATGGTGACACACAACATGTGGAATAGTTCTTGAGATATGTTTTCTATTTGATTTCCAAAAAGGGCAAAAATAAAATAAAAAATCATGGAGGCCTAAGCTTATATCAAATTAATTTGAAAGAGTTGAAAAAATCTTGGATCACATATATATATTTTTATGCATATTTGATAACAAAATATTTTAAAAAGGGAGGGCAAGAATTTGTAAATCTTTAAATCGTTATATATTAATTTAGAGTTGCGCCTCGCAAAATTTATGTAATGCAAGTTGAAAGTCTCAAGTTGAATACTACTATAACATAATATAACATTCTTTTGCAGAAATATACACAGAAAGGAGTTCATTGTCATTAGTACATTTATTTTCTTATGTATTTGATACAAAGCATTGAATAAAATCAACCGCAAACCCAAATATATCATGTGTAACTTATAAATTTCTCAATTTTAATACCTGGAATAACTCTTAGTCTGATAGTAAGAGCTTTATCTAAAAAAAAATAAAGTTAGAAAATCCTGTAACTTGTTGTTGATGTTAAATATTGGACTTGATAATATCATAATAATTTGATAACCTATTACAATTATAAAATATAAATAGAAAATCTATAAATTTATTAATCATAAAAAATTATTTCTATAAATTATAAAAGCATTATCAAATTATTACAATATTAAAAATAAATTCCCAAGTATCACATGACAGAAACTTGGAGGAGCTTGGTCACGGCCCAACCGTCACATTTCTAGCGATATCAATATCAAAGCCTCCATTATTATTTTACCATTGGAAAATGTCTCTCACGAGTGCTGTGTGGGTCGGACATCCGGTTATTCCGGTTAAGTGTTTTTCGTTATGTAAAAGATCACCTCATAACATAATTATTATTTTTATTATAAATTATGATTTTTTCATAATAATTATGCGAATGTTTATAATTATTAAACTTTATTTATAATATATATTATATTATAATAATATATGACTATTAAATCTCGCTTATAAAATAATAACGTTACGAGCTGATACATGGCGGCTTTTACTACCCCGCTACTTCTGTCATTGTTTAATTAACATTTTGACACTAAAAGACACTCAAAAGTGTCACACCTTTCCTTCTGACGGCCACAAATCAATATCATATCATACCACGCCACATCTCTCTTGACACCAAAATCTACACTCTCCTCTCACTGATTCTACTTCTTCATTTAGCTCAATAAATATCTCAAGCTTCATATCACTTTATACATACATGTACCAAAAACCTCGCTTCCAGATTCTTATTTATTCTCTCTATGCTCTCCATATATTCTTGATAAGTTTTTTTTTTTTTTCCCCCCATTTTGTGGCATAATTTGTGAGCTAATTCAACCACCCAGCTGAAGCAAAGGTGACATCTCAAATATTGTACATAATTTTAATTCAAATGGGTACTAAATTGCTTCATTAATAGTTCAAAACATGCGATATATCTTAGTCTGGTCTATTTTTGAATAGTTTATGTGAAGTTGAGACTCTTGATTTATGTGATGAAGCAAAGGTGACATTTTTAATTTGTACATATTTTTAATTCCCATTATATTCAAATGGGTGTTGAATTGTTTCATTTTTAGTTCAAAACAAGCTCTATACCTTAGTCTGGTGAATTTTTGAATACTCTATTGTTGAAGTCACTATATATTAAAAAAAAATTGAATAATCTTGTATAATAATGCAATGCAAAAGTTTAGCTTTTTTGGATTTGTTGATTCATTCTTGAGAATTACTAGATTTTATAAGCTTTATATTCTATTTGATGAAGCAAATGCGACATTTTTAATTTGTACATATTTTTACTTCCAATTTATATTCACACGGGTATTAAATTGTTTTATTAATAGTTCAAATCATGGTATATATCTTAGTTTGGTCAAATCTTGAATATTTTATCCTTTAAGCCCAAATGTGAAAAATAATTGAATAATCTTGTACAATGGTTGTGAGTTTGTACTATTTTGGTTTTTAATGCAAAGAGTTTAGCTTTTTTGTTACTTTCTGATTCATTTTACTGAACTTTAGACTCTTGATTTATTTGATGAAGCACAAGTGATGTAGACATGTAGTTAATTCATATTCAAATGGATTTTGATTGGTTTTAGTAAGAGCTTGAAGCATGTGCATCTCATTGAGGTCAACTCTTGAGTATTCTGTATATCTTATTCTATTTTTTTCTTAGAAGTAAATAAATTTATTAATATGCACCAAGGAAGTGCAACCCCTAAACCTTCACAACTTTTAAAATTTAAAATTTTTCTTGAGCATTCTGTATAGCATTGTGAATTAAGCGTTGTTGTTGTATGTAGCTGTTTCTTTCAATCACCAAATAGGAAAATTCTTTTATTAATTAATAATTTTTGTGTGTCTTGTATTGGACATAATTTATTACAAAGGTCCTTCTTCTGAGTACTTTCTTATTCCTTTTAGTGAATTTTGAAATCTATTCATTTTAGTTTAGGAAAGAGAATTTTTTGTAGTATGTGTGTCTTTGATTCAAATTGGTTCTGATTCTTTTTGGTGAATTTCACAAGTGAATCTGCTTGCTATTAAAAATCAAGCATTGATTGAGGTAAAAAATCTCATGTCTAAACAAATGGGTTTTGCTAGATTTTGAGGAAAGTTTTGATCCCGTTGAATTCCTTTCTTGGTGGAAATGGTGAATTTGGGGTTGTTTTCGGGGAGCAAGACTGTGAAGTCAGTGACCTTGAGCTTTAGAATACCTTACTTTACTCACTGGGGGCAGCAAATTTTAGTATGTGGTTCAGAGCCGGTGCTTGGTTCATGGAATGTGAAGAAGGGTTTTCTGTTGAGCCCTTTTCACCAAGACAATGAGCTCATATGGGTTGGAAGCATTCCTGTTCCAGCTGGCCTCGAGTGTGAATACAGATATTATGTCGTGGACGATAACAAAAATGTGTTGAGGTCGGAGGCCGGAAAGAAGAGGAAGTTGGTGCTGCCTCATGGAGTTCAGGATGGACAATTGGTTGCACTTCATGATCTTTGGCAGGTCCTGTTCTGACTCTCTTCATAATTCCATCTATTTTATATATCTTTACATTGGATGGCAGATTTTTCATAACTTTATCCTTTGCAGTTGAACATTCTAATAATAATCAACTATGTGAAATTTTATGATAAAATCAGTTAACTGTAAAGGAACAACTTTTTGGGAACAATTCTTATGGTTCCTCCTTAGTTGCATCCTTACTATGTTAATGGTGACAGTTTTCCCCATCCCGTGAGTTCATGCTGTCAGTGTTTAGAAAATGTTGCGCTTCTTTTTTAATTTTGATGTTCTCTTGTTTAATCACATGGGTATATAACTTATATTTCTTACTGATCGTGAATCATCAAATCATACTCTCTAAAAGTTTTGGTTTTTTGTTAGGCCCTCATTAATGCATCACTAATTGATAATTAGGGAATAGAAGGAGGGTCTTACTTAACAGCATCTGTTATATAATGTCATGCCAGATTTATATTTTATACGGTGCCTGTCCTTTTCCAGTGGAACATCATTTTTATGTATGAAGTTTCCCTTGGCTAAAAAACATTTTGAATATGCTGTCTCAGAGCTTTCTAGTCTCCTAGAGTTGGATTCATGTAAAACTAACTGTACTCAGTAGCATCAATACAGCAATTAGATAACTCTTGTACTTCTGTGCTGTCCTTACTTGCTAGTTTCACTTTGATTGTTTATCTTGGTGACAATTTGTTTCCAGTAAACAGTTTTTTCATGGTTATCATTTGATCATTTAATTTGTTAATTGAATTTCTATAATGTGTTATTTGCAGACCGGCTCTGATAATATCCCTTTTACAAGTGCATTTAAAGATGTTATCTTCAGGGGAAGTTGGAATTTGGAAATCGAGCAACCACTTGGGTTTATTCAGAATAAGTTGGATCAGGAAGGTAAGCTTTTTAATAATTATTGTACTTTTCTTGGATGTCATCAATTAAAAAAGTATGGGCTTACATCATACACCTTCTGGTTGTTCATGAATACTATCAGCTGATTCAGTCAGTGTACAATTCAGAATTTGCTGCCCGAATATTGAAGAAGGAACATCAGTAAGATCGCTTTATCACCAAGTCATCCTTACTAGTCAATTTATACTTGAAGAATTGACTTCATTGGTGATCTTGCAGTAAACTGCATATTCTGAAATTGGTGTTGCTATTTGATGGATTTGTGTAGATATGTGTCATTGGCAGCCCTTCAAATCTGGGCAATTGGAAGACTCAAGGTGCAGTTAGGCTCAGTTATGTTGGTGAATCAGTTTGGCAAGCAGATTGTGTGATTCCAAGAGGAGATTTCCCTATAAAATATCCTTTCAGATCTCCTAAATGGAGGGATGTAAAAAACCTTTTTCCCTCTATTATCAATCTCTCTCTCTCTCTTCCTTCCCTGCCCCTTTCCTTAGCTGTTATTCACATACAGGTATTGTAAATGTCGCAAGGCTGGAGAGTTATCTGTGGAAACTGGCGCAAATCGAGAGCTTTCCATTGGTGGTACTGTTGTCCAACCTAACTACGTTGTCCTTTCAGATGGCATGATGCGAGTAAGTCATTGGCTAAAAACTAATCCAAGACACATAGAGTTGTATCTATGAAACAAATCAGAGTGCTCACACTTTGGTGGCTTTTGATTGTTAGGAAATGCCTTGGCGCGGTGCTGGTGTTGCAATTCCCATGTTCTCTGTCAGATCAGAGTCTGACCTAGGAGTTGGGGAGTTTCTTGATCTAAAGTTACTAGTAGATTGGGCAGTTCAGTCCGGGTTTCATTTGGTTCAACTTTTACCCATTAATGATACGTCTGTCCATGGGATGTGGTGGGATTCATATCCATACAGGTTAGATATCAGCTAAGGCTTTTAATCAGATGTCATGAACACGTAAGCGGATAGAGCTTTTTGCTCTTTTGCTGCACAGATTATATGAAGAATCAGATGGATAGAGTTGTCCTTTTCTTGCTTAATTTTATCTTTACATATGGAAATCAATCGTATTGAGTAATTTGTTAACAGCCTCAAGTCTAAAGTGGGTAGTGACACAGAAGCTTTTGGCATCATGACATACAGTCTCTCCCTAATGGGTCTTCTTTAACTAGCTATACTGATTTTGGAAGGCATTTTAAAATAACTACTGTCAGTGGTATTTCTGCTGCATATTTATGAATGTTTATTATTGCCTAGACTCTGAAATGTTTGATGACTCATTTCCTTTGTGTTCATCTTGCAGCTCTCTGTCAGTATTTGCACTGCACCCACTGTATCTAAGCGTAGAAGCACTTTCAGAAAATATTCCAGAGGATATTAAGGTAAAATCATACCCTTTCTATCATATCTCCAAGAGTGGCTTTGCCTTAAATTCATTGAATTTTCATCTATAATCTGCTCAATGATGGGTTGTCTTGTGGGATCGTTCATTATCTTTTCACTTACCGTGCAGCAAGAGATACAGCAGGCAAGAGCTGAGCTGGATCTTAAGGTATTCGTTTTCTCTCATTACTGATTCAGCTTATAGCATATAAATATCTTAAAAAGTGGTACATGTATGTCGGTTGAATTATCCTCTTTAATATAGTCCTGCAATCTTTCATTTCATACAAACTAAATTGAAATTGCGTGAGTTGAAGCCGGAGACGGAATTAGATGCTACAGAATAGAGTTATGAAAATCATAAAAAGGAGAGAAATTCTAACAAGTGCCATGTGGCAGCCTTTCCAATGCAGCAGAAGCTTCAGGAGAACAATTTTCTGAGATGATTTATAAAAATTGAGTCATGTGCATCTGTTGATGTTGCTGATAAAAAATGCATGTGTATCTATATTACTGCTACTGCGCATTGTTGATGTGGTGTATGCATTAGTGATATATGACTGTTGCTGTTAAACCTGTTGTTTTAGGATATCTTTTTCTTCCAAGCATCGATACCGAAGATTAAATTGTTTGCTATTTGGTTAAATTTTTGTATGATTGTATCAACACTCTATATTGGACAAATTCTTCAGAACCTTCTGATTTTGTTTCAAGACCATAAATATGTTCATTTCAGTAATTTTGCATCTGAAAGAATGTTGATATTTCAATTCTTATAGAAATTAGCACTCTGATATATTCAATTTATCTGTTGGTATAATTTGTATATGCATATATGCATATATATGTTTGTCGATGCATATTCAGAGATTTCTAAACAAATTGGGAATGGAGGCAGGCATTCTATTTGTCGCAAAAGAATTAGTGGGTTGTCAGTTCAAGTCATACTGTGCACAGTGTTGTATAATCACTTCACTGTTGAAGCATTTTTACCTTTTTTTTTTTTCCCTTTCAAACTTAAGCTGTGTTTGGATTGGGCAATTTGGTACACACGGGTCTCAAATCTACACCTCAAATCTGCAAGACTTGTTTGGGAGCTGTAAATGGAGTTGGATTCAAATCTGTTCCCCAATTCGATCTGAATTTCGCACTAATTTTGCTGGATTCCAAATGATACTCATTGAGGCATTACTGGAAACCCGAAACTGCAGCTCAAAGTGACATGGACAGTTCAGCTTGCCGACATAGTATTTCACCCATCTCTTTCTGTCCATCTCTCTCTCTGGGGGAAGATTGAGGGGTTGGAGAATGGAGGAGACTGTCCTTGGTGGCTAAATGTTTTGGCATTTCAAGAGAGATATGTTGGGGTTAGTGATTGAGTGATTAGAAATCAAGGGGTTTCACTTTTAAAGATTGTGATAGACATGGGTGAAACATGTATAAAAGGGTCACTTGTGCTAAGTGTGTTTTGCAGTCAATGGCAATGGAGTCCTGGGGTTAACGGAGCAGAACTTCGGTGCTGCATTAATTTAGAATTGGATGTGAATATATGGTATAGTGGTCTGCTTGCCAATGACCACAAGATGATTCCCTTTTTTGCCTTTTTCTTTTTACAATTTTCTCTTCAAAATTTAATATCCTCTCAAGAAATTCTTTGTTAAGCCAAACAATGAATTTTGAGCTTGATCAATATAAAATTATTGAGTTTCAAATCCATAAGTTTCTGAATCCTTTGATCCAAACACAACCTAAGTGAATATTGCATTGGATAAGTGGATCTCTAGGTGTTTCTGTGTTGATTTAAGTGACAAAATATATAGGAAAATGATCCAAGTGATCTGTGTATGCATCGGATGGATTTTCCAGTTTTGTTCATGAAATAATGAAATATTATTGTTTTTGCATAATCTGATGGAAAAATTACCATAACTGTTAATATTCTGTGTGGACGATTAAGTTCTTGAAAAGTATTTTTGTCCTTATATATTTTTTTTCTTTGGCCTTTAAATCTTTGCAGGATGTAGATTACGAGGCTACCATGGCTACGAAGCTTTCAATTGCCAAGAAAATTTTTGCTCGGGAGAAGGAAAACGTACTCAGATCGAGTGCCTTTCAGAACTTTTTTGCTGAGAATCAGGTACGTTAATCATATTAGCTGTAATAACAAGACAACTATTAGCTTAACATTGTACTTCAGATTATATTAAAAAGGACAGTTAAACGGCATCCCCATGAACGTTTTAAGTTATCAATATCTTGTGTATTAAACATCGGTGCACCAATCATAATTTCTCTCTTTCTGAATCACAGGACTGGTTAAAACCCTACGCAGCCTTCTGTTTTCTCCGCGACTTCTTTGAAACATCAGATCACAGCCAGTGGGGCCGCTTTTCTTGTTTTTCAAAAGAGAGGGTAATCATGGCTTTTGCTTCCTTTTGACTGTGCCATTAATTTGTTTTGTGCAGACATGCATTCACGTGTGCGTTGCGTGTTTTTAAAGGCATAATCTGGTCAATGGAATTCCATTGGAAGTAGCCGTTCTTCTCTTCCTTTTGTTTCTAGCCTGACATTTATGCTCCTGATTTCAGCTTGAGAAACTTGTGTCGAAAGACAGCTTGCACTATGATATAATCTGCTTTCATTACTATATCCAGTTTCATTTACATATGCAAGTAAGTAATATCAGTTTATCTGTTTCATATTCCTTTTCTTCATTAGCCTCTTTATTGTGACATGCTTGTTTTGCTCTTTTGTCATTTGCAGTTATCAGAAGCTGCAGAATATGCACGAAAGAAAGGAGTGGTGCTGAAAGGTGATCTTCCAATTGGTGTAGACAGAAATAGTGTGGATACATGGGTCTATCCAAATTTGTTTCGCATGAACACCTCAACTGGGGCGCCTCCAGACTACTTCGATAAAAATGGACAGAATTGGGGATTCCCTACGTACAATTGGGAGGAAATGTCGAAGGACAACTATGGCTGGTGGCGTGCTCGCCTAGCTCAGGTCTTTTGCTTTATTACATTTTCTTTTGCACCTGAAATTGAACTACTGGATACACTTATTTGCCAATTGTTATTTGTTCCTGTTCAATATACAGATGGCGAAGTACTTCACAGCTTACAGAATTGACCACATACTGGGTTTCTTCAGAATCTGGGAGCTCCCAGATCATGCAATGACGGGTCTCTGTGGGAAATTCCGACCTTCTATCCCTCTTAGCCAGGTGCAGCGATTGCTTCCTAGTTTCAAATAGTCAATTTTTTTCCTTGAATATCATTAATTGGGGTAGAATCTATCTCAGTGCTAGGTGATGAGGATTGGTACTATCTTTATTCAAATAAACTAAAATACTTTGTAGGAAGAGCTTGAAAAGGAAGGAATATGGGATTTCAATCGCTTAACCCGTCCGTATATTCGGCTAGAGATGTTGCAGGTGCGCTAATGGACTATAAATTGAAGTGTCGTTTCAACTAGTACTGTATACTTTTGGGTTCTCTTCTCTAAAATCACTACATATTATTATTTAAGTATTTGTAAGGTCTTTGTTGTTTGGATGTTACGATATCAGGAAAAATTTGGAGCTTCATGGAACGTAATAGCTTCAAGCTTCCTGAATGAATATCAGAAAGACTGTTTCGAGGTGAGAATCTTTTAAGATACGTCTGATGTTATATTTCATTTTTGCCTTTGAATACTGACAGGATTAAATCTACTAGAGACCATCCTACTGAGGTAGTCGATCCTATAGATTATAATCCTCTGTGAAAGAATTTTTTTCATAATCTTTTTGGCTGTCTATGACATT